>CM065359.1:15412500-16666393 GCA_033032245.1 Poecilia picta | reverse complement strand
GTGTGCAGGTTTCCCCTGGGCACAGGACAGATGGACTCGGTCTCTCTTCAGTTATCTTTCTGACCCTGGCGTAACGAAACTCCCATGGAAGTAGCACTTCATCTGCATGTTTTACCCCACACACGCGTGCACGCACACCATATGCTGTCAAATCTTTCTCTTACTTTGTCTAAGACTTTTTTCCTTGTCAAATGTTTCTGAAAACAAACAGACCTTTAATAGGAACTTATTTTAAAAAATCTAATGCCTTTTTGATCACATTATATATGATGTAAAGATGGAATATTTCTCAAGCTTCTTTTAAATCAATACATGTATTGATATAAAAAAGTACCGTATTTTCCGCACTAGAAGGCGCACCTAAAAACCTTCAATTTCCTCAAAAGCCGACAGTGCGCCTTATAATCCAGTGCACCTTAAAAAAGTTTTGAAATAGGCCATTCGTTGAAGGTGCGCCTTATAATCCGGTGTGCCTTATAGTGCGGAAAATATGGTAATGGTTTTAATACCAGTAAAATTTCCCATTATACTATTAGTCCTTCTAATAAGATACCAGAGGAAGAGTGACAAGAATTTTCTCTGGTTTTGCATAACATAGAATTGTGCTGTGCTGCCCCTCCCCCAGCTGGTTCTGAACAGTGCTGGTCAACTAATTGAAAGAAAGGATGTCATGGTTTTCCATGGAATATAAGAAAGAATAGAAACAGGTCTTATTGTCCTGCACAGGGGAAATTCAGGTGTCGCGCAGCATCAGGTATAAAGGTTCACACGAAAATATTCTTTAACATTTTTGTTTTTAACACAAGAGTGTGAAAAACCTTTTTTATATATATTTCTCATAAAAAAATAAAAATAAAGCCATAGGTAGGAAAACTTTGAGTTTGCTGGCTACATGCGCAAAATAGCCCAACTAATTTATGGTGTATTTCTATGAGGTGTGCAAGAGGTCCAAGGTTCAAATACTGGTTTTACCTCCATTCTGTCATACTGTTGGCTCATCCTGTTATAATCTGGCTCACAGATTATCACAAAATGGGGGTAAAGCACCCACATATAAATATTTATTTATTAAAAAAGCTATATTTGTAGGAGTCAGTGAATAAATATGTTAAATTAAGCAACTCTCCCTAAAACAAAGTGAACCACCAGACCAACCAACCCAAGACAAGCCAACCCAAACCAAACCCAGGAGGATAGTCATGACATCAATTCGGGCGTTTCCAAATAATATACCTGCTTCACTCCAACCAATGGATCCACTGCTGCAGCAGCTCAATAGTCACCTATCAGGGTTGTAACAATGAGTAAAACGGCAATATCCTACATTTGTATAGTTTTAAGTGTTATTCCTGACAGGATAAGCAAGTGGGGTTGATTGCATTGCATTGCATTATATTGCTTACGGGGAGAAAGGGGGCATTCCCCCTGTTGCACAGTTAATTGTGTTAAATTTATGACACAACACGTCTGGTTTAGGCAGCAGATTGAAGGCCACTACATACCTGTATCAAACAGTAGGATTTTTTGAATATAAATACTACTGCCCCACACACTCCTAATGGTCCTCATACACAATCAGAAACATACCCTCTGCCCTTTATAAATAGTTTTTTGTAAAATAAATGCATACATATTATGACTTACAAAAAAAAAATTAGGTATTAAAAAAGCCTTTATCTGTTTGATGCTAGTCAAAAAGAACTTTATAGATGAGTAAAGTTAATATTTTGTTTGCCTTCACAAATAGTAAAAGTTGAATGAATCTGAAATTCTATATAAAGAATCAATGTTCAGCATCCACTAATCCAATTTAGGTTTTATTATTCTAAAAATATTTTATATTTAGAACTTCAGATTTTCAAATGTGGTCCAGAATTTTAGGGAAACAGTGAAGTACTAATTTAGCGACAACTTGGAAGCTTTGAATCTGATACCGGCTTCAGAGTCATTAGCCAACCGTGTCATTTTGTTACAGCGCTTAATGATACAAAACACAGGGGAGATAACGATCCTGATTGTGGAAGGAATTAACAGGTAAACAATCTAACAGCTTCCTCAAAGTCAAAAAAAGCCCAACGCATTCCCCAGAACACAACCTTCATTTGCTGAAAACACAGAAGCAGACCAGAGCGGGTGGATTAAACCCCTGGACACATCAGCTGCAAAATGCAGGGTGCAGAGCGACGACCAGGTGTCTAATGCTATGGTTTTCAAAATCAAACTAACAGTAAATGTTAAAGATGTTACATATAGCAAAATTACAACTGTAGTAATAGATTTGTTATTTAATTTTAGCAGCAGCAGGGATAAATCTTGCTTTTCTATTTTAAAATATAAAAGCAATTTGATTAATTTATGCTACTTTAAATGTTTTTGTAACTACAGGGATACTTTGAGGCTAGGGTAGTATTTTTTTTATCCCCTAAAGATCCCCTAAAGATTAACTGTGAGAATCTCATTCTCACAGTTAATTCAGACCATAATTCTTGGTCTGAATTATGTAAAAATGTGTTGACTATTGTTGTTCTCCCTGATTCATTTTGTTCCAGGACCAAATGCAACAAATTCAATGTGAGTTTTCCTTTGTGTTGATGCTGCATTCATTTGATGCTTGACTTCCAGTTTAATTATCTTTAATAAGACTTGCTCCCAAAAAGAACAAAAGGACTTGTTAATTAAAATTACCAACACAAAACCATGCAATAAACATCTTAATTATTTTTAATTGAGGTGCAGTCCTAATCGAATACATTAAAAGCTTAAACTGATATCTCTCCAAACAAATTATATAGAGCTTTTAATCTTTTAAGAACGGAAACAGGTTTTTGAATGACATTTAAATATCTAAATTAAATGGCAGCATAATTATTAGAACTTAAAGCGTGTTTTTATATTCAGAAAAGACTAATAAAAACAGTTTTAATATTTTATGATTTTTAAACCTTAGTTACCTCTACTCAGCTGTCTGGATCTGTGATCCCTTTTTCAAAACGTGGCATATTTCCTACATCCATTGGAAGTGGCTCTTGTTTCAAGGTTATTCCAGTCAGGGCTGCTTTGTGTGTGTGTGTGTGTGTGTGTGAGGGTGCGTATGCTATGTCCCATTAAAAAAAAAAAAACATCAAATCATGATCAGTAACAACTTCAATCTGCAATAAGAATCCAGTATTGGTCTTTGCTATATGTATTCACACATTCGTATGAAGAAAAAGAGGGTTCAATTTGGGACACATTAAAAATCTACCAACGACAAAATGTATGATCTTTGGGGTTTCTCCCTTTCCACTGTCGTTGTGTTTAAATCTTTAATTTCATGTATCATTGAACAACCTGTCCAGACGAGCCAGCCCGGTAGAGACGACTTGGTCTGTGTGTGTTCATTGTTAGTTGGCCGAGTATTTCCTCCCAAATGACGTTATGGTTTTGCTGGAATCACAGGAGAAAGATGTTTTTTCTACACTGAAATAACTTCAAACCTCTTGGTAATGGAAGATACAAGAAAAATGATCAGTCAGTGAGGCTGCAGCTATCCGTGCGTGTCTGCTTTCCTATTTTTTAAAAGCAGCGGTTGCATCTAAGGGTGAGAAATAGGTGACAGGCATGTGGTGTGTGTGTGTGTGTGTGTGTGTGTGTGTGTGTGTGTGTGTGTGTGTGTGTGTGTGTGTGTGTGTGTGTGTGTGTGTGTGTGTGTGTGTGTGTGTGTGTGTGTGTGTTGTGTGTGTGTGTGTGCGCGCGCGCGCGCGCGCCGGAATATGCATGTTAAGTTTGCGTACCTACTTAAAGGAAGCTCAGTTACACACACACACACAAACTCATTCAGACTCGCATCTACAGAGCTTAAGAGAGGAGGATGGTAGGAAGGTGTAATGATGTGTGACAAGACTATGTTGGAATCGATTTGCTTTGACAGAGAAAGAGTGTGTGCGCGTACGTGTGTGTGTTTCGGGGTGGTGGAAGAACCACACCATTTTTTTTTACAACCCATGAGCTTTGTGCCGCAATCCACTGACATCTCTGCTGTCAATACTCTTAAAGAGAGGTTGTAACTGAGAATCGTTACTCCTCAAAGAAACGGGGATGAAAAATACACTATTGACAAAACTAATCCAGTGAAATGAAAAGACTGAAAAGTGATGCGCAATTAAACTAATTTATGGAGTTTGCATAAAAATGATTTGCATAATCTCTAACTTAGATATTTTTAAAATGCAAAACAGAATTACACAATAAAATAAACATTCAGTAATACTGAAAAAAAATATATCGTATATTTATATCTGATAAAGTATCGAGATGTCATTTCTAAGAGAAATTACGTCCACTTCTATTCTGTGTTTCAGTATCAATTCAATAGTTATTTTTGTCCTTGTTTTTTAAGTATCATTAGTTCACACTACTGCTTTACCTAGTTTTTCTTTTTTTGTTTTTTTTTTATCTAATGCAAGTTTTTTAGTTTGGCTAAACGGTCTCAGACTGAGAGTACTTCATATCAAAAGTATATTATAGTTTTTTCCTGTTGGCAAAATTGAAGAAACAGATCAAAGTCAGTTTAAAAATCTTCATAAAAGGTTATACTTTTACAGTGTAAAATTGGAATTTTATTGTGAATAAAAATAGATTACATTTTTTTTTTCCATGTCACCTACTTGTATGATGTATCAATGTCCGTCTTCACCTATCTTAATCAAGTATTCAAATTATTAAAGCCGTTTATGTGGTTTTGTGCACGGATGTTAATTTAAATACTGTATATATACAGTATATATCTCATATTGAACAGAGCAGCTCAAAATTGTTGAAAATAATTTTCATTCAATTAAAAAGTTTGTTTTAGGAATTGTATTAGGGACTTCTTAAATAAAAAATGCAGATAAAAGAAATTCAAACTTTTTTGTAGAGTCTATCAAAATTGACATGTCAGAAATAATCATAACCCAGAAATAATCCTTAATTGGCATTACAGCACTCAAACCCTTCTTATAATTTCTGGCCATCTTTCTGCATGTTTCTACTGGTAATCCGCATGATTAAATCTCGTTGAGCCTACGTGGTCTTTAGCTCCCTCCACAGGTTTTCTATCAGCCAGTCTACTTGGTTAGAGTTGATATTACCTCCAGTTAGATGAAATGGCAAAACATGTAATAATTTGGAACTTAAATGTATATATCCTAGAGTTATAAAATTTTAATCTTTGAACTAATAAAAATGTTGGAAAAGTAATTTACTTAATGACTCCCAACAACCTTTTTTGCCCAATGGAAAGTTTTATGCAAGTGTGTTTCTGTCAGACTGCTGAAGGAAGTATTTGTGATCGTTCCAGTTTGCTGCCAAAGGTGGGTGACGGCTGAAACGTTCCAGCGTAGCCGTGTGTCAGTGAGCAGGAGACGGCAGCAGATTAGATTTAGCTTTGGGAAAATTGAATAGCTGTCGGGTTTCGTTCAGCATGGCTGGCAACGAGTTGAGTGAGGAAGGCGTGTAAGGGTGTGTGCTGATAGCTGCTCTCTAACCTCCCCTCATCCTCTTACCTCCTCTCCGGTTTCCCTCCTCCTCTTCCCTGCCTGTTGTTTACTTATTGAGGAAAGTGTGATTGAGCTCAATTTGACCCTTTTCCCTGCTTGTGGAACGAGAGAATCTGGAAAGTTGTGTTGACGTGTGCGAGTCGCATCTGAAAGAATGAGGAGCGATAAAAGTGAGACGGTCTTGTTATAGAGTTAATTACAGTGTTAGTAGACAGGAGAGCAGCAGGTTGCTCTTCTTTCATGTTCTAGCTGGCCACTTTTGGCCAACACAGACACCCACTCATAGTGTAATTAGTGCTTTATTGCAGAGGAAAGCCGGAATAAAGAGTCTGTGAATCAAACACGCTGCCTTTACTACAGAGAGCTCGATGGCAGGTCCTATGCTCCCAGATTAAATAACTTCAGTCTCTAAAGAGCTGAAATGCTGACAGAGTTATGTGTGGGATTTTACAGTCAGTAAATTTTGATAACTTCTTTAATTTGTCTCCTGCCTCACTGAACTAAGTTGATTTAGCAAAAATGAGCTCTGAACTTGTGTTAACAAGGAGGATTTTCATTTCACTTCCAAAAATTTCTACAAAGATGTGTCTAGCATTAGAACGAAGCTTGTACACACATCCAAACACTTCTTTTACTCTGCTAAGATGAAAAATGTAAGCGCTGAAGTTAAATATCTGCCGTCATCCGTCTTTGGCTGCTCATTTCTGGATCTGCCTCTGCTGCTATTGGACTGTAGCTAGAGAATATCACACACACTCACACATGTGCTGTCGCAAATTTCTGTAATTATGACAGATCTTTCACATGGTGTGCTTCGGACTTTACTGCAACCATTCTCCAGACACTAAAAGGGGCGGGACGAAAGCCATTAAGCACATTAATGTGTGCAGCATTGTGTGAAGGGCTGTCTGTGACTTGCTGCTGTCCACATCAATCATCCAGCCACTTGTCTGAATCCAGCCTCTGTGCTGTAGGCAAAGATTTTACTTATGAAGAGATGAATTATAAGCAGATAAATAACATCAGACCTCGTTACAGCAGCTCCATCAATCACAAATTTCACCTTGTCTGTCATAGATTCTGCATGTTGCTATCAAAAAGTGGTCATACCACTTGAACTTTTTTTTTACAACTTTAAAGTTGCAAACACAGACTTAAGTGCAGTTTAATAAGATTTCATGCAATAGACCAACACCGAGTGCATAATTGACAAAAGGAAGAAAAATCTATATGATTTATAAACGTTTCACAAGGGAATAAGCTTAAATTCGGCTTCACATTTGTGTCTTTTTTTAACTTTGATACACTTAAATAAAATTTAGTGCAGTCAATTGACTTCAGAAATACCCTATGATCAAGACTTCTTGTTTGTAATGTACTCTCACTGTAAATATAGCTGTTTTATGAAGGCCTGTGAGGTTTGTTACAAAACATTAGTGAAAGGAAACAGTGTTAAAGCTGCAACTAATTCCTTGGCTTAATTATAAAAAATGTCTTGTGTTGTATTTATTAATTTATTATATGAATATAATGTTAAACTAAAATAATAACAGCTGTTGATATGTATGCAGAACTTTATAAGCAAGTAAATTCGTACAGCTGAGACTCCAGTCCTGTCATCCAGGGCAAAGAGACGTTCAAAAGCATTGGATTGTTCATGAGCGTCAGTCACAGGACTACCCTGCAATCCAAACCCCAGATTAATACATGAATAATAATATATAATAATAATAATAGATGAATACAATATGTCAGGTCAATCTTTATTTTAGCCCGAAGAAAGTACAATGCAAATAATTGTATTCTCAGTTTTATTATTTTATTCTTCTAGATTAGCGGTTCTCAACGTGGGCGGTACCGCCACCCAGGGGGCGTTCAGAGGACGGCAGGGGGCGCTGGGGACATTTTTATGAAAGGGGGGCGCTGGGATGCCTTTGGGGGGCGTTTGGTCGAAGGTAAACTTTACACCTTAACTGCACAACAATGCCAGTTTAGACTTTGAGCAACTTGGTAAAACTGTATTGTGTAACATTAAATCATGCCTGGCTGCAACTGTATCGATGGCAGCTCTTCTTCTATTAAGTGTTTGTAGCTTCTGTTAGCTTCTTGGCGCAGCTCCGTTCTCCTGCTACTGGTAGCTAAAATCATGATACCCTCACTGTGTCTCCTTCTGAAAAATGAACCCATTTAAATAAAGAAATCCCTTCACGGGTGATACCACCATAGAGAGCGTTCATTTTGTAGCGTTAACATCGGTGCTGTAAGTGGTCCGGTATGAAACGGGTGATAGAACAACACAGCACTTTTAAATTTCAGTAATCAGAATGCAGAAATGCCTTTTCCCCATCGCTACGCTTCCCCCCCCCAAAAAAAGAAAAAAAGACGCGCACATTGCGCAAAACAGAGCGACGAACTAGATGTGAATTATGGCATAAAAACAGAGAATCCGACGCTGAACAATGAAAAAATCAAGACATGATGTGAAACACATGATGATTAGACGGAGCAGCAGGTGATGAGTTCAGCGTCAATACTATTTATTGACGCTGATGGTGAGCGTTCATAAATGATAAAATAGCCTATATCTAGCAACAGGAAAGAAACTGAAGTGGACATAGCAATAAACCAAGAGAGGATAATACTAATCAAATGAAACTAAATGGAAATGAATGAAGAACAAAATGCAAGAATAAACTATGAAACTAAAGTAAATACAGAGGAATAAACTGGTATGGCAAGACCTTTTGAGCAATAATTAATCCAGAGGACTGTATGGCAAGAATAAACGAACACTATTTCTAGATAAAAGGTAAAATAATATTGTTGAAATGTCATGGGTTTGTTGAGACCATATCTAGTACTGAGAATAAATATATCTTACAGACCATAACAGTAAAGAACTGATCACTTTATGTTTTTAATTAGATTTGATGTATTTATTTCTTCAATATAATTTTTCATGTCAGTGTTAATGTCATGAAGCTGATGACTCCATGACACTTTCAGTTTGACTCATTAGGATTTGATTAAGAACCAGATTTGTTCTTTGTCATTTCTGTCCAGTAAAACTAATAATCTATAAATCAATATACAGGTCTATATAAAGATATAATCCATGTTTCTGTCTCATATTTGTATGGCATTAAAATGATCTGGAAAATGTTTTTCCACTGAAAGCTTTGGTTTGCACAATAAATACCATGTGGGTGAAATTTTATGAATGATGCTCTGAAGTCCCATCCTCCTGAAGGCAGCACAGAGCTGCACCACCTGAAACCGACATAAACACTGAAGAGAAGAAGAGCTATGATTAATGTAGTTACAGTTCTATCCATGTTTTAATGTTGCAGAGCTCAGTCGTTTGCAAATAGTTCAAAGTTTAAACTGGCATGTTGAACATCTTTTATCTGCTCATTTTGTGGAATATTTAACAACTAAAAAATAAGAATTTTTTTCCACTCTGATTGGCTGCTGTTAGGCCTACCAATTTTAACTTGAATGTTCATTGCATTTTTCTTAAGACACCTATGAAAATAATTTATATTCCCATGGCTTTTTTGTTCTCTGGGAAATTATTTTTGATGATAAATACAGAAGCAACCATACAAATCAAAACATCTACAATAGTGATAGTAATTTTAATGATAAAATAATGGTCACTGCAAAATAGCCTACAAATTCTTTGGTAGGGGGCGGTGAGGGACCTGGATAGGGGTTTGGGGGGCGCTGGGCCAAAAAAGATTGAGAAACACTGGTCTAACTGAAGAATTATCCAGTTTTTGGAAAAACAATAAATCATGCAAACTGAAAATATTGGGTTTGTTTTAATTTATTATATAATGAACTGATTTATTGTGACGGGCCTATCAATCAATCAACTTTAGATTAACTCGAACGATAACTTTCATCCCTTCTTAAAACACAAAGGATTAATTTATGCTAAAGTAGATCAAACCTTTAGTCAGGTAAGGTGGAGGACGCGTCATGCTGTGGCAGCAAGCTGAAAACATTAGATATGCTGCTTCAATAAAATAAATTAGTTATTCTTAGGATTTTTATTTTGTTTTCATTCACATTTTAATCTTTCTGCAGATATTATTTCCTTCCGGCTCGCCGATAAAAATTTAACTTAGCATGAAAAAAGATTTAATTTGACGGAGGGAGAAATAAAAGAATAAATATATCAATAAAATAATAAATATATATCCAACATATGTAAATAAAAGAATACATATATCAATAGAATAATAAGTCGAGGAGAGCCACCAGAGAGTCGAGGAGAGCCACCAGAGAGTCGAGAAGAGCCACCAGAGAGTCGAGAAGAGCCACCAGAGAGTCGAGGATAGCCACCAGAGAGTCGAGGATAGCCACCAGAGAGTCGAGGATAGCCACCAGAGAGTCGAGGAGAGCCACCAGAGAGTCGAGAAGAGCCACCAGAGAGTCGAGGATAGCCACCAAAGAGTCGAGGATAGCCACCAAAGAGTCGAGGATAGCCACCAGAGAGTCGAGAAGAGCCACCAGAGAGTCGAGAAGAGCCACCAGAGAGTCGAGGATAGCCACCAGAGAGTCGAGAAGAGCCACCAGAGAGTCGAGGATAGCCACCAGAGAGTCGAGGATAGCCACCAGAGAGTCGAGGATAGCCACCAGAGAGTCGAGAAGAGCCACCAGAGAGTTGAGAAGAGTCACCAGAGAGTCGAGGATAGCCACCAGAGAGTCGAGGAGAGTCGAGGAGAGCCACCAGAGAGTCGAGGAGAGCCACCAGAGAGTCGAGGAGAGCCACCAGAGAGTCGAGGAGAGCCACCAGAGAGTCGAGAAGAGCCACCAGAGAGTCGAGGATAGCCACCAGAGAGTCGAGGATAGCCACCAGAGAGTCGAGGATAGTCACCAGAGAGTCGAGGATAGCCACCAGAGAGTCGAGGAGAGCCACCAGAGAGTCGAGAAGAGCCACCAGAGAGTCGAGGATAGCCACCAGAGAGTCGAGGATAGCCACCAGAGAGTCGAGGATAGCCACCAGAGAGTCGAGAAGAGCCACCAGAGAGTCGAGAAGAGCCACCAGAGAGTCGAGGATAGCCACCAGAGAGTCGAGGATAGCCACCAGAGAGTCGAGAAGAGCCACCAGAGAGTCGAGAAGAGTCACCAGAGAGTCGAGGATAGCCACCAGAGAGTCGAGGATAGCCACCAGAGAGTCGAGGATAGCCACCAGAGAGTCGAGGATAGCCACCAGAGAGTCGAGGATAGCCACCAGAGAGTCGAGAAGAGCCACCAGAGAGTCGAGAAGAGTCACCAGAGAGTCGAGGATAGCCACCAGAGAGTCGAGGAGAGTCGAGGAGAGCCACCAGAGAGTCGAGGAGAGCCACCAGAGAGTCGAGGAGAGCCACCAGAGAGTCGAGAAGAGCCACCAGAGAGTTGAGAAGAGTCACCAGAGAGTCGAGGATAGCCACCAGAGAGTCGAGGAGAGTCGAGGAGAGCCACCAGAGAGTCGAGGAGAGCCACCAGAGAGTCGAGGAGAGCCACCAGAGAGTCGAGGAGAGCCCCCAGAGAGTCGAGGAGAGCCACCAGAGTCGAGGAGAGCCGCCAGAGAGTCGAGGAGAGCCGCCAGAGAGTCGAGGAGAGCCGCCAGAGAGTCGAGGAGAGCCGCCAGAGAGTCGAGGAGAGCCGCCAGAGAGTCGAGGAGAGCCGCCAGAGAGTCGAGGAGAGCCGCCAGAGAGTCGAGGAGAGCCGCCAGAGGGTCGAGGAGAGCCACCAGAGGGTCGAGGAGAGCCACCAGAGAGTCGAGGAGAGCCAGTCGAGGAGAGCCGCCAGAGAGTCGAGGAGAGCCGCCAGGAATCGAGAAGAGCCACCAGGAGTCGAGAAGAGCCACCAGGAGTCGAGGAGAGCCGCCAGATTGTCGAGGAGAGCCGCCAGGAAGAGCCACCAGGAGTCGAGAAGAGCCACCAGGAGTCGAGTAGAGCCATTAGGAGTCTAGAAGAGCCACCAGCGAGTCAAGGAGGGCCACCAGCGAGTCGGGCAGCCTGCAGCGACTCGTGAAGCCAGCAGCGACTTGAGACGCCAGCAATTACAAGGGGGTACCCAAAGGTTTCCAGAATGAAGCTGCTGCACACTCTATTTTTTCACAATACTGCCGCAGTTATTTGGTCAATCACGTCTTCTCAGTGTGCCAAGCGGTGTTGATGTGGAAGGTTTCGTTTACCTGCAGTGAACGTTCTTGGTAGAGCTGTTTGTCCAGCCATCGTTTTTCTCCATGTAGAAGAAAAACGAAGAAAAACGCTTATGAGAAGCGCGTGGCTGAAGCTTTGCTTCCTGCTCGGGGAAAAGCATCGGAAACCATTCAAATGTTGAAGACCGTTTACAAGGATGACGCTATGTGTCAAGCTCAAGTTTACTCGTGGTTCACACTGCTTTAAAAATAATAAAATGCCAATTGATGATTAACCACTTTTTTTCTGGAGCGGGAAGCAAAACTTCACAGCTGCGCTGTGAAGCCGAAAAAAAGCGGTTGATCTCTTGACATTTTACCATTTTTAAAGCGGGTGAACCACGAGTAACCTTGAGCTTGACACATAGCGTCATCCTTGTAAACGGTCTTCAACATTTGAACGTTTCTGATGCTTTTTCCCCGAGCAGGAAGCAAAACTTCAGCCACGCGCTGCTCATGAAACTTCTCCATGAAGAAAAAAACGACGGCTGAAAAAAACAGCTCTTCCAAGAAAGTTCACTGCAGGTAGACGAAACCTTCCACATCAACATCGTTTGGCACACTGATTGAGAAGGAGTGGTTGAACAAATAACTAGCAGCAAAATTGTGTACTACACAAATTGCGCGTGCAGCAGCGTCATGCTGGAAACTTTTGGGTACCTCTTCGTAGAGCAAGCATCAGTTTTACGTACCAACCCAGTGGAACTAGAATATCCATGATGGCAGAAAATATCTGAGCGTTCCCGACTGGTACATGGTCCGTAAAACTCTACCTGCCCATGTGCCAACTTGTCTCAGAGCCGATCCTGGCTCCTGGTTCTTCTCTTCTGCCTTCCCTTGTCTCAGCAGAACATTTTCCTCCATCAGCTCTACTTTCTTCTCCGACAGGACCTTAATTCTCTCCTGATTGGTCACCTGTAGGCTGCTCAGATTGTCCAGCTCTGCCAAAAGGTCGCCTATCTCTCTGGCCTGATGCTCTGTCTCCTCCTCTGATGTTTTTAGCGTCAAACAGTGATCTTGGCATCTTCTCTCTCTCCTGTCCAGCTGCGCAGAAACCAACTCCATCTTCTGCTGGATGTAGTTGTACTTTTTTTCCAGCTGGCTATATTGTTTCTGCAGGCAACAAGGCCTGGAAGAACAAGAGCTTAAGCTCTCAACTTTATGCCTCAGGGCTTCGACGATCTGTAGAAGCTCCTCGTTTTCTTGCTCCAGTGTCTTCTTGTCAATCTTCTCTTCTGTGGTCTTCTTCTCCATATTGTCTTCTTTGTTCATCTTGTCTTCTGTGGTCTTCTTCTGACGTGTACAACAAATGATTTGGCATTAAAGAGAGTCTTCAGTGATGTCATAGAGCATGAGTGACATCACTGGTACATCAAAGCCACTAAGAAGCCTGTTGTGTGTGTGTGTGGGCGTGGGTTCTGTATTTGATGCGTTGTGGGACCATTTTACTGGCATACAGGGGGCGGGCTGTCTGCTCCTCTTCCATGCGTCAGAGCTGACTCTGCAGCCACGTAGCGATGGCTTATTTTGACACATAGACCAACAAAACTGCTACAAACACTGTACACACACTCACGAATTCCAACTAACACACTTATCGTCTAAAAAACTCATCCGAAACACTCCTGGTAAAATCCAAAGCGTCACTGCTCTCAGGTCTCTTCCGGTCTCCAAAACTCTCCAGAGCGTCTCGCATCACAAGTCTCCTCTCTCCCCAACAACATACCGACACCTTTTCATTGGGTGTTTTAGAAACGTGGTACATTTGAGGAAATTGAATAAAATGGACGTCATATTGCATTCAAGCATTTCCTGGTCACAAAACATTCACTGAATAAGCCGCAAATGCGAAAAATGAAGCCCGCAGACTCCTTTTCGTTTTCCGGCTCAAAGCAGAGCTGCCCGCTGCGCTTCATTCCTCACATAATCCTTTACAGGACAGAAACCACTAAGCTGGAAACAAATCACCAAGGGGATGCCACCGATCGATCCGGTATCCAAACTTTTCATCAATTTCGCGATTTCACCGCTCACGCCGTTCTGGTTCTCATTCAACGCAACTTGAACAACTTTACTGTTTCTTAGCAACAAAATACAGACCATAATTATTTGTTGTGGACGTGAGATTTCCAATAACAAAGGAATCTAATTAAATCCATTTTTTACGTCTGGAAGCTCATTTCCTGTTACATTCCCAGAAAAGCCTGTTTAACATTTATCTGACATTCGGGAAAATATGGTTTACATATTTAAGCACAACTCCGGTTTTACTTGGTCTATTAACACAATTTAAAAACGGGTGTGTAGTTTAATATGTGCACTTTAAGCACAAGTTGAAAGTGAGACTGGGGAGAGAGGTCATGTGATCCGGACCAAGATGGAGGCTTGAGGCTTTTTTTCGCTCCAGGCTTAAAAGGTTTTCATAACTTCCTCCAGTTAAATACGTTTTTGTCGACTTTGAAACACTTCGGGGATGCCTAGACCACATCGTGAAAAGATTTTCCAATTTTTTCCCCCGGCGGGTTCTTCCACCAAGAAGAAAACCGTTCCGATGGATCCCAGTCAGGCCGAAGCTAATGCTAGCTAAACAGAGCTAACCAACCAAACAACTATGGAGCTGATTTCTTTCTGAGGTAAAGTCAAAAGGGTTCCCGGATGAAAGATCATCGCAACTTCACCCTGATGTTCCCGGGGGGAGGGGAGGGGGCGATTTATGTTTTCGCATCCACCTGAAAAATGTGTAGTTGCGCCACTGTGTTTGGATGCTGCCCGCTTCCATATAAGAACAACAGAAAATCACTCTTATAAACATGTTATTACTAAAATCACGATACCCTCACTGTGTACCCCTCTAGAAAATGAACCCATTTAAATAAAGAAATCTCTCCATGGGTGATACCACGATAGAGAGCGTTCATTTGTTAACACCGGTGCTGTAAGTGGCCCGGTATGAAACGGGTGTGATAGAACAACATAGCACTTTTAAATTTCAATAGTCAGAATACCTAATTGTTTCCGTTGTTTTAAAAGGTTTATGTCAGTCTGCCTTTTCCCCATCAATACCTTAGGGGGTAAAAAAAACAAAAAAAAAACAGACGCTGCAAAACTCTGAAATAGGAGAAGTGGGACATAAAACGAACTAGATGTGAATTATGGCATAAAAACAGAGAATCCAACGCTGAACAGTGAAAAATCAACACATGATGTGAAACATATGATAATTAGGTGGCGCAGCAGGTGATGAGTAAAGTTTACTGAGCGTCAGTTAACACAGATAAAATAAAAGTAGCAACAGGACAGAAACTAGACATAGCAATAAACCAAGAGAGGATAACACTAATCAAAGAAAACTAAATAGAAATGAATAAAGAACAAAATGCAAGAATAAACTAAAACTAAAGTAAATACAGAGGAATAAACTGGTATGGCAAAACCTTTCGAGCAATAATTAATCCAGAAGACTGTATAGCAAGAATAAACACTTTTTCCAGATAAAAGGTAAAATAATATTGTTGAAATGTCATGGGTTTGTTGAGACCATATCTAATATTGAGAATAAATATATTTTACAGACCATAACAGTAAAGAACTGATCACTTATTTATGTTTTTAATTAGATTTGATATATTTATTTCTTCAATATTATTTTTCTTGTCGGTGTTAATTCCATGAGGCTGATGACTCCATGACAATTTCAGTTTGACTCATTAGGATTGGATTAAGAACCAGATTTGTTCTTTGTCATTTCTGTCCAGTAAAACTAATAATCTATAAATCAATAGACAGGTCTATATAAAGATATAATCCCTGTTTCTGTCTCATATTTGTATGGCATTAAAAGGACCTGGAATGTTTGTTTTTCCACTGAAAGCTCTGGTTTGCACAATAAATACCATGTGGGTGAAATTTTATGAATGATGCTCTGAAGTCCCATCTTCCTGAAGGCAGCACAGAGCTGCACCACCTGAAACCGACAGAAACACTGAAGAGAAGAAGAGCTATGATTAATGTAGTTACAGTTCTATCCATGTTTTAATGTTGCAGAGCTCAGTCGTTTGCAAATAGTTCAAAGTTTAAACTGGCATGTTGAACATCTTTTATCTGCTCATTTTGTGGAATATTTAACAACTAAAAAATAAGAATTTTTTTTCCACTCTGATTAGCTGCTGTTAGGCCTACCAATTTTAACTTGAATGTTCATTGCATTTTCCGTAGACGCCTGTGAAAATAATTTCTAATCTCATGGCTTTTTTGTTCTCTGGGAAATTAATTTTGATGATAAAGACAGAAATCAGCATAAAAATAAAAACATCTACAATACTGACAGTAATATTAATAATAAAATAATAGTCAGTGCTAAGTAGCCTACAAATTCTTTGGTGGGGGGCGTTGAGGGACCTGGATAAAGGCTAGGGGGGAGCTGGCCCAAAAAAGGTTGAGAAACACTGGTCTAGATGCTGTTAGTTAGCATAGTGTGCTCCACTGCTCAGGCTCACCTGAAGCCTCGTGTATAAAAGACTGTGCAGCTTTCACACTAATAATTGCAACAGGGACAAATTTTGAAAGGTTCGGCACACAAAAATTTCCCATATATTAAAACTGTTCACACAGACACACATATATACCTGCACACTTCTCTTTTGTAAAAGCCAATTTGTGTGAACTAAAGTGCAGCCGCTGATCCTCCAAGGACTGCATGTAAAGCAGTGTAAATATCTGTAAGGCCGCCACCACATGTCCAAATAACCATGGCAACTGTCCCTGCTTGTAGTTGAACAAGTAGTTCTAATAATAACACTTACATATTTTATTTAAAAGGCAGCTTTCTGGGCGCTCAAGGTAATTTCACAACAAATAAAAACAATACATTTTTCAGAAATCATTCCAAATTGAAAGAGTGCTGATTAATCCAAGTGTTCACTTGTTTGAAAAGCAGAGCCGGAATGAAATGCAGCGCCCCGGAGAGTCCTTTGTGGCGAGTGGGGAATGTGGGAGCAATCATGTGCTGAATCAGGCCATCTACATTTAGTAGGCACTTTTGTGCATAAGTTGTCCATTTACAGAATGGAGATTCTTTCAAGTCACAAAGGTGCATTTGCAGATCTGGCATATGGCTCTGCACAGAGCTGCAGGATAATCACTCTGGGCAATGAGAAGGCTAGTAAACCATCATCGACATGTCGCAGCAGATCAATATGATCTCTGAATACACGTTCCCTCCGAATCCTTCCATTGGGAATGTCTTCCAGCATTGCCAAAACTCGCATTGTTCCACTTTTACGCACACGCTTATACAGCTACTGAGATGCAGCTTTTACACATGAAAATCCTCCATCCTGACATATTTCGTAGTTGATTTGCTGATCTGACCTTGTTTTCTTTTTCAATGAGAATATACAGTATGTGCCCCACAGATAACATGCATGTCATGTGCAATTACTATTAACAAATTTACATTTGACTGTGGTTTTCCTACCTTTTTATTTATATATTTCTGTGTGTGTTACCTGAATGTCACCATTTTCTCAGAAATTTGTGATTTTCACATTTCTTTTAGCAACTAAAAGATTGTTCCTAGCTTTACTGTGGCCCTTTTAATTAAATGTTCTCTTATGCTGTTCTGTCTTTTATTTAAATAAACTAACTGACAAAAAGTTGCACGACACAGTATATCTCAAGTTACCTTTATCTCTGCATCTGCCCTGTTAACTTACACACACACACACACATGCACGCACACTTCTCACACTGCAATTTTGCTGCCAACACTAGCTCAGCAGGACAGTAGTGGCCCCACCTTTTAACCTTCACCGGCATTTGGCTCACTGTCTCAGAAACATGAACCTGAATACAGCATGATGTGGCTAAAAAGCTGTACGCAGTTTCTGACCAAGGAATGCTCCCTGAAAACATTTGAACAACAAAGTAAACATTTAATATGTTTGCTTCCACTTTTCTTTCATTTTTTGACCACTAAACAAATGTTCTTATTGCCTAGCACCCTGCTTTTGGCCAGTGTACTGATGAGCCTGAAGTATTGCTGAGCAGTGAGAAACAGACAAACGATCACTTACATGGAGGAGGAGCCATATCGGTCAATGTTGAGCATTATTGATGAAATGGTATCATTTTACATGTGCTGTAACAGTATCACATAAACCTCCATAATAACATTTCATTCAGTAGGATTGTTATCGCTGATGTCAGGCCGGGTGACTTGTGCATTGGGAGAACTGGCTTCATCCTGAAAAAAATCACTGATTTCTAGAAGAGGGTAAATTTAGTCCACATCATATTTGATGTTTTGCTTCAGTGACCCAAACATGAATCAAGATGTAGGAAAAGGTGACAAGTAAACTTTTAGGAAAAAAAAAGTTTTTCTTGTAAATCTGATTAAGAAGCAGCGATCTGTGGAGCAGCCAGAGAATCTTCTGGATGAGAACAGAGTTTAAGAGGCTCAGGAGGGTTACTCAAAAATTTACTATTTTTTTGTAGCAACCTTCCTTGTAGCAGGAAGGTTACTGACACAACATGCTGAGGATCACAGAGTGGCTGAATGGGGCAGAGGAGAGGTATGTGGTGGCGAGTAGTAGATCTGCTTTTTCTTTCGGGTTAGTTGATTGCAAGAAGATGCAATCTTTATGCTTCTTTCCAAATTGTATTTTTTTAAGTTAATTCTGTTTGGTGGTACGTTAATCCAGAAGATTAGTGCTTTTCTTGTGGGTACACAACAGTTCAAACAAAATCCTTATACATTCTTCTACATTTTTATTGTATAATCTAGATGATTTTTTATATGCCAATTTACAGTGACTAACGATGAGTTTAAACTTCTACATGAGGCCCAAATTAGTTGGAGAATAGTTCTGAAATTTTCAAGTAAAAAAAAAAGTTTTGGCAACTCTCTTAAATTCCCTTAGTACATTTTGCCTTGTGTTTATGTAGAGCCACCATAATGTTTTAAAAAACAGAACTTCTTGAACCTGATTTTTCCTTTAGGATGGAAAAATCAGCATTTGGTCCATGTATTCTAATGATTTCTGAATGCACATCTCTGATATAAATAGCTACAGTTAAAGGCCTTTAGGAGTTTCTCTAAGTACGTTTGACCATAGCTGGTGGGTTCATGGCATGTGAGGACAGTGAAATATTGCTGCCATTAGAAGGAGCTCAGATTTGGCAGCCCCCCTTTTGAGGGGCAATGGGGCATACCTAACCGAAGCAGTGCACCATGTGACAAAATCTTCAGCACAGCTACAGCTATGCGGTGCGGGCTCGTGTTTGTTTGTGTTAAAGTACAGCTGTTGTTCCACTGTTCCTCTCAAGAAGTCCTCAGGCAACCTTTTAACGGCGCACCAGCAGAGACGCACAGACACATACTCACGAGGACTTTTGATGAGGACAGAAATGAACAGGCTGTGAAAGAGGCTTCAGTTATGTTAGATGGAAAGGGAAACACCTTTTTCATAGAACATCCATGCTTACTGAGAGACTGAAGAAAGTGTATGTTATTGTGTCTTACTTATTATGTAGGATTGCTACAAATTATTTTGAAGGCATTTAACAGCCTATGAAGCACATGCCGTCATGTGCTTTATAGGATTTTCTTTTTAGACTATTTATGTATGAAAGCTATTTAAAAAAACTGAGATTAACCACTGTCTCATGAATCATGAATTTATAAAAGAAACCACATCTGAATGGTAAGAGAATCCAACATTGAAATGTAGTAATAACACAGGATGAACTGCCTTTGATAACAAAGTTGCATGTACAAACATGTACCTATCGGATGGGTATCAGATGCACCACCCAGGATTAGGTTTGAATAAATTTCTCTTATGTTCATCAGTTTGTCTGGATTTCACTTCACATTTGGTAATGTCACTGCTATCACCACGCCTACTACACGAAATCATTAACAATGATGATAATGTGAGAGCTTTGAAATCATTATTTAGCAAGTTGTACCTGTCTAGACATAACAGATTAATAATCAATAAAAGGAAAGCAATTTTACAATCTGACACAAAGTTACGTTTTTGTAAATACAACAATTTTATTTGTTGTATTTTTTATGGATTTTTACATTATTTTACATCAGAGTTGCTTTTATGAAATGAAAACAATTTGTTTGTAAGAGATGAACAATGTCCATAGTGGCAGCTGTGACATATCACCACCTGTTTTTTTTGTGGTCCAGAATTTCTCACCGTATTAACTTTGAGCTTTGAAAGCTTTCTGACCGGCTCCTTCCAACAGTCTGCTTCCCTTCCCTTTCCTCACATTGATTCAGTGGTCTGGCGCAGTGCATGTGCCATGGGTTCTCACCGTCCTTCCAGCTCATCCAAACAGCATTAATTACATTTCCTGACTTAACAATTATTTCTTTGTCACCGCTGATAGATTGTGTTTTGGTGCATAAGGCATTGATGAGGTGTGGTCATTCAGGCAAAAATAATCTATGATTGTTTTTTTTTTTTAAAGTGATGACTTGTTCTTATGCTTGATTAGCTTTGTTTATATTTAGCATTGTGTGTTTTACATGTGAGGAGCTTCTCTTCACTTTGAGACACTTGATTCAGACCAACTTGCTTTTGAGGCAACGAGGACAAGCATGAAATTAATAGTTCCACTTCATCTCCGACCAGGATTTCTCTTTAAAAGAAACAGTTTTGTTGGCTTGGGTGTCTTTGCTGTTTCTCAGAGATTCTGTGATGTGATAGTGATTACTTGCTGTGGAATTTGGTTGACACCGACCCACATATACAAATTGAGAGTCTATAACGGGTAATGCTGAATCAGTCAGACCTCAGTAGGTTTCAGACGCTGTGTATTCCCTCCAGATTTCTGCACAAAGACAGAGACCGTACTGACCAGTGACTGCCTCTGCGGCATGAAACAGAATTAACTTCAAGCACCTGACACCCCGAGGTTTTGCCTCTATTCTTTTCCTCCTCTTACCTCAGCTCCAGTTGTCTATCCGCCCCCTGCTGTCTCCTCCTCCGTGAGTCGTGTTCGCTTTAATTACAAACATTGCTTTGGGGAATCTGTGCCCCTTCACATTAAATCTAGAAGCTGCAAGATGTTGCTTTTCCTCAACATACTTAGAAAAACCATTTTAAGGAGGAGAGTTTGAACTAAAGAAGAAAAGCAACTGAAACAAGATGGTGCTTTTTATCCAGAAGAAAATTATTTCTTCTTGTCGATTTTTTTCCTAGGATTTAATTTAACAATTTAGCAGGGACAATTGCTTTTTTTTGGGGATTAAATTTGTACTGGAAAATAAAAAACTTGTACACGTTTAGACTACAGATTCTTTTCTCTTAGACCTACTCTTTGCTTAATTAATGCTGTATTTGCATGGACATATTAAGTTATAATGCATACAAATTTTAGCTCTTTATCAATTAATCAATCAATTTTTGATTGAGTGTGAAACATCCAACTCTTCTGTTTTTAAGCTATTTGCAGTGATATATTGCTGATCAATGATTAGTTGATTATTCCCTTGAAAATAAACATTCAGAGAGGTCTTTCACATGCTGATGGATTTTCCACTTTTGTCAATCAAGTGCATCGAAACAGAGAATTGATTTTTACCTGCTGACACATACAGTCAGATGCGTTAAGTAATTTAAAAATGTTTGAAAAAATAGTTTGTGTTTAAATAAATGTACAGAGTGGATTTTTCTAGTGGCCAGCCCAAGTCACACCATTGCAATAATCACTGATGTTGCACATTCATATGCCACACCTATGAGCTGGGATGGATTATCTTTTCATAGGAAAACTGCTCAATAACATCAATTTAGACGTATTTTGAACAATATTTGGGAAATATTGGTCTATTGTCCATCCAGCCATCCAGCCATCCATTTTCTTACACCCTGGTCCCTTAGTGGGGTCCGGAGGAATGCTGGTGCCCATCTCCAGCTAACGTTCTGGGCGAGAGGCGGGGTCACCCTGGACAGGTCGCCAGTCTGTCGCAGTTGGTCTATATTGAAAAAAGTTTCCACATTTGAGTTCAGTTCATGACAATATAGGGGCAAAAACAAAAATTTCGAGTTTATATTTTTTGTTACATATAACCTTTCAAGAACTCTGCATCTCTGAGTCTAAGTGGTTTTATAGGAGTCCATGTTCTTGTCCTTTCTTTTTTTGAGAGGTGCGTTCTCCCTTGGATTTAACTACACTTCTGTTCATCAAACAACTCTCCTCTCTTTAGAGCCAAGAACTAAACGGATGAGAACAAAACAAACATGGCTCCTTTTTATGAATGAAACACAAATAACCCAGTCTGAGAGGGACAAGTCATTACTCTATAAACGCATCATTCATAAAACAGCTTCTTGCAGCAAATTTCTATATTCTTCCATCCTTTCTTATGTTAATATTCCTCTTTGTTAAATAATAAGGAAGGCAGCAAGTGTTCATGTAATAAGACAGCAATAATCTCGTTTCTGTTTGAGTCTTTTACCGTTATACTTGTGTTAGAATTGTATGAGTTTTTAAATTAGAAGTTGTGATTATTTATGTGCTTAAAATACTTCTGTAATTATTGAGTGAGGACATCCTTAAAACCTTGTGCCAGTACAGAGATTCTTGGAAGTGCTATTTTTGCAAGTGGATATACCTCTGTGTATGCAAATGAGAGAAAATAAAATTGTCTCATGTGCCAAATATGTTTGACAGAAACATGCGAGTGCATTTATTTTCTTATTTAATTTAGAATGTATTCATCAATGTCACTGAAAATAGAAAACCCGTTAACGGCTTTAAAAAAACAAAAGTCAATGTAGTGAGGACAAGACTTGTAATCCTGTCCCATTTAGGAGTTGGATAATATGTGAGCTTCTGAATCCTGCACAAGTTGGAGGCGGCTCAGTGATAACCGGGGTACCACAACATAAAGAGCATTGCAGTGATCCATTCTGGAATTGATAAAAGCATGAAGAGAAGTTAGACCTTCAGTCAGTCAGACCTGTTAATAGTTTCTACCCCAGAAGAAACTATGGACGACATTGTAGGTCATGTGATTGTTAAGCTGCTGGGGTATTTTTCTCTTTCTCTAGGCAGATGCATGCTATAGATTCCCACTCATAACTTTTCTGGTCAATTGAACTGATCGCCTATTTCAGTTCAGTGTGAATGTTTTCTATCCCCCATTGCTGATAAAAGGTGGTTGGATGTTGTTAGATATATGTCAGCTGGCTTTTCTTTGATGATGATTTGAAGTGAAGAGGGTAGCTTCTGGCTAATTGGGCCTGGTCTGTTTCAGTCAGCCTGACTGAACATAGCGCTGCAGACAGCGTGTGGTCAGTAGGATCCTGTTAGCGTCTCATTGAACACACAAACATGATCACAAACACATGACTACTACAGGCTGACTGCAGAAAATCTATGTTCTCTTTAGGTCATTGTGGGATAACTGTCCGTTTGACCAAACTATGTTGATTAAATCACAAAAATACTTCTTTAAAATTGTAAATATTATTAGTTGCAATTGCATCTATGTTGTAAGTCGCTTTTAGAATTTGCAAAGGAACCGAGAACAGGATGGAGAAAAAGAGAATAAAGTGTGAAGCAGGAGATCCTAAGGAGAAAATGGAAAATGGACTAAGAAAATTGGTGAAGAAAACTGTCAGACCAGTTCATGTTTGAACCGCTACTAAACTGTCAGCTTTTAAAGCCATCTACAGTGAGCCAGGAAGCAGGATTGCTTTAAAACCTGGATTTCTCGTCCCCGTGTCAAACAGCAGCTCCCAGTCAGCCAGTGGGATTAACGTTTCAGTTTTTCTACTGTTATGGTCTCTGTGATTTGGTGTGTGACTCATCAGCCAGTCACTTTGATTGGCTACAGCTCAGATATATTTGAGGCAGCAATTAATTAGCTGTTCTGATGAAGGAAGTAGTAAGGATGGTGAGAGAGTCTAAAACTTGAAACTGTTTAAGTTGTTCAGAGGGATTAAAATGGCATTCTGTTTTATTCTTTTCTTTTTTTTCTTTATATATGTGGATCCTCTGAAGATTTTAAGGTGTTTGAATGTGGCATCTGAAAAAATTTGTCAGTAAAAGCACAGTCTTGGCAGCCTTTAAAAGTGGCACATATTAGCCACGGTTGAGCCATGGATGAACACAGAGGAGTATCTCATGTTGAAGGTCCTCGGCACTCGGGTGGCACACAAGTCTACATCATGTTTTTTTCACTTTTAATTAAGTATATCTGATGAATTGTGGAGATAAACAGTCAAAAAATGCTAAAATCATACATATTATTTATGGAATATTTTATTTATGAATTATATTATACAGATTTCAATTGACTAAATTTCTGATCCTCATATGGGTCAATTGAGAATCTCAATAAATATGAAATATCATCAGCTAGGGAAGTCTAAGTGAGCCTTTTGGGGATGATGAGTCACATACGGTGCCCATAATTTCTTACAGTACATCATAAAAAAATGATAGAAATTAATTTTGAATCACTGGTTGTGAAAGAGTGCAAAAGTTTTCAAACTGCATACAAAATTACTTATTTGACTTATGTAGCACTCAGATACATTTGCACACAGGCAAAAGACTGGAAATGCACCAAATTAAACTAAAAGTGAATTTAACCTTGCTGAATTACAATTAGGATTTATTTAGACTGTAATCAGAATCTGTCTGTATTACTGAATTGGCTGAGATTTAATTGATTTGATGTTTCACTGGATATGAACTGCCTTTAGGTAAGGTGATGAAGCCCAAAACGATTCATTGTAGATTAGAATTAGAATTAAAGTAATTTTAATTTACCCACATTGTAGTCAGCTAGCAGTCAGTTAGCTGGAGATAGGCACCAGCAACCCTCCCGACCCCACTAAGGGACAAGGGTGTCAAGAAAATGGATGGATGGATGTAGTCAAAACCCCCAAAAGCTGAAAATGGATCTTGTGTTTCTTAATTTTTTTAAACAATTACATGAAATGGAAACATTTATCCTAACTGTAAGTAATTTAACATTTTGAGTGGAGTGACTCAGAGTCCTGACTTGAAACTGTTTGAGAATTTGCATTTGGACCCAAAGATCCAAATGCAGATGCTTCTGATACTTAAATTCTGAAAATATGAGTGGGAACAAGCCAAAAAAGCCCTATTAGACTAATGGTTTGACAAATGTAATGCCAGTGAAGATGTTTCCTTCGATTGCTATAAAGTTTGTACACAATTTTGAACATCCAAGTTTTCTTTTTATTAAACTATAGATAAAAACAGGAAATACTTTATTTCAGATCCAGAACTTCCTTTGCAATGTTCTTAACATGTATTGTGCATTAATGCTATGGAGATTTATCAATAAACTGAATTAAACTAAGTTGAAGTTATCATTATCTTTCTGAGTTTTGTAAAGCTGAGTTAGTAAAGCAGTTTACTTTTCTCAGCTCACTTAAGACTTAAGTTATAAGATGTTTTATCTTGCTCTCTTTGTTTTATCATATATTACATTCGGCTACAATAATGGAATTTGTCCTTATCAATTGTGTAAGCCAACACTACTCAATATTATGGATTTTTGCATTACTCAAGCAATTGTTTAAGCTGCCTAAGTGTGTGATGCTGTTCCCTTATTCCCTTTCTCCTCTTATCTCCGTCTTCCGCACTTTACTCTCTATATGTATTTTTGTTCATAAGTTGCGAAAAAAATACAAAATGTAGAGTTTATGGCATTTACATAAGCATATATGTTTTATATATTGCATATTACATAATATACTGGTAGAATTTCTGTTAAAGCATACAAGAATGAAACCCATCCTCCTGTAGCTTTGAATATATCAAAGTATATTTTGTTTTCATTTTCTTTACAGCCTCATGTACGTCTGTGGAAGGTTTGGATGTTGAATTAGCGGGACTTTATGTCGGTGTTTTCGGTTAAGGCCCCCGTTGAGCTGAGCACCCCACTGAAGGTTTACAGTTGAATAATGTGATTATGTGTTCTGGAGATACTGGGGGCAGTGGTGTGTCATCAGTGCTCATTGTGCTGTAAAACTTGAAGCTGGCAGATAATTCCTGGTTTAGCTGATTGGTTTCATTTATATGTAGATTAGTTTGAAAAAAAAAACTTCTCTAGTTATTTTCCACTTCAGAATTATTGATATTGTAATTTTAACACTCTAGTACTTATCACATTGTATGTAAACAGTGTTGTAATTTTGTTTCTGCCACTCTTGACTACATGTGTTATTCGTGAGTGTTCTGGCTATTGAAAAGTTGTGAGTTCAATTTCAGCTTTGACTCCAACACATGTTGAAGTGTCTTTGAGCAAGATGCTAAACTGTGTGTTTTCTATAGATTTGTGTTTCAGTGTATGAACATGATTCTGTCAAGTGCAAATGAATGAAGATGACTTGTAGCGTCTGTGGCGGGTTTGTATAGCCTGGTTAAAACCAGCCCTCTGTACTACACTTTGTTCTCGGGTGTTGAGAAACTTTTATTTCCTGGAGGCGTGGACTGGGAGTTTTTAAATTTTACCTAATTGTTAATGTTTTCCTGTGACATATGGAGTCAATGCTATGAAGTTTACCAAATCGCTTGCACAGTAAACAACCATCCTCCGCTGTGAAGATAGAAGTGCGGGGCCAAACGAGGTGGCTGGTAAAATATCAATTTAATATTTGGAAATGTGGCAAATGAAGGGAGAAAGCCCAGACTTTGCCTGTTTGCAAGATTTGTATCAAGCGGAATATCAAAGGAAGGCAATGGCCAGGCTAATATAACTAGAAAAACCCTCAATTATTTCAGTCTACTTGGTTACTACAGAAACCAAAATAGCCGATCAAGCTATAAATTTGTCTGTCATTTTCTTGAGATTACAAGAAAATAATCTTGTTAACACAAGGAAATGAAAGTCATTGTCTTATGAGAGTGGGATAAGTTTCTCCTTATCTATCGGATTTGCTGGGTTGTCCAAGTAGCTGATTGTGAAGCCTGCAGCTGAATCCTAAACACTGTTGTTAAAAATTTACATTTTGATTTGGTTCATTTGTTGACTCTGGAATAAAAATTTTCTATTTCTTGAAAACCTTTCCATAAACTACATAGATATGCAGCATCATGGGCTCTCTACCTCCACAGCCACAAATAGTTCTATTGAGATGCAAACATGAATTAAAGGATTACTCTTAAAGAGAGGTTCTGTGAAGTTATTGGCAAGATTTGGGAGGCAGTGTATTCCTGCAGTAACAGACATATTTCATGATCAGTAGCATTCTTCATCTGCCAACAGTTTACAAAAGAATTTAGAATTTCTGTTGCTTAACAGTGGCAGTAATTGTGATCTAATAATCTGAACCTTTGTTTCTCTTTTCAGAAATACAAAGAGTTTGAGAAGGTGGTGAGGGTGGAGGAGATTGATGGGCTACGACTGGTGAAGAGGCTGGCTAAGAACATGGAAGAGATGTTTCACAAGAAAGCCCAGGCTATGAAGGTATACTGCATCTGCATGCCTTTCAGTCATTAACAGTTAGCAGAGCTTCTTCCCTGTCAAACATTTTTTTAAAATTACTTTACAACTGCTGGTATTTATTATTCTGTCTCAGTCCTGGATGAGTGGCTGAAAGGGTGGGTTCACAATAATATCGGCACCTGGTACTATTGAATTTGTATTATTTTACATTCCTTTCCAGATGTCTGCTTCCATTTTCCAGAGAACAAAAATAAAATAATGTTTTATAATGCAGCCAGTTTCAAATTTAGCTATCCCTAAACAATATTTTGTTGACTTGCCATATCATGCCTTTATTTTAACATTTTAATCAGTAATTTGGTTTGGATTTTGAATCAATATTTTTGGTTGGACTAATTAACTGAATGCACACACATAAAGAAAAAACAAAAAACTTATTTAAAATGAGTGTTGTGATTCTTAATCTTCCTGCTTTATGTTTTTGCAGGAGCTATAGGTTGTAAACAAGTCGTGTGTCCAGAAACCCCAAAAATCTGAAACGTGGCCACATACTATAGCTACTCTGAAAACTGAAGCCAATTTCAACCTCATGTTGTCCTTCAATTTGTGGTATATACAAAGAACAGACTGCTGACTTTAAACAGTCCAATATTGATATATTTAATTGAGTGTTTAGAATATGCAAAAAAAAAAAATTCTGAAAAAAATCTTGAGATTGGAGTTTGGTAAAATAAATACCAAATTACTTATTAAAAAACACACTGGAGATACTGATATATATATATATATATATATATATATATATATATATATATATATATATATATATATATATATATATATATATATGTGTGTGTGTTGTTTTTTCTATGTTTTGAAATAAACATAGTGCTCAGAGTAATTTTTTTTTTGCAGTAACATAGTTCATGAGTCCATGACAAATATCTATTTTCTTTTGCTGTATTTGTTTCTTTTGTTACTTCACATGAAGAAACCATCTTTGAAAATAATTTGATTTATTCGTCCTTGGCTTCTCTGAGGAATCTGTGTTGCGTGTTTGCAAGTGTTGTAACAGGTGTCCACAGTGCTTTGGCTTTCTGGCTGCTTCAGGTGATAGATCCTATCAGGACAACATGATGCTGTTAGGAGAAATTGGATTTCTCTCTGACAGTCTGATCTAAGGATGGAAACTAAAAAAATAAAAAAATAGGAAGACAGAGGGGCACAGATAGTAGCAAAGCATTTCAATGCTTTAGCCTGCTTTGTTGCTGCTTGTGTTTGCTTTTATAGTTATGTAGGAAAGTCTTAAGCTTTTACTATAAGTTTTACATATTTTCAAATGAATATATTAGCTAGTGCCAATATTATGCCTTTATCTTGACACTAGCATAAGACTTTCTTACTTTGTATTTTCAGTCTCAAAGGAAGTAGCTCTTGAGCTTCCCTTGTGGTGTTTTACATTTTAAATTATGAGTTAAAATACTCAGTGACACAAGAATTGAAAAAGCCCCTAGCACTTTCAAATGGATATTTTTTTGCCGGTAGAAAAAACAAACAACTCCATACAAAGGCATGAATGATGTGTAAGCATTGCGAGAAAATATATTTTGATACCTTATGGAAAGCACATTTTCCTGAAGTTGGTATCTCAGTCATTGCTCCCTGCTGGGGGGCTAAAGGCGCTTTTCTGCTGGCAAGTCACGCAGTAACCGGTTAATGTGTGGTTCCCGAGTAGTGAGCTTCTCCATTATACAGTCTGTTCCTCACTACTGAGCAGGACGTGAGCGAGTAGCGGCTGTGGTCAGTTCTCTGCTGATGTTTGCAGCAACACTCAGTAATGGGGAATCTTTAATGTTGTGGTTCTGTTGGACTCGAATAAACCTAGATATTTCATTTTGTCCCACAGAAATTCATGACTGGCTCAAACATAACGATAAGATTTGGGTAAGCTGGGTCTTTCACCAAACGCATACATATAATGTGTGCACATTACAGTGTAAAGTTCTGCAAGAAACAAATAAGGTAAGATTTAACCCGTGTGTGGCAGGAGTTGATTCCATTAATACGGTATTTTTATCGCCAGTGGGTTTTTATTTTTATTTTATTTTAATTGTAACGAGTTATTAGCAATAAACATCTAATAGGCTATAAACATGTTCTTCCAGAATGTTCCTCCTCTTTCTTTTTTATTCCATCTTGCGCTAATATTCTGCTGCTTTTATTACCAATATTCAAATCGGTCAAGCCTGGCATGCACTCCTTTCAGCCTTCCTTAAGTATCCCTCTCCTCTTTGTCCGTCTTTGCTCTCTCTACTCCGTCTTTCCCCATCTCTCTGCTGTTTTTTCTAAAGTATATGTGACGCTTCAACGATTCAATTTCCGTGCAGTCGCTCTCCCCTGCCTGTCATTGTGGCTCTATCTTTTTGTTGATCGCCCCCCCCCCACTCCTTTATCGCCCACCACCACCTGCTACGAGACAGCAGCTCCTGGTGCTGGGAGAGGGAGCACGTGGCAATGAGTGTCGTATGTGGTCCTGGTTAAGTGGACCAAAGGCAGGGTATTTGTGACTTTTGTGTGTTATCGTAATACTTCGTTTTACCTCAGTCCCATGATAATAATTTATAACAGTGAGCAACCATTCGTGGCTGTGTATTATTCATATCAGGATTCTCAAATCCCATGCTTATCCACACCTCACAACCTTC
This sequence comes from Poecilia picta, assembly GCA_033032245.1. Lineage (NCBI taxonomy): Eukaryota > Metazoa > Chordata > Actinopteri > Cyprinodontiformes > Poeciliidae > Poecilia > Poecilia picta. The sequence continues at coordinate 16,636,519 of CM065359.1, read as the reverse complement.
AGTGTTTGTTTCAGCTTTTCCTGTCATGGAGGCAGGTGCCGTTACTTGCAACATAAGTAGACATGTCCAAGGTTAGTCCTACCGAACCCAAGTAGCAACAAGTCGGTTAAACTAAAAAAATAGACGTTGCATACAGAAGTAGTAGTGAGATTTGTGGAATTCCCTGTCCAAAGCACGTCTTGCATGTTTTTTTTTTTTCTAGATTCGATATGTCTTCAATATGCTAACTTAAAATCATTTGACAGAGGTATAGTTGATCTTTTCTGATTATATTCATGATTGCAGGTAAGGTGAGGATCTCTACAAGGGGGTTCAGTTTCTGAAACTCTGCAGTATTATGTGCCCTCAGGAAAACACATGCACCTGTTCTCGCAAGGAATCAAGGGACTTTTGGGATCTCCTGGGTCGTCGGTTCATCTTCTAAAGTAGTCCACGTCTTTACTTTATAAAAATGGTATTTTGTTTTACATTTATCTGTTGTCTCTCTAAATCTTAGGGGGTCTCTGTTTAACAATCCAAAAAACACTGACCGCTCTGATCAGAGCTTTTTGACAAAACTGGAAGATTTATGGATGTCTGGAAAGTATGCTGACAACAGTAGATCCAAATATCCTGTCACAGTTAATTAAATTGAAATATGAGGACTTTTGGAAACCACACAGTGACCTTGGACTCTTTTTTTTTTCTGTGAGGTGTTCTCTTTCAGTTTCAGCTGATAAACGTCCAGAACCAAAATGTTATTGTTCTTTGAAAGGACATACATATTATTTATTTTTCAAAATCCAACATTTGGGCTTCTTCAACAGCACATGTACAGCAAATGGATAATGTGTTCATAATTGGATTAAGGAAGAATCTTAACCCGCTATTTTCGCTTTTTAATTACTTTATTTAATCATTTCCTGAATCGGTGGGATGCTCTTTTCGCTTCAACCAATCCTTCTTCCTTTTACTGTCAGTGCTGCTGAAAAACAATATTTTGTACAAGCTGAAAGTGGTAAATGGTAAGAAGCGGTAAAGGCGTCGTTATCAAAGTTGAAAGGCGTGCAGCTATTGTAATGCCCTCTTTGAAGTTGAGTGAGGCTATGTTTCGTGTGACAAACACACTTCAAAGGCGAGTGGATGCCATGCTGCTAGCGGTGTTTCTTCTGTAATGTCATTTGGTCTTTGCTCTGTACCTGCTGATATCATTTACCTGTGGCAGCTTCACTCCTGTTGTCATCAGCATGATTGTCACTGTGGAGAGTGGGACATTTCTTACTGGTGTACTTTTCTCCTTAAAGTATGCCAGTAAGAAATTGCTCATAGGATTTAAAAGGAAATTTCTCTGTGTGAAAACAATCATGTGAATTTTATACTCCAAAGTGCACTTTGAATTTCTGTTTCAGCATTAGCATTTACACAGTCTCTGGGAGATTATTTAAACTGATATGTAGTTTCTAAAAAGTTTTTTTTCTTCCTATTTTCACAACTCAATTCACATTTTAGAATTTCAGGCCTAAGTTTGCATCAGTAATGGTTTAAAAATACATGCTTTTTGCTTTCTAATTTCTGTATTTAGAGCTTACCATTGAGCAAATGACTTTGACTGATATTTAAGTTAAGGTTGCAAGTAAGTATAGTTTGATATGTAGGAAAATACACCTTGATCTTTTTCCCCTCCTGCTGGTATTTTACTCATCTAAGCAACTGTCCCTCAGTCTCAGATCTGTGTGTATTCCTCATAAGGATGATAGTGTAACGTGTATTAACATCTGATGTCAGACCAGCTATATTCTCCTCCTTCTCCACCTGTTTTTCCACCACTCAGAAATCAAAGGATAGAGAATGAAAGTTTTTTTTTGTTGTTTTTTTTTTACAAAGATGAAATTATCAAGACAGGTGGGAGAGGTAAATGTAAGAAAAGACAAGTCAAATATTCAGTCTAAGCCTGGAATAAAAATCAGGAAAGAGGAGATGTGAGAACAAAGACGGAGGAAGGTGACGGGTTGTGACAGTGCTGGGTTGAGAACTTCATATTTTCTTCAGTCAGCAAAATTACTGATAACTGTCAACTATTGATTATTTGGACTTTATGTTTCCCCTTCATCTCTTTGTCTCTTTGCTCAGCCCACTTGGCTTGGATCCAATCTAAATCTGTTAAACAGAGGAAATAAAGTGTCAGAGAGCACTATCTCATTTTGTTGATGCTGCACCATTCCTTGGCTCCTATGAGGATATTAATTGCTGTCCCTAGTACTATTGATGGGCTGAGTGAAGCCAATCCCACCCATCTCGAACCCTTGGCAGAACCAGGACCCAAAGGACCTGCCCTGCTGCTGTAGGAGGCCAAACCTTACTTTGCATTTGTGGTAATAACCAAGGTACAGCTGTACATCAGCAAGTTGTCCATGTAGATTTACATACAATTATGTAGTTTGCAACTATTTTGTATAGTGACCTCCACACCCACAAACAGAATAAATGAATGAAGCTGAAGGTTTTGTTTCTGGTCTTAGTAAAAGAGGTGTTGTTGTTTGTAAGTTGTATAATTAAGTAGACAAATTTTCACACAACCTATTGAGGATTAATTCACTTTGATGCCAATTTGTAACCCCAGCTCATGTGTTCTCCATGTTTCTCGTGAGTGTTTATTATTTCCATAACCTAGATAGATTGGAAATCAACATGTTTAAATCTGACAAAAAATGCAGTTCAGTTATGTAATTCAATTTATCTCAGTTTACGTGTGTAGGCCTTTTTTCACTGCACTTTAGCAACAGGTAAAATTAACATGGGGTCCTGCCGCATGAAAATGTCAAGACTTATTTAGATACAGGATGATCAGCTTCTTAATATACAAAAGCACAAAGTTGGTTAATAATACATTTTTGATTGGTGAAAGAATATCTTAAGATATTTTTCCATCAATATTTTTTTGCAACTTCTCATCTGGAGTGTAAGTAATAAGTGACGATGACAATGAGAGCATATATGTCAAATCTTTAGAGAACTTTATTTGCAGCCACTTAGTAGAAAAATTAGATATTTCACCTCGACACGACTCCTGAACTATGGTGTCGAAAATTTGCTCAACGTGAAAGGCTTCATCATGTAACATATACAACATTAAACCATTAAAAACAAAACAACTAGCATTTACAGATCTTTAGAAAAATAATGTTCATGTTTGCCTCAAAACTCATCATTGGTAGTTTCTTAAATTATTATTCTCTAAAGATTTTATATTACGTGCCTATTTTACACAATGGTATTGTACTGAGCCCTTGCCAAACCCAAACTATCAAAGACACATTTCCCAGAGTAGATTGAGTGAATTAAAAAAAAAAAAAAAAGCCCAAAGTTGTCAACGCTGGTCTGAAACATCCCTAAAAATGTAACGAGTTAGTTTGTAAAGTATTATGAAAGACAACTGCATAAGTTAGGAACAAAGGCAAATTAAACTTTAAAAGACAAAATAGACTTCTGAATGTTTTGGTTTCCTCTAACTCAGTGGTTGTTAACCTTTTTTGACCTACTGGACCCTCCAGTTTCAAATGCACATTCACTGAACCCTTCTGTAGTGATAAATGAAATATGATTTTTTCCCCCCCAAATTCAAGACATAGGGGTGACCCAATTAGAGCCTAGTTGGGTCCCAACTCTAGTTGCAAGATCATTAATTATTCTTAAAAAGTAGAGTCTCTGAGAACAGTTCTTCAAAATATAGTCAGTCTTTTCAGCAAAGTTGAGCTGACTGTCCAGGGAACAACCCAAGGTATTTAAAATTTGCCACAGTTTCAACAGGTTGGCCATCGAGAGAAACTGGAACCACTTTACGGTCTTGTTTAGATCATTTAATTAATTCTACGTTCTTAAGAGAATGAAAAATTCATAATAAATAATAAAGACTTTGAAGTATTCTGATATGGTAATGTAATTATATTAGTTGTGTTACCACCCCCACGCCACTAGAGGCAGTAGCAACCCTGAGAAGATGCAACTAAGAAGCAGATTTAGAAGAACACCGAAAGCTACAGAATTTGGTAAAAACTGAGCTTTGCTGAAGTAAATAAAGACACAAGTTCAAATCCATGCTGAGAGTGGAACTCCTTCAATCAGTGCTCCTCCGCTAAGCAATGTAACATGATCCTCTGCAGCAAGTGATGGCAAAGTGGGGCGTCATCACAACTTTTACACAAGTGTGTCTTTACTTCCACGGCAGAGGCTCTGCCGAACCCCTGAGACCGACTCACCGAACCCAGGTTAAGAATCACTGCTCTAACTTCTTGGAGTTTCCAAGCAAACTTAAAAGAGAGGAAGTTAAACTTCATTCAAAATACAAATGTTCGCTAAGTTAGCAGCTCACAGAATCTCTGGGTATGCTTTTATACCCAGATGTGTTTTTGTTTCTTATATATACTTTGCAGTGCACATGCAGCAATTATTTTCAGCGTTCAACCTGCTGGGGCTCCTGTTCTGGGTTACCCTGGTAGAACATTGAGATTCAGGTCACTGCCCTCAGAAATGTGTTGAGTCAAAGCTTAATGTGTTGCGCAAAAAAAAAAAAAGGCAAGAGATGTCGGTACTGGTCAATAATGTATGTGAGTCAACCTGACTCTCCTTTTCTGATGGCTGCTTTTGGCATAGCTCAGCTGTGCATGACAACCTCTGAAAACCTTGACGGATTTATAGCTGCATCTATAATGAATAGCATTTGCTAAGGTCATTGGCTTCAGCCCTCAGGAAACCCTCCACACGGTAGTCGAGGTGCACAAACAACAATCAGCCTATCAGACTGACAGCTAAATGAAGGGGATCGTTGATGAACTTTTGAGAGAGTAAACAAGAGAATCCATTTATGGGCAAAGCATAATTACAAGTTGTCGAGTAATGAAAAGAGGTAGATGAGTGCAAATGTTAGGAAAATACAATGGGCGGTAAAAGCAGGTGGGTTTAAAGAAAAATAAAAAAAGTGAAAATAAACTGTTTATTCAAGGTGAAAGGCTTTGCTTTTGTTTAGCTTTATAAAGAGGGGGTGAAAAGGTGGCACTATTATGTTATGATTACGAGTTTAGCCTCTCAACACAAAGGTTTCAGGCTCAGGCCCCTCTAAGCCTAATTAGTAATTGTGCCACCCTTGCCAGCAATGGTGAGCAAGCGTTTATGATTACTGGCAATTAATCTATTACATCTCTGTTAAGGAATTTTTGCCCAGTTTTTTTCACTAAATCGAAAGGTATTCAAGGTGTAACCCCTTGTTTAAGGTAACCCCAGAGCATTTTGTCTCATCTGGTGTAAGTAAGTTATGATTTTGTTACATCAAGTTGTTCCCAAAGAAGCATTGCCGTGCCGGACAGTATCACTGTCGCTATCACTGTCATATTTAACTGTTGGTATCTAAAAAGCACTTTTCTCTGGTTAATCTACAGAATAGTTTCTTATGAGTCTTGGAAATGATCAATTTGTATTTTGGGAAACATATTGGGGGTCTTTGTGTTCCTTTTGGTTTTGCAGTGGTGAAGTCCCAAAGTCAGAAAAGGAATTTGTGAATTTCTTTTAGATCGTACAAGGTGTTTTTTAGCCTACTTGTACTGGTTGAAATGTTCTTTGTAAGTGGTTTCTTCTAACATAGGTCAGGCAGCCATTAGGCCAGGGTGTAGCTGGAGAAATTCAGCAAACAACGCTCAACTGGTTTGGATTGATACTCCCCTAACAAATGAAATAATCATTTGAAAACCTCTTAGTGTTTACCTTTGTATTTATTTTTGTCTGAGATTTAAACTGATACATTGAAGTTGGAGAAAACACAAAAAATAGTATGTGCATTTTTACTTTGCAAATAAAAATAAATAATATTCGGTTTAATTCATAGTGATAAGTTTACCTTGGCAAGTGTCTCTGATTCTAACTTAAAGTGTGATCTATTTGAATTAACAATTTTAAATGGTAATTGTTAGAGGAAAGTATATTCTTAAAGTCCAAAGCCTATTTCTGTATTTTTCAAACAATGCCCAGAAGTAAAGGTTGGACCAAATCAATGTTGGATTTGACCCCATTCTTTGTAGAATCAGAGCTTCGTAGTGCAGACTGTGATCAGCAGAAAAATATCAGAAATTTATAATCACTTTCAGATACTGCTGTGGGATTCCTCTAGTCTATCAACACCAAAGCAAGTGTTTTCTGTCTTTGTGTCTTTAGCTTTTACCTAATGTCCTTCACTGTATGCATATGAAAGTGTGCATTTGTAGTCAAACAGGTGTCCTTTTCCACCAGCCACCAGGCTCTGCCTCTTTGACTGTATCAGCTTAATTATTGTTGTCATCTTGTAAGCCCAAGACTCAGCAAAGCAACTAGCGACAAAAAGTAATTTCCTCTCTTTCTAATCTGCTCCATATGCTGTGGCTGGACCACTTGTTGATTAAAAAAACAGCTGGGCAGGTTCATTTGAATGCATGGTGGAAACACACACCTTTATGAATCAGTCAGAAAACACACACAGCAAACCCGAATTTACTGAAATGAAAGCACAGCTCCTAGACTGTTCATCCTGGTGAAGTCTTGATATTTACAGGAGTTTAAAACAGACAAACAGTTGCTCTCACTGTTTTCATCCAGCAGCTCTTTTGCAACAGCTTCCTGAATGCTTGTTGTATTTTTTGGTTACTTTGCATTGCATTTAAAAGAAAATCCAATATTCTTTAAGGCGTTTTTAAGGAGTTCAGACTTTGAGATAGGGTTATTTTCAAACCATATTTAATCCACCATTCGTATGTGTTTTTGTTTCTTACATATACTTTGCAGTGCACATGCAGCAATTATTTTCTGTTTTTTCTGTCCTTGCAACCTCTCAATGAAAATACACAACTTCACTGACCTGAATGAATGCAAACATATTCTTATATTGTCAAACAATCTGAACTGGTTTTCAGAAACATTGCAAGATGTCCTATGCTTCTCTGCTCTGCCTATTTCTGTCAACCCATCACAGACCAAGAGGGTAGCAGAACAAATGCAAACATGACTGTGTATAGCTGAATAGAAGCAATCACAAAATATGCAACAATATGCAATGGCCAGGTGTGTTGCTATGGTGAAGAAAATGATTTGCTAGAGCCTAGATTACAGTGTTTGCTTCCCAAAACAGCTTGCCTACACACATTACGGCATCACAACACACACCCATTGCTCAGCCAAAATAGGATGGCTGATTGCAGTAGTTTAGTGGTGAAAGCCATTTGAATGGAAATGTGAAATGGAAGTTCATTACTAAAACTCCAAGGCAGTGAAACTAGATGTGAACGGGAGAAGCTGGTCAGAGTGAAAAATCACAATGAGCATCACATCACATTTATATAAAAAGAAGTGTGTGGAGCTGTGTGTTTGTAAGACATCATTTAGAGTTAAGGCCTGAAAAGTATTAGCTTGATCCCTCGCCTTGTGCATTTAGTTGATAATTTTTCAAAATAATGGATATTTTGTAGTCCGACATGAGAATTGTGCATAAATGCACAATATAGTGCATTTCTACTGAGTTGCTTTTAATAGTATTTTATGAATCAGATTTTAGGAAATACTGGCTTATAATGTCACTTTATATTTAGATTACATTTTTGATAATTTTCTTAGCAAGAAACAATTTGCAAACTGAAAATGCTTCAGTATATGCCGTCTTTTAAAAATAGGACTTCAGGAGACTTTTGACAATGCTTGACTGAAATCTTATTGAACATATTTTGACCTGATTAGAAAAGTTGGGACTTGTCTAGAAAAAAAATATGTGCAAGTACAAAATAAAGGCAATAGAATATAAAAAAGGCAATGGAGAATAAGAAAGTGTAGATCAACACAACTTTGCCTTAACTAATAATGAACATGAAACAGACCATGACTGTTTGTCAGTCTAACTTACAACTAAGCAATGAATCATGTTAATATTTAATGCCAACCTAGAAAATCAATGGGCTTTATAAATGTGCAATGTAATTTTTCTTCCTGCTAATCATCAATAACTACTGATTATCTTTAATACAACTACCTATGGTATTGCTACGTTTGGCTGCTAGCCAAACTGAATAACAACTTGCCCTCTAAGTAGATTTGGTAGATGGTGGAACAAGTTTGCAAATCAATCTCTCTTCTCAGTTTCTAGAACAAAACTGAAATAAAGGAAATGATGTCTCCAACGACAGCTGCTTTAATGGTATAGTCAACAATGGTACAATTTATTGTGTCCATAAGAAAAAAATAAACAAAATTAGAGTTTAGCTTTATTCTTAAGAAAAATATGCTCTTTTTGTTTTAGCAATTTAAAATTATACAAAAGGGCCAAATTTTTGTCACAATGTCTCATTTCACCTCCAGTGCCTCCAGCAGTAAAAGTGCAGTAATTGCATACAATGGAATATAATTTAGGAGTAGCCCAACAATTAAACTATTATGTGTATATGTTCCCCATGATGAAAGCATCAGTACTGACCCATGAATCTAGAAGATGTTAAAGACTCATAAATGGTGAACTTTTAAATATAGCAGAATGTAAGGGGAAATTGTTTGTGCCAGCAATCTTATTAGTGTATGGAAGTCATGACATGCAAGTGAAAACAAGTTTCTTTGGAAAGAGACATTTCCAGGAATCATCATTTGTATATTGCTTACAGTTTTTAAATGTGAAACTTTTTGAAATTAAGTAATGCAGTCAATGCATACATTTATTTAATAAAAATGGCCAAAAAATAAAATGTATCCCAAACTAACATTACAATGTTCAGGTGTTTCACACCAGACCAGCACAAAACTGCAGCTTTGTCTGAACGCTGACCAGAGCTGTACAATTTCAATTTCTTCTTTGGATCCCCGTTCTTCCGAGAGACTTGCAGGCTTGCAGGGCATGCCGCTCTAAAAGTCGATGGATGCGCTCCCGGTGCTGCTCAGGATTAAACTCATAATCACGCTCCTCCATACTGTGCAGCTCTCTGATACCAGACGGTGTACACCGCTGTGCTTGAAATGTTGTTTGGAGTTTGCAGTGACGTAAATCAACAAATGCAGTCTACTGTCAATCAAATTCCTTGCGCGTGAATTCACAGCTTGATGTGACTTGTGCTACCCCCGAAGAGGATGCAAAAACAGAGAAGAGCCGAGCAGAACTACTCAGGATCCAATGGAGATGAATCTGACCGAGGCGGCAGACTGGGGCAGAACTGGTTAAAGTAGCGACTTTTGAAACCAGGTCTCAGAGTGGGACTTTACGGGAACACCCCATGTGGAGGTGTGAAGTGCTCTGTGTGGGAACATACACAGAACGCTGCAGGATTTGTCCTATGCATGCACGGGTATATAACAGTGAAGAAAATGACAGATTACATTGTACTGTTTGTGCTATTTAGCCATTTCAGCTTAGCATCTTCTAATACAGAACATTTGTGTGTTACATGACCACATCAGGACTTTCAACATGTTAAAATCATAGACAACAGGAACATAAACATTTTCCCAAGTCAACATTAAAAAATACCAGCGGTTTCCAGACAGTGGTCTCATGTAAGCAAACCCTAATATTCTTATAAACATATTTTTTCAGGGTTTTTTCATAATTGTCTGATGTGGCAGATCTTCACAAAAAGCAAGCACAATCAAAATGTTAGCTCTCAGAGAGACTGTAAAAAGCCTAAAACTGACTCTAAGGCAGAAAGATACCGACCTGCATCACCCTAAAGACACAGCAGACGGTACCAGCAAGAGGGTGATGATGGAGTGACTTCATGTGTGGCTGTTTGTCAGTGTGCATGGTAATGGTGGTTTGAGCGAAGTATGCAAGTGTAAAACAGCATGAGCCAATGATGTCTGGCTTCACTGGGATCAAGGAGTCCAGGGCAGTCGTTACCTCTTCTGTTGGAGCATTAAGGAAAATTACTTCTTTTTATGAGACTGCCAAATGTTTGCCTGCTCTGTCTGTCTCTGTCCTTAAGAGTATCAATGTTATTGTGACGCTTGCACAGATAATTTTTGTACTTCTAAACTACAAAACCGATTTACATCACTGTTGAAGCTATAATGTTATCTTCTCTGTTCCTGCAGCGATTGGTGGAGGCAGCAGAGGAAGCCCATCTCCAACATGAAGAGAATCCAGACCTGCAGGTGAGTCAAAACGTGCATTTTTATTTTTTTTGAGTCGGTTTTGCTTCAACGCAAACATAATTTCAATCAGCATGCTCATCCCTTATTCTTAGAGGATTAAAGCAAATCCTTGTTGACTATCAAAGTTAGAGCTTTTGTTGTTAATTCTTTGTGAGGATAAAATAAGGCAGTAATCCTCTGTAAAAACAAGAAAAGTTGATAAGAAAAGACATTTTGAAATGGGTTCTGCTGTTTAACTCGAGTACATTGAATTATTTCCTGTTAACAGGAGAGCTCCTCTTAAAATTATTTGCACTCATGTATTTCAGTGTGTCATCTTCAGTTGTGGTCTCACCGGAACTGTTGGAAAAACAAACTCAAATCTGAAAAGGACACTTTTGGTTGCATTGATTCCTACACTGTCGTTTTTGTATGAAAATAGATGAAATAGGTTCAAAAACCGAACGGAAATATCAATTCAGATTTTAGTGCATAATCAGATAATGTTTTTTAGCCTTGGAGATGCCTTTTTTTAAAAAATGTATGTTAATTTGTTTTTAGGTGACAAAAACAAAACAAAGCAACATTATAAAGCGTTAGTCCTAGACAGGCTTAGACTGAGTTGTAGTGTTGAATGTACTTTTAATTGTTTGTGTTAACTCTGTACATGATAAAGTAACTAAATAATTTAACTGTATATGTTTAACCACTGGAGGAATATACAAGCCCTAAATCTGCTTGTGTGGGTTTTTTTTAATCAATATTTGTTGTGACAATGAGTTCATTTTAGTTAAAATATAGATCTTTATCCTTTTAATCTTAACTAATTTAATTAACTTTTCTAGTTCTTTTAATCATGAAATAAACTACAGTATTCACATTTTAATTAAATGTAGATAATAATAAATATGATATTAAGCAGTGAAATTCCCATGCACATACACGCATAGTCGAAAACACACACACACACACACACACACACACACACACACACACACACACACACACACACACAATCACATTCTAAACTATTTCAGAGAAGTTCCTCCTTCTGTTCTGCAGATTTGAGCAAATTCTTTTTATTCTAATCACATCTGCGCACACCCCCCCAAACCAAGCTGCTGCCTTCATGGTTCTGCCTCAAATCCATTTTAACAGCTTTAATTTTGTGTGAGTACTGCTTTGAATTGTGTATGTCATGTGCGTTTGGCAGTGCTGTGGATGTGCACTTGGTCATGTATGCGTGTGTGTGTAGGTGTGTTGTGTGTGTGTGTGTGTGTGTGTGTGTGTGAGTGTGTGTGTGTGTGTGTGTGTGCTCGATGTTTGTGCCTGAGCTTGCTAAACGTCAAGCACAGTTTAGAACAGAGTTTGTTAAAGTAGGAGGAGCAGCACAAACTTGAGGTCTTAAGAGGAGCTATGATGCTAAGTCGACTTTGGAGAATTTGCAGCTAAACCACTTATAAACTGAGAGCTGGTATCTGTGCCTGCTTTGAGTAAGTGTTTACTTTGTCAGTTCTTCAGAGTATTACAGTGAATGCCATGTGGTTTTCTGCCAACACAGGTGATTAAAGGTGATTAGTTACTAAATGAACTACTGTCCAGCCCTATGAATTGGACCAAATCTTCTTGGTGGTGATCTTGATCTTTACACATTCTCAGAATTTTCTAACTTCACTTAAAAAAAAGTCCTTTAAAGTACAAGTAAAGTTTGTCACAACACTAGAAAGGCAAAATGAGCTATTTTGGTACAATTATTATTGACATTAATTATGTTTGAAGATTATATGAATATGACAATGAAGGGACTTTTTAAACTGGCTCACTTGGGCTGAAATAACCTGGCTAACAAAGCTCATCTTATTTTCAAACAACTATAATGTGAAACTACGGTACAACGGTACAAAGGCACTCTCCTGAAATTAAACAATTTTTTCCATTTAAACTGCATTCTGAGTGCAAATTTTGTCCAGCTTATCCTTAGTTTGTATATGTTATGTTATGTGATTTTTTTTTTCCTAATATCACTTGTTCTGGAGCATTCTGAAAAGATTGTTGCTATTCTTTAACTAACCCTCACATTGTCTTAATAGATAGGTCCCACAAGTTTTTCACTGTGTGCATGGTGTGGTGGGGTGGCACTGACCCTGTGTGCTCTTTTAAAAGTGTGGTTCCAGAATTTGACTGTCTGATGGGACGACTCCACCGCTTTCTCATTGTCTGTCCATGACATTTTCCACGCTTCTCCTTAGCATTACAGTAAGACTGCGGGAGCGTTAATTAATTATTCAGCAGGGTATACATCATTTTTCATATCCCATTTTGTATTGAAATTGAAATTTTTATTTTTTTTTTAAATCTAGTATTTCAAGAAAGGTGCTAGTTTTCCAATACAAAAATAAATTGGGTTGAAGGAAAAAAAAAATCTCTTAATCTACCAAAAGCAGCAATAGTTTTGGGATTAACTGTAGGTATAAATGGAAATGTCTATAGGCTGGACGAAATAATAACTTAACTTTAGAAATTGACTTTGTTGTTTTTTTCTGATGTATATCATGTTCCTCAACATGTTTTGCCATGTATAACTTATTTTACAGCTTTTAAGAATCTCTTAAAAAAATTACAATATTGTTTTATAGATGTTTTCCAAAGCTTTAATATTTAGAAATTTTAATTTTTACTCACAGAACATATTTTCATAAGATTAACACAATTATTTACTTTGTTTAATTATACTCCCTACAATAAGGTAGATGAAATGAAAATATAAAGGGAAAGTGTTAAGAGCAACATTTATTTTGTTGTTTGTTGAGGGGCACCGCTGCCTGGAGACGAGCATTTTCCGCACAACCGCTTCAAAGTCCTGTTACGTCTTATCACACAGTGATTATGTACCAAAAGGAGAAATAATGTTTTCATTGCAAACTGATTTTTGATTTCTGTCAAAGCACACAATTATTTTATCCCATAATATACGTGACAGGATTGATATTTTTATTTAGTCTTAACAGTTCAGCTTCAATTTTATAATATTTTGTAAACATTTGCCACTTTTCTATTGCAGAAGTAAGGGGGATATTATTAAGTTTTTAGAGTGAAGGGAGTCAAACATCAATTGAAAGAAAAACAGGTTTCACAGCAAACTAACAATAACTGGGAATGAGACTCAGAAACCACGAGGAAGACGGTGGATTACTGAAATAGATGAAGTTCCTAATGATGAATGGTGATGTCAACTATTGTTCGTCCCTACTCTTTCTTACAATAAATTCTCAAAATTCGTGCTTTTTATTGACTATTAATGCATATCTTTATATTCAAATATTAATTATTGTTTGGAGTCAAAGATGTATGCATTGTGTTAGGTAAGTTATAGGAGAGATTAGGATTAAACTATGTCTCTATTGACTTGTAAATTAGTAGTCACTTGCAAACTCTTGTGGACCTGGGTAACTTCATATTTATCCTTTACCGTGGAGTTCTGATGCAAATTTTAAGGCTCTTGTATTTCTTTTATTTACAACCATTTAACAAAACTTATTGTGCAGATATTTTTGCATGTAACAGATATGTGTTAAAACAGTAGCATATGCCACTTACATGCCATGTACAGGCTTGTTTTTTTCATTTAGTGCTTGATGGGCACAATCATTGTGTGGGATCACAACAGCGTTTTACGCCAGTAATTATTTGGCAGGGATGAAATGAGCCCAACATGGTGAGTGCCTCTTTGTCGCCGCTTTAATGGCACAGCCTGAGCCAATGCTACGTGGTAGAGTAGTGTAGTGTGTTAGAATATTTACGTGAAGATTAGAAATGCACATTGCACCAGCATGGCAAGAATACATATCCAGGTCTCTGAGGATAGAAAGAAAAACAGCAAAAATAGAGAGGGTTCAAAAAAAGAAAACTCCAACATGCAATCAGAGTCCTGAAGTCATTAGTAGATGGTTGTTGACATGGTATTTGGACACAGTAATAGCATTTTGATAAAAGATTTAGATTATGAGGTTATGCAGCACGGTTAGTGGGTCAGGAAAAGACATACAATAATATCATAGCACTCACGAAAACCACAGACCTCAAATTTGTCATTAGACATGCACTCTTGAGCTCACAACAAGAATTAAATAATTTTTGATTGTGGGTACTTGAGTAACAACATGGCAAAATATTTGTAACATAAGAGAAGATTCCTCTCTACCAGTTATCTGAATTGTAAACTTTAAAAAGATCACAAAGTAAAGTATTGCTTGAATTACTGAGCTATGATGATATGGCCTGCATTGCCATTTTACCTCCAAATGTAACAATGGTCATTGTTCCCAAGGATGAACTAGACCTGTGCAGCTTCACAGTTCTCTTCTTGATATCTTGACTGATTTTTTTTTTTAATTTTTTTTTTACTTTCAAGTCAAGCATCAAAGCAATGTGTTTAAGGTGTGGACTTAACTAAGATACAACCGGTGAATATATGTTAATTTATGAAACATTTCCTAAGACATGACATCATCATCTGGGCTTCATCAGAATTGTTAAAAGACAATGAGGGGAAATAAATTTCTGATTTTAAAAATGTTAATAAAGAACTCTAACATATTTTTTCTCTCGTTATTGTGCGTCTAGGAAATAGAAATAATTTGTTATTCTAACACACCTAAAGTTTGGTCTTATTCAACTTAAGACTATATACACAGTCCAGTCACATTAATGTGACCATCTGTCAAAAGCCAGAATAACCACCTTTCGCAGAGCGAACTGCTACGAGACGTGCAGGAAGAGAGTCACTTAGGTCCCTGAAGGTCTTCTCTGGGATGTTGAGCCATGCCGACTCTAATGCCGTGGCCAGCTGCGCTAGATTACGCGGTTGAGGATCCATGGCGCGAACAACTCGATCGAGATGGTCCCACAGATGCTCGATTGGGTTTAAGTCAGGTGAGTTTGCTGGCCAGGGGAGGACGGTAAACTCATCCTGGTGCTCTTCGAACCACGCACGTACACTGGCAGCTGTATGGCACCTCGCATTGTCCTGCTGGAAGATGCCATCATCCTGAGGAAAAACAATGCGCATGTAGGGGTGGACATGGTCCGCAAGGACAGATGCGTACTTGTATTGATCCATCGTGCCTTCCACAATAATCAGTGAACCCAGAGAATGCCAGGAAAACATTCCCCAGACCATAATGCTCCCGCCTCCAGCTTGGACCATTCCTGCAATGGTTGCAGGGTGGTTCCTTTCAGAGGTTTCACGCCTTATACGCCAACGTCCATCTGTCCGATGGAGCATAAAACGCGATTCATCTGAAAACGCTACCTGTCGCCACTCAGTGGACGTCCAGCTGCTGTACTGGCGTGCAAATTCTAGCCTTCGTCGTCGATGAACACCAGTCAGCATAGGTGCACGAACCAGGCGTCCGCTTCGGAGGCCCAGACGCAGCAATGTTCGCTGAATAGTGGTTTGGGAGACACTTGTGGTAGCCCCTTGGTTCATTTTAGTGGTCAGTTGCTCAACGGTAGCCCGTCTATCTGCCCGAACGCATCTCCGCAACCGTCGTTCGCCTCTGTCATCTATGGCCCGTGGTGCACCACATTTGCCACGTCGTTGATTTTGGACAGTCCCATTTTGCCATGCACGGTACACTTTTACCACGGCGGCACGCGAACAGTTCACAAACTCAGCCGTTTCGGAAATGCTTCCACCCTTGGCTCGAAAGCCAATGATCATGCCCTTTTGGACGTCGGATAAATCGCTTCATTTCTGCATTACGCCAACGATTGAAATGTTTTCCGAAGCCCACACACACCCTTTATATACGCTCAACTGCACTGTGCTGCCACCTGCCTTCTGTGATTGGTTATTTAACTCTGAAGTGGAAAGTACGTGGTGGTCACATTAATGTGACTGGACTGTGTATATATATATATATATATATATATATATATTGTCTTATATAATCACAATCAAATACTTACCAAAGTGCAAAAATGCTCATATTACTGTCATTAAGCCAGGAACATGTTTCTTCATTTACACAAAACTTGAGTGTTTCATTTGGATGCTCCACTATAATGTTAGCATGCTAATACATGCTACTTTGTGTGTTTAGTCAAATTTCGTTTCAGTTGTTCTGTTTCTAATTGCTTTTTTACCCTCTTTTTTATTATGCTAGGTACAAATGAAACGTACGTTTAGAGCCGTATCAGTTGTTGATTTGCATGTAAAATGCACGAACGTCTTCATGAGACGTCTATCCGCACACCTGTGTTTGCGTGTGTATATCCGCATGTTCTCGTCTCTGATGGTGGCAACCCTAATAGTGCGTTTTACTGCAGCACATGGTGAATAGACGGTAATTATCACCAGCTGAACTAAAAATACAGCCTCCACGCTGTAGGGTGAAACCTCCTCCATCACTATTCGGGGGTTTATTATAAAATGTTTGTGTGGTTTATAGCTACTGGATACATATTTGGCTGGCAGCGGTTTGATAGGAATTTCCTTATCTATCTTTTCCAGAGCTCTTCTGCTTCCATGTGAAATTGGCACGGTAATCTGCTGCGATTTTCCTCCCTCACTCATTTACCCTGTGCTGTAAATAGGAAAGCAAGAGAGCAGTCTCCCATGGCCTCTACAGCCAATGAAAGCCTTCCTAGGAGGTTGGAGACAAAACACCCAATTGCCGTCTCTTATGCTCACTAAAAATGTAGCCCTGATCTGAAGGGAGCAATAAAAGAAATGCTTTGTCCTTTACTTTTTATTTATGCATTACCCTTGCTTTTCCTGTCTGGGATGTCACTGGAGAGGACAGAGAGATGGCCGCATGCTTGTTGATTTGCCAATTTGCTGTCCCCACTGGTAACAAAAACGGTTTGACCTGCCCGTCTGTGTATTCATTGTATTGCCTACCTCAGTGCCCTGCCACATACATTGCCAGTAATGTGAAGGAGGATTATTTTTAAGCCAGCCTTTCGAGTGGTAGTTTATAATGTGCAATTACACTTCACAGCTGTTATGTCTCCCCGGCCTGCCAACTTTACACTCAAACTGTTTCAATCTACCTTTGTCAACAGGTTTTACAGATAGATGTGGAGAGCCAGGCAGAGTAACTAATACTGACAACCTGAAACACCTTTTAAAGGATGAATCACTGATTTTTTTTTTTTTTTTTTTTTTTTTTAAAGGGATTAAAGAGAAAGCAAAATCCTAATATGCTCTTGGCTAATTAATTTATTTTGGTATAATATAATATATAATATAAAAAAAATCATTTACACAAAGGATCCACAGGTTTCCACTATTGCCAAAAGGTTTATACACAATAACGTGCTTGTCTACCTGCTTTACCTAATAAACTGGTAAAACTAAAAAACACAAAGCTAAAATTTAATACAGCATTTAAATACACATTCAAGAAATAAGACTATTGCTGAAAATTTTAATTTCAGTAACTCCATCACTAGTATAGATATCATTTCTGCTGTTTTGCATCCGTTTTTCTGCATTGTAAACAGTCTGTCTTGTTCAAAGTTTAATAGGAACGTTATGTAATTTTTTTAAAGTTGTCACTCAGTTGCACATCCCTTGAATCCTTAGTCTAATATACCAATTTCTAATAATTGTACTGCTATAGTTTTGTACAGTATATCATTAGTATTATTAATCTCTAGTCATTTTTTGTAGGCTTTATTAGAGGCAGATACCTCCTATAGCTGACTTGACATACTTCTGACTAGAAAAAAACATGATGAAAGAGCTATGAGGATGAAAATTTTTTCAGTGATTATTAATAACTGAATTGATTTTTGTAATTACACAGCAATTAGGGGTTGTTAATGAACTGTTGAGACAGAAAAGATAAAACCTGATTTACACTCAAAATGTTTACCAGTTTTAGTGCTTCTTTAATTTT
The DNA here is from genome assembly GCA_033032245.1 of Poecilia picta. Classification (NCBI taxonomy): domain Eukaryota; kingdom Metazoa; phylum Chordata; class Actinopteri; order Cyprinodontiformes; family Poeciliidae; genus Poecilia; species Poecilia picta. Next base: position 16,618,514 of record CM065359.1, on the reverse strand, counting down.
GCAGCACATTATTTGACATTGTTAAACACTGAGCCATTAAAAATAGTGTCGATCTTGTCCATTGCTGTTTCTTAAAGTGTGTACAACAGGCGTGTGTATTGCAATCGGTCTTTCCTCAGAGTTGGGAAGTTCATACTTTAAAATGCATGAAGTGAGATTTTAAGTATTGCATATCCACCATTACTTGGCCTCTCCTCCAAGTTATTTACACAGACAGCTGCCTCATTTAAGCAGTGATTATCTACACCCATGGCCCCTAGTTATTTTCCAGTCACATTTCCACACTTCTGGAGGATGACTTTCCCTTTCACCACCGTGGAAAAAGAGAGTTTGGATGTGGGTGAGGAAAAGTGAAGATTAAAGTTAAAAGTGAGTACCAGAGGGTGGAGCGTCATGGTCCACCATCCCTGCTGCCCATATGGAGTGTATTCTGTTTAAAAAAATCCTTCTCTGCTGCTTTGGGCTGTTGATATTATTGTGTTGCTCCACTGAAAAGATTTATTTTCAGATGAAAATAAAGCAATATTTTATTTTTATTAGCACATATGTGAGTTGATTCTTTCAGAAAGTCTGGACTGCTCAGATAACAAACGGCATCACGACTTCATTATGACACAAATTGGACCTTTGACTTCACATAGTTTTTTTTTTCATATATACTGAAGTGGCTTCAGTATGAGATTGAAAAGTTCCACAGTTTAAAAGCAGTAATTTCTTATTTATTACAGGAATTTCAGAAGAATTTGTTCCCATTGTGTGGTCTACCCTTTCCATCTAGTTTAAGTGGTTGTCACAGTCACAAGTAAGAATATTTGGAGAAGAAAAAATCTTAAGCAAATCTTTACATTTCTTTTAATTTGATGTATGTCTATGATTCGTTCAAATGCTTTTATGCTACATTAAATTAATCAAGGCAAACACACCACCAATTCTCCACTTCTTTACTTCTACTAACCTTTATCTGTCCTCTCTGTGTATCCCACACTGAGTGAGTGGGTGCTGATGGTGCATGTGCAATCTCTCAGCTTAATGCACTGCAGAGTTAAAGATCAGGTTGTTAACACCAGGATCAGGGCCTGCATTAGTGGCACAGGGCACTCCTTCACTGTACTGCTTGAAAATCATAATTGACTTACTTACTGAAAATATGCACCCACATTTGGACACTCTCATATCTTTGCAGCACGCATTCAGAAACAGGTGCATTGACTTCATAGTATCTCTGTTCATGCACCCACATCCCTCCTGAGTCCCACAGCAATTCAACTCAAAAACTGTGCAATATAAATGACAAATAAAGGGTGCATTGTCTGGTTTTGATTTAGTCTAAGGTTTTCTCTAATTGTTATCTTGATTTTTATAGTATGTATGATATATAGAATCATACATGCTTAGAAGAACGTAATTACATTTTGAGCTTTCTCCTCACTGATTCTAGTGTTGAGTATTTTTCTTTTTTTCTGAAACATCTGCATGTGGATTGCCAATCTCTGTGTAGTCCACTTCTTTGTATTTAGAAACGCTTGGAAGCAACTGGACATTGTGTATACAAAGCAAGTGATTATATCAAAGAGAATGAAAATATCTAGCATTGTTTATTAGGAAATAGAAAAAAAGTATCTTTGTTGCAAATATATATTCAGTTGCAATAATATTTTTTTATGGACATCCTACACAAACTATAGTCTGCTTCAGACTAAAAGAAGCTACTCACTGTCACTCAACAAATGTCTGGGGTGGATGAATTTAAACAGACATTTAGCAATTTTTCAACATTAGCCAACATAGCACTGAATATGATCCAAACAAAAACATTTATCGACTTCTCGGACTTGGTAGGGAAAGACTTCTTGATAGGTTCTCTGTTTCTGTCTTACTGATCATCCGGGACCCAGAGAACTCCTGGATCCCATCTGGGTCCCTGATGGGTCCCTGATTGGTTCCAACATGTATTTTGGACATAACAGAGAACGGAGAATCTTATTTCTAAAGTACTGGAATAAGATCTGAAGTTAAGTTATATTGAAAAGTTAGAACAACAAACATGTTGATTGACAATATATACTTCCTGTCTGGCAAACAAAGGATTGTTGATCATCTTAAACTAATGTAGCTTACAAATTGTTCTTATTTGTGTGTTCAGAAAAGGACACAATTTGGATAAAATATTCAACTCTACACTTTCTCACCTTGAAATGGGAGAATCCTCTTTGATTAAAAGGTTTAAAGTCTAATCAGGCCTGATTAATTATAGAGATAGGCACAAAGCTTGCTAACCTAATTGATGGCTTTATCTGTGTTTTGCACTGTACTACAGGGATAGTATTGTTTCTCCTGAGGACTCAGGAAGATTTACCCCTTTGAAGGTTAATCATGCATGAGTTGAGCATCTGGCAGGGCGGTAGAAGTCCATTTAATTACATTTAAGGTTAAAGTGCTTCTGCCACAAATGTTCAATGATGAATAAGAAACATAAGCTAACTTTATTACGTTACATCACATATCTATTATTTATGTTAATTGTATTACTCTAACGTAATTTCTCTTTTTATTTCCTTTATACAGTTTGTAACTTTGCATGCCTATGTTGAGCTGTGGCTATGAGAGGTTCTTTATGAATAAACTTTACTGACTGACTGTTGATCTAAAGTTTGGTTTCAATGTATTTATTGTTTATGTGAACTTGTAGTCATGGTTCAAGGTATTTTTGTTTCTTGGTTAATGCTAAAACATGTTAGTAGGCTGTGTGTTAAACTGTTTAAACTGATCAATTAAATGTTACTGACAAAAATACCAAGTTATCTCTTGAAGCTTTTATCATGTTCGCTTCCAAAGGGGGAAAAAAAATAAATTAATTTATGGACATAAATGTAAAATCTACACAAGTACACTTTATAGACAAGGATATACTCTAAACAGTGAACAGCACCACAACTGTAGCCTACTTTAAAGAAAAAACAATTACATTAAATGTATAAATGACCTGCAGTTGTATGGCGCTTTATCAAACCCAAAGCGCTACTACTATACTGCTTTTAGTCATTCACATTTTCACACACACATTCACATGCTGATGTTGGTAAGCTACATTGTAGCCACAACTGTCTGTATATAATTGTCTGTTAACTGTATAGCTTAATTTGAAATTTGAGTTGTGTTTTTATTTTTTTTTTGCCAAAATGCTTTGACTTTTTAAAACCTGCCAAGCTACTAAAGTTGCATTTCTGAGACTTTTAATAGTTTTTTGCCTTTTCATTGCCTCCTGTTCTGCAGTGCTTCTTTCTTTTGCAAATACAATCTGTGGTGTCTTCTGAAGCTTTGGGATGCAGAGACTCTTGTGCTTTCAATGTGTCTAGAACTATGATTTATTAATACCCTTCCTAGCCTACCCAGTACTAAAAATACTTTGGAGGCACAGCACCTCATGCACAATGTAACTGGGCAAGTAGTGCACAGAGGCTTGAGGTGGGATTTGTCAGCTCAGCATCTTTCTCTGTAACAACATGCACACCCTGGGATGATCCAGGGATTCAGGTTACTTCAGCATTCACTAATGTGTGTCACTGAAGTGGCCAGGTTCTCTCATGTAGCGACAGTATGACTCTGTAAGCAGACTTGACTGAGACTGAGACCCTTGGATCTGAATGACTGCTCACGTTGAAATTAAGATTTCAGATTATGTTTAAGTTTTATCTTTGTGCAGATGTTTTTAAGTCTCTGCCTTTGTCTCTTCTTGTTTTCAGTATGAATACTTCAATGCTGTGCTGATCAATGAGGATGTAGAGCTGGGAGGAAAGTTTGTCCTGCAGCCAAACGATCATTTTAACAACCGATCAGTCAACCTCAGCCTCAGTGTGGTCCAGGTGCCCACCAACATGTACAATAAAGGTAAGCTCACAATCCACAATACACAGAACATCTATATACACAGTCTGTACGAAGAAATTGTTTTACATGGATCCAAAACGATTGTTTGACACAAGAAAAAATGCAATGCTATTAAAAACAGTCAAAGGCGTTGCGCAGTCTTAGGGTGTTTTTCGCATCTGGTAATCCAATACACCCGGTTCGAATGGGGAGCAAAAGTGCAGCGTTTATTACACTTTCAGCCCACTCCACTGTCAAATGAACCAAACCCTTTGAAATACTTATTTACCACCTCTTCTCTAGCGGTGCCACATCAAAAGGAGAAAAAAACAATGCTGAAGGAAACAAAACAAAAACCTCAGTACCAGATACTGAGCATAGCTGAGCAGTTGCAAATGGTCCAGCAAATCATAAGTGTTTTCAATCACGTATGATTGAAAACATTTGCCAGACATCTACATTTAACTTCTCCTTATGTTCAATGTTTTACTTGTAAGATAAAGTGTCTTTCTGAAAACTTTTGATTGTGCAATATCATACATTTCCTTTTTTTTTGCCTGCAGCAAGGAGCCTACCTTCTAATTAATATACAAAAAACTCAGTGGTAACTACTTATAGCCATCCATTCCCTGATCACACTGAAATATGTCCGTAGGTAATGTGGCTCGGAGCTAGAAAATTAGCACTGCGGTGATGATAAAGTCAGAATCTTTGCTTCACGTGAAACAGTTTAAAAATAACAAAAAGTTCAGCCTGTGTTGCTGGAGAACGATGTATGCCTTTATCAGAAGGTGGATGTGTCTTCACTATTTGTAAGTCTTTGGTTCATTACTGCCACACATTGACCTAATTAGCTGTTAATAATTAGACTTCTTCTGATTTACCATCAGCTCAAATCCAACAAGAGAATTTGAGGCCTTGTACAAGGCTCAGTGGACAAAGTGAATGTCAAGTTGACTTAACTGAGCTACGAGAGGCAGAAAAAGTACATAGAGAGAGAGCGCTAGGAGGAGGGTGGGAAGGGAGCGAACAGAGAGAACGTAATTGAAAAAGAAAGTAGGTTAAGTCAGCCTGATGGAAGGTCTAAGCAAGAGATTAATTGCCCCCTGTAAAAAGAAGAGAAAAAGCAAGTCAGAGTGACAGGAAAAAAGTTAGAAACTAAATAAATGAGAGTGCGTGGAAAGTGAGGCTGGCAGCTGATAGAACAGGAACAGTAATGGTGATGTGATTTTCAGGCAAGTGATTTGACTCTCAAACCCATATTTCTTACACGCCTTAGCAGTGATGTGGATGTATTGAGTGAGACCTCTTTGGCTCTGAAGTCTTAAATTTCTGTTCAAATAAGGTAGACGGGGTTTTCTTTTGGAAATCATTTGCATTTGAAACGCATTATGAAGCATCTGCACAAATTTTTACCATAAAAAGTACTAATATTGGATATTTTCGGCGACATGAAATGTGTTCATTTGACATTCGAGTTTTTTTTGTATTACTTTCACAAGTCCAAAAACACAACATAGATGGTAGCCAATTAGAGCCCTTTCAAGCACTCAGTTGAACAGCTTTCTGATGTTAATTTTGTGCAGACTAATGTGAAAAGCTGTAAAGGACCTGGCTGAGCTCCTTTTATGTTGGAGCTCTCCCAAGTGAATGAGAGAGGAGGTTCTGATTGGTATTTGTGCTTATGCCTCAAACAAAGGTTTTAGTTGCATTTAGTTTCTAACAAACAATTGCATGGAAACAAGATGGGAAATAGTTATACCAATGGATTTCATAACCACATTCCCTAACAAACTGTTCGTAAAAATGCCAGAATCTGGAGCACAGTGCTGTAGGTTAAGTGACTTATGTTTGCTTTGGTTTCAGCTGCCACTGTTTCTCGCCATTATTCTGCCTGTTATTTGGAAAACTGACTATAGAATAATGTTTAAATCCCAAAAATGTATCTGTAAAAGAGTCTGAAAAGGAAAAAGGAAGGATGATAGATCTGTTTAAAAGTATTTTATATATATGTGTGTGATGTATCCCATGCATGTTAAACAACCACACATTTTTATTTTTGTGCAGAAACCTTCATAGACCAAAGGAAAAAACAAAAACAGATGATTCAGTTGAGTTAAATGTCATATTTAAATCTTGTTGGTTTAAATTGACAGCTACCAAGAAAGAATGTCACATTGTGTTAAATGCCTGTTGCCTGAACCCCTTGTGTCTCTTCTTTTCTTGCTGAGCTTACATTTTTGGGGCTTGGATGCAAATAAATGCTTGAAAGAAACCTAAGATGAAAGAACTGAGAAGTGAAAAGATGTGAAGTTTAGCTTTTTCTTTTCATTTTTGTTTACTCCTTTTTTTTACTACATGGACTCTTATTGTCCTCATGTGCACTATCCAGTCAGCTGTTTCCAAAATATCTTTACATTAGCAATAATAAATTTGACTTTACAGCTTATAATAGTGTAAAGGTTTGTGTATCAAAGACTCTTCTTTCAAATTAAATTAAAACATGCACATAATCCTAAACAAACAATTCTTTCAATGTATCATGATGCAAACATATATAGTGGATGTGCTGAAGCTCAGCAGACATTTCACAACAGGCCAATACTTTTTCTAACATGGATCCTTGTTCTTGTCATTTTTAAGTTCAATAATCCCGATTTCAGATGTCACTTATTAAATTTTCCTTCCTGTTGTCCCTGAGGTAACCTAATTTACCCAAAAGGGAAATTGAGATTTCTTTTCATTGGGCACATTATGTTGTTCTGTTTAATCTTAGCCTTTCACCTCGGACCATGACTGCTTGTGCACACAGCAAAAGGATCTGTCAAAGTTAAAGCTCTGTTAAATGAAACCTTGTTGGCAAGTAGCACCATGTTTGCTTCTTCATTATGACGATTTTAGATTGTAATAGACACATAAAATTCACCAGAAGTGACTGCATTGTTGTGTAAATACATTCTGGATCGTTTCCAGTCCCATCTCCACTCCACTCCATTCCATGGAGGTGAATAGGTGTTGACTATCAACAGAGGGCTTTAGTGTGTTGCAGCTTCCAGAATAATAATTCAATCATGGCTTATTGGCATGACTGTTGACAGCAGAACAATGTTGCCAGCAATGGAGATGATGTGAAATCTGTTATCTACTTCTCTTTCACGCCATCCATTAGGTACTTGTCTGTGTGTCTGTCATTTTCTAAACATCTCTCTGAATGCATTCTTGATGGGTTTTTTTTCTCTTGCTCGCTCTAGCAGGTATTGTGTTTCTGTCTCACTGTATGATTTTGTGTCTGGCTCTTAGTCATTTTTTTTTTGTCTCCATCCTTCCCATCCTGCTCCTGAACGAAGCCGAAAGCAGCTGTAAAAGGCTTGGCTGACTGGTTCCTAACTAGTAAGGTCTTGACACTCTCAGCTTGAAAATTAAAAATAAAAAATCATAATTGGATGTGTTGAGCCATATTGTACTTCTCCAGTTTCCATTGTTTTATGACCCAAAATGACTATGTTCTTACAGGCTTAAAAAGAGGACACATGGGATACTTTGCAGATACTCGTCTTCTAATAGAGAATAACCATGCACCTCGTTAAGTTAGAACTAGGTACCTCGTTCTAACTTATATAAATTACTTGTGAGTTTTTTTTAATATCATGGTGCTGTCACCACCAAGACAAAGCACATTTAGTGCACCAGGAGCAGCATGCTAATAGTTTTCATGCAATTTCTCTAAAACTTTGGCCAGGATGCAGATGTGTAGACTGGTTTTATGTGATTTTTATAAGATCATATGACCAATTATCAGCTCCAACCTTTCAAAAATATTAACCTCATTTTCAGTGATGCCTCTATTTTCTCACTGTATTTTCATAGACTCTGCAATTGTCAATGGTGTGTACTGGTCGGAGGCCCTGAACAAGGTGTTTGTGGATAACTTTGAGAGGGATCCTTCACTTATATGGCAATACTTTGGCAGTGCTAAGGGCTTTTTTAGGCAATATCCTGGTAAGTGTGTGCTGTTTTTTTTTTTTTTTGGAAAGAGGAGATGCATCGGACTAGTTTGTGATTGAATGGGATGGTGGGACAGTGAAAAAACTCAAGTGTAATAAATAGAAATCAAAGATACAAATTAGATAATGTAATGCAAATCCTATATTTTGAAATGCAAATCTTATCTTTTGTAGAGTCAGAGGAAAGCATCTACATTTAAGTCCTTGAAATATCACCTCTTCCTTATTTCAATAAATACAATAGAAAACCTTAGGTCTTGAAATTATTTCCTCTATTGTTACATTTCTCTCTGGATGCCATGTAACGCAATAAAAAAAAACAGAAGAAAATGACTAATTTTGTTTTTGTTTTTGAATCCACTGACCTTGTCTTGAATTTAAAATAAAAATGCATTGCACCTATTGAAGAAATAATCCTAATGGAAACAGCTTGATGTGGCTTTTATGAGACGTTTAGTGTTTTTCAATGCTACTGACACGAGACAATTTTTATCTACATGTCTGAAACTTTACATATTAAAATATGCTATTAGTTTTTCAATCTGGAGGTCAAAAAAGAGAATGTTGGAAGGAGTAGTTTTTACAAACACCATCATGAATGTTTTTTTTTAAAAAAAACTACAAACGTGTTAGATAAAAATATATATGGCACAAACTAATGCAGCTGATTTGTTTTTTTTTTTTTTTTAATATACAATGCTTTTACAGGAATCAAATGGAAGCCAGATGACCATGGAGTTATAGCTTTTGACTGTCGTAATCGAAAGTGGTACATCCAGGCAGCCACCTCTCCAAAGGATGTGGTGATCTTGGTGGATGTCAGCGGCAGCATGAAAGGCCTGAGACTTACCATTGCCAGGCAGACGGTTTCCTCCATTCTAGACACTCTTGGAGATGATGACTTTTTTAATATAATTGCTGTAAGTCTAGATTCAAGGCCAATGTTTTTTTCTTTTAAATCCAGTAAGTATCCTACAAACTATGACAGCTATGACCCAGTCCATCCATTTTCTGTATCCCCTCACTTATTTTAAGGGTCACAGTTAAAGTAAGGGACTATTTGTCTTTCCATAAAGGCAAACAACACTGCACACAAATACTCACATCAAAGGTCAGTTAGGAGTTTCCAAGCTCCCCATTCATGTTGGACTAATACCAGGAGAAAAGCCATGCACTGGCATGAGGATTCCCAAACTCCACCCAAAACAGATTCATCATATTGCCTAGAAATCTAGACTACTAATATTAAAGCTACTCAGGAACAATTTCATACATATCTCTTAAAGCTGAGGTAGGTAACTTTTATAAAACTTTTTTTTCTTTTTTACATTTTTGTTGAAACTGTCATTATGACACAACAATATGGTATCAGACAGATAAAATGTGAAAAAACAAATTAAGCTCCTCTGCCTCCACCCAGTGCTACCTAGAAACAACAAATCAGAGCACAGAGATGCATCTTAGCGCTGTTAATCACAATTTTGGGTGGCGAGGCTCATCTCCCTGCCCTTCGCCTCCCTTGCTCTCTGCTACGACACCACTTCTTCCTGTCAAAACGATCTTGTTGTGAATGCTCAGGCTAGTTAGCGTAGCCACTGAATACAGCAGATTTTTGCAATTGTAAGTTGCTTCTCTGCCATTGGCACATTTAGTAGCGTGTACATGCGGATGAGTGACAGCGTTAAGTCCCTCCTCCTGGCTCTGATTGATTATTTCTGGTTCAGGCACAGTGCATTTCTTCAGACTCCAATAATAACTCAGGATGGATGGAGACTGATGTTTTCAAAGATTATCTGTCTCATAGCATACTATCACTATGAGGTTTAACAAATATATATAAAACATATTCTTTATAAAAGTTACATATGGCAACTTTAACCTTAAAAACTATTTTAGAGTACATATTTATCCCCAGGAGCTATAGTTCTCATACGTTTGTGTCATCTCAGCTTCTTAGTCCCCAAAAAATAACATTTTGACTCAGTTAGGAAACAAGCTTGCACACACACATTAAGACACGCCCATATTTATCTTTTCCTTTTCACACTAGAAACATGCTCTAAAAATGAGTTTTCTTTCCTGTCATGCTCATAATTTATTAATCGTCATTTCAATGAAGATTTGAAATGCAAAAGAGACAGACTTAGTTGGTCCCTGCCTTCAGGATTTTAGCTAATCTTATCATTTATTCAGGCTGATGCAGTTCTGCTGTTTGGGTTTTGGCTAAAAAGGAACATAAGCAGTCCGATTTTTGTAATATCTCCATCTACAAAAGAAAGAATGGTACAGAAATGTATTTGTGTCCTAAAGATTACATTCAGATTTTTTTTCTACTGAAACTTCTTTTAGAAATGGTAATATACTTTTGTAGCACAAATATAATGAAGTCACTGTTCTTTGTATGGTGAACAAATGTTTCAGTGACACTTGATATTCTTATTATGAGAATTAGAAAATTATTCTGTTTGGGAAAAATGAACAATTTGAAAAGGATGAGTAAAAATAATCTCTTAATTTGACAGATGAGTTTGTCATTCCTATTTCACAAAGCCATTTTTTTGAGTGCATCTCATGGTATTATTTTCACTTCAGTATCGAACGTAATAGAACAAATTATATACACTCTTGAGAAAAAAACAATCTTTTCAGTGGGAATATGTATTGCACTCTGCAATAAACACACATTCTCAGTCCAAAGCTTCTCACATGCAGCACACACAGAAACAGATTAGAGCACAATTACTGGCTTGGAGAAACACAATTCAATTGTCTTCCCAGGACTTTGAAGTTTAATTCATAGTGATGCATTAGAGGGTATTATCACCAAATAGCAGGCACTGGTTGGGTTGTGTGTTGTGCAATGCATGCATTTGTGCTTGTCATAGAAATGAGTGAAGTTTCTGGCGTCTTCATAATCCACATTTTTAAAATTCAACAATTTGTCATTTAAGTAGTTTTAATGTTTTAGTGACTCACTTTCATACATTCATTTTGTATTTCTCTAGTACAATGAGGAACTGCATTATGTGGAGCCATGTCTGAACGGAACTCTGGTTCAAGCAGACGTCACCAACAAAGATGTGAGTAATTATAGCAGTTCATATACTGTTTGTGCTGCTCAATTTAAAGTTGTTCATAGATTAGAATTGCAGATGCCAAGCTAACGCGATGTGAAATAAAAATTTGGGGCATTGAATTTTATATTGGAGAAAGTACTAAATCAATCTGAAAACTGGTATTTAAATATAAAATTGTCTATACTATCACTGTAAAGACGAGTGATAGTCTCGTCTTTACGTACTTAAATGTCACATTTCCGTATTTCTGCACTGCACAACTCTGTTCATGCAGATATAGGAAGTTGATGAAAGGCTTTTCTAAAAAAAAGACCCTAAACTCAGAAGTACGGTGCTCTTGTTGCTCTTCATTTTCCAGTTTGACAGACGTAGCTCCAAAGTTTGTGTGAATGCCGTCAGAATGCATAAACACATTAAAACCATCTTTATTTGCTTCTATTCAATTCAACTCAATATAGTTCAATTCAAATACTTCAATACTGTTTACCCCAAAGGCTAATTAAATGTAATTTTTCAATATAGGGTCAGTATACAATAACGCTTCCTTTTGATGAGTAATTAAAGCCATGCATAAGATCATCTGTGCTACACTCTCCAGCTCAAACAGTGCATGCATTAGTACTTAAATGTTTCGCATAAATCCAGTCCTATAGAAAACTTGGATAAATTATGATGAATGCAGTATATGTAGAAGTAACAATGTATTTATAGTATGAGATTAACAGTTCTGATTGGAAATTTCAGAAGGATCTTACAATGTTCAAAATGAATCAAACCTCATTCATCCTCTTGTAATTTCCATTCACTGTTTTCTGCATTAATCCAGTATAACAGTGAGCTACTTACCTGTGACTGCATGCAATGATTTCAAAGCTGCACTTGCAAGTGGTAAAAATGTTCTCTGCATGAATTTTGTTGAGGTTGTTAGATTCCATTTACCATATTGTAACTATACACTTATGAATATGGATTAGAACTGCGTGTTCCATGCAGTAGCTAAATGTAGATGAGTCAGCCTGTCTAAGAGAAGAAAGCAGTGTGCAGCAGTGGATAGGCTAATGTCTTTTACTTTAGCAAACGCCTGAAAGCGGATGTCCCAATAGGGGCTGCAAATGTACTCATGTCTTTATGAAACATGTGGTTTATTAAAGCAATGCTTTAATGTGGTATACTTCAAGACATCAAGTTTTCATGTGACAGAAATGTAGCAAACTGTAGTTGAATTTATCCTTGAGCCTTGGAAATGGCAATTTGTGAGTCTGTTGCTCGTCTGTCCTTAAATTTCGTTAGATCAAGAGTTTCTTTTCAGATCTTTTAGCTTACGTCATGTTGTCAGACAGGTTCTCTTTGTGATCTCTTGATTGTACATGTTTAACATTGTATTAAATCAAAACATTCTTAAATCAAATAAATGATAACTTGGTAAAGAATGAAATTTGTGTATCAAGCTATATGTTTGATGTTCAACCCTGATGTGTCCCAAACTCATGCTCATATAAAATTTTTCCTCTGATGTGCATGAATTTAGGTCTTGCCAATAGTTTCCCTTAGGGACAAATTAGACTTGATTCTGAACTTCACTCGACTAAACTTAGCTCTGGTTTATTGCAGCTAAAAAAGACAGATAAATTATTGCTAGAGTATTCACGTTCCTTAAATAGGGTTTCTCCCCAAGGCAATTATACAAAGGCCTTGCTGGACTTTAAAGAGAAAAAGGTTGTAGAGATTTACTACTTTTGGACAGAAAACTTCTACATGGTTAATACTGAATATGAAACATTCTGTTTTGATTTGACTTTATTTGTCTATTCGTCCTCAGAGTCCTGCTTAAGTCAATGGCTAAAATGTGTCCTCCACACAAATTCATATAAAAGGGTTTAACCCAAAAGAAATCTATGCCTAACAAAACAAATAAACTAATACAATTTAAAACAAGATCAAATATAAAAGATGGTGTAAAAGAGGATTATACTGAATGAATCAAGCAAAATTCTCTGCAAGTAAAAACAGTGATGTAATATCATGCGATGTCAAACTCTTGATTTGACTTGGTGTTGGATCACTGTTCACGCCTGCTAATTGGATTTAAAACACGCTGAAGTTTTCATATCTCTATATTTAACTGCTCGTTTTTGTTAACAGAAAGCTCTTTTTCTGCCTTTGAATGCATTTATCACAAGTACATCAATCTCCATGTTGAGATGAGTAATTTGCCATAAAATCAAAACCAAATGCCTTGGCAGGCTGCATCTGAAGATAATTTGTTCGTTCATATGGATGTTCTTACAGCTGGGCAACTCTAACTGCTATGCTCACTTTAAAGAATTTAAAGTGTCTATTCTCTGACAAAATGTGATGCCCAGCTCTCATTTCAGGTCATTGTAGTTCTGCACAAAAGCTCTTGTACATTTAGTATTGCACTCACACTTGAATCTCTCTCAAACATGTGCACATTTTCAGTCTGCCACTTAAATACTCTGCTGGATTTAAGCATGGCCTGCTGTGTTCACTTCGATCTTTACGCGCAGGCAGTCACAGGTGCATGCACGGGCAATAGGGAAAGCTTGCTATGCTCCAGGGAATGGTCTTTTGTTGGAACCGATTAACCTTTTATCGGCTTCCACGGAAAGGTTGTCTTTCTGGGAATGTTAGAAGAGACACTCAGTTTTTTTTTGTGTGTGTATACTATGCTTGGTGTGTGTTTCTATGTACAACTGCCTCCCTACTGAGCATACTCTTGATATGTTGCTACACATGTTGCTGACTCCTGCTGAGTGTTAGAACACATTCCTTTGTCCATCATTGAAGAAAGAAATACTTGAAAATTTGTTTCAAAAAGTGAAGGAAAAGGGAAAGAAGTAAATCAAAAATAGGCTTTGAGGACCATGACACTGATGAGGCATAAGAGGTCTGAGGTGTCCATGCACTATAAGACTGACAGTTAGATGTAACTTGTTTTTCCGACATGACATGGACGTGTACATAAAGGTGTAATCACTTCTGTGGACGGAAATGGGTTTACACTGTCACAGGGAAATATTGAAGACATATATACTGTGCTTCACAAAAATGTATACTTACCCCCTTTTATCACAAAAATGTAATTTTTTGTCTGAGTTCCTTCTTCAACATTACTTTGGCATGTCTTGCAGGAAAGTGCAATCTGGACTTCTAGTAGTTTTCTTTCAATGTTGGCCTTTTTTTTCTAGCCACTCCACTTTATAAAGCTTGGATTTGTAGAGTGCACAATAGTAATTGTAGCAGTCGTTGTTGTCACATTTCTCGACCTCTCCGCAGCTCTTTCAAAGTTACCTTCAATAATGTTGTCCTTGTCTGACCTGTAAAGCTTCGGTGGACGTCAGGTCTAGTTATATTCTTCTCATTTACCTTTGATTGATTAAACAGTGCTTTTTCAGGTGTTAAAAACTACTTTAAACTTTGCACAACCATACCCGTGACCTTCTGCTGTATTCTTTTGCCTTTACGGATTTGTTAGAAAATATTAGTGAACATGTAGCATCATGTGAGGATCCTCCTCATTCAATCTGATACTACAATATAAATGCATACAGCCATTTTCAGAATTTTCATTTAAAATAAATTTTGGAAACTATTTCCATTTCACTGCACAGTTATTTGCTTATTTCTGTTTGTCTATTTCACAAACTTCTAATAAAATAATTGCATCATAGTTGCCTCCACTTAAAAATGGGTTAAACAATATGGTTCCAGATGTGAATTTCCCTACATGGCCAATGCAGAGCAGTTCTTTTAGTTGCTAAAAAACATCCACTGGGTGTTCAGTGAAGATTGTGGTACCTGGTCATTAAAGGGCAGTTATCTGAGTCAGTACATGAAAAAGCATTTCTAAATAATGTGGTCATTGAGCCTCGTCATTTGGCCCAGAGCTTTTTGAAGAGTCCATTAGTCTGTTTGTGCTGTCTCTCTCCACACACAAACAGTTTATATAAATTGTGTAAAACAACATGAGCTATGTTAAGAAGATTAAATCAGTCTGTTCTTATATTGATAATTGTTATGAGATTACCTCAGACTTTTATATATATATATATATATATATATATAGTATTAATTATATTATATATATATATATATAATTTATAAAGAGTCATAAGTCTAGCATCTTCTGTAATTTGTAGTTCAGTTATTTGTCAGCATGACCTGAAATCCTGCCTCACCAAACTTCATGTTTGCAGCATTTCCGGGAGCACCTCGATAAGCTGTTTGCTCAAGGCATTGGTATGTTGGACATGGCTCTGACGGAGGCGTTCAATCTTCTCGGTGATGTAAGTGACTCACAGAGGAACGTTATTTACGCCCACACACACACACAGACACACACTCACCTGAACAACGGTTTTATGCTCAAATTTAATTAAGACTGTAATTAATAGCTTGGTTTGTAGAATCAGTACCAAAAAAAAATCAGAGTAAACAAGGTACTTGATGACTCAGGTTCTTGTCATTAGGAACCATCAATTAATCAAATTTACATGCAAACAAGTAGACACACATGCAGTAATTAACTTGATCTGTGTAATCATATCTGACGAGCAATGATCTGTGTAAATATCCTGCAACACCAACAACAGTTTGAAGTGTGTTTCACTGCAGGCAATGTTGCATTTGTGAAACATTTTTATCTATAATATCCTCATGTTCATAGTATTATGTATATTATTATGTTCTGTTTGCTTCATGGTTGCAACTGAAATATATTCTATCCAGTAGGCAGGAAGTTAGTAACATGGCCTTGTAGTGATTAAATGTGCAGATTGTTTTATATATAGTGCTGTGAAAAAGAATGTGTGTGTGTGTGTTTTTTTTTTACCTATGTCTTCCCCTCTCTCTTTTTTTCAGTTTATTTTTTGGTTTAATTTCACTTACCAAGGCCATAATGAAATATGTGAACCAGAACATGTCTGGAAAGATGCAGTAAGCCACAAGATCTTGAGAACCAACACCACCTATCATCAGGGTGGTGGCATTGTGAAGGACCGGGGCCGATTTGCTGCCGATTTACTTTTTTAGGTCCTTTGTTTGCTTTCTTAAGAAGCAAAACCTCAGTGTCATTTTCTCTCTGATTCCAGTTTAATAAGACTGGGAGGGGCAGTGAGTGTAGCCAGGCCATTATGCTGGTGACAGATGGAGCAGTCGATACATATGATACCATCTTCGAGAAGTTTAACTGGCCAGAGAGGAAGGTAAAGAAACTCCATACTTTCTTATTGGAAATATTTTTACCCTGACAAAGTAATTTTATTTTTAAATTAACCTTTATTCACATATTAAACTGCTGTAAATGTGTTTTTATTAGTGTAGAAGTATTTGACCTGTGAAATCTGAAAAGAGTTTTGCATAAGTTTTGTGGGGATATTTATGTGCTATTCTTTGCCTGTTTTTCCTTTACAAGGAAAACTGTTTTTCCTTTGTTTCTTTCATCTTGGTATTTCTTAAAGTCTTTTTCCCAAAGATGATTTAATCCTGTCGGTGTGCCTTTTAGGCTTCAGGCTTGCTGTGCCAAAAAGTCTTCATTAGTGAAGTTCTGCTGTGGTCATTCCTGTACTGAAAGTTCCTGCAGTCTCTACTCTGGATCACTGCAACTCAGTCAAAATGAAGCACAGATTTTTGGTCAAGCACACGTTACATTGGGTTTCAACCTCTTAATACTATTCTAAAGTACTCTTTCCACATACTGGAGGCAATTTCTTACACATATGCTGGCCACAAACCTCCCACTGGAAAATAATTTGGATTTTAACATCAAAGTTACATGAGTCCATCATCAAGCACACTTATTTTAGAATAAGCATGCAGTTCTGACCGCACATTTCCATTTAAAATTAGAAAAAAAGAAATTCTCCAAAACAAAATGGCTGTTTCTTCCATTAAAACTGCCAATACAAACAACTGCAAATTTAAACGTGGAGGTCTGAGCTAAAACCTGAAATCATTGAATATTTTTTCATCAGAAACATAATTGTTGACATCTACAATACTTCCTAAACTCAATTTGGTTTAGTTTTGGCATAATGTGTATTACTCTGGTTAAAATAAAATGGTGTTTGGTTATAATGACCATTGTCACATTTAGAGAATGATCGAAAAGGTTCCAATATCATTCTGTTTCTTAAGTAAGGCGGTGGTAGCATCATGCTGTGCTAGCATTGTGATGCAGAACAGCTTGGTGCTCTTTATAAAAAAAGAAAACATCATCAGAACATTAAGGGAAATTACTGAAGCAACATCTTAACACATTGGAAAAAGAACATTAGGTGTGTTTTGATATATTTGCCACTAAATATCTGGTTTCAGTTGTATATCTGTATAATTTTTATTGCTTAAAATGTTCAAAGAAATTACATTTTTATTTCATGTTATAGGAGAATGATTTAAAATATTGATTTTAAACCAATGTAAAAAAAAAAGAAATATGAATAAAGGATCAGTTAAACTTTTTGGAGTCAGAGCTAAGTCATACTAAACAAGCCTCAAGCAAAATTGTAACTCTCCAGCCTTTGGCATATCCTGACAAATGTACGCATAACGACTGCTCTTCAATTTCAGCTCTTGGGTAGTTCGCAAAAGAATCCAGAAGATCACTAGATATATGTAATGCATAGCCGTGTGTTCATTAATATTAATATCATTAATATATTTTGGCAAATATAAATAGCATTGTTGTTGTGTCTATCTATCATAGTCTGTATGAAAGCTGCCTCCAGCTCCAGCACCTCCCCCTCCCACCAAATCTTGCCTCGAGTCTCAACAGCAGTGAGTGGAGAGGGGACGAGGCTGCTAGATGGTTCCATTTAGAAGAACCCCGCTGATAATAGAAGTCTTCAGTCTTTGTCACTCTCTCCAGTGTGTTTGGTTCACCCTCTCTTTTCCTCCAACACTGCTTTTTAATGTTTTTTTTGTAGCTGGCTTTACTGCCTCGCCACTGTCTGACATCACACTACTGCTTGACTTTAGAAAAGATGAATGCAAATAATGTCCTTAATATATTTAAAGAAATTACTGATTTATTCATGAACTATTTATTGCTGTGAAAAACATTGTTAGTGCCTAAAGTCTAAAATACCCACACAAAAACGAAGAAGCCTCAAGCCATAATCATTTTTCTTTTTCAAAGTGAAATGTGACAATGTTGAGATTTGAATTAATAATAATAAAAAAAACTAATAAAAATTCAGCACACATGATTTGAACACACTTTAAAATTAGGTAGAATCATAAATTTATCAGTGTTTTGAAGTATTCTAAAATACTTCAGAAAGATAATCTATGTTGCCAACATTAAGCCTTGGAGGAAACATGTTTAGCTTGCTTGTTTGTGGGATTTAATTTTGGTTATGATCCATATCTCATGAACATAGTTGAGGTTTTGAACATAAGAAAGGCTGGTGAATTGAAATCTTTGCATTGCGGCTCAAACCTTTCATGACGTTCAGACAGATCGGGCAACAATCCATTCATCCAGCTATCGTTTCATCATACAATTACTTTTGCACAAACCACTAGCCAGTCCTCCTGGGTAAGAATATTTTGAAAAGTTACTTTTGATCATATCAAAAGAGCACTTCAAAGAACACGAGAAGCTGTCAAAAATGTTTAGAAAGGAATAAATTTTGAATTTGCTTTCTGATATGAACATAGATAAACATGTATTTAAATTCTTCCTCTCGTTGTCATTTCTAGTTTCAGATCCAGTGCATCGCAAGCAAATATTAAGCCAAGAACACAAAACACAGGAAATTGTGGATGTTCTGTCTAGAGCTGAATAACAATCAAACCAAATGAGTGTTTTAAGTTAGCGTTATATGCTGCAGCAAAATGCCCTACACTTTAATTTTTTGCTCAACCTAAGAGTTTCCAAACCACAGCTTTGATTAGATGCGTCTGCTTCTGCACCACTGATTTAAATTGCTGGTTGTGGGTGACCATCATTAAGGTCTAAATAACAGAGACTACCAAAGAATTACTGTTTGATAGCTAAACTCACACACAATGAAACGCACTGCAGTTGGCAGAGTCATGTTGTCTGGATGAAGTGAGGCAATGAAAAAGTCAGCCACTGAAGCCAGAACAGCTGTGCCCCCAGAGGCTTGCATCTGCGCCAATCTGATCTGGCAAAATTCTTCTCACACAACCATGCACACACCAGGATCCATGGACACACCTGCCAGCTACACCTTCTGCTAGAGCTGTCTGTAAACTGTTAGGAAAATCTGGGTTTGGCTGTAGAGGGAGATTGGACTTCTCATAAGATGTCAGATTTTGCATTGAAGTCCTGATTGTCAGCACTTACATCTGCTCTCAAATGCTACTTTAAATGTATGACGTTCAAAGATGACATGTTATTTAGATAAAAACTATAAATGAGACTTGTTAATCCTTCGCATGTCAGTTCATTGCTCTAGTCAAATGCATCCTTTTGACGTGGACTTGAGAGTGTTATCTTTTATAGAGTACTGTACTGGCTTTTATCAAACTGTGATCATAATGACTAATGGTAGCAATTTGCTTTCTTTCTTTAGGTTCGAATATTCCCCTACCTGATTGGTCGGGAGTCAGCCTTTGCAGATAATTTAAAATGGATGGCGTGTGCTAACAAAGGTAGGATCTTATTACTTTTTTCTCCTTGCAGTTAGTTTTTGCATGTTACTAAGGGAGAACTCGTCTCTGCATTCGGGAGTATGGGCGAGTGTGTCAGTGCTCATCAGTATTAGCACTTGCACATGACAGCAGGCAGCTGGTTGCAGTTGCACCAACACATCATGTCACGTTATTTCATCTTCCCCCAAGCTAAAAGTACAATTGAGAGAATACACTATTTTCTATCAGCGTTGTGGGTGGTCACTTTCGTCTCAGTGCAAAGAACACTTTCCCCCAGCTTCTATATTTAGCCTGGAGGTGGCTGACTTGGACAGTCTGGCTCCATTTCCTCAAGCGCACAAGATAAGACTATAGAGTCACAGGTCACATAAAAGATGTGCTCGTGTATTTAGCAGCATATCTGCACTAAAGACCAGGGCAGCCGCAGCATTGTGTGGAAGCGATATCAGAGAGGCTTTCTAGTCAGCTTGAAGGTGTTAGTGGTGATGATGAGATGACTGTATTTGAGTCTGTGTCATGGTGTATAAATGTGCCTGAGTGTCAGTTGATCATACATACAGTGACAGTCAAATTGCCTACAGTCTGCAGTCTTCTGTTTTACAACAGATTTTACATCTGACATTTTAGTTCTACTATATGTTGAGTTTGATACACACTGTAAAGACGTCCACAAGTAAATACAAGCTTCTTAGCTCACCTCGCCTGTGCTGTGAATGGAAACTCAATCAGAATATGCAATTGTTGCTTTTAAAAGGATAAAAGTGGATTTTTGCTAAGATGTGCTTTTTATTGCAGTTAGCTGTGAAATGAGGAGAGAGGAAAGGGAAGACAAAAAAGTTAGGAATCAAACCCCTGGCAGTTGTAGGTCGTGCCCCAAACTGCCACCAAAGATACACTAAGACTCTGAAATTTTTTTTTAACCTATTGGTTCCCCACAGTTACTTTTCTGAATCAGCTTTGATAAATAATGACCACTCAAATCAGGATTATCAGGATTATTCTGCAGGTGCTGCAGTTTATGAAGATGATCTGACTCAGCTGTTTAACCATTACAAATATTTTAGATCCTTTTGAGTGCCTATTTTATACTCTTCTGGCATGTGATCAACCGTTTATATCGTATATGGAAGTTGTAGGAAATTTAAGTCTTGCTTGCATTAAAAAATAATAATCATATATTGTTTCATGCTGAACAGATGATATTTATTTACATTTTATTTTAAATGGCTGGCTGGGGTACCGGCAGTTGTCTAACTGGTGATTTTGTGCAAGACAAGAAAATCACAAGTCAGTTTTTTATGACAAAAATACTCTCAAATCAAAGTTTGGATTTTTGCACTGTTTTCAGTGAGCAATTATTATAACACATCAAAAGTTGTTTTTTTTTTTTAAGATTCTGAGCAGAAGCACCAATAATTTGCCGTTACCACATTGAAGATAACATTTTGACAAGATAAGAGACATAATTATAAATATGGAGGAATTTCACTGAAAGATAGGATTCCCCTCCCTCTCTTTTTTAAATCTGGAGTCATGTGTATATATGTGGAATTAGAAGTTCATTTGTAACAGGAAATTATTGTTGTTTTTGCCTTCTGTGATGCAGAAAGTTGAATAAAAAAAATAGTTACACAATAGAGACACATAAAACAGCAACAGATAAAATGGTTCATTTTAAAGTGCTGATTGTTTCTTGTTCATCACTTAAGCTACTAACCCAAGATTGTTAAAATCAGATTCATAACAACAAAAATTATGTTCATAACAAGTGAGAAATGATGTAAGACCTTTTTCTAGCTTTTCTTTAGACTGGCTGTTTTTTGTTTATTCATTTCTCATCATTGTACATCACAAATTGTCCACTGTGTGCTGAAGAATTTAGAGAAGTGGAAAAGTGCAAGGACACCTTAAAGTGCGTCTTAAAATGTTGTCTTTAAGAGACCGGAAAATAAAACCCAGCAAAGACCCAACATAGAGACTACAACTGAGAGACTATCATCTTTCCATTCATAAAAAATTTTCATCTAAAACCTCTTTTGAAATCAGTTTGTTGATGCTAAAATCCGTCCTCATTTATGTGCAGTAAACTGTCTTATGAGGCTGACACAGAAAACCTTGTTTATTAAAGTTAAGACTACATTCAAGCTGACCTTGAGAAAGAAAAAAAACCCTCTTCATCACACTCCAAATATAGCTACTGTATTTGTACATATAATTTCTAATTTCATAATTTTTGACATTGTTCTTGAGAAAAACATAATAACTTAAAACTGTTTTTGTTAAAGAAATAGTAAATGTTTTTGCTAAAGCAATGTTGTTTTGTTAGAACAATCTGTACATGAGAGTTTTGACAGATATTAAAATGAATGAGAATTAAACATTTTTAAAGTGTTAAATACATTTTAATTAGTCTCTTAGCTATTTAGTATCTCATGCTAAGTTAGTCTAGATCGGTTTTACTGGAAATAGTCTGAAATTATGTTTTCTTGGCTACATTTACTCATAATTCAGCAGGTTGCTGCTAACTCCATCACACTTTAGCGACTAAAAGGTTAAAATCAAGTTTACTTTTTCTTGCATTTTTCCTCAAAGTTCAGGCCATTTATATCGATTCAGCCACGTATCACTTTTTTAAAGTGATCTTTCATCAAACTTTTTTTTAAGTATAAGGCTATCCATTGTTTAGTAGTTCTTTTTTCACATTATGATGCATTTTTGTTACTCCCACTTCATCATATTCATGTGTAAGGACACCTTGTGAGATTTGGCTTACATATACAGTATATGCCAAACCAAGGTTCTTTGAAAACGATTTTTCTGCCCTCGCCGTTTCAGGCTAGCATCTGTCTAGCATGTGTAACAGGTGTGCTGCGTCACTGAGACCAGAGTACATTCATTATTCTTTTGGCCAGCTCATCTCACTGGCCCCAGTTGCTCAGCCTGAAGGACACCCTCAGCCGTCCAGAGGGAGCAGTCATTCTCAGGTCTCTCTTGTGATGAACGATGCATTGAAGCCAAGAGTCTGCTTGCTGTGTGATGAAAGCAAGTGTATGAATATGTTGTGTTATTGTATTCTTCGGTAATATAATCACCAAATTCATATGATTCATAGATCGGTTTTACTGTTACCAGATTGGTAAAGTTACCAAAGTTTCAGTTTTTTTTTGTTTTTTTATCCATTTTAGTTTGTCTTTAGATGCAACACAGGTTCAAATTCAGAATTGGGTGTTAATTGGCAGTGTTAAAGAGTGATGTTTGTTACTTAGATTTTCTCTTTGTGTGTAAACTTTGCCTTTTTTTACCTCACAGTGTAAAGACTTTGCTGGGAAACAGTGACCCTAAAATCTATTTCTTTGAGCCGTGCTTTTCTGCTTGACTGCTTTGTACTGATGGAGGCCATTTGCTCTTTTTCCGTTTGAGTGGAAACTTGTTGGTCTCGCTCTTTTCTCTCTTTCATGTGTCGTGTCTTGTGCTCCGTCTCACTGTTGTCCTGATTTACTTTCCAGCTTTCTTTCCTCCCGCCGAGATAACAGTATTCCCTCCTCCACATGTACATTAGTACCATAATGATGGCATTACCGCTCAAGGAAATGGCACCGCATTTGGGTTTTCTGAGAATAGCTTTTACATCAGATTTGCATACCACTTAATCATCCACAAACCCATGCTGCTTTGCTCTGACTTGAACAGTCTTTTGCTATTTTTCATACTTATATCCAGGTTGCCGTCTTCTCTACCAAGTAAATCTCTGCTGCCCTCTGTATTCAGCTTTGCTACAGAGACGAGTAAGCAAGTATGATGTTTATAACTTGGAAAAGATTACTGCCACTAAATCTAATCTCTTACGACTTGAAACAACCTGGAACAAACATACAGAGATCTGCTCTTGATCAGTTTTGGTTGCATAACAGAGGTGAGGGACTTATTAATAAATTGAGTTTGAGACAAAAGTAGGTTCGAGATGTAAGTCAATAAAGCTTTTTTTTTTTAATTTTACCAGTTTCAGTTGTGTTGTAGTCGTATATTTTCGGTGTTCTTTCCAGCGGTTGCTTTTGATATTGACAGACGCGTTTAACAAACAAAGCTCTCTAATTTTTGCTCTTAAAATATTTGACTGGATTGAACAGATATGTCATGACATGAAATAAAACACTATCACACAGTAATGAAAAATGTTTTCAGTGAAAGTGCAGAGAAATGGAGTGTGATAATAAAGTAATATTACATTATCTATGCCCCTACCAGATTTGGATTTAAATCTTCTTTTAGTTCAACCAAGAAATGCATTTCTGACACAGATATGCCATGACAACGAATCAGTGTAAACTGCTTGACACTTCTGAAACATTTCAAAACATTTTTCTTTACTTCCACTCACAATTAGCATTATGTTAAAACATTACTGTAAATATAAATCTGCCAAGAGTTTTGAGTACCAGGATTAGAAAAGATGTCAGACAAACATTTTACATATAAAATCAAGAGAGACTGTGTGGTATTTCCTACCACTGATCAAAAGGTGGAAATTAGATTTTACTTTCTGGATCTTAAATTTTAAAAAGTGATATTTCTTTTTTTTTTTCTCAACATTATGTCAATTTGATCTTGTCCCTTTAAGACATTCACTAACTATCACACTGTTATAATTTTTAAAAGTGTGAAATGACATTGTTTTAAAAATTGCCTTTGCAAGTATATTTGACATGTCACAGCACCTTTTTTAAAAAAAGATAATAACCTATGGATAACACAGCAGTAGATCTGTGTGGGGTATGCATTCCATCCAGGAATAAGTATATTTCTTTATTTTGTTTTTTTCTGGTAGCATTCTTTGCCAGTTTTCAGTAACTCAGTCATAGTTTACAAAAACAAAAAGTTTGGAATGACTGGGAATTGACGTGCTCCCTTTCTCTGCAGGCTACTTCACTCAAATTTCTACGCTGGCCGATGTTCAAGAGAACGTGATGGAGTATCTCCATGTCCTGAGTCGTCCCAAAGTTATTGACCGGGAGCATGACACAGTGTGGACCGAGGCATACATTGACAGCACTGTGAGTGGATCCTTGTCTTCCAACTTTCACTTCATTTCTTGCAATGTAACACTTTGCTTTGGTAAAACTTTACATAGCACACATTTTATTTATGCTTATGTTCAAAAACACCTTAGCATTTGGAGAATAAGTGAAATATATAATTAAGACAAGAATGAACGTGAATTAAACATGTCAGCGAGCTGAAAATGTGTCTGTTTGTGTCTGTGAATGCCAGTGCACCAGTGTGTGAAAGTGTCTGCTAGTGTATGCAACAGATGGAATCATTAAGGAAATTAGCCTCTTGTGGACATTTAGGAGTCTTGTAGCATGAACAGAACATTGACCGCAGCCAAAACTGCTTATGGCAGACAATTGTTTTTCATTACAAAAGGGCATTAAAACTTGCATAGAAGCTTAGATACCTTTGTATCTAATGCTTTATCATTATGTGGCATGTATCCATTGTGGAAATAATAATCACATTTAAAAGAGAGTATATACATACATTTTTGTATATACATTTTTGTTTTTTGATCTTTGTTTTTATACAAAAAGGAACCAATGAGGATGTAGCAGTGTAGTTAACAGCAAAGCTAACAATAAGCTAAGTATAATGAAGAACATAAGTCAGGTTCTGTCACAGGTGACAGTGTAGAAATAGTGCAGGCAGAGAGGTGTGTGAAGAAAGATGCCTTCCTTAGGGTAGAAGATGTTCTCTAAAGAGACGAGTCTTCAAGGTTTTCCTGCACATAGACAAGAATCCTCCTGTTCTTGTAGCCCTTGGTAGGTACCATTTTGGACAGAATATGAAAAGACTAAATTATCTTAAACATGGCACTGCATTCAAATACAGGATTCAAGTAGATGGGACCCTTTGCATTAAGCTGTTTGTAGACTAACATCAGTGACTTGAATTTGCTGCTGGATTTGAAGGGTATCCAGTGTAGCTCAATGAATAGAGGTATAATTTGTGTTCTTTTAGGCTTATTAAAGACCAGATGCACAGCTGTGTTCTGGACCATCTGCAGAGCTCTCAGGTTGGGGGACAAGTTAGGAGGCCTTGGCAGTAGTCAATGGAGAGTACTGCATTGTGTCGTGCTTTTCTCAGTGCAGCAGCACAAGCCTGTCTTGATTAGGGAAAGTTTGGATGTTGACAATTCTGTAAACTGTCTGCCATTAGCTGTCACTCACTTGGTAAAAAATGAGACAAAGGTTCTCCTGTCAGATACTAGTAAGTGGTGGAGGCAAAAATTTAAATAGTGAGAATTTTTTCAATGTAGATATACTTTTTTTTTACACCATTTGCAGGGAACAGTGGTGGTAGTGCTTTAATTTTTGCTAGATCTACTCTAACAAAAATTTGATTTGTGCCATTTTCTTCTCCAGCTCTAAATTGAGGCACAGTACACAGTCATAATCATGGAGTATTTAGCCATCCATGCATTTTGTGTTTTACTCAAGTGCAAAGGTTTATAGTAAGACACATATCTGTTCTCAATATTTATTTTCCATGATTAATAAAATAAAAGGTATAAGGAGATTATTGTAGATACTGTCTGTCAGAAGCAAAATCCAAATGTTCAACACTAAATTATAAACAACTGTTTCTCTTTACAGATCTCCTCATGTTTTATCCTTCTGTTCTGATGTTCTGTTTTGTCGTCTGTAGTATTTCTCCTGTAGCATTGAAAATGACTCAGTTCCCTTACCAAACATCAGCAGTTTTAACTAATTATTCCCTGTTCGCCAACCCTCAGTGTCAGAAAGCTCTTCTTCCTTTACTTCCTGTTTTCAGGTTGCAGTCTTTGTGAACAGCAAATGAGTGTAAATCAGTGTTTTTCACACTCTCTACTGCACTGTTCAGTAAAAACTGCATTGAAAGGCTTTCTGACACTTATCCACAAATGTTTTTGACCCTTTTTCTCCTCCCCCTCCTCCTTCCTTCTGTAAACTGCTCTCCTTAAGCTTCCCCAAGCACAAAAGGTAAAACATCCGGTTTGAGGCCATCGTAATGCTGTTTGTTGGGTGCTGCTGTATGTTTATGTACATTTTGGTGCATGCAGGCTTTGGTTTCCAATATCTATGAGATTACCGCATTGTTTGGGGAAGCTAACTGTGATACTCACGTGACATTAATTTTGTGTGGTACTTGTATGCTGTTTGTCAAGTTAATGGCTCGAGTCATGCATCTTGGAAGTCTTTTTTGCATGTATGATTAAACAGACATGTCTGTGCTCACACTCATTCATCAGTGATGTTACCTTTGTGCTTTTCGATTATTTCCATTCAGGCAGTTTGGTCGTCTATGTAAATGTGTGGTTACATTTTGCTCCCCAGGGGGTTTTGTGCCTTTATTTGTTTCGGTGTAGTTCTCTAAAATAAACAGTTTCATTGTGTTCTGGGTGGAAATCCATTAGTTCATAATGACCCTGCCAGGATGTTCTGATTCTGATTTTGATGCCTTTTATCATTTTTAGTAGCTTAGTTTCTGTAATTTATAAATTGTATTGGTAACAATAAGGAGCTATGTAATCACAGCAATGATAATAACGGAACAAAAAGTGCTTTGCCTCCCAACCAGCATGAGCTGGACACTAAGCTGTGTCTTTTGATAGCTGGCAGGCTAGAGATCTTGCAAAGAGTTGTTCATGTCAGAAATTTGATCTCATTGACATCGAAATGGGTATGGATGGATGGATGATGACACTTTTTGGACACACTAACTAGAATTAACAAGGAATATGCACTGATTCTATGTCTTTTGTCTCCTAACTCTACTTTATTACAGGTTTTAACACTCAAACACCACTTGGCTTGAGTGCCATATAAGACTATTCGACTTAAAAAATGATGTTCATTAGGGGTTTTTGTTATGGAGATCTAAAGTATTAACTTTCCAGCTGCAAGGTCATACTATTTTTCCTGTTTGCTCCAGATTCTTTTCACTCAGCCATCATTCTTCTGTTTGTATTTATTTGCTCTCTCTGCCTTTACTAGGCTGTCTTTTAAAAACTCTCACAGGAAAAGCAATCATGCATGCTGAAACGAACCCCTACGGGCAATTAAGGGAGACCAATTAACCTAGCATGTGCATCTTTTGATTGTGGGTGAAAGACGCCGCAATCAAGAACTTCGGTGCACTAAGAACATTGTTGCAGCAAGGCAACAAACCTAACAGCCACTATGCAGTGTCCTCACAACTTACAGAAAATATTACTGGAGCCACAACACACCTTCCGGGTGTGTAAGAGCTTTTGCTTTTTGAGGAATTACGACTGTTCCGTACCAAAATAGAGACCAACTTTCTATTAGGCAGGCGGTCATGCAAGCGAGCACCGATAAAGATGTGTGGAGAGATATGGGACTGAGTGAAGAGTGTTGGTTTTTTTTAATCATGAGTTCAAATAAGTTGAAGAAAAACTAAATAAAACAAGTGAGAAAGTTTCACCGAGTGTATTGTCTGTTTATGAAGATTTGAAAAATTGCTGCCCAAAGAATCATAAAGGAGGACTACAAAAACGTCGCAGTTTAAAAGGAAAAGTGTTTCCTCTGATTAATGGGGATGTGAAAGTTTAATGGAGATTGGTAGAACACCTGTGCAGTATAACTGTTTGTTGAATCATTGACAGCCTTTTTGGCTGTGGAGTATATTCTTAGTTCTCTTACAGAAGCCAACAAGGAGTGGTTTTTAGCTCTAGTGGTTTGCACAGAGCAGCATCATTAAACCTTGTCTCCAAGGCAACAAGGGTCACCTCATCTACCGGCACACAATTTGTCATAGTAACCTAGATTATGAGGTTTTCCAATGAAATACCAAACACAGGTCAGGGGTGTGCATCTAAGCTGTGTGAGGGGCTACAGGTGTCTGTGTATTTATGTCAGAGGAGTGGAAAAACATTAAGCCATACTGATTTGTTTTTCATCCCCCAAGCCTGAACAAGGAAAACAAGTCTTGTGTGTAATTTACGGTGCGTAGATAAATCCATAAAGGTCATGATAGAGTAAACTGACACAAATGTGTATTCTAAGCTATTCTTTTGCATTTTAACGAGTGTATATTAAAAGTTAAATTCAAACGACTCAAGGGTGCAGCAGCTTTGGTGCTTCTCTTTTATTGATGAATAAAGTTAATCTAGGCAACTAATCCTCAAAGTTTAAACACTGAATATTTTTGAATTATTGGTATTAAAACCCTCATTTTTTTTTCTAGTTTAGATAATAAAGCACATGTTTAAAATCTTTTTTAAAAAAAGTAGAATTAAGGAACACCTTCTGTCGCTAATTCTTTTGCCTGCTTTCCTCCTTCATTTCCTTATCGTCAAGCATCAAGTGTGCCTTTTCAAAAAGCATCTGGAGGAGGGTAGACTTTCACAAAGTGCTGTTGTACTAAAATAAATAACTTCTTAGATTAATGTTCATGTGCAGAGAGTATTCAGTGAAGGGACTGCTTGTCGCTCTAGTGATATATGATCCTGCTTGGAAATAGATTTTGTATTTTTAGATGATGCTTTGCTCGTTCCTCCTGTCCTTTGATCGATCACATTCTCCAGCAGCAAGGCCATCCATTGTAACGGCTGTACTTAGGTGTGCTTTGTTCTCTCTTTGATGTCTAATGCAGCACACTGGATTGCTATTACCAGCTGTCCGAACACAGGTTACCAATCCCCTTTTCCTTGCTGTCTGAGGGAGACAGAATGGAGACCAAATGTCCTTTCGTCTGCCTATTTATTACTGTTTGTAGAAGATGAGCAGTGAAGGAAGCAGGTTGTGCTGGAGGACTAATAATGGCTGACTGATTAAATACTCTTAGTCCTAAAAAAAATGACTAAAGATACTAAAGATGTATGATCAAAGCAAAACAGTTGCCTCTTCTAGCTATGATTGCTCTTATCATATTCTAGTTGAGAGATGCACTGACTTTGGATTTCACAAGTGGGTCACCCATCCTCTTGACTCTGGGAGTTAGGTTCTCAAAAGAAATGCAAATCTTGATATTTCTGGATCTTTTCTCTGGCTCAAGAGTGGCTTGCAACAATCAGCAGTCTTTGTAAACATAATCCAAATTATTAAATGGCTTCCCCACATAATCCTCTCAAGGCTCTCTTGTTTTTTATACACATTTTGTACCAAGCCTTGTCTTCAAATCAACTTCTGTTTATATGCTTGCATACACTTCTCTATCTTTAGGAGATTTATCTTTTGTGGTTTACCATCGGATAGCTTAGTGACTGTTGGACAATTGTCAAGTCAACATTGTTTATGTTAAAAATTGATATTTCATGTAGCACTGACATTTTCTGAGAAACTGTCTTGGGTTTTCATTAACTTAATGCCATATCTATCAAAATGAACAAAAAAAAATCAAATGCATGTAGTCATCTAAATTATATCTGAGATTCATTTTTTTATTGTAATTACTAAAATAGGTTTCTCTAATATTCTGACTGAGATGCTTGTATAGAGAAATCAACATTTCACATTTCTTTTGTTATTTCATGGTAGAAATAAATGTAGTGTTAAAGAATTGTAGGGTTTTTTGTTATACATTTCTGGCTAGAGAAGGAAAGATGCATATGAAGTTAACTATCACAATTATTCCAACACTCATTTCTTTTTTAAATCACAATACCTGTATCTAAACTGGAAACTCTTGCATTTGTTAATCTTCTTTCCCACAAGATCAAAGGCAGACTCTGATTGAACACATTTTAGGGCAAATAAAGAACATGAATAAAACATGCCATGGACATTTTGAAGATCCCTCAAAAAAATAATATGACCAAAGACGCTGCAGAAATCGAATCACTTCCACTACTTAAGTGGAAGATTTTATGCAGACTGAAAAAAAATATTCATTGAAGTCATAAAGGAAGATGTTTCATACAATATACTGTACATCGAATGATTCTGCGGTGGTGTGCCTGTAGTTAGTTTGTTTGTCTCTATAACAATTGTATTTCATATTTAGCTTCTCTCTTTTCCCATGCCCTTGTCTTCCTTGCTTCTTTACATACTCTTTCACTCATTACTGAATTATCTCTCACAATGCCGTCAGTCGGATGATAGTCAAGGTCCAGTCCTGATGACAACAGTAGCAATGCCAGTGTTCAGTACCAAGAATGAGACTGTAAGTTCACATAAAGTTCTATCTAGACTTAAAGATTAATTTTCTTTTGCCATTTAGCTGAAGTAAATGTCACATCCACATAAGGATGCTTACATAATAATTACATAATTTCATTCTGATTGGTAAATTAGGACACAGTAGAGCATGACTAATTTCATTTAGGTTATATATTGAAATAGTTGTAAGTAGCGTCTCAGTTATTTTTCAAACAAACTGAAAATCTGTAAAATGTTTGTTGTTTTATTTTTGTCAGAGAAACAGAGGAATCCTGCTTGGGGTGGTTGGGACAGACGTGCCAGTTTCTGAGCTGCTCAAAACCATTCCCAAATATAAGGTAACACACACAAACTCATTTCTTATAGATAACTCCCTTTTAGATTATGAGTTCAGCCAGGCATATCGACAAAAAAGCAAACATATGAAAATATATTATTGCAGTAATTTAGTTTGAGAAGTCAAAGTCATATATTGCATACATTTCAGTTCGCAAGTATTCATACCCTTGGCAGATTTAGTTTATAAATTATTTCAATTTTGCCAATATTTTTTAAGTAATAGAATGTTAAAGGTTTCTTTCAAAATGTGTAAAACGTGATGCATTTTAAATTAATTTAAGGTAAAAATACTCATAACCTTCTGAAAAATGACCAGACAAATTTTAATTTCCTTACAAAAATCAAACCACTTTTCTGTTTTTTTCCACTTTTTAAGTGTATGTTTATAGTCATTTTGGTGGTTGCAACAATATACATTAATGACACAGGACTTGCGCTGAGATGCATTCTGGGTAAATGACGTATGTTTAGCCCAATTGTGCTAGCTGTGTCCAGCCAAAACAGCAATGAGAAATGTCTTTAAACCTTTTCAATTTGAACTGGAGTGCGCTAAAATTGATGGGAATATGGAAATCACAAGACATAATGAAGAAGAAGACGAAGAGGAGGAAGAAGAAAGAGTTGTCTGAAAAAGCTGCTGTTTGAGCGTCTGCTGCCACCTTCAGCCTCATAAATGAAACAATGAATAACACATATCTCTGTGTGATCCCAGTAAATAGTAGTTGCAAACATTTCGGCTTTTAGAGTCGGTTCTTTGAAGTGAAGGAGCACATCATATGAGAGAGAGACAGAGAAAGCGTGTGAGACGTGGGATGGAGCCTTCTCCCCGCTTTCTTTTTCCCTCTGGCTGCTCAGATCTCACTCTCAGTACAAGCCTCTTTTCACAGCAGAACTTTGTTTTAGCATGGCAGCCTTGTGGCCAATCACATATGGGGATGTGGGATCATACCATTATGTGAAAACAGAGAGGGGGACAGACACAACAGTCAGGTTAGTCCATGCCTTCAGTCAATAGGTAGTGGTGATGAGGAGAGTGCGTGGCAAAAACCCATGAATATAACTGACACTCATAAGAGAAGCAGCATCTGGCTGCTAAAGATATTATATAATATAAATGATGTGTTCCGTAGATTTATTTGCAGTGCTTTGTTCATTTGGTTTTGTTGCTTAAATCTTTTTTATTAAAATATGATACAAAAGTAAGAGTCTGCTTTCATAACAGAACAATTGAATTATAGGTCAAATCTGAATTCGGAGTCAAATTAATGCATTAGATATTCTAATTTATTTAGAAGCCCTAATAAAAGAATAAACAGCACCATGTTTGTGCCATTGAAAATGAAAAAAAAAATATATGTTTTTAGCTGTAATACTGCATTTAGTTTACTTAATTTGTTGCATTAAGTAAATCAACTTATCAAGGCCATAAGTTCATTTATTAAAGTTCTTTGGAGGCTTTCGCACTTTTTCCACAATTCCTTACTGAAAGGAAAACATGTTGGAGCATTTAAAACTACATGTAGGAATACATTCTGTGTATTTTTTGTCGCTGTACTGATTTCTTTTATTTCACTGATATGTAGCTGGATTTTGGTTAGGTAAAGTGGGTTATTTGTCCAGACATGAATGAATTAATCTCTTTGTACTGAGTTTCATCACAGAAACAATGATTCCAATTTCAGAGAAATGACAAAGAGCTTGATTGGTTCAGGTGTACAATCAGCTACAAATTTGTTGTGCATCATTTATGCATTTCTATGTTTCTGCTTATCATTCTCTCCTAGCTGGGTATTCATGGCTATGCCTTTGCAATCACCAACAATGGCTACATCCTCACCCACCCAGACCTAAGGCCACTTGTGAGTATCTCAAAAGCTCAACGTTTCACTCTACTAATCCAGCAATCCTGCAGACATTGGAACTTCAAACTATTGCATTTGTCTGCATTATATCTCACGAATAATAATAATAAAACCAGATCCTGCTTCAGCATTAAGATAGACTAAAGATCAGTTTGGCACAAAAATAAATGCGTGTGTGCTCTGTTCTGTGTCCTGTCAGCTTCTTAGCAGTGTGGCCTATGTAGATGAGGAGAGTATTTCCCAGCCCTCTGCTGCTCTCTGAATAGACAGAGATAGGGCTACTGAATGGCTGTGATTAACTCTATTGTACTCACCCACTCCCTTCACAAGAGAGTGAAGGAAGCTAGCATACTGACAGGAGGGTCTCACGGAGTTGACAATGTCCAAAATGTTATAAAAACGGAAGTGAGGGAAAAGGTGCAGGGTACAAGCTCAAATGAAAAAATGAAGACATAATGACGGTTGTGGAAGGAACAGATGAGGAGAGGGCAGACAGTGAAGCAGACAGACGGAGAGTTTAATAATGGTCTAATTAAAGATGTTAATGAACAGCAACTGTTGAGAGGTGGGAGGTGGTCCTTACTGACAGATTCATGGACAGTAGCCTTTATAAGTACATCTTAAAATAAGCACACATGGAGGAATTAATCTATTAAGGAGCAACTTTTTGCTTTATGTCGCCTTTACAAGATGATCAGATTAAGCAGCTGACTAACAACCAGCCAGTGGGTTTAACAGTATTGAGCATTAGGTACTGCATTACTGTAGCTGATGCTCAGTTGGTACCTAAAGGCCCATAGTGTAACAATACTTTATTCCCCCACACCTTTATGCTACAACCACCACTGTGAAATCTTGGTATAAGAAGGATGGATTTGTATTCTTATTCTGTTTAAGCCAAAATCTCACTCTACCATTACAAGTGGCAATTTGTAATGTAAACTATAACAAATTAGTTATTTTTTCTAATCTGTTATAGTTTCTACAGTGCTTTTCGTCTTTCAAAGTTTTCACTGCTTACTGTTTAACAAACAAACGAAAAAGAAATATATATATATATATATATATATATATATATATCAGTGACGTGTATATATATACATGTCACTGATATTTATATCACTGATATTTATATCAGTGACGTGCGGTGAGGTTCATTGCTGGTGAGGCATTGACTTATGACTTAGACACCATCCATGTTATTGGACTTAAGGAAATTTCGCGCATGCGTACAACGCTGGGGGGCGAAAAGACTAATCATTTACATGTCATCCATGGCCGCGTTAACTCAGTGAAACTTAGAAATGTAGGTATTAATTTCGTGCTATGATCCACAGCAAAGTGATCCGTATTCGCCAAGCTACGCAGAGTCGTTGCCATAGGATTTAACACCAAAAACATTCAAGAATTTTGCACACAGAACAGAACATTTAGTTTGTTGTTGTAGTACTTTTTAGGCTTAATGTTTTATTAATAAATAATTGCTGTGGTAGATTAGCTACCGCTTCTGAATTATTTAAACATTAACTGTAGCCCACAAAACGCACATTTAATTAAAAAAAACTGAACTAAAATATCTTATTGCTGTCTTACCTTCACTTATCCATGAAATCGATGCACCGCTAATTCTGCACAAAATATCCATTCATCCAAAGTCAAGTTTATCCTCAGCATGTCTTTTCTACTCCGTTTGTGAATCATCAATCTATCTTGAAGTAAAACTTTCAGCTCTGTGTTGGTCTTCCTTTAGTTATTAGCTCCTGTTTCAATTAAAAATTCACTTTAGAATTCAATTTACTGTTTAAGTGTAGAAATCTATCCTTTCATGTTGACACATATCGCTGTACTGTACTTATTTACTGTGTGGCTAGCTCCATGGTTAGCTCGCTGTGTCTTACACTGCGGTTGTATAGTCACAATATCTGGGAATATGAGCGCCCCCTGCCATGAGGCTAGAGAACTGCCTGCCTCCCCTGGAGTCTGTTCTCTGTCGTTTCTGATCGCTCCTCCACACATAAAACGCGATACACACAGTTAGTGACAAAAAACACTGTACATTAAATACATAAGCGAAATTATGGAAAATCTGTCCATTTTTTGGTGTTTCTTAGCCATTTTATTGCCGGCGTACTGACAAGACAAATATGCTGCATATAACCAGTGCAGTTAGCGAGCGATTACGTCATAGGAGAGGCTGAGCTCCCTGCTGCCTCTCCCGCTTCGCTTCTGAGCATTTGAATGGGAAAATGCGAAAATCCAGCGATTTTGAAGAAAAATTCATCAGAATTGGTTAAGCTAAGTAAAAAAGAGATACTTTATAGTACAAAACCACAGGGTGAAAATAGGAATATAAATGATTTTATATTGTATATTATTTTTCCATGATGACAGGTGAGGCTCTGCCTCACCTGCCTCCCCTGACCACACTCTTGCTCCCCTGACCACATATATATATATATATATATATATACACAGTCCAGTCACATTAATGTGACCATCTGTCAAAAGCCAGAATAACCACCTTTCGCAGAGCGAACTGCTACGAGACGTGCAGGAAGAGAGTCACTTAGGTCCCTGAAGGTCTTCTCTGGGATGTTGAGCCATGCCGACTCTAATGCCGTGGCCAGCTGCGCTAGATTACGCGGTTGAGGATCCATGGCGCGAACAACTCGATCGAGATGGTCCCACAGATGCTCGATTGGGTTTAAGTCAGGTGAGTTTGCTGGCCAGGGGAGGACGGTAAACTCATCCTGGTGCTCTTCGAACCACGCACGTACACTGGCAGCTGTATGGCACCTCGCATTGTCCTGCTGGAAGATGCCATCATCCTGAGGAAAAACAATGCGCATGTAGGGGTGGACATGGTCCGCAAGGACAGATGCGTACTTGTATTGATCCATCGTGCCTTCCACAATAATCAGTGAACCCAGAGAATGCCAGGAAAACATTCCCCAGACCATAATGCTCCCGCCTCCAGCTTGGACCGTTCCTGCAATGGTTGCAGGGTGGTTCCTTTCAGAGGTTTCACGCCTTATACGCCAACGTCCATCTGTCCGATGGAGCATAAAACGCGATTCATCTGAAAACGCTACCTGTCGCCACTCAGTGGACGTCCAGCTGCTGTACTGGCGTGCAAATTCTAGCCTTCGTCGTCGATGAACACCAGTCAGCATAGGTGCACGAACCAGGCGTCCGCTTCGGAGGCCCAGACGCAGCAATGTTCGCTGAATAGTGGTTTGGGAGACACTTGTGGTAGCCCCTTGGTTCATTTTAGTGGTCAGTTGCTCAACGGTAGCCCGTCTATCTGCCCGAACGCATCTCCGCAACCGTCGTTCGCCTCTGTCATCTATGGCCCGTGGTGCACCACATTTGCCACGTCGTTGATTTTGGACAGTCCCATTTTGCCATGCACGGTACACTTTTACCACGGCGGCACGCGAACAGTTCACAAACTCAGCCGTTTCGGAAATGCTTCCACCCTTGGCCCGAAAGCCAATGATCATGCCCTTTTGGACGTCGGATAAATCGCTTCGTTTCTGCATTACGCCAACGATTGAAATGTTTTCCGAAGCCCACACACACCCTTTATATACGCTCAACTGCACTGTGCTGCCACCTGCCTTCTGTGATTGGTTATTTAACTCTGAAGTGGAAAGTACGTGGTGGTCACATTAATGTGACTGGACTGTGTATATATATAGATATATATATATATCTATATATAGATATATAGATAGATATAGATATATATATATAGATAGATATATATACAGTATATTGTTAGTAAACAATTAAAATACACACATATTTTGGTGAAAGTGGCTTGGCTTATCTGAGATATGCAACTGAAGTGATTATCCACTGGATTTTACAAAGCCAAACCATTGCTCATATAATACAAGGCAAAGCTCTTTGGTGAAATGACAATATGACATTCCTTGAAAGATTATTTGTCAAATCTTTGATCTGATCTTTTTAGCAATTAAAGGTATTGTCAGATTCACCACCACATCTGCAGTGTTTGCTTTGTTTTATCATTACCAGTGTAAAAGCATGTATCTTCGTTTGTGGTTCAGATATTCTATTCCTTACCACGAGAAATGCTACTACTTAAAGAAAACTCGGTTCAAACGGTTGAAAAGACAAAGTTCTGAGGTGCAACATATTTAATCACTAATTGAATAAGTGAAAATATAGAAGCATGTAGATTTATCTTATGCATTCATGGTGTTTACTAGCATTTTATTTACGTTGGCATATGAGTATTGAGTTGAAAGTTTATTATGATTATATTGAACTTACAGTCTAATGCTTATTTTCATTTTGGTTGAATTTGTGTTCTCTTGGGCCTCTCTGTCCAGTATGGCGATGGCAAAAAGCGAAGGAAGCCGAACTACAGCAGTGTGGATCTGTCTGAAGTGGAATGGGAGGATAAGGATGACACGGTCAGACACCAGCAAATCCACATTAAGCCCTCGCCACAGCGCTGCTCTGAATATCTAAAGATCTACAAGGCTTTTCTGTGTCTGCTTTTTGTGTATTTCTAGTTGAGAAATGCCATGGTCAACAGGAAGACTGGGACCTTCTCCATGGAGGTGACGAAGAGTGTGGACAAGGGGGTAAGCCGTCCAAAATTCAGAAAACACTAGCACTTGTATTATTTGCCTCCAAAAGGTGTACGAGCAGAACAACCCAGTGAGAATCCACTCTGCCAATGGGTTGTTAAACCTGGCACAGTGATGCACTGCCTTGACTTAGGGATTTTGTTTCCGATTTGATTTGCTCTGCATACGCCGGTGTGCATCTGTGTGTGAGCCTCTTATCTCCACCAAGCACATGTTGCTGAATGCAGGGGGCTGCAGCCTCCCGATGATTCAGTTTCACTACTTGCCTGTCTCTAATGTAGAGTGGTAGTCAGGTGTATGTGTGTTGTTGGTGTCGGAGTGTGTTGGTATTTAGCATTTTTAAAGCTTAGACTGCTTTATACATTAGTCCAATCATTGAGAATTCACACGTCCAAATTCACAATTGTCAAAGTACACAGTAGAAACGCACGTCAGCAAGAGCTTAGCAGGCCAGCAGTCCCAACCACAACCATGCAATCAATGCACCACTAGATGGAGCTAGACTGTAACGGATCCCATCAGATAACAGATGTTGGTCAACTAAATATTTGCTAAATCACCTTTAATCTTTTGATTTCAGAAACGTGTACTGGTTTTACACAACGATTACTACTACACAGATATTAAAGGCACTCCTTTCAGGTAAGAAGGATTGATGGTTTTATCTGCATTATTATTTGATGAAAGATGTTTTTTTGGCATTGTTGTTGTTGAAATGTATCTATTTCAATTTTAGTCTAGGAGTTGCTCTTTCCAGAGGGCATGGGAAATATTTCTTCAGAGGCAATGTCACTGTGGAAGAAGGTTGGAAATCTTCTTGTCTTATTTTTCTCCTTCAGCTTTTCACCCTTGGTTTCACCTTCATTTGTTCTCATCATTTTTCTGCAGTTTTTATTGATTTCTCAACATGTCTCCCTCCTTTTTGTGTGTGTCAAGTATCTGCTCCAGTGTTGATGGGTTTCAAATTTTGGAATAATACTTTTGCCTCATAAGTCATTTAAACAGGAAGAAAAATAACTGTTAAACACTACATGAACAATTTCTAATTGGCTGATTTGTCATAAAATACACATGTAATATCTGTGACAAGCCATGTTTTCCACACACTTGGAGAAGTCAACAAAAATTGATCCATAAATTAGGTTATGAACATATGCTTTGATGCACAAATAGGGGTTAATTCTTTGTGTTTTTGCTTGTTAGGCTTGTTATAATTAAACATGGTCAAAGCAGGTTTGGAAACATTATAGTTTGTTGATATAAATTTGATTAGGTTGGAAAAATAGGCATAGCATGTTTTTGGTTATGCTATCATGTACATAAAATCAATTATTCAGCTTATTTTAAGTAAAAAGAGCTATAATATAAACAGGGTTATGTCTGTTATGAATTTTCTATTTAGTACGAGCTAGAAAGGTCAAATTATTCTATAATGATTAATATTCTGCTGGCAAATTGAACCACTAGCTCTGTGTAGCATTCTTGTGAGCATATTAGACCGCTAATGCTAATTCAATATTTGGAAGTGTGGTCAACATTTCCTCCAGTGCCATTGTTAAAACTTCAATCAACGTCATCGTTCGCAACTTCTACTTCTGTTCGCTGATTGGCCCGGTAGAAAATCTACCAGAGACGATCTGAGTCAAGGAGAGAAAGCAAAGACTATCCTGGAAGCAAGATTTTTTTTTCGAGCGAGATTGCTCAGGAAGACAATCCCGCTCGAAAAGACAACATAGAAATAAAAATGTACTCAAAACCTTTACCATTTACCTTTACAATATTCCAGTTTGTGCCTGTATAATTAAGTGGTTTTGCTGTTCATATCCTTGTCTGGCTTGATGGTGCGTTTCTGCACTTGTCAGTGTTTTCTGTATGTTCATGTCCACCTTCATGGACTTTAATATTCATGTGGCAGTGCCTGTGTCTGTAGGCTTCTGTCTCCAAGTGTTTCTCTAAACATGTCTGTCATGCAGGGCTCTCTGAGCATGACTTGGCTCTTCCTGGTCTAATCAAACCTGTCATGTTTGTTCAAAAAGGACATTTTTCAAACACTCTCTGTGTTTGTTAATCTGCATTTTAAATATAGAAGCTTGTCACTTTTATTAAGACAGTCACTTTGAGACATAATATTATCATTCTTTTTTAGGACTTCATGACTTGGAGCATCCTGATGTTGCACTGGCTGACGAATGGTGAGAAAATAACACAAATAAAATGTCATTCTCCATCCTTATTCTGTTTAAACTGTATATACATCTAAAGTATGAACTGAAACATATTTAAGAAAATAAAATGTCTTGGTTGTTTTTGCATCTCTAGGACTTTTGGCAGATTATTGGGTTATTTCTGTGATTTGTGGTCATCAGAAGGGATTACAGTTAATGCTTTTCAAACTAATCCTTGTAGATCGAAAGCAAAGCTATTTTTTTCTTTAATACAAGGTTTTGGATTATTTGCAATCCAAAACTACCTAAGAGCAGAAGGAAAATCTCACCTCTATGGAAAAACAATTGCAAGTAGATACTCAACCAACAGATTATTGAATGAGTCATTTTAAAATGAAGCTGATCTTGAGTCAGTTACAACTATAAAACTTATGTTTGTTGTTTTCGTTTTCTGCTCTTGTTATGCCATAGGACATACTGCAACACAGACGAGCACCCCAAACATCGCTACTTGTCTCAAATAGATGCAATAAAAATTTATCTCAGTGGGCAAGAACCCCGTTTGCATTGTAAGTTACATTTTAGTGCCTTTTCTTTAACTGGATCAGCTTACGTTATTTGTATTTAGTTGTAATAAATAACCCCCACCCCTTTTTTGTAAAATTGTGCTCTATTTGCCTTTGTCCTGTCAGGTGACAAGGAACTTATCCAGGAAGTTCTCTTTGATGCGGTTGTGACCGCTCCACTTGAAGCCTACTGGACCAGTCTTGTGCTCAATAAGTCAGAGTAAGTCACCCATTCCACTGATTTCACTGTTATGAGGGAATATTTGTGCGATTAAACAGCCTGTGTTATTTTTCTGATGCCAACAACACAGCTGCCCACAAAGGCAGTTCAGTTTATAAACCTGTCTCACTATACAGAAACTCGGATAAAGGTGTGGAGATTGCCTATCTTGGCACAAGGACAGGGCTGTCCAGAATTAATCTATTTGTGGTGCCTGACGAACTCACAAACCTGTAAGTGATCTGTATATGACTGCTTTAAATGAGTTATGGTTTTTGCAGATTTTTTTGCAGACACTCCACAAGGGTGTAGATGTGGGACTAATTGTGGTCTTATAATGTTGTGTTTGAATCATTCTTTTTTGGAGTTGAAACAGATGTGACACACACATTCAATGATTTGCATCAATAAGAATACAGTCATTCCAAAACCTTATCCATTTCCAAGCTGGCTTTAGTGTGTATTCAGGATCATTGTTTACCTGGAAAACATCAATGGTTCTCAAGTTCAAGCAGCAAATTTGAGATGGAGTTACACAAGTAAATTTTTTTCTCCATTTCCCATAATCCCCCGGTTAGTGATGGACATTGTCCTTAGTGTTACATGGGTTATCCAAGGACCTCATAGCTAAGTTGATTTCATCTTAGAGGGCCCGTTTTGATCATATGGTTGAAACTTGACATGATTCTAGTGTTCTAATAGTACAGTGAATTATACTTCAAAACAACTTTGGAGAGGAAGGAGGTATGTAAAAAAGAAATAAAAAAAACATTAAACACAATTAAAGTTTGTTATTCCACCTACAAAATAATACAACTAAGATACATCACTAAAATCCCAAAATACTTTTTTTCATAAAGTTCTGATGAAGACATTATATTGATTTTATTTATGATTTAAAATCTAATTAGTCTTACCAGCTTGTTTCTTCATTATTGATAATCATATGTTTCTTGTCTGCATCAAGAGACTTCCTGACAGCTGAAGACAAAGAGGGAGTGTTTAATGCTGATCACTTTCCTCTATGGTACAAGAGAGCAGCAGAACAAGTTCCTGGCACCTTTATTTATTCTCTGCCTTTCAACTCAGGTTAGCTGTGCATTTGTTTCTTGTTTGATTATTATTATTATTTTTAATTAAAGTATTAAAGGGGATATTGGCCTAGCCAGATTTAAATTAGTTTTGGTCACATTATATTTTTGACAATTCATCACACAACACTAACTTTGGCAATTCTCTGTGATTTTTTTTTTTACTTGTTTATCCTGATTTCATTATTTTCTCTGGCTTTTATCTGTGTTTGCCTTTCCTCTTTTATTAATTCTACTCTGTTTGCATTTGGACCAGACTGATTGCTGATGGCTGAAATAAGATATGCTAGGGAGAGGCTCGCTTCTTTCCGTAGAGAATAGCCCAGAATCCACACTTTTATAAATGGATGCACTAATACGCAAACATCTCACGCATATTCAGTTTAACAGTTTTGCTAAAAAAAAAAATTACGTCCGCCAAAGGAAGAACATGTTCTCAGCCTCAGGCTTTCCATTAGTGCCAGCTATTACAAGTGATCTGAAAGCCTCTTATTTACTTGCCTGACTTTGCCTTAGATGCACCCTTCCTCCAAGGAATGTGGTAGCTGTAGCAAAGACAGTCTGATATATATGTTAAATTTATGGCTCTCCAATCACCGTCTAGTCAATCAGTTTTCTTTTTTCCTGTTCTGATATCTGTTCCTCTTGTGTTTAGGTTCAGAAAACAGAAGTGTTGTATTGGCCAGTACTGCCATTCAGCTTCTGGATGAGAGGAAATCCCCCATAGCTGCTGGTAAGTGGAAATTCAAGGGCTTCTTTCTCTCTGTCTCTCTTACACAAACACTCGTCAACACTGACAGAGACTGCGGTATTCTCTTCCTCACACTGCTGTGCTTTATATTCCTGCTCTACAGTTGTCCTCCCCCCTGCTTATTTTCCTCTGACACACTTGCAGCCCACATGTTCTGGCTCTCTGTGTGTTTTCATGTGTCCAATTGCATCCGTTGTAGTGCACTGCACAGTACATAGCACAGTAGCACACAAACATATGTACCAACATGCATAAAATATATAAATATTTTATATGTAAAATATGTATATCTGGTGTTTGTGTTAATCTTGTATGCCAGCCACAAGTTGACTCAGAATGCCAACTCAGTAACTATTATTAGAGTCAGAGGTTCACATAGGTTTACAGTGATTCATCTCTGGTCTGAATATCATAATTTTTCGGCCTTTAGTGATTTATTTGAATTTTCTTTAGGCAACAAAAGGTTGAGATATGTCTCAAATGCCATGGATACACCCAAAATTATATTTAGTGAACGTCCATTTGTCAGGGTTGTGCATTCTTTGTCCCATTTTACATTTATTTCATGCAAGACAATGCAAATAAATTGTAGTATTCAGCTGAATATACCTAAATAATTACCTTAATAAAAAAACAACCTCTCTGAAATATGTTTTGTGCACCAGTTGTAGTTCCCTTTTATAAAATCTAATTTATAAGTAATAGAAACTGAGGCTTAGAGCAACAAAAATAAATAAAAAATCAGACTGGAGTCGCTCAGTAACTCGCAAGACAATAAAGGATTTTCTAAAGATACACTATCCATATCAATAACAAAACAGCATGAAGTTGTTTTTTTAAAGACTTCTTACTTCATAGTTCATTAATATTCCTAAGCTCTTCTACAGAGATTGTCATAGAAAATATTCCAAGAGGTAATGTAAACCCTGTTTTGATTGTGCTGTAAGGCTGAGTATTTTCAGAGAAGATGGTGAGATCTGTAAATATCTTGAAAGTAGCAAAGTAGTTATAAAGAGAGAAAAAAAATGTTACTTGCCACATTTAAAATTCTGTATCCAAGAGAAATCTAAACATGAGGCAGGTAAATCTGGATTGCAGGTGAGCCTCCACA
The DNA here is from genome assembly GCA_033032245.1 of Poecilia picta. Lineage (NCBI taxonomy): Eukaryota > Metazoa > Chordata > Actinopteri > Cyprinodontiformes > Poeciliidae > Poecilia > Poecilia picta. The sequence goes on along the minus strand of CM065359.1, from coordinate 16,575,040 downwards.
TTCACAACATGTTAAGTGTTTAATTAGATAAATTGTAATTACAAATAATAAGGTATGTGTACTTTTAATGATAAGTTATAAGGTGCATTTCATCACCTCCACCATCTTTAGTTTGTTTAGTTTGTCACAAAATAATTTTGATTATTTCTAATAATTTAAATGACATCTAAATTATTTTCTTTCACAATTGCATGTGGAGGTTAAAATCCTTTGCCTCAAACAAAGATTTCAAATTGAAAAATCTGAAGCTTACTATGACTTTTCTATTGCTCAAACCATAGGGAAGGCATTAGTACACAGGATTAATTTTGGCTTGTATCCATAATGCATCTTCAAATGATATTTGTATGTGTGTTGTTAACATCTGAGGTCAAGTAGAACTGCGGGAATGTGTCTTAAAAGTGGAAAGACATGATGATGGAACGAAAGAGGAGGATGATCTTTATGAAATTCAAAGATAAAATCAGAGAAGAAGTAAAAGGGCAGAGAAAGAGAAAATTATTTCACGGTGCCTGAATATGTTGACTTGAAAGCAGTGCATTGTGGGTAGTCTTTGCCTGGGGGAAACCACTGGAGCAGAAGGACAACGATGGGAGAGTCTGTGTAGTGCCACTGCATACACACCCAGTATGTGTTTGTACATGACTATGCATTAGGGTTTGAGCAGAATGATGCACAAGCAGCCCACGGTTTGCACCAGCCCACAGAATAATTTGACCCTGCTCATTTCATCGCTGTTCATTCAGCATAATAGCATTTACTCAAATCCTTCTGAGCAGCAAAACAAATGACTAATCAGTCAGAAGGATTTAGGAGGAACCTATTGTTGCAGTGGTTGCTGATGTGCAGTAACGATGATCACGCTTGTCCTATCTGTGTATGTCTGTAAGGATGATTTTATATAAGAGTATCAGATAGGGGGCGAGATGTAGGCTAGAATGCAAATTTAGCATAAGCCGGTTAGGGCCAGTTTTCACTGCCCTGCGCTCCACTGAGCTGCAGACTTGTGAATACGCCAACACGCTAACTTAACAGGACAGGCCAGTGACGTCACATGCCACTGGCCCTGCAGACATCACTGGAGTAACAATGTCGCCGTGCGTGTGCGTACATACTCGTTTACGCCAGCATGTCAGTTTGTGTGTGCATCAGTGTTTGTGGTCACATCCCAGGCCACGTGCAGTGAAGCTGCTACCGTGAAATACACAGAACCGTATGACTCAGGTCAGGCATGAACACCGATGGCATCTGTGTACCTCAATGTGCTGTTCTACTACACCGAGTAAACACACAGTGAGTTAAAATGCTGTTAATTACATGAATCTTCTCTCTGAACAAGTCACTATGCACAAAACACACTAGATACATTGAAAGTAAAGAAAATCTAACTTATTTTGCTTTCCAGCATGTTTCTTTTGTTAGATTAATGACCTATAATAATGTCTTAATTTAATGAATATGAATGTGTGCTATAGATTTGTCTGTTACCGTTAAACTGAAAAGGATGTTGCGTTACATGTGGGCGGAAAAGTTAAAAAAATAAAATAATTTGGAATATTTTTGCATCACACAAAGCAGGCATTTCAACAAAAGTAGCATGGGCTTACCAGTGTCGAGCTACCACAATGATTTAAACAATTAAAAACTTAAAAGAAATTATACTATGCCCTTTTCATAGTTTGAAATTCCTTATATGTGCAGTGTACGTAATTAAAAAAAATTCTGGCTGTAAAGAACATGGAAACTAATGGATGCCACCAATTACTGTGAAATTGCAGACTGCTAATATTCTCTAACAATGCACTTTGAATTGCCTTGTTGCTGAAAATGTGCTATATAAATAAAATTACCTCACCTTACCTTAACTATTCAGTTTGAGTTGTTTTAAGCAGCTAAAGTAAGCTTAAGCAGATAATACATCTGACTTGCTTGTTTGCCTGCTATCGTTATATTTCTACTAAAGGTAAAATAACAAATACCATCAAAAACTTCAGAGAACCTTTTCAAAGATTTCATCTAACCTTTTTAACAGTTCTGCTTTGAAACTACATTTGTGGGATGTTTTTTTTTTCTTAACCTAAATGCCTGAGTGAACAACCAGACTAATCCACCAGCTAATATCAGGTAGTTTTATTCCCAATGTAACTTCATAAAGGTCAAAATAATGAAACTATCATTTTTTATACAATAAACATAACTATGTTAAAATTACTCCTTAATGTTTATTCTTAACTTGTGTATTTATCAGTATGAAAATGTAAATAAATCAAAGATCTTGATAATGTTAATACAAGCATAATAATCATATAACAAACTTTCAATATAAATTCTCATTTACACACTGTGAACTCAATGATACTGCGCCATGACAACATCCTATAATGAATACTAGCTGGAAGTTCTTGGATTTCTTTGCATAAAATCTCGGTCTATTATAGTTCCTTTTCACTCTTACAGACACAGACCTTTTGAAATTGATAGCCAGTGTTCATAAAGTAATCAGGAACAATGTTTTCCTTTATTATATATAGTACATACTGAGGGAAATGTTTAACATTGTGTAACTAGTAATATGTTACAAACGAGACTGATTTGAAAAATTGTACTTGCATGTGTAAACATAATTTGTGCAGCTGTCTTTTTTTATCTTTATTTTGATCTATGAACCCATAAAATACATACAAAAAGGCTGAGTCTAAGTTCTTCTCATTTTAGTTTGTTTCATTATTGCTTCAATGAATTCCCCATTTTGATAGGAAAGTATCCTTTCAAAAAATATATTTCCTTCACAAAACCGTTTTAGCATTGCTAGGCACAGACACGTAAAATTTTCTGTATTCTGACACATCTTTCTGTAAACACATGTACGAAGACACACACACTCTCTCAAGCACAAGTTAAGTCACAGGCTCATCTTTTTTTTAAATGCACATCACTGATACAAATAGATGAGGACATGACTGACAACAGCTGCCTAATATGGTTCACTATGAGTCAAAAACAAACTCAAAATGATGAACAGTAACAAAAAAACCTGATAAAATCTATAATTCATTCTAAAAATACCAGTGTTACATTACAAATACCTACAAGTACACACTTATAAATATATATTTGATTTCTTCTGTCATTGATATGCTTTTTTTTTTTTTTTAGATAAAACAAAATTTATATTGTTGAATTCAGCTTCTGAAATCTGCTTAAAATGGAAGATACTCTTCTTATCAGTGCATAGTCAAATACCTGTGAAATGTAGCTACCCGAGTCTCAAATGTTAGGTACATTTATGCAAAAAATAAAAATTCTCACTCTTTGCACACATGTACAAACCCAAACATGGCATCCAGAGATACTTAGGTTAAAGGGAAGAGGCTTATAGAGTTCAGGGAAAACTTTACCACCTCTTAGGCAATAGCATTTTCCAGTGGTTCCTTTTCATCTGCAGTAGCATGATCAGCCCCCTGTGCTGCAGCCAGCTCCTCATTCTTCTTCAACTCGCGCTGATATTTGGCCATGATTGCCGCATAGGCACATCCATACACTGCTGCAGCCAGCATCATCAGACACACAATCCCACACACTACACCTGTGATGATCACTGTGGCAATGGCATGGCGCAGGTTGACAGGTCGATGCTTCTGCTTAGTTTCACACTCTGCCATGCCTCCTGCCCCTCCTCCCGCTCCACCTCCAACACCAAAACCCTCACCTATCGCCATGGGTACATGGAGAGAGTGGCTGGAGGGATGGGCATGGTTGCCATGGACGTGGCCTCTCAGTAGCTTCTCAGACTCTAGATGTTGTATGTTGGCAAACAGGTAATGGTAGCTTGTGGTCATACAGGCATGGAACAGCTGATAAGGAATTTTTTGCAAGTCTTTGTCCTTCATTTCTTCTGGTTGAGTGCAGAGAACTTCGTCCACAACTCCACCTTTTGAGTAAGGAGAAACGGGTGAAGAAAATCAAGATAAAAGCATGAAAGAATGTGCTAAGTTGTCATTTCTGCTCAGGAAATGTCACACAATTTCCCTTTAATGATGATTGTAGAATGTATGTTGAAGACCAGCTTTCGCTGTGTTAAGAAGCATCTTTAACATGTTAAATATGTGACATCTAAAGAGTTCTCTCTTCTGGATCACAGGACCCAAAGAAATTGGTTCTTCCATGAAAAGAATCGAATCAGGAGTTCATCAGTTAGCCTCTAGTATCTTTTCAAATCCAGTATACTTTGGCACACGCTTCCAATTGTGTCAACTTAATTATGTATTGGCTTTGTGGCTGCATGCTTACTTAAATCTGGGTCCATTGTGTTGTTTTACACTAATTAGAATTTTCATCTGGCAAGAAAACATTTATGTCAGAGTATCATGGGCATGTAGGCGGACTATCTAACTCCATGAATGCCTTGGCTTCACTGCAGAGTGGTAATTTTGTTATCCAATGCCTGCTGCGTTTGGTCTAGCATGGGAAATTATACGGGTTGCTGATATGTGCTTTATCTGACTTAACAAACCAGAGAATTTACTGGAAATTCTCCTTCATGCATAAAGGACCTAAACGAGGAGCTTTCAGCTGTAAATATTATTTTTACTTTAAGTATTATTACATAATACTTGCTAGTAAATGTATTATTAGTATGCTGCACATAACAAAAAAAATAAAGGGTAATAAACAAATCTCTAGTTTGTGCTTTTTACTGCAGCCCACTGATGAAAGCAAGATTCAAAGGAAGCAGAAGAGGATGATCTGCAATAAAAGAACATAACTTATATTCAAATGATACATATTTTGTATATTTTCAGGTAAGATAAGGTGTATTTCTCCATGTTTGCACGTTGTTTCTATCCAACCGTTGCTGGAATATCTTTGTGTAAAAAGATGAACCAGAATAAATTACAGTCCTCAGTGTCTAGGGTTCAAACCACCTGGGGAAACGACCTCAGCAGCTGAGACACTGATGAAAGTCATTATTTTGCTGCCTTTCGGACATTTGCTGTGGATTTTTGCTATAGCCGCTCAATGTGATAATCAGTAACAAAATGAGGGAGGACAGATGTGCCATATTAAAAATTTGACTTGATTTCACAGAAATTCCATTATGGGAAACTTGTGATATAACAACATTGAACCGTTGGCAAATATCTCCCTGTTAATTTGGATTCTTGTATGAATAAAGATCCTAATGGCCTAACCTTTAAAGAGGTAGGTCTCCAGCCAGAGTTTGAGGCCAATAAGCTGGCAGTCACACCTCCAGGGGTTGTTTCGTAGCGTTATGCTGCCCAGGTGGGTCATGGTGTCCAACAGTGAGCGATCCAGTCTTGTCAGTCTGTTGTTTGCTAAGCCCAGGTAGCTGAGGTTTTTCAGACTGTCCCCCATGACTCCCGGCAAACCCCACAGACTAACAAAAGAGACACAGTAAGAGAATCAGATTAAAGAAAGCTTTTGTGGTAATCTCTGACAAACTGAAATTCATGTTGAACTCAAAGTTGACTCTTGTTCTCATCTTTCACTGTTACCTCAAATTGTGTAAGTGTTAAAAAATCCCTTAATATATGTAAATATGTCTACTATAGCTAATTAAAAATAACAGCTTAGATCTATACTGAGCTTTTTATTTTGTTTTTACACAATCCTCTTGTCACAATGGTAATATTGTTTATTTTTATATGTTTTCTCTATTGAAAAGACTGTGCTGCACATGTCTTGTCACATTTAGCTTCGCAAGCTCTCTGGCTAACTGTTGCACCTTGTGCGGCTTTTTATTATGTATCTAGAATCAAGTGTGAATGATCCTTTTTATTGCAAAGGCATGCATTTCAGATCATTTCATTTTCAAAAATATTCCCAGAGTTTGGTAGACCTTTATCCCTTTTGTCTTGCATGTTTGAAAAAGGCTTTAAAAGATTAATTTCCAGACACTTGAGTCGCCTATTATTCTCAATGATCTTGAAATTCCTCTTGAAGAAATTTGTAATTATTTCACGTAGTTCACGTGGTTATGAATTGTGTAGGTTTTTAGTCACTAAAACCTAATGTAATCTAAATATCCTAAATAAAATGTAGGTAAAATTTTATTTGACAGTTTCAAGCATCTATACTTAACCTGTTGTGTGAGAGGTCAAGATGGGAAAGTGAGCGAATAGGCCCAAGCAGCCGTTTGTCAAGGTCTCTGATGCCGTTGTATGCCAGGCTGAGGCGCTGCAGAGTCCTCAGACCTTGCAAAGCAGTTGGTGAAATAAATGTTATAGAGTTATTAGACAGATCGAGAATGCGCACAAGAGGTATTTCCTTGAAAGCCACCGATCCTAGTCCCCTGATACGGTTATCTTGAAGATACAGTTCCTGTGTGTCTTGATGTAGTCTCCGAGGGATGTCATAGAGGCCTCGACCCCGACAGTCCACCACTTTAGTGTTGCTGTTGCAGCTGCACTCCTTTGGACAGGCATGTGACAAAGGCAGGGAGGAGAGGAGTGCACACACCAAAATCACTGTGGAGACACAGGAACGAGACATGGCAACGCCACGTGAGTGCGTACTACATTGATCTAATTTGAATTTCATTTATAGTTTCAATTTCGTTGCTCCCACATACTGGCATGCATAATTAACTAGTTTCAAAGTTTCCCATGTCAATGGTCACTCTCACACTTATTTTATTTCTACTTTACTTTGATCCAGATTATTTTGTTTTTAAATTAAACTTATAACTAATGCGCACCACCAGTTCTTAGCAATAACACCTCCCCTCCCGCCCCCTTATACAGTGAACCCTGGTAACTTCACCAAAGCTTCATAACCCCACACCCACACACAAATCTATACGCAGCACATACTGGGTGTCTGATTCCCTTTGAGATGACTTCACATGTCCATTCCTTCTAGAACATAACAGCATTATTTATAGCACTGGCTTGACTAGCTGGAGGCTCAATGAAATGAAGCTCAGACCCAAGTTTATGAGTGTAGCTTGCTCATAAGTTGCATCATAGCTGTTGCATAGGTAGAAAAACTGTGCCATGTTATTATTTATCAGATTACTAAATCATTTTGATAAACGTTTCCTCCTACTAATTCCTATAAATGTTTTGTAAGTGGGAATTCATGGTGTTTTCTCAAATATGTCTCTGTTTTTTCTGTATAGGCCGGCAGGATTGCCGTTGACTCGTCCGTTCTTATGAAACCACTGTAAAGTTAGTCAGAAGTCAATACGTTTTCTACTCGCACATTATGAAACAAGTTCTCTTTCTCACACCCATTTAATTTGTAACCCAGCGATCGTGTTTCTGTTTGTGACCCTTTACTGACCCCTCAAAACTGTGTACTCAGTTGGAATAATCCGTGGTCAGGTCTGATATACAGCAAAGTTTGCTTTGTTTGTGTCTCTTTTTTTCATTTGCTTCGTGAGCGGAGTGTGTGGGTTATCAGCAAACATGCTTTTAAATTTGCATATAAAATCACGTGCACAAGCACTATAACATATAAACCACTCCTCAGTGTAAAAAAAATGATTTCATTGTGGCATGAATTTTTATTCATTTCTACAACCATTTAGCAGCCTCCAGAAATGATCTACATACACTTTTGGGGTCGTGACCCCCAGCTTGGGAATGAATGGATTAAATGACACCTATTTACTTCACAGTCTGCTCTTTGAAGCACTCGGGGCCACGTTAACCACAACTCTTCTTTGAACTTGAAGAAATATGTTACAAGTACCGGTACTTTTACATTTCTCTTAATTCTCCCCAGCAAGCGTTGCAGATTTCCTGTCAAGTTCAACACAAGTTAGCTTCTTGTGTTTACTGGGAATCTTTTAGGTCATTTGGGTCATTTGGTCCTCATAGCATGTACATAAAGAAGTGTAATTACATGGGCTTTTTTCTGCATTAGTTGAAAAACAAATTCTGGAGTGTACATATAGACATGGCATGAGCTGAGATGGGCATTATAACAGGAGTTAAGAAATGAGGTCAATACAAAGGACTGGCTTTTTGCTGTTGTGTCCCTTCATGATAAAGCCGATGACAAGAAGTTCGTAATGACATGCCCACATTACCCATAGCAATTGCAACTGTGAATAACCTCAACTGTCAATATCACACTAATTGCAACGTGTAAAAAGAATCAACGCTCACCTGATATGAAGCAGTTAGTGTAGAAAAGTGATTATAGTTTTTAATTTAAGTTACAAATCCTGATTAATTCCTCATAACCCTTGCACACCCACATAGAAATTACACTCACAAAACACCAGCGATGGAGATCCTACCTCTCATTTCTGCCAGTTTCTGGGCCATGTTGTGTTCAGGGTTCTTTTAGCTCCCTTTTGGTATTGCAGCGAGTCTCACTGGTGTAGGATCCATTTGTCGTCATTGAGGTTGAGATCGTCTGGTCCCGGCTCTCATTCGGTTGGTCTGGTCAATGGGTGGGAATTGGAGAGCAAAAACAAAAGCGGCAGAAAGCAGCGTTGCCCTCAGGTTTCCCAGCAGTGCCTGCGAGGGCATGAAACCCCATCAGAGCAGGCAGATCAGAGCGCTAGCTCACTGCCAGCCAGTCTGGAAATCACTCGAGTTCGGAGCTCTTCCTCTCTCGCCCTCTCTCTCTTCTTCTCTATCTCTCTTGCTCTCTATCTCTCCTTTTGTTGCTCTCTTACTATCTCCCAAATCCTCACATGGCTTCCTGAATGTTTTTGTTCATAGTGTTTGCCGTTCTTAGTACGTTGCCATTTCTCATGACTAGAATTTGTTGTTCTATTGACACCAAATCAACACTTGGCCTTGTCTGTCTTCCTCTGTGTTTTGCTCACTCTTCACCCCTCACCCCTCCTCCTCTATCCCCAGTTGCATTGGTGTATATGATGGTGTGTCATCTCCCTCTGGACAGCTGTGCCTCCTAAATCATAGCACAAACACATTCACCAACATCCATGTAGCACCTCCTGTTACTCTGGCAAGAACTGAACAAGACAAAATTAGATTGAGAATGCAGCGAGGCAATAAAAATACTCATGCACTTAAATACACAATGCCTATTGCTGTGGCACACTTTGATAATATTATGTATAAGCCGTGGGCAGAGGGGCTGGCAGAACACGCCCTCAGCACAGCAACACAGCTTGCACAAATGCACATGTTGGTGCACACATGCAGTTCGACATTGGGAAGCTGCAATAAATTTCTTTGGATTTTAGTTTTTTTTCCTTTCATTGATCATTAAAAGATTGACTGTTAGGCTGATGTTACTGCACGAATCCTTGTTGATATTAAACTGTTTTGATGCTTGCTAGCTCACTCTGGTTTCTGGGTATTTGCCCTTCTGTTTGATGACATCCTGCTCTGTTCTTATTGTGGGTCTACTGTTTGCTTTTTTTTCCCCATCTGTAAAAACAACATACAAATTGAATACAAGAGGACATTTTAGACTTGAACAATGAGCTTTCCAGTAGTTTTAAAATGTGTATAAACATGTAGAGAAGCATCTGCACACAGACACTCACATTCACAGCCATGTTTGAAACATAACTGAACCAAACTTATGCGAGACAATAAATCTTCACATTTGTGATGTTGTATTAGAGATGCTAAAAAGACGTATGTTCATGTATTTAAAATTTTTTGCAAAACAAAAAAAAAATCTCTTTTCTGATTTGATTTAATCTACTGTTGTCACGGTGAGTGCAGGAGACGGTGAGGCAGAAGTTAGATGACATTAGGTTTAATGAAATGACCAGACCACAGTGGAATCCAGCAGTGGCTGACTGACAATGGCTGCATTTCCATTACAAATGTGTGCAAATCTTTTGTGTGTTCTGCAAGATGTAAATTTCTATTTTTGAACTGTGAGAGAAAGCCAAAGTACCCAGAGAGAGCATATGGATGCACAGGGAGAACATGCAAACTCCATGCAGAAAAGTCTGTAGACCGTGATCCAAAATGTTGAGTCAGTTGATCTGAATAGAAATTTAAGCCACACTTGGATTGCTCACTCAATTCAAGTGAGCAATTCACTTGAATTACTCACTTGAATGGCGAGGGGTTGTACAAAAAGAACATCACATTTTATTAATTTATTTCACAATTATTAAAATGTATTGGTCTATTTGCTTTTAAAGTAATAAAATCTGAATAAGTGCAAAGGGTTCGAAAGGGTTTGTACAGTAGTGTAGTACACTTATTCTATCCTTACTAGATTCCTAAATCAGTTGGCTGCCAACCAGTTGTCACCCCCCCTGCCTGGGATAGAACTGATTGGAGATTGGTGATGGGATGGATTTAGAATGGATTTTCTGTCTCTTCATCTTTATGCTCATAAACCCAGCTCAGCGCCTAAATACTTTCAAGTTCTTAAATCAATCATACATAGGGAAATTAAATGTTCATACGTGGAACAAAAATAATTTCCGTGTCTTAGTGGAATGGATTTGAGCTTTTGTTTTGCATTGTCATTCCTGTGCATTCTAAGAATCTGTGTAATTACTGCCATTGCACAGAACGAAGCCCTAAAGCTGTTGTTGTAGATTTATGCTCCAACCATTAATTTATTTCCTTAATGAATGTGCTGTTTCTTCACTTCAAATGCCACGTGGAATAGATTGCAAGAATTCACCATTTTCCTGTCTGACGATTCTGTGTCTGTAGTCGTCCTTATCATCCAAGCTCTACCTTTTTACATCTCTCCTGTTTCCATTCCTGTTGCCCAGCATCTTAAATTAGCCTCTCCTCCCGGATTTTTCATGTGGGTGTAGAGATGGTGGGCTGCCCAAAGGATCTGGCAAAGCTTAGGATGGGATAATTTGCACCTGTTCCTATGGGCAAGAGCTAAAATGGGTCACAGTAGCACCACACCACATGAAAAGATTCACACAATTACGTCGTCAGTACAGTTTGAAGTGAAAACACATTTTTAGCTTGTTTTTTATTGTGAAAATGGTCAGCCTGAAGAATGCAAATACATGTGTTGACTGCTTCACTCAAAGATTATTTAACCTTAAATGTCATACATAACAAGCTGTTCTAGTGGTGTGAAGGGATTTACCTCTCTGATGTAAGTAAAAGTCTCCTTCAGGATTTATCTGGATCTGAATTTCACTCGGGGTTTTTAAAGCATGTCTACCAGAGACTGGAACTCTATTTGCTCGTCTGAATGCATAAAGTATTGAATGCTGTCGATGCCAAATTCTAAAATTTGGCACCGACAGCATTCAGAAGTTGCTACATGTGTTTGGTATTAAGGTGGGAGTTTTAGCATTCAGTCAAACTCTTTTTGTAGAAGACCTCCGGTTGTGTTGGAATCAATAATAAATAATATTGTCAGCTTTTTTAAAAAATTCTGCTAACTGGAATAAACGGAGGAAAATTTCTAGTTGCAATTCAGTCTTTGCCTTAAGGAAAGGACTTCAAGTACCTTGCTGTTAATTTCACCAATGGTATTCTTCTATTCCTACTGACCACTCAAATAGGAGAGATATAATTACTGTTGTGTTTTACTAATGACAATACATGTGAATGCAACAATCTATTTTAATTTGCTTAGTTTTCTTTTTTATTTTTTGTCTCTCAGTGGAGAGAGTGGTAATTGCTGTTTTTGCAGCAATTTTACCAAAAATAAATTGATTGTTCCTGCTTATGGAAAGGGAAGATAATTTATCTCCAAAGTATCTTTAAAGTTTCTCAAATTATAAATGTTGGCATCATACAGCCAATGCGTTAAGGGAGACGATACTGATTAAAATACTGTTTATATATATCATGCTGTCATTCACATCTCACTTAATGACAGCATTTTAAATCCTGTTTTTTTTATATTTTAGTAAGGCTTTTTCCATTTATTCTATCAAGTCTGCTATTGAAATAAATCTTTGTCAGAGAAAGTAATTATTCTGATTGTTGTGAATGCATCTCTTTTGCAGCAAAATCTGAGCAATGTGTCATATTTCAAAACAAATATCTAACTAACAATAGTAATAACTAACCTCATATGAAGAATTTACACATAACAATTTGACCAAATCCAGGAAAATGTGCCAACATATTGGTAATTTGCAGTCCATTTGTCCATTTGGTCCATGTTAGGAAGCAAGTGTTTGTGCACTAAAGTTACTTTTTGTCATGAAGTGGTGGTTGGTGGTGGTGAGAATGAATGTGGAGAGCCAGGTTAAGATGATGATGAATTTTAATGAACAAGCTCACAGTCCAGGATAAGGCAGCACGGCAGCAAATTAGCACACAGCTAACACCGGTAGCAACTGACAACTGAAGACTTAAAGAAGAGCTAAGCAAACCAGGACTTCACAGTTCTACTGGAGACCTTCAACATACGACATAAGACGATAGAGGATCTGAAGACTTAAATACACAGGGGGTAATCAAGGGGACGAGAAACACCTGGGAACAATCAAGGGCTGACAGGACAACACAGACTCAGGGAAACAGGACTAAACACAGAAAATCCCAAGAAGACTATACAGAAAACACAGATCGTAAGACTTTTGTTTTTCGTTTGCATGTTATATTGCATTCACACTATGTTCTTAATTCTTTTTGTGATTGTAACTTTTATTTATTGTTTTGCATCTCTTTCAGCTGTTGGCATCCAGATGAAGTTGGAGTTTTTCCAGAGAAAATTTTGGACAGCCAGCCGACAGGTACCTAGTGACATGATGCTCATCCCATGATTGAAGTACAAACACCTTTTCAAATCTAAGTACATAAACCAAAAACACAGAGGAAAATCTAACAGGTACTTGTTTTCCTCTTGATGTTTAACATACTGTTCTAAATTCTAATCTTTCTTTTCCAAATTTCTGTCTTCCTTTTTTATGATCACCTCTTTTTAAAATTATATTAATATTCAGTTCTGGCTGACTGTCTGTCCTTTCATCTGTCCATCAGTTGACTTACTGCAGGAGACAACATTCAACATAGTCTCAGGCCCGGTTCGCAAGGAGTCGAGCATTTATAAACGATAAAGAAAACATTTGCATCCACAAAACAGGATGCAGCGCCACAGAAAATGATGGAGGTATGCCGGGCCAATCTGTGGTGCTTTAACACTAATTGGCCTGAGTGATGCCATTTTTGCTATTTGTAAGAGTGCAGAATAGAGAGAGACAATGAGGTCAATTTTTTTTTTTTTTACCAACCTCATCATTAAAAAAAAGATGTGGCTCGCATGAAAGCCACATCCACAGTGGATCTACATGTATCTACTCTGGAACCTGGTTTCAAACATAATCAATTCTGGTTTGTAAAGTTGCCAAATCTGTGTGGATACTCGGCCTGAGTGACTTTTGTGGTTACACCTAAACTCATCTCCGTGTGGACTGGGCCTCAGTCTGGCAAAAATTAAGAATTTAATGTCAGTAAATGAGTACAACAGACAAACAAATGAAACCTAAAAATCACTTAAAATACAGTATAACGCAATGGATTCATCGCTAAGTGGAGTCATTGATAAATGTTCACTACTTAAAAAAGTAGTGACAATGTAAATAACTGTCTGATGCTGACGTGATGTGATCTAACAAAATCTGAAACATTGTGTTCATTGCTTCAATATAAAATGTTGAGGGATGAATCATTTTCCAAAAGTTCTTATTTCAGCGGATGGCTGTTTTCCAGAGAGCATTTTCTTTTCAAGCTAAAACCCTGACAGTTTATTGGTTTCTTCCATAATCAAAATTACAAAACACATCCTTTGATGCGTGTGTGGTAATGCATTTCCAATACTGTATAAAATGCAGAATATACCTGAATGCTGGATTGCTACTTTTACTTTTTAAAATACTTGTATTTTTGACACTCACAGTGGGAAATTACAGGCACATTAGGCTGAGCAGGGATGTTGTTTTTACATCTCAGTTGCTTTAAGTGTCAGACATCATTTCTCATTCCTTGCTTTTTGTTACTGTAAAATATGCCTTTTAAATCTTCAACTTATGAACTCATATTAGAGCTAGAAACGTTGTCACTGCTTCTTATTTAACTTGTTGCTACAATGAGACAGTTATGTAACCTTTTTAATTGGGAATTAATTTATCACATCAGGTTTTTTTTTCTACCTAAATAGTGGGTGAAGCAGAATGAGCACTGTCCAAAGCACTTTAACTAATATAATGCCAAACATTTCCCTATGAATAAAACACTGAGATATAGCAGTAAATGCAAGTAGTACTCTGCTTTAGAAAATTAGGTTACTACTACCACACAGTAATTAAGAACAGAAAAACAGGAGCATTTCTTAAAAACAATGTTCCATCTACTCTGTCCTCATGCAAGAACTTTTTTATTTTTATGTAACTGGAACAGCACCCTCTGCTGGTTTGCTTGAATTCCGACGTGTGAATCAGACTGAAATATTTTCTTTCTAGACTCAAACTGTAATATTCAGCATCTTTCCTGTTTTGCTTGATTTGGTTTGATATGCAGAACAAGCACATCTGGTCATTTATTAGAAATGTGTTTGTCTAATAAGTCATACCTACAACATATGACAGCTTACAAGTCAGTTACACTTAAATTTCTTGTTGCATTTTTAACAGATGCCAGTCATCACTCATTCTCACATTTTTACCATAGTAAATTTCCTCAAATTAAATGAATAAATATATTTTGTTTGTGTTTTCTTTTCAGTGTGCAGCATTAGATGGGAAATGCTCCATAAGCTGTGATGATGAGGTCAGACATTTCTCCTCTTCTCAGTCCATGATCTTTTGTTCGATGACTCTGCCCTAAACTATGTTTTCTAATTGACAGCACATTAACTGCTACCTCATTGACAACAATGGCTTCATTCTTGTAGCAGAAGACTATACACTGGTGAGACATACAAGCACGCATCTTGTTTTTGATACCGTTGCACAGACTGCTGTCTCTCTCTCTCAAAGTGCTGTTTGAGCATGTACCTTCTGCTTAGCTGTCACCAGACATGCTGTCATTCTGACTCTGGCTCATCCAAAGCAAGTCTGCCGGCTGTCATTGCCCTTCTCTTCCCCTGCATGTTCTTTTTCTGCTTCCGCCTTTGTGTTCATATGCTTAATCTTTTCCTCTTTCTAATTTAATCATAATTTACTACAACATTATTATTATCTACTGTTTAGTCCTGATATATTTTGAATATATGTTTAAGGCAGTTCTCACCATGCATGGTAGCAAGTTTCTTGGTTCAAGGCAGGTGTGCCCAATACGTCGATCGCGATCGACCGGTGGATCGCGGAAAGGTTTTGAGTCGATTTCGGCAGGTGACAAGTTGATCGCCGCCAGGATTCTGAGACCAGCACTTCCTCTTCTGATAGGGTTATAAAAAATATTCACTAAGATCCTAACCGTTTGTAGCTTCATTAAAAAAATAATAATTATAAAAAACCAACAAATCATGTTAAAATTAATTATCTCAGTAATTATTGTTTCAACAAGGTGTTGCGCAATTCAGTGCATTTCAGATCCATTAACAAAAAAAAAGAAGAAGAAGAAAAGGCGACTCAAAGACCAACTGACGAGCAGAGCAGGAGTTTAAACTCAACCACCGCTGTGATCATGAGAGGCTTATTAATAATCGAGAAATAAATGTCAAGTCTGGAAACCTGATATCGTAACGGACTGAATGTTGTGATTTTAAAGTAATCTCTGCACGACTTGCGGGGGCGCAGGTGGTTGCCACGGCAACGGGTGTGGTTAAACAACAAAAAGACGGAGAGTAAAAAGGTAGGAGTGAGTTAGAGTTCATCGTCTATTCGGGTTGTTTTACCTTTGTTTACCTTTGCCGTGGCTCATTACACCCGCCGTAGTTTCTGAACGTTCAATAAACGACAAACTTGGACTAATTACCTCGTTCTTTGTGAGCATACGTCCCAACAAACATCAAATACAACAAATATATTTCATTAAGTTTTAACAAATTCTACCGTGGTAATTATGTGAAATTAAATGAATTATATCCCGACTTCAGAAGATTTGACGTTAGCTTTACTGGGTTCTTTGGTTCTTTTGGCCCTCCAAACAGATGAGCAAACCCTGATATTTTAATTGTGTCTAAACTTTAAAGGTCTAATCAATTTTAATAAAACTAATAATAAAAAGGCAGTTTGTTGGTTGGTTCCATTGTAATAGAAACCTACTAGTGACTGTTGTATAATTTACTTTGAAGCCACTGTAAGATAAAATCATAATAAATAAAACCATTTTGTTTGAACTAACTAATTTCCAGAAGTGTATTGCTGTCATGGAAAAAAATATACATTTTTGAACATGTTATGGTAATTATTCTGTACAAACATGGGGATATATTTTACAAACACACATTACAAAAAAGATCATATTTACACAATATATTGTTACATTTATACAAGATAAATATAACAATATATTGTGTAAATATGATCTTTTTTTGAATTAATGTGATAATTTCCTCCAGCCGTTGGCAGAAGTAGGCTTTTAGGTTGCACTGACAATGAAACTCAACAGAAGGAAGAAGCTGGCATATCAAGTTAATTTGGGATACATGTGGTGAGGAATGCCTGGCTGAAAATATGGACTGCTCGTTGTCTCAATTCCTACAGAAACCACTTTGCGTGTATCTACATGCCACATCAAATTAGTGTTTAAATAAATTAGTTGCGTGAGCTGCCTCCTTTTATCTCCGTTCTACACAAATGGGGAGAATAAAACAAATATTTTATTGTACTCTCAGTAATAACACATCTGTGTTGAACACATTTAAAGTGGTAAAACTATGAAGCCTCCCCTAACTCTCCCATGAGGAAGAGCTATAGGATGGTCAGTGAAGAAGGTTTGAGAGGAGAATGGAACTGATTTTTCCTTCTGTGCAGTTCTCAGAGTGTGCATACTAATAATGACTTCATCCACATTGCACAGCAGCATCAGCTTCTCTACATGCCTCCAAACAACCGCGAAATAAAACTTGACCAGCTACTGTAAATTAGCCTCTATTAATGTGCATACACTGAAAGCATAATATTGCCATCATCTGGTTGAAATGACCATGTTTATACAATATAATTATCATGTTTATGGAATGTAATTATCACGTTTATACGGCATGATTATTATGTTTGTACAATATATTGTATTTTTAAAATATGAATATGGTTCTATAGCATAATAGTGTTTAAAAATGTATGTTTTCCAATCACTGTCAAATTTACAGCTACAAATTAATGTGGAAACATTCATCTTTCAGCACCAGTATGACAATACAAAGCCACAGAAGTTAGTGAAAGCATCAAAAGTCATTGAAGAGAGCAGATAATGTGTTACAAAAAAAAAAGATCAGTTGTACCAAAAGCAGGACCTCAAACAATGAACTCATCATTGTTTTTCAGGTAGCATCAGTGCTACCTGAAAAACAAGGTAGGCTTTTAGAAAAAAATGGTCCAAAATGTGCACTTTCAAATTCTGGAGTATAATAAACAATTCATATAATATAATTGGTTATATGGTTAGATTTTGCATTAAAACTTTTGCAGATGGGCAATGCTCTTTTCATTAAAGAACCTTTTGTTATTTCTTTTTCAGACTGGAAATTTTTTTGGTGAAGCAGAAGGAGCTGTAATGAATAAGTTGCTGCAGATGGGCTCTTTTAAACGGTAATCCATGTGTGCATGCGTGCATCTGCGTGTGTATATTTGTGTGCACTTGGAAGTTCAAGCCCGAGTGCATGCATAAGTCTGAGTGAATGTATATTTGAACAAACGTGCAAAAATGAAAAAAAAAAATCAAAAGGCAGGTTGCAAAGGCAGGTTGCAGGCATGTCTTTTTTTGTGCGGACAGCTCTACATGTAGCAAAGCAAATTTTTATTCCCCTGAGACACAAGAATTAAGAGAAAGTCCAATGCATACATTTCCACATCATACACACATCCTCACAAACGAACAGCATGTGGAGACAATCATACTGATCTTGTCAAGAACCTCTATCTCGAGGATCTATATTTTCAGATTTAGCTCCGGGACACCTTGCCTGTTGTACCATAGCAGAGATGCCCACAACCAAAAACACACAAACTTTAACTGTAATATAAATCAGTTGTGGAACTATGTGAAATTTGTGAAATCTTTGCCTAGTTACAGAGCTTTGCGTAAATTAGTATTTCACTGAAGCTTGCAACCACATTCCCAAGCCTGCAGCAGGGCAGTACCCTCCATTCCTTTATACGTATGGGACGTGGGTTAGGTGGAATTTCTCTGTGTAAAACTGCAAATCATTGCATAATTGCAAAACCCAGCCCATAGTTTATAAAAATTAACCCTTAACATCAGACAGCTAATAGTTTACAGACCCATCCATAAAAACAAGGGCCCTATAAGTGCTTTCTCAGAATCCTTAAAGTTGGCTGAAGACGGATTTTTGAAGATTGAGGAGGACGTATGTTGAAGGAGTAACACAACTTGTTTTGTCATGTTGACTTTGTCATGTAAATGCTTGTTAGCATGATGAGTAACAGAGCCTTTAGATCTAAACACTGATGAATCCAATATAACTCAGTTTTTTGTCTTGTTTGAAACATGTACATGTCAAATTCCTTACTTAAGCTTGACATAAACTATCAGCTTGAACTTATTCCTAAGCCAAAATTAATGCTTTTGATAAATTAAAAAAGTAGGTTACTGCTTCAACAATTGTTTAATGAAAGCAAGTATTGCGTAATAATTTATAACAGGAGAAGTCAGATGATATTTCTATGAATTCCAAACAGATTTCTGCAACAACTGCTGATGAACAAATATTTTGTATGTTTTTACCTTACAAAAAATTATTTCCCTACAGTATGTTTTTTTCTACTTATTTTGTCAGAATTCCAATTTTTATAGGGTAACCAGATTGTTCAACCTAAACAAGTAGTTAATCATGTAATTAATCTATTACATCTCAATAACTACAATGAAAAATACCTTAGATTCCTTTGTAAAAACTCCTAAAATTTACAGCTCAGTTTTGTCAAAGTATTTTTGTAAAATTTACAACACATTTTATTGGTGCTACATGGTCTGCAGTATCATTGTGATTTCACCAACCACCAGCAATGATGTTCGGGGTGCATACATTTTTTTTATTTTAATATTTCTTCTTCATTAGCTTTCTTGAGCAACTCCAGTGTTAACTGCACTTTGCTTAAATAGATCTGTGTTTGTACTTTATTTCTAGAGAACTACACATACAAGATTTTTGCATATTTGCTGCGTTACTAGGCTAAAGCTACCGTGTGGTCTCTCGGTTTTACTGTGACTGGTTGATAATTTACCCCTACAAAATGTAGATTTTCATGTTTTATCAAATTAACAATGCGAGTTGTTGTCCTGCCTCTCAAACAAATCATGTTGCTTGTTGTATTGTAGTTATGAATGATGGTATTCAGTGCTTCACAACTAAACACGTCCGTTAACTTTAAAAAGTACCTGACTATATCATCAATGGAAGTCAAGTCTTTGAGAATCACTAGTATATACAATCTCACTATTTTACATTAATAAGTTATGAACCAATTCATGTGGTCTTACTTGTCACTAATTGGTTCTGGGCATCGTGTTGGGGCTGTGTGTCATTAGTACTGCGACTGAGGTTTCAACATCGCCTGGGGCGGCAGATATATTGAACCCCACTCTGTTGTCACACATGTTCAGACTGCCATTCCCACACAAGTATATCATGTGTAAGAACTCTCCCAAAGGCTATTAAAAAGAGTGTGCATTGTTCAAAGACAAGCTTGTAACCTTAGCAATAACCTCCTCCAGACGGAGCTAGATCTTACCCCCTCAGGGTTCACTAAGCCCTTAAGACCTCTGATATCCCTCCAATATCCCACAAATTATCCACACACACAGATTTTTCTGAAATCACTTTGACAAACCTCTGAGGAAGTGCTCAGCTTTCACTTGCTTTGCTACTTCCATTCTTTCTACACCCATCATGTGCAGTATGTGTAGGTGAAGCAGCAGTTATTACAGAGGTGGGATCTTCTCTTCCATCCCCAACACGGCAGACTAAAACGCCCGTCAGGCATGTATTTGCAGATCATGTCTGAATCAAGATTCCTCGACAACTCAACAGAACTATGGAAAATGTTTTCTCTGATTCTATTTTGGATGCTCTGTGTCATCGTCCTGTTGTCTATTCTATATTTGTCTCCATAGTGTCACACTGTATGACTACCAGGCTCTTTGTTGGGTCCATTCAGAGAGTAGTGACAGTGGACACACACTCCTGGATGTGAGTATTCTCCAGCCTCTATGTGTTCTACCCATGTAGTAAAGTCTATATAGTACAATAGTTATTGATAGTGTCCAATCATTTCCCCCTACCCCTCTCTTTGTTTTCTTCTAGCCTTACTTCGCTTTCTTTGCAGTGGTAAAGTGGATCCTGACTGAGCTTATCATGTAAGAGTCCTCACTGGAGAATACCTCTTGTCTGTTTATGGAGTAACGCTATAAGCTTTGCGCATATATGTGGTTTCTGAAGTCTTGTATTTAGGCCTGTCTGCTCTGAGATTAGCTGTATGTTTGTGAGTATACTGTATATCTGTTGTGTGTTTGTTTATGGAGGCCTCCACATGTACGTTGATGTGATCCTCTGTGATCATAACCAGTAATAGCTACCTGATGTTTCCTGCACCATGAGTATTTCTGTGATGCCACATTGTGGTTGTGGTTTAGTCCTGCTGGGTGGTCTGTCACTGCCACAGTGCATCATGGGAGTATAGAGTTGTCGGTACTCATTTTATGTTTTAACAATAGAAGTAATTAGAGAAATGAGATAAATGTGAGGTATTTCCTATTTCTACAACATGTAGCTAGACCTAAGAATAAGTAAGGCTGAAAATAAATTTTAAAAAATCATCCATCTGTTATGTGGCATATGCAATGATTTTTGGTATTTGTTCTTGTTCCTAGTAAATTAGGTGGTACAATTTTCAGTACTCATTATGCTTAAAATTCAGGACTAATTTAGAAAAAAGTATTTAAAATGAGATGTTAAAAAATCTCCTATCCATTGCACTTTCTGCTGTTTTTTCAATTTTGATGTTTTTTTCCAGTCCAAATTAGTTAAAAATCGATTGCCATCTAGACTTAAAAAAAACTCAGTACCTTTAAAGTGTAAAATAACACGCTGCATTTGAGCTTTGTTTTTCAACTCTTTGGTTTTGAGACAACTCTGGTAATTCAGATCTTAACAAAGGTCACAGCAATTCCAGTTAGTCACATTTTTACAACACAAAAGATTGCTCTCCTGTTTTATAAGCTTAGCGCTTAGCTCTGAACATAGCTCTACTTGCTCTACCCTTAAAAGAACAGCAAGTTTTGCACTAATATTCAATTCATCGCAAAGGGTCAAAAACATTTTATTTGGTTTGGAAAACACAGATGCGTTAAATTAACAGAATATTTAAGCATATTCTATAGTGCAGTTTCAAAAAGTGACTGACAACAAAGTTGGTTGTGATTTTTTTAATAGTTAGCAGCACAAATTGTGGCCACACAGCATGACAGGGTTCCTGGATGTCAAATGGTAGATGGCAGAACACCAACTGGTACTTGGTTGGGGGTTTAGTTACTTCAATAAGATGAACTTAAAATACCTCGAGTGATTCTAAGATCTGATGCTTGGGATTGGATATCTCTAGTTCAGTTTTTTTTTTTTTTTTTTTTTTTACCAAGCAGCTAAATAGGAATAGAAATAAACCCTAAACTGGCTTGACATATTGTAAGAAACGTGATTTTCTTAAAATTAAACAAAACTTGCAGCTCCTAGAGATTTCCAATTCCTGATGAATACAGGACTTGCTGCATTATTTGCAGGATGAACTCATAGAATATTCTGCACACTTTTACTTTACTAAGCATTCAAGATTTTTTGTTGTCTTGCATAAAGGGATGTTGAAGCAATAAGTAGCAAATTAATTAGTTGGGGTTTTTTTTTTACCAACATGTGCATGCATTTCAGAGTATTGTTAATCTGTCATTTCCATATTCAGATTCCTGGTTGAATTCAACTTATACAGTTGGTGGAACTCTGATCTCACAGCCAAAGGTAAGAATGGACGCGTTCTAAACAACCCGCACACAAACACAACACTTAATCTCATTATTAAAAAGAATGTAAATATTTTACATTTTATTTATTCTGATCAGAATAACAAATTGATTTGTTTTTTTTTGGGGGGGGGGGTTTGGTTGTCAGTAGTTTTGGAGGTTTTTCTGGTTCATGCACTTTTATTCATCTATTGTGAAGCACTTCATGATTTTTATCGGTGAAATGTGCCATATAAAACAATAGTATTTTACATGTTACCATAAAGTAGTAAAATAAAACCTCTGTTAAAATTCAAGGAAAATAAATTGGTTGAATGATATCATTGCATCTTTACCTTCGCCATCTCGTTGTTTGCACTTTGGCTTCCATAATAAGACCCCTTAAAAAATGTCAGTATGAAAACAGTGGCGAGAAATAACTGAAATCCAAATTTATTACTTGACTACCAAAAAGCTACAGTGCGATTCGTAAGGTGCATACTGAATATTGATTTTGGAGAGAAATATTATCAGCTTTATAAAAGCAGACGTATGCATTTCTCTTATTTCCTGGTTTATGTCTTTGCTTGTACTTTTACGTCTCGTTTTCCTCCTTGAACACGTTCACATTTTCATATTTTCACCGACAAGCAGTAAACGCTGTAATTCTTCATGCTTTATGGAGTGTTGAATACCATTTCCCTGTCTTGGAATGAGACTTGCACTAAGCAGCATCAAAGTGTCACATTAGTCGGAGCCAAAACCAACAAAATATTTTTGTGAAAGCGAGAGAGGGACAGAGAAAGAACTTCAAAATGAGAGTTCCATAAAATGCTTTACTTGCACATATTAATCCTGGATGAAGTGAAGCTGGGCATCGCCACTCGCCAAGCATTCGAGACAATTTCACAGCTGGCTAGCCTCAGGTCTTAGCAGCACTTTCTGTATCTTTTTACAACAAAGACACCAGGGCTTGTGTCACGGGGCTGAAACACAACAACCTCGCAAGGCTGTAACCAAATCTACACAGCTACTCAAGCTGAGCTAATCCCAGACGTTTATACTCGTATATGGTTTTAATGCGACACACACATACGCGCGCATGGACAACAACGCCGTGCCTCTGATTCGCTGTAATTAAAGCACTCCATTCTAATCGCACATATAATCCGCCATCTTTAGAAATCTCTGTCATAAAGATGAGAAGCGCTCTGTGCTTAAGCTGAGCTTTAGTGCTGTTTTCTTGCATTAAATAAATTAGTTTGCTAATGGAAGATATTGCCAAGCATTTTGTAGAGTTTCCTCAATCCTCTGGGTGGCAGTAGTGTTCAAGCAATGTTTGGGGAGAACACATACCTCAAATTGGCATTTTCAAGGAGAAAAGAGTTGTTCTGCTTCAAAAGCACTATTTTATTTAATGGTTGCATTTTTTTATTTATTTTTTGCATGGATTTGATGTGTTAAGCAGTTTCCCTACAATACTGTTTAATGACTTGATGAGGTTTTTTACATGTATAATTTAAGTCTTTTATTTAAACTTCAAATTTGACCTCCTTTGCCATTACTTTCATTCTCATTTTTCATTATCTCCTCCTCTCTCTTTTCACTCTTAATCTCCTCTTTGGTTTAGCTCAAAGGGCAGGTCCTCATATGCAGGTGCCGTGTGACACAGAGTACCCTGCCTTCGTCTCGGAAAGAACAATCAAGGAGAACATGGGCAACATCGACTGTGATGGCTGCCTCAAGTAAGCGACACTCAGAAATGTAAAAAAAAATAAAAAAGCATGCTTTTTACATTTGTTTGCTATAAAAAAAATGTAACTAAAATAAAACGGCAAACAGGATGAGAGAAACTTTAACTTCATTTTGTTATCTGTGAAAAATACGTTTATCCAGCCAATCCATCAGCAACACACACAAACCCCCAACTCTGTCCTCCAGCAGTTTGAAATACGAGGCATTTAGGGATGAGGCATAGGTTGAAAAAAAGGCTTCCTTTTAAAAATGGGAAAATGAGTGTGGTCCCCATTAACAATTTGGGATTTTCTGTCAGGCAATTGTGGGGTGTTCTCTGGATCCCTCCAATGGGCCCTTCATTGCTCCCAGCTGTGGAACTGCCAGCAAGTTTGGAAATCTGTGTTTGTGTGCATGTGTTTTCCTTGTGTGTCTGCTGACTGCAGAGCCCCTCAAGGTCGGCAGGGTAACCACCGCCGTTGGTACCATGTCTAAAATGCGGTTGGGGAGCCAGTCGTAACGCAAAACACACATACAGCAGCACCTACTCAGGCTCTCTCACACCCGTTCAGATTTACATGACAGAGTTATTTTTATCCAGTGATGACACCATGAAGAGATGTGCGCTCTTACGATCAAATCTGTAAAAAAAAAAAAAGAAAGAGAAATCCTCTTGATCTGATGCAATAAATCTGACGGTGTGAAATAATGTCTTTATTTTATGCATATGAAGTTTTACAAATCATATTTGTAACTAAACGCATTTGTGATAAACATCTGTTTTATGTTTTGGCTCAGGGAGACCTTCTGTTATATTTTCATTCAGACATGCGTGTGTGCTTTATGCTTTAGGAAACGGATTCCAAACTCTTGCCTGCTAAACTTCTCTTTCTGGATTTTGATTCTCAGTGTGCATGTGTGTCACTATTTGTATACATCCATTACCAAAACGCAGAGGATTGTGTATTAGACTAAATGAAGCAATGTAGTGCATTTTTTAATTGGTGCTTTTCTAGCTTTCCAGAATTAATAGATTCATTGCATAGTTTTTTTTTCTAGCCAGAGGGTGACTTCATCTTGAAAACTTTTTAAAATACAAGCATATCTTTATTTCAAACAGCATCAATAAGAACTGTTCCTATTTTCGTTTGCACAAGGAACCTAACAAGGTTCAAATCAAGTAAAAATATTGTCTACATCTGTTTATTTTTACTAATATCTGGCCAGTATCTTTTAGTTTTTCATATTTCTGATAAGCTGGGTTTTGTGGCCTCACATTGTTCGTTACGTGTGAGGCCACACACAGAACTGCTTGGTTTCCTAAAGCCAACATGTTTTCACTCCTAATATGTTAGAAATCAACTGAATAAACTATGTATGATGATTAAAAGAAAGTAAAAGGACATTGCAGCACTCAAAAATGAAAGCTACTAAATATTCTTTATTTGTTTTTACCACTTTTTAAAGGTTTTATTTAAACCTCATGCATCTTAATTGGGTAAAGGCATACAATCGTCAAGAGTCTAAATCTCAAATCTAAACCATGCACAACATGCAGCTATAGTTATAATAAAAACTGTTAAATAAACAGAGCGAAGAACTGCAACTCAATTTTAGCAAAGACATTTTCATGTAATGGGCAAAAATGTCCCTTTACAAGAAATGTGCAACTTCCTGTATTATAAAATAGTACGGGATTCAAACTCATAAGCAAAAACATACTGCTATTTTTCACCAACTGTCGACACGAAGTAAGTTAATATTTTATGAAAACCTTAAAAGGAAGGCATGGACTGTCACTGTCTGAACATTTTCAGCACTTATTTCCAAACATTTATCGCCCATTCACAATGTAAGTGCTGTTTTTTTATGGTGTCTGCAACCATGTCCTCCTTTCATCCTTCTCAGGAAACGTATTGCAAGTCTTTTCATTAGCACAGAGAGATGAAACTTGTCTGTTTTTTTTCTGTCTTAGTAAAAGAGTTTGCATTGGTGGTTGTTGCCGAGTATTTGTGCGGATTTGAAGCATTCTTCAATGAGTCTTTGGGCTGTCTGTGCTTTCATGCAGGATGTGGAACCTACTTTCCTAACACTGGATATGTTCAAGTCTAGCAGCTGTGCAGTGTCATGATATGTTTAGCAATGTTTTCTCCAGAAAGCTTGTTCTGCTTTTTTTTTTCTGTAGTCTGTAGAACTCGATGAGCCTGGCATAGCACAGGGGTTGAAAATGTAGTATTAGGCATTTTGGCAGATTCTGAGTAACTGCTTGGAACTGAATTGATCAGTCTGCTGAAGTAGTTATGCTGGACAATGTTGGTCACAGTGAGATATGTGTATAAAATACAGCTGACTGGTACAATTTAAGAATTAGAGACTTTTAGGAATAGGATTAAATTAAAAATACTATTAAATCAGTGAGTAAGAAAATACTGCTGCAGATATTAGGCCAGCTTTAATCTGTCAGCAGACTCCTTATCTTCAGAAAGAATTTGTTCAGACACTATTTTAACATCTGATAATTAAATAAAATATTTGATAACCAAAGTGAAGTGAGAGACAGAGAAAGGAAAAGACAGACCAACATAAAGGAAAAGAAAATATAATCTTTACGAGCTCTCTTCATCATAAAGCTCTTCCATGGAAATAAATCACTAAGCAGGAGGCCTGATCTCCCAGGCCAGTAAAACACAGACGTGGGAAGAAATACGCTCCAAAGTGTGGTTCACATTTGTCTCTTGATGGAGTGTGTTATATTCAGCAACACTTCATTGATGTTCACCTTGGACTAGACGTTGCAAAGAGTTAGTATGTGTGTCCAGTCTGGCCATGTCCATCCGAGATTGTGTGGGTCTCCGAGTTTATTCAGAGCTCTTAGTGGAGTGTTTTATTTCCTCGTCCTTTGTTGTGTGGCGTCTTTCTAATACAGTTTATATATTAGAGAAGAATTCAAAAAATGAGCGACATTGCCATCCTGGAAGTAACTTTCTTACTTGACCAGTTTATTACACAATTTCTTCTCCTTGCATGTTTTCTCATTTTTCATTGTTTTCCTTCTGACATTCTGCTTTTATTGGCAGGTCATTTGTGATTCAGCAGATTCCCAGCAGTAACCTTTTTATGGTTGTGGTGGACAACAAGTGTGACTGCAGCCAGTTTGGACCCATCACCATGGACCCCTTTGAAATTATGTATATCCTTTGCTTGTTTTTGGAGGTCAGGGGGAGGTTGGCAGGGATGTCCAGAAGTTTTTTTTTTGTTTATCCTTTTCCAAAGTCTGTCTGTTTTCTAATAAGTCTAAAAAAAACTCTGTGGCTACCGTTAGCATTTCAATGCTTTTTATGATCTATGAAAATAGATTAGAAGTTAGAAATCCATTACCACTTCTTGGGGTTAGAGTCAATTTTGAGAATGTATAAAACCACAAAAGCTTTTTGAAGAATTTGAATTTTTTTTTGTAAGGATTTAATTTTCACTTTTACAATGGATTATGCTAGATTCAGTTTGAAGACTGTTGTTCTCTTCACTCTGAGACAATGAATTTGTCTCATATAGAAGAAACTGTAAATGATGTCTAGTCTAAGCAACACACCTGCTACGTAGGTAGATGATACAATATGAAATTAGAGTGAGTTACACAGA
This sequence comes from Poecilia picta, assembly GCA_033032245.1. Classification (NCBI taxonomy): domain Eukaryota; kingdom Metazoa; phylum Chordata; class Actinopteri; order Cyprinodontiformes; family Poeciliidae; genus Poecilia; species Poecilia picta. The sequence continues at coordinate 16,547,645 of CM065359.1, read as the reverse complement.
ACTTCATATAAATAGAACAATAAGTGCTTTATTTTGAAAAGCATGGGCTGTCTGTGGTTATAATGCCACTAGCAAATATTAAGGTGAAAGCGGGAGATTAAGGTTATTTTCTAAATAACTAATAGTCGTTTAATGAGAAGATCAAGCAAGTTTCATAGGCATCCATGTGGTCATTCTTATGACTCACCTATTTTTGGCATAGGTCAGCCGGCTTATTCCTGTGTCAATGACAAAGATTGTCTATGATGACCTAAACACAGATGGACAATAAAGTTAGAGAAGTATTGCTTTCCTGTATTGAGTGAAGATAAAAGGTGATCTTTGTAGGGGACAAAATCTGGAGCAAAGATGCACAGAAATCTACAAGAATGTCTGTAAAATGCTTTGTGAGTCAGTTGTACACTAACTCCTGATAAACACTTTGATCAATTTCTGATACAGTAACTGATACACAGAAGTTCTGCAGAAACACTTGTGTTTCTAACCACAAAACGTGTTTTTTTCTCTTTTTTTAATCAGTGCACATTTCTTTGAAATCTAATCGGCTATAAACATGTCCTCCAGTGTTTATTTTTTGCAAAGCACTCACTGTGGCATATCGTGTGCTATTCTGGTGCTTTGCCACAAAAGAAAATGTATCATATGCTGGAGGTTTATTTTTTCTGACATTAGTTTTTTTGTTTAGTACAAAAACATTATTGCCCTTAAATGCATCTATGCAGCTAATTGCTTGATGCAGTCAAACACATACATACATGTTCATAAATAAAATAAATAGTGCCTTGCCAGAAGAGAATTCATACCCTGTTATCACATGTTAACACGTTTCAAGATTGACCTTTTTTGTACTTTATTAGCTTTTTAGGTGAATCTCCAACACAAAGTGGTTGTGAAGTAGAAGAAAATGTTGTTTTGTGTTTTTTTAGGGGGTATATGGGCGGCTTGGAAATAAAAATGAGAAAAGCACACAATGCACTTATATTCACCCTCCTCCATTATTTTTACTGGATTATTCTAAGAAATTATTATGCTTTAATTAAAAATATTCCATTTGAACATTTTTTTATGTCTTTTTCAGTCCAATATAAATCTCCATCCATCTTTGAATCAACTCTGACCAACTTTCCTATTCATGCTGAAGGAAAACAACCCCACATCATGACTCTCCCACCACCTGCAGTTTGATGTGTTCACTTTTCATGGCTTTCTTCCCGCAATTATTTTCCGCGCTTACATGAAGTTGAGATTTGTGGAACTCACAACTAATATCTGTCCTTTATACTGATGCTTCTGGCTGAACAAATCAGATGGTTCTTTTTACTTATTAGTTGGGTTTTAAAGGTCATCCATTTATTCATGTGTACCAGAGTAGAGGAGGCACAATACAAATGCAGAGTGCACTTTTCAGATTTTTACTGTATTATTATGCAGCACCTGGTTATATTCTATCACATAAAAGCCAAATGAAATACAGTGGAAATTGTTGTTGTAAGGAAAAGCCACAGCAGGGTATGTTGCAGGGTTTTTTTTTTTTTTGTTTTTTTTTACCTTAACTTCATCTGCACATAACGAATCGCTTAAGTGTGAGAGACTGAAGATGCAAAAAGACAGGAGGCGCCCAGATACCTGTCACCCTTTTCATCCAGAGGTATTTGCAACTCACAAGTATCGCACTCTTCACCCGCACGCGTCATTGGATATACTATATTCCTTCTTGTCATTGTAGGAGAATTCAATGGAGTGCGGAGGAGCTGGCAGTCTCACCACATCGCTTAGTGCCACGCTGCTTTTAGCGCTCATGGCATTGTTTCTTAGGTGACCAAAGCTGGTCCTGACTCACTATCCACAGCTTGACCTGGTTTGGCTTGGCTCGACGTTATGAGGAATTGCAACGAAGCCACAGAAAACAACATTTCTGTCCTGTATGAAACTGTGCCCGATTAAAACCCATCACCAATATGATCCCCAGCCCAGAGGTATCACTCGTCAGGGTCATGCAATAACTGAAAGGATTTTTCAAAGCATAATATTAAACCTGCGAAGACAACTACAATCATTTGGAAATATCATAGGAGCAACATAGTAAAGATAGTGGGAGAAAATTAGTACAAAATATAACATTGAATGTGCTTTTTGACTCTATGGCCCTTACCAAACCAGGATTGGGGTATTCTTCAGTTGTTTGAGAAACCAGGGGCAAGAACAAGTTTAGTGGTGAAAGTTCTACCTTAGAAAAATGCCCTGAAAGATTTTTCATTCAAAGTGTAGCTTTCGATGAAGGGTGCTTAGCATTTCTGGGTGGATGAGAATTTTCAACATTAATGTCGCCTTTTCCTGTTTTAGTCGGTTTAATGTGCAGCACAATCTGCACTTTTGACTTCCGATAATCGTATTGCACGACGGATAAAGTCTCACGGTAGAGAAAGTTAAAACACACCAGTAGAAGCTTAAAAACAAACAAAAAAATCTAGGGCTATACCCGCTGACAGTTGTACCAAAATGTTCAGTCCTTTCAGGTTGTAGCGAAGGACTGGGGTCTGTAGCTGGGTTTGGAACTGGGCATTACAGCCACGAAACACCCACATGGAGAGAGATGGATGCACTTTCCCCTGGTCTGTTCTGACTTTCCATGGACTTTTTTTGATTCTGAAGATTAAAAAATATATATATTCTAATGATGTTACATGTGGCTGGGATTGTTATATGATGTTTGTCTAATTATCTTTTTTCCACAATGAAAAGAAAAATCTGTTACAATATCTACTGTATATGGAAAGAAAAAAAAAGTTTATTTATAGTTCGCAAGTGGTACCCATAAACTGTGACTCAGAGATCCTCTGATGTGAGTGGTTGTAATAAGTAAGCTTTGCCTTATAAAAAGATATTGTTCCTGTTTGTGTACTTTTGAAATAAAATATTGTTTAAAATGTTGTTGTTGTTTTTTTGGTGAATGTTGAGTTATTGGAAAACTCTTTAGAAGTCGCTGTTTGAAAAGGTTTAAACCTGAAATTTTAATCCACACTGATTGCTCTTTTGTTCTCAGTTTAAGCCACATGAAGACAGCATCTCCTCCGAAGCAGAAATGTGGCACGCATGTGTGCCTCTTGCGCATCTGTTGTTTCCCTTTTCCGTCATTCATGTGAACTGCTTCCCCAGAGGAAGCCTCCACCCAGCCATCGAGATACAATAAAGACCAAGACATGACAGCTGAGGACCAGCTACAACACATCTGTATCTGTTTAGCGATGGACGTCCTTTCTGTCATCATAGAGCCACTCGCATTGTGTGTGCCAACGTCATATATAGCTTGCGTTGTTGCTGGAGTAACATTTTAGAAAATGACAGCTAAGATTTCCTGAGATGCTGTCAGTGCCAGCCAGCCAGGGGAAGCTCTGCTGCGGTCTCAGTGTCAGCAAAAGGATCCTTGTGGTCAACAGCTGGGCATGCTCCATCTCCTCCTCTCTCCTCACTACTCAACACTTTAGTTCTACACACAGCCTTCACCTGCTCTGGAAAAAAGTATCTTAGTATAGTGATCTCTGCTGTTTTATTTTTTAGGTTTTGCGTCCTTCTACTTGGTCACTGCAATTATCGCTAGCTTTCTGGGGTTTTTTTTGTTTTGTTTTTTTCTATGTGTTTAAGTTGACTTGCTTGTCATCTGTCATAGGGATAATAGGTTGGAGCTGTTTTGGTATAACACCCATCCAATCAAGTCTGTGATTCCTTTCACTGCGCTAGATGAGTTATGAGAACGTGGGTGCAGTGTGTATGCAAAAGGCTGCCTTAGGAAAGCAGTCCTCTTTCTGTGGAGCAGTCACACCCTATTACCGCAGTCCTTCGTGTGAGTGATAAATGTTCATCTATGTTTTGTGTAAGCTCTTTAGCCTGATGACTGGACACTAGAATGCTAAAAGGCCTACAAATGCACACAGGCTCAAAAACTTTCCACGGACAAAGTTAAAATTCTTGTGAGAAATAGAGATGAGGTGGACAACTAGAACCATACGGTTTAACAGAGGAAAAGGAACACAGATGAAGCTAAAAATGATTCATGTTGCAAATTGGAAAACATTTATTTAAAATACATTCATTGGCTTTTAGAACTCCCTTAATTCTTTATGGTACAGCCATGACAAAACATTCCTCGAAAACCTTGGTCTATGTTCTATGACGTCATACTGTCACGCAATTGCTGTAGATTTCTCAGCTGCACATCCGTAACATGAGTCTTCTGCTCCACAACGTCCTAGTTCTGGAGACTGTTGGGGTCACTGGGGATGTTCAACTTCAGATGTTCTGGTAAAATCAAGAAACTAAAACAAATTTTTCAATAAAACCATCAGATGGAATTATTGACTTATTTTCAGCAGTAAATTCAACTGGGACCTCTTAATCTCAAGTCATATGATCACTGCAATATTCACCAACATTATAGCATATCACTGGTTTTTATGATATTATGCATACTGGGTGCAATGTTTAACCACCACGGCATTACGCCACTTCTACTGTCCTAAAGCTTTTAGGGTACATTCCTGCCCCAATGCAGCTGAGTCAAATGATTTGATTACCTCCTCAGTTCCCATGAAGTTTGACAAAGGCCTGCTAACGAGTTATTCATTTGAATCACATGTTGCATGGCAGTAGATCTCGTTGTCATCAAATCCATGACATTTTGTGGCCCCATGCCACGGTATTGGTTTAGGCTAGAAAGCCAAACCCTTCACTCTTTGTTCTTCAACCTAAATTTCATGGACAAATGTAATGTTTACCCCCTTATAAATACAGACATTTGGAAGTAGCATACTGTGGTATGTAAGGTACATTACTGTTTTCTAAAGGTTTTAAAGTCTAATATAATGATCAGATAGTGAGACAATGATTCATCTGGCACACACACAAAGTCACTTAAATCCTCTTTCTACCCTTTTCTGTCCCTCTGTTTGAACATCAGCAAGTTGTTTTCTTCCCATATAGATTTATCATTGCTAAGTGAATGTATTAAGCAAACTATCAGGTGTAACTAATAAAGTGTGTTCATCCCTGCTTACATTTCATTAAAGACTTAATTTATCTTATGTGAAGTTTTCCAGTCAATTGACTCTTAGCTCCCCTCTGCCCATTAAAATGGTCTATCTCTCAAAGACAAAGCAAGTGAAAGACACATAAATGATGGTGTTTTCTGAAAAGCTGTCCAAATTCTTTCCCAGTGATAGAATCTGCACAACTGTTTGAGGTGGGAAGGAACCCCTCAGAGAGGAGTCACTGATGATTTGAAGACAATGCCCTAAAGGGGCCTTGCTATTCAAAACACATCAATCCATCAACACTCACACTGCTTCAACTTTGTTTCTGGACTGCATGAGAAATCGTTTTTTTGCCAGTTTGCCACGGGACAGGCGACTGAGAATTGGCTGTATTCACACATTCAAATGGCGTAAGCATAAACACACACATGATAAACACGACACGCACAATGCATACCGGCGGTCACGCCGAGGGCAAAGCTTTTGGTGTTACCTCCGATGGAGTGGATCCATTGGTGGTTTGCTTTGAGGACCGCAGATATGTTTAAATGGAAATGATTCTGAGCAGCCGAAGCAAACCCAGGACCACCCACATGGCCAGTGACCACAACAAGACACTACTAAGGCAAGCTGGGAAAACACACACAGTATTTTTGCTAAAATCCCACTGAATCGCTCGATGTATGCCGGCCATGAAACTCATTGTCTCCATATGTTTCTTTTTTCTTTTAAAGAAGAAAAAATGACAGAAAATGCTTTTCTATCATTTTCTGACAATGACAGAAAAGCATTTGATCTTTATTTTCATGAGAGTCATTTCTTGTACACAATCATGAGTCAAATGAGCTTCTCTATCTTCACCACAACAGAGTATTTTCATATACTGTGATCATCAGCACCACCCCTTCCACTTTAGTCACCACTTTCCACACCCTTTTTTTTTATCTTTTCCTCTTCAAGCTTTGACCACACGCTCACTGGGTGCACTGGTGATAATGAGCAGACTCCTCAGCTACATTACCCACACATGCATATGCTCACATGCTCCCACATTGGAGACGAAAACCAAACCAAACCAAAGCCCAAAGACAAATTTGTTCCTGTGAGTGCCAGGAGACACATTTCTGCCAAGGCTGAAAGGTGCCAGCTGAAAACATACACTCTCAATACACTCATACATATACAACAAATTAGTCGACTACCCCACGCTGTGATCAGAAAAAGAGCTTTCAGTATTTGGGGACCTCTTGGTGAGCCAGAGGTATTGACAGCCAGATGTACTAATACTCAATCTGTATGTGTTTGTGTATGTGTATGTGTCCGCCTTTAGGTGTGTGTGCATGCGTGTATGTGTGTGAAATGTAAATGTGTGGGTGCTGCTGGGATAAGCAGAGATATCCTATCTCGTTCTTTTTGAGATCTGATTAGGGTTAGCAAAGACTGTAATTTGCAGAGAGAAGTCTCTCCGAATACATTTCATCATCATGCAGACGAAACATATTTTCTGTTGCAGCCACAAACTGAAAACCGAATCAGAACAACACATATTTATGTATTTAGCCGTATTTTGTGTGGAACAAATTGCAATCGGAGCTTCTCTAGAAAACAAGCCTTAAAGCAGTTTTTTTTTTTGCCCAGCATTGATTGATACCGCACAGCTTCTGTTATTTGTTCAGATTTACACATGTGTTTGTTTGCATACAAAGAGAACATTTGTGTATTTATGTCGATAGGAGTAGGTGGATATGGGGTGAAGGGCACACAATGAGGAGAAGTCAGAATAATTAATTAAGCCTCTCTAGAACCTCGTTTGCTCCCACATGGTAATCTTCAGCAGTGGCCTAAAGGGGCAAACACAAAAGCTTCCTTAAATAGCAAATAGTCAAATGTAGATCACTGCCTTAGCTCTGCTGCTTAGATGCATGCATAATGTTTTTGTGAAGACCAGCTGAATAAAATGGACAATCCTCAGTGAGGTGAGGATTAGGGATCAGATAGGCAACAGAACAAAATGACACACTTACTGCGAGAGAGTAGGTGGCCTCACTACATCATGACACTAAAGACACGATTTGTTTGGAAAGTCATAAAAAGTATTCTGAGCACATCATTAAGATCCACTTGGTTGCCTTTGATAGAGGAGCAATCGATGAGCTGGAGGTTATTGGGGGTATATGGCACAGGTTGAATTTTGATGTTATAACATATATGTGGTGTTGCTACAACAGGAGTATGGGTTTCCAATTTCTTTGGTTTGTGAAGTTCAGTTTGTATTTTAAATACCAGCACTTCCCATTAATCAAATCAATAAGAAAAAAGTGTCATCTGAGTTTGATGTGTGAGCTGGACTTGCGTTTGGTGTAGCTGAACCACAGCAGCAGATTGGCATAATTTTGATCAAGATCAAAACCCTAAGTCAGTTGATTAAGTTCAAGCAGGTGCACATAATTTAAGTGCTATGATTTAATTTTATTGTTAATTTATTACTGGAGCTACTGTCAGTGTTTTTAGTTACCGCAGAGAAAAAGTTACATTTATTCATTTGTGAATTATATATTCGGATTGTTGAACATTGATTAAATCGAATGAAAATGAAATACAATGGACTGGCGACCTGTCCATGGTCTACCCCTCCTCTTGCCCACTGGCTGCTGGAGAAAGGCACCACCCCTCCTCATGACTCTGCAGGAATAATATGTTAGATAATGGATGGATGGGTGAATATTAAATGCAAATAAGTATCACTATATCAATTATAAATTGATGGGTAGTCAGTCTAAAGCAACCTTTGACTGAGAGATCTGGTATATGACTCATCTCTGTATCCACCCCCACGACCAATTAACCTATCAAAAGCTGACTTCAAACCAGCATCATCTCCTGAATGGAACTTCAGCTCTTGGAATTCCAGGGCTTGGACTGGGCCCTGACGGCTAAAGCTAAGACGCCCAGCTCAGGTTTGAAACCAGGCCAGGCCAGGCTGGGCCCTGAAATGCATAACGGTCTTAGATTACATGGCAAATGTAATGGGATCTCCATTTTCCAAAAAGCTCCACTCGTGTTCTGTCAGTTGACAGATTTTTATTTTTTTTTAAGTCTCAGGGATCATCAAGATCAAATGTGAGTCAGACCATCGGGTTGTTTTAGGTCAGCAGTGACCTAGGGTACCCTAACCCTAACCCTCTTCCACGGGGACTGTTTTTGCCCAGTCCCTTGCTTACCATTAATTCACAAGTCTAGTCTGAAAGTAAGTGAATGTTTTTCTTTAGGTGTTGCAGGTTCTTTTGTGATCTCTTTGATGAGTCTAAGAAATTCTCTTGGAATAGTTCTGGTAGGTTTGCCGCTCCTGGGAAAGATGTCACTGTTCTTTGTATTCTCTATTTGTGGATTATGATTCTGTTCAGCAGGTTCCCAAAATCTGGAAGTAGCTTTGTTACCCTTTTGCTCTAATTGTCCTGTATCAAGTGAAATATATTTTAAAAATGCACAATTTTTCATCCTTGATGGTATTTACAGAACCACTTTATCGATATTTTAAAATCCATATCTGAAATTTTTAAAATGCAGATGTGAAAATTTGACGGTGAAGTAAATGTTTTCAAATTTGTTAGGATACTTGCTAAGTGTTGCTAATGGGCTAATACATGTTGAAATGCCAGCTGTCAGAGGGCTTCGCAAGTTTTCACAATCAGTTTATTATTTAAAGAGTTGAAGTTTTACACAGCAAAGGGTGTGTGTGTGTGTGTGTGTGTGTGTGTGTGTGTGTGTGCAATGTTTTTGTGTGTGAACACTCTATGCAAGAGCAACAGAGCCATTTGATGTAGTTGATTTTAGACTATGATGTTTTTGGACTGAGGTAGGCAGTCGGGCCTCATCCAGTTGGTATTGGGTCATTTTGAAGCTCAAGTAAACCCCCGGTATCTTTGTACCCTGCTTGAATTTTTCCTGCCCTGTCCAAATACAATCATTGCAAAAAAAAAAAAGTCTTTATAAATTTGCTTCAAGATTCCTTTGGGCACAATCAGTGTCTCTAACTTTGCAATAGTAATATGCCATAGGATTAGGATAAGCATCTGAGTTTGCATTATAGCTGATGAAGTTATGACTGATGGAATTAGACTCAGGGGAAAAGAGACAGTTCATGTCCTAACAACTCTGAAACAAATGTAGAAAAAACATAGATGTGAGGGTGTCAAACACACGTTTGGCTGCATTATTCTTTTCTTAACAAGGCTCTGGGATTTCAACACCCTTATTTTGCATAGCAGAACAGTGAAAGTGAGGCTAAGGTTTCAACCACAGACCCTGACAGGAAAATTATTTCAACAGTGTGACATTTATATGCCCCATTGTCCCCCACTTACCTCCTCTCCCTCCCTGAACTTATCCGTTATGACCCTCTTGACCATAAGAACATCCAAGTGCTCATTCTTAAACCCGCCCGCAGCCGTTTCACATCCTCACTACTAGCCGTCATTGACTACTTGTACTGTGTATACGTGTACATCTTTCTACATTGTTTTTTTTTGTGCATCTACACCTCCTGCTCTCTATCAGCCTAACTTTTAGAGGGTATGACATCACAACGGAGAAATCTTGGGCACTGATGTATGTTTTGTGGTTGAGGCGAGCAGGGCGGGGACATCGTCTGTTTGCAGTCAGAGAAAGTCCTGGGGAGTCTTTTGATTAGGGTGCTAATTTGTATGACTCTTGCAGTCCCACAGTAACAGAATAGGCCATGTTGTGATTAAAAATAATCAGAAATGTAATATATACTGTACATGATCTCGTCATAGCTCAAAGGTGTGTGCGTGCGTGTTCGTATAGTTGCATGTCTGTGAGTGAAGATGTGTGTACTTGTGATTTATGTCGCTTATTAGTGGGTGTATAAAGAGTTTTCCCAATGAGCTGTGTAATCCAAAAATCCTGTGGCGCATCATAATTAGGAGCGGAAATAAGAAACTCACACACAATCAGATCTGTCCAAAAAAGTGAAACAGCACAAAAAGATGAGGTTATTTGAGATAGACAATTGGGAAACATCAATAATGCAGCGAAAAGTAGAAGTGAGGCTCAAAAATTGAGAAGCATGGTAAACCCATGTTAAAAGAATGTTAAAATCACAATGTTCCATTTGTACAGTTTTAAGTTTACTTGGTATAGTCCTTATGATATGCCACCAGGTTTTTTTCCCCACATTTTCTAGAAGAGTCTAGATGAGCACTTCACTTGAACTTCTGAACTTTATTGCCTCCCCCTCTCACTGTGTGTTATTTCATTCACTTTTCACTGGACCTTATTTCCTCCCAGGGGTGTTTTTTTCCTCCACTCCTTTTGTCAAACATATTTGTCCAAGTTCTAACTGGGCTTTAGTTTTCATTTATACAGTCATTTAAGAGTTTAGTGTGTACGATTTTCACTTTAACTTTTCATTATGACAAGTGGAATATTTAACACCATCACCACAAGCTGATCAATAATATATAAAACTTTTAGAGGTTTGCATATCATACCTTTTCTTTCTTCCCCCCTTTTCACTTGTTATTAGGATTGTGAAACGTATTTATTTTGACCTTTTCATTTTGATACATACCTTTCCTACTATGTTTTATGTAGCTTCTATTAATCAAATAGATTTTTCTTTTATGAGGATTATTTCTTTTCTATGTTCTTTTTGTGAGTTTTGGAGGATGTCCTTCCTTTTGCATTTTATTCTGTCCTGAATGTAATCCACTATATTTTTTTAACATAAACTTTGTTCAAGAGAGTGGGGGTAGTGCTGTAGGTTCAATGAAATTTTGATGGCATATTTCTATAAAACTATACATGTGTATATGTTGAGAGAAGAACCTTCTCTGAACTTTGAACTCAAAAGTATTTGGTGTTGCATGATTGTGAATTACAACTGGAAATAATGTTGAGATCAAACACATTTGTTTTCCTGGAAATTATGCAAATGTTGCATGTTGCATAACCTAACTAACTAAACACAGACCCTTCTGGAAGTACTTCCCCCATCGTAAAACATGGAAGTGGCACCATAAAATGAGGCAAATGCTTTTCTTCTAACCTGTTGGACACCTCTTGAGACTGGGATGGAGCTTCACCTTTCAGACAAACCTAAAGTCCAACCCTAGACCGGACCCTACTGTGACCTATGCTGACCTCTCGGTTAATCAAAATGTTGTCTATGCAGAGTTCCCAGGATGGAAACTAAACATGGTTAGCCAACATGCTCCTTAGTTCTAGAATAGCCTTCCTGAAAACCTGAAATGTGCACAAAAGACAAAGACTATTGTTGTTTACAGAAACATTACACATAAAGTTGCTTTAGCAGTTTCTTTTTTTCTTTTCTAAGGTATTTTTAAAATCATTTTTTATCTTTTCTTGCTTTTTATTGAATGCTTAGATTTTGTATTTTCATATTTTAATGTCATTCTTTATGTTCCCATAACCACTTTGAATTACTCTCTGTGCAGTACTATACAACTAACCTTCCCTTGCATTTGCTATGAAAGTGGAGTTTATAATTTACCACAAAAATATTTTAGGGGTAAAAGTTTGCAAGAAGCAAATACCGTCAAAATGGATTCAGATGTTTGAAACTACATTTATTTTAAACCAAGAAAATGAATTAATCTTTTTTTTTTTTGCACCATGATTCAAACCACACTTCCAAACTACTGGAGTCGTGATGTGAAGGTGTTCGACCAGCATCCAAAGTTGACAAGGATTCAAAATAAACTTTCTTCACGTCCATCTATCTTTTCCAGTGGAGCAAAGGACTTGAGTACCACAAAACTTTATTTAACAACTACAATGTATTGTGTTTGACTTTTTTTTCTAGTAGTGAACAAAAAATGCATAGATAAATCATTAATTCTGATATTAGAATTAATATCAGATGCTAGTTGTGAAATTAAATGAAAGCAAACTGGCAAAAAATGATTTTGCACTTAACAATGCAGACTTGGATGCGTCGAACCTGTTGAGATGTGGTCTTTTAAATGAATCATTCTCGCTGAATGAAAATGAAAAACATGGAACACATTTCCACTCGGTTATAAGGTTTCTTTCACCATTAGGAGATTTAGCTGTTTTTATTTAATACATTTGGGTTGGCTCGAGATATTTTATTAGGACTGAGTTTCAGTTTCCATGGGCCGATTGAGCTAATGTCACATGTTGAATAAAGCAGCGTTGCCTTCCCAGGTTTATTCAGCAGCCATGCTTAATTTGCTGTGTATCAGTTTCCAATGAGTGGTACACTATTAAAATAAAGTATTTGTTAAAGCAACATATTTTTGTAAGAGGAATTTTACCTAAGAAATGGACATACATTACAATAAATCAATGCTTAAAAAAAGAGAAGAAAGTAATGAGTTTGAGCTACAATCCACCCTTTACTTTGTAGTGAAATTAAAAAAAAGGAAACAAGATTTATACCTTGCCTACACAAACAGGTAAGGTTTAGAACAGAAGCTACCACTGACACTGATGACTGCATGGAAGATACCAACAGTGTTGTGCTGGATAATATTTTAGGGAACATTACTTTAAGTAATCCAGTGCTCAAAAAATGTGCTTTTTGTTATAACATATTTTAATCAAAGGTCAATCCCAGTATTATTTCCATTACACAAATATAAATACCACAAATAAAAAATGAATATCAGCGCAGAGAGATGAAAATTTATCTTCAAAGATTTTTACTTTACACTCAGTCAGGAGTAGTGGCCCAAAATTCCAGCAACCTGCTAAGAGAAGCTTGTAAAAGATTTCCCAAAATGCTTGACCTAAGGCATACAGCTTAAAAGTTAATGCCCCTACATACTAAGTAAATATGTAAACTTCTGAATGTAACAACAGGAATACAATAACTTCTCTTAAAAAATATCTATAGAATATTATGAAATACAGAAGTAAAGAAAAACAGCAACAAAAGCCCCTAAAAACTACCCCATTTCTTTCATTATGAGTGAGTATGGATTTTTCCAAATCCCACAGTCACTGCTCGTATAAATCAGTGTGGGAAATTGACTTCTATTTTCTATATATATGCTGTCTAGGGCTGGATGTGAAATTAAGACCAACTCTGTCTGCTTTAAATTATGTTTATACACCACTGATTTGTGATGAGTGCCAAGGACTTGCAGAATATGTGAAGTATATCACAAGCATGAATTAAACTAGAGTTTTTGGAGCCTTTAAGTATTTCCTTGGATGTTCTCCAGTGTTCAAATATAAATTATATCCCTGGATGAACTTGAGTTTGAGAGTGAAACTAGGCACAGATTACTTGTTTGGTGGTTTCCATTTTTTCCACCCTTTTTTCAGAGGTATATTTCTGGTAAAACCAGAAATATATTACAAATATAAATAATACCACAATAATAATAATAATAATAATAATAATAATAATAATAATAATAATAATAATAATAATAATAATAATAATAATAATAATACCAGACTATATTTTCTGGTGTAACCGGACTGACTCTTGGTTAGTCTGGCCAAGAGTCAGACTAACCTTATTGGAAGTAATGGAAATAATAGCAGGTGGACCAGAAAATGTTGTTGTACCAGGCAGTGGCGCAACTACACATTTTTCAGGTGGATGCAAAAACATAAATCAGCGACTTTGGGTAACGATTTTGGAAACCATCTAATCATCTCGCTCACTTCAAATATTTGTCCTGCCAAATGCAAAAGTGCTGTTTTAAATTTGGACAGTAAACCAGTAAAGTCTTAGTACGTGACCAGGTGGTCAGTGAATGAGAGCGCAAAGGCAAATTTCCCAGAACTCCAAAGACCGTTGATTTAAGTTATATTTTCATGAACTACAAAGACGCAGAAAGAAAGTAACACTCCTTGAACATTTGGAAAGAAGAAATAACATCGAACAGAAATTAAATGCTATGGATTCCCCCAGAGGATCAGCTAAAGTTCAAAGAGTCCTGTTGTAAATTATAATTCAACCAAATTGAGGAACAATTACAGAGTTTAATGTTACACCCCATATGTTTTTTCTGGACATCTACCCACAATGGTAAATTACTGCCTCTGACAGTTCCAGGCAATCTATAGGCTGGTGTAGGTTTTTTCTCAAACAAAACAGTATCTACCAACCCATCTAGATACCGGTTAATCTTCTTAAAGTTTAGGCATTAGAATAGATTCAACCAAATAGAAAGTAATTCCCAATGATGTGTCAAATTACCAAAGCAGTATTTATTGTATAAGTATCCTATTAAATTACTAGTGCCTTTAAGGATAAAAGCTAAATATTTAAGCTGTTGTCAGTCACCTTTTTCTCATAATGTCAGTTCAGAGTTGCAGGTAGATACTTCTTTGTCAAAGCAGAATTCATTTTCCCTCATCTTTGGGGGTCATGGGAGTTGTCTCATTTATTTTTTATTCTACAAAGATTGAAAAAAAGATTAACATGAAGTTCTCCTTGCCACCCACAGGGAAGTTATCCATAACCAACTTCAACTGACCTCAACTGAGATGCTGTAAATGGATTTATGTTTTCCCTCTGCGCATATACTGCTTGAAGCAAACCAGGTGAAGTTTCATAAAAAATTGTAAGACTACATGCATGATCCTTTCTAATTTACTCATTGACAGACTGCATTTTAATTATTCTCAAAGTAATTTTGAGTCTTTTAAACTGTGCTTTTCATTTCACCATGTAGGGAAAAAAATGTAAATGCAAATTAAACCTTAATAGAAAACCCCAACTTCCTAAGTGTATCTGTGTTTTGGGGGAGTATGCATGCTTACATCTCTTACAGCCCCAAACGCTCAGGGGAATACTCGTATATAACCACAGAGAGGAAGATATCTAGGTCTCCCTTCTGTGTTTGTACCATTCCTCCCTCTCTCAATGCTTTACATCACTAATGGAAAAACAGTAAACTACGTGAATGAAGTAAAAGATGTTGCTTTTTGAGTTTTACATTACAGGAATACACATGATGGCTGCGTGGAGAAAGTACATGTTTGTAAATATTGCTTTGAAAGAAAGTTTGGCAATATGAAACTGACAGTAAAAAAATCAGTCAGTCAGTGGGCTAGTGTGTGCAGTAGCAGAAGTTAGCACACAGTCTTTCCAGAGAGTTGCAGTGCAGAGGGGACACTGTCTAAAAGGAATGCCAGTCTCTTAAAACCCTTCGGGTGAAGACTTAGGAACCACGGTCTGACTGAAAACACCTGCGCCTTATGGAGGGCAGTGTACAGAGAGCTTCAACATCCTGATCCAATATACACATTGATGAATGTTCGCTTTCACGCAAACATGCTTTCACACACACATGCATGCATGCGTGCAATCTCACACACACACACACGTCCTTGTACTTCTATACAAACTGAGAACTTTCGATTGGCTTCCATTCAATTTAGTAACTACATCTATGTCTAATCTTAACTAAAAACTTAATTCAGACCATACATTTAAATAAAAAAATAAAATAAGTGAGGATCAGGAAAATGTCCTCACTTTCCACCAATGACCTCCTTTTGTTAGGAAAAGTGCTGCAAGTGGCCCTCTATATGTAGTTTATACAAGTATACACACATACACGCACACAAATGTAAATAAAAGTCGTTTGCGGGCGCACACGGTGCAATGCAGAAATGACTGCATATATAACCTGTGTCATCTTTTCCATGGCTGAGTAATCCTTGCACACATAAGTAATATTTTTATCTTCTACTCCAGCAGGTAAAGTGCAATGAAATACTATACATGCATTACAGACATGGACTGGATCCAAAAATGCTCTACAGTCCCAAATAAACTTTCCTTCTGCTCGTTTTCAGACATCCAGGTTAAAAAAAACGTCTTCTTCAGACAGTGAGTTATTTGTACAGGTCTGTGGCGTGTCTGCAGGTTTGTGTTGGACTGTGGCTGGGATGGGCGACTGGTTTTACTGGTCTACCTATGTTCACCCAAAGCATGAGAAAGGACAAAGTGAGTGGTACAGCATGATCGCACTTAGTGGGGCCAGTTTTTCTCAGCACACCTGGATTTGGCGCCTTGAAGGAAACTTTGATTTAAGGAAATGTTTCTATTCATTGCAGTCTGTGTCTCATCAACTCTTGTGTGGTCCCTCTAAATCACCTTGTATATTTGTTTAAAACATAAATACATAAATTCTAGTTGTATTTGCTGGAGGTTGTCACCATCAAATGTGGTTTTATGTAACGGGTACAAAAAAAGGAGGAACAGTGGAATACCTTTTCTAAATTAATTGTCAAATTAATTTAAAAAAGCCTTGGGGTTGATGGCAATTCCTTGGCCTTGGGGTTGATGGCAATTCAACTTTATGAATCAGGTTAACATGCTGCCCTAGTTAGTGTTGGCCTGGTTTGACTTGGCAGACAGCACAGTACAGTGCTCCAGGAGTCATTAGGACCCAAAGCCTGAGTGATAAGTTGATCTGGAATCAGCACGCTCACACCAGAACAACAATGTTAATACTTTGGCATCATCTCCATGCGCACATCTTTAACATGTTCTTTCACTGGACAAACTAAGAGAAAATGGTGGACAGATTAATGGTCTCGGTTTTGTTTCTGGCTGCTCTTTCCATGAACAAGAAAACCAGATTTGTCTCTGTTGACATCCAAAAAGTAAGCTTGAGAAAGCCAAGTATAAGACACATATGGGTTGTATGACAGTAAAGTACATAAAGAGTGAAAAGTGAGGCGCTGTGAAGAGTGGGAAGACAATAAAGAAAACATTGGCACCAAATATTCTGTTGCCTTGGGGCTGAATATATTTTGTCTTTGTTGTACATTTGAGCTACATAGTCAGAAAGTGTTTTTTTTTTAGTTGTATTTGTGGATTTCCCCTTCCAATGTGAGAAAATTTGATTCGCTTTTTCTTGTATTTCTTGTAGATGTCACTGTTAATTATTTCAGAAAGAAATACAGGATTATGGAAACATATTTTACATAATGCATTTTATGCATTATACCACATGCAGTGTAGTTTTAAAGTTTTTTAAAAATAGAACATTGCCATATTATGCTGTCTTTATCCTTGATTACTGTGAAATTTGCTCCATTTGGGGTTACTAGATGAGGCAAAAAATATGAAATGTAAGAATAATGCATGTTCAGAGCCTTGTAAACGCTTCCTGTTTCCTTTCACATAAGAGCCCCAAACCTTTATGTTTTCAGGATTGCACATTTGCAAAGTGGAAGGAAATCGATTCATGGTTTCAATTTGTTTTTCACAAATCAAAATCTATAAGGTGTTATGCAATTAGTGCCAAGGAAAAGTATTTGCCCTTACACATTTCTTGTGATTTAGCCTTTTTGTAATACTTTGTTTCTCATCATTAAATTTTAAAAGAAAATAAAACTAAACTGTCTAAATAAAAAATACAAACCAACCTCAGCCTAACAGCTGTTTGTGCCACATGTTTGTGATAAATGTTAATGAGTGTTTTACATTGCAGGGGAATAATTTGTGAACATTCCTTTTGTCCTGCTGCCTAACCCGCGGGCATAAGCATGAGGGTGCAAACTGTAGGCCTGACATTCTCCTTTTGAGGTTTTCTGGTAGAGAGTACCTTTCACAAATCCAGTCAATTAGTCAATTACATAATTTAAATCTTAAAATGGCAGAAAAAACTATTTTAGACTTGAATTTTGTGTGTTGAGCAGGATGGCAAGGCCATTGGTTTGATAGTAGCATTGTGCCTTCTGCTTCTGTTAGCGTTGCATGCTAACTTTTAGCTGGTGGGTGTAATAACATTATTGGGATGCATTCATTTGCAGGTGTGGTTCTTCAGGTTCGTCGTCTTCATTCTCCCGCTCAGACTGTGGCTCTGACATGTAAGGTTGGATGGACAAGTCCTCCATTGTTGACATCTATAAAAAGCTTTGAAATTAAAAGTTTCTCTGCTGGTAGATAATTGTATCACTGCTATCAAACTACAAAAATGGCCAAATGTGGTGCAGTGGAAGGCACTGCGATAGGGTGAGGAGTCAAATATCTTGACATAAAAAAATAAAAAATAAAAACGCAGGAAAACAAGTTGCTCTAAAATATGCCTCAGAACAGGGGAAAGGAGCTGTGGAGCTACAATAACCAGAAATTTAGACCAAAAGATTACAGTTCCACAACTTTATGTAGACCATAAGTGAATAATTTACCTGTGAAAAGGAAATATTTAAAAGCATCATATGTTCACTTTAAATCATGATCTTTCTAAGCATCAAAGCATCTCCAGGCCAACACACTGCAACTACCATGTTTGATTCTCATGATGTTATTATGAAATGCTGCCTAAAGCCGCCCACCTACTCAGGCGTACTGTGCATTTTTAGTCAGCTGTTTGTACTGACCCTGAATGTACTGATTTCCTACATTTCTGGAGACAAATTTTTTCATTTCCCACAATTCTACTTAGCTCAACACAGTCCCTCATCTTTACCCAGGGTCTGAGCTATTTCCTCCCACAAACGTTTTGTTTTTTGTTTATTATATAAAGTCGTCCGTCAGATGCCCTTCAAAATGTGACTCTGTTATCCACAAGGTGACCTTGACCCTCAGCCTTACCAGCTTGGTAGCCTTACCAGATTTGTACACTTCTTCCTGTGAGTACCACACAGGATATGCGTATATTGTTTCAAAAATGTACCTGTGTGTTGGGTTCATGCAGAGTAGTAGAAAATTTTAGCCTGTTGCTGTCATTTGTCACTCCCCATGTGACGAGCCCATGGCAATGCACAACGCTGCAAAGAATGCGTTTGCATTCCTTTCTGGATTTGTCTGCAAAACCCAAAGGAACCGCATATCTGAGTGTAAGACCAACCAAAGCTGGACATCTCATTAACCCTGACACCACAGCCAATGATTACTGTTGCATGTAAGTCAGAGTGTTCAGTGTATATGTGGACACAAATTTGCACACATCACTAGCTGAGTGCCAGAATCCATTCATCAGGCCTTCATAGCTGGGCCCTGTCAACCTCCAGCCCCAGGCCTGTAGGCCTTAAGCCAGGGGCTTGAGTTCTGGGCTTCTCGCCAGTCTGTCATGGTGCTGGGCTGCGGTCCAGCCTTCCATCAGCTTTGATGTGAGCTGGCTCGCCAAATGGCCAAGGAAGGGTGGCCCCTCGGAACAGGAGTTACACAGCGAGCTGAGCAGGTCAGTCAGCTACCAGATGCAGCTAGAATGTGCTCACACATGAACGCGCATATCAAAAGTAGATGTGTCAAGTTGTTGGATTTGTTTGATCATGTAGATTTGGTTTTAAACATGTTTTCATTCATTAAATTGAAGCTTGAAATTGTTCTGTATTCTAGAATGATTAAGAGGTTTTAAAGGTTTGATTTGGAGGCTTTATATATCTTAGCCCAATTAGCATGGCAATAAATACCCTTTTTTATTGCTCCACATGCTGAGCTGTAATTTGTCAAATTTTCATCATCTGAGGACTGGAATAGTGTTTTATGTTGCTGGAAGCCTGAAAGATGGATTGCAATGAAGGGAAAACTAGCAAAGGCAAATAACTTTTAAATTACTGTGTTTCAAACAAGCATGCCTTCGAATTTGACAAAGTCAAGCCCATTCTCACCAACATCACACAATTGTTAGTATGGAAGAATGCATAATAAAACGTTACATTTTCAATCCTAAATCACCATTGCACAAGACTGTCTACTTGTTGTGTAATATTTTTTTTTCTTTCAGTTGGAACTACCTTCATGTTTAAAAAACGGCCAAGAATTATACAAGACCCTCTGCTAATTTTCAATCAATAGGATGTTGTCATACTGACATATAGATCAAACGTGATCTACATGATGAGATTAGGAAAAACATGTAGATCTAATCTGAGTGACATTTAGGCAGATGAAAAAAAAATGATTTTACAAAATGCAGGACAGGATTATGACCTTCTGTTTCTGTACACTGATCTGCTCTATTTCGTTTTAGTCTCTCGACATTTGACGTCAAAAGGAACAATAACTTGAAGGAGTCAAGTCTTCAGCAGACCATTCTTATAAAGTTAAACAGTAGACACACAATTTCATGAGGTAAGATTCTTTCATTCCAGGTAATTTCCCAGGAACTCTATCTGTTAAACATCTCATTTCATTAAGTGCTTTTCAATGAGAGTGCTAACTACCCAAGCGTATGTCTATCTGTGGTTTATCAGTCCAAGCTTTAGACTTAAAACTCAGAGCCACAAGTAGTGGCTCTCAAATGGCTCAGGTAGTGGCTCTCAGTTTTAAGTCTACAGCTTGGTCTGATGATATGATCCATACATGTTATAAAACGACATAACTAATTATTCTGCAACATTCTGAAATTAATGTTTATAAACCCTGGCTTACTGGTAAATCTTCAAGCACTACCTAATCATTGTCACTCAGTCTATTTTAAACACACTAATAGGCACGTCGTTTATAATTATTTCAGCAGTTCATTATATTCGGCATGGATTCCAAGCCTGTAGCAGATGGAATGCTTTTTCATAGCTCTGGCTGTTATTTTTCTGGCCGTCATAGTATCCGTATTTGTCTTAGTGAGGGAGGAAGGGGATGGGTGTGTAAAAAATATTAACTATCAGCCGCGATGACTGCTGTTAGCGGTCACAATCCTTCTGCAGCTGGAATTTCGACACTGTTGCTGATAGGCTTCATTAATTATGTTCCATCAGCTAATTTCATCACAGTCTGTTTCTGTTTTTGCTGTTTTCTCTGTTGAAACTCTACTTCAGCTGTGCATGACCTGGATGTGGCTTATTTGGACCTCGCTCTTATTCCCTTTCAAAATAAACACAGCTGTTCCGTCCAATTTCTAAGGGGAGGAAATTTAAAGTGGGAATTTTATAAATGAACAGTTCCACTTAATATTTATTGCCTTAGAAACCATCAAGAGACAATAGGTCTTTGAGGAACTGTTTGATTTTGCTCAGGCTAAACAAAAGTTCAACAACTTTTTCCAGTTTCAGCTGCCAGTTATTCTTAACCTATGCATGGAAGAATTTATTTCTTAGAACTTATAGTATTGATTAACTGTCTATCACTAATATACAGAATCACTTGCTAGAATAAAGAATTCAAACAACTTTGAATTAAGACTTATCAGTTTCCATGGTGGCAGTACTTTATAAGCTTCATCACATTGATCTAAGACTGAGGAAAGCAACGTACCACGTTTAATGTAACACAAAAAGTATTTTGTAAGATGTTTCAATACATTAACATCTATTGTTTCAATGAACAATACAAGAGAAACCTCAGTTACGGTGATGCTGTTGTTTGACCGCAACAGGGCGGAGCTGGGCTGATGTCGGAGTAACCTCAGGAGCCCACTTTAGTGTAATCCACGAAGGCTTAGCCGGCTGACAGGATCACTCAGCTACTGGTTCTGACCTGGTATTTAGCTCCCTGTGGGGGAGTACTTGGAGACACACACCACCTGACCAGAGCTAGAGGAAGAGGGAGAAGGCCTAACGGCAAACCATAAACAAGTACGCCTGTCCTGGGCTGCTTGTAAACATGTCTTATCGCGTGATGAATCGCATGCACTCCGAGAGGAAGCCATAATGCAAGCATGCGATGACAGCGGGGAGAGTATGCAACCTGCATCGACTCGACAACAAGGTGGATGTCTGAGTAGAGCAGTGACACAAATGCACTAGTCTGCATGTATGAGATTAAAGCCGAATAACAAATGTTTATCTTTCTTAAGTATGTTTTGTGAACGAAATAGAAAAAGCTTCCCAAAAAAAATCTTCAAAACTGGCCACGCTGACCAAATAGCATATTGTATTAATTAACCGTCACATGAAGGTGAATATCTTCACATCTGTGGGCGATGAAATCAAGATGTGTTGGGGTGGACTTTACTGCACAATTCGTGAGTAGTTAATCTTGGAGATTTACTTGTCAATTCAGGTTATTTCTTTAGATGCTCTCCATTATTCTTGCTTGTGACTGTGTTTCAATCTAAAAACTTTTACAACACTCTCAGTGAGGCATGAGATTAAAACCTAGTTGAGGAGCCATGATGACCCTTTAAACCAAGACAAACTGAATCTCTGAGGGGCGGGGGAGAGGGGAGTGAAAATGAGATTACTTATTTTGGAGCTGGTAATGATTTCCTCACTGAGATCCTGTCACTCTATATACACACACACAAACCTCAGCCATGCACGTTGAGAAATTTTGACCTCTATGTATAACCCTACTATTTTCAGGAGAGCTCTGAACCCGTTTGCAACAACTTGTGGTGGGTGTGGTTTCTGGGGGAGGACCCTGAGATAGAACTGACACTAACAGAAAAGGGGAATTCTGCGGCCCCAGCTCGGTTCTCTGATCCAGTCCAGACCCTTTGTGACGACATAGTGATGTGCCCTGCCTTCGTTCTCTCTCTACAACGCACAACCACAATCTCAAATAGCCCTAAATGCAGCCCTGTGGAGCGCTGGATTTTTGGCCCACCTATTGTTTTAAAATGAATGCCGGGAAGTGGAACATGCTCTGCTTTGGCTTAGGAAGGTGAGCTTTGCCAGACAGCTGCTATGACGGCACATTTTGAATACATTAGGAAATTTGAATATGTGTTAGAAAAGTTGTGATTTTTTTTTTTTTGTTCAAAGTAGCAGTACAGTAGGTGTTTTCTGAATTGACAGTTTTATTGGAGTCATAATGTCATGTAGTGGCCTGCAGTGGGATAAAATCACTCTTATATACCTTACCCCAGCATTCCTCTGGCCCTCATGTGGAATGGTGGAAAAAGGGGATAGACCGTAGTACAAACTGAGGTTTTGTTTCACAGTTGGTAAAATAGGGTATGAATGCATTACATCAATATGTTCAATCCAGGACATTGTGGTATAGAAGTTCAGCATTTTCCATTTGAGGTAAAGAGTGGAGAAAATGAGCTATTTTTGAATTGTCAAAGCAGAGAGCTACAGATCTTTAGTCGAGATTGTCTTATTGTAACCAGCTGCTCTCTTTTAGACAAGCACAACTTGTCATGAATAACTCCTGGGGAACCAATGAAGAATGCAAATGCAGAATATAGCAAAGCAAATGGATTAATTTAGGAAGCCTTAGTTTTTTTCCCCCCTTGTTCACTGCACAGTCAAAATCATCTATGTGCAAAAACAAAAGCAAACATACACATTCAGATCCAGTCTTGAATTTCAGCCAGAATATCCACAACTTTTGGGTTCCTTAAATTTGAATCCATTCTGCATAAGTTGCGGCTGATTTTTCTAACTTTTCCATCACAAGAAACGATTCAAATGTGGATATTTCAATGGAATAACAATGAACACTTTGGATTTGGGGAAATAGCTTGAAGTAGGTGGAGCTACTGTTCTCTGTATTGAAAGGAGTTATTTGAGGTTTGTGTGCATTTGAATAGGATGTCCCCTAGGTTTTAAGACATGTTCTATTGGGAGGAGATCCTGATTCAGATCCAGAACATACTGGAGGGACAATATATCCTGTCTGACTTTGGGATCCGGGATGCCCCAGAATTACTGAGGAGACGCTTGTCTAGTGTTCCTTCTTGGATCTTTTGACCTTATTTCACACAAGCAGATAATAAATTGAATTGCAATTACAAATGTACATTTATGGATTTTAGGGTCACATAAAACATCTGTTTGATCAACTTTGGTAAGTTATTTTAGCCTAAATGCATTGAATGAGTGCATGTAACCACAGTGTCTGGTTGTCAGGTCAATGGCATTACCCTGGACAATAATTTATTTTGCTTGGTTCTGTACATAATTTTGTTACATTTGTTGTGTATGAAAAGTGAAGAGAAATGTTGATTGATTAATTGATTGATTGATTGATTGATTGATTGACTGACTGTCTGACTGATTTATGTTTTTTTCCCCAACTCACATATGTCTTTTAACGCATAAATGCTGGTTTTTAGCCTATATCACATTACTATAAGACACTGGAATGTTTACAAGATCACAGGAAAACTCTAACTGGATCATTTTGATAGTGTTTTCTTTGCAGCTCTGTCTTGGTCAGCATTTTTGTGAAATGCTCTGAAGATGGGAAACTTAGAAACATGTGATTCCAGCTTCCACACACCACATATCAAAGTGTCCTTGGACAAGATTCTGAATCTCATGTTGCCCACCCATCACCAAATCAGTGTGTGATTTTGACTTACATTGTAAAAGTGCTTTGAGTTGTCAGTAAGGATAGAATAGCACTATGTAAATGTGGTCCATTTCGTTTCTTTAAAAAAGTATTGTATTTCTCGTGTATTCTTCTGTGAAACGAGAAACTGAAGCTTTGTGAGGTTGTTCAAATCATCTTTGTTCCAGTATCAGACAAAAAATATTGTTTGATATTTTGTTTTAAAGTTTTTTTATTATTATTGTAGAGTATGAACATCTGTTTTTTTTTTTAGAATAAAGTAATAAACATGAATTCAGATAGTACTAATTGTGAAAATGAGCTTAATTTGTATAATAATATAGCAATAACTTATGTTGATTAAGATTATGACTATAGTACATCTTTAATGGGTAGATCGTTATATTTAAATTTGGAGAAGTAATGTCACTTCTACATTAAATACTTCTGATTTTTGCCCTACTTCTGATTCAATATTAAATACATTTTTGCCCTAAATGTAGATGGCATCAAATTTTCCTTATAAAATAAGGCATGTGTGACTTAGATTGCTTAATTTTTGTGACATTACAGAAAATGCACATAAAGTGTGATACATACAAATGTCTTATGCAAACTTTTGAGGGCTATAATTGAGGCTAGAAAGTGCATTGTAAATCATACCTTATTACTATCTTAACATAGCCAAAAGAAAGTGATGGAGGACAGATATATAAATATGAATAGTTGCCCACATCAGCTATCAAACTTATGGAAAAGGGGTTTGGTGGAGAAAGGACCATCAAAATCAAACATCTCCGGATGTTATTTGAAAGTATAACTGCCTCTTTTCTGTCTTTCATCATACCTGTGGTTTTCAAAATCTTTCTCCCCACCTGTTGTATCAACCAGCTAAGCAGCTGAGATTCTGACTCAGAAACTATGCTGTATAACTTATAACTATGCAGCCAGAGTGATGGGTTGCTGGTATTAAGTCACTCTTGATGACTCATAGCATGACCTAGAATGCATCCAGGAAAGGCAATCCAGAAATATAGCATAATTTCATAGCTAAAACTCAGCAGTTGACAGAAGGTTGAAGTATCAAAGATCCCTTGTTGTGCTAATTCCACTGCTTTTATTAAATATCAGTTTTTCCTTCATTCTCCTTCATTTTTGGCTTTTTAGTTTGTCAGGAGCCGGTCAGAACCAAAACGTTTTACAAAGTTCACAGAAAGCAGTGCAAATACATCTCTAAAGTCAAACACAGAGCCAACTGAAAGGTTCACATATGGGATGTGCTCCTGAAGTCTGTATCACTTTACATGTGTAAATATTAGTCAATGTCAGACGTGTTTACACTGAAATAGTATAAGCTCCAATTTTCACTCAAAGCACTTTCTACCTTCAGCTCATTGCCCCCCTCTCTTGCTTGGGGCCCGATCTTCCCTCACGCTTTCGCGTCTGTACATCACCAGCTGCCTCTGACAAGGCCCAGTCATCCAGACATCCCAATTTTCCTGTATGGAAAATCCCCCTTATTCTCCTGACACAGTGTGATTAATCATCCCATTAACCCATCCACTGTCACTGGATTGTTGAGGAGCACTTATAACACAACCTCTACCATCCCTTGGGAGACATCTAATCTTCAGGCCATCTTCCAAGAGCTCTCAAGGAAAAAATCTTCTCGTCTTTGTGCGCTCCACACCTAAAACAACTATCATTCACGTTGAGCTTTATCGTCTGTCACAAAATGTTGTGTTAAGAGACTCTTAGTTCACAACAGAGAAACTTCAGCATAGTTTCAGATTCAAGAGGGCAAAAAAGAACTTTTTATTAGCAATAGTTAAGCACATTTAAGTAAGATCATCTTACACTAAATCAGTCGAAGGATAATGACATGCTGGGCTATGTGAAGTAATGTCTTGGAGTAAGTCAATGATCTTCTCGAAAGCCGGTTCAAATGGTGTTTTGAGACTTACTGCAGAAGTAAACAGTTTTGAATCTTCTTGTCCCTTTAAAAAAATTAGAGACCATTTCACGTTTTTATAGGACCCAATAACCCATTTAAAAAGATGGCTTATTCCACAAAGATTGCATCTTGGAACACAAAGGGGTCAAATGACTAAAATCTATTGTGGTGATACTAGGGCTGATATCAGATTTGTTAGACATAAAGCAGAGCCTAAACTTTAAGTTTATTGGAATTTTAGTGTTACAAGAGCAACTGAAAGGAATAGAAAAAGTCATCCACCCATTGTCTACATCTTCTTAATCAATGCCAGGTCAGGGTGGTGGTTAGGAATTTTCTATCTCCAGTGGTCAGCGAATCAAAGTGTGGCCAAGACAGCCCATCAGTCAATCACACTGCCACACACGGACAAATGACACATTATCCAGACCTTAAACATGTAAGTCTCTAGATGTGCAAAGTTGCTGGAGAGATTTCCCCAAAAACATGTACCCAGAGCTCCAGAAAAAGGAGGCTCTACAAAGTACTAGTTCAGATGAGCTGAATGCATGTGTGCCACCCTTTTCTATGTAAGAAGGTTTTAAGCCCATGCATAAAATTTGACAATGTCGCAAGAATTTTGACATTTTTGTGTTTGCATGTCACAGAAAACTCAACCTAACTTAAAGGCTGATCAATGTGAAGGAAGAAAATGCGCCAAACTGAAAACCGAAAAAGCAGAGACAACTTGAAGAAATAACGGGATTAGATACATCTCTGCTTGTTTTACATTTCATATTTATTGAAAGAAAGAAGAGCATTGAGCCAATTTGTAAAAAGTAACAAAATAGCAACTATAACACATTAAGTTCAACAAACCTCAAATTCATTAAAAGAAGCTTATAAATACACATTGTTGGGTTGTTGGAATACGCCTAAAAAACGCCTTACATGGACCATAGCATGGTGGAAATCTGCAGTGAAATAAAAATCTGAACATCTGTGGAAAAAAAATGGTGTAGCTGTAAAGTCAAATGTGAGCGAAAGGTTGTGTTTCTGAACAATAAGGTGCATTTCCCTTTACAAAAACAGTGAAGCGCCATGTGTCAGTGAGAAAACAATTTGGAAAAGTGACCTTAAAACTAACCTTAATCATTTGTTTATAGAAACAGTTCTTTTTCTTTAAGCTTAAAGGAAGATTGGGTTAAAAAAATAAATACAGTTTATTGATTGGCTGGATAGACTATGCTATACTATTTACAGAGAGCGCTTAATATTTCACCATTGTTCACCATGACATTGTCCATATATATATGAACCATGATAAGTACTGTAAAATAGTGTTAAATGGATAATCTGAATTAATATGGAAAAAAGGAGACTATGATATGGCTATATGGATAACAGTTGAAGAGACGCATACAGACAGGTTAAAGTCTGTGCATCAAAGTGCATAATGAACAAAGGGCCATTTGCAGCACCTGGGGAACGTTAAGGCTTCTGGGACAGCTTAATAAAAGACCCAGTGTCCCCACAAAAAAAAAAAAAAAAAAAAAAATAGCTGTTTCACTGTAGCCCTCCCTCATTAATGCAGGGATTCACAAAAAGCAAACATCTCAATTATTCCTCCTCATGTGTAAAGAAGCGACAGGTAAATTTCTGCTTGGAACTCACCCTGTGAAGATTCGCACTAGGCACACAAACACCTTAACCCACCGATTCATGACCAATTCATCAGAATGTCTAAGCCAATTATGAAACAACATCAAACACCACTTTTATTAGAAAGTGGAAGGCATAAGCTTAGCTTTGCAGACAGCATCCATTAGTGTTGCAAAGAGGAATTATGTTTCCTAGTGAAAAAACAAAACTGCTCTGGGGAAGGGAATGAAGAGGTTGAGAGTTTTAGAGAACTCAGACTAAAAAAAAAAAAAAAAAAAGTAGCCGATATTGACTGGGCCAGAATAAAAACATAGCAATCTGGAAATAAATATTTAACAATACTCTTGGTTTCTAAAAAGGAAAAGTTTTTTTGTTTTGTTTTTAAGAGGGTCTTTTTTTTGCAAAGGACATAATTGTTTAACTCTATAAATATAATTTATATAGTTTCTTTCTTCCATCCTGTGTTCCACAGCTCATGAATTCAGACAGATGTACAACCATCATCCGCAAGGCAAAGGGTCTTTCATCACTTGCAGACAAATTGGTCTACAATTTTGGTGCAGACCTTGCACTTCACATAGCAGCACCAGTGGAACTTGCAGTTGCATCGCTCCACAAGGGTTGCCTTGAATTGGTCGTAACCTCGGCCGCAGCACATCAGCTCACATCCATCCATGCCCTCTGATGTCTTGTTGCAAAGGCGCCCCACCGTGCCTATGGAGCCGGTGCTTTGGTTCTTTAAGCAGTAGTCTGGACTCTGGTCGATGTGCACCAGATCGTTGCTTGTTGGAGCGTTGAAATTGCTGTGCATTGGCACCAGTTTGCCACGCGAGTTAAGCTTCATGACTGCTGCGCTGTCGTACTTCTCCTTCAGAGCGTCGCCCACCTTACGGAAGTCGGCCAGCTGCAACCAACAGGTCTTTAAACTGCAGGATCCAGACACACCATGGCACTTGCACGACACATCGGCAAGGTTTGACACCGCCTTAGAGAAAAAAAAAAAAGATAATGAAAAAGTGGATGCAAGTGGTCATTCCCATTTCAAAAACCCTACAGAAAACAAATTCAGAGTGTATTGGTGCATACCACGCTCGAGAATGTTCTGTCTTGTTGCAAACACAAAATGTAGTATTTTTGAAAGATTTTTTTAGAGCCTTTTTGTGAAATGGAAGTAAAAAAAAAGATTTCTAACAAAATTATGACATGCGTAAGCTCTCTTTACGCTGATACTCAAATAAAATCAATTGCTACCAACAACCTTCAAATTAAGCTAATTAGTATAAATCAGAATAAATACAGCTGTACTGTGATTGTCTAAGCGATTTCTCAAGGAAAATGAAAGCACAAACGCAGCATTATTCAGACCAAGGGAAACACTAGACACGGATGAAGTTGTGTAGAACTTTAAACTTTGTTTTTATTTCAACTTTACCTAAGCAGGTAAATCTCATTGAGACATGGGGTTTCCCATTTCAAGACTGACTCATTTTAACCCTCTAGCTCAACACTCAGGAAGAGCAAGGCAGATGGCATGATTGGACAACTGACAGGTTGATGGGGTGTCCCCTCAGCTTGTCAGTTCCCGCAACCACGAGAAAAACAAAAACCTTATTAAAGCGCACACAGGGTCATTGTGACCCCGCCAGGACCGCATACAGGGCTTCTAGGACTGTGGGAGTTACATAGACATTGGTACGGTTGGTTATAAAATATCCTAAGCTATGAACATCTTGATGTACTATCCAAAAATTGAGTATGCCTCAACTGCAAACCACCCGAAGGACAGGCATCAGGACAGGTAAGCTGCTCAGAGATCCGAGTTTCCCTCCCAGCAAGACAATGCGGTTCCACAAAGCGCTCCGCAGATGGCGAATATGAATGCTTTCCAGTCCTTTTTTTTTTTTTTTAGTGTGTGTGTGTGCATGTTTGAAAGGGGGCAAAGGGGTATGGAGAAAAAAAAAAAAAAACAACCTTTGTCCTCTATGTCTCATGTCTATTGCTTTTGATACTAGTAATGTTTTTTGCATTTATCACATTAGGACCAACAATTGTAATTTGACATAAAATGCAAAACATTTAAGAAGTATGAATACTTTTGTAAGACACTGTACATCCCCATAGGGTTGCACTGTAACTTGTCTCTCCAGCAATCAAAGATGCTGTTGTCATAAGGCATCACTTTTCTTCCGAGGGCATCATTACTTTGTCCAAGTCTCCAAAGGTGCACAACATAAAATGTCCACTCATTTGTTTAACTTGAAAGGGAACAGGCCAGAGAGAGCTAGCATGATGCTTTCTTTGAGGTTGATTCAAGATGTCTGGAAAGGAAAAACCCCAGAGCTGTTTCCAACGACTCCCTCTCCCCATACACATCAAAGCTCCGGGGGGAGTGAACAGACAGAGCTGTTAAACAGATGATCATACAGAATCTGTTTTACGGACCTGGATTGTCTCACTTCTGAAAGTCTGCGTTCCTCTTTGAGAACTTTTACACTTGTTTCTTTGCGGATAATGTAAAAGGTGATGCCTTACCCTCCTTCCTGCCTCATTATTGTGAAGGTTCATCTGCAATCTTGCACTGTCGTATGAGCCTTTCGGATAGCTCTTCTCTCTCTCGCGTGCATCCACAAACTCTCTGGAGAACCTGTAGCCGTAGTTAAGGTTGTCCCCACATCCGCCCCACAGCCAGTCTCTCTGTAGATCTTTGGGACGAGCGGCCCGACTGCAGCCGCAGCTGTTGAGCTCGCCCTCTCTGCAGGCACGGCTCACTGTGTTCACCACCCCTGCTGCGCTGATGGCATAGGTGAATGCCGTTTCCCGACTGCCTGTAGATACAAAAACACAAGCATTATATCACATTTGACATACTGAGGCTGGAAGAGAAAATCTAAATGCTACTCTGTAGGCTGAATAATATTTCCTTGTAAATATTCATACTGAACTTCTTCACGCTTCGTCACAACCCAAGAACATGATGTATCGAAGTGATATCTCAACACAAAATAGCACATCATTGATTTTTCTTTTTCAAATAAAAACGTAAAAGGGTTGGTGTGTATGTGTATTTGTTCCCTTTTACTCTGACACTAAAAATGCTCCAGCATAACCAACTGCCTCAGAAGTTTCCCATTTTGTAAATAGAGCCTCCTTGTGTGCACATTAACAAGCAAATGGGCAAACAAAGCAGGTTTGGTGGTAAAACATGGTTACAAGCATTGCACATTGTATGGAGACCTGTTTGATCGTCCAGAAATGGAAAGAGTACCGCACAACTGAAAACCTGGTCATCCACTTGAACTGAATGGCCAGGGGCAAAAAAACATTTAGACAATACACAAAGAGGTCCATGGTAACATGAGGAAAGCTACAAAGACCCACAGCACAGGTAGGTATCTACGAACACAAAAACTGTTAGGTATGGATTTCATACCTAATAAGATGGCAAGAAGAAAGCCATGTTGCAATAATGTCATTAGAAGTCCAATTTACAAGTTGCTGCAAACCATAAAAGGATGCAGAAGATGCTTTAGTCAGTAGAGACTTGTTGCTGTAAATGCAGTGGAAGCTGGTTCTACAAGTGACATTAAGTAATTTCCCTTCCACTTCACAACTATGTGTTACTTTGTTTTGTTTGATCTAAAATAACCCAAGAAAATTATTTAAGTTTGTGGTTGAAATGTTACAAAAATATTGAAAAGTCCAAGCAGCGTGAATACTATGCAAGGTCCGGTCTCCATTTTTGGAGTTTAAGCATTGACATCTATTCAATATTAAAGGCATATCTTTCTGATTTAAGACTGTGTGTGATGTTGTGAGATGTGATGTCATCTGACAGCATTCACCATACACTTAAGATTACAAAGCACTCCAGCCAAGTAATGCAGGCTCGTCATCTGACAGCATGTTGAACAGTGTAATCTGCTTTGCTGTTATTGGGATGCAGCCAGAGAGAACACAGCGCCCTCAAGTGACAGAGATTCCTCTTCACAAGCCACTTGTGTTTGAGCAAAATTAAACGTGACAGCGACTCTTGCTTTGTCTTTCATGAGTGAGTGATCTGGAGCCACTGTTCATTAACTTCCAGGTTTCTGCCCTTCAACATTTCCTCTACACAGACAAGAGGTCTTTACAGAAATGCGCATGGACTGTATTCATTGTCACTCCAACAAAGCCACAGACAAGTACAGAAAACTAAGATAAGATAGCAGCTCAAAAAGAACCAGGTAAAAAAAGAAAAACAATAAAGCTGCTTGGTAGAATGAGAAGACAAGAACTGCTAAACAATAAAAATGCACGCTTCATATACTTACTGGGCCAAATCTATAGGGATTGAGCAGTAATGACAACAACAGATGGGAGGAAAAGGGAGATGGGTCAAGAAAAAAAGTGATAGCGCAAGAAAAATACATAAATATTATAAATGATAGAAAACAACCACACTGAAGAACTCCTTTGTCAAGTCTCAAAGAATGCTTTGAGGCAGATAAGATCAGAGTTCCTGGGGGATTAATTAGTTGTGAACAACTTTTAATCCAGCATGAGGATACTGGCCTAATAGTGGAACTGTGGACAGATGAACTCTAATCTTCCGAGCTGCTCATGCACCATAAACCCGAGCAAGCAAAGCCGCCAAAAAGAGGAAATGTGAACAGTCTCACTCTGCTGCTCAGTTTTAAAGCTTTCACACAGACAACTGTAAAGTGGAGGACATGTTTATCCAGCCCAAAGTGGACCAAGACAATGCTGTGGAGGACGGGAGCTAAAAGACTGGCAGTGTGTAAAGTTTTCATTTAGGACTCACTTGTGGAATAAAGATCAAAAGTACTCCACTAATTTAATGCAAATGGAATAAATATAAATTCTGATTTTAGATGTTAAACAATATCACAATAGAAGATTAACCCTCAACATTGTATCTAGAGAGGCCAATTCAACAGTGGATCAGTTGGTTAAGATGAGCTATTTTTCAAAGACTGAAATCATCATTTAGAATAAGTACATGCTAGCAGCAGACATGACTGAGAAATGTTTTCAAACTCATACCCCGTCATCATGGAAACCACACAAAGAAGTTCATATGACGCAGCTTTTAAAGTTGAAGGCTATCGATCTGGCAGTGCAGATCGATAGCTGCTGCACGCAAGCCTGACGTGAACAAATCCATGATTCGGAGTTTGACACGGAGGGCTGCATCCTTAATAGCAGATTAAGGACGATTAGCACATATTGTTTAGCACAATTAGCACAAGGACGATTAGCACATATTGTTTAGCACAATTAGCACAAGGGCGTAGCCCTCTGCTGCGTCCTTGTGGAAAATTTAGAGTGGGAGATATCAGCGGCTTATACACAGTCCAGTCACATTAATGTGACCACCACGTACTTTCCACTTCAGAGTTAAATAACCAATCACAGAAGGCAGGTGGCAGCACAGTGCAGTTGAGCGTATATAAAGGGTGTGTGTGGGCTTCGGAAAACATTTCAATCGTTGGCGTAATGCAGAAACGAAGCGATTTATCCGACGTCCAAAAGGGCATGATCATTGGCTTTCGGGCCAAGGGTGGAAGCATTTCCGAAACGGCTGAGTTTGTGAACTGTTCGCGTGCCGCCGTGGTAAAAGTGTACCGTGCATGGCAAAATGGGACTGTCCAAAATCAACGACGTGGCAAATGTGGTGCACCACGGGCCATAGATGACAGAGGCGAACGACGGTTGCGGAGATGCGTTCGGGCAGATAGACGGGCTACCGTTGAGCAACTGACCACTAAAATGAACCAAGGGGCTACCACAAGTGTCTCCCAAACCACTATTCAGCGAACATTGCTGCGTCTGGGCCTCCGAAGCGGACGCCTGGTTCGTGCACCTATGCTGACTGGTGTTCATCGACGACGAAGGCTAGAATTTGCACGCCAGTACAGCAGCTGGACGTCCACTGAGTGGCGACAGGTAGCGTTTTCAGATGAATCGCGTTTTATGCTCCATCGGACAGATGGACGTTGGCGTATAAGGCGTGAAACCTCTGAAAGGAACCACCCTGCAACCATTGCAGGAACGGTCCAAGCTGGAGGCGGGAGCATTATGGTCTGGGGAATGTTTTCCTGGCATTCTCTGGGTTCACTGATTATTGTGGAAGGCACGATGGATCAATACAAGTACGCATCTGTCCTTGCGGACCATGTCCACCCCTACATGCGCATTGTTTTTCCTCAGGATGATGGCATCTTCCAGCAGGACAATGCGAGGTGCCATACAGCTGCCAGTGTACGTGCGTGGTTCGAAGAGCACCAGGATGAGTTTACCGTCCTCCCCTGGCCAGCAAACTCACCTGACTTAAACCCAATCGAGCATCTGTGGGACCATCTCGATCGAGTTGTTCGCGCCATGGATCCTCAACCGCGTAATCTAGCGCAGCTGGCCACGGCATTAGAGTCGGCATGGCTCAACATCCCAGAGAAGACCTTCAGGGACCTAAGTGACTCTCTTCCTGCACGTCTCGTAGCAGTTCGCTCTGCGAAAGGTGGTTATTCTGGCTTTTGACAGATGGTCACATTAATGTGACTGGACTGTGTATATGTACGTTTCCTTTTTTTTTTTTTTTTTTTTTATACTTTGTGGGTGTGGCTCTTTAGTCCGCAAAGTATGATAGTTCTTGCAAGAATATGTTCATGTAAAATTTTTTTAAGTTTAATTACTTTTTGAGTTAGAATGTGCTTCTATAATATTGTGCTTTTTTAATGCTTTGGAACTGAAGTTCTTGTTTACAAGCCATTAAAAGAAGTGGTCACAGGTCACTTTAATGCAATCTTAAAACACCACACTCCACTAGAACACCCTGGTCTGATAACGTCGTACAGATTTCACAAACAAACTCAAAACCAGGGCTGGTTAGTTCTGAGATCTGACACCTTACTATGGCTCATTTTTTTTTTCTTGCTGTAATTTTCATTGCACATTTCCATCACTATTATTTTTATTAATTTAATCTGACCTACTGCTATTGGTTTGCTATAGTGTATAGTCCAAGTTGTGTGCTTTTCTAAATGAATGCATCAAATTTTATATTGGGGCAGAAATTAACAACTGGACGGATGGACCAAAAGCATTTTGTCCAAAAAGAAAAAAAATTGTTTTTTTCTTTATTTGTCTAATTCGTATAAATCACTCAAGTTAAGATAAATTATATAAATTCTCCCACCACAAGCAACGACTGGAATCAAAACCAATACCAAATGAAATCCAAAAGCATTTTGCGACTAAAGCTGTCAAGACTGCTGTAAGTCTGCAGAGATCACAACACTAATATTGTTTATGTTAATTACACTTAGAGAGCATTTAAGTACTGATGGGGAAACTTAACCAAACACAGTTAATCCACAAATTGATTTAGGTTTAGCAAAAGAAAGCAAAACTAAGTGAACAAATTTTTTTTTAAAAAAATATCAAAATTTGATTCCCCTCCTCATACATCTATAAGCACAGACACTGTAATCTCTGACAAGTTGATGTATTGGAGCATATACTCACTGCACTCCTATTATGTTTAAATACAGGCAGAAAGCAATCATTCAGACTGTGTGTATATATGTGTGTGTATTAGACCATCTCCCATTCATCAGGGGGAGAGCAGATTCTCTGCCTCCCTCCTGCTCCATGTCAGGGGCTGCTTTTGTGGGCCAAAGCCACATGTGATTTATCCAGCAACCTCACCCACCAACTATTCCCTTCACTCAGCTGCTGAGAATCATCAACTCTATGCATTTCACACACAGGCATACATTATATATATATATATATATATATGTGTGTGTGTGTGTAATTTAAATGACTAAAAAGGAGGTCAATTCATGAATAATAAAAAAAGAAAAACAAAAAAGAAATCTTAGTTCACTCTACTTAAATAGTAGTACTGATACTCTTTAAAAATGTTAACATTGCCTCTCGCTACAGCCTCAAAACCTGTTCAACAGACCAACACAATAGGGTGTATAACAATAAAGTAGAAATAAAATTATCCATGGTTTTCTGCTTTTTTTTATGATTGAAATCTTTGAAGTGTGGTCTACTTTTGTGCTCCGCCATTTTTTACTCAAATGTCTCTTCGTTAAATGCAATGTAACCAAACACCATCAATAGTCACCTACTTCGCCGAGAATAGTCCACCTGTTTATAATGTAATCTCAATATAGCTACAGTTGCTCTGCTATGTCCTCTAAAAACATTTGTGTATTTAGAGGACATCAGCAAATATGTCCCCTAAACAAAAGAACACACAAAAGGGGACAAGGGTAAAGTTCTAGAAAAGTTCTGGAGAGTGAGTTTATCAAAATGTCCAAAGGTTGTAACATTTCTGTCAGCACTTTAACTCCAGAGGAGGTGCAAAGAGACGCAGTTCTCAGTTATGAGAATCTGTTGACGAGGCAAATATTAGTTGTAAACTCCAAAAATCTGTCCTTTGCTTATGAGTGGGTGTAAGAAAGGTACATTTAAAAGAAGGCAACTCAAGGCCATGTTAACAGTCTGGTGCACACCATGTCAGAGACACTATAAATATATAGAAAAATGTGCTCGGGTCAGATGACTTAAATTTGTAACCTTTTTTTGCTTGAATGCTAAACAATGTGTGCGTGTTAGAAAACTCTCGTTCCTCTATGTTGGCAGCAGTATCATACTGAGGGGATAAAAATCAAAGCCAGATATTCCCTTTCTATTGGTATATCATATCAAAGAATATTCATGTGTCAGAATGTTAGGCAAAGTTCAGACTTTAATCCAATTGAGACTGTGACAGAACTTTAAAATTACTCACGGGTCTCAACGCAATCTGCTGAGGTTGAGCTACTTATTAAAGTTGGTAAATAGATACCCTCAAATATTTATTGTTTTAGTTGTAGCTCAAAGTTTTTCTATAAAGTATTTAAGGGAGCTGGAGGAAAAAAAAAAAAGACCACCACACTTCCGATTTCTATCAGTAAAATGTTATAAAATTCAGTTACCTTTACACATGATAATTATTAGACTGTTTCTTTTAGTCCATCACATAAAAACACAAGAAAATACATAGAAGTTTGTGGATGTGGCATGACAAAATACCAAAAAGTTCAAAGTGTATGGATGTTTTGTTTGTTTTGGGGTTTTTTTGCAAGGCACTCTGAGCTACATATACAACACTCTGGTGAGTTGCTACAGCTGGAACTAAATCTGCCCAATTTGTCTTCATGCATGCGTTTCCTGTGCTTTCCTTTTAGTTTAACTTTCGAAGAATTTCTTACCTATTTGCATGACGCGTCCGAAAACAGAGGCGTTGTCCACCGTGCTGCAGTTCCAGCGCCGGTGCCTGAACTGGTACTGGCATTCTCGAATCCCCATTTTGGCACCTTCACCAATAAACTGCATGTGGTCCTGGTAAAGCTGGCACAGTTTCTTTTGGCCCTGAGACAGACCCACCAGCTGGCTGCACAGAGGCTGGGCCCCGATGATGTAGGCCTCTGGGATCAGTAAAGGGTTCATGGCCAAAGACCTGGGGGTGGTGGGACACACAGTGCAGTGTTTTCACTCATGTGCCACTGAAACAGATGTATGGCGGTTTCACAGGCCAAGGCCGTGATCAGCAGTTGATTTCACTTGATTGGCTTTGAGAAAGGTATGTAAATCATTGCAATGAGAGGCATTTAGTCAGTGCCACAAGTAAAATCTCTTCATGCGAGCTCAAGCACTACGCTCTGAAAACATTTAGAGGGTAATGAGAGCGAAAACTATTCCGAATGTAATTGAAAACAACATTGAGATAAATGCTCTGATGTATTCGTTTTGAATCTAAC
Organism: Poecilia picta; assembly: GCA_033032245.1. Lineage (NCBI taxonomy): Eukaryota > Metazoa > Chordata > Actinopteri > Cyprinodontiformes > Poeciliidae > Poecilia > Poecilia picta. The sequence continues at coordinate 16,510,052 of CM065359.1, read as the reverse complement.
AAAATTATAAGCCTATCCCCAATTATGCATCAAGAGAATGTTGCTTCAGTTTTAGTTTTAAAGTCTTAGTTTTAAAGCTTTTACTTAACAGGAGAAAAAAAAAAGTTTTTGCGGATTACTGACTTCAAAAGTACTTAAACTAAATAATTCTCAAACACTCGTGTCTAAAATTATGAGCCTCCAGGGTTTGCACAATCTTTGGGTGCCAAATATGGAACTGATTGTTTAATTTAAATTAAGTGCAATATTCAGAAAAAAAAAAAAAAAAACATATGATGACTGTACCAAAGAAGATGGCAAGAACCACTGTAAAGCAGCTGAAAGAGGAACACCAGTGTGAGCATCTGGTTCCAGGCCACAGGACAATTAGAGCAGCCCATCTCTGAGACCCCAGAGAGACACAATTAGCCCCAGTGTAACCTGATCAACTGAGGAAACTCACCAGCGAGGGAACACGGGAATGAATACACTGATACATACACACTAAGGCACATAGCAGGGGGAAGAAAAGAAAAAAAAAATCATTGCAGCTTCTCAGCACTCAAACACACATGCAGATTGATGCTCTGTCAACATCCACCCTTAAATCATTCACACCTGTGAGTTCTCTCTAAAAGGAAACAGAAAGACACACAGACTGTTTTTTGCCTCCATGTCAACTCTGTAAAAAAAAAAAAAACCCTGGTAATGAAAGAGTCTTCAGCAAGGTTTGTAATCGGACTCAGTATTTGAACTTTAATGTTGCTGCTTGCCGAGTCGGGTCCATTAGTTTAGTTTCTTTTTTTTTGGACAAATTAATTCCATAATGGGCTCCCATTGTGCAAACCATTTGCTTTGATCTGGCTGTTTCTATTTTTCCACATTAAAAAAACGTCTTATTTAATAAATTACATTTCAGATTTCAACGTTATAGTGGCAATAAACTGAAATGTTCTCAAAAGTGTTTAGATGAAAATTTTTATTTTCGCAATAAAATTTCTTATGTCAGTGTTAAACAGCACACCAGTGTATGAAAAGATCCTTGTGGAGATTTATCTCAACTGGAACAAATGTGCACATGCATATTCCTACTTATATGCATTTGAGGACTAAATTCTAAACCACGGCATTTAATGCGACTGAAATATTCATTTTTTTTCTGGTTTGGCAAAATGTTTAAAACATTGCAGGGAAAATGTGTTTCTGGGAATCTATGCGCTACAGTCAGCATGTTGTACAATGTAGCTGAGCAAGTTTGGGGAATAAAAACACACACAGACCTCAAGCTGTCTTTCAAAGCAAGCAAAGAAAAATATCTATTTTTTAAACAGAAATTTCCCCCATTGTGTTTTTTTTTTCTTTCAAGCTTTTTAAACAAGTCAGATTCAAATACAAATTTAGAAAATGGACAACGCTGACAAAGTGAAATCTCATAGAAGCAGAAATGTCTACATACCACCATGAGTTGGCCTCCACAACCACCTGCATGAGGAGTGTGAGGAGTGTGAGGGCAAAGACACAGTGCCTGGAGTCCAGCAAGCTGCCAGAGGGCCAGCAAACTGGCCGACAAACACAACTTAGCCTCATGTTCATACTGCCAGAGATCTGCAAAAGAACAAAGTGAATTTGTTTAGTTGTTTTTACTTGTTCTGCTCATGTTTCAGAATAAAAACGTGGATGTCAAGTAACAATTTTAGCTAAATTTGCTTATGTGCAGCACAGATGCGAAAGTGTTGAGAGCCAGGGGGTCATCAGGGCTTGCACTGCAGAGCCAGAAAAGTCAGTGAGTGTGAATCAGAGAAGACTGACAAGCATGCAGTCAGAGATGAAACAATGGTCATGAAACCACAGACACATTCCGGAGAGCAGCCAGGGAAGGCCTAAAGTTAGATTTTATAGAAATGCATTTTAGTGTAGAAATTGTTCAGATGAGATTTCTAAAACCAACATGCTCAGACTAAAACAAATAATTTAGGGTTTCTATGAATAACAGTCATCAAATCATCAATTTCTATGACTGTATTAAGAAAGAAGTTTTTTTCTGTTGATTTTGAGAAGTGAGAACATTTTTTAGATCATAGTTTTAATTTCAAGAAATTTATTTGAACTTTTAAAATGTCTATATTCAAAATATACAATAGCTCCTGGACAATTTTAGTAGGAAGTACAGGTAGTCTAAAGAATATTTATGATGTCATTCTGCAAAAAAGTTCAACTCAATTTTGATTTTAGGCCATTAAATTTCTGGCAAACAGGAGCCACGTTTTGCGTGCCGCTTGGCCAAGATAACTCACATTTAAGGGGCGGGAGAAACGAGCGCTATTGTTGAACGAGTGCGTGATATTGGTGCAGTTTGACGCAGGCAGAAAATGAGTCTAAATAATTGCCCCTTATTTTGCAAACTAAGCAGCCGTGCCAGTCTTGAGGTTCTGTGTGAATTTTGGGATCGAGTTGTGATTTGCCACGCTCCTTTTATTTTTCAGGGTTGATTCGAGGAGAGACACAAGACAACCGAAAACTTAAAAAAAAAAAGAAGAAAAAAAAAAAACAACTTCCCCCCGGCACGCATGTAAAATGACTCACGCACGCAGCACGCATCAGCATGTGCTTGGACGTTTTGCGTGCAGCCCGGTAATAATAATAATTTGTGAGCTTGTTCTTTGTGCTTTTTCAATGTAATTTAAAAAGCAGTGATTGTTCAGAAACAAGAGGCCTTGCGTAGATTTTAAAGTGGTGTATAGCGTTTTTCATGCCCTAAACGAAGCCGGTTTGAAAATAAATTAAGTAAATACCCCTTATAATTATCTTCATTTAAAACTTTACAGTTACGAACGAAAAAAAAAAACATAACATTTATGAATGTTTGAGACAGTAAAAAAGTAGCAATATTTTATTGGAACATTAATATACACTTCATTGCAGTTTGCTAAAATTATTAGTATTATGCCCCGCCATCATAAGGTGTGTAAATCCATGCGCCCAGTGACCCCTGGAAGCGATTTGACCCGAGCAAAGGTTTCATAGGACCCGGCCAGATGACTAATGACTGCGCTGCGATTTTTTGTCGGAGCAAGAGGAATCTAACTGAAGACATGTCCGCATGAGAACAAAAAATACCGTCATGGAGAAGATAAACAGTTTCTTTTTTAAGAAAACAGGGGCAATTATTGGAACCGAGGCGTTAACTGGGGCGGAAGTTCTGTGGATATAATGGGAAACTTGAAAGTTAATTTAAGCTTCTCCCCCCCCCCCCTCTCTTTCACAAAAAAACATTTAATTCTAAGTTCTTACAATAAAAACTTGCATCTTATCAGGGAGTTTTTACGGAAAACGAAAGGTAGCCATTAAAAAAAATTCAGCAACAAAGTTTCACAAATGTACTGTTTGGGGTTAAAATTAAAAGCACACATTTCAACACACAAATTAATGAACAACTTTCTCCTCCTTGATGCTTCTTACAAACCAGGAGAGGGAGCCAGGTGCAAGGATTTGATGAAAGCACGAAGTGACATTTCAAGCTTAGAAAACTTTTGAAGCCATCATTCACGTACAGCTGTCACAAATAAGCTGTGTGTGACATTTGCTTAATTTCGTTTTTATTATTACTATTTTACACTCCCGGCAGCAGTCCCAGCAAGTTGGGAGCGTGTTGGTTTTTTTCAAAGCATGTTTCACACACACGCCATCTGTCAAGAACTTGCATCCACATTCTCATTCAGGAACCAAATGCTTTCCACTGATCCCAACAGGACGACCGGCTGGTGTAAAAACGGAGTCACTAGATATACTCACCAGGGAGAAAAGCGCTTTAGAAGTAGTAATCCACTCTCTGCAGACGATATCGAGGAAATAATCCCAGATCTGGCCAGGTGGATTTCAGGTTACTGGAGGCAAACGTCGCTTTTTTTTTAATATATCCGTATCTCTTGGAAAAGTGCTTGATGAGGCCGAGAGTTCTTCTGTTTTCGAGTTTTTAAGTGAGAAGTTTCGCCCCACAAGTGTATCTATTAAAAGCGTTCCGTGCACTTATAGCAGCTTAAAAGTCTGGTGAAAACAGTTCAATGCACGAAAAAAAATGCATGTATATATATATATATAAAACAGTGAAAGAAAATTACTTCCTTTTACAGTGCGTAAATTATGCGGCAGAAATTACTGAATAAAAGCCAAAGTGCTACTGGTAGGTCGTCCTACTTTGTCGATTTACGTCTTGAGTGAAGCCACTCACTAATTAAACCTCATCTACATCAGAAACAAACAAACAAAAAAACGATAGAAAAAAATGAAAAAAAAAAACCATTTCATGCACATGGGATCCAGCCGCTTCAGCCGCTCAAGTCATAGCGCTCTTTACCTGCAGAAAGATCCACACGGTGATCCTCGCCACACACGACTTGTCAATTTACCTTCCATTCTGCAGTGCTCTTATAATTCCCTCAGCCTGAGTCAAAAGTTTGCACACGAGAAAAAAAAAATTAAGTCCACCGCTGAACAAGTTGCTGGGGTAAGAAAGGGAAAAAAAAAAAAAAAAAAAGTCGAATCCAGGCTGTATGCTCCAAAGAAAGACAGACAACTTTCCCCTGTCTTCCAAACGATGCGGCTTGGCGAGCGAGCGCGCGCGGTGCCAAGAGGACAGAGTGTGAAACAGCGGCGTCTTTAGCTGTGGCTCCGTGAGCTTCGCGCTCCCACGCTCTATGTGTGCGTCTGGTTACGTTCAAGTGCAGAAAACTAGCCCTCCCTCCCTCTCTCTCTCCCTCCCTCCCTCTCTCTCTCCCTCCCTTTTCGCTTCTCTCTCACCTGCTCTCGTTGCCTCCTCTCTCGTACTTGCACGGATGCGCTGCTCGACAAAAAAAGAAATTCTTCAAAGCGCATGCGCTTCTCATCTATACCTATCGCTGTCTTCCAACGACTAGCTTTTTTAAGAAGCAAAGAATTTCAGCAAAGGTAAAAGTTGCGAAGGGAGGGGAAGAGGAGGAACAGAAAGGAGGGCGGAAAAGGCTGTAACAAAACAAGCGTCTCTATTACCTAAAATAAACTTATAAAGCACCCGCGGCTATTATACCAGGGCAGAGTCGGAGATTTTCACCGGCTGTGTATCAGGTTTCCGCTCCAACACAATCAAGACAAGTAGATCCACACCGTGCGCTCCTTACACAAGCCAATCTCATCACCCGAAGGCCTGAATGCTTTACGGTGCTTGCGGTAGGGCTAATTATTATTTTTATGGTACTCTATCTGAAAACAGGCCGCCGAAATTTAGACGCTTCCAGGTCGATATTTTTCAATCAGGCCGACGCCGACAGTTGGGGCAAAGTGAGTAATAGTTTCACACAGGAAGTCTACGAATCGGCTGAAGGCACGTCTGATGTAAAATTCCGCCCGAAAAGGATTCCATATGGAAAGAGAAACATTTTCTACTGGGTTGCACAGACACCATACAGTGTTGGTGTCTGTCTGTATACCATCACTTTATTTTAGGTGATATACATGTGCATCTGAATAAATAAGAGTATGATTGAAAGTTCATTTATGTCTGAAAAAATAACAATAAAAGAAATATGAAACTCACTACACTGATATGTCAAGCATTTATTTCTGTCGGTTTTTATGAACATGGTTTACAGATGATGAAAATTTAAATTCAAAATGTTATGTGTGTGTGCATATAATTATAACTTAAAAATGCAAAGTTTGTAGCCCAAGTTATTTTAATAGTAACCTTGTGCTTGACTGCATTGTTAGGTTTTATGTCTAGATTTGACAATACTCAGCAGAATCATCTAGGTTTAGATGAGTGGAATTGGTGGTTCTGACTTTGGACTTGATAAAACACAGTGGACCAACATCAGGAGATCTCACAGCTCCCCATATCACCACCGACTGAGGAATCTTCATACTGGTTCTCAGGCAGCTGAGATTTTCTGCTGCTCCTCTAAACCTCCAGACTCTGGCACTTTAAACTCCCAAATTAAATGCAACATTGTCTTTCATTTGAAAAGATATTTTAATCAGACCCTTGTCTGAGCGTGGTGCTTCTTAATGCACTTAGTACATTCATAGTCCACACTTTGTGAATCTTTCCCAAATGCATAAAGTGGATTTGTTTCAGAAGCTGCAGTTACCACTGTTGCTCATTTTTCTACCATGTGTTTTTATTTCTCTAACCTTTCCTTGCTTGGACATAACACACAGTTAACAGCTTAATTTCTTACTATTTATCTTCTGTGGTGTTGCTTTCTTTACTGTTGTGCCAATGCTTGTCTCAGGGACAAGTGGTAGGTCAGCTCTCTTCCCCATGACTATAAAGCCATAGCCCCATATAGCATCTGCATGATGCAGGTCATAGCACAGCATCTATTTATTACAAATCTTTTTACGCTTTTTTTTCCCGTTGTCACTATACCATATTCTAATTTTATTAGAAATAAACATTCTGCCTTCAATAGCCAATAAGAGTTCTTGAATTAAATTTCCAAAATAAAACTTCTTTTAATAATATTCAAATTTATTGAGATGAAGGATAAGTATTTTCAGTTGATTTTGTATCATATGGTGTTAGATCAGCAGCAGGATGGGACTGCCAAAGACTGGTTTTATTGACAATGGTGTTATTGTGCTTAATTGGCCAGCAAACCCACCTGACCCCATAGAGATTCTATAGAGGAGTGTCAAAAGGAAGATGAGACACAATCCCAAACAATACACATGACCTGAAGGTACCTATTAAGCACTGAGAACAGCAGAACCGCAGGAAAACCTGATACATATAATAAAACACCATAATCATTCATTATGGTGACAGATGATGCACATTGTTTACAAATCCATTAAAAAAAACAAATCAGTAACAAATATAAAAAGGAAATCTGCTGCAAAATGATTGCATCAATGTCCACAGGCTAAACTTTTACACGTCTTTAAGTTATGCACCTATCAATCTCTTTTCTATTTTGCCATGCTTGCTAGTTTAAAAAAAAAAAAAAGTATGACGTGGAATTATTTTGTGGAACACCAAATTCTGTCATGTCTTGGTGTGTGTTTGTTGCTTTTCATGTGTTCCCATTGTTAAACGTGAATGTATACAGAGAACAATGGAGTGTTACAAAGAGGTTCTTGCGTGTCACGACTGGGCACATTACTAATTCATGACGTTGCTGTCTTGTTTATTTTTATTTTTTCCACATTAAAGGGTCATCTGCTTTATGAGTGCCTCCAAGTTGCTCAATAATTACTTGCCATGTTATTCGGAAAGCAAGTGATGACTTGTCTCCAGGTTAGCCGAACATCTGCATGATGCCGTGATGTCTTTCAGTCACAGTTGTGATATTTATGTCTCAGTTACCTTATTCCATGGCATGCACAGGTGTATTTTACAAGATTTTTGTTGGATATAGTGAATATCTGTTGAAACTCTGATATGTTCAAAGAATTTATGACATTGAGGCTCAGATGTTGATCAGACATCATGTTACAGAGCTAATTGCAAAATAAGGTGATCTGGAGGCAGCTAAAACAACAGAATTTAATGGGTTTTTGAGATGCTTACTAATTTTACTACTAATTTTAAGTATAGCCTCTTTAAATTAGTGTAGAAATGCATAATTTTTAAAATTAAAATTTACCCAAGTGCATTATTCCTTTTATCATTTTATTAATGCTCCATATACAGTTCCTGCAAAATAGAGGGTTGCATGTCAAACGGTAATGTTAAAAACCTGTCACTATAGGTAAGTACCACTTTTTGCTCCTGAGTGAAAATGATCAAAGGAAACAGATTTTTCACAAAGAACCTAAGAATGATTTCTACAAAACAGAAACTTCACTAACATTTGAAATGTAGCATAAAGTTCTTACAAACCTCCATGACTCCTTAGTTTTGGTTCCAGCCATGTTGGATGCTAGGAGGCCATGACTGCATCAGAGAACACTTAAAACATGCTCAGCCACATTTCAGGATCCCCTCAGCCCCTCCTCTCTCTTCCACCTCCCTGTCTCACTACATCCCCTTCCATCCCCCCATGTTGCCTGAGGAAGAAAACTGGGCAACATCTGGCTGAGTTTATGAGGGAGAGGGAGAGAGAATTGGTAGACCATGAAAACTAGGAAGAATTCATCGTTTTTTTTTATTTATTTTTTTTTCAGCCTGTGCAGCAGGCCAGTGTTGTAGCTGCCATTGGAGGCGGCGATATTTTAATCCTGTGAAAATGCTGAACTTTGTGATGAAATTTACCAACAAGGCTTCTGACGTCATCCTGATAAAAACACATGTTGCCACTTAGGTTAAAAGTTTTATTCAAACAACGTGAACAAACTGAAAGCTGCCAAACATTGTAGAATGAGCCAAGGGTGAATACTGTTAGCCCCAGACTTTCACAGTCACTACAACTGAGTGAGCACAACCAAATCACACACACACACGCGCACACACCTACACACACACTGGACATATTCAGTCATTTACACACTGTGAAGCTGCTGAGTCCACAACAATACAACAATTATTGTCACTTCAAAGCAACTTTTAGTACAGTGAAAAAATGAATAATTATTTGGAATGCAAGTCACTTCAGTGTTGTAGTCACAGAAATTCACAAAATCAAATAGACAAGAAATACACCACTCTTCAGTATAAGACACACAGCAGATGTAAAAAGAATAAAAGAATAAGAGTGGCACTCAGATCCTTCTGTTGCAGAAAACCAAACAGAACACATTAATAAGGAGAAAAACACTGCATTTTTCTTCACTGTAAACTAAGGTTCTGACTTTTTGATTGAGTATAAGTGGATTCTCATTTTCTCTGTGGGAACATCAAGGTTCGCTTTTTTTAATGCCTGAGCAGTAGATTTACTACATCTTTCCTCAAAAAACATTATTTATAGCCTTTGAACATTTTTAACATTTCATCATGTTACAAACACAGTTTAGTTTGTTTTTATTGGGATTATTTGTTAAGAACCAACCGACAGTGGTGTGTTTGCCACAAACCAAGGAGCGGAGAGCAAATATGATGTCATTTGCTTTAGTCAAGGGAGATTAAACAGAATTTTGAAGCCAATATGCACAGTTCTTGGCTACATAAGTTCAGACCTAAATCCATTTGTGAGACTGTGGCGAGACTAGACATTCAATATCACAAAGGCTCTCCAAAATCCTTGCAGCTGTGATTATAGTAAAAAATCTCAAAAAACAACGAAAAAGTTTTTACTGGTCCATAAAATCCCCCCAAAAAATACATTTACGTTTTCGGTTGTAACATGACTGAAGTGTTTTACGTTCCAAAGGGGCAGGACTACTTTTGCAAGACACTAAGATCGCCATAATGTAAATTGGGCAGTGTTGAAAGTCTTGGATAAGAGTTGAATCATTTGGTGTTTCATCTTTTTTATTTATCCCAGTGGACTGCGGCAATTCCTTTGGCACCATACATTGAGGAGGTCTTAGTGGGTTGTTGATTTTGAGGTCCATGTTGTCATATTTACAAATGTCTGATATTTAGCTCCAGAAGTAAACACAAGCCTGCAAACATAAGCCTGAACAGGTATGGATCTGGGGCACACGCATCTGGCCTCGGCCTCAGTTTGCTTGCAGTCGTCAACACTGTTGTGACTCTTCGTTACTATGAAGTCAGGTCTCTGTTGCACCACAGCACTGCAAAATGAATCCAGCTCCCAGTCTATTGAAAACAGCCCAGAAATTGAAGGCAGGAGCAAACTTGCCAAAATTGAGCTGCAGTCTGAGATTCATCCACAAGGAGCTTGGGTTCCCAGCAAAACACTGCATTTGTCCACAAATGTTACCTGTATCAATGACGTAGATATTTATAAGCATTTAAAAGCCCAATCTGATGAAATTTTGTGCTTTATTAATGGGGTCTGAAAACGAAGACAAATCGTCTGGTCCTGGGAACTGAAGCTAATCAATCTTGTGATTCCAAATGCATCTGTTGAAAGAAACATAGAGAAAAAAGCAGATTAGTAAAAGTGGAATACCAAAAAGACACCTAAAACAGAAAAAAGTTTCTTCCCAGTGTACTTGTTTGGATAAACAGAGTGGTTTATCTTTATTTTATTTGGTTTCAGACAAAATAAAGGCCTACAGCTTATAATTTCTCAACATCTTGTTGGGTCTCCAGAGATTGCTACGAATGATCTATATGCCTTTGCCCAATTCTATTAAATGCTCATTAATAGAAAACAGGGAAAAGAGACTATTGGAATGTCTCTGTTATTCAGACGGCACAGCAGTCAGCAACAAGTCACTTCTTTCCTGAGGGCTGTGAAACAATGATATATGTCTCGTTTGCTAGGGGCGCCTCATTGGCTGAGCAAACAGTCCCCAAAATAACCACCAATCACCGAAGATGCTATCATCAGTCACTCACAGCGGGTATTGAGAAAGAACTAAAGTAAACTTTGTTTGCAAAGAGCTTCGATTATGTACAGATAAAACTATAGACGAAGCACAAAGATAGGGAAATTTGTAACGCATGATTGCTTATATGTCTAATGTGTGTTGTGCTCAAAAAGAACTTTCAAATTGCAAGGAATGTGTCTATTCTCTTCCTGCTTTGGTCTGATTGGCCACTAGGCAAAGAAGGATCATCCATTACATGCACAGGTAAATAAACACTTGTAGCAATTAAAATGCCATCATTTGTTATGCATCGTATAGTGTTCGTGTGTGTATGTGCACACTCCATGCATGCATGTGTCACCAGATATATGTCTATGCGTGTGTGTGTGTGTGTGTGTGTGTGTGTGTGTGTGTGTGTGTGTGTGTGTGTGTGTGTGTGAATTTGCGTACGTACGGTGACCATTCTCAGGTTTCATTGCCGTTGACTGCCCTCAAATTAATGATTCTGAGGCCCAAGAATCAACAAATGTGACCCCTAGCAGGCCGTAACACAGAGCACAACCTGCCTGTGGATGTGTTTGAAGGCCGCTCCTCTTTCTTCTCTGTCAGCACCTCTCTACCTCCACACAACAGATGCATTCACTACACAAACTCACACGTGACGCCTGCACTAGTGTTGTTTATGAGGAAGTGTGTTGCCATGTGGTCATGGGCATGTGTATGCTTAGTGGCCTATGATTATTTTACATGTCAGCATGTTGTGACAGAGTGTTACAATCGTATAAAATTTTGGGTTTTTTAGAGGTTAGGTGTGACATTTTTGGACTTGATTATGTAGACATGGAGAGACACGTGACAAGGAAAAGCATTTTAAATCAGCTGGGAAAGTAAGAAGCACAACATGAAAAATATCGCCTGCTCACATGGCAAAGACCTTTTTTTTAGTTTTAGAAGAAACATGAAGAAAACATAATAAAACTTTACAAATCCATAGTTTACCAAAAAAGGAATAGGCTAGGATTAAGCTCATGCTTAAACTGTTAAACAGCAGCTTACAACCTACATAAGTACATAAACACACATATATATTTAAATATGCATGTATATACATAGATGCACATACATTACTTACATACATGAATACACAATACAAGCTTTAATCATTTTACATTTTAATGGTCTCTTGAGGCTCACCAAGAAAAAACATATTTTTGATGTGATTATTCAATTCACCTCTGTTTTACACCAATTTTTTTCTTCACCATGTTCAATTAACAAATCTCACAATTCATAGTTACTCTCTATTAGCTTTAATAATTTCTTAATTCCAGAAGGTTCAGTGTCATAGTCATTATCTTCAGTATCTTTGAATTTTAAAGTATTACTTTAAATAAAAAGTTTATTAACTGGTTCACAATATCCAACTTTATTAATAAGACTAATAAAGCATTTTTGTACCTTATGTAATATATTGATTGTTTTACTTGCATTTCCCCAAATTTCTGAGAATTTCTGGAGGGATTAACCAAGGAGGAGTATATCATATGCAAGTCTTTTACACTTATTTAATATTTTATTTGAAACAAAATTATGTTTCTAGTAAACTGCAGCAGAAATGTGTTACACAAACTCCATCATTGTTAAGGTTTTGTGGTTAAGTGTTTCTGAAACCATACTGGATTCAATATATTGTTTTTTATTAAGAAAGGCGTCTAGACTTTTTGTGAATATATTTTTCACAATTTTTGGAAATTGTAGTAGCACTAATATCAGTCTATAATTTAATATTTGCTTGACACCACATTTATGGACTGGAAAGACCTCAGCGATTCTCATTTTGTTAGGAAAAATTTTAGTTGAATCTGTTAGAAATATAGACGAGGGGATTAATAATATTATAAATTACTTTGTTCACAATAGCCGTAACAATATCATTACAGTTGTTGGCGTTCTTACTTTTTTTTTACTACCAGCAAAATGCATTTGCTGCTGAAGAACTTGACACCTTGCTGTTCAAAAGAAAGTAATTCATCTGGTGGTGCATCTTTCCCTTTATTGTTTTCTGCTGTTGTTCTTGCATATTTGTGATGTGTCATCTTAAGTCCAGCTCTTCTACCTCCTCATTTTTTTCTTTGGTAGTTGCTTTCAGTCGTTAAAATTCTCCAATCAAGTGCATCAGGCTTGTTTGTTACTTTACCACCTTGCTCAGTTCTTCTGATATGGCAACTTGGAGCCATTTTTGCTGCATGTTAACTTTTAATAATCCTGTAAGTTCAATAGGCCTTTGCTGATAGTGGAAGCACATGTAGTCAAAAGGTGCTTAAAAATAGAATAATAGCTGAAATGAGCTAGCAAATGTAAAAATTAGCTGAATATCAAAGTCAAAACTTAAGCATTTTCTTGTTTTTGTACTTCAAATATTCAGGAGACTTTCACTAAGCTGCAGGCCAGATCTATATAGCCCCTCTGAGTCAGCAGCCATCTCAAAAAGCATCAAGGCCTTTTGTAGCCAAAAGGTCACAATCCACAATTTTCTGCACCATTGAGTGTTAAAGGCAGCAGTAAGGAAGGCAGCTACTTGATCTGAAGAACACAATGAGGGCATTATATCGATTTGTTCCTTTTTAAGATACAAGTGTGAACACCTGCTGAGTTTAAAACCAGTGGAACCAAACTAAGAATTACAAGTGTTAGTGTTGAGAAGGCATGGCCTGTTTATCTCTAGTAAGGAGTGAGGTTTTTTTTTCTTCTTTCAGTGCCATTTCAAAACTTCTTAAATTTTCTACAATAGCATTTCTAAATTTTAAAGTCCTTTTATTGAAATGCCAGAAAAAGTGATCAGTATTTTCTCTGGATTGTCTGAGGCATAGAGTAATGCAGAATTGGTCAGCTGGCTGCAAATAGACTAGTAAACAAAAAGTGCTGTATGAAATTTTTTCAAGTAACAAAAATGGACAATCAATGAATGCTATTGATGAAACTGTTTTATGACTAACACTCAATGTTACTTTAGCAGCAGTAGTAGGCATACATGTTGCTTGTCTGTTAGAAATAAAACCAAGTACGTTATGTTATATACATTTGTGCGCGAGCATCATATTTTATTTTTAATAATTAATACTGTGAGAAACATTTCTGTCAGAAAAGAAGCATACTACATGGGAAAATACAATGTCTCTCTCGTCCCTCAACTCCAATCGCCATTCCTATCTCCTCCTCCCCATGTAGCCCTCGTCTTGCTCCCTCCTCCTCCTCCTCCTCCACTTTCTGCATGCTTGATGGTGGGATCAGATGAGGTGAAGACTTTCTCATATTAATAATTGTTGAACTTGTGTTTAGGGACAAAGAAATGATGAACATATTTAGAATGTTCTTTGCAGATCCTGATGATTATTCTGAGTGGAAACCCAAACGAACTGTTACTTTCTTTGTTGAGTAAAAGATGGGACAGTTTTCCACTAAACCGGTTCCAGTGCTTAACCTGGGAAAGTGCTATTTTCAGTTCTTAACTGGTAGGATAAAATAACCAGTTTGGCTTTCCACAAGTAGAGAATCAGGGTGGAGCCAGGCCATTGCGACACTAAATACATCTCTTTTGGTAATGTTTCATCTCCCCGCTGTTGTATTCAAAAATTAAGTTTAAGTATTCCAATCACATTATTTCTGAGATAAAGAATGGGACTCAATATAAATAGTTTTCCTCACAGCACCATTCTGAAATGTGCTAAATCTGTTTTCATCAACACATGTCTAACGTATTTGTGAACCCTTCTCAGAACCGGGTGAACTTTGGATGCAACCAGCAGCACTTTGTTTCAAGTCAGATTTATTAATACCACCTTAAAAAATGTAAACAACAATAGCGTTTAAAAAGTGGGTCAGAAACGTTGTTCATAGTTTTAGTGGAAAATTACACAAATATATATAAGGCTTGCTTAATTACTAGTAATCCATTTTTATTAATGACAAAAACTGAGAAATTTTTAGAACTGAGTTTTAAAAATTATGCTCACAACGCATTGATTGGTTGTTAACAATATGTTAATCAAAGTTACCATATTCTTGATGTTATGTTATGTTATAAATGAATATTGTATCTAAAAGTCTTCATGCGAGTCCTGTCTTTCAACTTGCTACTGACAGAAACTGCCTGTTAATGTGATCGGTGTTGTATTTGGGGACCACCAATGTCTGAGTGATCCCATCTTTGCTCGACTTTCCCTTGTGTTTTAGTATTCTTTAACTCCCACAGATACAAAAGGAAAAACACACCAAATTCAATTTCAAGTACAAAGATTCAGGCCTCTACTCGGTTCTCTCTGCCACAGGGAACTCTTAAACATATCAGAAGATGGAATGAGGAAGAGGAAAAAAAAATTGGGAGTGAAATACTGTGTAACAGAGGGATAGCCCAAAAAGTGAGCTGACTTTCTTACTGATCTGTGCAAATCTCCCTCCCTTTTTGTGTTCATACAGTAATTCTGAAAGTCTAACCTGCACATCACGTTGTCCCAGAAACAAAATATCTTCTCTGCAACAATTACTTCAAGAGCTCATTCTTTCATCCCACAATTTTTTTTACCTTTTTTCTCCACCTTTCTTTCTTTTCTCCGCCTGACTTTTACAACTTCCTCCTGGTTGAGGCGCAGCCCTAACCCAAACAAAACTCCATTTTTTAGTTATTGGCCCTCATGGCATGTAATGGAGAATCAAGCTAATTATCCCTACAGCTGTTTTCACTTGCTTTTTATGTAAGCAATACCTGGCTGATCCAGAGAGCAACAGTGAGGCCCTTCTTAGCGCTCCAGGCCTCCAGGCCTGCTGGAATTAGAGAGCATAATGCCAGGTCCACACCCCCCCTTTTCCTTCGCCACCGATACTGCCTGTGTGTACCCCTGAACCCATCTCCCGGCACACAAGCCCACCTAACTCAGCTTGACACAACCCCCTACTACTCAAAAAAACACGCAGTCACACACACACGCACACACCCGGAGCCTCCATGTCCACCCGTAAATCTACCTTTCAAATTCCCCCCTTTGAACTTCAACAAAGCTGCTCTTCAACAACTAAAACGGATCTGCACGACAAGCATGCGCTTTCTTCCACTGATGGCAATTAATGACAGAGCTGAGCAAGGGTGTGGCTTAGGTTAAATGGGAACCATCTCCCACTGTCATCAGACTTGAACATAGATGGAGCCAGTGCAAGGATGCAGACAGAGGGGTAAAGAGTGAAAGAAAACAATTCCTCAGTGGCTAATTACACAATTTCCTTCATCTGAACAAACACATACTTGGTTAAAGCAAGTGCGAGCAAGCTTCACAGATGCCAGTTTTAAGGGTTTTCACGAGGAGACCTACTAACACCATCCATAACGGCTTTCTAGCTGTGCCGCGAAGGTAGACCCCAGACAAAACATCATCACCACATTTTGTAGCCGTTGGGGAGTCATGCCCCAAATTACACTTGAGTGTTGATCTTCTTCTCCAGCAATCCTTCAGAAGAGTGAGTCAGTGAACATAAACAGTTGCTGGTGTATTGTTTCACTCACAACAGTTCATTCCTGAACACAACCAGAAAGAAGTGTGTTTGGTTCACACGCCACTAGGTGGTGTGCACTGTTGTTGGAAGAAGTATATATTTGTGTATCAATCTGATTAACTTCACTTTTTCTTAGCTTTTATTTTGTTTGAACAGTGCCTCATTACCTCCTTGTGCTACATTAACTGGGATCTGGCATCAAATGAAGAAAATACATTGCATTTTAAAACTCCTTTTTATTTCAGCCTAATAACAGTAAATATTGTGTTAGCTGGGGGGAACAGCAGAACAGCTCCCTGCTCCAACATATTCCTCTGCCTGCCTGCCTTTTTTGTCTCTAATCCTTTGAGGAATGATGGAGAACTGTGCGGAATGGTGCTTAGCTCCTTGATTCCAGCCAAGGTGTGTCAGTATACAAATGATACGGGTTTAATCTGCGGTACCTGCTGCTAATGTGAAGGTTACTTTCACATATCTTAGCAGCTCTTCCCACACATAAATGTGTGCAGCTGCATGGCATCTAGTCTTGACTTAAAAATAAATAATAATAAAAATATAAAAAAAACAGAGAAATACTATTATTTTTAAAAACCAGACATGGAAATCCCAAGATATCAAGGTACTATGAAAGGAAATGTCATGACAAATCACCTTCTGACTGGATTCAGTTAATTCTCAGTGTAGTCGAGAGTTGGTTGAGACCGGTCGATCAGAAAACAAGCATCTAAACTCTTTTCTTATCAGTGAATGCACCATGAAAAGCACTAAAAGGATCCACTCATTACAACACTCTTTGGTCTGGAAGTTGTTACCATGAGAACACGACTCAAGGTAAGCTATTTTCAGTAAAAGTAAGATGTCTAAAGTTTAAAGTCAGAGCACAGTGATGTGAGAAACTGCTTTGACATGTTGAGGATGTGAAAGAGACTTTCAGCAGGTAATGAGAACAAGACAAAAGTCAGCAGCACCTCTGCAGACCCCACATATCCTGGACACAAACTGTTCAGATTTTACTGACAGGCGATATATGTCTTTATTCAGGGCAAAGGAGAACCCAAGTCAAATTCCTTGTTTGTGTACACACTCTTGGTGAATAAAGCTTATTCTGATTATATATGTTTCAGATGTTAAATATTGATTTAACATCTGAAAACCCAAATACCTTTGATTTTATTCATAAAATTGCCTAATGCCCTTGCAGGTAACATTGAATTTGTGAAACAACAGATGTTTAAAAATCTAGCTCTCCTGCTCCAAGCTTTTGATCTCTTTCTCAATCATCAGCATTTTCTCCCTAACTAATCTCACTGTTAGTGTTGCAAGCTTTTTTGTTTCAATAATATATCGGAGAGGAAAAGAAAGAGAATGTGTGATTGACAATGTTTTTTTTTTTCATAAGAAAATGGCAAGAATTCTGCTGTGTGCCAGCTGCTTTCACGTTAACGTTTTAAACAACATCAGCACTGTACCTGGTTTTAATAGTGAGTGCAGGGAGTTTGTGCTCCATAACAACACCTTGACCTAGAGCTTAACCTTGACATAGAGCAGTGGCGGCCCATCAGAACCAGGGCCTTACATTAAGAGGCCCAAACATGCCTGCATCTTGAAAGCAGCGCAGGCCCAGCCGGACGGGGGTTGGAGTAGGGAGTGGGTGAAGGGAGGGGGGGCTGAAACCTGAACCCACATTAAAGCATCACCATCAGGTAGGAGATCAGGAGAGGCCTCCATGCTCTCAGAGTTTGCGGGAGTCCGGGCCTCTGAAGCCCTATCTCACCTCCATCTGGAAAGAGAATCTGAGGGTAGCCTGATGGTTCGATAAAAGGCCAATGCCGACTGACACGGTAACAGCCTCTTGCCCCCATTTGTAGGAAAAAAAAAAATGGATGCAAGTCGAGTTGTGGTGCACTCTTATGTGGGTACTGCTGAAACAAGGGAAAAACTTTGATTGGCAGCGGTGGGACAGTTTTATAGGTGCATGGTGGCATTCAGATTGCTTTGATAGTTTGACCCACTACCCCGAGGTGCATTCACTGCAGGTTTACATAAATAAATTTATAATGAAGTACATATGCCTTCATGTGCATTGAGCAACAAAGTGAAACAAAGCATGGAATGAAACGAAAATAACATTAGCGAATGAAAATGTATTTCAGTATATTTTTTTTGTTTTCTGCCCTTTAGTGTTTCCTTAGCTACACGGGAGTTTGGCAGAGACTCTGTCACTTTTCTTGGGGTGCAATTAACTCTTCACCCTCCTCCTGATGTCTTTTAAAGATGACATCAACTCCACTGACCCATTAGTTTTCACTCCTGACCCAACTAGTTGCTTCCTCTCTTTAACTGCCCACAGACTCACTGTTTATCCATGTGCTCTCTATTGCCCACTGTTCAGCTCAGTTTCTCTTCTTATTGCCTCTCCACACCATAAAACGGTACTCAAATGGGAAAAATGCAAAAATGCAAAGCAAGATTTCTTAAAATTGATTCAATAAAATTTTAAATCTGCATTTGAGCAAAATGTATGTGATTCAAAAGAGTAAGGGGTGGACTAGAAACATATTTTTGGTTGGCTTAGTTAAACATATATTTTACTTTAATCAAGCAAAAAGAATGTGCGTTTTTTTTTACTCTCAAATAAGCCATGGTTTTATTTTTGTTAATGTATGGATCAGGCTTGTTGGTGTGTGAAACAGCTGTGCCAAGAAAATCTGATAATAATGTCTATTCAGGAGCTCCAGGTATTTCAGGTGAACAAGTTCAGACAGAGTTTCACACAGTCAGCTACAGCTTGTGTTTGGTCATCAAACAGTGAAGGATGTGCCCATTCTCGGAGAACATGAATGCCTCTTGTTCAGTTTTGCGACTTCTTTTTAGCATTAGTGTGCCCCTTTTTCTTACATTAGCTTTGGCGTTGATTTTTATAGATATCTTTTTTCCCCATATTAAATCACACTTAAAAGTTGTGTCAGCAAACACAGAGAAAACGGAGTAAGAAATTGTTGTTGAGTGGGGTAAATGTCTTTGTTTTGGCAGAGCTCCTCCATGGTGTTTAATGCCAGGTAAGTCCAGTCTCAGGAAGAACCAATCATGTTGTTGCCTGTGTCTGTTTGGTGCTCTTGAGGTCAGTGTAGCCCTAGGACATGAGACACAGAAGATGTACACGGGGTACAAAGAGGGAGGCTTTTACAATGCCTGGTGGTCTACTAGAAATCTCTTTACGAGAGAAAAAGTGAAAGAATGTCTAAGAAATATGTGAGGCAGCTACTTATTAACTTGGTCATTCTTAGAATTGCACCTCAATTAAAATGTGTACCCAACAAATGAATAGCATTTTGCTCACAAAGTTAAAATAGCTGAAAATTATAGGATTTTACCTTTTTCATTATTAACATTTTCATGTGACACTTAAAAAAGCACCCCTGGTAAAATGAAAGAGTAAAGCTTAATTTGGTCAAAGTTTCTTTATTCACCATCAATTATGTAAAGTATATTTAAAAAGATACCTCCTAGAAAGAAGTGAAATACACACACCGTTGTGTCCTCACCTCTGTCCTTTCTGTCATCAATTAGGTCTCTTCTTATACTTAAAAGATCTTTAGCACTATGGCGTCTACTCACAGTTTCTTTAGATTTCTCTGAGATTATTTTAATTAATCTTGATTATTGCATCGTTAATATAACCTGGAAACACTGACAACCACTAACTTGTACTGCTACCTGTAGGTAGTTTAAAGCGACTAATGAATATTTCAGATAAATTTTGTAATGATATGAAAACTCCTTTTCAGGTCGTACTACCTGTTATGTAACATTGTCTTGTAGATTGTAAATCTCAAAAAGATCTGCTTGTGTCATATGAGGTAAGGAACAAAGAAATACTTTTTTACATTTTAAGACTTTATCTTCCATGCATTAGTTTTACAAAAGTCAATTTCTTCTATCTGTAAAGTCTGACAGAGTAAAAAGGTAAAGAAGGAACCAGATAAATGTATAAGCGAAACCTTATGAAAGAATTAGGGAAAAAAAACAGGCAACTGTGGCTACTGACAGGATGTGGTAAAATATTAAACCTACCAAGAGTTTAATTATCAGAACTACTTATAATTGGCTCTGATAATTGACTGAACTATAAAGAGTCTCTACAGTGCTGTGACCCTATTGCCATACATTTTTAGAAGAACTAAAATTCTTAATTCTTTGTCCACAGTCATCTTGAACCTTTAACAACCCTTTGGAGCACTCTATGAAGATATTGAAAGCTCTGCCTGTGAAAATCTAAGGGGAGATGCTGAGGATCATAAATAAGCATCGTTCAGTGCGACAGCTTTGGCTCTGCCTGTGGGGAGAAAGTAAATATTCCTCATTGGTTCTGACAAAACGACTCATAGTCCTGTAATATTTACTGCCCCAAACACCCTGTACGCATTAAATAAGCGCTGATAGAGACATCCACACTGACAGTGCAGGGGCTCAGGCTCAACATTTACTGTCTAGCTGTAGGATTACAGCATCAGCTTATGATGCACTGGCTCAGCACATACGTCTTTGTTATGATAGCCAAAAATGATATAGAGTGGAACATAGACTGTAATGTATATGTAAACTTGTCTTTACTGTGTTTATGAAAGTTTCTGATGTGGAAATATTGACTGCCTCTTAAGTTTGGGATCTCCTTTCAGTTCTGGCTCCTTTAATGCAGATAACTAAAACAAACATATGACATGCTGTTCCAAACATCATATTGATATTCAGAGAGAGAGAAAAAACTAATTTATATTAAGAAGGAAATAAGAAGAGAGAGAGAGAGTGAAGAGAAAGAGAGAGAGAGAGAGAGAGAGAGAGAGAGAGAGAGAGAGAGAGAGAGAGAGAGAGAGAGAGAGAGAGAGAGAGAGAGAGAGAGAGATGCTGACAGGTCACACTTGATGACCTGCAGAAAAGTGTGTCAGTGAAGTATGTGCAGACTTCCAGTAACTCATAAAATTTGCAGTATGAAATGTTGCCATGTGTGTATTTGCACAGGATTTTGTGTGAACTCCACTTAGACTGGGCGGTGCTGGGAACAGTATCAGCTTTAGGCCTCCCAAGCAAGGTCATGTGCTGATGTTTAGTAGCAGCTTTCTTAGGTCACAGACTGTGACTTTCAACTATCACTCACATTATTCCACATCTTTGAGTGGTTCTGCTCAGTTGGCATACCTGACATCTCTTTTCCACTTTGCCTTAATAACAGGTGACAGCTGTCCAAGTCTGCATACCGAGTTGAAAAAAACCCCAAATAGTTGCTGGACATGTAATTCACATCATCCAGTCTCCTACGATCAAAAGTAAGGTAACCAGCCTTGGAAAAGAATAGTAACATAAATTTGGAGTCCAGGGAGCTGGAATTCCAGCAAAGCATACCCAAAAATAACATTTCTGTTTAAGAAGAAAAGAAAAATGGCAAACAATAAAAATCAACAGAAATGTGAGTAGCTAGTTTTGGATTGAGTTTTGTTTTTCATTACTCAAAGAACCAAATAGTTGGGGCTAAAAAATACAACGACTGTGTTTGATATTAAAGCAGTTGAGAGATCGAAACCTTAATACGTACTTCTGTGTTCTTTTCAAACCCATCTTAAAAGCATGCCCATATTAACAACAAAACAAATTTAGCTAGCAGCAATCCTCATGTTCTACTGGCTGATGGTAGAGGTTCCCTATTCGAGTGGTTCCACAGAAAGTGATGTGAAGAAAAAAAAATCCACACATGCCATGCTGTGCTGAAATTGATGTTTGACTTAAGATGATAGTACATCAGTCAATCAATCAATCAGGTTTATTTCCATAACACATTTCAGCAACAGGACAGTGAAAAGTGTTCAACACTCAAGGTTCATAATTACAGTGGAATAGGCATGTTCCCAGTGTGAAATCTGTTGATTTACAAGCAGTTTGTTTCCTACAGTTAAGGAAGAAAATTTTGTTTTTGTACAGTAAAAAATTAATCTATCTTGGAAAGGTGAGTCCTCATAGTATTTAAAGATGAAACTTTAAATAAATTGCATCCATCCCTCTCCTGTTTGCTCCTTTTTACCAAGTGGCAGAGGAATGATTAAAATAGGCACACCTTATATCTATATATATCTCTATATCTATATGTATATAAATATAGATATCTATCTATATATATAGATATATTATATATATATATATACTGTATATATATATATATATATATATATATATATATATATTATATATATATATATATATATATATATATATATATATATATATATATATATATTTATATATATATATATATATATATATACAGTATATCGATATATATATATATCTATATATATATATCTATATATATCTATCTATATATATCTATATCTATATATAGATATATAGATATCTATATAGATATCGATATATAGATATATAGATATCTATCTATATATATATATATAGATAGTATCTATATAGATATCTATATATAGATATATAGATATCTATATAGATATCTATATAGATATCTATAATTAGATATAATATTCCCTTCTCACCCTCTGCGGGTGGTCTCTCTCTCTCTCTCTCTCTTTCATCCTCTAAGCTCGGGTCCTCTACCAGAGGCCTGGGAGCTTGAGGGTTCTGCGCAGTATCTTGGCTGTGCCTAGTACTGCACATTTCTGGACTGAGATGTCTGATGTTGTTCCTGGGATCTGTTTTAGCCACTGCTCCAGTTTGGGGGTTTCTGCCCCGAGGGCCCCGATGACCACAGGCACCACTGTGGTCTTCACCTTCCAGTTCTTTTCCAGTTCCTCCCTGAGGCCCTGGTATTTCTCCAGTTTCTCATGCTCCTTTTTCTTGATGTTGTAGTCACTTGGTATAGCTACATCCACCACAACGGCTTTCCTCTGTTCTTTATCCACCACCACAATGCCCGGTTGGTTCGCCATCACCATCTTGTCTGTCTGGATCTGGAAGTCCCACAGGATCTTAGCTCGGTCATTCTCCACCACCTTTGGGGGTGTTTCCCACTTCGATCTTGGGGCTTCCAGTCCATATTCTGCACAGATGTTCCTGTACACTATGTCCGCCACCTGGTTATGTCGTTCCATGTACGCTTTCCCTGCCAGCATCTTGCACCCTGCTGTTATGTGCTGGACTGTCTCAGGGGCCTCCTTGCACAATCTACACCTTGGGTCTTGTCTGGTATGGTAGATCTGAGCCTCTATTGCTCTGGTGTTTAGGGCCTGTTCCTGTGCAGCCAGGATGAGAGCCTCTGTGCTGTCCTTGAGTCCAGCTTTGTCCAGCCATTGGTAGGATTTCCTGATATCAGCCACTTCAGTTATTTGTCGGTGGTACATCCCATGTAGGGGCTTGTTCTCCCATGATGGAACCTCTAGCCCCTCATCCTCTGTTCCCCATTGCCTGAGACATTCGCTGAGCATATCGTCCGTTGAGGCTTTATCCTTGATGTATTTATGGATCTTGGATGTTTCATCCTGGACAGTGGCTCTCACACTCACTAGTTCGCTGCCTCCTTCCTTACGGCTCGTATGTATGTATGTATGTATGTATGTATGTATGTACGTATGTACGTATCTATCTATCTATCTATCTATCTATCTATCTATATATATATATATATATATATATATATATATATATATATATATATATATATATATATATATATACTGTATACTGTATATATATATATATATATATACAGTATACTGTATACTGTATTATATTATATATATATATATATATATATATATGATATATTATATATATATATATATATATATACGTAATAAGCCAGAGATGCAAAGCAAGGCATGGAGGGACATTGACAAAGAGTGATGTTTAAAAAAGGGGTAATAACAGGGGTTAAGTTTTGCTCTTTCATTGAGGAAAACTGGCCGGGGCTACTTCACACTTTAGGAATCTCCTATCGACTGGATCAAAGGTTCGCTCAGAGACAAGGCTTCTATAAAGTGCAACTAGCATGTGACAGCAGCAATCCACAGGCACTCATAAATGCACACAGAAAGTCACTGCAACCAACATCACAC
Source organism: Poecilia picta (assembly GCA_033032245.1). Taxonomy (NCBI): domain Eukaryota; kingdom Metazoa; phylum Chordata; class Actinopteri; order Cyprinodontiformes; family Poeciliidae; genus Poecilia; species Poecilia picta. Next base: position 16,486,101 of record CM065359.1, on the reverse strand, counting down.
TCACATAACGCTTTAATATTTGAATGAACACACACCAACATCAGAAAAGAAGAGTGGCATTTCCTTTTGAGTCCTCATGAGCCTGGGGGGAGTCTGTTTCAGAAACCAAAGGAAAGGCATACATCTATCAGCTGAGCAGTAAAACCACTTGAAAAGGGTCAGCACAACCCCATACCTCTTAACCCCCCTCCCCACCCACCCCCTCACCAACACACACAGGTTTGAATGAATGTATGTATGACTAAATACATTTAGACTCTACAAAAATTAACATGTGAACAGAACACTGATGAGCCTACCACATGTACAGTGAACATCTTGCTAGACCTCGCATGCCATTTCATGATGGATAGACCTAATATTGAATGTGTTGTGTCCAGAGGAGGTGAACATAAGGCTATGTCATCACTGGGCCATCTCTGTTCATGCCTTCCGTCACTGTACATTGCCTCCCACAACTACAGGAATAAAGGATACACTAACTCCCACAGGGTGGGAGACACAAAACACAGACAAAATGTGACTCCCTTTGAATTACGGCAGAACCCGGACATAGAAAAATGCCTGTGTGCATATGCACAATAACATTTTATTTTCAGTTTATATTATTCCTAGGTTGCCTTAGAGGCAGTCATGTTTCTGTCTGAGAAATAATTAGAAATAATTTTGCGCAGCTAGCAGTTGGCTTCAAGCTGCACTGCACAAATCCACACACTCAACCAAAACTATAAAAAAAAAGCAAATACGCAATCTATTTTTATTTTAAGGATTTTCTTGTCTTTTTTTCCAACAACAGCATTCTAATGTGTGCCCAACATTTTACATTTAGCCATTCCTACCTTTTACTTAGTCCTGACCCAGATCAAACCTTGATGATGTGCGTTTAAAATGGGAAAGTTCCACCTTAAACAGGCCATTATGGGCAATAGCTTTTTGCTATTTTCATAGAACATGAGAAGATTACCTAGCACTATGACTCACCAATTATGCCCTTCACTAAAATATACCTCTGGACCAACAACTCTCTAATGATGATGACTTAAACGTTTCACCAATAGACCTCTTTCAGCCTGGGAGTCACATGCAAACGTACTCTGCTGGTATGGTTAAATACGCACAGCAACATATGCTGACTAGGAGGAATTGAATCCTTGTGTTGTATATACAAAGAATTCAACTACACACTCACACAAACAAAACAAAAAAAATGGGGTTCATTTTTGTACCTAACAACACACACCACTCATAGCAACACTCCATCAGGTTATAATTCCAATTAACTTTTCTTTTTTTTACGTGAAAACCTACAAAGTCCCCCGTACAAACAAAAGCTACATATAGGTAGAACTCGACATTTAAATGCATTGCATAAAAGGGCGACTTGGGTTTATATAGATTTCCACGGACATTTCCCGACATCCTTTATCCATCCCCCTCTCCACTCAAACTCGTGTCACCTCTGACCCTGGTCCAATTCACTACTGTCATTATGCAATTAACACCAATTAAGTCATTTGGTTGTAAGAATGTGCATGTACATCTGCATGCATGTATATGCAAGGTTGAGTGTATGCGTTAAGTATGTGAATGAGTGTATGTGTGCATGATAGGGCAATTACAGCAGCACAAGGGAGCCTTTTGGAAGCTTAGAGCACTGCAATCAACCAATCAGCCTTCAGATGGCTTTGACATGAAAAGAGAGCATGCCCTCCACTAACCCTGGGGTCAACCTCAATTTACTCTATTTACCCACTCAGGAACGACCCTCCGTGTGTGAAGAGGCAGAAACAGATAGGGTGGGAGAGGGAATGATGAATAGCTATGGAAATGTCCAAGTAAGTGTGAGTGCAATAGAAAAAGGCGAGAATAGAAGGGAGGGAGATGTGGAGGTGACTGCTGTGCAGGTGAATTTTTATGGATATGAGGGTGGATTGAATGGAGAGGAGGGGATTTTTAGGGGGGAGGCCTTCGGGTTGTGTTTGCAAAGCTAAAAGGCCAACAGTTGGAGCCCATTTGCTAACAATTTCCCCTTGGAGAGTGGTTTTACACACAGAGACCATATACACACTTCTTTTTGGAGGCAGGGGGTTTCCGAGTGCAGATGAGGAATGACAACTTTTACCGTTGGCTGAAGCTGTTAAACTGTGAGATGTTCCATGAGGATAAGACAGTTGATTTTGCAACACATATACTATCAAATTATAAATTCAATGGTAAGCGATTATTAGGCAATACCAACTTCTGTTAGTTAAACCCCTTTACATAAAATGCAGGTTTGATGCCACTTTGTATACTTAGCTCCAGATTTCAATTAGGTTGTGCTATAGTTTTAGTGTCACTCTTTATATGCAATATTGTTCTAATTGTTTTTCATTAAAAAAAATTAAAACAAGTTGTATACCTTTTTGGGAAAGAATAAGCTGATAAAGCTGACAAGCAACCATTGTGTACAGTTTAAAAACGTTTGGTATGTTACTACCTTTAGTCTAAAATTGAACATTTCAGTGTGTCATTTGCACTCTTTTCCTTTTAAGAATCACACAGAACTGTCTTGACTAAATGTCACCGAGTAAATAAACTGAACTACGAAAGTCTTTTATGACTCAAAACAGAATGAGCAGTTTTGATACTCAGGCGACTGCGTGCAGAATGCCGGTGCCAATAGGTTCTTTAGATAAATCAGATTCTCAATATTTATTTCAGAGGATGTGTAAGAAGCATTGAAAGTAATTGAGTACCACTGGGCAGGAGCAATTTAACTAGCAAAAATGATTTTGAGGGTGTAAGTTCTTTTTATGATAATACAAAAGCATCAGTCAAACCTTCATCGAGTCAAACAACCTCCTGGATAAAGAACAAGGGATGGCAAAATGGAAGCAGAAACAGACAAAAAAACCTAAATAAGAAAAAAGAAAAGAAGCACACACAGATGCACAGTATTTGCACTGCTCCTGGTCAATGATATCACATATCTGACAAGGTTATTCTATATCTATTATGTGTAGGCGTGTGTGCGTGTGTGTGCGTGTATCGGAGGACTTCTGCTTCAGGGGTCTAAGATGTGGACTGTAATCAGGACCACATTACTCTGTCACAGGAAGTCCTCCAGCAAAGGACAGGAAGCAGGAACACAAGGACCACATCATTAGTCTCGCCAGTCACAAGCCCCACAGCCAATAGCAGCCATGGAAATAGTGGGAAAAAGCTAAATTAGTGGGCCATCCATGATTGTTTATAACTGTCATAAGTTAGCATTTGTGTTTATGGTGCTTGCTGGCTGGTATCAATGCCTTATTTGTTTACTGAGTGTAATGAGTCCAGGTTGTGAGTGTTTAGTGGAGTCATAGCAATGCTGGACTCACTGCTGGAATACCAGGGCTAAATAAATGCACACACACGTGCACACACTCACATGCACAGATCTCGAGTCACAGCAGACAAATGAGAAACAAATGGTTCCATTGTATGCTGTACGCTTGTCTCTCCTCTAACGACAAAGTCAGAATGTAGTTTGAAAGGGGTCCGTCATAATATCTGCCATGCATACCCCCCTGACACACAGAAAAACATATGCATATAGATTCAAAACTCCCCAGCCCCATCTGACAACCCTCCTATAACATTCCCACCACCCCCTTCCTCCTTTGCTCTGCATCCCATCAGGACTAAAGAGGCTAATTTTTCTCGATGGGTTACAGGTGTTCAGCGCAAGGTGAACACATCCCCTCTCGCACACAGACACATATGTACAGCAATGCAAATATCAAGCCTCCAAACCAAGCCTGTTGCAAACTCTTAGCCAAACATCAAAGAGACCGACACAACCTTAGCACATCTCAAAGACACCAGAGACATACCGTCATGCGCGTGAGCAAAAACACAAGCACATACACATTTAAAACATCCAAACTCAAAACAGAATGAGTTTCGCATGGATTTTGAACAAAGGTCTGCCTCTCATTGTGTTATATTTCCAAACAGTGAAAAATAATTACCATGCTTTGATAGAAAAGAAAAATATAGCCATTAATATTTTTTTTCTCTGAAAAAAAAGAAAAAAAAACACTCAAAAAAAGCTATTAGCATCTAAATTCTTTTAAAAAAAGAGTAATTGTGTTTGGACTGTCTGCGTTTAGAAGCAGACCATTACAAGTCAATGTATTATGTGAAATGAGCTGTCTTTCAGCTGTAAGCTTAATGTTTTTCGGCTCCCGCTAGTTGCTCATTAGCTCTGAAATGTCATAATTTGTACAACTTAGCACTTGCCACCTTCAATATTTGTATGCTACATCAGCCAAAGTCAGTAATAATGTTATTTTAATGCTCAGTTGCACAGGTTTTACATTACTGAGTATACACATGCCTTTTTCAGTCAAGTATAGGACATGCACTGTCAAATTAAAGAGGGTTGAGACACTGAGTAAAAAACTAATTTGCTCGCTTCGGCCAGCAGAAGTGCACGTCTTTATTTCGCTTTCGTGCTGTGCACACTTCTGCATGCATAGATTGGATCGCAGCTCTTTGAAGCCATGCCCCTGCCTTCATTAAACACAGTCCTAGCGCCTGGAACAGTGTTCTTGGAATGCGTCAATAGCTTGCACAGACACATGAAGAAAAAAAAGAAAGCGCTTGCTGCAGTGCCAGCAGAAATGGCCCATTTTCTTTGTACTTGCAGGGTCACAGTGCAAAGAAGATTAAAAGATGAAAGTTGATCATACCTTGAAAATAAAAAAGAGCTTCGAATTTACACTGTTCCAAAAAGCCTGCGCCTAAGCCAGGAGAGGCTAATGGGTTCCAAATGAACCTTTACATGCCAAACTTATCAGATGCTATGTGACTGGAAAGTGATGGTAAGGTCTCACTTGAAAAGTACAGATTAAAAATGAATAAAATCTTTTGACCAGCAAGGTTATTTGATGTTTCTGTGAAACACATAGATTTCAGACTTTATCTGTACCAAGACAACGCAATGATTTTCCCTTCCTTCCTTGTTTGAAAAATCAATGTAGATAAATATATTCAGCTTATGTTGGAATGTATTTAATAGTAAACACACATTTTGCATTTTTACATACAGGGTTATTTTGACATAAATAATAAAATTATCTTTCCACACAAGAGACCTCATACATTAATAGTAAACCCAACCAGTAAAAATATGCATATGAGCTCAAATCAGAGTATTTTCTTAAACCAGACACACTATAAGTTCTTAAAATTCAAGTATTAAAGGTATGATTTTATTATTATTAAGTATTTTTTAAGATTAAGTTGCACAAAGTATCAAATTGCACCAGTGTTCCAATGAGGGATGTACAGTATTTGCTACAAGCTCATAGAGGTGACAATGCACTGGTTGTCAAAAGTCTACACAGAAAAGAGGAAAAAGTATGGAACATAACTGAAGGAACAAAGTTATTTCTCACTAGGATTTTTCTGTAGCACTTGAGATCATTCATCCAATTGATAAAACATGCAATCTAACTACAATCTATTACTTGAAAACAAGCTTTATTGCGATTCTTACTTTTCCGTTTCTGTAGTTCGAGCTTCTCTTTATCCATTGTGTGCCTCAATGAACAAAATGCACACAATGAATGGGAGCTTTATTGTTACTTTGTCACACACACAGTCAGCGAGAGCCTCCTGGAAGTCCTGGAGGTCCTGTGTGAGCAGGTACAGATGCTGAAGTTTATGGTGCACAGACTCCATTCTGGAGTGGATAATGGAGAGGACTGGGAGGTATGAGCTCACTCAATCCAAAGCACTCAGTTAAGCTGACCTTATACAGACAAAAGTCCAGAACATTTTGAAGTTCTTCTACCTTTCGAAGCCCTAATGCGGTGTTGACAAGAAAACATCTTTTTCTGCTAACCGCACAAAGCCTATTCAATAACGACACAAACTTGGATTTCTCAGGGAGAATATTTTCACAGCGTGACAGTTAAATACCAGATTTATAAACTTTGGAATAATTTGGGAACATTACAATTACAATTGTTGTGGGAAAATTCGTCACAGCTCTCCGCATGCTCATGGGATCAATTTTGTGCATCTCCCTGGCGAGCATGCTTTTCCACTTACTACTCTGTGCACATGTGTGGTAAAAAGGCCCCCCTACAAGGATTTTGTTAAACTTGTAGATTCTATTCCTCGTCCTTGCATCACACAAACATTCCAAAATCCTCACATGTGCTGCTCCTGAGTCAAATTAACATCCATTTATACCAACTTCAGGGAATGCAAAGCGAGAAAGAAGAGCTGACACCAGATGACAGAGCTCCCTAAGGCAACTCTGGCACAGTTTCTCTGTTTATACAAATTCACACACACACACACGCACACACACACACAGATGAGGAAAAGGTAAGAGAGAGGACAAAAAAGAAAAGTAGTGAAAGCAATCTTAGTTGGTTCACTTTAGAGGTTTGGAGGTGAAAATGGAATCGCCCGCTCTCACGCATTCAAACAGGGGCTTATCCCAACACTTTGATACGCCTTTCTATAATTACCAGCGTACATTTTTGTCTGAATGTTTTGAGTGCATTCATGTATATGTCAATGTAAGTGTGCGATGTTGTCTTGTCTGTCAATCTTGGTCATTACACTTAATCTCACAGATGACACTCTCAATCCTCTCTGTCAACCTGGGTCTTTGCAGTAGCACTCAAGCAAGGATTTTGGTTTAGCACTTGTGCATGCTCCCCGTCCCCTCCTAAAACCCCCCGCACATACTGATACACTCACACATGCACACGCACACACACATTTACCTGACAAGTAACACCAAAGCAGAAGGCGAGGGGAAGAAAGAATTTTTGCTTGGGAAGAAAAGCAAACAAACATTCCACATGTGTATCAGTGTTAAGAATTCAAGGATAAAAGAGGGATGAGTGGAAGCTGAAACCAACAAAACAAAAGCACACACAGATGCATTTTAGACATAATGAAAATGGAGATGAGAAATACTTCCTGAGTTTGGAAAACCCAGAGATGTTACAAAGTGATGATAGAAAATGACTCCAAGAAGGTTTAAGATGATCAATAAACACCAACTCCATTTAAATTCACAAGTAAACGCTGGTTATTTATTATCCTGTTATCCTATCCATTTCTTTTTCAATTTTCCCCATTGTCCTTCCGTCAGAGGGGAATCTGAGAAATGTGGACAAAACATCTTTCACCAGCTGTTAATACAGTTTCTGCTGCGCCACGATAAAGTCACGGTATGTTGCCCTGTTCTACCGAACCAGCATAAATACACACACACTCACACATTCAGCAAACGTGGACCTCAAGCATGCGGGAGGAAAAATGATCACTCACTTGCAAATATTTTGTGGCATACATATTAAGTCGCAAGTCTCCAAGTCTGTATGCGAATTTAGAACGTTGGTAAATCATTAATGCTTTGGCCCTTAGGCTTTTCTCAACACAAGCATTCTTGAGGCCAAATTTCCTAAGATCAGCGCAAACACATCAGGTCACACAAATGTGTTTTAACACATCTTACATTCCAGCTCCTTCTAACTTAATTCTTAAAATTGTATTGGTCTCGATCATCTCTGACACCGGGGTGTGTTTGGTGGAAGGGCAAGGAAGAGGTTTGGCTTGACATAACAACTGACATCACTGCTAAAACGTGTACTTCATGATCTCAGTGTGTTTGTAGAGTGCATTCACCAAAAGGTAACTCCAGTCCAGCTGATCTGTCCATTACTAGTCCTTTTTGTCCCCCTAAAACTCTGATATGGTCAAATGGTTGCATTCAGAAGTCAACCAATCTGTACATAAAATCCGTCACTGTGTGAAGAGATAAAGGTACTTGGTTTGACCAGAGTAAAATCAAACTTCTTAGACTGCTATGGGTGACAGAAAACTAAAATTACTTTACATATAATTTCATTTTCATTCCAGCTCCTGTTTCTGCTGCCACTTGCTTCTCCATGGTCTATTTCATAAAATCTGGATGAAGTGCCTTGATGTTTTTATAATGTGAAAAAGTTTCTTGGTGTCAATACTTTTATGAGGCACTTATGATGTGTTTTGAAGCAGCAGGATGAACTTTTTTTTTACTGCTGCTAAGCACACACAGAGACCAACACAGATGGGCATCATGCAACATCATACACACAAACATATGATGTGTTATCCTAGTTATTACTAAAGCAAACAGAACAGAATTGAAACACAATACTTCAAGGAGCACACATTTTTTAAATAGAAAAATAACTACGTACATATCTTATTAGAAGGTAAAAAAACATTACAAACACATAGTTGTTGTTTACTGGTAGTCCATTTGGTTTGCCCTGCATAAGGTTCTGCTAAGCTAATGTTTTTAGAGCGGGTAAACACATGTTGCCTTTTTAAACTAGGAAAAGGTTAAAGCTGGCCAGTAATGAATACAATGATTTATGTTCTGTGCTTTCTCCAGGCCTTGATGTATTTGGTTGGGGAAGATTATAAGCACCGGCAACACATATTGAAAATGTTGTTTTTTCTCATCAAGCAGTAAATGTTTGAAGCTTAATTTCCAAAATACGTCTTATTTTCTCATACAGCCTCAGAGACATTTGATAGAGTCTGCACACATGAAATTCACTGAGCAAAAACAGCTTGTCTGGTTATGACTTAATATGCAGCCTACAATGTTGCTTTTTGAAAATGAAAAGACAAAATGAGCACGTAAACCTTCTTTCCACTGAACATTAAGCATTATTTTTGATCTGCCCTAAATTAACCTGCTGCTGGATATTTATTCAATAGCTGCTCTACACAGCCGTCATTCACGGTGCCTGAATAAGAGAGGGGAGGAGGATACAGACTGGAAAAATGTGACAGAGAAACAAGAGGTCTGAAAAATTTTAATTGAGTCCCAGAAGGGAAGACAGATTGCATCCATTCTGGTATGCCATCTTTATGATCTTGTCTGTGAACAAGCCAGTCAAATTGAAATCAGGTGCGTTGTGATGCCAAAAGAGCCCGTGTTCCCATTAGACCTATAGGATTTCACATAAACAAATTACACAAATACTTTCACACAACCACCTGTGGAGTGAGCTTTCTGTAACTTTGTAGTGAGTGAAGTTTTGTTTATGTGTGCCATAAAGTTTATATTTTCTAAGTTTCCAAACCTTCATGTGGGAACAACAGCAGACTGGAGAACCTGTGCCATGCTGCCTGTTCTTGTGGTCTACTATTTTCCAATTAAAAAAATACATGCATGTATAATGAAGAAAATAGGTATAAACACATGATATATCAAATTTACAAATTAATCAAACAACATACTTTTTATTTTTGTCTTTCACTAATATCCTTAACACCTGTTAATCCTTGTGTTACTACTGCCGTCTCCAATATGTTACTGCATAAGGATGTGACTGTGCTTTAAAGTATCAGTTTGGTAGATTTCAATAAAGAGAAAAAAAAGAGTGTATGTGTTTTCAGCTCTGTCCAATGGTGAAAATGACACTAGCATTTTTTGCTAGTAATCAGATTTTGTCAGTATGTTCTAACATCAAAAAGTGGCCAGTATATAAGTAGGAGAAGGTCATAGAGCAAACAACCAATCAGAGACAGGAGAAGGGTCTCACGACTGTCAATCGCCTTGCTTATGCACTGCTCAATCTGCTAATTGTGGAGAAACATCTTACCATTACAGAAAAAAAGGTGTTTATCCCCAACATTGCTGACCATGTTTACTAGCCTGCACATTTATGACAGGCTCTGTTCTGGGTAAAAAGCTGCAGCCTAGCAGCACGTACACGTGATTGACAGTCATAAGAGCCCCCTCCTGCCTTTGATTGCTCATTTGTGACAATGGTGTATTTCTACCAGTGGCTGTAGGATGGCTCATATTGTAACATAGTTTTGACAATAAGTAAAAAACATATTACAGAAAATAGTTACATCCTGCAGCTTTAAATACAAATTCTACTCATCTCTGAGGTTAGTCACATTATCTGGTCTATAGAACTAGGAGGATGATTCTTTCACTAAGTTTCATGTCCTTCCTTCAAGCAGCTTCAATTGATAAGCAGGATGGGGTCAAGATGAGAAGGAAAACGAGTAATAGAAATAAGTGAGGGAAAATAGGCAAAAAAGTAATCTGATTTTCACTCTAATGCCATAATTATTTTCTCTGAATAACAAAACTCAGAAAGAATATGTATTTTTACCAAGTGATTGCATCTGAGTCTTACAACAAACATTTTGGGGCACAGACCCGACAGTAAACTAAAGCAAACCTTAGATCAAACATGGTCACAAAACAATTCAGTTGTTTTCTCCTGCAGCTGATTGAGCAGCCACACAAAGAACTGTGACTGACCTCTCACGTAAAGAGAGCCTGTTTGTGCCTTTGTGTGTTTCCAGTATGTGTCATGAGTGCAAAACAAACATTTGGCTGTCTGGCAGTGAGCAAAAGTAAAGAGCAAATAAAACGTCAGAGCGAGTTTGTGCAATGCTAGTTGCTGAGCTACTGCTCAAACCTCTGCCAATGTCATTTTAAGCCCAGCTACATAGACAAAACATTTTGGTCAACATTAGCTGTCTGTTGATTTGCCATGTAAATAGATTTGACTTTCCGTTGAATAGTCATGATTTCTCGATCTGCAAATAGCAAGCACCACCTTTGCAGAAAAAGAGATGATGTTGCTGAAATCATAACAAACATAATTTGAACGTTGTTGTCAAACATACACCTGAGTGACATAAGTGGATTTCTAACCTTGACACCTAAAATGACGGTGCAGCAGCTTGTGATGATTTTCTGAGATCAGCTTTAGGAAGACCACCCAGTAGCAGAGCTTATCCTATAGCTGCAGGGTTAAAGACTTGCTGCACATAAACTGTGGCAACCTAGTTTACTCTTGGATAGGATATTAGAGTAGCGCAATGGTACAATGGCACCTATTGATAACTAGTATTATATTTTATCCAGGTCCACTCTGCTGTTAAGAATGATCACGGAAGTTGTTTTGTCAGCCAGCTGGTGCATATGCTTCAGGTATAACTTGGCTCATGTTACAGGACTGGTTTGAATACCCCAGGTATTTTATGTTGTTTCATTTCGATAATAGAAAGTGACATTAAAATCATATAGCAATGTTATCGCTGAAATAAAGCAAACTAATATTTCAGAAAGAGCAGTCTGACTATTTAGGTGAAGACTAAATAGTCAGAATGAAACCCTGAGACAGAAAAACACAGAAAGGCTAAAAATAGAGCATTTTGATAAATAAATAAAAATAGTAAATGTGCACATTTTTCTCAGTGTTAAATATTGTATGTAGTGTTGCATTTAGCACTTTTGCATTCCAATTTTCTGCAGCTGCTCCAGAGTTACCATGAGTCTTTAGGTTTCTTCTCTGATTAAAGCTCTTCTTGCTCATCCTGCAAGTTTAGGTGGATGACCATGTTTGTGTAGCTTCAGAGTCTTGCCTTGTGGCCTTTTGAAGAAGGATTTAAGACTGGAATGCACACGTTGAACAAATGTTTTATAACTTAACTCTATTTAACTACTCTGGCCCTGAACCTGTCTTTCTGGGTTTTTTAATGATGTGGTTTGTTTGCTGATTTTCTCCAAACAACCTCTAAAACCTTCACAGAAAGGTTGTGACTGATTTGCACATATCCAGTCAACATAGGAATAAAGTAACCTCTACAGGCAGTTGGTGGCACTGGATTTTATTTTTGGTTTTCAGAGTTTCAAAGGGTGCTGAAAGCAAATTCATGCTACACTTTTTAACAGTTAACATATTTGAAATCTCCCAAGAACACTATGGGCATCTGTCTCTGCAATGAGCATGGCTCATTTGGCAGCAGCACAGAGCAATGCACTGCTGGTTCTGTTTTAGTCAGTCAAACACACTCGCATCAAACATACCCCGCCAGAGGCACTCTTAGAGATTTAGTGAAGAAGCAAGAGAAGAAAAGATGAGAGCAAACTGGAAAGCAATGATAATTAAAGTAAATTAAAGTAAAAGGCCAATCAATGCCAATCAAAAAACTTTCCAGTCAGAATCTTCCATAAAACCCACAAACACATTTTTGGAGGTTTGCATAAACTTACATATTGTACTTACACACAGACACACAGACACACAGACACACACACACAACGATCCAGGTGAACATCATAATCTTTACTAATGTACTGAGTTTGTCTTTCTTTGGCACTACTAAAACATGTGGTGTTCATCTAGCCCCAGCACTAAAGCAGGTGAGTTGGTATGTGGGTACATAATGGTGGGAAGGTCGGAAAAATGTCAAGACTGATGCTGACATATGGGATTTGTGTCTGGTCTCATTTGTGGTAAGAATGCCTCTGTTTCAAATGGGGGAGTAAATATAAGACGAACTGATGCAGACATGTATGCCAGTTTGACTGAAAGCATGATTGTGTTTGGTGAGGAGATGCAGTACCTGTTCTTGGGTGTGAAAGATAGAATGGTAAGGCATTAAACAAGAAGTGTGAAGGGTTTTTGTGAATGCAGGAGTGTCCGAAAAACAATTATACTTTCCGACATATGTGCTAGTTTGAGGGAGACACAAGGTTGCCTGAGAGAGTGTGTTTGCATAGATTCCCTTTTGGCAGGGGTGGTGTAAGCTGAGGAGGGGCTTACACCGGCTTTAATCCTGTTCTGAATGTCATCTTACAAGCATGAATTTTCCACAGGCCCAGATAAGAGAAATCAAGAGAAAATCAAGAGAAAAAACAAAAAACATATTATATATATATATATGTGTGTGTGTGTGTGTGTGTGTGTGTGTGTGTGTGTGTGTGTGTGTATGATTACCGTTGCACCCGTTTTGTCACTCTGCTCCTTTGCATTGTGAATAAGTGACAAAAAGCCACATGTTTGAAGCATCTCAACCCACCAGTTTATACTCAAGCCATGTACAGTTTGATGTGCTGGACAAACCAACAAACAACAGTGCTAATCTGCTTGTCTGAGCTGATATGGTGAAGGACAGCATGGCCACTCTGGCATCCAATTCTAAGGTTTCACTGGAAAACAAAACCTGGCTGAAAATTCCCTACTTACCCAAACAAGCTAAGATTAGCTGGACTAAGTTTCACTCAGGACTTTAGAGGTTATAAATTTTTGGACGCTTAAAGGAGAAGTTTATTTTAAAACCTTTAGACCGAGACCCTTTTTACTACGCATGTGATATGGGCACTCTCGGATGATGATATCCTCTGAACGAGACTGTATGCTCAAAACCTCTATGGTCTAAGTCCTAAAAGGTGGAATCAGACTCTTCATGCTTTCTTCTTCTGACCAGTTCTACGAATAAGCTAATTTCATTTAACGTCATACCAGTGACATATTGTCAAGAGAAAGCAGAGAGACACCAGACACTCACCCAACATACAAGATCATCAAGCTGAAGGCAATTACTATTACAACACTGCCACAGGCTGATCAAGTCCATTAATTCCTGACTTGTGACTATAAAAAGATCTAAAACAGTGTCTCGGGTGTAAATTCTGTACAGCACAAGAACATTATTTCCAGAGTCACAAAATGTAAGTATAAATATGTGTTGCGCTAATGTAATTTTACTTTTGGGGGTTTTATTAGCTATAAGCCTTAATCATCAACATACATAAGGGATTCTGATAGCAGATCTGGCTTTTCTATAATAGGGAAGGAAAATTGTGAGATTCCTTCAGCTATTACCTATTAAAATATATTTGGTGTTAGTTCACCACCACAGTGTTTCCTAAGATGTCAATCTTGATCATAAATGTTTGTTTTATATTAGCCGGTCTAAGAACATGTGTGGGAACCTTTGCAGCAGTGCTTGAATTTAGGTATCAAATGGGCAGAGCAGCACATTGTAGGATAACATCATTTTTTTGTGAGTGGTCACACAGTAAAACTCGAGTTCTCTAGTCAAAAGGAAAGCCCATCACTCACATTCCAACCTCTTTTTTTTTCTACCTTTGAATATCTACCTCGCCGCAGCAAGCCTGTCTCGGATTGGCAGCCTCGGGGTGGGTCTGTATGTGAAAAGCACAGGTTAGGGAGCACGAAAGGCCTTAACTGAGACTCCAGAATTTTGCTCTTGGTGAAGGGGAACGAGAGCACAGGAAGTCTGAAGAAAATTACAGCTTCAAAATGAAAAGACGATGATTCACTTTTCTCTGTCTCCAAATCCTAATACCTCACTCTATCAGTGTGGCTTTGTGGAGGTTCAGACTTTTCCTTTAGAAGGTAATCCAGCTTGAACAAGGAATCTGACCTCCAGATTGTCCCACTGAGAGTTCCCAAAGAGCAATTATTTTGCTCTCCATTTCATACGCAGGCACACACATGCAGAAATGCATGGAGACACTTAAAGTGCCTCCCCAGGTGCAGGTTTCTCCTGAGGGAAAGGCTTTTGTGTGCTGCCATCCACATAAGCACAGAAAACACCCTTTTAATCCTGCCAGAATCTATCCATCCCTTTCTCTCTTTCTTGATCTTTCAATTACCCACACAGAGAACATTCACCCACACATCAAGCTGCACGCAGACTTATCTTGAGGCATTTATTGATACATTTGTTTCCCAATTTGACTTAAGCATTACGACATATCCTTTAGCAATCAGAACTGAAGAAGTGATAAAGAAATGTGACATAACATAAAGCAGAGGAGAAAAGAAGAGGGAAAAAATAACAGTCTGTAGTGAACTGATTTATGACTGTGGTCTGGCTTACACTGAGAACACTAGGGAAGAGAAGTTTACACACAGACTGAATTGCACCTGGCATGTTCAGACAGAAAGAAAACGATGAGACCGTTCAGTAAAAGGATTCTAACTCAAAGGCATACCGCGAATTTTGAGAGATTAGTAATATTGTAAAAACACATTATGATTTTTTTGCCAATTAAATCACTGTACATATGTTTTATAATAATAATAAACAACATAAAGCTCAGACAATAATTATGGAACTTTTCTTGATAATCTGGTAAAAAATTTAAAAATGACAAAGTTTTGTAAAAGATTCTTACCACCTTATAAAATATGATAGTACATATATATTTAGATGATGCATAATTTTCAATCTTTTAATGTGTAGAGTACTTAATCGATGTTGATAACGTGTCAATAATCATATGCATTGTTATTGATTTATTGTCCAGCCCTAGCGAAATGAAAAATGACAAAGTTATTGCAGTGACATAAAACACTGGGAAATAAGTGTCTGCTATAAACTAGAGGATTTTTAGAATAACCTTTTGAGTTGGACAAAAATTACTTCAGAACATTTATCTTATATTTAAGGTCTTATTTAATCAATTAGAATAGCCATTTCAGAAAAACTTGTAATATTAAAATAGCCTTTGGAAAATAATACATTTTATCAATACCATATTTTTGTACTAAAATTGCTTTTTTAATTGGTGTTTTTCTCAGCTGTAAGAGGAAAATATTAACATAATTAACAGACAAAATATTATGATAATGATTTCCAGATATCAGTGTTAAACTTAAGAGAACTGAGTTATTGAAATAATTAAACTTTTCAGTCACAATAAAATGTATTCAACATAACTGTTACATGCTTCTGTGTATTCTTGTCTTTTCTGACAAGTTTAACTGTTTTTCTCTGCATATGTAGTTAGTGCTGAAATAACAGAACAGACATTGTCTTACATTTTTCTGAGTGTATTTTAGGTTATCTGACGCATGTAAAGAGCATAGATGTAAATGAGAGGAAGAGCATATATATCGGAAGGATCGATTAGTTGAATGGGTAAACCAATTTTTTTTATTGCTATTTGATTAATTAACAATATTTTAAAATTAGTAAATAAAATTATTTATTTACTTCCAATTTCCTCTCAATGTCTACCTATGTAACGGTTAGGTAGACATTGATAGACACAGTGAAGCAGTGCCAGTTAAGCAGTCGGGATCTTGCCGACGGAAGAGGTGGGACACACACAATATGCTGCTAAGCTCTTCTGATCTCCCTTTATTTGAGTTGTGATACTTGGGACGCCCACACAGGAATTTGAGGATTCCTTTTGATTAGTTAAGCAGCACGCACATGAAAAATTCTCAATGCATGGATAGGGAACCGATGAGCATGGATTTACTTGCCATCACAGAAACATAAAACTCTATAA
This sequence comes from Poecilia picta, assembly GCA_033032245.1. NCBI lineage: Eukaryota > Metazoa > Chordata > Actinopteri > Cyprinodontiformes > Poeciliidae > Poecilia > Poecilia picta. Next base: position 16,469,963 of record CM065359.1, on the reverse strand, counting down.
AAGTTCTGCTACATCTCTGTATGTTTGCCCAGCATGTGTGGCCACATTGTTGCGTGTGTAATGAGGGTGTTGTGGGAGGGGAAAATGATGCTTACTCAGACAAAATGCCTTCTGGTCCACACTTGAGGTGTTTCACTTTCCCTGTCACAGCTTCAAGAAAACCACCAAAAGGAGGAAACATGAATAAACGTGAATGGCTCGTAAAAGGTGTCGGTTGAACCTTGCATTTCTCATCATCTTGTCGACTTTTATGCTTTTCTGCCTTGATGCTTCTCTGGATCCTGTGACTACAGCTTTCCATGCTCACAATGACAATGTGAATACCTCTTAAAAAACATTGTGAATTCTCTTTTGAAAGCAATATGTTCTTGCCAACTTAATCAAGATGACACTATAGTTAGCAACAGAGGCCATGACCTTTTAACATTTTTTGCTATGCGGAGCACCAAATCCCCTGCACCAGAGTAAACTTCACTTTGTTTGCCTCTGGTGTCCTCAGCATTTTACCATTGATGATTTATTTTGTCTGTCAGTTTATAAAACTGATAAAGGCATTTGTCAGTATCCACTGAGATAGATCTGACACACAGTACGCTCAAGGGTCACTACTCAGGTGTTGCGGAGTTAATGACTTTTCTCCACTCATGTTCAACTGGTGGAACAACCTTTGACTTCACGGACTGATGATGCTGACAGCCGGCTGAAGAATGGCCCCGATCAGACGCCTCTTCTGACCTTCAAGTCACGGTTCACCCATTACCAAAGACACATGGCACGGGACAGCTTTACTCAAGGCCAGACGGACAATAGAAAATTACAAAGAACCTGCACATATTTCGGTATTCGACAGAGGTAGTGAACAAGCTACATTTTTGCCTTGTTAAAGTGCATTCAGGTGGCTTATGTTGTGAACTGCTGCTATATAAATAAACTGAATTGAAATTTGAATACATGGCATGACTATAACTTTTACAGTCATTACTTTTACATTTAGCTAAACGTCTGAGGAGGAACTCAACTCACACTTGTTGATGTGTGACCCCAAGACGGATGCCGACGTCAACATTTTGAACCATTGGTATTCGTTAGTGGAAAAACTATATCTAAAATAATGAATGAGATAGAACTTCTATTGGCATTTTATGCCAATAGAAGAAACATGGTCTTGTTGTTTTCAACATGGTCTTGTTGTTTTCAACAAGACCATGTTACTTGTTCCAATCCAAAAAAACAGCCCTACGATAATAAAAACACACATACACAAAATGTTTTAAGGGAAACATTTTGTGGCCAAATTAAAATAAATAAAAAAAAAATAAGCTTGTTCTAATCTGAGTAACATTTGACACTCTCCTGTGGAATGCCTGCCCATCTGCACTCTCTTATTTTCTTTAAAATATTTATGTCCCAGATTCTTTTAGCCTCACAAAGTATAAATTAATTCATGGTGGAATAAAAGCACGTTTCCACAAATGCTATTCAGTCAGCTTTACTCCTTTGGCCTCATGCTCTCATTCATATTTACCTCCATCCCCCCTTCTTCTGTGCTGCGTCTCTAAAAGGACATTCTTTTTTCATTAGTGAGGGAGTCCAGTAGGCTAGAAGGTAAACAAAACCTCTGTAATCAAAAACAGAACATACACAACCTAAATGAGCCAATAAGAGTTGAGGATCTACAAAAAGAGAGACATGAATACACAATCTGTAACTCACACTTTAAAAGTTAATAAGGAAATCACATTGTTGAAGCAGAACTCAATGGTGCCGTTAAGAAACAGAAGTCAAATCTATCAGGCACGTAGATTCTTAGCTATTTGTCTATCTGTGCTGTCATCTCTGTTTGCTCATATTAGGGTGGGCTCACTCGGGGACAGGATATGGGGATTAGGTACAGACTTATGTGCTGTAGCTACATACCTCTGAATAGCTCCCATTTGTTCTGCCATAAAGGATAGCTCTACACTCTAGCAGCACTCGTGCTGCGTGCTGCCAGAATAACAGAATCGGATAGATGAGCAGCACTGATATTGCTAGCCACAATACCACTCTCCACTAAAAGGCTAATGTGGCAGGCTTATTCTATTAGAAAGGGATAAAAGGTTCTAATATAAACACACATACACAACTGACTCAATGCATATCCCTAGTTGATATCTGATCAAGGTTACTGAACCAGTAGGTTAACCAGAGGTCCAAGCTTACCTTAAGGGATATGAATTAGCGCCGAGAAAGTCTAAGAAAGGTGGAAAGGAGAGGAGTGATGGAAAAATGTGAAGAGATGGAAACTGAGGGAGAGAGGGGGCAGTGTGGTCTGTTTCATTACAGTGAATCTTGACACTGCTGCATTCTCAACACACATGGACTGGATTATAGGCTATGTAGACTGCTCCAACCCCGTATAGCTCACCAACACTTTCTTAAACACAGGCCGCCTTACAAATGTATGGGCAAGCATCACCGATAAGTACAAAACTGTGATAGAAGAAGATGAACTATTTGCTTGCACACGTTATAAAACTTAATCCTAAAAGTAAAATGTTCGGGAGAAGTGCAACATTGAGGTTAGAGACACACTCGGCTTGCAATAGTCCACCTGTGGATTACTGGGGGAGTAGAAAAAGATGAAATGGAAAGTATGAGTATACCATGATGCTTGATTTTCGTTCAGGTTCCAACAAGAACTCTTCCAATTTTCAGACCCTTTCAATCTTCCCTCTCTCTTGCACACACATATACATTTATATAGCCATATTTGAATGTCTTTAAGTAGTTTCTTTATGTCTCATTAACTTAAACATTAGCTCTAAAGAAGCCCTGTCCCCCCATGCTCATTTTTTTTTTTGCATGGCCTCATTTAAAGGCATCCTGAGCCAATGGGGGGCTTCGATATAAACCCCCAAAACCGGAATTATAATTTATGACTCAGCATTCTTGATTTTATGCATTTTTAGCTTGCAGTCTTAAAAAAAAAATCCTCATAACCTTTCTGTGTTGTACTGCAATTAACTACCCCACACACTGGCACATAAAGGGGTGGGGTAGTGCGGTAAAATTTTACTATGACTGAAAAAGCTGAGTGCAAAAAGACAGACTGGACCATCTCTGGTTTTTCTCATTGTGTCATTTTTATCACCTATGGGCTTTAGTGTGTTCGCTTTAGGCGGCAGGGGTGCATATAGGTCTAACCACGCAGTTACCTATATGGCCACAGAGTGTATGTACTGCATGGCTGCATAACTAGCATTTGAGTACTTTACAAAAAGGACCCATAAACCCCAAAATAAACCAATTATTTTAAGTCAACCGAAATTCACAAGCAGTGGAAACGGAGTTGGGTTCTGTTACACTTTCCTCTGTCCTTCTAGGGCAGGGGTGTCCAAAGTCTGTCCTCGAGGGTCGGCATCCTGCATGTTTTAGTTCTCTCCCTGGTGGTAGTAACAACCTTTTTCAGTTTGTCAATGTTCTTCTTAGGCATTCTGGCATTCTAACGAGCCATCATTTGATCCAGGTGCGTTAAACCAGGGAGAGAACTAAAACATGCAGGATGCCGGCCCTCGAGGACCGACTTTGGGCACCCCTGGTCTAGGGTAATGCAGCGGATAGGGTGGTTCCATCAGTGTTTCCTGCTAATGGTAACTCAAGCCCCTTGAAAATGTTGTGCAGAGCATTAAGGGTTGAACAGTACATTCAGCAGCCAGTACGAGATGACACAATATTTTTGGGCTCATAAGAACAAAACAGCACTATATTAGGGAATTATGTTAACATAAACCTTAAATCTAGAGTATGCAGCTTTTATAAGGAATATGTTTTTTACACATTTTATAACGGTCACCATTGTTGTGAAAGTTTGGTATGATACAGATAATCTGTCAAAAGTTTGATCTCCTCCTCCCTGAGCTACATTTCCAGACTAAAGGATAAGCAGCACAACGCTAGATTGTGATTCACAGCATTAAAACCCACCTCTTGGCTGATTGGTTGTTTCTAGTTCACACTGGGAGAAGGCAGAGGAGGAACTCAGTTTTTGCAGATTATATGCTGCATACCAAACTGTCACAACATAGTGACAGCTTCAAGAAATATGCATGTAGATTTTTTTAAATAAAAGTTACATACTTCAGCTTTAATATTCAGAAATAATAACAAAAACTACATTTAAATCGATAGAAGATCTATCAAAAACTTACAGACACCAAAGAGATGCAGATTCCTATGGATAGTACTCATCAAGCCCATATACCCTCTTCGTCATCCTGTGAGAAAACACAGAAAACACAATTTGTGATGTATTAATTATGGCATGTAACTGTTCTTACATGTGGCTATAATCATGTTTAATAATCCTGCGTGTCAACACAGCTGTATTCTGTTTATAATATAAGTTCAACTTGGTGATTGTGTATTCACAAGCTGAAACTTACAGTTTTATATTTCAGTTCTCTTGAGCTCATGTGATCTTTAATTGTAATAATAATGGTCATGCTCTCTTTCAAAGATGTTATGATATCACAACATTTTTTTTCTTGGCGCAGTTGTTGAAAGCCAATGATATGTTGGAGGTTTCCTTGTGCTGGAACTGTCCAGACAAGAGCTCTGCTAACAAGAAGGCAAATTCACTTAGACAGTAACATTATAATGATTAGCATGAGCTGGAAGCTCTCCACAGTCAAGTCCTTGCATGCAAAAAGCTAAAGTAGGTCTAGATAAAGCAAAGTCTCTGCTAATACGACACCTGAGCTAAAAACAAGCCAAGCATTGGCTGCAGTTTATATGGTGGTCCTCACTGAACTGAATGGTTCTGACAAGCTCAGAAAACTTAATGGGCTACAATGAAGCAGCTAAGCCACAGCTGTAACATTGGCTTTGCAGTGCAACATGCTAGACAGTGATTCTTAACCTGGGTTCGATCGAACCCAGGGTTCAATGAGTCGGTCTCAGGGGTTCGGCGGAGCCTCTGCCGCGGAGGTAAAGACACACTTGTGTAAAGTTGTGATGACGCCCCGCTTTGCCATCACTTGCTGCAGAGGATCACGTTACATTGCTTCAAGTTCCACTCTCAGCATGGATTTGAACTTGTGTCTTTAATTACTTCAGCAACGCTCACAGTTTTTACCAAATTCTGTAGCTTTCGGTGTACTTCTAAATCTGCTCCTTAGTCGCATCTTTTCGGCCTGCTGCTGCCTCTACTGGCGTGGGGGTGGTAACACTACTAATATAATTACATTACTAAATCAGAATACAGCAGAGTCTTTATTGTTTATTATTAATTTTTCATTCTCTTGAATGTAGAGCTAATTAAATTATCTAAACAAGACTTTAAAGTGGTTCCAGTTTCTCTCGATGGCCAACCTGTTGAAACTGTGACAAATTTTAAATACCTTGGGTCGTTCCCTGGACAGTCAGCTCAACTTTGCTGAAAACACTGACTATATTTTGAAGAACTGTTCTCAGAGACTCTACTTTTTAAGAAGACTTAGTGATCTTGGGGCGACTCAACTAGAGTCTAGTTGGGTCACTCCTATGTCTTGAATTTGGGGGGAAAAAAATCATATTTTATTTATCACTACAGAAGGGTTCAGTGAATGTGCATTTGAAACTGGTGGGTTTGATACCTCAAAAAAGGTTAAGAACCACTGTGCTAGAAGCTAAGTACCAACATGAAGTTAACAGCTTTGACAAGCTTGGTAAACAGAAACATACCCTCATCTACATCTTCCGGTGCCAGGAGAGCAGGCAGCCTGTTTCAGCAGCTCTACACTAATTCTGAGTCTTCTTGTTTTTATAGTTTGTTTTGGATGTGCTGTGTGTTTCTGTATCCTCCTACTTTTTTATTCAAACTTTTGTGTGAACAACTTTTTTTATTTTTTATTTTTTTGTGGATATTATGTTCGGAGACAGCACGAGTGATCATGTTTTTATTACTTCTTGCTCCATTGCATAGCCTCTGGCAAAACAACCTGATGTCCAATGCGATTTTAGAAGGAAGAGGGCAGGAATCAGGAGTAGCAATTGGAGTAGACTGTACAGATCCATCAATCCGTCCATCATCATGGGAACCGTGAGGTCTCTTTCCAACAAAGTGGAAAAGGCGGCGGCTCTACGTGCCGTCAAAGGAGCTACTGGGAAACTAGCGTGATCTGGCTGACTGAGATGTGGCTAATCTCACAATTTCCAGACTCACAGATAAACATGGGCAGCTTTCATGTACTCTGGGTGTACAGAATGAAGAAGAGCGAAAAAGAAAAATACGGACGGAAAAATCATCCACAAAAAGAAGATGGAGAATCAGCTGCAGAAAAGCAATAAGAGTGAGGTTTGGAGGAGCCTGAAGATCATTCCGAACCACAAACCAAGCCATCACTAAAGCTGCTCCTCCATTGTCAAGTCTCACTCTGACTGGTTAATGTCTGGTCTGGTTCTGCCCCAGTTCGCAGCATTTCCAATACGTCTGTTCCTCACTGAATATTGGTAGGAACATGGGCGGGCCATGAGTGTGCAGGAACTGTGGTCAATTCTCCAACGATGTTTGCAGTGAACCTAAACAGTGGTTAGGTTGTGGTTTTGATGGACTCAACTAACTCAGATATTTTATCTTTTGGAGTTTGCAGTGACGTAAGTAATGGGCAAATCAATGGATGCTGTCTGCTGTCAGTCGAATCGCTTACACACAATACACAGCTAGGCTACCCGTTAAGTGGATACGGAAAATAAATGCTAACTGAAATGAGCTAACCCAATGGATGAACCCAATGCTGTCGTTTGTCACTTCCCCTGTGTCGAGCCCATAACGCGCTGCTCTGCGGTAAGCCTCTATGTGCGAGATGCTTTTAAGTGAAAGTACATAGCTTGATTAATCTGCAATATGTAATATTAAATTACTAAAGTTTTCAGCTTAATCACGTGCGTTAAAGCGTTTACGTTGACAGTTCTAATTATCTAACAAGACCTGTGGAAATCTCAATTATAAATCCTTGTGGTTGAAAAGGTGGTTTCCAGAAAATGTTTGCCTCATTACAGCTTCCCTCACTTTCAATCACCTGATGCATCAGAGTCAAAGTAAGATATTCATCTTGATTATCTATTGATTCATCTTGTGAGTAAAAAGAACGCAGATGTTCACATACTTCTGTGAGTTTGAAAATTAATAATAAAAAGAAACTAAATGAGCGTCAATCAATCACAGACTCTTGCATTCTTTAAGGAATTAAGATGTGCTCTTCCAGAGGTATGAAAGGGATAAATTGTTCAACCAGTTAGCTTATCCCTACCTTATTGCTGAGACATTTTAAGCATGCGAATGCATCTTACCACTATTAAGCATAGGGGATCTCCAGTTCATGTTTGACTCTAATTTAGACAGCAGATTCAGAATTATTTATAAAGAGTACAGACACGCAACAGTTCATTTCAAATAGAACAAATGTAGGAATATAGACCCAGGTGGAAATTCCCACCTATTCATCTTAAAGCCACACACTCAGTGAGACACATGCATAATTTCACATTTTGGAATCCCCCATGTTCAACAATAGAGCTGTGATGAGTTTGAATTCAATTCAAATATACATAAAAAGGCTTTTATGAGTTAATGGGAATACTCTGTCTTTTGTAAAGATTGCTCTCACCTACAGGCAGTTTCATCAGGGTACACAGAACAAATAAACACTCAAGTATGCATCCCATGTCATCCACATCAATGGAAGTGTGCACCTTTATGAACACACAACACTTGCTTGTGCCTAAAACAACAGTGCTGTCTGCAGACACATTAAGGGTGTCCTCAGGGCAATGTGGGTAATATGCGCAGACAGAAAGGAGGGAGCTTGTATAAGAGTTGGATGATATATAAACTAATCTCACATACAAACCCCATCAATCAAAAACAATCATTTGGCAGCTTTTTCCTTCGGGCCTCTTATCTGGCTGATATGAAGAACTCTAACTTGGCAGGAAGTATTGGGTTTGAGGGTTACAAAAAAAAAAAAAGAAAGGAGACAAGAAATGTTATGCTGACAAAAAGACCACAACTGAGCACCGGTGGAGTTGATAAATATGAAATTGCATCAACCTTAAAGGCATGAAGATGAAGGCTCAGAACTTGTAAACGTGTGTAAACAAGCCTAGACCTCAATCTGCTCCTTCAAGGTGTGTGCGTATGTGTGTGTGTGTGTGTATGCGTGTGTGTGCGCATGTAGTATTTGTTCTGACCTGATCCATCGGAGGTCGGTGGTTGGCATGTGGGTCCCCTCTTGGCAGACTCCGGTGATGCAAATTTGCTGAATGCATGTGGTGCAAATGATGAGGGTGATGTTGAGGGTGGATGTAGTCTTCTTCATAGTTGTCTGCTATTAATTTCATTCTGCTCTGAGTCTGCAAAACATAAACAACACAATCGTTTAAATGCAACTATAAGACTCGCACACAAAGCCATTCATTTCTCCAACACTGCTTATTTGTTCCATGAAAATTTCTCCCGAAACTTTGAATGATTAGGCTGAGGAATTTCTGCATGGAGGGGAAAGTATGTCGAAAGCCATCAAAGATTATAAAAACTGAGCCGCTAACATTTGACAGGTTGTAAATTGTGCAAGTTGGAGCGCCTAATGGAACTATCATAAGTCTGTCATACATATTTCAAATTATGTTTTAAATTGAATGAGATAAATCCCTGCAAGAACAGTTGTTGCTTTGTGTAGCCCAGGGCCACACTGAAGCAACCTTATTTTTGCATGTCACTGATTAAATTTACCCCTAAATGTGCATCAAATGTTTCTAAATGGTGACTCTATGTCTATTATATGTATTGAAAAAGAAGACATGATGCAAGAGCAGTGTGGGCTGACTAATGTTAACTATCAGCCTAACTGATGTAGAGACAGAAAAAAAATTAGGTGCACATATACTGACAATCTCAGTTTTATTGTTTTAACGCTGTATAGTTTCCCTCAGGGTTGACATGATTGTGGAGTCAGTGGTGGGATTGTATATAAGATGTAGATGACTCAAAGAAAAGGCGTGCATTTTTTTGCAGCCAAACTCTTGCGGCTTTCCCGGAGTTTAATGGGAGCCAGGCATTGGGAGAAACAGGCAAATAGCCTGAGTCAGCTGTGAAGATATAGGTGAGATGGAGATACAGTAGTTAGCACCCTAGGGATAACAGAGCTGTGATAAGAGACTGGAGCGTAATGACTGAGGAAACAAGCCAGTCAGGATCACAGGAGAGGATTTGACTGGTCTTTAAGATGGTTGCAATTAGCTTAAACTTGAGAAGAGCCTCTTGGATAAGGTGAGAACACTGTCAAGGCTGTGGGAGGTGAAGAGAAACATGTTAGGGACGGTCGGAGGAGGGGTTCAGACAAACATCAGACCAGTTGTTAGAGCCGTTAAATATCAGGTTCAGGTGTCCAGATCATTATGACTTTAGGTGCTACCATTAGCAGGTGTGACTGGGTGGAGTAAGGTTATGCGTACTAGCTACAGAGCAGTCACCTGTAATCGAAGGCAGACACCATGTAAACACACAGGTGGTGCTTAGTTGTGTAATTTCCACAATGATAAACAAGCCTCATTCTTTGAATTGGTCTCAAGCAGAGGAGGAAAATTAGTCTGGAGATGTACATAATTACCCTTTGACCAATCGCTTTGGTTTGCTTTGACCTGTTGGCAATATAAATATGTAATCTTTTCAGTGATGCGTCACTGTAGCAGGTTGACCACATAAAGGATGCCCTGCGACAGACTGGCGACCTGTCCAGAGTGAACCCCGCCTCTTGCCCGAAACGTTCGCTGGAGATAGGCACCAGCACACTTCCCGACCCCATTAGAGATAAGGATGAATGGGTAAATGTTGTGAATTCAAAAGTAGACATTAAGTAAGAAGCTTACTTCTATTATCTACTAGCACCTCCCAGTGACTAAATAAAGAGAAAAAGAGCTGTAAGATCTAATCTGCATTTTCCATGTTGATATATCAATGACAGATCAACCTGTGCATGTGTTTGAGAAAGTGAGACAGAGACTTAAATCAGACAACAAGAAGGTCTAAATTGTGATTTTTAATCCTTTTTAAGCTTTCATATTCACAAAAATATGGGTTTGGAAATATTGACATCATAGTCACTTTGGAAATCTCAAAGATAAGTCTGTATGATCTCTATGGAACAGAAATTGAGACTATATCTGAAGTAATAGTATGCTGACTTTGCTGATGGCTAACATAACCATAAAATGCCAACTACTCAATCAAATATTGTTTATATAAAGTTTCACAGCAACTGCTCTTTCAAACACGCTTTGTGATTATCCCTTGTGTGAACAATATTAATAATCACCAGTTGTGTAGGCAGGAAGGCTAAAATTGAAAACTTAATCTGATACTGGTATTGACAGATCAAAGGAGAGAAAAAAAAATGGAAAACAGCCAAAAAAGAAAAAAAAATCTAATTGCTGCATCTCTAAATTAGTAAATTGGAAGCATCTTATCTTTGGATTTGGATTTGAACATTTGGGTATTTGAGAAAACTTGTTTAATATTGGAGACACAAAGAAAACACACGCATCAACTCTTTTCTTAAGGACATGTTCCATAATGTTTGTGTAAAAACAAAGGTGTTTACACTTAAAAAGCCTTTCAGCTGGAATATGTGAGTTTTAATTAGTGTTAATTAGTAGTTTTGTAGAGTAAACAGCTCGCCAGTTTCCTCCAGGCAAAGCAGCTCACACAGGTGGCATGGATGCATGTAGAGAAAAAATACACAAGCTCTTCACCTAAATCTCTAAGCAAAACCCACTTTATTATTTGGCTCTTTGTGTGTTTTTGTATGTGTATCAACGTGCAGCTACTGATGTAAACATGGCAGCAATCACCGCTGAGCTCACAGCTGCACTGCAAAGCCTAACACAAGCCCTGTGTAAATCACAAGCCTGCTCTGATTAAAGAGTGGCTGTATTAACACACATGGACACAGGAAGCTGACAAAAAAGTCTTTAAAAAAAAAACAGCTGTACTTCAGAAAGGCTGTGCAAGTTTCACAACAATTAAGCAGGGTCCTTTAATCAGGTCTATCCGTGTGTTAAGCATTACTCAGTTATGCTAGAGGGGGAAAAAAACAGAAAAGAGTTAACAGGCTAAGGATAGTTACTAAACTGTGCTATAAAATAGGGACAAGGTTAAGGGGAAAAGTCACAGATAACACACCTCAGAGATTTCCTAATTCATCTTACTCTCAACTTTAAAGCACTACTGATGTGAGATCATCCATTACTTGGATAAAATGCTAAGAGAGTTCCCAAACTGGGACACATTTTCTGAGACTCTTTTCCAGGGAAAAGAGATTTGCATGTGTGTTTGCGTGTGTGCGTGCGTAGGTGCCTGTGTTTGTATATGAATGGTTGTCTGAACTACAGAAGGGTTTCGCCTACACTAGGAAAAAAGTGAATGAAAGGAAAGTTTGTTTAATACACACATACCCACACATGCATCTTAAAAAAAGAGGGATGTGGGGAGGTCAGACAGGTCAGTGCTATCTGTAAATCAATCTGCTGTCTCTAGGTCAGCTTTCCCGGAGAGACTTTGAGTGCCATAATTCTTTGGCATTTCCTAGTTAGTTTCCTTCCGGAAAAAAGACATTTAAAGGATCTAAGGAGGGCTCCCTATTATGAAATTTGTGTCAATGAGTCAGAGAATAAAGTGAGCTGAGTAGTGCGAACGCAACAGAATTTATAGTCATTTTCAATAAATTCAAATAAGCATCCGGTGAGACTCGTTTGTTAGATTCCTTTTGGAAAGAACAACCTTTAAGCATGTTTTAAACTCACATTATGTTAATGTAAACCAATAATATTTTTATTATTGGTGTTATACGATATTCTAATCTTAAATGTTGTTTTATCATTAACTGTAAGATGAAGATCATCACAATAACAGAAATAAAGGTTTGAAAACAGTTATAATTAACTTAGTGAATGGATTTCTTAACTTAACTTTTCACTGATCTAATTTATTGCATATGATTGTTGTATATGCATATGAGAGTCCAGTTATATACCAATTGCTACAGGAAAAGATATCTTGGTAATTTTACTGTGAGCATGTTATACTCCCTGTTACCATTTCACCTCCCATTCATAAAATTTTTATATTTGTATTATCTTTTTAAAAGTCAGTGAGAAAATGAAAATAGTGCACTAAAGATCTCAAATATCTGGTTCAAAAAAAAAATCCTGGACTTAAAATCCATCTTTTGATTGCAGTCATCACCGTACTTCTTCGGTTTAGACATCATGAGTAAGTGTGTAATATTGGGGAAATCTAAGCAAAACAAAGGAAGATGAGGAGATAAACAGACCATAAATGTTGTGTTTTAAACAAAAAAGGGGGAACAATTATCTTGACTATTCTGTAAAAACCTGAATTAGTTCAAAATTAACAGTGTGAGAAATGAAAGAAACAAATTTGAGCCATTCAAATCTCTGATGTGTAAATTCAGTCGTAGCAGGCACGTTTGGGTTAAGTCTCCAGGGGCTCATTCATCCCACTGAACCACAAAAAGGATCTAACTCATTTTGGAATAATTCAGTATATCTGCAGAGGTTAATTTAATGACTGCAAAGCCCAGATCCTGTGGCGGCAAAGCAAACTCCTGCTGTTATGTATTTGGTGGCCAGGGATCGTTATCTAGACAATACGCTGTGTTTAATGTCTTTTGTTGGGAAAAAATGTTTCTCATTTCTTCTTCTTTTTCATTCAAGCACTTATTCAAAATTGTCCCTCATATTCCTAATATGCAAAGTTGTGTGTGTATGTGTTTGTGTGTGAGAGAATAAGAATGTCAAAGAAGGCATGCACTTTCATTTCACAGCGCAACAAACAAAACTGGTATTCTGTTTTGTTTAAGTTGTACAGTTTTGTGGTATTTTAAAGAGAAAACTATTTTCGTATCAGTTGTAGTACATGGTGCAGAGTTCTGGTTCTACAGGTCTCAATAGATTGCTATTTTTCCTGAACATTACATGATCCGACCAGCATAACTTTGGTAGGATACTGACTCCAGGAAACAAAAGTTAGGAATTTGGCTTATAAGACCTTCCAGATTGCAAAGCAGGGACTACTGCTTCTGTAACATTAGCACTTATGTCTCACTTTCATTGCAATGTGCTAACAGGCACATCCAAAATCGTCCAGACCACAAAATGTCAAAACTACTTTTACAGAGAAAATCACTTCTGCTCATGATCAGTTCAACAAATGCATTCGATTAGCAACACCTGGTTGCTATTTACCGTCCTAATTTCAAAAGTATCCAAAAGTATGCACTCCACTTCTGCATTTTGGTTGAGTTAACATGAAATTTTTTTGAAATATATTGTGCAACCTTATCTTATGATGTGTGAACATAAAGTTTTTATGCAAGATTAATACATGTCTCAGGATGTTTGCATAAATCTACTCTGCAAGCACAAGAAGGATGGAAAGTTTATTATGTTCTGCCTTTTTTCTGCCGTGCAAGTTTGTCCCATTCGTCTGGTGTTCCAAACCCAGAAGCCACATCACTGAAACTAGAGCTTCTCATCACATCATCAGGTGGACTTTAACTGCTAGTTACCCAATAGGAAAACATGACGCATCAAATGGTGATAAACAGATAATTGGCTTTCCTTGAAATACCTTGAATGGAGCTGCACCCCCAAGGAACTGTTTACAAGATGCAAACCTAGGTTTGCACTTATATCCACATCCAGTCACTGCATCTGTTGACTTTTAAATCCCTTATTTTTCCCAGAAGCCTTCAGTGACTCAGGAGGCCGTACACGTAGACGCCCTGCTGTTAGCTCATTATCGTTAGCATTCATGTTTGATCAGTCAGTGATGCGGTCTGACCAGATCTTAATGACCCACATACCTTCCTGAGCCTGAGGTTATGTCGAGAACCAAAGCAGCATGGAAAATAGCAAGGTGTGTGTGTGCATAGGTGTATGTTTGACTTATGTCTCTTTAGCCAGCAGGCCTCAGACAAAAACAGTCTGGCAGTGACTCAACAATGACACTCATCTGCGACTAGAGTGTATCCAGTAACTGATTGCAACATGCCTGTTTAGACAATAGGTTCCATGATGTGATAATGTGCCTGGATTTGGATTCCAAAATCTGTTTTTCTTCCTTTGGTATATGGTGATTAAATGCAGAAACTGTGGCTACTACAAGTTATTAACTTCTATCTGTTCCCAGTTTTATGTTCAAAAGTTTTGCCATGAGGCATCTGTAATTCAAACAACGCCCCACAATAGGCAGCAGGATTTAATTTGCAGCCCCGCTTTGATTCTTAAACCGAGAACTGTCCCTCTGTAGATCTACAAAGCTGTCCCTCTGTATGGAAAAGTTAACTGTCTGGACAAAAGATTATTCTTTTCCTAGGATGAACGAATAACTTTATTGCTTCATGTGGAGAATGTACCTGCTGTTTGAGCTGGTGCATGAGTCTGTCCTTCTCCCTTTTCAGAGCCATCACCTCCTCCTGGGCTTTCTTGCGTTTGGAAGAAGATAATTCCAGAAGGGCAATATTGGCATCCTTCTCACTGATGGCTGCCAGCAACGCTTGCTGCCTGACATGGTGAGAAAAACACAAGAAAGTATGCACTGAGTAACGGAGAAAGAACAGTATCAACATTAATTATTGGTTATGAACTCCAATGAAAATACAGCAATAAAAACAAAAGTGTAAAAAAAAACGAACAAAAAAAAACATACTGAAGCTGAATTTTTTAGTGCGTATAAAGATGTCAACCATCCTTATTCCAGACCTCAACAGATTCCACTGAAAAGATACAGACATCTTTGAAGTGGTGTGCTAAGAGGTAAATTAGTGGTACCTCACTGTGACTCACCGGCATGTAACAGCGTAATTGACTCAGCAGACTAAAGAGGACATAACAGTTTTCTTCTGTTCACATTGGTGTGTTTGGGGTGTTATATTTTATCTGCATTTCCATTACAAATGTGCACAAAACTTTGTCGATATTCTGTTAATGTTAAAAAAACAACAAAAGAAAAACAAAAAAACCCCACAATTTCGCAATTGTGGCATTTCCATTAAATAACACAATTACAATCACAAGCGAATAAGTTTGTTCAGGTGATAAGTCATGAAAAACATGCCAAGCCATCATCATACTGCCACTTCCTGTTGTCTTCCTTGCCTTTTCCACCAGTAGTAACATCTGTTTACTGATCACGTCTTGTGATGCGAAAAGTGTTTCCATTGCAGTTTTGCAAAGTACACTAAATACAATTCAGCCGCAAAACCACCTCATCCTAGAGCAAAAATGTTATTTTCAAAATTGGTATGTTTCCATTAAAGGAGCAGTATTATGTAAAATCAACTTTTTTTTTTTTAGCTTTATATCATATTATGATGTTATTCCCTCAACAAAAACATAACTGGAGTGTTGTTTTGATTCTTTCATGCATGTTTGAGAAATCTCCCATGGCATCTATTCAATTGTGCAGTACGGCTGGTTGAACCTGGTTGGTGGTGCTCCACCTCCGAGGAGCACCAAACTTCCGCCTTACAGAGCGCCCCCTCCTTATGCGTCCCCCGCTCAGCTTCGACAGACTCACCAGTAGCAAACACCTGGTGGACCTGGGCATCTGCTGAGCTCATTATATGAACATCTAGTGAAAAGCTGGTAAAAAAAAAAAAAAAAAAAAAAAAAAAAAAAAAAAAAAAAACCCTGTTAAAAGGTTAATAAAGGAGTGCTGTTCTGATGACTTCCTGAAGATGGAGTTTTGGAAAGAGCAGGAGTTTTTAAAGAGTCAGTGCATAATACTGTCCTTTTAATCAAATGTATTTTTGTAATTCCAAACTGGTAAATGTAGATGCAGCTACTGATACTTTCAGCCGCATTAGTAGGTTCTGTTTCAAAAGCTAATTTTTGATGACACCTAACGACGGCATCTTCTTTCACGTGGTTGTTTTGTTCCTTTAATTGGGATTTCTTGCCCCACTTTTATTAAGGCCAGATTTTGAAGTGCAAAGCTGATAAGCATTGTGTCAAACTATTCTTCCGTCTGAGCTGTAGATCTCTGCAGCTCCTTTGGCATTACCAGTGGCATCCTGGCTGCTTCTGTTTTCTGTTCTTCTTGTTCGGTCTGTGAATTAGGTGAATGGTTATTCCTCTACAGATTTACAGTTCTGCTGTATTGTTTCTGTTTCACAATGATGAACTGAACAGCGCTGAAGGACATGTTCCAAACTGGGAATAACGCTTTATAGCCTTAATTTAAACTTCTCCACAACGGTATTCCAAAAATGTCTGTCGTGTTCCCCGGACTTTGTCATGGTGTTTGTTCCATTATGCTTTCTGACCAATCTCTGAGGCCTTCACAGAGCAGATAATATTATTTAGAATCCATACGGAGATTATCGAATCCAACTGGTCACACCGATTTAATTTAGGAGTATTCAAGATCTCAATTTCGGCATTCAACATGCTGACTGAAGTGCATTTAATCTAGCGCTCCTTAAACTACAGAGATTCCATAGAGAGGACACAGACATCTTTGAAGTGGTCTGCTAAGTGGTGTATTAGTCGAACCTCACTGTGACTCACCGGCATGTAACGGTGTAATAGACTCTGTAGGCAAAAAAGGATATGACATCTTTCAACTGTCCTCGCCGGTTAACAGAGTGCATGTGTGTGCGTGTGTCTGTGAGTGTACATCCTGTTCCAGAGGGGAAGCAGCGAATGACTCTCTACAGGTGTAGATGAAACACACCAACAAGGGTCATTATACACAAACAACCAGATGTACAAATATACCGCAAGAGGACCGATGAGCATGTGCAGCAAAGTCTGTGTCTTTAAAGCAGATCTTTGATTACAGTCTCTGTCATCAAACAGGATGTTGTAAATCCAGTGTTACGGCACACACACATCGTCTACCCACTCTTGTAAACACACTTAGGAGTAAAAATGTTCTCACAGACGGTCAGCGACAAACACACAAGCACCCGCGCGCACACACCTATGCTTTTTTAATTAGTTACTGTAAAAATAATTTATTTAAGAAATTTGTCACCCAAAAAACCTAAAAAGGCAAACAAAAATACGAAGAAGTACCTTTAAGTGAAGCAATGACTAAATAGGAGCACTATTTCTTGCTTTTACAGTTTGACTATTCTGTAAACAGCAATAGTTTCTGAAGGTATTTGAATAAACAAAGCAGGATAGCTCCAGACTCTTAATTTGCATTTAACAAGCATTTAACCAGCAAATCATTGTGTGGGTTTGTGTAAAGTAAGTAGTAGAAGAGTGAGTCTGCCGCATTTAAAATAAACTTAAACTATTTAGAATTGATCTGCAAAGGCATACTTTTATTCCATGATTCAAGTCTCTGTAGAAACAATCCACTTGCAAAAATATTCTGAAGTCTGATGGTGGGCCGGGAGTCTAAATGTTGTGCTTTTAGTACAATTATCTTGAGATCGCATCTGGATTCTCCAATTCCAGGCCATTAATAGATCTCTATGTGTGATTGCATGTAGAGTGTATTTGTTAGTGAATTCATGTTGATTTTGACATGGTCAGAATCAACATGCAACATACTCCTGTCCTACTTTTAATCACAAAGTAGGACCAAAATGGCAATTTCCATCTCTCCATATCTGCACCATTGTAGTTTTTTTATGCCAACTGTAATGAAAACACACATACTGACTTACATTGGCGTTTTATCGGATTCAGTTAATTATGCTTGACCTGGTCCTTCATGTGGTAATAATTCTTTAGTTTTAAATATTAAATAAATAAAAAAATCTGTGCTACAGACGAATTTTACAGATGAAAGCAGTATAATTCAGCCTAAATCATTTTTCAGCACTTTCTGAAATTAGAGAAATATTAGATTTCTCTATTTGCACATCAGAAAACTCTAATGTACAAATATTTGCAGACGTTTTAAAGCCCTATCTTTAGCTCCATTAAATAGGATGAAGAGCAGATGCACAGAGTCATATATGGGCAAGGAATGCGGCAGATTGTGTCACAGCTCATAAACAGTCCATCAGATTTACAGCCCTAACATATTTGCAGGATGGCCATCTTTACACCAAACTGCTGAATTATGTCCAAATGGTATCACAGTTTTACCTCTTGTCCTTAAGATTAACTTTATACAGACCCAGTTTGAGAACTTTTCTTTCATCGGGTCAACATACTCCTGTAAATTCATGAAGAGTAAGAGCACTATTCTTGCCTTTTCACTCCATTGCATTCCGGCAGTGAAGACTAAAGGCAGTGCTTTCAGACACAATAAGAAAATTTGTGGTACCTAATGAAAGATCTTTGTTGAAATACACATATTCAACAAAAATAAAAAATACTGGGAATAAAATGATACAAACTCTTCAAAATGACTTCCACGTGAAGAACCTATGCTATACAGTGGTTAGTAGGACTGTTTCCTTCCAGCAAGAAGTTCCTGGGTTTGAGCCCCAGCCTGGGTATTCTTTCTCTATGCATTTTTCTACATGGAGTTTTCATGTTCTTCCTGTGCATGTGTTCAGGTACTCCAGCTTCCTCCCACAGTCCAAAAACATGACTGTGAAGTTAATTGGTTTCTCTAAATTGCCCTTGGGTGTTGGTGTTTGCACGCATGGTTGTTTGTCCTGTCTTTCTCTGTGTTGCCGTGTGATGGACTGGCGACCTGTCCAGTGTGTACCCGGCATCTCCCTCGATAACTACTGGAGATAGGCACCAGACCCGACAAAGATAAACACATTTAGGTAATGGATGGATGGATGTCCCTAAGCAGTGTGGGTTACATTTGTATTCAGCCCCCTTACTCAACACTTTGAATACAACGCTTTGCACAACCATCTTTGATTTAAATTTCACTAGTTGTAAGACAGAAGTTGAAACAGTAGTGAACAGTAGGGGGATTCATCTATTAGACACGTCTGAAAACAAATGCAAAGAAAATACAGGTCCTCTATGTTTTGGCAGACAATCATTTTGAGGAAGAACGTTCTTCGTCTCAATTTAGGCTAACTTTTACTTGGTCCGTCCTTCACAAACAAAAAATCATCTTTATTTCCAGTCCAACTATAAAAAGGGACAATGAATTTTAAAAATTCATTGTCATTTAAAACCAGCTATGTACATGCACAAATTGGAAGTCATAAGATACTCTGAAAGCACAAATAAATTCCACTGTTAGATCTCTATTGTCAAAGAGCCCCAGCACAAGATAAAGACGTTAAAGCCGACATGATAAACACAACATTCACATAAACAGATGTGCACCTATATAAATCACACATGGCTCAAATTTATTTTTAGTATTGCAAGAGTCTGTGGAAAAGCTCTCTGTAACTTCAACGTCTGAGCTGACATCTTATTTGTAATGGGTGAAATTTTCAGCTCAGCTATAACATGTGATACCAATAGAACCTTCATGGTCCTGGGGATGAATTGAGACATTCAGATCTATAGAGTTGAGAGATTTATGCTGAAAGACATGCCCGTGTGATGAGAAGGTTGAGTGCATGAGAGTGACATAAAAAATATTGAGAGGAACAAGTGGAAGAAATGACATCAGACTCATAAAGTGCTTCATTAGGATGCTCAAAGACACCCTAATAATATCTTAATATATCAGCCATTTCCAGACACGGAGACATTCACAGGCTGATGGTGGCAAGCTTCTAGATTGTAGCTACAGCTGCCCTAGGGTAGTCTACCCTGGCAGGGCAAACTCTTGCCACCACCCCATATAGAAGTTAAAAGATAAGAGACTGGTGAGGATGATAAGAGCAGAAAAGAGTCATAGACTAGCCAGAACAAAAATTAAATAAGTGTGAAAGGCAGATTTGTGGGTGACAGTGGGTGAAATTTGGGGTAGCGAGCAGTAATTACACACCCCAAAATAAAAGGGAAAATCCACAAAAATGGAAAGTTGTGGTATGAAGGAGGTGAGACCATGAATAAAACAAAATATAAATAGATGTCAGGATGCAAAGAAACTAGAGAAACAACTCTGTGTTTGATAAGGCCAACCTACCTGTAGAGCCTCGGAAAGAAAAAAGGGAAGACGAGGGCAGAGGGAAGTAAAGAACACGGCAAAGGTAAAGATTTAGGAGTCCCTGTCTACCCTAAATCAGCTCAGTGCACTCCATGTTGTTATTCCTGGGCGTCACGGTTGAGGGATACGTGTTTATAATTTGTGTTATGACTTACTTGAAATTATGAGTGTGGAGAGTCAGTGGGACAGAACCAGATGCGTCTGCTTGATCCCCAAGGGAACCATCAATAACAACTGCCCATAAGTGCAGTGTGTGTGTGAGTCACGCATGTGTGTGTGCATGCATATGCAAACGTCTAGGCTTTGTGTCCTTACATCCACGCAAATTTGTTTTGTTGGCCCAAACCGCCACTGATATCTGTTCCCACAACATCTATTATTAAGTTCTTTACTTTCTGATCTAGCCTTTCCAGTGCTCAGATTTCCATCTCCGTAGAAGCATTCCTCTGGCATTTTATGGCTGCTCCTTGATTGTGAGTATGTGAAGGTACAGCACGAGTCTGGGGCCCCATATATTGGAGTTCTGTAGCGAGAGCAAGCAGAGGACATGAGAGTGGAGCATGGTTGAGTGACACTATTATTTATGTTCTTGGAACAGATTGTTATTTACAACTAAGGAGTTAGGGAAAATGTCTATTTTCAACATAAAACACATGCTCAAGGTTCATCTTGTAAGTTTATTCCAAAGCCAGTTGAGAAGGTAAATCTGTATTTTAAATCTAAAGGCTGGTTAAATGACTTTTTAAGATATCCAGCAAGTTCATGAATACTTTATATATAGCAAACTTGAAGCCAACCAATTCCTTTGGTGGGCTTGCATCCGGTAAACTTTTTGCTAACTTTATTTTGGAAAATTGGCCTTATGCAACATGCTACTAATAAACATTTGTGCCAATCCTGTTTGTTCAGCTAGAGAAGGGATCTACAATGCCAATCCTCAAAGGGAGATTGTCCGTAAACTGTCAGATGTGTCCATGGTCCATCACAGTTCATCAGTATGCAGTCACATTCTTCAGAGTCAAGCTTATTATCTAATTATTTGACTCAGGTGAGTAGATTGTTGGACTTCTGTGGTCGTCACGGTCTGTCCATCACGAACACCATGTTCAAGCATAAGGGTGTCCATACGTGCACTTGGCACTAGGACACCCTAGGCCGCAGTTCGATGATCGATTTTGTCGTCGTTTCATCAGATCTGTGGCCGTATGTCTTGGACACTCGGGTGAAGAGAGGGGCGGAGCTGTCCACTGACCACTACCTGGTGGTGAGTTGGCTCCGGTGGTGGGGGAGGAAGCCAGTCAGACCTGGCAGGCCCAAACGTGTAGTGAGGGTCTGCTGGGAACGTCTGGCGGAGTCCCCTGTGAGACGGAGCTTCAACTCCCACCTCTGGCAGAACTTCGAACACGTTCCGGGGGAGGTGGGGGACATTGGGTCTGAGTGGACCATGTTCCGTGCCTCCATCGCCGATGCGGCTTATCGGAGCTGTGGCCGCAAGGTCGTTGGTACCTGTCGCAGCGGCAACCCCCAAACCCGTTGGTGGACACCTTTGGTGAGGGATGCTGTCAAGCTGAAGAAGGAGTCCTATGGGGTCTTTTTGGCCTGTGGGACTCCAGAAGCAGCTGATGGGAACCGGCGGGCGAAGCGGCATGCGGCTCGGGTGGTCGCTGAGGCCAAAACTCGGGCGTGGGAGGAGTTTGGAGAGGCCATGGAGAAAGACTTCCGTACGGCTTCGAGGCGATTCTGGTCCACCATCCGGCGTCTCAGGAGGGGGAAGCAGTGCAGCACCAACACTGTTTATAGTGGGGATGGTGTGCTGCTGACCTCGACTCGGGATGTTGTGGGTCGGTGGGCGGAATACTTCGAAGACCTCCTCAATCCCACCAACATGCCTTCTGTTGAGGAAGCTGAGCCTGTGGACTCTGGGTTGGGCTCTCCAATCTCTGGGGACGAGGTCGCCGAGGTGGTCAAAAAACTACTCGGTGGCAGGGCCCCGGGGGTGGATGAGATCTGCTCGGAGTTCCTTAAGGCTCTGGATGTTGTAGGGTTGTGTTGGCTCACGTGACTCTGCAATATCGCATGGACATCGGGGGCAGTTCCTCTGGATTGGCAGACCGGGGTGGTGGCCCCCTATTTAAAAAGGGGGACCGGAGGGTGTGCTCCAATTACAGAGGGGTCACACTCTTAAGCCTCCCTGGAAAGGTCTATTCAGGGGTCCTGGAGAGGCGGGTCCATCGGATAGTCGAACCTCGGATTCAGGAAGAGCAGTGTGGTTTTCGTCCTGGTCGTGGAACACTGGACCAGCTCTACACCCTCAGCAGGGTCCTGGAGGGTGCATGGGAGTGGACCCAACCAGTCTACATGTGTTTTGTGGACTTGGAGAAGGCGTTCGACCGTGTCCCTCTGGAGGCCTTGTGGGGCGTTCTCCGGGAGTATGGGGTACCGGGCCCTTTGATACGGGCTGTCAGGTCCCTGTATGACCGGTGTCAGAGTCTGGTCCGCATTGCCGGCAGTAAGTCGGGCTCGTTTCTGGTGAGAGTTGGACTCCGCCAAG
This sequence comes from Poecilia picta, assembly GCA_033032245.1. Taxonomy (NCBI): domain Eukaryota; kingdom Metazoa; phylum Chordata; class Actinopteri; order Cyprinodontiformes; family Poeciliidae; genus Poecilia; species Poecilia picta. The sequence goes on along the minus strand of CM065359.1, from coordinate 16,447,329 downwards.
GCTGCCCTTTGTCACCGATTCTGTTCATTACTTTCATGGACAGAATTTCTAGCCGCAGCCGAGGTGTTGAGAGGATCCGTTTTGGTGGCCTTAGGATCGCATCTCTGCTTTTTGCGGATGATGTGGTCCTGTTGGCTTCATCAGATCGTGATCTGCGGCTCTCGCTGAAACGGTTCGCGGCCGAGTGTGAAGCGGCCGGGATGAGGCTCAGTGCCTCCAAATCCGAGGCCATGGTCTTGAGCCGGAAAAGGGTAGAGTGCCTTCTCCGGGTCAGGGGGGTCGTCCTGCCTCAAGTGGAGGAGATTTAAGTATCTGGGGATCTTGTTCATGAATGAGGGAAGAAGGGAGCGGGAGATCAACAGGCGATTGGGGCGGCGTCTGCCGTGAAGCGGGCGCTGTACCGGTCCGTCGTGGTGAAGAGAGAGCTGAGTCAAAAGGCGAAGCTCTCGATTTACCTGTCGATCTACGTTCCCACCCTCATCTATGGTCATGAGCTTTGGGTCATGACCGAAAGAACGACATCACGGATACAAGCGGCCGAAATGGGTTTCCTCCGCAGGGTGGCCGGGCTCTACCTTAGAGATAGGGTGAGAAGCTCGGTCATCCGGTGCTCCTCCATGTCGAGAGGAGCCAGTTGAGGTGCCTCGGGCATCTGGTCAGGATGCCTCCTGGACGCCTCCCTGGTGAGGTGTTCCGGGCACGTCCCACCGGGAGGAGGCCCCGAGGAAGACCCAGGACACGCTGAAGGGACTATGTCTCTCGGCTGGCCTGGGAACGCCTTGGGGTTCCCCGGAGGAGCTGGAAGAAGTGGCTGGGGAGAGGGAAGTCTGGGCCTCCCTTCTGAAGCTGCTGCCCCCGCGACCCGATCCCGGATAAGCGGAAGAAAATGGATGGATGGATGGATGGAGTAGATGCAAGATACCTCTAAAAGTTGCAGAATATCAGCCTTTGCAGATCAATATACTTTAGAGCTTGTTTATCCCTGCATTATAATTTTAAGTGAAAATACTACAAGAAACAAGTTTATCTTTGCTGTGCTTCCTGAGAAAACCCCATGATAGCAGATAGTTGCCCCAGAACTCAACCAAGCTATGTGTGTTTTGACTTCACTAATAAAATATACAGCCCACTTATTTTGCTCACCCTTACTCCCACCTTAGTGCTCTGGCTAGTAGGTGCTGGTGGTGATGGCAAGGGTAATTGGAAAAGTATGTGTCAATTTTACAGCAACAAGAGGGAAAATACTAGGGGACAAAAATCAACAAATCTGCCAAAACTAGCCAAATGTTTAGAGTGGAAGCAGGGACGAGGAAAAATGGCTGACTGCTTCCAGAGATGAGCCAGACCAGACGGCCACCGACGCTTTCCAGCCAGAACGAGAAAGAGATAGATGGGATAAGCAGGGGCACCAGGTGTGTGTGTGTGTGTGTGTGAGAGAAAGAGAGAGAGAGAGATAATTTACTCAAAAAAGTCAATCTTACCTCTTTAAAAGATTTAGTTGTAATCAACAAAAAATCGTCAGGTGATTTTGTTGATTTGTTGCCATTTGACAATATACATAAAAATGACCACAGGCAACAAAAATTATTGAAACACAACAATAGCAATAAATGATGACTGTAGCACCAGTTAGAAGAGGTATAGTAAAAAAAAGCTACATTTTCAAAACTGCTAAAATTCTTCGTCTATGAAATTAAGATAGTTTAAACCTATGTAGTGAAATACTGAAGAGGTTAATCTATGATCGTATGACACATATTGTAATGTATACTAAAAGAGAGCTTGGACCTTTTTCTGTTTGGTTACAATATTAACACTTTTTTTCTCCCATCAAAACAAATTTACAAAATGCAAAATATGGACTGTTACTGTATTAAACCTAAAAGAACATCCACCGTAGTTTAAGGGAAGATTGAAGATTTTTAAAGTTGCAGTTGTAAAAACTACATTATTGTAAGTACTTCAAAAGACCTGTCAAATTTAGAGATGTCTATTTTTTACTTTTACTCAAGACTATGTATAGTCTTCAGACTATACATAGTGTTAAAAAAATATATTTTTTACTTTATCATATTATTAAGATCAACTCCGAATAAATATTTAAAAATAGTGATATCAAATCAAAAAGCCAAGCATGATATAAGTGATGGTGCCACAAATGCCACTGTGCTTCTGATTTTCTCCATTTCTTATCTGTTTGATATGGTTTGTGTGGGCATACTAACTTCTATGTAACCCTAGGTTTTAATATTAGTATGAGGTAAATATAATCCATATCAGATTAGAGAAATCCTCTGCCAATCTCAGGAGCCATCTGGACTCAGGGTCTCTCCTCCCAGCTCTGACGAGGAAGGTAAGCTCTGAACCCACCGACAGAGCGCTGCAATAGCAGAGAAGGCCTGTCCAATCTTTTTACATGGGAGGTTTGTCTTCTGGCTTCATTTCATGGAGTCTGACTTGTGTTGTCACCTCGAGGCACAAGAAACAAGACAGAGGGCTGTGCTGTAGGGTACCACACACGTATGTCTCCCCTGCCTCACAGTCAGCACGAGTACAAACACAAGCAGACGAAGCAGCTGGCTTTTTTAAAGCTGTCTGTGAAAGGGGCGAGGGTCACAGTGGGAAACATAGCTCCAAACACACATGAACACATATTACATTACACACACATACACAGAGAATGGGACACACACACACACTTAACACTGTACATTCAGAACACCATTAAGAAAGCTCAACGTTCACTGAAAAAAAAAACTGACGAGAGCTGAATATTGTTTGTATTTTACATAGGAAAATTATATAGCACATACATGCAAAGGGGATTGAAAATTAATCTCCAAATGTTTTTTTATCAATAAAAATAAGAAAAAAGTGTGGTTTGCATTTATAATGACACTATTAATGCTATTATAAGCACTGTGCCTTCTGTAAAAATATGTATTTGTATTGCAACCTTTTTATTCAATACATCAACGATCTCAATTAAATATTTTTTTTACATTGAAGACATCCAGAAGTAGCCTAATGTCTATTTTTATGATGCCAATAAAATTTGTTTAGTTTCCTAAACCTTTATTGAAACAAAGAACCTGTGAATTGTAACTTTCAAATGGATTCTCATTTCCTTTTTCATAAATGTTTACCACATATTTGACTCTCAAAAAAATATATTTTAGAAAAATAATAGTATTCATTTCTAAAACTACCTTAGAAATGTTCTAGTGTCATCCAAACAGTTGAAATAAGATATATGCTAGGCTAAATATAGTTTACACATAGAACACTGACTACCACTAACCATGTTTTCTACATAAGATATTAAAGCTGTAATAGTTTGCCATTAGAACTAAGTGAGCAAAGTAACGCAAAGCTTTAAATGGCCAGCCAGTCTTATAAATTGTTAATATCAATATGAATATGAGCTGTGTCATTAGGAAAACCATTAATGTTAGAAAAAAATTGTATAACTAAAAACTTTCAAAAACTTCAACACTGATTCTTTGGAATGACAGCCACAAAAGCTTAATTTTTATCTCTACATCTTCATTCCATCACTATTCTATCCTCAGGTTGCTTCTAATCAAAGGCAAGTCACTCTTGGCCTCGATTGGATTCACCTCCACCTCCCACTAGGACCTCTATCATTCTGGCATTCTTGTCCCTTTTTCATTCTGTATTTGCCCTTTATTCACTCAAAAGCAGGGCTGAATAATAAGTTTAAGGAGGTTATGCAAACATGTTGAAACAGCCATCCTTGGCCTAAGTATTACCCTAAACCCTTCAATTACCCGCCTTTCTTTCCTCTCTCCTCATTCCTCCTGCCCTCCACATGGGTTCCCTCACTCTACTCCCCTTAACTGCAGCCTGGAAATCCAGCACACACTCATGACGTGGGGCCAAAAGACCTTAAAATATCAGGGGCAGAGAGTACAACAGAATGGCGTACTACAACACAAGTGCACGCATTCACGTACACGCACTTGCACACAGAAGCCGTCACCCGAAATACACATGTGCACACAGGGTGATGAAAGATGGGTCCAAAAAACAGTGGTAGCGAGAACCGCGCTGTATTTTCTCTTTGTTCCAAATGCAGGGCCTGGCGGTGGACCACAGCTGAACCACAGTCGACATGCGGTGGAATGGGAGTCCACCACATTCACTTCCCTTCAAGAACCAATAGACTCAAACACATACTCATACATGGGGATCACAGAATAACATACAAATGTCCTAAAACAATCTTATGAATACACGTTCAGCAGTTTCTTGGATAACAGCGTTATGATGATAGTTCCTTGTTTAAAAAGTGGTTTGAGGCCAAAGGACAGATCTGCATGAGTTGTTTCCTACAATACTTGGAACAAAAATTAGACAACCCAGTTAATGTGCGCACCATCCTACACACACTATAGTGTAGGATACTACGCCAGGCGGAAAACTGACCATATATCTACATAAATGTGCCTTTGAAATAGTTTGTAGGTGTGCACTGCTTTGGCCTGTATAACACTCCCAGAATTATAGCTTTCTTTGGAGGAAGAACAAGTCTACTTCCCGACAGTGTCTAGAAGCAACAGAAGGTCAGAGCACACTCCCTCAGCCAATCAGAGTCTTTCTGGGTTTATGCTAACCACACAGGTTCATTTGGATACTACTGTACATTGTCACAACATGGCCAGTGCATTTCTGGTAAAGAGCTTGGTTTTTCAAAGGAAATTGCCATATCTTCTGTTGCTGTTGACAAAGTGGATTGTCCAACTGCACCTAAGAACCCCTTTCATTCCCATAGCAGAGGTAGACTGGAGGGTGTGTGTTGTTAATTTTGTTGTCCATACAGTAAAATGTTCGTTTCAGCAGTGCACAGTTCTAAAACACAGAAATCTAAAAAGAATTGACAAGAAGTCTTTTAACTCTTTACAACTCTTGGTTGGCATCCTTTGTGCCTTAGGCAATGTTGGTTAAAGTCTTTCTTTAAAGAAGAATATTAATCTCTGTAGACATGTCTGTCTGGACTTTCTGACTCCTTTATATTAAAAGCCAAACTAGACACAACTTCTTGCAACCTCCAAAAATCTCTTCTTTTTCTTTTTAATTCATCTGTATTTCTTGCTGCACACCCACACACTCTTTTAATGACATAAAATCAGAATCCTTGTTCGGACACCAAATATGGGATAAACAAACCAGCTGCTTTTCCAGACACAGAACTTTTCATGAACTGTGCGACGCTGTGGTCAAACCAGCTACACATTGTCTGAAAAAGAAAAAACACACACACAAAGAAGACTACTTCTTGTTGTCTTCTTTGTGGCTTTCATCAGTAGTAACATCTGACAAGACGTGACTCATGATGTAAAAAAAGTCTTTCCGTGTCATCTATTTTGATACGGCTGAAAATCCATCTCAAACGTGAGATTTTTTTTAAAATTCATGTGTTTTCCATTAAACAAATTTGCTTTCATAATTTCAATCTATGCAACTCTATGGTTAATGGAAACACAGCTACTGCATAGAATGTCTTTTCTAGGTTTCTTGTTGCAAGTGCAACTATGGTAAACCTTGTTTTTCATAGGGAGCACCAGTATGCTCCCAATGTGGAGCATACTGGTGAGAGTAGGACTGGCACTTGGCTTAACTGTAGGCTACATAACAGATTTTTTAAATCAGTTCCACATAGAGCTAATGAATAAGATACAAAAATATAAAAGTGTTGGTGAAGAAGCAACACTTGTAACTCCCAAAGTGAGTTATGCTGCTTGTTTTGTTTATGACAGTTGAAATTGCAGCAGTGCTTTAATGAGCTGTTTTAAACTTTTCAATGCAACTAGTGTTTAGAATAACAAAAACAGCTAATGGCTTTGAAACATAGTTCAGGATTCAGGAATTGTACTTAAGTGAACGCATGCACAAAGCCTCAGGGATGTAGAGTGAACACACCCAGATACAAACACATCTGCAAATTATTAGTAATGGTTTGATTCTGACTGAAGTTAATAGTTTTTTTTAATGAAGGATGGTAAATTGTAAGAAAAAGACTAAAAAGCTCAAAGTGCTCTGCTTTGTGTTGAAGCAGCAGGAAACACATGGGTTCTTTAAAGTCTGCTCTATATACACACACTGACCACATGCAAACTCATAGAGACTCCATTAACTTTAATGTGCTTTAATAAGATCTAGGGAATAGAAATACATTCACAGTAAAAAAAAAATATGACAGTCAAAAAAATCTGTTGCACAAACTCGTCCATATGGGTAAGGTGAGGGTTCTGATTAGAAGAGTTTCAGGCAGGTCTGGGCATGCATGCTGTATATTTAGACAGATCAGTTTGGATCAGAAGATCAAAGAGGAGTGTGATTATTACCTAGCCTTCTGATAAAAAAGGCTCACTGTTATTTCCCTGTCAGTACACACAAATACACACATCTGAGCACACGCTCACACAAATTACACACTCAAATGCACCTACAGCATGTTGGCATTAAAAGATACATAGTGATTTGTACAGTGGACACACAGGTGGATGCACACAGACACTAACACGCACACACACATATGCAGTTAGACCTCTCTATAATCTCCGTAATTTGTATGTTGAACCCAGTGTAGACAGATCATGCCGCTGGTGCACTGCTGTGTTATTGAATTGCTTGCTCACCAGTTAGTGTGAATTCCCAGCAGAAACATTCCCTTACTTTGAAAGTACAGTTATTATTATCTGTAATAACGTGAAGAGTACAAACAAGAGCATGGCAGACACAATGAAAAGCTTGTCATGAAGGTATTTCTTGCACCGGTGAGATTGTGTGAGAGTACAAGTCTATATACTTGATGAAGGTATGAAAATTGACGTTGCAAGTGCAAACACAAGAGCAGCTAAATGCAAACTCAAACAAGAAAGAGGAATAGAAAGTGCCCTGTGATCACTGCGACAAATAGAGAGCATTCTGCTTCTGCTGGTATTGTTCCAGAAATCAATCCTAAGAAGTAAAAAGTGGTACACTGACTTTATTCACCTATAAATACAGACTGCCATAAGTGCTCAGTTGGACCTCTAACACACCTGTGCAGAAATTCCAGCATGCTTCCCTCTCATTTTTTTGTTTTAATAAAAGTCCTGTGGTAGTGTGCAGTTACATGCTGCTGACAGAGCCGCTGATTTCCAGATAGACAACACACCCATCCAGGTTGGCTCCCTCAGTCGATTACATCACAGTTGTTTTAACAATGACATCCACCGAGTCCTTTTGGTAGCCACATTTAACATAGCATGTGCTACAACCTCCCTATTTCATTTTCTCGCTTCTTTAGAGTGTTCATTTTCTGGAAACTTATTGTTGTGGCCATTTATTTTAAATGTTGTAAATTGTTATTTCTATCAATTTAGTTTTCCTTTGGGCAGTTAGAATGTACTTAAGTTAGCGTTCAACCACAATCTGTAATTATTTTTTATATTGAAATTGCTTAGATTACTTTGGTAACCGTTAGGCTGTCCCGTTAATTTAAGTGACTAAAAACACAGCAGCTGGCTGGATGTCTATTGTTTGAGCAAATGTCCGGTGCGATGACGGGAGGTTTTTGTAAAATTTTTAGTAATTATTTTATCTATCTATCTATATATATATATTATATATATATATATATATATATATATATATATATATATATATATATTATTTTTTTTTATTTTTTTTTAAAGAAATAAAGCATATATTTTTACAAACAATTAAGTCGGAAGTGCGTGCAAGAACCAAGCCACATGCTGCCACCTACAACCTTTGTTGAACATTTTCAGCTTTGGAACCTAGGAGGCAGCGACATTTAAAGATTTTGTTAGCAATTTGGATGTCAACAACAATGGGGGGAGGCTATTATGCAAAATTGACTTTTTTGATCTTCATATTATGTTATGTCATCAAAAACATACTCCGAGTGTTGCTTTGACTAATTCATGCATGTTTGAGTCTCTTGTGGCAACCACTTTAAGGTGCTAATACATTTTTTTTTTTTTACACTTCTATACCAAGGTTGCCTATGACACTGCATGGCACTACATTTTGGAAATAAAATTCCTCTGTCAAGATATTTTCCATGCAATTTCCAGCTATGATTATCCTTCACCTACCAGCTTAAATCAAATCTGGACTCAGTTTATGTAGATGACATCCTTCTTTTCCCCCTGAGCAGAAGATAAAAACTGGCTCTCAAGCTCTCTGGACCCTGCTGTTTTTTTAAGCTATCTGCAGATATGTTTAGATGTGGGTGCAAGTGTGTTATGATTAGCATGAACTTGGTGAAAGTCTCTGAGTCTGCTTCTCATTTTAGATCCAAGACACAAAATTTAGGTATGATTTTATTTTTTTTGTCGTTGATTTACAGCATAGTTAGAATATTATGCATAAAAGTGCTGAAAAGAAGGGAAACAAGTCCACCCAAAAACTAATCAGACCAGGAAAGAAAATGCTCTTGTTTTACAATCCAGCACTTCATATTTTCAAATAGAGAAAAAAAAAGCTGAAGACCACCTCAGTGCTAAAAGAGATCCAAAATATATGACGGCATTCAGACACACTTACAAACATTTTGACATAAAAATCTGTCTGTGTCAAAGAGCAGAAACACAGAAAGAAGGTGATGATCACATGAAGAATACAGTTTAGTAAGCAAAAAAGAAATGTTTATTGACCTTTTACCAGCAGTCATGCATTTAGACATATCAGGATGTTGCTTGAAAGTTTGAGGAAACACTGGCACAAAGAGCGTTCTCACTGACGTGACTCGATAGCTGCACCGTGGCCTGCGTGCAGACTCATCCACTTGTGTTTCTTTGTATATGTGCATGAATGCTTTTGGTGTTTATCCTGTTTGTGTGCTTTCTGTGCCAACACATCTGTATGCACGCACATGAGTTTATCGCGCATTGAATCCTCAAAGTGACATGTTGGGACATTGAGGTTAGGAAGCAGACAGTTTTAAGTCTGATAAACAAATCACGCCAAGAGGAGGATCTAAACAATATGCCACAATTGCTTTATTACTCAGTGTTTGCCCAAGGTGTCGTGTTACTAATATCCTCAGCACCGTAAAGCCCTCTCCGGTTCAGTTCTGTGTGAGTGTTTGCTCTGGCAGAGGCTCCCCAGTGACTGGTTATATTGGACATGCTCAAACAAAGCCAAACACACAGCAGGAGCCGCAAGCAATTAGGGCTGCCACAGTGCATAACTCCTCTCTGAACACCCCCTTGGTTTCCCCTTGCCACTCTTTTTCTCCTCTGCCACACATTTCAATCTCCCAGACACCATCAAAAGCACAGATTAACTCATCAGTTTCAGCAATGTGTGTGCTAGCATCCTGTGTGGCATCAGTAGCCAAAATACTGTTTGTGCTTATCAGTAAAACTTGACCTTTTAATGATGTAGACAGCATGTTGCTGACTGGGTCATGTGTGTTTTTGAAAGCTGGTGGACACTTTTACTGTGAGAATAATTACTCAAATTTGAGAAGGTGGTGTCCTTATTGGATGGTCAGTGCGTCCCATTCCATCCTTTATCTGACCAAATATTCTGTTTTCTTATGGTTGAATTAAAACATTTTTTTTTACTAAAATGTATTCTTGATTAAATTTAAAGGTCGTCATATTTTACTGAGAAAACCTAAAAAAGGGAGGAAAATATGAAACTTAAACCAAAATCAATATTTCCACTAATTTCTAAAGCTGAATAGTATTTTTAAGCTTTAAATTTAACTGACAGAAATAACCCTTTCAGTCACGCATTTAGAATCAGCAGCATTTGGTCCTCCTTGAATGCTGCTATGATTTTAATGATTGAAATTACAGTTTTTGTCATAAGTGATCATTCATCACCACAGAGAATTACAAGCAGGCTAGGTTCACCACAGAGGACTTTTGAGAACGTTACAATCATTAATCTTGTACTGGGTGGTAATTTAACAGTTCTGCATTTGAAATGCATCGTTCTCACTCTTTGGCAATTTTCGGTTCCATTCCTGATATATTTTTCCAGGCAAGAAAATGAATATCGCCATTGTGAACTGCAAGCTAAGCTAAAAATGTAATTATTATATCCTTCAAGACATTTAACTTTTAATCAGTTTATTTAGAATCTTGATTCCAGACTGAACTCTGCACGGGACAGATGATTAAGACTTAGGTTCTTGACAGAGTGAAGCCTGTTACAGACTGATAGACATTCAGTTTGAATTAGACCCTCTGGAGCTTGAGCACAGGGTCATATCTCACTGCCTGTGGCTTGGACAGTAGACACCGTGAGGATCTGTTTCAAATCAAAGCAAAGAAAAATGGGTCAACCCAATCTGACTCAACCCTCCTACCTACCACAACCCCTCTGCATCTCTCTCTTTTGTCTTTTTTGCTGCCTCTCGCTTGCCGTTTTTAGGTGTCTCTTGGACTTCCATCACTAAACACCTCATAACTGAGACTTCACTTTCTATAATAAACAAAAATGTATGGGGACAGGATAGGAAAAAAACCCCAAATGTTGCTGTTGTAGGGCTGATAAGAAGAACCTGTGAACATTATGTATGTGCTATTTGTGTGCTTTAAAATGATGCATTCCTGTATTTCATTATTTACATGTGTTATTAATTTGTCAGGCCATTCTTAGCCCTTCTCCCTACAGGGTTTCCCCTGGTCTATTATCTGCCTGGCGGGCCACCAGGCTTTACTTGAGCCCCCACCAGGCTAAGCATTGCTTATTTTTTCCAAGTTATTTAAAAAAATGTTAGCATTTTTTGCATTTTTAGATTTTATAATTGGTGTTCATATATTAATCTTCCAATCTTTTGAAAACACATAATTAAAAAGTGATTATTTTCAAGTTCCATGTCAACTTTAAACATTTTTTAACTTAAAAACACAGCAGGCTGCTGGACGAATCACTGCCCTACCGCCCAACCACCAGGCTTAGCAAGTTTTCTATTTTTTTTTCTTAACCAAGAAATGAATGACATGACCTTTATTTTAAAATATACCTGGAAATGTTGAATTCTCCAACCAAAGTGATGAAGCCACAGCATTGTGCTTTAATGAATCAATTGCTGTGTACGTCAATATATCTGCCTCAAGTTTGTACACTTTTTGTTTTAGAGCATTGTATTACTCTCTTTTTACAAAGACACATGCTTTTTATGGGCTGGCTAATAGTTCTTCCTGTGTGTGTGATGTGGTTTACAGTCGTTTGAAGTGTTCAGGAATCCTTCATAAGATCGGACCCCAAGCTTGTCTTACCAGATAAAGGTCTTTGTAAAGCAGACAATCAACCGTTTTTTTTTAACTTAATAGAAATCTGCGTCCCTGTGAGGCAGGGTCTGTGCTTGCGTATGAGTGTGTATATAAGTAACTGAGCCCTTGTTCAAGTGTGCACCAGTTCCCTAATTCAATCAAGAGTGTAACCTAAGGCCAAACACACACATTTGATTTCAGTAAATGCTGAACCCAAAGACCTGTGGCTAGAAGGGATCAGAGACATGTCAGATACGTCAGTGCCTGTTATTGTAAGACTGCGTTTGCATGCAGTTGTGTGTGTCAGCAGGGGGTGGAAACATGAGACATAAAGGAGATTTCACTTTTGTCTTTTTCCTTTTTGATTTCTCATAGAAAATCCATCAAGTGTAACAAATGTATATTTAAGATGCACGCATTTAAGCACACTCGTTTAGCTGGTGGTATTACAGTCCTTTGAACGGCTGGTTTTGTTTACTTATGGGCTCAAGGCACAGTAAGTCCATGTCTTAGCTATGCGTGGGATTTATTGTTACATGCCAGAAATGCTGCTCACGTCAGGCTCCTCCAAAATCCTCCCCCATCTTAATCAGGCATGTGAATGATACAGCAGCTTCTTTGAAAGTCTGACTTTTGCAAACTTTAAATCTGAACTTCTACAACACTTATGATACTGATGTCAAATGTAACAGACTAAACTGATGCTAAGTAAAGAAAAATACAAGACTTTCCCTCTACCTCTTATTTTGACAAAGCCATGACCCATTGAATGAATGAAACATGGGTGCGACGTCCGATCACTGAACCAGAATTGCATTCTTGGATGGAAACAAATTATCTCTGCAAAGGAACTTGGATAATACAAACAATTCAGAAAATCAACTTTTATGCCATAGACAGGACAACATCATCACACCACTTTCCTTGTCATTCAAAAATTGAGTAATGTTCTCCGATTATATAGATCAGGTTAGTATGCTGACCTGCATTCTCAATTCCATTGCATCAGACCAGGAAGCTATGGTCAAGGATGTATTTTTCTCCATATTAAAATTGCTGACTATAATATGATGCTCAAAAATTATATTTACTTCACACAACCTTTTAAACCTTTTAAATGCAATTTCTCTAAAGCCTTCTTATGTCTGACTGGGTTTATTTCACACTGTGAGATAGAAAATATTCATAAAATTCATTTTAATAAGTTTATGTGTGGACCATTTACACTTAGTGGGGATTATTAATGATCCACATGTCAGCATCAAGGCTGTAAATTATGATGATGATGGTGGACCCGTTCTTGTTCAGGTTTTAATAACTGCATGCTAAAAAAAACAAACAAAAAAAAAAACACATTGTGCACATTGTGCATTTGAAATTGGATGCAAAGATTAATTTCTCAATATCAAGATTTTGTTTTTGTTAAACTTAACCTTTTTTATGAAAAGACGTTGTGGCTGAAAGTCATGCAGCTGTTTTGGTTCACACTTTCTTAAACAAATCTTGTTTGTGCAGTATTTTCGCTATTTGTTTAGTGGTAACCAATTATGTCTCTATGCAGTCTGTCCACTCACATTAAAACCTTTTCAGTCTCATTCATATAAATCTCAGAAAGGAAGAACTGCTCTGACTAAACTGGTTGTTATGCAAAGATTTGACCCTTACTGTAAATAATTGTCTTTCAGTTTGTGCATATTTTTTTTCTCTGTACTTTTATTTAATGGGTTTGCTCTCCATTTCCTTTTTTCCTTGAACACCACTTCTAATTTCATTAAAACCAGACAAAAGTTTTATTACAGAGTTGTTAAAGTTAACAATCTATGTGCTACTTGTGAATAGGATATTCTGACCGCAAACAAGACAAAGTAAAACTTTTCTTTGATAAAATTTAAAATCTTAACAGAAACTTTTACTCCCTCTTTTTTATTTTCTCTTTTGCGGTATCCTCATTTGTTTTTTGATCTCAGTTTTTCTCTCTCCTTCATAGCTGTCCTACATTTTGGAGACCCAGTGGCCTAAAGATACCAGCCATTTTCTCAATATGCTTCAGTTTAGCTGAAAACAAGCCCCAAAGCAAGAGCGAGAAAAATCATCACGTAATTGCTACCACAATCTACCCATCTTTCATTATTAACAGCTATTATGTCCCTCACTTTGCTTGTTGTATGCATAAGTGTGGGTGTGTTGTCTTTCTCTTGCACATACACAAGCACCAAAAATAAATCATGTATTCACATGTTTTCCTTTGCACAAAAACACTTTTAATGCTCATAAGTAAGAATATGCTCGTATACTCATCCAAACTTGTTCAGGCTGTTTTCTAGCTCTGCCGAGAAGTACATAATGATAATTACAGTTTGGGTCTACATCCCAGAATTAACCAGATGAGACACAAACACACAAATTCCCTAAGTGCCAGGGGCTGATTTGGTGCATGTTGACTGTTGTGCAGTATTGAAGCAACACAGAGCTGGGAAATGGTCCATTCAACTATTGTTCTCTATTAAAAACTCATGGCGACCCTCAGAGTTACACTGAGAGATGGGCTTGGAAAAAAACTTGCAAGTAAAAAAAAAAAATCCACAATGTTCAAGCATTTACTAAAGGTGCTGCATAATGTTACGCTGCACTTACTGGAGGAAATCAGGTGAGACAGAGTAGAATTGCAGTTGAAGAGTCTTTTACCTGATCACTATCATATGAGAAAGAGGGGATAACAGAGATGCAGATATGGGCAGATGAAGGTAAACACATACTTTAACTCAGATAAGGACTGGAGAAGAAAGAAAGGAGAAAAACCATAGACTGGGCTCAGGTGTGTGCGCAACCACAGAGGCTTGGAAGTGTTTACAGTGTGTGAAAAAAAATGCCAGTAAGCTCTGCTGAATCACTTGTGTGGGTATACCAGTATTTCATGTGCCTATAATTGGTAAACCGTAAAGGCATTTTACTAGGCCACCATTTTAATGGCTGTTTTACACAGCATCCCCAACAACATACAGATGCATTTTAAAGCAACCCATCCCACACTGTGTCTAAAAATTACTCAGTGCACTTTCTATTTGCACGTTTAATCAACTCCTGATGTTCATCTTCTAGATAGTCCATGTACTTGCATATTTACCCAAACTAGGATTTGACTTTCTGGCCAAATCTCTAAGCAGTTGTGTCTACAGGTTTTGAGAGTGACAGAAATGTTATTTTTCATAAACTTTGCTGGTTCAGTAATCTCAGGTCTTTTTAACAGATGTTTCTTCGGCATAGTTACAAACATGTCATACGCTTCAAAGCGTGTCATTGAGAAATACATACAGTTTGTGTAAAGCTCCAAGGAGTTGCTCAACAGAGAATCCATTGGAGGATGAGAAACATGAGAAAATACGGCAACCATGTAAACCCCATGCAGAAAGCCCTCTTAGGATTTTAATCCAAGGGCAGTGCAAGCAATTGTGCCACCATGAAAAGAAGCAAATTTTTAAGGTTTATGTTCTAGCTTTAGAACAACAAATCAATGAAAACACTTTATTAAATGGAAAGCACAATGTCAAATAAATAAAAACTCCAGAACCACAGGGTGCAGATCCCTGCCTTAGTTGAATCATCTTAAGAGAACTGTATCAATTCTTGCTGAACTTCTTTTAGCACCCCAAAGGTTTCATTTCATCAATTTATCTGGCGGGATAAACTGATGTACCCAGCCAGGTAAGTGATTGATCATTTGATAAATAGTCCTCTTTGTTAAATGATTATCTTACAAGCAGCTATACCCATGCCAGAAAAGCCCTTTAGCTTGCCTGCTTTGATTGTATGGTCCTTAACAAGAGTGCGGTTTAAAGCTCCACTTCTCTTTAAAATGAGCAATTCATATCTTCTCATTTAATCAGGATCATAGAATAATATCAGTTGCACTGATCCTTTCATTGGATCTTTATTATCAATATGTTGCAAGCTTTATTGGCAGGACTAAAACATACGGCAGAAGAGGTCTTATTGGTTACGTTAATTTCCTTAAACTTTGCAATTAACTGTATAACATCTGATCACACTTCATAGCAACCTAGACTCAATATAAATTACTATTGTAAAAACTTATGTTGTAAAATATAAGTTCTCTCAATCTCTTTTGTACCCATGACTCAACAATCAAACTTGTCTTTCCTTACTCAGCCTTCTCTCCTTTCCTCTGGTGACCCTGAGGGCAGGACTGTTGTTTAGAAGGCCATCACTAGTTCCATCTGGGTGGTGTCTTGGACTGCCTCTTTATGGCCACACTGCCTACCTAACCAATTGCCCACTTGCGCACACACAAACATTCCAACTCACAATCAGCTTTGAGGCAAACTTGGGGGTGTTAACCTCCCTGAGGCCAACCACAGTCGGTTCTATGTATAAACGACCAATTGACTTGAATACGGTTTGTGTGTTTAAGTGCAAGTACGTGCATGTGTATTTACGACTGACACTAATTAGCAAGGCTACTGCACCTACTTCCTTGGAACAATTTCCTGTGATAGCAATTATTAGGTATGTGTGATAAATTCCAGGCCTTCTTCCAGTTGTCTGGGGATAGAACAACGGAGAAAACACACAAAAAGGGGCGGGAGTGAATTTAATACCCAGAGGAAGTTAAGGAGGTTGGTAGTTAAAGAGGTTGGTGACAAAGGAGTGATGAGGTAAAAAAAAGTCAGATGAGCAGTTGAAAGAAAGATGTTAAATGCAAATGTGCATTTGTCTCCTACGAGAGAAATGCACATCTTGTCTCGTAGGATATAACTTGTGCAACTTAGCACAAAGTTAAAAGCGGATTCCACAGCATCTTTCTATCATGTTTTAATGTGGCGTCTCTTCTGTCAGTTGAAGCAGTGACTCTGCTTTTGTGTGTCACAAATATTCCATTTCTACAATGTCACATATAGGCTTAATAAAAAGCTTGCAAAGGGGTATTTGTGATTAGCTGCAGCTTTAGGATGAAGTCCTGATGTACTGCTTATCAATAGCTGCATGAGTAAAATCAGACACATTCAGAGGATAAAGAAAAGCCACGTTTGTAAATTAACGTCTATTGGGCTCTTTTTCTTCTGCTATTCCTGGTGTGGAGTAATGTTCGTTTTTTTTAGGGTGCCTGCTACTGTTTGTAGACAGAACTGCAATCAGTATGGAAAAAATATACTTAAATAGCTTCCAGGATCATTGGGTTAAATATATTGCTCTGTGCAATCTCTTGTAAAATGGCAAATGGCCTGTACTTGGACTTGCACTTGCTTTTGTATCTAGTCCAGAGGACTCCAAAGTGCTTCACCCAACATTTAGCCGTTCACGCATAAGTTCACATGAATTAATTCACCATGTTGATTGTTGGTGGCAAGCAACATAGTAGTCACAACTGTCTTGGGGCAGTCTGACAAAGACAGGGTTGCCATGCAGTGGTGCCACTGGCAAGGTGAGAAAAGTGGCTTGCCCAAGGATACGCTGAGAAAAGCAGCAGTGTAGAGGTTTGAACCAGCAACCTACCGGTTACAGAACAAACTCTTACCACCACCGTCTGAGAGTCAAACTAAAATAAAACCTGTCGTATTGGACTGATACATTAAGATTCAAGCAGTGTGTAGAAGTCACTTCTTCATAAACTTTGCAGAAGAAAGACTTAGAAAAAACAATTTCCAAATGATCAAGTCATCCATTCACAAATAAAATGGAGAAAAGGGAGATAAGGGTGGTGCTGGACGTAGCGCTGACATAATAACATACCTATTGGCCGGACAGCTGACACACACGTCGAATGTAAACATGTGTGTCATAGGGCAGGGGAGCCTAGACAGACATGATGAATGACCAGAGGTTCCCACGAGGCGACATACACACACAAATCTGCATGAAGAGGGAGGGAGGTGATGTGTGGTCAGCCCCTCCTCATCACAGCTACACAGAGAATCCCATTCACAAGCTGTGGTGTGACCCTCTGTGTCTCATCATTACTTATGAAAACAATTGCACCGTGGTACCAGTACTTGTGTGCATGTAGCTATGTGAATGCCTATGAGTGTCTGCGTGTATATGCTCTACGCTGATGACTGCATTATTCCACGAATACCAAGATAGATTTTTTTTTATTGTCCTCTGCAGTACAACATTGTTCAGGGTTGTATACTGGAATGTTTTTTTAGATGAGAATATGGTTCACTATATTTGTGCACAGGCTGCACACGTGTAAGAGTTTGCAAGCTCTTTGTGTGCCTTAGTGTGTCTGTGTGTGTCAAGGCCCCTTGGAGAGATCAGTGAGCGGGGACATGACCTTACCAGTATAGCTGGTCTCACTGCCTGTTTAGTCAGAGTAACCATGGCGATGGAGCTTTGCAGACAGGATGTCTACATGGGGGATTTTAAAGTCATAATGTTGCTACTCCTTTGAGCTTCGTTATGCCATAAAATAGTGTAACTAAATGGCTATGTGAACAAAACTTAATTTGGGGTTATAGTTTAAATCTCATTTCATTTCCACTGTGTAAAATACTTGATTTTCCTTTGGTACAGATTATATTTTCAGTGAATAGCATCTGAGTGCCAAACGGTGCAATTACAAGAGCATTGACCAGCAACACTTCTATGAAAGGCAACTTAAATCTATAATAATGGTCTTTAACAATGCATACCACTTCTTCTTGATGCAACATACATAAGTAATACCTGTATTTGAGTTAAATGCATATGTTATTTAGGTATTTGTCATGACTCCTCAATGGGGGTTTGAGGCATTCCGCTACGTTGTACAACACAAAAGTCATCTTTGTCTATCCAGAACAAACTCAAATCAAGAAAAGCATTGGAAGGCAATATAATACCATAGAATAGATGCTATAGTAGAGGCTGGAGTTACATTATGCATCCACTAGATGGAGCTGTACTAAACGGAATGTCAACAAAACAGTCCGACTCCAGTCGGCGAGGAGAGCCTTCCACGACTGGGCCGGGGCGTGGGCGGACGATGCTCACCCTTCTCCGTTCGCGCATAGCATGTTTGTGGAGAACGTGGTGCTAAATGACCTGCAGACGACCTGATTATCAGGTCGGTAGGTAGATAGGTCAGTCAAACTTTATTAAAAGATTACAAACCAGCGTTTTGACAACTATCCCAGCATGCACCGCGCGCTTCTTCTTCTACAGGCAGAAATGAAGTCGGCAGCTGCTTACCGAAGTTGCTAGACCTGTTGTGGCTCAATAATGCTCCATATATAAGGCGCACCCGATTATACGGCGCACTGTCGGCTTTTGAGGAAATTGAAGGTTTTTAGGTGCGCTTTATAGTGTGGAAAATATGGTATATTTTTTATTCAGTTTGTACTCCATTTTTACGAGAACATTACCGTAGCAGAAAGAACCATTAAAGAAAAAATATTTAGCAGAATTTAAGTCAGTGGGAAATGGCAGTGGTGGTCATAGCATCATACTTTGGGGAAGTTTTTTTTTCTGTCAGTAATATTTAAAACAAAGTTTTAAAACAAAGTTTTAAATAGGCGGAATGATGAATCAAAGGTCCTCCGCCAGGGCGGTGTCCTCAAAATTCCTGAACTGCACCTCAAATCTACAGCAAGATGACTGAAAGTTGAACTCATTGAGAAAACACACCAATTCAAATAACCGCAACAATGGAGCTAAGAAGAGTGGTGAAATTTCCAGCCAGAAATACATCAGAAGCTTTTGCAATTCTCAATAAATGCACATCTTGTCTCGTAGAATATAACTGGTTAAAAAAAAAGAAAAACGTCCTTGTGTCATTTTATGCCAGCCACACTTTGTTCCCTCCCACCCTTCACAGCTCCACGCAATACTCCACATATTTTTCATCTAACACTCTCTCCATCACCATCCTCCCTACTTTTCCTTCTATATCATCTTTTTTTCCATTCCTTTACAACTTTTGCCCATGCACCATTCTACAACTTATCGTGTGCTATGTGTTCAGCTTTTCCTATAATTCCTGCAGGTCAATATACTAAGTATAACCGACCTCTACCCTCTTTTTGTCTCGTTTTACTGTCTCCAATTTGATCCCCACCGTTTTTCTTATCAATTTCCATTGCAAAATGTAAACCCAAGTAAGCTCACCCATGTTTTTAACATCTGCATAAGGATTAGCTTCAGAATCTGCGATGTAATGGCATGAAGTATTATCCAACTCTGACTACAGAAACATCTCAATGATGGACTATTCAAAACGTCCAAACACATCATTTCTCTATTGCGCACCTACACCCTGTGACCCCAGAATTATTTAATGAGTAGCTCCTCAGGAGACCATCTGTGTCTGTGTGTGTGAACACTGTACAGTACGGTGGAAACTTAATCTGGTGTGGGGTGATAGAAGAGACCCGTATTGCTCTTTATACATCAAGCCTTCAGCTCCATATCCGAAAACGATAATAATAAGCTCTCTCTCACATTTACACACACAGACACACACACACATTGGGAGCTAAGGAAACCCAGCAGGCCATGAGAGGATATTGAATATGATTTCTCTCTCCTTGTCTCTTTTATTCATTACCAGTGTTGAAAAGCCACATTTTCTTTCTCTCTCTCTCTCTCTGTGTTTCTCTCTCTTTCTCTGTCTCTCTCCTTCTGGCTTACAAGCACACACACACACAAAAACAAAAAAAAAAAAACACACAGGCTTCATACAGCGCCTCCCTGACTCGCTGTGGAACATACCTCACACAGTTTGGTTCAGTTGACCTAGACAAATGCCACATTATAGAGGAGAGAGAGAGAGAAAGAAGAAAACGAGAGAAAGAGAGAGAGAGAGAATCCTGGCATTCTGTCAAACTTCTATCATGATTCCTAAGATTTGGAATACCTCAGTTTGTGCAGCCCCTTTATTCTATCCCATTCACTCTGCCCTGTCCTCCTTCATTCCTGCATTTATTCCTATTATCCCTCTTGCTGCCCCTCTTTCTCTGCCCTGTCTCTTTCCTGCTTAGTTTTCTCTCCACTAACTTGGGCCAGAGCTGTGCTGTGGGGAGTATAGCTCCCTTTTCTTTAAAAGCAAAAAGCCACAGTTTGTGTAAGTATGTGCATGTCTGCAGACGTGAGTGATTACATGCGAGTTCCACCGAGGTTGTGCATAGATTTTGCATGCGTATCTTTGTGGCCCATTCTGTCTCACGAAGCTTTGCCCCCTCGCAATTCAACAGTTCTTTAATCCTCATCATCAGTGACCCCAAACCCCCAGCTCCCAACCTCTTCATGCACATAGAATACAATGCATAACAGACCACACACACACTCATGCCCCCTGTGCCCCCTTCATTTACTCCTACCAGTTTAGACTAGGCTGAGGCTCAAACACAAAGGGAAAGATTCCAATAGACTTTGTTGCTGTGTATGTCAACCAACCATCACACTAAACGTCTTCCTCTCAGGCATCCTCTGATGGTAATACAATACCAGCGTAAGCACAGTGCCATACGACGGCATGGATGGGTTTCACATGCTGGGTCACAAAGCAGTTTTGTTAGAGACACCTTGAGCACAGATTGTGTCTTTATTATTTAAAAAACATGCTTCCTGATTAACATTCCTGGTAAAATTAGACGTCGGAAATCAAAACAGACAGGAAGATGGTTTGTATTACAACAGAGACATGCACAGGGTATGCTTTTGGCAGCTGAGCGCTCTTCTAACAGACACAAACACTCTCACACGCACGCACACGCACACAGGGCAGAAGTACTACCCTGTGTACACATTCTTTCAGTATTCTGTGTGATCAAAGCAGCATAATGGACTTTAAAAGTTGTCTTTTCAGTGTACACGTGCCAATGTTCTCTCTACTGTGGCTCACATTAAAAGCATTTCTCTGCAGCACATGACAAGCAGATATGTGGTTTCTTAGTCCTTTAGTCAGATAACTCAAAGCATGTCACACATACCCACTGACATACATGGGAATCTAGACAATTCTGGACTGTTGTGCAAAGCTGGTAGAGGAATACTAGTAACTTGTAAATCAGGACGCTGAATTTGTTTGTACAAAATTTACCGAAATATGGAAAACAGGTTTTCAAAAAAAGCCCATAATTTTATTTTCCTTGCACTTCACAATTATCCATTACTATTTGTTGGTGTATCTCAAAACAACATTATACATTAAAAAATTAAGAGGTATTGATACTTTGCAAACAACTAATTATATATATATATATATATATATATATATATATATATATATATATATATATATATATACATATATATATAACTGTATGCAAGCTAAAAGAGGGGAACTAGTTCAGCAGTGAGAAATCACTAATAATTAGCAACTGCCGACTCAGTTTATCTTTTATTTAACATGTATGCCTTTAAATACTGTGTTTCCCATCTCTGGTCCCTAGGATCGACTGCCCTGGATGTTTGAAATGTTTTTCTGCTTCAACAAGCCTGATTTAAATTGATGGGCCATTAATGGCCGCCTGTTGAACTTGATGACACGCTGAGAAGGAAATTAAATCATTGAACCAGCTATGCTGAAGCTAGAATAAGCTATAATCCAAAGTGGAAGAACAAAGATGTCTGAAGGGTCCAAAAAGCAGCCTAACATCCAGCGATTTAGGTAGGGTTTCCTATATACGACGAGTCAGAGTGGTGTGTTGGACTTGTGTAATAATTTGATATAAACTGAAGTGGAAGGTAATGTACTTTCAGCTGGTGAGCTTACTTCATCTCCAGGATCTCCTCCAGCTGTTTGCGTCTCTCCTGCCGCAGTTGGTTGAGGTGTCCATCTCGATCATGTAGGCACTTCTGAGTGGAGGACAGACGTACTTTAGTGGCATCTAGCTCCTGGCGAGTCTTCTCTAAAGCTCCCATCAGCTCCTCCAACTATTTAAGGGGACAACAGGTTCATAGGTGTTAGAACTTCCCACAATAACCATATTGCTATGTTCTAACCATATTGCTGTGTTCTAAAGTGATTATTTTAGTGGCTAAAGCTGAAGCCCGCTTCACCCCGTAGTCTTCATCTTTCACTCAGAAGAGTGCTTATAAGAGGCAGGGTGTCCCGGATATTCTTGCTTAGCAGTGCAAAGCTTAATGAACTTTAAAAACATGAAGGCATAGGAGCCCGCTCTGTTAATCTATTTTTGCCTGTAATGTGTTCCAGCTTATAATGAAAAAGGGAAGATTAATTATTTCTAAATGCAAATATTTCTTGATCACAATTACCATCAGTTCTTCACCAACAGCAGAAAACAAAACAATAATTTGGTTTAGGAATATAAAACAACTTTTACACAGGACAAGTATATATATATATATATATATATATATATATATATATATATATATATATATATAAAGACCAAGGAAACAAGGAAAAGGGGATTCAGTGCAACTCATTTATTTTCTGGTAAAGCGCAAAATATCAGTTTTGCCCCCTCACTGCATGTGGGCTGTGTGCAGTAAAGCCTGTGAGTGCTTAAATGGTTAAGATGAGATGAAATGACAGCCTAAACATGGAAATCAATGGACAGTCGACATCTTGAAGGAGGTAAAATTATTGTGGTTCATAGGTTAGTTGAACCTATGGCATGTTCAATGACCCTAGGGATGGAAACTACTTTCCCCTCTACTCGCCTCCTTTCACCACTTATTTCATCTTCCTCATAAGTGTGGTAGTACTTCAGGGCTACTGAAGATAATGTTCAAGCTTTCAAGTGCATCTCCTTCCTCTGCACACTCATGCCCTCCAGCCAATGTGAGCCTGTGTGTCCAAGCAGAGTGCCTGATAGACAGGATGTGACCTCAGGGCATCTTTATCCTAACACAGGAAGGGATCTAATGGCTCAACAACAACTACTTCACAATAGGATGCAGAACCAGTCAAAATGTTCAGATAAAAATAAGAGAGTGTCTCATTATATTTATTTGACTCTGTTACTTTGAAGATGTATTGTACGACAAGCCTAAAAGACAGTCGTTTAAAACGTAGAGTAAAAGAGATACAAGAAAAAAAGAACCAGAAGGATAGCATTTAGAGGAACAACAACAGGGGTCAGACATGAAAAAGGCAAGGGGCATCTTTTATGAAGGAGCCAAATTGTTCACACATTTTTGGGACACTGTATGTCCTCCAGCTAGGTGTGTTTCACAGATGTCAGATACTTATGAATATCACATATGGAACAAGATTTCAAAGATTGTAAGCGAATACCAAGAATCTTAATGAAAGTGAAGAATTTTTATTTTAGTTTATCAATTAATCACAACAGTTCCACCACATGATGCAGACAAACATGTGGCTGTGGGAATTTGAACTATGGTAAACAGGAAAAACTGTCTTAATACTTCTTGAACTTTGTTGACATTGTGTCAAATTAAAAGCACAACTTTCCCTGTACATTAGTGGGATTTGAGGTGACAAAATTAAAGTGGGGCATACTTATGACATGGAAGAAAAGTGGCATGTGGTTTTTTTTAAAACATTTTCTCAAATTAAAATCTATGCAATAACTTCACTTGAAATTAGTGAATAAATAGAGCCAACGTGTCCAGGCCTGACCCAAATCTCCATGGGGTCCTTGGCAAATGTTGTTTGGGCGTCTTCTATTTCTGTAATAATGTGGATTGCAGCATTCAGCAGTCATATGATTAGATCATTTGCACATCTAAAATAAGTATATATATACTTATTTTATCTCTGACAGTGTTTACATTATATCCTCATAGTAAAAGCAACAACAAAAAAACTAGCATGCACTGGACTTGAGATGGAATACACACACACATATTCATGACTTATTTTGATTTAAATAATTCTTTTCGGTGTAATTCCAAGAGCTAAAAGTTAAGTTTCTACTTGGTGAATCTTTCTGAGAATGTGGACCAGTAGTGAGCTTATTCTGTGCATTCAAATAATTTTAACAGCGCTTCTGATGAAGATTCACAACTTGTAAATTGATGTAAAAAATAATGTTTGTTTTAGTAACATCAATTATGGTCAGCAGCAAACAATCGCCAACTACAGCCCATTGAAATATTAATCCATCAGCCATGTAGTATGAAGTAAAAACATTTTGCTAGACAATGTCGAACATTGACAAGTTTTGATTAAACTCACCATTTTCAAGCTAAAAAGCCTCGAAAGTATATAGGGCTAACCACGAGAATCAACTTATTTAAATTTAAAACTTAGTTTCACACAAACACAAATACACTAAATGTTTGGTTTTGGAACTGGATTGTAAAAGGTCACTATCGAGCTAATTTTCTATTAGCAGTTCCACAAATTGTTTTGATAAACATTACATTACCAAGTCACATGCAAAAAATACACTTTTATCCTATTCTTCCTCTTTCTGTTCTCTGTTCTTGAAAGATAAGTCCATTTGTGCGATATTGCGTTACTTACCACGGCCACCAGGGGGCCCCAATTTATTCTTTCTTTTTGCCCTTATAAAGATTTCTGCATGTTCACATATATTATTGTAAAAAAAATCTATGCAATTTATTATACAATTTATTATACAATTGTGTGCTTTTGTTAATGTAATCACATAAAAATAATCTCTAAGTAAAAACATAAATGAAAAAAAAACAAAAACATCAGTACCTCTTAGGGGCCCCCTTAGTAACCCCATGACCCTAAGTAGCTACTTAGTTGGCTTATGCCTTAGCCCAGGTCTGAGTGTGTACATAATTTAATCTCACCAGATAGCTCCCACAAGACCAGAAGTAATTTACTCCAGAAATGTGCTATCTTGGCAGGCAACCTGTAGACAGTGCTACATAGTAGCAGCATTATTTTCTGTTCTTCAGAAGAACCAGTTCAGTGCCTAGCAATAGCACATCTTATAAAATATAGTCAACAAATAATTTGTGTTGCCGAGAGTCATAAAATGAGGATGATGATGTGATGATCATGCCATACCATCATGACATGATCATCGTCGTCATTATTATATATCTCTAGCATAAATTTGACTCGTTCCCCAAAAGGCTCCTTCTATTGTGGACTTTTGCCACAAATAGCAAAAAAGTGTTAGTAAGAAGAAGAAAGCTTGAGTATAGGCAAACGTGTATGTGCCAGTTGGAAAATGACCCGGAACACATAACAAGGGTCACAATAGATGGTTCAGATCCAAGCTAATTCATGTGTGATGGTGGACAAGTCAGAATCTATATATTAATCTGCTTGAAAGTTTGTGCAAAGGCTTGAACTTTGCTCTTTACAGACCCGCTATTTTGACAAAGTCTGAACTATTTTGCACAGAAAAGTGGCTAACATGAAAGTAAGTCATGTAAGAATAAGTCTAAAGTGGTTCTACAAAGAATAGCTCTTGTTTTTATTTGTAAAAAATACTTTTTTTATTCCATTTCAAACTGATGTTCCACTATGTGTCCATAGCATTAAATCCCAAAGAAATAAAATGAAGCTTCTGTTTGCAGCATAGCATAGTATAGAGGTATATTTTACAAAGTTTTTTGTTTTTTTTGCAGGCCTTAATGTAAGTAAATACATTCTTTTTTATCTTGAAAGTCAAGATTCACACATGTAACTTGATTTAGATGTACCTCCATGACTGTCAGTTTTTAGCTTTTCTCCTGCCAGTCCCTCATTAGTGCACCACCCAGGGTAGTTGTCATTGCACAATCACATCATTAATAAGGAATACAATGAATTTTAGCAAAAATTAGGGGCTTAATCTGCTTAGGGGTGATCCTGTGCGTGCTAATTTAGCTCAGCTTCAAGAAAAGGCTCTCCAACCAAACTAAGGCTGGCTAAGGCTAGTACACTTTAGTTGATAAGCTGATTGAGAGCTCAAAGGTAGAGACCAAATCCCTCTGGTGCATTCATGCCATGTTCCTGGTTCAAAGGCCTAGTTCAAACGCCAAAGTGGGAAATCGACAGAAAATGCATTGGGAAGGCAGCGCGGACATAATAGCATGAGACAACTTAAGAAGGCCAATGGGAAAGAACAAGGATGGATGGTGGAGGTGATTTCATGAGAAAGAAAAAAGCTGAAAGGGGTAGAGACAGAGTGAGAGACTTAAAGGATTGGGGTGTGAAGAAAAGTGACCTGGGGCATTACCCATGTTACATTTCATCAGGTCAGACTGACAGAAGATTTTCAGCTCATTACACATCATGAGACTTATTATTCTGGGACAGAGGGAAGAAAAAAGAAGAAAATCAAACAAAAAGGGAGGGTGTGAGAGAATGAGAGTTTAGTAGGAAACTCTGAAGCAGTGCCAGGGTCAGGTGGTCTTTCTGACAGACGTGACCCTTAGTCTGGTCTGTAATCACATTCCTTTCTTTTCTTTCTAAAACATTAGAAAAATATAATTTTTTGTAATTATTATTTTGTGTGATTAATCAAAATAAAGTAGTGTATTATTATATAAGTAGAAATAATTAGATATTCTTTCCAGAATATTTTCTTTTTTACTAATGAAGATCTTAAAACATGGTTCTTTATTTTACTATGCTTTACTGTGAAAACTGTCAAACCTCAGCAAAAAGAAAAAAAAATTGTGAATTGAGGTCTTCACTTTCATTGAGTCATTTTAAGATTACATATTTGTTTTGAGATAAACCATTCTATTGTAGCTTTGGGTGAATGTTTAAAGTTATTGCCCTGGCAGAAAGTAAACCCCTTTAACCAAGTCAAGCGTTTTATTGGTAGAAACATGTTTTCTTTCAGTGAAGCCTCATTTGTAGCTTCGTCTATCCCGATTCAGATCTCGAATAAAAAAGAAGGATCCCCACAACATAAAACTCCCACTGTCATGTTTTATTGTGGCAATGGTCTGAAGGCTACTAGATATTATTTAAAGGTATTTTTTTAGGCTTCACATTTGTGCACTATTTTGTGTTGATCTATCATTTACATCTCCAATATGTCTAAGTGAAGAAGTTGAAGGTTTAAGAGTATTTTTACAAAGCACTGTAATGGCTACATAACTACTTATTTTCTAGAAAAGTTCAAAAATTTTGTAAATAAAAAGGAAGTTGACAGGGACTTATGGAGTCACTGGGAGTTAATGTCTCACAATTTATGTGAACCCAAACTTGGGTTAAAGCTAAATAACCTACTTCTTCACATGCAACAAGTTCCTCAAGACTGCTGTTTATTTCTTTCCGACTTCTCAGAGGATTAAAATATTGTGTAATAAACACAATATCCAAGCTGAATGTAAGTTGAGCGTGAAAGTACGCAAAAGAGGAAAAAGCAAGCCACAGTTAACATTGGCTCTGACTGAATCTTCTAAACTAAGTCTGACCTTCTCTAACTTGGCTCTGATGTCGACCAGTTCTCTTTTTTCATGTTTCAAGCTCTGGTAGAGAGTGTGCTTAAAGAAATACAGACATATTTCTACCTCATAATGTTAGTTCTAGTTTTAACCACCGTTGGCTCTCAAATTACTTGTGGCACTCATAAGTAATGCAAGGTCATTCTCATTCAAATGCACACTCACACCGAGAGGAAACATGCTCCCTTGTCCTGTTTCTTTTTCCCACCGCAGACACACCTACACTCACGCGCACATTCAAAAGCACACACATTCATTTTTCTTTTTTTTAATTGGCCCACATTAAGATGTAGAGCAACCAGCTAGCATTGGAAAAATAGACAAACAGAAGGACATGCATGTTTAAAAAAGGCAGATGAGTCTGCAAACCTAAAGTCGGTTTGATGGAAAAATACATATTATATATTGCATACGTGCGAATCCACAGCATGTTCAATGTGCACACATTTCCATGCAGACACATTTAACAAAGGAAAATAAACCCAGACCACTATAATTATTTCTGATTTGATTATTTGGTTTAGAATCTCAGCTACAAGCAAAACATTACAAAAGCTTCTTTAAAAAAAACAAAAAAACATAACTAAAAATTATTTTTGGGTAGCATTCTATATCACGCCAAAAGAGTTAAAGTTTTCCTATTAGGCTGCAGATACACATGTAACCACATGGGGGTGGCATTCAGTTCATGACACTAACTACATGGCTTTTGACAAAATACTGTACATGAGGCTGTGTGCATTTATGGGTCTGTAATATGCCGGTTTGTGGTCCACCATAAGCGTGTGCACTATCATATGAACCTGTCTTTGGGCCTGAACACGGGCCGCCTCCTCCTGCGCCCAAAGGGCCTCCCTATGGGCCGAGGTGTTCATGGTATCCCTCAGAGCCTTCTCCAGCTCCATTATCCGCTCCGCCGTCTCACGCATGGCATCCTGGGAATTGCAAAGCTTGAAGTGGAAGAGGTAGAAGAAGAGTAGGTTTCGGAAAAAAAAAAAGATACAAAAGCCAAAGACAGAAGTTTTGTTTTTTAAACTGGTTTGAAATTTGGTCTGAAATGATTTTTGAGCTCGTTTTTCTGCAACATTGGTTAGTAATCCAGAAATCAATTTCCCAGTCATTTGAAATTTGTTTTTGCGCTGATGGTTGATTGGCTAATATAATACTGGAGGAAAAAAAAGAAACTGTCAATTTTCTGTCTACACTTTTTTTAGTTTGGTCAAATTTAGTAAGAGTTACACATTGATTCTTTCATATATCCTACTATCTTTCGATCATGCTTTTCATAGAGTCAACTTCAAGAATTCTTACATGTAAAGAAATGCTTTCACACAGAATCATCTTTTACACCTTAAATGTACCATAATTGCATCTGGTTGAGAACAGGGTCAAGAATAAAAAGATGTCACAATGAAAATTTACCAATATGATAAAAACACCTAAGTACCTAATCATAACTGGATTTACTCTTGGCAGAGTGTATAATTCTTTTCTCCATATTTCTTCACCTATGACTAGTTGTAACCCAACCACAATATACGGTAAGTATTTTCCTCCATCTTCCTTTTTATTGACAAAATAAAAAGAGAGTAATTTTTGATGGTCTCTTCCAGTTTTTTTTCCTCAGCCACATTTTGTCTGTTTGTAGCAGATACAAACGGAACCACCAATTTCCTGAATAATACCGTTATATTTTGGGTAAATATTTTTTGCATACTTCTGGAAGTCACAAGTTAAGAGTTTTATGTCTGTTGGTTCAACAGCAAACAAGTACAGAAACTTCCTGGGTAAAATTGGCAAATTTGTTACTGTCACAGAAAAACAAAATAAATCAATAAATATAGCTAAATTACAATTAGCTGCTGTAGCAGTGCTTGAAACTGTAATTTCTAACATCTTGCTGAACGTTGTACTCACCAATCCCAAATTGAGATCACCAGGACCAAAGTGGATAAATGGGGATAATCTGCTACTTCACAATCTAAATATATGACATTTAGGTGTTCAATCACAAAAAGAACCAGAAATTGGCTCATAAAAACATGATAGATACTATTTTGCAGTTTTAGTTCAAGTGAAAGACAACTGCAGAAAATCTGTAACAATTTTCTCACTTGCTCTCATGTAAGTCATCTGACGCGCGAGTGTGTGTGTACAGATCACACTGTGGGCTTCCACTCACACATTTTGTGTGTGGCCTATTTGACACCTACGGTGAGGGCAAGAAAATGATCCTTCTCCACACTGGTTGATGGAACCGTGAAGAAAAATCCGGAAAAGAAAAAATAAACCACCTGATTTTCTTTCAGTTTTTTTAACTAGTTTTTTCATTGGTTCTTAAAGTGTTGATTTGCTTTTATGTTCACACGTTCACACTTTTCTTAGAGCAGCATACATGCCTTGCTGTCTTGTGTGGATGAAGAAGCCTGAGCAAAGTGCAGGCGTTTCTGTCCAGGTAAGTTGAATGACAACTAAAATGTCTGACAGTTTGTGAAAGCATGCTAAAATAAAAAAAATCAAACATGACAGTTTCATGTCTGGTATACTGAGCTTATCCCTCCTAGTGGACATGCTGACAACAAAAGCCTACGTATGCAAATGTGATGTACGTAGCTCAAATAGCAGTGCTATGAGAAAACACATTTTTGGTTTTGTAGCTAGCAGAGCATTTCTTTAAACGGCACCACAGGTCACACATGAGGATTCAATTGTAATGGAGTCTCCAGATGTAGAGAAAGTCATTTCATGAGACATTGCCAGGAAAACACAAGTGGGGTGTGAATGCCTTATCACTTGCCTCTAACAAAATACTTTACATTAGTTTGAAACCTCTTTTAACTCATTCATAAAACCGACGTATCAAACTGTCACTGATGATGACGATACAACTTAAAGCTGGTAAAATCAAAAAGCAAACCTGGGCTCTTCTTTTCAGCACGCCACACCTGGAAGTAAGCAACATACAGCCGCACACACACATGCAGACACGTGTTGCGTGTGTCAGCAGCTCAAAACCGTAATTGGTTGTGACGGACGGGCAGTAATTCAATGCACCAAAATCAACAAGGGCCAGTCTGACCCCACACAACACACTGAAGCCTGCACACACTCACGCATACACGCCCTACTGAAAGCGGGCTGCCACCACTGGATCTCTCTAGTGCAACCTGACCAGAAATCTGTGTCTGCGTGCATGTGCGTGTGCGTGTGTGTGTGTGTGTGTGTGTGTGTGTGTGTGTGTGTGTGTGTGCTGGCACATGTACAGTGCATGTGTGTTTTATATGTATGTGTCAAGGTGTACAGACATGTTTAATGAGAGTTTTGTTAGTAACAAGAGAATGCTGCTTTGAAGAATACATAAGAGATTTTAGAAAGTTGCAATAATTTTTAAAATCATAGTTTGCGCAGAACCGATCATCGCCTGACGCCCTTGGGAAGGATTATTATAATTCTGGCTCTTTCTGGTTTGATGGAAAGATTGCAATCACTTTTATAAACTAGTGAAGAGTGAGAAAATGCATATTTCCAGCAGCTGTGAAATTAGAATTCCTCGCTTCACGTTCATTAGCACAGAGCGTGTGGAAAAATCTATCTCCATATGTGCAAGAGCAGATGAATTTAAACAAAAGAGAAAATATAAGTAAAATGGAACATTAAAATCCATGGAATAACAGTTTTTTGATTTCCATTATTATTATTTACTCCAGCAATTTACAGATCTTTAAACGGACAGGTGCTGTTGTCTTCTCACTGCAGATAAAAGGGGAAGAAAAAAAAACCCGCTGCACAAATGATTGAAATTAATACTTCCGATGTGTGCTTTCTCTGTGTTTGCAAAGTGCACCATGGTGCACTGGAGACAATGGAGCGGAGAGATGTTATCAGTTTGTCCCACATAAACTGTCCTGGAATGACAGGGCAACTTTATTTGTGTGTGTTTACCCTTGGAGCGTGCTATGTTCCTGACGGAACCAGAGATAAAGGCAAAGAAGAAACAGACAGAGGCAGTGGCCATAACACAACTTTAGTGCTGGATCAAGCAAAAATATGCAACGTACAGACTACACTGAAAGGATCTTTACAGATAGTGGCCTGGAAGATGCTATGTTTAACATACAGTTTCTCCACATGAACTCTGTCTGTACTGTAGATACTGTTTCCCTTAGACTGCAAATATTATTCAATGTTAGCCAGACCCTTTTATTTTAGATAAATAATTCATGAGACTCTGGTTCTTTTCCTGGCAGTTTTAAACATACCATGATTAATTTGTTGCACAAAAAAACCCAACTAAATGGGCCCCCTATCTTTCAGAACAAACAAAGCTACTCTTTGTCTAAAGTTGTAGTAAAAAGAAAAAAAAAATCATGAAAAAGCTGATATAATTTATGATTGATATCAGGGTCTAACATTGTTGAGCCTTGTTTAAAAGTACTTCGTTGTACAGAGACACCACCTTTTAAAGCCATAAAACCACTTACAGCAGATTTTAACTTAGTTCTTCCAGGATGACCTTTAGTACTATTAATATCATTCAGAGCATCGTTTTATCTTTACTAGTCTCACTATAACATCTCAGTTTTCCGATATTAAACACAAAAGAGTGGCATGAGCAACAGTTAGTAAACAGGCTCAGCTTTTACATTTAGAAACAAGTGATTAGTCCTGAAATCTGACCTTAGCGCAGGACTCAGACCTGCATCTTCAAAGATACATGAATATAATTACAAGGTCAGACTTTTACCACCTAAAGAAAATTTCTAGAATAAAATAACAAATGGCCCAACAAGCTTACAAGACAGTCACCAATGCAGCTGATCCAGTACTCTGCTGCTCGCGTTCTCACTAAAACTTGAAAAGTAGAGAACATGACCCCCAAAAAGGGACTCTATTGTCTGTAAACTGGCTCAGAGAATAGACTTTAACATAATCCTTCTTATAAATCAGTGAACGGCTTAGCACCAAAATGCATTAAAGACCTGTTATTGTTTATCAACCATCCAGACCAGATCTTCTGTTTCTGATCTACTCTGTAGTCCCATACATACAGAAGCAGAATTCAGTTTTTATGCGTCACTAATCTGGAACAAACTTCCAGAAAACTGTAAAACAGCCAAAACACTGAGTCCCTAAACCCCCCACCTATTTAGAGTTGTCTTTGATGAATAATAACTGGAACAATGATCAACATATTTGTTGTATTTGATGATACTTATTCTTTTATTGGCATTTGACAAAATGCTTTGTTGCTCTTTTCATAATTGGTTACCATGTTATGTTTGAACCAACTTGTTGCTGAAATGTGCTGTTAAATAAACTTGACAGACTTAAATAATTCCCCCTTAATGATGGTCGGTTATAAATGCATTACTGCCATCTTAATCACATAGAGTGATTTACTCAAGTATCAGTCTGAGCCATAATTGTCACAAAGGGTTAATTCTTTGCTATGCTAATTTACCAAACTAAGAGTTATGAAAACATAATCAATGTGCCCATCTACGTGAACTGGTTTCCTGTAAAATTTTGCTCAAATTTGAAGTTCTTGGTTTTAACTGTCTAAAGCTTAAATCTCCTGGATCCAACACATATCGCAGGCCTTTTTACTGTGATTTGTACTTTCCTGACCATTTAGATCAGAGCATGTCTAATAGTTCCCAGATCACAGTTTGTGGCAAATTAATGCCAGCCCTCTAATCATTAGGCCCTCCATTTGTAGAACAGGCACATTAAATATTCATCTACGTTCCACAAACCCCTCGTAACTTTCTTCTTTGCTAAATTCTTGTCAACAACTTAAGTTTTACAACTAACAATTATGTTTATGCAACAGAACAAATGTTCTCTTTGCTGCCATGTCCTCGACTTTAATGTATTTATATTCTGTCATCATCGATATTAGCATATAAATTTGACAGAAGCCAACAAGTTTATAGATATTACCTGATGCAACTCCTTTTTCAGTGATTTTTGTTTCACCGATGGTAAAGATCAGTGGTGAAGGTCTTAACTTTGTTTATAGTTTACACAGTTGTTCTAAATTTAACTAATAGTTTTCTAAGATGAGCAAGATTTGCAACCTTTTACAAATGGATGAATTATCAAAATAATATGTTATTGTTTGCCGTTGTAAACTGTTCTAATAACTCTGCAGTAGTCCGTGTTGTGGTTTAAAATATGAGGATACAAAATTGTAATTTACTTGTGAAGAGAGTCTGTGGAACATTAGCTATACCCCCAGGGGTGGTCGTAGCCTGTTTGCCATCATAGATGAACATTTCAGAAACCGTGGCCATGTCGCCAATTTCAGAAATTGCCACTGTATATCCCCATTTTACAAACAAGAGATTAGAGGGAGAATAAAGGGCTACAGATATTCCTTGTGTGATTCTGTTATCTGGTATAGTGGAGTTTCTTGGAAAAAGAAAAAGAAAAAAAAGCCATCCGTGAAGGATAAGCGGGAAATGATTAAATGGTGATTTCCTTCAGTAATGCGGATTAAAACAGATAAGAAAGCCTAATTGATCAAATAAACCGTTTCTGTGTGTTTGGCGGTGTGTGATTAAACAACAAAAGGCACATTTTTGAGATCACTTAGACATGCTGTTCAAAACATGATTTAAAAGCTGTCTTGTTGGAAAAAAAATAGCTGTGTTTCATTAGCTGATTTTCAAATTCCTGAAAGCTTGTCATCAACAAACAAATGAAGCAGTGCATTCCTGAATGCCTCTTTCGGTGGTATAAATAAATGTATTACACTTAAAGTTTTGCTGACATTTTAGGCTAATTGTCGTCTTAGAAACTGGGACGAAAGAAAACCAAAATAAAAAACTGTTGTGTCATTGTCAGAGAACAGTTATATAAAACAGCTGAAAGAGACAGTGGGACATAAGTGGTCAATGACTGGAATCTGAAACTGGATATGCTTTAAAATTAGTATTTCCTTTGGTCAACAACACCATGAAAATCATCTACAGCTGGCTAGTTGTCAGTGCTTTGGTTGGGGTCTGCCAACAAACACAGGGAAAAAAAAAGAAGAATAGAACAGTTCTGCTTAAAGACAGGGTCCTGTTCTTTGCTTGCTTGAGGGAATATAGAGGCTTACTTCATTGGCCCTCTGGGAGTGAATTGGCATGTCTGCACTCTGTAGTGGTCTCTCAGCAGATCTCCCCAGCCCAGAATAAAAGCATGCACCGCAGGGAGAGTAAAGCACCTGACACAGAATTAGACACCTAGTATTCACATCAAAAGTGGTGCATCAAACTCCTGACAAACTCTGTTCTTGGTTATTCCCATCATATAGTTTTTATTGTGTATTTGTTGTACTACTTTCTGATATGTCCTAAGGGTTAAGATAAACCATGAAGAAGTCAAAAATACCTTAGACAAGCCACTGTCCAAAACAAGTGACTTTCCATGTGAATGACGTGGAAAGAGATGAGATGTAGAAAAGCAAGAAACTCCTGTTGGTCCTGTCATGAATCATGTAACGTACTGGTGTGATGATGTGATGAGAATGTTGTCTCGACACCACAAATTAACTCATTTGCACACATACATGATGTCATTCCAACCTGTGATAAAGAGTGTGGATGTTCATCTGCTAAGGCATCTTTCCTCATCTCGCCAGGCACGATCTGCTTCTGGATATTTGGAGACTTGATTTGCCTTTGAGCAGAGAAAATAAAAACAACCAGTGATGAAAATCTGGATGAAGAAATCAAATTAGAACATTTGCTATGAGGTAATCATTATGTGATAAAGACATGCTTGGTTTTTTTGAAACCTTTATTTTTCTGAGCAAGCATAAGGATTTCTTACAGTGTGGACTTAAAGTTTAAGCTTGTTAGTTTATTTATACTGTAGATCTATATGTTAGCATATGCAGTAGCCTTTTGTTTGTCCACTTTGGTTTAACCTTAGCATCAGTTAGGTTGAGGTATAGATACAGTCATTGGATAGATTGAGTCCAAATTAGATTTCTTTTTAGGACATTGTGAATTAGGTGTATTATTTTAAAAAGCTTTCAAAGAACAGCAATTAATAGGACATTTTATTTATTTGATTATATGAAATAAATCATTGCCTGTGAAATGTCCACAGAAAATCCACAGAAAGACCACTAATTTGTTCAGATTTGCTACTACAGCCAACAGAACATTTTTTTATTTTTTTCTGGAAGGAAGTCTCCAAACTTAGCTATTTAATTTATAGCTAAGAGGCTGTAACACACCAAAAAAAATTACACAAATTTAAAACTTATTGGAATATTATAGGAAAAAACTATAAATATTGTGACATTTTTACAGCACAAATGTTTCAGAGGCATATGCAGGACTCACATTTATGGACTGCAAAATGCAAATCATAACACAGCAAACTAAAAGATGGTCAAACTGTATATTATAGCAGGAGAGGCTGATGTCAGGGAGACCTCACTATGAGCACGGCTGACAGAGTGCGCCTGGCTATAACAGAAACACATCAAAATAAAGCATAGCCTACTCTAACAGCAATATTAAAGAAAAACATCAAATGGGTTAAAAATGCAAACTTGTTTTTGTTGTATTGCGCTTTCATCTATACATTTCTACATCTAAATTAGATCTGTGTGTCTTTTACTGTGTCTTGAAACATAAATTGCCATAATATAAATAAGTGGAATTGTATTGGATTTCTGTCAAGGTACAATACAATCCACCTACTGTTTTGGAGAGTTCCGAGGAGAGACATAGGGATGTGTTCGGTAAGCCCTACTGTTTTTGAAAGACTGTGTTATTGACTCACTCCTCCGTACAGAGCTGAGTCAGGTTTGTAGTCGACCTTGTTTGCACACCTTTGAGTTGGCCACTCTTAAATTCAAAATTTAAGAGTGGCCTTTTGTTTGGTTTTTGTTCTGGGGTTAACCTAGAGAACCCATGTCCTTTCGGAACAGTATGGTGACAGGACATTCCCCTGGTGTTAATTCCTCCCATTTATTTGTATTTCACCTTATCGTAAACAGGCTGGCATTGTTAGAATAGACATCCTGACTTTTGTAAGAGACATTTTCATTTGCATATACAGTAATTGTTTTAACAAATGAGTGTGCCACCTTCAGTCATCTAAACAGAGACACAATAGAAAACAGTGTTTAACATGTAAGAAGCTTACAAATTCAAGACACGATCATTTAGGCATATTATGAAAAGGCATTATAATCTTAGATATCCATTTATTCTTGCGGAAAGAAACTATAAATAATTTTGACAATAAATTAGACTAATTATTACACAGTAATAAAAAGAGCCTAACCTTTTTGTTTAATACGTACGTAAATACCTTCAAATATATATGAAAATACTTTTTTTATAGCTACAAAAATTAAACATTATTGCTCTAAATTGTGACCAGATTTAAAAGCATGTTACTTCATGTGTGCAAAGGTAATTTTATTTTTTTTATTGTCATCCAACTAAACAGCTGAGCCACAGTGTGGGCAATAAATCAGGCACAGACAAAGGTACTGTGTGTGTTGACTCATTATGGCTTGGCAGACATGAACAAGACAAGACTCGACTCATAAAGGTATAATGCTTCGATGTAAATCTTTCAACAACAAAACATAAAAATATAACCCAGTGTTGCAAGCATGTGCACAGACAAACACACATTCCTGAAAATCTAACAGTGACAGCAAACTTTGTTTCTAACATAAACTGATGCTAAAATGGGTTTGGATTTACATATTAAATGTTTCATGCAAGTTTTGCCCTTTTTCATCAAAATGAACTTTTATGCAACAGCTTTTTAGTGCAAAAGTTTTTTTTATTAAAAAAAGATCGTTTATCAACTGAAAATGCTGAAAAAAGAAATCCCTAAAAAATTAAACAATCCATCACGTCATTGAGAGCATTTATCCTCCTTTTCCCAGAGAGTTTAGGGAGTTTCTGTACTGAGGAAAGAGCCAAAATCCCTCCAGAGATTTGTAGGCCTCAGCTATAAGAAAATGTCTTATAGCTGCGCTTGTCATCAAATGTTTTGCACAGCCATGTTTTACCAGCCAACTGACTGGTGGAAATATGCACCATTCCATGTAAGGCCCTGCAAGGATTAAGTTGATATAATTTACTATTATTTGTTGTTTATTAACCCCACATTTCTGTATTAGATTTTTTTTTAAATATTATATTAGATATTTTGATTATTTATACAGAAAAGGAACAAATAACAACAGAACAAAACGTATACAGCACCGATACAAAAAACAAACAGCAGGCACGTAATTAATTACAGCAATTTATTGAAAAATATATTTTTTTAATATTCTGATCTAAGCTATGTAATAGGTTTCACTTATTGAAGCATGAACATTTAAAAAATATGTCATTTAGATGCATCTATATGACCAATTAATATAGTTGTTTTTTCCTATAAAGCTGACAGTGACAAATTAGTGCTTAATAGAACCCTCAAGCCATACAAACACGCTGTGACCAAGCAACTGTTAAAATGCACCACATTATTATTCCACATCCACACTGCTGTGTTTACTCTGGGCAAAAGCTACAAGAAGCTCCCACATGTGGGCAAATATTTGCTGTCACAGCTTCAGGAATGATGTGGGCATGTGCTGGTGTGTGTCAGTCTGCATGAGTGATGTTGCTGTACAATTAGGGTGAAATCTGGCAAACAAGATGCTGCGTTCATTACCTCACGCAACATTGCCACACACAACAGCATTTTATTGAAAAGGTTGTTGTCAGAAATTACAACAGACAGTTCAGCATGTCTGATAAAGTTTAAATCCCACACACTAGTTCACCTCTTTTCATGTTTGTGGTTAGTGTCTTTAATGAAAATAAGAGTTACATTATTAACAGCCCTGATTGAAATTTGGAGAGCTTTTTATTCCTGTTCAAATTGATAACAAAAAAACATTCTCAATTTTCCTGTGCACACATACACATCAAGAGAGCTGCTCAGATAGATTTAGATCTCACTGTGTGTTTTTATAAGCTTAGAGGCATATCCATGAAGAGCAAAGTTGACACGAGGGCATATCAGCTATCACAAACATAACCACTACTGGCACAGGTGTACAAACTAATGGCAAAGTTGGTCCCGTTTGATAGCCAATATGCCCCTATATTTCTGTACAACATGAATATAAGTGTTTTGACCCATGTAAAGGCAAATGAGGGCACTTAGAGTCAAGTATAGAGGCTGGGAAGGGTGCAAGAGGATGAGGGAGGATCCAGACTAGTTTATTACTGAAATAAAGCACATTTTTCATGTGTCATTGAAGAGAAAAATGAAGAAAGAGAGAGAGAGCAGCAAGCACCTACGTCCCTGACCTCAACGTAATAAATAATTTTTACACTGCCCTTTTCTTCATTCTACTGGAGAGCTGCACATATACACTTTCCAACACAAGCAGTTTCATTTTCGGGCTGCCAAAGTAAATCATTTAGTTCGACACCTCAAACACACTGTTTCGATTTGTGAAATCAAATAAAGTTTGGGGAAAATCAGGTAAGATATTCTGAAGATAGTTGTCAACCTACAGGATTCTGGTTCATCCTTGAATACAATTTCTAGATGCTTCCAGGTACCTCATTTGTCTGTTCAAATAATTGTGTGCAAGTAGAAACACCAAGAAGAGGCCATCAGGAACTCTTCAGAAAGGAGACAAAATGCTTTTTTAAGAGAAAGATGTACAAATCATCTATGCCATATGTGAAAATACAATTGTTCCTATATTCAATTCTGCTGAGCTTATCAAATGACCTACTCCTCAGTCCAACGCTCCTAAGAATGGTTGTAAGTGACAGATGCAAAGGCATTGTGATAACACGCTAAAGGTGGCATGGCGGAGAGAACAGGAGCTTCTTAAAGAGACACAGACTAATTTCAACGTGTCACATTGCAAAGTCAAATTTATTTCATGTTTAATAATATATTATTTGTGCTGCATTTTTATAACGTTTCAAGGTAGCATAGTTACTTGATTGTCCTTCAAACTAGCACAAAGTGCCTGGAAAATGCATAATTTAAATCATTGAAGCTTGATGTTTTAAAGTCACTTTACAAGTGAAACTGCCTTTTTGTGCAATTTTGTCTACCCTGAGGACAACAGTTAATGTGCCCTTGAACAGGAAACAGTGGCATCAGTAGGGCCGAGGAGTTGCCAGCAGGAGGAAATTGTGCTCGTAATTCAGGCCCGCATTATTAAGCGAGATTTTGTTCAAAGGAGAATAAACTTTTACATAACTTTTCCATTTTAATGAAGGTTTAAAGGGAACATTTTATTAGAAAATATTCCAATTTGCATTTTCCACCATATGAAATTTTGTCTCTTCTACATTGCCTTAATAAAGAACGCCATGAAAGTTTATTATGGTGCTGGCAGTTATCTAAAGTATAAAAATATTCATGGGAAAAGAGTGAAAATCTGCAAGACAATTAACTGTGGGAATGTGTAGTTTGATCTACGCTTTTATGCTGTTCTGAAAAGTTGAGTGTGTCTATTTGTGCATGAATAAGTGAAGAAATAGCTTAAGTCTCTGGACGTTTAAATACAATAAAATTCAATGTGATGATATAGATTGAGCACCATTTTGTCAAAACACACATCTTCTATTGCAGGTGTGACATGTTTATAGTTCTGAAGCAAAGCAGGAAACCTGCAAGTCAGTGCTAATCCTAAAATGGATTCTAAATCTGCACCAACACCTGTAGCAGAAACACTGTTTACAAATATTTTCAAGAGCAAATATTACAAAAAGAAACTTTGGAGGTTGTGTGTTTTGGCATTCAGTCAGGCATTACTGCATCTGGTGTTTGATTATAATCACAGGAAAGAGGCCAAAAGTTGTATTTGTCTGTTTGTGTGAATGAAAATTGTTGTTTGTCAGAATTTGTAACCCACCAACAACTAATTTCTTCCTCATGCGGGACCCTTTGTAAGTTCCCCTACAATGCATACAACTCACAAGTTGACCACTAGCACAGCTATACACACATTTCCACCAATATTCCCACAAGCACACCCACACACACACCTCCTTTTTTCTTGAGCCCTCCCTCACATACCAAAGTGCTTAGCCTATATGTTTTTGTGGCAGGGTGAGACTAAAAAGTTGATTTATTTGAAAAGTTATTTCCCATCACCACACAGAGGGGGTTTATTTTAATTTAATTAATTCTGTAGAACTGTAAGAGGTTTATGTAAAAAACTATTGAAAATAGTATATATATATATATATATATATATATATAAAATATATATATATATACCAGCAACCAAAGAAAAAGGCATTTTATTCACATTTTAGCTTATCCTTTGCCACCATGTGCAGTGCCATGTAAAATTATTTACATCCCTTGAACTATTTCATATTTTTTCATTTCATAGCCACAAATTTTAGATTATTTATTGGGATTTATGTGACAGATCAACAGATAGTAAGGAATAATTATGAAGTAGAACATAAAGTATACATTGTTTTTTAACTTCTCTTTTTCACAAATAACAAAACCCTAAATAGCAAGCTTGTGTTGTTACAACTGGAAGTCTTTTGGAGAATGTCTCCGCACAGTGCATAAAGAGAAACTGTTGTCCATTCTTCTTTGATCAAATAGCTCAAACTCAAACTTGAATAAGGAACATATGTGAACAGCAACTTTTACATCTAGCCACATATTTTCAATTAATTTTAGGAATGGAGTTTCTAACACATGAATATGCCTTGATCTAATCCAAACTACTTTAGCAGGGCCTCAGTGTTTATGGTTGTGACCCAAATGAAAGGTGAACCTTTGATCCAGGCTAACAGTCACTAACAGGTTTTCTTCCAGGATTGACTTGTATTTTCTAACATTCATGGAGCTTCATGATGCTGCCACCAAAATGCTACATGGTGTGTTTAGAGCGGTCTGCAGTGTTGGTTTTCAACTAAACACTTTTATATCTATAGACTATTTTTAGTCATCTATCCAAGCAATCCTCTGTTTCATGTTTCCCATGTCCGCTTGTGCCTTGTGGCAAGCAAACAAGACTTCCTTTGGTTTCCTTCAACAGCAGCTATCTTCTTTTACAAGTATGCACTATTTTGCGTTGGTCTATCATTTACATTCATTGAAGTTTGCTGTTGTAATTTGACTGCTTTTGCAAGG
Source organism: Poecilia picta (assembly GCA_033032245.1). Classification (NCBI taxonomy): domain Eukaryota; kingdom Metazoa; phylum Chordata; class Actinopteri; order Cyprinodontiformes; family Poeciliidae; genus Poecilia; species Poecilia picta. Next base: position 16,405,603 of record CM065359.1, on the reverse strand, counting down.
CATTCATCTGAAATCACTAAAAACTGCTGATGGATTCATGCATTTGTGCCTTTAGAAATTACCTTTGTTTGAGAATAATTAAAACCCGATATGCTTCAGTTTACTGGAGCTGTGATTAAGGGACCTTCTAATACGGCACCCTGTTAAATAGGCTCATTCTTTTCTAATAAATTAGATTACACATAAATAAAATGACTTCCATTAAATCACTGATATGTGTAAGCTTTGAGACAGCTGTGAAATAGTCTTGCCTTTGTTAAAGTTTATTTATTACAATGACCTGCCCTTCTCTGCTTTGTTTTCAAATGGATGAGAAAGTGTCTTTATGCTCATCTGTTATCCTCTCCTTCTGCTCAGATGGTGGTTAATAAGTCAGCTAACTTAGATCCAACAGAAACAAAGCGATTAAAAAGACATCCATCCTTTGCTCAGACACGCTACGTATCGTACGCTCTGCCACAGATGTCCATTCAGCACACACACACACACACTCCATCCATGCTGTCACATAACACATGTGCACAGCTACTCGTGTGCAAATATTTAATATTTTTATCTAAACGGAAAAGGAAAAAGGTATGCCGTAGCCAAGTGAACTGATGCCTGTTATTGCAACGTTGGAAGTCAATTTTTATTAATATGTGCAGCTGTGTTGCATGATTATACTGGATCCTCCATTGATAACCTGTGGTAGGTTTGCCTTTGACCTTTGGTCTGTGTGTGCTGAACAGAGGGGAAGGGTTGAGCTGATAGGAGAGCCTGGTTGACACTAATGAGACAACAGCCCTGGAAAGACAGATGAGCTGAGGGGAAAAGAAACTCTTCCAACTATTCCTATGACTCCTGGCTGGCTTCAGATACAGAGAGAGAATCAACACGTGTGGCTTGCAGTAATTGCATGCAAACAACACACACGTCTGTGGACGAGGCATAATGAATGCACACACACAAACACATAATAAAGAAGATGTGCAGGAGCTACTGTATTCTTATGTTGTTTGATGCCAATCCATTCGAACGTTGTTCCAAAACAGGGAATGTGAATAATGGCTGATGAATGAGGCAGGAAACCAGGATGGATCAAGTATGTGCCGCCCATCCACGCTGACTTCTCACCTCTCTCAAATGTAGTCAGTGAGAGCTCACCTGTGGGGCCAGTAAGCGCCAAAAAGAGAGAAGTAACCAGCCACAGATGTTGAAATGTTTCTGTAATTTCCAGTCAACTAGCTCTAAATGATGCATGATATATTTTAAGCTTATTTTCACACATAATGTGTCTGGTTAATATTAATATAGTATTAGTTTGCACATTTAAATTTTTTTCCCATCGATGCTACAGAGTTTAATAAGTAAAGTACTTGAATAATTTTGATTGTTACAATGAACCTGTACAAACTGAAAATGTTTGTCAAGATTCAAAAAACAAATGGTCATGGATGATCCAAATGAACTGTTTGTGAAGAAGACAGAGTCAAAATGTCCATCTCTTTATCTGACAAATGTGGTAAAGACCTGCCCTAAACCTCAAGTGGTTCAACAAAATAGTTAATTGGGGGTCTTGAATTCAAATTCTTGCCACAATTTTCAGAGTTGTGTTTGAAACCATGTTCAATTTTTAATCTATTTTACAGTTTTGCATTACCTCGTGTTTCCGTAATGTGAGCGAAAGTGCAAGAAAGTTGAAGGTGTATGAAAACTTTTGCATTTAACCTGCTTGTGTGTAGACGCACATGAATTGAATGTACACACAAAGCACACACACACAGTGGTTTTGCACAGGCACTAAACAGCTACTCACTCAGGTACAAGTACACACCATGCCAATCCATAAATCAAATGATAATTGAGTAGCACTCTGCCAGTAATAAACAGAGCAGTATAAACAGCCAGTGTCTGGGTTGGATACACCACCTCCCACTGGCATGCCGCTGGCGGTGTGCTGCTTGGTAAACTCACAAAACGCACACCTCAAGAAACAAACACACACACTCTAAGTATGTTTACAAGAACGCAAAGACGGAAACAGAACGTTTTATCTGTTGAATTCACAGAAACTGGGGTGAAAACACACAAATGCTATGTGTTAGTAGGATAAAACACACATGAGCGAAGACCTGATAACAATGAAATGTGAAGAATTTTTGCAAAAGTCAACAGAAAGTAAAACCATATCAGTGCTATAAATCATAAACCATAAAGGTTCTGATGGTGTTGCTGGAATGAGGCCTGAGTCCGTTTCCCATGAATGGATTGTATGCCTACCATGAATAACATTTGCACTTCTTGAGAAACTTAATGAATAATATCAACACACATGAGAGGATTCCAAGAGCACACATGAACATGCAGGCTGTATGAAAGTGTGATAGCCAGGCAACCTATGGATCTACTTACCCAGGTCTTCAGATATACACAGAAACAAAAAATAAGATATAAAATCAAATTATTAAACTGATAAACATAAATAGGTCAAGCATGTGTTTCCAAACAAGGATTATGCAAGAAAAGAAGTAGGAGTATTTGAAAGTGGTTTTAAGTGGAAGGAATATACAACCTGAACGGTTTATATCTGATGGATTGGTCCTTTATAAATAGAGCACTCTGTAATGACTGGGATCTTATAAAGATCCGGTCAGTAGAAGTGGGCTGCTCTTTGATGACACCCAGATGGTGCATGTACTGGGAGAGACGTGAATGCCAGTGACTTTTTGACCCTCACCTCTCAAGATCAGTAATTTTCTTCTCCTTGCACGATTTGTCCACTTCGGCATCCTTAAGCGCTCCCTTTAACCTCTCCACCTCAGCCTGGGACTTCCCAGACTCCTCTCTGTAGCGGGCCACTTCCTGCTCGAGAAGCCTCAGACGATCTGCGATGTCTGGACAGATTCTGACAGTTTCCTCTGGTTTTGGGGTCTTTAGGTTTGCACGTGTGCGAGTAAGTGTGGGGTGAGTGATGTGAACAGATAAAAAGACAGAGACATATTGTAAAAAATATTTGGCTAAACATTTTATGCTGAAAGTATAGCTCGAGTACACTTGATTGACAGAGGTTTTGATAATGTAATCTACAATGCAGATGACTAAAATTCCCTATTTACATTGTCATTTACTTTGAAACAAATGGGACAATTAAAAGAAAAAATGCCCATTAAATCGCCATTTTTAATTGGAAACTGGAACTGTAGTATATAGTACAAGTCTCTGAGGCCATGAACTTGCATATAAGCGGACTGTATTTACTAATAAAGGAACTTTGCATCATATAAATTCCAATGGATTTCATTTTGGAGCATCAGATTAAAAGGGAATAAACACAGTTGTGTTGGTCTGTCACATAAACTCACAGCAATATACATTAAAGTTTGGTGTTATAATGCGACAGCATACAAAATGCTTAAGGTGTTTAAATACTTTCTCCAGCTCCTATATTTTATGCTCAGACATACACTAATGAAAACTCTGTTATTTTCAAGATATGTGTTTAATTTCATCAACTTTTAGCTGGACAAGCAATTTCTCAAATTTGCATCCCCATGTAACACAAAAGTAAGCTACACTTGCATATCAAGTTTCTGATTCAGATAAATGCAAAATAGCCAGGATGGACACACAGATGGAGAAATGGATGCAAAAATGAATATAAACTGAGAACATAAGAATTCTTCATTAGTCTATATTCCTTCTTCAATGATCAATAAACGACTTTATCCTGGAAAAATACTTAAAATTACAGACATATCCAGGTTATTTAGGAATCCTATAATGTTGCTGTTAGAAAAACTATAAGATCACATCGTGAAATATATGCGAGATGCTGATGAATACGGGTGACCAAACACTACAGTCACAAAATAAAGAACATACCGTGGGGTTGACTGCTGGAAAACCATCAACTTTAGGTTCAACCTAAAGGTTAATGAACAAATACTGCATATTAAAATTAAGACTTTCTAAGGAACCAGCATGCATAAACTGAGCAGAATATTAAGTGTTGTCAGCTGTGGTATGAATACAGCAAAGACTCTGAGAATGTAAACTCATCTTTGTCAGAAGCCATCGGTACGCTCATGTTTGAGCCCCCCACCCCCTCAATGCCTCCTTTCCTGTGGTTTCCTTCAATCATTTGCCTCCTCGGGGCAATTTTTCATGCAGAGTTGTGAGTTCAGTCATTATCATTCCAAAATTACTGACTCCCCATGATGTTTTGACTGTGATTTTACAAGAACACCACACATCACAGTGTTATTGATTTTTTTTTTTTTTTTTTTTTTTGGTTTGGATCCCTCTTTTGCTTCAACCACACTAAATCGATTCTTCTCCGAGAAAAATATCCCAGAGGCACTTTCTAACCTAGAATTATCCTGCTCTCAACTTCTCCCTTTTCCTCTAAAACTCTACCTCTCTCTGTCAACTGTTTGTGAAAATTTTTAAACTTGTTGAGACAGCTGAGGCCACTAATTTAAACAAAATCAAGTTAATGTGCACAAACACTTCTACACTCAAAGTCACATTTCACTAACTTCAGAGGACATAATTAGGCTGAAATCATTTCAGCTCCTACAGTCCTGAGAAACGTATTTTTAAAACATATTTTAAATAAATTAAATTAACTTTAACTTAAATAAAAATAATTTTAATTTGCTGAACTACTTTTTTAAAGAAGATCCTAATCTACTTCTTTTTGATGACACAAAATAATTGCTAGACGTCAACAGTTATGTCCTTGCCAAACAAAAGTACATTTCTGTTTTGTTTCCGTTTATCATTAGTAAACTGGAGCATTCAATTACTAAAAACAAGACATTTACCAACTGGTAGCTAGGCAGTTGTTAAATGCATGTTGCTCAAATTGGCACAAAAAAATTATTATTGCTATACATTCATCATTCTTATATTAATGCCCCTCTTCTCAAAGGCAGATATTAGAAAAGAATAATTCCATGAAAAAAGTACCTCTGCTGGAATATTGTTTGGGTAACAAAATGAATCTATATTTTTAAGTGTCTTTATATAGCATGGATATAAAGACAGACTATATAAAGTATGTCTTTATTTAATATAAATTCAGTATACTTTGGTCGTGGTAACAATGGCTGCATTTCAGAAAATGAGCATCATACCAACAGTAAAATATGGTGGAGGTAGTATAATTGTCTGGGTCTGTTTTGCTGCTTCGGTACCTAAAATATTGTATGTGAAAAACGGAACCTTGAATCCTGCTGGCCACCAAATATCCTGAATATGTCCGTCCATCTGCTCATAACCTTAAGCTGAAGCCAACCTGGGTTCTGCAGTAAAAGGATGATCCAAAATACACCAGCAAGTCCATCTCTGAACAGGTGAAGAAAAAAAAGACTTTGCAATGGCCTAGTCAAAACCTTGATCTGAATCCTATTGAGACACTTTGGCATGACCTTAAGAAGGTAATTTGTGCTCAAAAGTTTGCAAACTGAAACAAAAGTGTTCTTAAAAGAATATTTTTTTATTCTCAAAAACACATTGCCTATGTTTAATTGCCAAGCATGGCTCCAAAGCCTGGATTAATGTATTTCTTTAAAATATAAATAAAAAGTAACTGGAAAAAGAAGAGAAAATTAACGCAACCTCGATGTTGAGGAGAAATAAACTATTTGGGAGGGAAGTTTGGGAGCAGCTTATGCTGACTGTCCCTAAAATGGTCAATTCCTTCTTTGAGTTTTTTTTTTTTTTTTTTTCAATTCAAAAGGCTCATGTTTAGTTACAGACATCCTTTGGTAAACTCAACAAATACTGTTTTATGGAAAGAGGAAGAGGATGTAGCACAGTCAACAAAGCTCTGAGGTACAGATTAAAAGCACAGTAAACAGCTCATCTGCATCTGAGTGCATAGTAAAAACATCTGCAGGTACTGTGAGTGAGAGCCATAAAGGGCGCTTTTCTGCTGGCAAGTCTCACGCTAACTAGTTAATCTGTTAATCTGGGTTGGTTCATTTTTATTTGTAGCCGACTTTCTTCAAACATATCATTTTGAGCTCTGCCCCCAATTTAAGATCAGAGCATTGTGGCGTCCACAACAAAATCCTGACTGTGTTGTTACTCGAGCAGCTTTCTAGCCAGTTTGGCATGTTTTGTGCCATTGTCCATTTTGAAAACCAAAACTTCTACATCCTCTGATGGCCTATGTCTTCAGATTTTGCTTCAATGTCTCCTCATGATGTTTTTGTCTCATACGCCATCTATTTTGTGAAGTGCACCAATGCCTCTTGCTCCAAGAATACATGGAACTTAATGTTGTCATCAATGTATTTCAGTTTGGATGGTGTTTATAACACCATTAGGTGTTCAACTAGGTCAGAATGATTGCCATTATGATCTAATGTCAATTCTAGTTTCTGCATAAAATCCCCGTGCTACTTATGCTTAAATAATTATTCAATATTTTGTATCCTAACAAACAAGGTACCTTCGGCCATGCATTACTTCATCGTCTATACCCACAACAGCCCTCTTATGTCAAATAAGGAGGCATTTGAGTATTTGAGATGTCAGAAGCTTACACAGCCAAGCCATTATTATCTGGGATTTCCCAAATTAATAAAATAAATAAAATGTTCTCTGAAAAGGGTATTACTCATTGTTTTGGTATTAAGCAACTGTAAAACATTTTGGAAATCCTTACTGATCCAACACTGGATAGGTTTAATCTAACTAAAAGCAAGAGTGTGAGAAAAAAGGTTATGTCTTCTTTTTCTCGCATTTATTCTAAGCATGAGTTTTTCTATCTAACAATAAGCATTTTATATCATAAAAAAAGACAACTCCCACACAGAGAAGTTAAGTCACATTGAAGACAAAAACTGTGTGGTGTTTCATAAAGGTAAAAAGACAAAGAAAAATATCTGCAAACTGCACACTCTTACTGATTTTAAACATGATCTGACAGTGTAATAATCATGGAATCTCCCAGCACACATAATCTGATCTTGGAGGAAAATATACACATTGCTTAACTTGAATTATAAACAGACATGCAGACTTTTCTTATGTTTTCCACTTCTGTCAAGAAGCAGCAAGACTGGCTTCGACAAATCAGAATGATATTTTAGTAAGCACCAAGCGGGAAAGTCCCAATTTATTCTAATCTATTCTATTCTAACCAATGCACACTAAGGCCAGCACAGTTGGATGACCTACCAATTCAAATGGTGCATGTGGAGAGGTCATATTAACACCAAATGAAAATCAAATTGTATCAGGAAGTGTTGCATTTTGTTTGCCCTCTTGATTTATTCAATAAGTGTCACAACTGCATCAGATGTTGGACAGGATGTTGAATTTTCTCCTCTGTATTTAATCTATTTCTAAACATCCTGTTTAAGCTGAATTAACTTTGTATGTTCACAACTGTACTGAGAGATTCCCACGGCTGTGTGCAACGTGTGGCATTTATTATGGCTTTAAATGAGTGATTTTGCAACATCTGACTCTATCTTGCCTGGCATTATGAATGGGAAGGAAAACATTTGAACTGAAAGCCAGTTGTTTTGTGATCAATAGAGTAGCAGAGCTTCTCCCAGGTCACTGCACAGCAACAAGATCAAAACACTTGAAAAGATAAACACAAATACCTGCATACACACACAAACACACACACACAGCTGTTTTTTGTGCCGACATGTATGCACAAGCAGAAAAAAAAAACCCTTGCCACACAAACATTAAAAAATATGCAGACATCATTTGCTTTTTTGAAGCTCTGCGAGTTTACATAACAGGTCTGATTGCTGCAGAGCATACATAATAGTCAAATTATGGCAGAACTTCTGTCAGAATGTGTATCTGTTCGGTATAGAGTAGCTGAGCGGCTGACACTTTCATGTGGTGCCTCATCAACATCCAGAAAGGTATCATTTCACAACAACGAGATGTGTGTACCATTTTTATGGGCATAAAAAAAGAGGATAAAAACATTCTCGTAAATTCTGCTAGGACCAGACTCTGTCTAGGCGTGTAAGCTTAGGAGGGAAAAAAGAGAGAGAAAAAACATGGCTTTAAAACAGGGAAACAGGGATTCTTTATGTCTATAAATCAGATGCTTTTAATTCATTCCTTCATTTGAGGAGACATAGCACTAGCGGGCTTTTCTTCTAGAGAACTACCAACAGCCTTGTGGATGCTCACAGGGAGGTAAGACGATGCAATTAGTAATACTGTGGATGTAAGCTGTGTAAATACTGAGCTGTGTGTCTGTAGACCACACAGAATAAGGGATAAAGCAAGTAACATTAACCAGCCTTGGTTAACACACACACACATACAGGTCCATGACGTGAATATGGAGTAATTTCAAAAAGTTAATTTACTCCATTAATGCAATTAAAAAGGGGAACACACATGGTAGAAATTTATATCATACATTGGTATATCTAAAAAGTTTTTTGTTATTAATTTTGATAATGCTTTGTAGTTAGTCAAAACTGAATATTTGTTTTTTCCTACTAATGCGAGATTCAGGAGGAGAGCAGAAAAATTCAAGATCGGGCTGTTGGGAAGCAAGAGGGTTGTTCCATCAGACCGTCAATTTCCTAAACCACAAAAAGAAAAACTTGTAAAAGCTCACATGGGGTAGGTGCGACCCTGCCAGACCACATACAGAGAAAAAAAAATTATGGGGTCTGAATGAGGGTTAACTAAGATCATCTAAAATTTTCATGACAAAAATGTCGGCCTACTGAAAAGGAAGTGAAGTGTACGAACTCAATAGATAGTCCCCACATAATGTCACACTTCCTACATCTGGGCGTTCTACTACCATCTTGGTAGTATGACGCTTTCTAACTTGCACATAAAAAGAACTGGCTTGTTTATGTTGAAATTATAGACGAGTTTTCTCTTTAGTTTGCATCAGAAATAAATGAGTTTTTTTATTATTATTACAATCAGATTTTATCTACGACAACATAGTTTCAGAAGACAGCGCATTAGAGTTGCTGTGCACTGACCTCCCCATCAGGCCTCTGGTTCTGGATTAAGATGGAGTTAGTGACCTGGCTCTGAGGCAGCTTTGAGGGTTGCAGAGCAGCCAATTTTTCCTTCAGTTCCTGGTTCTCTCTCCTCATCTGGTCCATCTCTTCAAGCCTCACCCTGTCTTCCCGTTCCTTCTGGTCTCGGAGGTTCTCAATCACTCGTTCCTACAGTGGAAAGAAAAAAGTTCATATTGTCAGAAAATCTCTTCAAGTGACTAGCTGCATCAAAGCATCAATCTAAGGTGTGAACATAGATGCTATTTTTTGTATCCAGTATCCATCTAGTCTTCTAGATGATTGTTCTAGTGAGATCATCTCACTCAATCCTCATATCAAGGCCAGTGAGAATCTAATAAGTGCCAATCATAAATAATACAACCATATGCCATAAGAGGCCATATGAGGTGATCAGAGCCAAGTAGACCAACAGGACAAGACAGTGTTTTATTGTAAAAGACCTTGACAGTGCTGCCAATAACACCAAACAACTTCACACTGTCTACTGATGAAAAGCAACGTCTGTTCTGTAATCATAATCAGCTGCAGAACTGTAAGCAGGTGCCTAAGTATGCTAAGTGTGCATCAAGAGCCAAGTTGTTAACGTGTGTGTTTATTTGTTTACCTTAGGGGTTTTTTTAGGTCTAAATGTTGGCAATGAAGATAACCATGAGGCACCAATGCATGATTGGCAGCTTTGAATCTTGGTAATTGGACAGATATATCTTAACTAGACCTGGCATGTTGCAGCAATGGAGTCTGGGTAGTAATGGAGACCACTTGACTTAGAAGTCCTGGGTGTTTTACCCACTGTATTATATATGTCTGGATAATTGAGGGGTTAGTAAAAGAGGGCAGTGTGTGTTAATATAACATGCCTCAGTGAGGTGCCTTACTTTGGACCCTAGAACAAGAGAAATCACAAACATAAAATCACCGACAGACGCGAACAAAACACACACGAACTAACGAGTAAGGCTAGCTATAAACACAATGCCCCAGCCCATTAATTAGAACCACAGAGCTGTGGCCAGCGACTGGCTCCAAGACCAGGTTTGTGACAGAGTTTGTGATTAGCAACACACACACTCGCCCTTGTAAACACATTACACACACCCTGCGCTGACCACAAACTCTGAAAAGCTCGCCAAAGTTCTCGTCGTCACAGCTGAATTGTACGTAGGACGCATGTGAAGTGGTTTCTGGGTAAGCAGATGGGCCGATGCAGAGCAGGGATTTGCTGTTTATTGCTCCATTATGCTATTCATTTCAAAGTCCATCTGCAACACAAACAAATTTTAGGTGATAAAAAAATCGCTTTAAGTGGAAACACATTTGTCATCGGTTTTTGTATCCTTTCTGTACATAAACAAACACATGCTGGGTAACTGTATTTTAATAGCTTATTTCTGTTTGTAAAGCACAGACTCTTGACTTATTTGATCCAAATGTAAAATAGCATGATTTAATAAAACTCCACATACAAATGCAATCAACCATAATTATTTTTATTACAAATTTATAATTTGAGTGAGAGCTTTGGTTGTTGTTTGTTTCCCACTGCAGCTAGGTTACGTAGCATAAGCATACTGTAAAGTACAGTGCTTTGCAAAATAGGGCTTTTTTCATATTTAGCCACAACGTTCACTGTATTTTATTGAATTTTTTATAAGACAAACCAAGACAAGGCTTGTAACTATGTGGTGGAAGGATAGAGATGCATAACGTTTAACATTAAAACAGGATGAATACACACTACATTTTTATAACCATGTTTCCTTTTTTTTCACTTTACAATTAAGTGGCACTTTGTATTGGTCTACCACACAAGGATTTGTAGTAAAATGCAGGGACGGTTGTTGTAATGTGGCAGAAGGGAAGGGTAATAAAAGCTTTGCAATACCCTGTAAATAACACTAAGACTTGGGCTTTATTTAAATAAGAAAATCACATGTGTTATTTGTATCTAAATGATAAAACCAGTACACTGTTTGAATAGTTTTAGATTTTGTTGTGGGTAGCTCTTTTAGAATATCTCTATTCGTCAATGTACATAAGAGAATAAATTATTGACACAACTCCCAAAAAATGCACAAAAAAGGTATCAATTAGTAAGCAAGCTTATTAGTTGGGCTTTCACATGTGTCTCTTTGCAGGTCTTCCTGGGGGGAACAAATGACATCAGGGACCATATTTTAGCTTGGAGGCCAAATGTGGAAATGGAAACCAGTTATAGCTCGAAGTACAAAACCAATCCTTTGTAGATGCTAGTATGAAAAATGTGCAACACAGCTAAGAAGAATGGAATCATTCTGACATCAAGCCAGTCAGTTCAAGGCAAAGTTTAATTATTTCAAGACTGGGATGTGACATCTGCTAGATTATAGTCAGAACAGAGTAACATCAAATCCATCCCATGTTCAGCTGCAACTCGAATAGTAATAGGAGGCACTCTGTAATCATTATTACAAATCTAAAAATGTATTCATCAAGTTGTGATGACAAGAAAATATTAATAAGGACAATTATTTGCTCAAGTTGCTTTACAGTGTGTCTGCTTTGGGATAGTGTAAAATCAAATGGATTTCACTTGGTAAAAAGTGATTCCCTCCTGTTGAGGTAAGGCTTTATGAAGACCAGCTGCTCACCCAAATTGCCAGCAAACAAATACAGGAATGTTTACAAGAGACAGTCAGCTCCCCTATTCATTCTTTCATCCATCATGTGGTGTAGTTTGTTTGCTTCACCTTAAATCCTGTGGCATTTATTCTGCACAAAGAATTTTAATTCAATACAATCTATTATGCAAACAGACACATGTAACTGTGTGCTTGTTATACTATTTTATGAGCATAACTGCAAGACTGGCTGACCAGAACAAAACATCTTGTTCGGGAAACCTTGCGTTAAAATGTATTACCACAACTTTCTCATCTTTGCACTGCAACGCCGGTACACAAGTCATAGAAATGGGCTTTGCAGTTTCCACGTACCATACAGTATGTTATACATGTGCTCTGTGTGAAACAATCTTACAGCAAATTGAATATCACACATTGACATAGTAATATCACTATGTCTTACAATGAAAAATATTCACTTAACTCAGCATGCGAAATGAACAGCTTGACACATCTTCTGGTGGAATCTTGCACAAGGACACAAGGACAGAGGCAGACTGAGCTGGAATCGAACCTGAGCTCCTCTCACCGTTGCCAACATTGTCCCAAAAGGAAATTATTCCACAAAACGTCACTTCAACAAACCCAAGCTAACCCAAATTTCCTAAAACCGAAGTGTGACTTTACAGTTATACAACAAGAGAAATGCATTAATACAGTATAGCCCCAGCCATTCACCCCGTTTTCCTCATACCTTTTCTGATAAAGCTTCTTCCAGAGTGGCCAGAGCTGTGTCTGTGTTACTGGAGTCAGTCTGAAGCCCCTGAACCCTTTCTCTCAATCCAACCAGCTGTTTGTCCTTATCTTTTAACTGCTCCAACAGGTTCTCAATCTGGAGAGAGAAGGACAATGATAGAGGAACAAAGGAAAATATATGTTAATATAAAAAATAGCAACAGTCACTGAGATTAAATCAGTCATGAGAAAGTACTTTTATAACAAACCAAGCGACAAAACATATAGTACCACAAGAAGAATGACAACCAACCCAGTGAAAAGATGAATTCCCACTGCAATTTTCTTCATTATGGAATGATGTATTGAAGAAAAATTAAGTATGCTTATATTCTCACAATGTTTAACAGAAAAGTCCTTCCAAACTTCAGAAATCTGCGCACAACTCTAATACAAAAAAAGCATAGAAACATTTTTTTTATTAATTACACATCAATAGATTTTGGTCTCAGTTTTTTTGGGTTTTCATTAAAAGTTAAATATGTTCCGTTCACTCCCAGTGCTGTCTGTCTCCACATCTTCATTTCTGTGGCTAATCCCATGTTGCTGAAGCGGTGATGGTGTAATAGCCAGTTGTGCCATTCGACGGTCTTTATCTGATGCACATCTGGTAAACAGAATGCAAACACACACACACACACACACACACACACACACACACACACACACACACACACACACACACACAGGAGCACATGGAGAGCTCTAAGCTATATGAAACAAAATGCTAACAGATGCAAGTGGAGTAGGAGACAGGGCCACGCAATGAGGCTGGCAAGGTCTACAAATTTCTTTCAAAGGGACAAGACATCTGCTGATAGGTCATGGTGATAAGGGAACTTACTTGTTGCCAATCATTGTTTCAGTGAGGACACACTGATTTCAATTTTGAAATGTTATATTTTCTAAATGAAAACAAGCAAACAAAAAAACTGTTTTCGTGAGATTTGTACACCAACACAAAGCTGTATCCAGCCAAGTTTCCTTCAGACAAAAAAGGACCTTGAACTCACCACCAAAACTCTAAGATCAGGACCTAATTTTAAAAAAATGCCATGTGAATGAAAATAATGTGATATTTAGCTATTTAATATTAAATAACTTTAATTCAACTCCATCAAGAGAAGTGAATTTTACTGCAACAGTGGAAAAAATGGACTATCAGGAGAATGCATTCCAGTCATGGGTACATAGACAGATAATGTCCAAATTTTCACAGCAATTTTGCAAATAAATCCAATTACACCAGAGACCTTCATGTTCTCTACTCCCTGAAGGGTCACATAAAATGTAGAGCCATCTTGATTTTGGCAATGCAGAGAAAGCAGTAGGAGGGGTGGGAAAAGCTGCCAGCACCCCTTGGCAGATCTTGATATGTTAATGGCAATCATTAAACAACCAAGTTAAAGGCTGTGGTAGGCTGGTGCACAACTGATAGCTACATAAAAGCCTGTAGGGAATGATGGGAAAGCGTCACACTACCACAATCCGATAAAATTCCCAGTAATTTGCAATTACCGGGGGCATTTTAGATGGTGGACATTGTGAGAAAAAGGATTTCCTTTGAGATTCTTTCATGTTTTCATTCTTTTGAAGTAAAGTGGTAGCTCTTCTGACTTTACTGGATTAACCGTGCATCAAAGTTAAGCAACCTTACACTGAACTTCAATGTCAGAAGCATTGGTCAAGACTGAAAAAAAAGACTTGCTCTCTCACATGCTCCATGAGCATTAAAACAAACAAAATCTTTTCCTCTGGCCTCTGGTTGTGATAGTCCAGAAGTTGACAGAGCTTGTTTTTACACATGCACTCATGCACACCATTTCGCTATCTTCTTGTGGGCAACAGAGGCCAATTTTAGATCAAATTGACCATGTTGCCCTCGGTTACATTCTTCACCAGCATTTAGTTTGCTTTGGCCTGGTGCACAAAATAATAACCCCTCAATAAAATATTTAGCTTCGTCACTTGGCGCTCAGTGAAATTGTGCAGAAAAGCATTAAATGTGGCTTAAAGCTCACGCCTCTGCATAAAAAAGAGCCATGTGAATCGAAGGATGTGGGAAACAGGGAATGCAATTCTGTTACAATTCAAGAAACCTAGCTGAGATTAAATTCATTTAATTGACAGTCAAGAAGCAGGGCAGCTTTATGATTACTTTTTCTTACTTTTATCAAAACACCAGTCATTCATTTTATCTCTCAGTACACAAAGCTTCCTTGGACTGGATTTATGTTTTTTTTTCCTCTCTTTTTTCTTCCTTGTGTGTGCATTTAAACGACTTTATCACCAAACAGTGTACCATATGTCAACCAACCCCACCTCCCACTGGAGCAGACCACCTACGATAAGCAGTTTTAGATGAGGAACTGTAGTGTGTATTGTCTGTCTCATGAATGTGTAACCCACAGAGGAAACATGACGTGTGTCTCAGTCATCCCCCACACAAGCACGCAGCTCTCTAAGGGTTTACAGACTCAGTGTTTTGACTCTTATAACTTTATCAAACAGGCCGATAAGACAGGACCAGGTTCTTCTTAAAGCACAAGTGATGATGTTCAGTTGCCTTCAACTGGCCTTGAAATTGCACTTGGCATGGATAATATACAAGTAAAGTACTAAACTAATACATTTCCATAATTTCTTTGAGTTAACGGAACAAAGTAGACATTGACTCTTATTTTTGTAATGCTATAAGTAGATTTGTGAGAAACAAAGGACAGATTAAATTTTATATCACAATATTTTGTAGATCAAGTTATTGATACTGGGATTAAAAAATGAGAAAAGGTAACCAGTGTCAAGTAATGGTGCTCTTCTCCTCTGTTGGAAGGAGCAGAACACCACTGAATGCTGTTGAATACGACTCTTCTTCCAATGGCATCTGTGAGATTTAGTACTGATGTTGGGTCAGATGGTGTAGTTCACATTTTCCTCTCTAAAATGTCTCAGGTTGAGGGATATGTACAAAGCAGTCATGTAACTCCACACCAAACTAGCCCTTTTATTATCGACCTTGCTTCATGTTTTAGTGTGCAGGTATGTTGTAACTAAAGTAACTATCTTAAAAAAAGTTTCCACATATTAAAGAGTGGAAATATTATCAAAATGTGTTTATGCCGTATGTGTCATGATTGGGGTTTTGGTGAGGTGAGGGAGGATGCAGGCAGACCCAGATAAAGTGGTAATGATGATTTAATGACAATAATCCACGGGACAGAACAACAGAGAGCACAACGAACACACCATGAAGATCCAACAAGAGACAAAGACAAGAGGTGGGACTTACTACACTGGAAAGGTAATCAAAGAAACGAGACACAGCTGGGAACAATCAACAGGGAAGACAGAGACTCACAGGGGAACAGGCTAATAAACGCAGAAAAACCTCAAAATAAATACACAGAAAACACCGATCACAACAGTATGGAACAGCATAAATAGTTTCTTCCATTGGAACTATGGGCAGAACCCTAGTTTGTGGGGGCGGGGGGAAGATCAGTAATCTCGATAAAATCGATTTGAAGATTTTGGAAAAAAATAAAAAATAAAATATTACTCTCAGTTTATTCAGTTGACCTGTCTTTACTTCTGAGTGCATGCATGCAGGGCTGTTTCTCTCTGTGATGTCCCAATGACCACTGTGAGATACACACCCTGCAAGGTTAAGTGGGTATAGAAAATGAATAAAAAAAATACTTAACCTGTAACTTCAGCTGGTTTTTATGCACTGAACTGCAAATTATTTGTCATGAATAAAATATTTTTCATTGGTTATTAACACACAATGAATAATAATTATTGTGCCTTTGGAATAAAATGAACAAAAAAAGACCTTAGAAGCTCTTTGGGTGTAATGATTTCTCTTGTAAACTTAAGATCACAGAAGAGCAAAAATCCTCACGTCATTTTGGGCTACAATTGATCACAGGACAGGAAATATTGGCTCCTGAAAATGGGAAGGAATGCTACTCAGAGCAGTTCTGTAATGACTTTAGGTTTCCGAAATAACAATACATATAGCTGCATCCCTTTGTCAATGGTAATAATTTATTTGTGCAGAGCATCCCAGTTTTTAATTAAATTCCAGACTAATTAAAGCTGGAACAGGGAAGTACAACTTACAAATAGTCAGATCCTCAGCTATTCTGGTCTAAGCAATTTAAAACACATAACTTCCAGATCAACACCAAATAAAATTAGATTTGTAACTTGGGTGCACTAGAGCAGTTGGAAATGTTAAACGTACTGCTATACATAATTAGTCTTTATGTCTTCTGTTCATCCCTCCAACTTTGAAAAAGAAAAAACGAAAGACTTGTATGACGCTATAATGCATCCTCCAGTATTTCATATGCTGTTTAAGATCTAAATGTCAATATTCCCATGTGATTTAAACCAGTAGCTGCTCTGAATCAGGCTATGCAAAAATGTTTAAGCTGGAACTTGTCAGAAAAATTCACGTAATGTCTCCCCGATTAAGGAATAAGATGCATACAATTAAAATTTTATCATTTTTATAAATGTTCAGATGTATAATTTATGAAAACAACTATCTATCAAGAGAAATAAATTTATATGTGATAGCTAAATACACATTCAAAAACGTTTAGTTGGTTATATGAAATGGAAAGTTAAAATGTTGGTAGAAACTACAAAAGGCAGAATTGGAGCTGATCCGGGAATATGCCTTGTAAGAGTGTACTAACTCTTCTCTAATTCTATGTTTTGTCTTCTCTGTTGTGGCCATTTCTCTATTTTGTATTTGTGAGACCTGGTCATTTGGTGGTTTAGTTCATGATGCTAATGTTTGCTGTGACAACTGAACTGAATAGATTTACTTATGAATATGTCAAGTCCTTCTTTGCATTTTGGGTATTGTGGAGTAAATGATTGATGATGACATGTCTGGCATAAATGTGACATTAATCAACATATTTTAAATGATAAAGTAAAAAGATAATCTTACACTTGCAAAGTGACTTGTTTTTATTAAGACGAATTAACGGTATGACATGGTATTGTCACCAATGTGACAAAACAGAGAAATTTAGTATTTATGTTTCAACAATAAATATTAAACGTCTCAAATAACATCTGAAACACATGGGTATAAAGTTAACAATTCCCAGTAAAACATTTGAATGCTTTCTTCAATGGATTACAACTCCGTTAGGAGTCTTTATTCCTTTAGTGGTCTCTACATAACTATTATGATTAGCACATGCCGAGTTATAATATGAGTTCGGGAGATATCAGGCCCGTGTCTTGCAAAAAAAAAAAAAAAATGCAACAAAAAAAACCCAGAAGTGTAGTCTAAAACCGGGCTGTTCCCTGAGCAGAACCACAAACTCGTTCGACCCTTCTGTCTGCCATCCAAACAAAAAAGCAGAACTCTGCTGCTGCCAAGCGAATCATTTTCGGTAAAACAAAAAAGAGGCCAGTATGGAGAATGACCGCAATAAGTATACAATATTTTGTCTTTTTAAAACTCTTTGGACCAATAAAAACCGCAAACAATAATTGGTCATAGTTGCAGGAAAGTAACTTGCTTGTCATCACCTCTAAAAATATGTTAGGGACAGCAGTAAAATCCATAGATGCTGGCGCTGACCTTTATGTTAGTGGGCACTTGAATACCAGAGGGACAATAACCGCAAACTCAACAACATGCAGTAATTCAGTATGTATTCCCCAGGAGAAATTTAGGTCATAGTCAGTAAAAACTGATTGAAAGGCCACATATTGACAATAATGCTCTGCTGCTTGAAATAAAACGTCTGTTTAAAGGCCAGCACAGACATGTGCATGTTGTTTCCATCACTTGTGATCAAAGAGAATTGATTCATAAAAATCTCAAACATTGTTTTGTCCTAAAGGGCAGGGACCAAAATGATTGTAAATGCAAGAAAGATGGGGTTCCACTTAATTCGGCCTGTGTCTTTCAACTTATCTCCACCTGAGAAAGAGAACTTGAACTAAACCGTAGCACTATTATGCAGTGTAAGAGGGTGCCTCCATGTGGCAGTTAGATGCCATTGACTTTGATAATGTCTGTTTTAATTTAGATTTAATTATTTTGAATTTATATAGTGATTTATGTGTATTTGAAGGGATATGACCTGCTTTCAGTCATGTCAAACAATCAGAATTGCATATCAGGTTTATATTCTTTTTCTTGTGTAGGTTTTTACATCAAAACTCTCTGCACACTAAATCTGACTCAGAACATCAGCTAAACCTAATAAAATCCACACACTGCAAGAACAGAGAGAACAAATTAAAAGAATGCACCATAATGATCAAACAGTGGATTTGACTACAAATTAAAAAAAATATTCACATATTTCCTTGGAACTGATTTTGTAAGACCACATAAATTGTTGTTTACAATTGGGTTAATGTTACATGTAGCAAACAAAACTGTAATAAAATATTTGCCTTAATCCAGACAAAGTGTTACCTTTGTCTGAATTTATGTTGACAGAAAAGTCACTTTGTGAAAATGAAAACAAAGCAAGTCTCACAGCTCTAAACATGTTTGTCTTTTTGTCACTGATCCAACATGTACTATTCCACAAAATGTAAAGATGCCACTTGTTCATCAGCAGCACATGTGCTCTCCTTTGTACACGCGCAGATAAAATTGCACAAAAGTAGACAGGACTACAAAACAAAATTATAAAGGCAACATGTCATTTATTGTAAAGGTACTACTGTTTCTGACAGTCAAAACAACTAGCTTGTATTTGTTCAACAGCACGAGATATTTACAACCTGAATTCCAAAGCCTTCATTAGTTTAGGAAAATAGTAATGATGTTAAACAATACATAAGAAATTGGAACAGAATTGCCAGATATGTCACTTTATGGTGAGACATTTTACAATTGAAAACAATGAACTGAAATACGAAACGAAGGCCATACAAACATAGTCAATATTAAGGATATTTGAAATGCATCTGGTTTTATTGTAACTAATGTAATTTCCGCAGCAGGGACTCAGTAACCCACTATGAGAGTCCTGCTATTATTAGCAGAGTGCTTGAGTAAAAGTTTCTTGTTCATCATTGACAGTCTTTTCAGACCAATTATATGCCAACAATAAATATCATCCTGTCACCTACATAGCATAACTTCTTTTAGATAAATTTTACTTTGTTAAAGTCCTACTATAGTCATGCTTTTTTTCTTTGTTTTAAACAAGCATTTAAAGAAAACACTAGAATCAGACTACATTATTTGAAGGTGGTCCATAGCGAAACATGTGGACAATAAAATACACTTGTGGCTAGTTATATTTAGATTAAAACTATGGAAGTCCAAGAAAAACCTATATATATGAAACATTCATGCTCAGTACCAATTCAAACAGAACAAGCATGTTTGCAGTCCATTTCTGAAAGTTTATTATAATTTATGGCTTTTCTGTACATACATTGTTGAAAAGCCACATATTTTAATCAGTCAGTGTGATTATTATCACAAGTGTCAGGCTGGGAGCAGCACATAGCTCTGACACATTTGACAGGTAGACAGCCTCCCCTCTCCCCACACACATTCCTGCCTCCAGAAGGCAATTTCAACAGAAACACTCCACTGCATTCATACATATCAATTGACTATGAATGCACACATGTGCACACATACAGGATCATGCAGACAAGAATCTAATTTTCACAGTCGTTTCTCCTGGCAGAGCAAAACAAACAGATTTAGAGAAAGAGCTGTTAAAAAAAATGCAATGCACTTGTGCAACCTCGGTCTATTACGTGAGGAAGTGTGTGTCCACCTTCGTCCAAGAAGTTGATCAATGTCCAGGCTCTTTAAGCTCAAGACTATATCTCTGAACCACCCCAGCTGCGGAATGCTGCAATGATTGCTGGGTAATTACAATGGCGCTTTAGTCCTCTCCTTCCAGCCCCATTAGCATTAACTCTTTTTTTTCCTCTGCAGGCACAGAGAATGATGGTAACAAAGAACCAAATTTAAAAGTGTGGCCACCTGGTGAGGACCACAACAGCTGTTTGTAACTTCTGACCAGGTCCAATTTACAGTGATCTGGTGAGACAAGTGTAATAAAGCATTCAGTCATACAGTTTAACTCAGAGTTCAAGAGTCAAACCGAGACTCGCTTTCCACTGAGAATTTTAGTTTTAAGTGCTTTTCTTAGATCTTTAGGCATAAAATACTGGACTGCCAAAAAGCTAACAGGCCTGGTTGACTGATGGTGCGGTATCATCAGGATTGCCATTAGCTTTCAGTCCTTCATCTTCTAAAAAGCAACGAAATACATCTCGCTTTCTGAGGTGAAGTGTGCACGTTTTGATCAGGTCAGAAGATGAACGTGAATGGCTCGGGTCTCAAATGTGACCCAACACGGAGTTTCGTCTTGACGGATGTGTAGGCTGGCTTCAATCAACCAGCCTTGGGCTCTTACTATTAACCCAAGCTGATTGCTGATAGCTGCAATGAGGGGGAAGGGGCAGGAGCAGAGGAGGTCCTTCTCGCAGGCAGTTTACTAGAATTTCCCCAGCTAAAATAGTCTTATCTGTGGCCATGTCTCTGCACAGTGATTGGTCAGCTGGTATCCATTAGGATGAAAGGCAATGGTGGCCTCATCGCAAATCTATCAAGACTTAGCGCGCACACACACACTGGTGCATAAAAAGTACAGTAAAGAGACATCTAAAACTTTTTTTTTGTCTGAGCAATAGCTGTGACATAATCTTCTACATGGAATACCTTTGCATCAGTCAACAGACGTGTGTAGCTCAAATATATATATATATATGGCAGTTTTGTTTATGTATTTTGGTATTGTTAGACATCTAAATCCCTTTAGGTTGTAAAAAATGATAAATCTTAACATTAAGACAGATGTGTCACAAAAATGTCCAGAAAACTTCTTGTTTGTGCATTGATTAACCTTAACTTTGATGTATGTTCAGGACCTTTAGATTTGTGCACCTATGTAGATTCATGTGTGCTATAATGTGTTAGAAATAGTAAGAAACAAGCTTGTAACAAATAAGACTGTACAAGGATGGAAATAAATTCACATAATGTATCCATATATGTATAGATGAATACAGGGACTCGGGGTAAATAATGTTTATATACAGTGGCATATAACTACACATGGCAACAACAACTCAGTTCAGTTGTAAGCAGTTTACTTTTAACCAATTCTTCATCTCAATCAAGTAATCTCTTGACAAACTTAAAAAGTTAGATGGTTTAAAAGAGCAATATAACTGTATGTTGTCAGAATAGAAATTATAAATGACACAATTAAAATAGCATATAATCAAATGATCTGTTTGAAAGATAGGATGTGAATGGCTGTTTAAATTATGGCACAATTCTGTTGTTATACAATAGAAACAGGATTGGGCCAAGAACAAATCCCTGGGGTACACCGTATGGCAGATGTGATGAGTCAGACATTATTTGATTAATGTAGACCCTGGATGATCTGTCTGAAAGGTAGGATGTGAATCATTGTAAGGAAACACCAGTAAATCCAAAGCATTTGAGTCTATTTATCAAGATGATATGATTAACTGTCTCAAAGGCAGAAGTAAGATCCAACAAAACTAAGACTGTGTAATCTCCTGAATCAGCTGCCAAGAGAATGACACTTTAAGTACAAAAGTTTCAATTGAATGTATTTCAAGAAAACCAGACTGAAAGATGTTCAATACATTGATTTACTTTAGAAAACATTTAAGTTGTTGTGCTACAACTTTTTCAAGAAGGCAGCAATGACAGCAGACCATAGTTAGTACTGAAAGAGCCTTGCAGAGGCCAACACCAAAACAGAGGGTGGTTCCCTAAAAGGGCTAAAAAAGCCAGAGGAGACTCACCGCACATTATAAATGGGAGAGCCCTGTGTGTACAGGGGATCCTTCCACATGGACACACAAACACTCAAGCATGCAGTCCAAGCAGACGCAATCAAATCTTTCTGTCTGAGGCTGCTATGGGTAGGAACATGATAGTGGGCATATTATACTTCCACGCACACAGAAAACCTTTCTAAAAGCATGAATATGAATTGCAATGACCACAATGTTTGAACATGAATAACACATGTATGCCAAAACCACACCACAACCGGCTATGCACACAACACACAACCCTAACCCCGTAGGGGAGGGGAAAGAAGAAATGCAAATGGAAAAAATAAACAAATAAATGCATCATTATGCATTGGGCATGGTTTCATTGACCAAGGGCTTGAACAGAGACCCCACTGTTCTTTGTTGTGATACATAAGACCAATGTGCTCACAAAAAGACAATTTCTTCATTATTTTCAGTCATATTGAGCCTCTTGCTATTAGGATCAACCTGTGTCTCAAACTACAGTAATGACATAATGAAAGTATGCAACAAGCAGTGGTGACTGTCAAAATAACATCTGGAAAGGGAAGATGTATTCCTCATATTCTCCTTGGACTGAGCATAGTTAACTAATGAGGTATACATACTGCAGCTAAACAGTTTCTGTGGTATTACACCGCCCATGCCTGGACATCATTGTTCTTATGTTTTTCTTTTTCTGTTTTTTGTGTCTTATCAGTCCATAAATGTGGATATTATCACATATTGACTGTAGTGTTTATGCCCCTTAAATTTCTTTACATTTTGTCCCGCTACAAACAGACGCTTTAATGTCTTTCATTTGGATTTTATGAAAATGTCCATCATAAAGCACCACATAACCTTAAAGTTTTCAACCATTGTTTTTTGGTAACTAACTTAACCTTTGTCCAACCTTCATGATTCTAATGTTTGTCCTCTTGGAATGTGAACTGCCCCAGTTTAAGCCTCTTTCTTCCAGTACTGCCATCTTAAGCAGCACCATTGCTTTTGATAGCGATCCATGACATCAATCCAAAAAATTATAAAGCTTGTGGTTATAAAGTGGCAAAGTGTGAAGCATTTGAGGAATATGAATATTCTTACAAGGTACTTTGTGCTGGTAACAAAAAAAAATAAGTAGTGTAAACTAACTCAAGACTTTTAATTCAGACATAAAAAGGACAAATTGACAGGAAGACATACTTTAACTCTAGAAATACATTATAGAGTTAATCCTTGGATTGTCAAATTTTTCCAAACATTTTCGTGCTTTAGATTTTCCTCTTTTTATGTCTACTTCATGTCACACAAATGCAACCTTAGAAAATACTTACTGTCTTGTCTTTCGGTACAGATTATACATATTCCTTTTGACTCAGAAAAGATCAGAAACTCTCAGAAATGCAATGCAGTTAATGTCGAGTCATGTGGAAATGTATAAAGTTAAGAAAATTGCCGTTGAATTTTATATACTGTACAGTTCACTTTCAGTTTCCTCTTTAGTTTTTTATTTTCTTTATTTGGTTTCATTTTTTTTAGTAACAGCACTTGTGTTCAGATGTGACTTGTGTTACGTGAGATTTCATTTCACTTAAATAACCATTCATTGTACAGCATAGCAGAAGTGTAACATAAACACAGTAATCTAATCTAAACAAAAAACAACCTCACCTCCACAGATCAAAACTTTTGCCACTGTGTGACCTTTGTAGAGCATTTTCATTAACTCAGCAAGAGGGAGGGAGGAAGAAGTCTCTAATCTCTAATTTAAGGACATGAGAAGAAACTAGGAAGTTAAGAGAAGACCTTTACGTGTGAGTAATTGGTCTACAGAGAAACGACCAACATGCACACCACAGGTAGCTACAGGCCCTGTCTTAATAGCTACTCTTATAAAAATCATTAAAGCCTCACAGACATGTTGTGCAAATGTGTGCGAGTATGAGTATCTCTGTGTGTGCAATCAAAAGTAGCGGGCAATGTGTGAGGTCTGACACCAGCTAACAATGTTAGCAATTTTTGTTTACCTTCTACAACATATTCTTTACGCATAGAGGGGATGCTTGGGCATAAATTCATAACTTGACCCAATGTAACAGATGGTAAGTTACACAGAACTACATGGGAAATCCTTTGAGCACAAATTTGAGTTGAGATTATTTTTTAATGATCATAACATAACAGGAAGACACATATTTTAACTGAAAAACCTTTACATAAAAGGCACTAAGAACACAAGCTTCTAAACCAAAGCAAGTCAGTGGATGATCAAAAGTTCATTTTGTAACCAAAAAAATGCATCACTTTCAGTAAAAGGAAATATGGTCAATTCATGAAAAAAAAAAATCAATAATGTCTTATTACATTTACTGAAAATATCTGGATTAATTTAAAGGTACAGCCTAGAGGGATGCACCAGAGGCTGACAATATATTCCAAATTACTTATGCATATCAGAAACATAAAAAAATAAAATACTGTCAAAAAAACAACAACTTTCAAGTGTGATTAGTATAATTATTCTTTCCTTTTGGCCAGAATGGGATGCTGTGTTATTACTCCAAAAACAGAAATAGCAGCTCATATTTCACCAGTCAAGTGATGAAAAAAGACCTAGAAAGATGTATGTCCATCTATTCTGATGTGCATCACGTTTGTAGAAAATAAAAATAACTTGAGCAAGTGTTAAAAACCTCAAATACTTGATTCATGGAAGCATGAATATTAAATTATGTTAAAATTACCTTCTTCTGTAGGATATTCACTTTTCTCTCCTTGACGTCCAGCATGTCCTTCATGTCTCTGATTTCTCCAGCCAGTGTGCTCTTTTCATCACTTAAGTCTTGCAGTTGTTTGGTTTTCTTAGTCAGAATCTGTTCCTTTTCCTCCAGGCGTACTCGCAGAGCGTCCACCTATAGTTGATCACAAAAAAGAGAGAATTTTAAAAAAGAAATGTCCTCAATGACAGCCCATAGTAAAGGAAAGAAAAAAAAAAAACAAAATAAAAACAATACAACATCAAAAAACTTTGGGACATGATTTCCGTTTATTTAACAGTTAAATAGTCAGTACCCGACAGAACATCTCTCAACACACTTACTTGTTGACATTTAGAAGTATCAAACATTGCTTGACTTAATGTTCACAATATAAAGCGCCGCAGAGTGATGCTGTAAAAGTATATGTATCAAAAGAAGGAACTTGGAGTCACTTCTGTCATTTATTATTCCGAGTGTTGCACGATTGGTCAGGTTCTGCCATAGATCACATTGCTCACTTACTTCATCCCTAATGTTTTAAAATAATCTGTATCTAGCTCGTGTGCTACGAGCTGAGAGACATCTGAGCTATGTCCAAAACTCAGGTTGGGCATCAGTGTTCTGCTAGACTAAAAATAATCCATATATACATTCACATCTTAATCTGGCCAAGATGACCAGAAATTCTGCTCCTTCAACAACTGATTTTAAACCAGGCAGAGTGAGTTCATTTGAACTCAACATGTGCTTTTAGGAAAGACACAGAGAGACAGTAAAAGACAGCTTATTATCAACTGTTTTTACAAGAATTGCTTTGAAACATGAGGCAAAAGACTTAAGGAACAGACTGTTCCAGCTCATCTCTCAAAATATTTCACAAGGCGCTTTTGACATAAAGCGCCTTTTATGTGACATAAAGACAACATAAAATCAAAATAGTTTAAAATCTGATGACCTTTTCTGACTTTACACAATAGAACACGTGCCTTGCATTTCAAAGGTCAAAGGGGGATACATTGTCTTAGGAATGCTCTAAGGAATCTGCTCACCAGTTACAACAGGCTACCAACAATATATTTTTGTTATTTGGGGTATTACAACATTGTAGCAACATAGTAACTGAATCGTTTAATTATGAACTGATCTAATAAAACAAAAACAGCTCCAATTAATAAAAAGATGAATTGTCTCCTAGTTTGAATTGCTAAGTCAATATTCAAAACTGTGCCCTAACCCTTAATTTAATTGATTTCTATTTTTCATGGGGAACCTTGAATGTCATCCAAAGCTGTATAACGGTTAGCTTATTACACAATATTAAGGCTATCATGGTTTATTGGACATAGCACTCATCTCATCTGAAAATGGTTCAGAATTGGTGTGATCCCATCGAGCTTCCTCCTGCCACATGTTGATGTGTGCCTGAGCAGGGCACTATAACACAAGTTTCTTTCCAATCTGCATATCGGTATATGAATGTGTGACAGTTTGCGAGAGCTGGATGAATGTGGCTGTAGTGTAAAGCACCTCAAGATTGGAATGACTAGAAAAGCGCTGGTTAAATTTGATCCAATCAAGGGTGTGACCCCCAATTGTCCTTTTAATCTTTTAGTTACATTGGATAAAAGTAACTTGCTGAACAAATTCAATATAATGACAATGTGTCTGAGCTAACATGTAAGGAAAAACCATAGGCCAATTATTTTGGAAAATGAAGAGTGTAGAACTACAGCAGACTTGCAGGAAGCAGGAAGTTTTGAGTTCAAATACTATATTTACATTTCAAAAACTGAGGTCCACTGTGTTTTCCTAAGTATCGCAGGTACCCCTAAAGTCTGGATTTAGATGCCAGCCAAGAGCACCAGGTGTAGGATGCTAAAGTATTTATCTCATGTTGCTTGTCTGGCATACAACCAAAGTGTAATACTGAGGATGCCTCTGTCCTCCCCAAATTACATTTGCACACACGCATACACACACATTAGACCAATCACTAGTCCTTTGTGCTTCCATATGTGTGTGTATGTGTTCACAATATGTATGACAGAAAGAAAGGCAGACCTCCTCTGCTTCAACTTCACCTGGCAAGAAGCAATTTAGCAAAAATGTACCAAAGGGGCCAAACAGGAAATCCCTGCTGTCTCACCTGCACTAGTCTGCTAAGCTGTGATGGTGTTGCACAGATGCTGTACTAATACCCTCTTAAAGCACTCATCGCTGCCAGAAAGTCGAAGCAAGGAGACAATGTTACATAGGTGAGCAGGCACAGATGAATGAATGAAAATGAGAAAGGGTAAAGCAGAAAGGGTGAGAAAAGGTGGAAAGAGATTATAGCATTTCTTCACAGATCATTTGGCTTGAGGACATTAACACCACAGAGATGCCACTCCATCATTGGCTTACAGTACTTCATGAGAAGATATAGAGGAGTAAACCCCATAAGACTTTTATCAAATGGCATACAGTAGCTAGTTAAAGTATTGATACATCTTAAACATTTCACCTTACAACCGCAAACCTTAATGAAGATTTTTTTTTATGTGATAGACCAACACAAAGTAGCACATCAATGCAAAATTGTTTTTTTGGTCTCCATGTAAAACAATATTTGCAGGAAAATTAAGATATCATGTCATACATATACAGCATAAAAACCATCCCCAAGGCAAACATGGTGCAGGCCACCAAACAGTTGATATTGGAGCAGAGGTTCATCTATCAGCAATCAAAGACCATAAACATACATCAGAGCTACAAAGTAATCAATTAGATTAAATCGCCTAACTGTTCCATGAAAGTATTAAATCCAATTGAGAATCCGTGTCTGTGCCTAAAAATAGCTGTTCATCATGGGTATCTTTGGTATTTTTCCAATATGACAAAGTGGGAGCTATTTTTCAAATCCGTAAAAGGGGATAACATTTGCCTTTAGACGTACAGTACAAAGCTGGTGGAGACATGTAAAATCAATACGTGTTGACTCAGAAAACTGAATGAATACAAATTAAAGCCACATTTGTCAGAACATCTTGAAACCTGTTACATTCTTAAGAATACAACACAAAATACATTGAAGTTAATGATTGTAACTTGACAAAATATGAAAAATATAGATACTAAACCATATAAGATCATTGATCTTAATTTCCACCTTTCCCTCCTGGTAATTGTTGTAATCTTTATACAGCAGTTCTCTCCCTCTACATTAATGAAACCCATTTCTTTTCTTAACTTGTAGATTGACATTGAAACAAGCCTTAAGATATATGGACTACACTGGACTTTGTAAATGCAAATTATTTTTCTTGTGTGTTTAAAGTAAAAAAATAATAATCAGAATATAGAGACACTTGAGAATGAATGGAAAACAAAAAAATATTAAAAACATCTATTACACCACCATCATCATCATCAAAAAAATAACTTACTGAAACTTTGGTGCTTCTCACTCAACACCACATCATTTGAAAAATTACCCGAATATGCATTCAAGATTCTGCGGTTGATAAGATAATGATTCTTGGCCACATGCGGCTTTTCTTTCAATTGGCACAGACACAAAGTATTCTAACACATGCAAGCCACACATCCATACAGGCTACAGTATTCTCAGCACACAGGCATCCGTAAGCTTACATGTAACATGCATGAAAACTGATGCATAAGCAGACCATAAGACCCTCAGACTTCCTCCTTTCATGCTTACAATGACAGGCAAATGTGGATTTTGGAAACTGGTTAGCAAAGCAAAACTGAGGCTTAAAGAAAACAGCTTCACTGTTTGTCCTCACCTCCCTTTTCCGTGCCTCACATTTCATCATAAAAGTTTTTCTGGCAGGCAAATTTGCAGAGGTATTGGTGTAGGTGCCGGTGTTTGACCGCAATAGGCAACACAGAGACAATATGAGTATACCACAGTCTAAACGGCAGAACCAGAAAGACCACAGCAAAGGCCTCAGGGTGCACCAAAAGTCCCTTAGCAACATTTGGACCCTCACTCACCCACCTTGGAGTCCAGAGCCATGAAGAATCTTTGGCCGATCAAAAGATATCCCTTATAAATCCAAATATGAGTCTTTAAACCCTAGTGACATTCATAGAAATGTCATTACTCACCAAAGCTTAAATCACTTTTATGTTGCTAAACAAAGAATATCACTTCGGACAAAAAAGCACTTGAAAATATCCCAGGTCCAAAGACTAGGTCCGGTGAAATGTAGCCAACGAGCAAGTTCAGGTCTTCTTGAGCCGCTGCGTGCCTCTACACAAAAACTGTGTGAGCTATTCACTTTCCTGGCTGTGTGACATCCCTCAAGCCTGTGTAAATACAGCTAAAGGCAACGATTAGACATAATTTATATAAAGTTCTGTGAGGGGATATTAATCTTCTAAATTTATGGCATAATATTTGCCTAATTCATGTTTTTCAACACAATTATTTGACCAGGTCTGGTTTGTATCACTCTGAGATGAAAGGAAGGACTATTTCGCTACAAAACTATTCAAGACCACCACCATGCTACATACCACCTACATTCATTCGAATATGTATTTGTTAAAACATAGGCATCAAAGAGAACCCAACACACTCTGACATGATGAATAAAGAAAAGAATAAATGTCGACTGATGGGTTCAAGCAGCTTGTTTTGCTCAAGTAAACGTCTACCTTATTAAAGACTGGTGAAAGGTGATTAAAAAAACGGCTTTATCCAGCTTATAGAATACCTGTACATACAACATATGCACTGTACTGCCTAAGACAGATGGTGTGTAGGCACCTGACTTCAGATATAGCTTGCGTACATAAGCATAAGGGGGGTATTGTCAAATAATCCGTAGTTTTCTAATGAATCAACAGAAACTTAAAGTAGATGTCAGGAGACAGTGTTAGAAGCTGACAGCCTGAAGACCAAAGCATTTATTGTTTTCACTGAACAGCTCATGTTGGTGTGCTAATTTATGGCCTATAGAGTAACTGTATGTGTTGTGTGTGTGTGCACGTTAATGTTAAGCTTCCATAGTTTAACAACTAAATTTATGTCTACTTTAATAGTAGCATCAAGAGATCTTATGTCCTCTGAGTTTTGTAGCTTTTTTATGTTGAGTGCTGCTCTAATTTTACAGTTTTGAGAGACAGAAAGACAATCATTTGTGTTCTTATTTCTCCATCAAGGTGGGCAACATTCTGACCCATCAATGAACACCCAGGCTCTGACTGTAAGTATGATCATGTGGTGTCACAGAGCTCTGTCATCATGACAGCTATGTTATTCCCACTTGGATCAGGGAAAAATTTCATCTCCCCTCCATCTGAAACCATCACAGTGAAGTCAGTCTTATTCACCATACTGTTTCCCTAAATCAGGTGTCTGCAACCCTTAAAATCCAGTTACCCCCAGTACCTCCAGCAAAATTTGTTTAGAATTGCGAGCTGTCTGATAAGGAAAACTGTTTCTGTTCTGTAAAAAGACATAAGATTACAAAAAATGAAACTCAACTATCAAGAAAGACCTGAGTGTCTATTAGTATAATAAAACTAAGGTGTGAGTTTTTCCAGGGCCTTGTGCTGATACTTCCCCCACTTTGAACATATTCACTGCAGATCACTCAAGGATTACATCTGAAACTAAATTAACAAATAAATACTACAGAAAATTCCTCCTAACCTCCACCTGCCAACCCAGACATGACGACATCAGGTCGCATCTGTGCGGAAATTAGGGCCATTCCCTGTCCTCAGGCTAAGGCTGTGTGTCATTTGAGGAGTGTCTTAAAAGTTAGGCTAAGGAAACAGTCTGAGCTCTGATCAGGAATTGCATAAAGGGACAAATCACCTGAGGGGCCAGCAAAGGATAATAAGCGGATGTGAACTGCCTCACAGCAGGGACTGTACGGTGGAAAGAGGGGTGTGGCTGCCTTGAATACTGAAACATCTGTTGACAAAATGTTTGTAATGCAGCTGTCTGCCCACAGGTTATACAAAAAGAGCATGGAAAAATACAGAGGTTACCAGAAACAAAAGCAGGGAACGAAAATGACACATTCAGACAATTAAAAAAAAAAACCTAGAACAGAGGGAATGAATGATTTCCTCCAAAGGTCAGTCATTTTGTTACTAAATAGGTGGATTAATAAATGATAAAGATTTTATCCTAATTACATTCACACTAACTAACTCCACAAAGGTGTCTTAACACATTTTGAATACTCTAATCATTATCAACAAACAAGATGCGCACAAAAGTAAATGAAGACATGCTGAATAGCTCTTCCCCATCAACATTTTTTAATTTATAATTTTAGACCATTTCCAGATGTAGATGCCAGTATCTACATCTTCTTTTCAAAGAATCTCCACCTTCACACAAATCCATTTTTCTGACCATTTTTTCTGTGTAGCATGAAATCAGTCTACGTGTAGGTCAGAACAGAGCTTTTAATTTGTTAGTAAACATTTTACAGCCTTGTTCAACTGAGAATGCTATAATAATAACAGCTGGAAACAATGGCATGCCATAATCTTTTGACATAAAATACATTTGCCAACTCCCCTAATAAAAATGTGTAAAACATTTATGAAAAATTTATTTTGTGAGAGGCATAAATCCTGAATTTTTATATCACAACCTGTTAAAAAATTTGTTCAATTGTGAAAAACTCCCAGGTTAACAGCTTAACAAAATCTTCAAGACTCACAATAATTTATACCTCATCTGTCAGTACTCTATGATGCATCTATTGTGCTTTCTTCCCTTTCTTCCCTTCTCGCACCCATATATGGCAACACCCATGGCAACCATATATATAGATATATATATGGTTGTCATGGAATGGCAACCTGTCCAGGGTGTACCCCGCCCCTTGCCAGTTGACCTCTGGAGATAAGCACCAGTAACCCTCATGAGTCCACTAAGGATAAGCGAGGATAAGTAAGGTACTGAATAGATTAATATTTTTTTTTTATGGGACAAAGTATTAATCTATTTTAAGACGCATTAGACTTCCTTATCGGGGTGCAAAACATGTTTTCATGTAGGCTAACACTGATAACTACATGTACTTACTGTACCTCATTTTCTGTACAAACTATTAAATATCTCATCTGCATGATGACCCCAGTTACTCCATTTTACGGCTTTTCCACATAGCCTCTGAAGAACATGCAGGGTCTTTATTTTGGACCGTACTATATTTGTTCTAGTCAGCTCAGTGGTGTGCTATTCACACTAAATTCCAAACCACACCAATCAAAGAACTCAAAATCATGCAGTTGGGCCTGAGAACGGTGACCATGGTCTGGCAAGTTTGAATGAAGTCATGTTAAAACTGCCCCTCAACACTTGGGACTCATTAGAAGAGCTAAAGAACTCAGTGTGCAACTTATCATTAGTGGTCAACCTGAGCTAAAGACAGAACAGAAGTTTTCCAACCTCAATCTACAAGTCCATTTTCATTTTAGAAAGCTCTCACCTATGCTTCAATTTCTATCTGCTTCTATCTGCTATCTGCTTGTTATTTTAATATTGTAAACAGCTGTGGGTTAGTTATGGGGAGAGAAGAAGAACAAATATTGTAGAAATTGGGAGAGAGCCAGATGGAGGTGGAGACAATCTGGATGGGAGAAGCAAAAACAAATGAGGCCAGAAGAAAGAACACACCAGGGGCACAATCCATGGTGCACCACAACCAGGTTGAAACCACATCTTTTCTCTGCCTCACTAGCAATATGGACCATCAATCAGCAGAGAGAACAAGGAAAGATCAACAATAATAGACCAGCAGGGACCACAGCATATTGTACCATTGCATAATTCCCTGACAAAAGCCTACAAACACCTCCATCTATTAAGCTGCTCAAACATCTCACTTTCACTTCCTCTTGTCGCTCCATCAGTCTGTGAATTATTCCCTCTCGCACTTTTTTTTTATTCTCTTCTTGTTTTTGCTATTCATCACTGTCACTGTGGTCAATGTTAGCAAATTATTCGACTCATTTCTAGCTTTTTCGAGTCATTGCATTTCAACCTCAAAAACAAAACTCAGTAGAGTGTAGAGTGTGTCCTCTGGCAGACACACAGGAAATGCTAGTGATGAAAGAGTGAACACAAGAGCACCAAAGTCACATTGAAACATTGAGAGAAAATATCAACACAAGTAATGTAAAAACAACAGATTGCAAGAGACTCGGGTAGATATTTTTTTCTTTAACACTCATATAGGTTTCGCAAAACTTAATGAAACTCTCCTTTTCAAAATTTTAGGCATAAAAGAAGAAAAACCTACAAGAAAGCTTTGAAAACAGAACTTGTCACCAACAGCGTTACTGGTGAACTCTGTACAAGACATGTCCTGTATGGCGCGTTCATGGTGTGTAAGCACCATGTGAAAAAACAAAAGAGATATTTCTCTAAAAAGAACTTTAAGCATGTTTTATTCTATTTTATTTGCATCTCCAGTTAGAAGCAAAAGCTTAAATGCTTCCTTAGTTATTTATGTCGCTGGCTCAGACTCTGATGACGTCTAGAGTAAAATGCAAGTCTTGTATTTCTGTCAGCGAGTGACCGCTTGCAAAAATACCAGGTTTATAAAATGAACCTGTAAATTAAAAGGGATTTCTATTGTTTGAGATTTTCAACTTTTATATTAGTCCTTGCATCAACAACGCATTGTCGTAACACATCGTTCCTTTTCAAAGATGAAGAGTAAATAATATATACAGAAAAGATGGACAGAAGCACCTACAAAGGTCTTATTATCAGTAAACGTGAGGCAACTCAAACTTACAATCCTTGAAGACAACCTTCTACAAATAGTTGTCATATTTAAAACAATCTTTGAGCTGAAATCTGAAACCAGGTCAAACTGTTCTGGCAGTGTAGCTCTGAGATGTTCTTTTGTTCTCAGGGTTTGTTAAATATGCAGGAAGTTCTCTGACAGGTTACCTGATCCGGTAGAGTATCATTACAGCGCTGCATTGTCCTGTTCAGGGCATGAAAGGCACATACACATCTTACTGTATTAAAGGGTTAAGTTTCCACAGACTCTAGCAGACCAACACAACTCCCACAAAAGTGTACACTCATTATTTTCCACATTTTCCAGTTATCTGAAGACAGACTCAATCACACCCATTTAGAGGCTGTCCTTAACTTTGACTGACAAATAAATACGCATCCATTTTCTCATTCCTTTGCACACAGTAGCTTCTCTGTTCTGAGGCCAACTATCTCTTGTTCTCATCCTGATGGGAAATGCTTTTACAGTGTCTCCGATAAAAAGCAGCTTGGCTTTGGAACATACCAATCATTAGCTATCATGGTTAAAGCCAGCTAAATGAACAATGTACACTTTTTTTTTCTTTTTTTTTAAGATATGTCTAACGCAGTAGTTTGTAACTTTGAAAAGGCTGGTCTGAAAGTTGAAGATCTAGTACTACTGTGACTGGATGCAAGTACTGAATGAGAAGGAAATCCTGGGAGAATGGCTGCTCTCCCTCTGAATGACTGACAGGCAGCAGAGGAATGCATTCCAACAACTGGCCAACTACAGCACACTGAAGATCTTTAGTCATCCTCCAGTTTGCCCACTTAGTTGAGGAAACCCGAGTCATTCCAAAGTGGGGGGAAGAAATGCCACTTCAATAGCAAGAAAAATTACTCGAGACCGGAGATGAGAAGCAAGTAATCAGACCTGACAACGTGTTTTTCTGTGCTTATGGGGTTGTGTGTGCACAGCTGTATGTTTGTATATTTGTGATCTGGATCTAATTACAGGTCCTCGGCAGTGGCCTAAGAGAAGTGAGAAGAAATGGCAAAGAATGCTGTGATGCACCCAAATCAGAATTATTTTAGCTGTTTCTCTTCTTACCCTGAAATCGCAGGCCAACCCTCAAAGAAACACATGTGCATATTAAATGATATGCTAGTATACGTAACATTTATCCTTATTCCAGTTCTGGTATTATCATAGTGATAATACTCGAAACTGGTCCCACTAAGTAACAGTTATCTAATATTTAAAGTACAGTATGTCAAATTTGTGAATTTTTCAAAAACATTTTGCCAAAAAAGTTAATCAAATAGACATGTTTTTTTTTTAATTAGAAACGGTATGGAGAATATAGTGTGAATACAACTGCAATTGTAACAGTGTTGATCCAACATAGCAAAACAAAGCAATATGACTCTGACAAAAACACGGCAGATGGTGGGAAAACTTTTTTTGTGCCATGAAACCACAAACATTTGAACAGTCTATCCTTCTTATGTAGGCAATTTATTTTCTCACAATTTAGGTTTCTTTCATGTGTATAAAATGTATTTTGCCGGGTTCAAAAAAGTGATAATGCGGCCATGCAATACAATGATGACACACAAAGTTGTGTCAATATAAAAAAATAAATAAATAAATACCTATAAAGCTTAGATGACTATGATCCAGACTTATTTATAATGCTCACAGTACTAAAGAATGGAAGGTCCTGGGACCAGGGCTGTACATGCAAGATATTTTCTACAGACTAGTGATGCTGAAGTGTTTGGGAAAACATCATAGGTGCGTCGCCCCCTCCAGACGGGGTTTTGGCGCCCCCTCTGGTGCTGCGCCCCTATGCGTTGCATACCCTGCATACCCACTTTTTGCACCACTGGTGATTAATGATTAGTAGATAGCATGTCCTAACTTTTTTTTCTGATATAATAAACTTGTTGTTGAAACAAGATCAAATACTTATTTCACAGAACTGTAATTCTTGGAGAGTGGGCTCAACCCAAAGAAACTACAGGAAGCCCCATCTTTGTGAGCACCACCTGCAAAAAGGAATGATGAGATCAGGTGCCTTGCATGTTGGGTGGCAGGTGAGAGCAATGGCCTTGGAGGGATAATGACTAGTGGCATAATCTAGCTCTAATGTTCTACTTTAGCTAAATCATGAAAGAAAAATAGAGAACATGAGCATGACGTGAAAAGGGGTTGTAATGTCCCTGCTTTCAACTCCATTTAAAATCTCTGAACAGGAACTAGACATATCTTCAAAGATGCCCTTTATTTTCCTTTCAACACACCTGCTCCTTTTTGTGACCACATTCTGAATGGTTGATAGGAAAAAGCTGTGCAGAGACAAAATGATGGATGAATACTTTTTGAAGAATTCACAATTATAAGTCTCAGTGCAGCAGGTGTCTCCAGAACAAAATTCTGTCATGGTGCCAAGCATTCTTGAAATTGAAACGTTGCTTTTAAGGCTGGTAAACACGAGCACACAGAAAACCACCCACTGAAAAGTATTTATTTTAAGTATGATGTATTCAGCAAAGAGTAAAAGCTGAAATCCTTTGCACATGTATCAACAATTAAGCCTAATTTTGGGTTAAATTGCTTCCTGCGGCGATGAGTGGGCATAGTTAGCAGGCTGCTCTCAACAGCCAAACACTGAGATATGAAGTATCAGTTTCAAGTCAAGAGGGTGACAGACAGAAAAATGCAAAATGGTCAAATACACACTCAACACAAACATTTCACATTCATGCTTCTCCACCACTCCACACTCAAACCCTTTTCCTCCCTAAACTGGTGATAAAGTTATTGAAGGTAAAGAGCCTTTAACACTTCAAACATGAGCAAAAGCTGCCAGTTTTCTTCAGCCTGCTGACTGACCCACCCACATGTACAAACGTGGTGATGTAGAAAATAGCTTTCCACCCACCTCTGTATGCCCATAAGATAAGCAGAAAGACTTGTGGAAAAAGTTGAGAGACCTTAAACTGTTTACATTATGCAATTTGTTTCTGTCAGACCAAAATACACTGAAGCATCTCAAATTCAACCATATCACTGTCTCACCTCTAATTTTGCATGAACAAACAGAGGATTTTCTCTAAATAATACATTTTAACTTAAAACAAAACAGCCAGTAAAATATGACAGCACAATATTAACACTTAAAATGGAGCACTTGATTGCTGCTGATAACTAATTACTTCGAATTCTTAAAAATCTTAATATATTAGTAACATAGAATTTTGAAGTGTTCATTCCAGAAGTGTTTTTATTTATGTTGCAGAAACCTGTGCATATTAGCATTTACATTCGATTTGCACTAAGTAATGTGGAAACACTCACCTCTGTCTGCAGTGTGTTGGCGCGCTGCTCCTTGGCACTGAGCGACTCTTTTAGCACCTCGATGTGTTGCTTGTAGTCCGAGTTCTGATTGGTCAATGTTTCTAGTTTGGTTTGCAGGGCCTGCATCTCTGAGTCCTTCCTGTTCAGCTCCTGCTTCAGCTGCTCTATCTGATAATCACACAAAACAAAATATATTTTTTACATTTAAAAAATCTAATTTTAGTGATTTCTGAATGAAGGGGAAGACATAATATATTTTCAAAAGCTTAGCTTACTTTAAAAAAATCTATTAATTACAATACCCATGAATTTTAAAAACACAATGTGTCAAATTATTTTATAGCCATTCAGTATTATAATGTCATTACAACCTTACTTGGGAGTACTTGTTCAGTTGTATTCAAATGCTAAGCTGGACAGCCAAAAAGCAGAAAGTCACCAAGAAAAACAGATTGACTGGCTTACAAAAGTCATAGATACCATAACACCACACAGCAAATCAAATCCACCAACAAAAGGAGGTTTCTCTGCCGAGTAGACTGATGTACTGGAATCTGACTGGTGCCAGAGCTGCACAAAGTCGTTTTAAAAGTGAGATTTCTCAAACCGAGTAAGCAGAGTTCACCACATAAAAATGAAAGTCAGACTGAACCACACCACGTGTAAAATCCTAGAGGCACAGAATGATCCCCAAGGACCCATGAAGGTAAAACAGAGGCACAGTAAACTGTGAAATTAGGAAAATGTTTGCCAGGCGACCTCAGAGGAGACAGGATGAAACATGAAGAGCAAAAAATTATTCAGAGAGGAAGCACAAGACTTGATGTTTAAATTTAAAACAGAAAGCAGATATTTTAAACATTAGCCAATGAAAGAAATTATCTAACAGTAAAGAGGCTAATAAAATGAGTACTTCTTCTTGTTCTGTGATCCAAGGCAGTTGAGTGGGCATGAGGAAGGTAGGAGCTGGTCTGATGGAAGACACACATGGTGACAATGTCTGCTCCTACAGAAACACAGAGACGACAGCAACTACTAAGCTGAAAGTCTAATTGTGTGTGCAGGTACAATCTTCTGAATCACACAGCTAAGACTTTTGAAGTAAACCTCTACAAAAGTAGCTCAGCCACTTATAGAACTCAAACTATGTTACTCAATAGTTTTATAGCGTTTGACCAGATCAATGTCCAGAGAGGAAAACAGGGAAGACAGGCACGATGCCTTCTCCGGTTTCTTTAACAACAGTTGCACCTCAATGGCAGTCACCACCACAGCTGAAACACCAGGAACCCAAACTCCAGGAACCCAAACACTTCAAGGATATAGAATGAATCTGCGCAACGCTGCATGTGTGGCAACTTTCCGTGTCTCTGTGTGACTGTACGCAGAAAGATGAGACACCCAAAAGCAAGTTAGAGCCATCACTGTGATGTATATCATGGGTGAAGAGAGAACTCCCCTTCTCTGTTCCTCTGCCGTTGTAAGCTCACATTCATCTGTCAGAGCCCCATTCATAAAAACATCTCTTTTATGATTGCATCTGGAACTTCCCCCGATGCAATGACAAACGGGCCCATACAAAGAGCACCATTAATGAGTCCGAGAGAAACCTTCTCACATGTAGCACGATTCATCGGCCTCAGCCATCAAAGTAGAATAAATAGCCATCACGGCCATATGGACAGAAACTCTGTGAAACTTGAGACCTAATTCCAAACAAGGATTCTGACCATATGTTAAATGGATTGCTTTAATAACATACTTTCTCAGTGTGATAGACCACTGAAAACATCTTAAACTAGAGGCCACATTTATCCGTTTAAACGTTTCACATAGTGCGCTTTCTGCTACAGCTACATAAACTGATGACACATTCTACACTTTAAAAAGATTTATTTTCCACCGAACGACCTCTCCAACCTATGGAATCTCCAAAATATTCTAGTGTCTGTTTAATTTTGCGTATGTCATCCAGTGCACATTTGAATTCAAGTAGAAAATCAGCAGTCAGCCATGCAAAGAGAAATCTTTCTCAAGCCTTTCTTAAGTGTAGAACAGCATGAACAGCAGATTGTGGTTTCATGATAGAAAGCCGATAGTTCATGAGTGTGTTCCATCAAACATGTTATCACTTTAAACAGGAGAGACCTGATACCACTCTTGCCCCCAAAAACACACACACACAAATTATTGTGTATCTGCCTTGTGTTTCTTAGGAATACCAAGACTTACTTCCCAGAATAATATTTAATGAATCTGACAATAAAGGATATATAACGGTCTCTAGCTATTCCAGGCTGCCACAGTTTCTTTTAGGGACAGTTACAAAAAAAAAATCCTTAGCATAAACCAGAGATGCCATAATCATTAAATATTTGTACCACTGTTACATAATTTGCACACGCTCTGCTCAGGTGTCTCAGCAGTTGCTCAATAATTAATCTCAGAGTACACTATTCAGATGCTCTGCCTGCACTGATGAGAACTGACTAATAATGGCAATCTTAAAGAGGCTCCAAGTTTTCACCTCACAATTATTGGAAACTGTAAAACCAGACACTGACTTCACAGTCAATGTGAACTGATTCTGTCCTCAGTAGCACTGTGCATACTTTAGACCAGGGCTCTTCAATCCAAGTCTCAAGGACCGGTGCTCACCAACTTTTAGATGTGCTCCTGGTTCAAAATGCCTTAATCAAACAGCTGTCCTGATTATTTGACTCAGGTGTTTTGAAACAGAGGCTGGTTTTGAGGTTACCTCAAATCCAGCCTAATGAAAGGCTTTAGCCCTTTCATTCCAATGCACAGAAGCCATTCAAAACATTGGTACACACACCATGCAATTCGCCTGCTGAAATTAAAACCGAACCTCGGAATAGGGAAAGAAAGAATTTAAGTGACTTTGAACATGTAATTTCAGAAACTGCTGAACTACTGCGAATATAGAAACATCAGTGAGTGGCAGTTGTTTGGACAAAGAGTCCTTACCAACGGCAGACCACAAAAGAGAATTTATACAGCTGGTGTGAGGAGAAAGAAAAGCAACATTTGTTCAAATATCTACTTGTTACAACTAAGGTATGGGCTATACCAAATAAGACATCTTCAAGGTGTTAACAGAAGGCAATGAAAGAGAGACTGCAATTCACATAGTCTCATCAAAAATTGAAAAACAGTGAATCTAAAAAATATTCCCTGGTCAGTTAAGTTATTTCAGCTGCAACAGTTTAGACATTAAGGTCAGAATTTAATGTACACAACATGAAAGCATGAATCCATTCAGCCTTGCATGAGTGATTTAGATTGGTGAGGGTAGGATAATGATGGAATATTTCCTTAGCACACTTTGGGCCCATTTCAGCTGACTGAGTATTGCCTAAATGCTCAGTTGGAACGAAGTAATGTTTCTGACTGTTTGTGACAACACTACCGACCTCCAGCTATAAAATGCTGAGTGTCCTATTCAGAAAACAACTACACCTCAATAGTGTATCTTCAGTCAGAGGCGCTCACTAAAACAAACAACTACTGGAGATCACTTCTACCCACAGCCAGAAATATCTACAGAAACTTTTAAAAGAAACTTGGAGAACATAGGTTGTAGCAACACTTAATATCTCTTTAGAATGAACAAAGTATTTGCTAAATTTGAATTTAATTGAATCAAAAAGCATCAACAATCTCAAATTGTATTCTTAAGTTTCTTGTACACCAATGGGCTCCATGGTAGAGTAACCTTTAGAATCTGGTAAAACAAAAGAGTGATGATGGTAAATGATGTTTGCCAATTTGGACCAAAATATCGATGTGTTCCAGATACATGATAGCAAATCTTGCTCAATGAAATGAAGTTCTGAAGGCAGGAGGTTTGTCAAGTTCTACTCAATAAACATTGGATATACAATACATACTCCATACATCACAAAACATCATGTTTCACAAAATGAGTTTCATTTCTTCACATCAAACGTGATTTTCAATACATCATAAAATGGCAAAACAATAGCTTAACAGAAGCCTAAAATAACCATATATTAGAGAAATATGGCATGCTTACAAACAAGTGCTCATGCACTGATGATGTAACATGCATCACTCAAATCATGCAGCATGACGCCGGCTGGTGTGGCATGCAAAGAGTTTCTACCTTAGTTTTCATAAATTTAGAATGGCTCTTGTAGACTTCCACCTGCTTGAGTTCCTCCTGCCTTTCATCAGGGTGCAACAGGCCGGTGGTTTTTAGCATCTGGACCTCATCCTCCAAGTCTCTGATGTTTCTCTCCAGGGAAGTGATCTTGGTGTCCTGCACCAGCAAAGGTATTTTTGGCACAGAGTCAGAAACTGGAAACTACTAATACACTAGCAAGAATAGGGCTCAGGCATGCATAAGATTTGATCGCAGAAGAGTCTAAGATGAAAACTATCCAAAGTGATTTGGACCTGAAATTTTTATACAAAGAGAGCAACGAGGTTAACGAGATGAAATTACCCTTAAGAATAAGAGTATGGATTCTGTTTTCCAAACAGAAATATGATCAATATTAGGTTGTTTATTTACAGACGTCAGAAGGGGTCCGAATAGTTGTTTTACATAAACAATTTATGAATTCAAATGGCACAGCAAGTTTACATAAACCCATTATTGATGTTGTATAATCATTAAAAACCATGTAAAAAAATAAAATAATTTAATGAAAGCCAAAAGCCATTAAAGCCAAAAATGAATATGTAATTTGTCATCATAAGTGTTTGTAAATTTTTGATCACAGTTGTCCAGCCC
The DNA here is from genome assembly GCA_033032245.1 of Poecilia picta. Lineage (NCBI taxonomy): Eukaryota > Metazoa > Chordata > Actinopteri > Cyprinodontiformes > Poeciliidae > Poecilia > Poecilia picta. The sequence goes on along the minus strand of CM065359.1, from coordinate 16,363,654 downwards.
AGTGTCATCAAAATCTTTAGCAAAAATAGATAAAAAAAAAAAAAAATAACAAATCAAAGATGAATGTATACATCTGTGAACAGCTCAAGACAAAAAATAAATAAGTATCCATGATTGAACGATCTGTCATGGATAGGTCCTGGGCTTGTATAATTGCATGGATTTAGACAAGTGTTAAAACTCCAAAGCTTGAAAAAGAAGAGAAACAGAATTAAGTAACTGGAAGCAGACTGCACAGTGCCATCAGCACGAACCACAGGCAGAGATGTAGACATTTGACCACTATTACATCCTCTGACATCAGCCCTGCAAACCACACTGTGATGCATATGTTTCTAAAAGCACATGGGCAGAGCAAGCAGGTGCATAGGTGCATTAAAATATAAAGGTGCATATTATATTACTGAAACAAACATACTAGAGTGTACAATTGGACAGAAGCTTTTTGGATAGCCAGGAAAACAGTAACACACAAGCTATGCTCTCTGCATTATATATGTCCAACTTCCATTGGAAGATACAAAATTAAATAAAAGGCATAGCAAAGACAAACTGCTCATTACTAAAATTAACTTGAAATACAGAAGGATGACTGTCCATTTAAAGTTGAACTCCAAAATGTCAAAAAAAACAAGCAATGGTAGATGACACTGCTGCACCACAACCCAGAAGGATTAGGGAAAGAGGTTAAAAGTCATAACAGAAAACAGTTGTCTATGTCAAATGAACTAAAACATAAACACATGAGCGCTAATACAGTACCTGCCAGATAACATCAGGATCAAAACAGAAAGAAGCGTTCGTGTTCTGCAATTATAAAGCATAAATTTGCACATCTTAAAACAAGCAGCACAGTAAATGCTAAAACAAAGAAAGGTCAGATATAAAGGAATTTTAAGCTGGTTAAACGAGGTAAGTTTTATACTAGCAGCATTGCATCTATTTTTTTCCGCTTCAAGTGTCTCATGGGCTTTTCTCCTTATATTTCCAGGTAACTGCCAGATTTACCTTTTCTATTTGCTATTTTTGGTTGCTTTCTGTGTACAACCCTGCTGGGCTCTTAATAGGTGGAAAAGTCACAAAGTATGTGTAAAAAATAACTGTGGCTTTGAGGTAGGGAAATCACTTTTGGAACAAGTGCTTTGCTGAAGGAACACTAAATTGTGTGTGTGGGGGATTACTCAAAGACACATGTGGAGTCAACTGCATTTTTCACAGCAGTAACAGCTTCAAAAGGCTGAGATGAGAGTGAAAGCTTCCATATGTGACATTTGAAACAAATTGAATAAGTGCTTAACTCTGCATGGGCCAATATTGGACTTTGGGCATTGCGACTATAGTAAGGCACGATAGGATGATATTCATTTAACTGATAATCAGGATACAGTGCATGCACTGTATGTTTTGGCATTTGATTCAATGCAGATTTTCTACTCTATTCAGGCTGAAGCAGGAGCATGCAACAGAAGTGAACTGCTGTCACAGATAATAAAAATAAAAGAAAAAGAAAACAACCTCACTCACTGCCAAAAGGAAAACAGACTAACAAACTAATGAACAGCTGAGAAGTGGGATACTATCACTGAAAATATTGCCTTCTTGTAGATTTGCTCAAGTCCTACCTTCATATCAATGACAGTTTGCAGAGTTCTGGTCTTAGCCGGATCAGCCTGGAGCTGGTTACGCCGATGGAGCTCCGGGGGAGGGACCCGGTAAAAGCAAGCCTGGCGGCTCATCATCTTTAAGCTTTTTCTAACACCCACAGCTTCAAAGCCACTTGCAAAGAAACACTGATAAATCTCACTGGCTCCTTCCTTTTTGCTCCTCCGGTTGTGTTTTCTTTAGGAATGTTATAAAATCCATTGCTGTGCTTCCATAGAGAGTCAATAAAACTTTTCCTATGATCTCTAGTCTAGTCCCTGATGCTATTCTTGCCAAAGGATGATTTCTATACCAAGAGGCTGGACGGATTTTTCTGCCAGGTTTATATTGCTTCCTTTCTCTGTTTGCGGGTAGTAGAAGGCACCTTCAGGTTTAGGACGAATGAATCAGTCTTGATCACCCTTTTCGGCATGAATCTCCAATTTTTTTGCTCCCACTTGTTTTCACTGTCTCTCTTGCAGATGTCTTTGGCATGCTGAAGCTTGTGCTAGGCAACAGTTTCTGCCAGCACATGCGCTAAGCTTTTTCTATCAATAATTAACGGTAGCACTGACCTGCAGCAATGCCTACACAAAACCATGAACGATACTCAAGCTTCAGGCACAGACAAAAGCACACATCCTTGCACATGAAAAGTTGCTTTAAAAATGCCTTGCTACTCCACTGTTTTATAGAGATTCTAATACAAACTGTGACAGCACCAACACAAAGTGCATTCAATTTTAAAGGGAAGACATCTGTTACTTGAACAGTTATATTTTTTCTGAATACATTTGCATTCAATAAGGAGAGTACATGCAAACCTTTCTTGAAAAGATTACACAAACAGAAACAAATGTATTCAGATATAGATACCAGAGGTCAGGACTTAAGTTACTTGGACTAGGACAGAGGAATGAGTTGGCCATAAGTTACCTAACCTACCTGTCAAAGCCTGTGCGTACATTTTACGTCTTTCAAAAATGTCTGTCTCTCAGAGAAGGAAATTAAGTCAAGAGAACACGTCATTTAAGGCTACCGTCTCTGTTCTGTATGTGTCCGAGCTGAGGACATGGACAGAACAGGATAAAATATAACACTACAACATTGACTGAAGGATATGGTCAAAAAAGTTCAATTTTGGCCTTAAAGCAATGGTGTTAAGTGTGCCAAACACAAATCACGGCATGCAGTCATGTATAAAACATAACAGAACAAACAATGAAATGAGGAATTTTTAATTAAGATTAAAAGATTTAAATAATCTAATGTTGAAAAGTATTCTAAAGCAGGAAAAGTCCAATTCAAATGAAAGCTCATCATTTCAACAAAGGGCATCATATTTCAGTTTTAAATACTGATTTTTATGCACAATGCTGAAATTGCAAGGAGCCTCAAAATCTGTAGTTGCAAAATGGGCTCAAGTCATCAGTCCTCTTCCAACATCATGTTTGACATCTGTTTACAAGGTTTTTGCTGTTAGGCAGAGTTTGCACCAAACATTTTGCACTATATTATAAATAAATGTGATCAATTTGATCTGAATCAAGTAAAAGGGCATTAGAAACAAAATATATGGATATAGAGAGCAATGCAACGTGCACATGGCTAAATTATTCAATATGTACAATATATATACTTTGCCATCAATGCCAATCATAAACATCAAGCCAGAAACATTTTATCCATTTGTTCTCCCACCATCATCCACCCACCCACTTTCCACAAAGTATTAAAGTGGACCACAACCAAATACTTTTCATACAAGCTTTTATTTTAAAACAAACTGTAGCACTGGTCAGCTAAGCACTTGGAAAGGGAAATTGATTTATTGTTTAATGTGCAAGACTGTTACATCAATCACAAATTTTATTACAGCTGCATGCTTGGCTTCATAACCATAACAGACCATTACGTATTTATTTACGTTAGACCTTCACTTGTAATTTATACGCCTCAAAAGGGAGACAGGACTTAAATACATAATTGGTTTACGTCGCTGCTTGCCCTATAAAATAAAAGAAATATTCTAAACGTTACCAAGCAGTAAACTATAACTGAATATTTGCACTGTTAAGCAATCAGTGAATCCTTACTTCAGACACACGAGAGATTTAAAACATACAGTCAGTAAACATACTCCTGAGCAGTTTGTCAAGACAATCGTAAACTCACAAGAAGTCTGTCTTCCTGAGATACAAAGAATGACTACAAGGCCTCCAATCAGTAGGTGACAGCAGTGCTCAAGCTAATCAACATGCTCCCTGTTCAACCCAGTAGAAGAAGTAAGCAACACAGTCACACACAGACATTATAGAGTGTGGTGTGCATGGTGATACCATTGTTTTGGGTGATCTAGAGAAGTTTGTGACAGTGCAGTGGCAAAGGCAAGTGAAGATAGTCGACAGAAAAGACAAGGAAATACGATGAAGCCTAAATAACCCTTATGCATGTCATGCTCCAACACTCTAAAAAATGTTTTTTGGGGCTTAAGTTCATCTTATGGACTTATTTACGTTAATTTAACTTAATTCTTTTGCTTTTGCTATGACAACTTACCTTTTTGTGTTCATTTAACTCAAAACTTACACTAAAAAGTTGAACCAACTTAACTGAATTGCTTCCATAGGTAACAAGCAATTCAATTAAGTTTATCCAACTTAATTTATTAAGTTTAACCAATTCAATATATCCAACTTATCATCCATAAACTTAATTGAATTGCTTGTTACCCATAGAAGCAATTCAATTAAATTGGCCTGTCAGATTTGTGACTCCAGAGTTTTGCTTTTCTGCCTCCATCATTTTCATGTTTACAGTGTATCTGCAGATTTATGGCCTTTTATTCTAACAGAAATGTTTTTCAGTGTATAACCACCATCTGATCGCAGCTCCTGATCAGTTCCGGGTATTTTCTGCTTTTAGCAGCTGCTTTCTGACCATGACTTTCTTTAGAAATAAATCAGCCGTCGTCTTGCTGTGCCACTTTCCCTCTCCTCGTCTGTTTCCCATCATGCTTTGCTCCCGTCCCTGTTTCCCTCCTGGGGATGACGCAACCTACTCAACATGGACGCCAGTGCGTCGCCGTGCGTCGACATCAGACCCATTTGGGAGATTTGTTTGGGTTTCAGGAGCTTTGGGGGGAAAGAAACGAGTGCAGAGAGTTTTGAGAAATAGTTTAATCAGATTCTGAATATGTGAACATAATTTATGTTCAGTGAATCCCAACACACTAATCTCACTCTCCGTTTTAATTTTACACAGTTTAGGGTTTGTCACATTACTGCAGAGATTTTAGAATTTACAAACTGAAAGAAAAAGTTTTGAAACTGAAACTGTAAAAGTTTTTAAAAAACTTTTCAAAATAAAGTTTTGCAGGTTTTTAGAAAGTGTTGATTGGAAAATTCTGTCGAAATAGTATGAAAGTATTAGGGCCACACAAATAAAATATTTAAAAATCCGAGTTTAAAATCATAAAATGAGAATAAAGTTAAAATCTTAGGAGAATAAAGTCAAAACAGTGAATGAAGAAAGTCGTAATATGAGAATGAAGTCGTACAAGTCAAAATAATGCATCGATAAATTTGAAGTATTGTGAGAAAAAAGTTGTTTTTTAAAAAAATTTTCATGCAAACGTCTGGGCACCAATTTAGCTCCATAGAAATAGATAGAAAAGTTGAAGAAACTGGATTTTTTCTGTAAAACTTGATGTAAAAACAAAACCATCTGACTAAAGCATGTCGGCTTGACTTGCTACATATGTTTAGTGGTTCATAATGAGCATTTTTCTGTAGACTCTGCTTGCCTAACTCCGTCTGTCACCCGATACGCAGAAAAACACATTTGTTGCCCCATATTCCACAGTTCCTGGGAGTAGATGACTTTAGGAGGGCATCGAGCAGCCATGTTGCTGAGGGCGACGGACTGGATGATGCTCAGTAACTGCGGCTCTGGGACTCGCCTCTCATTAATCGCTCGTCTTATCTAAAAGGAAAACAGCAACGGAGAAAATCCGGCCTCTGAGTGAATTAACAGACCTGAAGCTGCAAAAACAGAAACATTCACTTATTAACCTGCTGGTTGTTATTTAAGACTGTTGAGGGAAAAGGCTGGCAGCCCAGACGCAACACAAAATCCACCAACTCCAAAAGAACCAGTAACGAGCCTGGAGCAACTTCTTTCTTCAGATGGAAACAAGATGGAGATTTTAGTGTTTGGAGGATTTCTCTTTAGTTTTTGGCTGAAGACCAGGAGCCATTTCTGCTGCTAGCACTAGACTAGCATGTTAGCTTTGGGTGTATTTACCCAGAATGCCCTGGGCTGTTGTCCAATTATGACTTTTAATTGGAATTAAATGGTAATTTTATTACTTATTCTTGTAATATATTAACTTTATTCTCGATAATTCGACTTCAGATTATTTGATTTTATTCTATCAACTTTTTTCTCACAATACTTCAAATTTATTGATACATTATTTTGACTTGTATGACTTTATTCTCATTATATTCACAGTTTTTACTTAAAAAGATGTTCTGTTGAGTATTCATTGACAAATTTAATTGCAATACTTTGACCCTTTTCACCTAAAAATTGACCAAAGTATGAAAAAACAAAATGTAACTAATAAAACCAATAAAACACAGTCTAAATACTAATTAAAACTAACGGAATTAGACAAACAAAAAGTGACTATAACTGCAATGAAAAACCCAGAACTGATTAAACCCAGAACTATTTAAACCCAGAACTGATTAGACTCAGAACTATTCAAAACTAGAAATGATTAAACCCAGAACTATTCAAAGCCAGAACTATTCAAACCCAGAACTGATTAAACCCAGAACTGATTAAACCCAGAACTATTCAAACCCAGAACTAATTAAACCCAGAACTGATTAAACCCAGAACTGATTAAACTCAGAACTGATTAAACCCAATTATGACTTTTAATTGGAATTGAACTGATTAGACCCAGAACTATTCAAACCCAGAACTATTCAAAACTAGAAATGATTAAACCCAGAACTATTCAAACCCAGAACTATACAAACCCAGAACTGATTAAACCCAGAACTGATTAAACCCAGAACTATTCAAACCCAGAACTGATTAAACCTAGAACTGATTAGTCCCAGAACTGATTAAACCCAGAACTTTTCAGACCCAGAACTATTCAGACCCAGAACTATTCAGACCCAGAACTATTTAAACCCAGAACTGATTAGACCCAGAACTGTTTAAACCCAGAACTGATTAGACCCAGAACTGATTAGACCCAGAACTGATTAAACCCAGAACTGATTAAACCCAGAATTATTCAAACCCAGAACTGATTAGACCCAGAACTGATTAGACCCAGAACCGATTAGATCCAGAACCGATTAGACCCAGAACCGATTAGACCCAGAACCGATTAGACCCAGAACCGATTAGACCCAGAACTGATTAGACCCAGAACTGATTGTGGTGGATGTAGCAATACCAAGTGACTAAACATCAGGAAAAAGGAGAAACTGAAGATATACCAGGGCCTCAGGGAGGAACTGGGAAAGACCTGGAAGGTGAAGACCACAGTGGTTCCTGTGGTCATCGGGGCCCTCGGGGCAGAAACCCCCAAAGTGGAGCAGTGGCTAAATATATGGACCTGGAGATGCAGAAAACCCCATGTGGACAGAACCAGGTTGGGATTCAAACCCACGACTTTCTTACTGCAAGGCAGCAGTGGTACAAACTGATCCACTGTGCAGCCCTGATGTTTTATTCACAATTAATGTTTTATTCACACCAAAGGAAAATTTAGAGACTAATCAAGGCAACAACAATGACTTTAGATCGTAGCAGGAAGCCGGAGCGCCCTGAGAGAAACCTGCAAACAGGATATTAACTTTTTATAGTTGAATCACAAAATTCAATGTTTCCTGCTCCTCTCCAAATCGAGCTTGGTTGCTTTCGAGAGGCGTGGCAGGAGAAATTGTTAGCTAGGATTTTCTGCAGAATGTGGTGTCGTCTTCAAATCGCTTTAAAAACTGCCAACAATTTCTGAGCCAGTTGTAAAACTTGTACAGAGGTTGTCCTCTGTCGTTGTTATGAGGCTCCTGTCTTTACGGCAGCTGTAATCACAAAATAATTTTTTGTCATAGAAATGTCACCTTCTGAATCAGTTTTTCTGTAGGGAACACAGTAAAAACTGGTCCCAAAGGTCCTCCTCTTCTTCCAATGGTAAACCACCTCGTCTGGGGTGGTTCTTCCTTTGGGACAAGGTCAAAGCCTAGTCCCAATGTCTTTCCATACAAGAAATGTTCAAAGCCTGGTCCCAAAGGTCCTCCTCTTATTCCAAAGGTAAACCACCCCGTCCAGGGTGGTTCTTCCTTTGGGACAAGGTCAAAGCCTAGTCCCAATGTCTTTCCTTACAAGAAATGTTCAAAGCCTGGTCCCAAAGGTCCTCCTCTTCTTCCAAAGGTAAACCACCCCGTCCGGGGTGGTTCTTCCTTTGGGACAAGGTCAAAGCCTAGTCCCAATATCTTTCCTTACAAGAAATGTTCGAAGCCTGGTCCCAAAGGTCCTCCTCTTCTTCCAATGGTAAACCACCCCGTCCGGGGAGGTTTACCTGGTCCCAACGTCTTTCCTCAGAAGAAGAAGTTGAACGACCCGTCCGGCGTTTTTCTTCCTTAGGGACATGTTCAAATCCTGGTCCCAATGTCTTTCCTTGGAAGAAGAGGTTGTGCCACGTCGTCTGGGGTTCCTTGGTGAAATGTTAAAAGACTGGTCCGAAAGTTCCTCCTCATCTTCCATTGGTAAACCACCCCGTCCGGGGAGGTTTACCTGGTCCCAACGTCTTTCCTCAGATGAAGAAGTTGAACGACCCCGTCCAGCGTTGTTCTTCCTTTGGGACCCGATGAAAGCCTGGTCCCTATGTCTTTCCTTGGAAGAAGAACCACGCCGTCGGGGGTGGTGTTGTCTTTCTTGATCCTTCGAGTGATCATCCTTATCCGGGGTCGTTGTTTTTTTTGGAATAGCACCTTTGTCTTTGGGAACAGCACCTTTGATTTTGGGAACTGCACCTCCCAAAAACAGCTTAGGAGCTGTGACATTCCCAGAAACCTCCCCAGCTGGGTCAGTTTCATAAGTTCCACTATCTGCAGTCCTGTTTTGTAAAGTCTCTGTAGACTGAGGATCTGCCGCCTGTTCAACACAAGCTTTCCCAGCCGGGTCAGCTTGTGGTTTGGGATGGGATGGAAATCCGTCCCAGAACCAATCTCTCCCTTCATCCCCATCCGAGTCAGGTTGTGGTTTGGGACGGGATGGAAGTCCCTCCCAGAACCAATCTCTCCCTTCATCCCCATCCGAGTCAGGTTGTGGTTTGGGATGGGATGGAAATCCATCCCAGAACCAATCTCTTCCTTCATCCCCATCCGAGTTAGGTTGTGCATTGGGACGGGATGGAAGTCCGTCCCAGAACCAATCTCTCACTTCGTTATCCGTAGTGGTTCTTTCTTCTGATTTGTCTCCTCTCCTTTCGTCTGTGTCGTCTCCCGGGAAAAAGTAGTCAAATACCTTCGCTCCTGTCGCCGCCAAAAATCCGAATGGTAAAACAAAAGGGAATGTCATCTTTGAAACACAAAAATAGTCACTAGACAAGATCTGAATCTCAGAGGAACGTTTGGATTCTGACGGAAGTGTTGAGATTCCAACAATCAAAGCCTCAAAACTTCTTTGATCTGCTCTTTGATCTGCTGTGATGAACATGATGTCATCTATGACCTCATCCGTGACCTCGCTGTAGTTCTGAGGCAAGGTCTTGCTTCTGATCATTGCTATGGAAACGACAGTGGTGGAAAAGTACTCAAAAAAATTACTTAAGTACAAGTACAAATACACAGACAAAAATGTACTCAAGTAAAAGTAAAACTACCTGGTCAGACGATACAAATATGGTATTGAACTTAATTATTTCAAGTAAAGTCAAAGTAAAAAGGTCCTTTAAGGAAAAGATTTGTAACTTTTAAATTTGAGTATATTTAGAGGACACTGTAAAAAGAGTTTTCCCAAATATTTAGTTTGGAAATACTTAAAAGTTTGAGTTGACTTTCTGTAGAATTGAGACAAAGAGATTTTAAATGTTTATTAGAAGAAAATAAATGATTTGAGTAAGAGTGACTTAAATCTGTTATCTTAAACATACTTAATACATTTGTTAAAAAAAATTAACAAGTTGAGTTGGATGATTAGAATATATTGAATTGGTTAAACTTAATAAATTAAGTTGGATAAACTTAATAAATAAAGTTGGATAAACTTAAAGTTGGATAAACTTAAATTAAGTTGGATAAACCTAATAAATTAAGTTGGATAAACTTAAATAAAGTTGGATAAACTCAAATTAAGTAGGATAAACTTAATAAATTAAGTTGGATGAACTTAATTAATTAAGTTGGATAAATTTAACAAATTAAGTTGGAGAAACTTAATAAATTAAGTTGGAGAAACTTAATTGAATTGCTTGTTACCTATGGAAGCAATTCAATTAAGTTGGTTCAACTATTTAGTGTAAGGTTTGAGTTAAATAAACACAAAAAAGTAAGTTGGCTTAGCAAAAGCAAAATAGTTCAGTTAAATAAATGTAAATAAGTCCATAAGATGAACTTCAGCCCAAAAAACACTTTTTAGAGTGAAGTTGGCCCAAAAATGTACTATAACTTCAGAATTTTCAAACATTTAAGTTTAGAGAAATGTAACAATATTAAAACACCATATGTGTTTGATAAAAGGTAAAATTTTTGTATAACATACATTAATTACAAAAACATCCTTAATCGTTGAGGTACCCCAAAACTTGGGGCTCTGGACTACTTTCCCTGTAAGCCCTTAGATTTACTGTGAATGCAAAATTTTGTGCATATTTCATCTCTTATAATAAGCTAAAATAGAACCAAGTAGCAAATGTTAAAAAGCTATATACCTTTTTGAAAAAGAAACAGCTAATGAAGTTGACAAAAAAAATAATGTTTAGAATGATGCCAGTGATTCGTACAGATAAATAATAATAAATACGTTCAAGTTCTCAATAGTTTTCAATTAAGGGAGAGTTGCTGCAACAAAAAAAAAAAAAACATATTCCATATGGGGGCATAACATAAAATAATTGAGAACCACTTGTGTAAGGCAAGAGTACAGAAGAATTTAAGCCTAAAAGGCATCAACAAGGACAAGCTTTCAATCAAGTAAAATGAAACAAAAAGGAGGAAATAAAGAGAGAAAGAGGAACACTAACAAATAGACATAATCAAAATTAAAAGTAAGAAGTAAACAAAACAAAAAAAAAAATCCCAAAACAGACTGAAAAAATAAGGATCTGCTGACATGAACTTTCAATTTCAACATGTTAGCACTGAAGAGTTTAAAAAGCAACATTTCTGAAGCTTCATCAATGTTTTCGGAGGAAAGAGCAGATAGAGAGGAACTGCCAAAACAAGCAGAACGAATTTTGAAACCAGGAGAGTCATAAGTGCTTGCTTGCTTCTTTTTAACAGCAGAGCAATATACTCAACCTTCCTGATCCCACACTGAGTGAGATGTCTTCACATGAAATAGGGACCCTTACTCTATTTAGAGCCCCTACAGAACATATGACAACATCACTATATGTAAGAATATATAAATGCCAAAGCAGAAATCTCACAGTCAGAGTGTATGTTTATGCGTGTACGCCTTTGGCAGCAGGTCAGGGCTGGGCAGGATAAGACCAGTGGTGCTGCTGTTATTATTGGGTCTGCAGGGACCTGGCGGCTAGGGAGAGTCAATTAGACCCAGATTTATGCCTCTCAGCATGCATATGTGTGTTTGTGTGTCCCATCACACATAACTTTGCTTCACAGTGCATGTAATCACCACAGCAGCTAAACTCTAAATGAACAGTACCACTTTGTGGTCACTTTTAGTACTGCAGGAATTAAAATTTTACACCACATAGTACTTTGGCATAAAAGTTTAAAATAAGGATAGTCCAGGTATTTATGTTGATTCTTCTGTTGAATATGCACTAATATGTTGGTAAGACTAAACAGGTGTTAATACAGTATGACCTTACCCACACTGGTGGTGCTCAAGAATGGTAGTTGCAGAAACTACCATTCTGCAACTTTAGATGCATTCCTGATCTAGAACACCTGTGTCAAAAGGCTGAATTCCCTCACCAGCAGTAACTCCAGCTCTGCAGAGGCTTGGTAATGAGCTACTCATTTGATCCAGGTGTGTTAGGTAATGGATGTATCTAAACGTTGCAGGGTGGTAGCTATTGAGGACTGGACCCTGAGCACCCTGACCTATGCCGTCATCTAACAGATGTATATCAGCAGTGATCCACAATGTTTTAAAGTGCTGTGCTAATGTAATTATGACTTGGGAATTTCTTCACATTTTACCACATTACAGCAACAAGGTTCAATGTATCTCATCGGGATTATACACAAAAGACAAACCCAAAGCAGCTATAAAATGTGGCCCAGATTTATATTCAGTCTTCTTTACTCTGAACCCTCCAATTAAAATTAAACACAAACAATATCTTCAGGAGTCAGCTAGTTAGCACCTTAGTGAAATTTAATTTCAGCATAAATACAGACGTGGTGTGAAGGTCTCAGAATGGTTTGAATATAAGAGAAAAAACATCTAAAGAATATACCAGAAAGGTCAGAGATACAGACTGGTTAGGTTTTCATTTCAAGAAGGGCCTGTGGTAACCATGGTAACTCTGGAGGAGCTGTAGAAATCCAAAGCACATATGGGACAATCTGTTGACAGGACAACTATTTATTTTTCCCAGAAGAATGCCACAGTTGAAGAAAAACTATAAAAAGTAATATCTAAGATTTACAGACAAACGATTTGCTGCTCTGATCAGGTAGGAGCAAAATTTTTGCCTCTGCACAGCAGCAACATGTCAGGAGTTGCTTATCTTCAGCAGGAGTGATGATGCTGGTCAGAACTGATGAAAAGGTGGACAGAGCAACACCTGTTAGTGGCTGTAAAAAACTGAAGCGGAGGCCCAAACGGGACAATAACAATTCAATCAAAGTTAAAATTAAATAATTTAGATGGAAGGATATTTATGTCTTAAAAACCCAGACCTAAATCCAATTGGGAATCTGTAGCACTCTCCATCTGATCTGACTAAGCTAAAAATTATATATATTTTTATTCCACTTCACATTTGTTTAGATCTGTTAAATAAAGTCCTAAGAAAATACATAGAAGAAAACTGGAGAAAGACTTCAAAGGGTTTGAAACTGTTTGAAAGACACTATACTTCTGGAGACCACATCAACACTGACAGTGATTTCACATCTGGATATGATATGCTATGATGGAATTAAAAGACCATACATTTTTACATATCCTACATCTGAAGCACCACTTCTGTAAAATATTCACCTAAACCTAAGAACAGCATTTCTCCTCTCACCAACAAAAACATTGAGTCATTCTCCCAACAAACTTTCCAGCAAACTGAAAACAGGGACATTTATTATCCTTACTTAAACTAAACAAGCACCATCATTTAAAAGTGAGCAACGAGTGCAGTAATGAAAAGCGGTTGGGCCGATTTCCGTTGGCGCTAATCAGAGAACTAAAGTCTCCCTAAAAAAGGCAATTGCTTCACTATATGATCCCTGGCTTGCATTGACCGTGACATGTGCTAGTGTAACATACAAAATGAAGCAACCTATCCCAGACATTAGCTGCTTCTTGTTCTGCACACTTGTTCTTCAAACAGACCAGCCATTCAAAAACTGATACATCAAGCAAAGAGTTTCAAAGGAATCCAACTGCCAAACCTCCTGGCAGTTTCTCAAAGACATCCTAAAAAGCTTTACAAAGAAACTTCAGAAAACTTTAAAGACTAAATGTTTTCACTCCTGAATGCAAAAGTTCAAAGTGGCGGACATAGTTAAAGTGCACACATATATGTATATAAATGCTCCAGCAGAGACCTTATTACCCTTGACTTCCACGAGGGAAACTTAAAAAAAGGAAAAAAAGCTGAAAGAACAACACTCCCTCTTTTTTCAATCAGGGAGGTCAGAGTGTTTTCTCTCATTAATCATACATTAATATTCAGATAAACACAGTCTGTTTTTCTACTTTAGAAAAACAGAACCTTTCTAGCATGTCTACCTCTCCCTTTGACAGACCACTCAGACATGGTTGCCCTCCTCCTTTGTAGAACACACAGCCTATCTGAAGCTGTCAAATGGTTTAAAAATAACATGACTAAAAGAGTGTGCAAACAGGTACTCACGTCTTACGTATAACTCACGGTTAGGTCCCATACATGACAAACGGATACATACACACACACGTCTTCATTAGCATGGCCTAAACCAACCAAAAATTGCCTTGGTGGCCAAACTCCAGGCAAGGGTGGATATTCCATCAGAAATCCTTGGAGGGAATTCTCTTGCATGAAATGGTAAGCCGAAAGGATCCAGATGTGTACACACCCCCGCACGCACACGCACGCATACACACATTCCTTTATTCTGACTGGAGGGAGACTTGGAGAAAGAAAGTCAAGAACATTACGACCCAAACAGTGTTGGAGGCATACACCGGCATAGAATACACACTCACACAGAGCCAGAGATAGGGAAATTAAAGGTTAAGAAGATTTAGAAGTTAAAAATAGATAAGGCAGGAGTCAGGAGCTACAGAGCTACTGCCAGCCCTCACAGCAGAGGATACACACACCTGTGCAGAAAAACCACTTTCTGAACCCACATGCTGTAATAATGTCACATGAGGAGAAAAAGATTAACATTTGGATATTTTTTTTTGATGAGGTTCAATCTAATCCCAATTCATTTAATATTCATTCCTTTCATTGCAGTGAGATGCCAAATGCAACGCTGGCTGCACTGCAACTGACAAATGATCAGCAGCTATATGTATGTGCATGCTCTTTAACAAGCACGGACACACACGCACCAACACACACGCAACACGAGATTGTAAAACTGCATGGCTGAACACGAGCTTAGAGCTCTCCGTATGTTAATCTTGTCCATTGATAAGACCTGCTGAGCTGCTTTCTGCTCTAACGCCACACAAAATACAAACTAAAAAACAGGTGCATGCACAAATACTCAAAGCCAAACAAAAATAAAATCAGATAGACAGACTTTTGCGTGAAGTAACATAAGAAAAAAACTAATGTTAATATATGAAAATCTGTGTTAAGATTTTTTTAAAAAAGAGAAGATGTTCTAGTCTTAGCTGTGATGTTGCGAAAAACAAATTGTCCCTTCTGTTTTTTGCTTTTTGCTTTTTGCCACATTTAAAAGTATCATACAGTCAAATAAACTTCATATCAGAAATTAATGTTCTTGTTAGATACAAAACAATACAAATATTTAACTATTCAAACGTGTTTGAGAAAAGACAGCTGTCTCAATTTTTTTTCTATTTACTCAGTGCTTTACCAGGAAGTCCCTTGAGATAAAATTAGTTTTTCAAGAAAGCTGTTGAATCACAAATTAACTGTGACAGATATTTTTTTAAGGTTGAGTTCAATTTCAGCAGGCAGACATTTAAAATCAAGAAAAAGTCTAAACAGAACATGTTTGACAACAAAAAGTGAGACAAAGACTTTAAAGATCTACAACAGAGCTAAAAAACAATTGCTCCAATGATAAAGTCATGGATTTCATTGATTCAGTTTGGAAAGGGCTGCAATGCCTTTTTCAGGCTTTGAGCCTCCAGCAAGTGAGGCCCATTATTTATAAATGGAAAAAATGCAGAATTGTGGTAAACCTTTCCAGGAGAGGCTGTCTGGCCTACCATAAAAAGCTAATGAAGCACCTATAAAGGACATCACAAAATAAACCACAAAAACATCTAAAGCATTGTAGACCTCAACTGCCTCAGTTAAGGTCAGTGCTCATGATTCAACCAGAAGAAATAAACTCTGCAAAATTGGCATCCATGAAAGAGTTTCAATACAAAAACCCAGTCTGACCAAAGTGAACACAAAATTGGTCTCACATTTGCTAAAAAAAACCTGCGACAGACTGGCGACCTGTTCAGGGTGAACCCTGCCACTCGCCCGGAAAGTTAGCTGGGTGATGGATGGATGGATGGATGGATGGATGGATGGATGGATGGATGGATGGATGGATTTGCCAAAAAACATTTTATGATCTCAAGTCTTCTGGTAAAATATTCTGTCGACTAACAAGATTATAATTTAATTTTCTGGAACAAGCGCATGCTGCTATTTGGCGTAAAGCTAAAACAACATTTTGAGGAAAAAAAATAAAACAACATCATAGCAACAGTTAAATAAGGCAACACAGCTACCATAGATAGTTATGTCGTCATTAAAAAGAAACCATGAATTCAGAAAATTCTTCAAGAAAATCACTGACCATTAGTGTGTGACCCTAAACTAATTCATACTCGGATTATGTTGCATGACAAAGACCCAAAGCACATAATGATGTCTATTCCTCAGTGGCTACTCCAGAATAAGATTCCTGAGTAGGATTTTGGAGTGGCCTAGTCAAAATGGAAACTTGAATTTAATTGAGATACTGTGTCTTGAAAAAGTCACCTTAAAAAAGAACATCCATGGTCGATTTATTTCAATAGCTGAATTAGAGCAACTTTGCAAAGAAAACAAAGCTGGTTTTCCCCAGACATGCAAAACACTCACTAAATCGCTCAATGGCAGTTACTGCTGCCATTCAACCTGTAAAATGAAGTTATTCATATAAATCAAATTACACATTGAAAAATTTTGAGGAAGACGTACAAACCTCTCTCAAATGCATGTTCTCCAAGTGGACATCAGCTTCCTGGGCTGCCATGGTAATTATGCCTGTCCGCTGTCCTCGTCCCCACTGTCCCTGACCCTGAAGCATCTCCAGCAGCCTCTGGATACTCTCGTCTCGTGCACCGAGCGTCTGCTTCTGGGAGTCGATTCTCATCTCCATCTCTTCCATCGTCTTCCTCAGCAGGGACAACTCATTGGCTTGACGCTCATGTTCTGACTGCAGTCGGAAGAAGTTTTCCTCTGTTGGATCCTGAGGAGTAGGTGAAGAAAAGCCATCGCACCCAGGCACCTGACAGGGGCTACATGGATGACGGGGGCTAGAGCTGGGCAATGCTCCCTGGCTAGGACTGTAGAGGGGCTGACTTGGACTGTTCCTTTGCCAAGGCTGAAGGGTGTTGGCTGGGCTAAGTCTCTGCGTGGCTGCCAATGTATTACACCCATAGCCAGGACTGTGAATGATGATGTCAGCCTCTTGTTGTCTTGGATTGTAGGTGTTCGATGGACTGACTTTGGGGCTGTTCTTTGGTGCGGGACTGTGCAGGTTTATGGAACTTTGTCTGGGACTGTGGCCAGGACTGAGCCCCCCTCTGAACTCCTGGTCCATGTGATGTTCTCGGTAGGAGCTGCTCTGCTGCCGCTGTTGCCGCAGGCGACTGTTTGTCTCTCTGTGAGCTCTCAGCTCCTCCTGTAGCTCCTGAACTGTCAAAGGAAGTTGCTGCAACCACAAAGTGAATGTTATTTTCAGTAATCATTCAAATTTCAAATGGAAAAAAATGAGTACAACACATACACTTATATAAAAACAACAAATAAAACAGACCTTGTTTCTTCTTATATCCCCCAGCTGTAGCAGAATGGGATAAAAGAAACACAGACACATAATGCCAGTAAAGCTAGAGGGTGGTAGTTACACAACTAGGCCAAAAGGGGGCGGGCTTTCTCTTAGAAACACATAGGTCCAAGGCACACGGATTTGTAGTTGACATACCATTAGAGTGGAAAGGTAGAATAAAGTTGGCTATTTGTGTGAACTGAGTTCACTGGTATACTTACTAGACTTAAACAGAGTTAAGGAAACCAGAGTTAAATACTTGAAAATAGTTTCAATATTCTAAATGACTAAAAAATTCAATATTGTTTGACAACAATATTATGTTTTTGAAATATATTAAACTATTCTCCTAAATCTCTAAAGTTGACTGTACGTAATGATAATGTTTCTGCAAGATTATTAATTATTAAGAACAACATTAATACATTGGACAGGTGTCTCTGACATATTTATGTTTTCCATTATTCAAAGTGCATCAAAAAGGGACAAATCTAATTGAATATCTCGTAACCATAAACAGCAAAGCAAATAATTAACATTTTCTAATTGACAAGAAGTTGAAAATGAAAGTTTCATTACCATCAAGATTAAATTTAGAAAGGAAAGACATAACAGTTATCCACAAAACCCAAGTTTTCGTATCGCCTCAATCAGAAGTATTACAGCTGTTTCTGTAGCAGCTGTGTTCTTTGTCGGGGATTTCTGCTTAAACTGATACCTTTTTTTAGAAGACACAATAGAGGTTCACACAATTTTACCATACTATGAAAGACATCACTACTAAAAACAGTAATGATCAAATAATTACTATAATTGTGACAACTGAGAAATTAGACTTTTGTTTTAATGTCATCTGTGGAAAAAACTGTTTAAATGTAACAAAAAAAGGATTTTACTGCATGCTTCAAAAAAGTATTTACCCTCTACCAGATATCTTTGTTCTTATTTGTCCAGGTTTTTGTCACACTCAAATGCTTCAGATCAACAAACAGATTTTAATAACAAATGTAACCAAACTTATTACAGTTTTCAAATCGTGATTGAATTTATTTATTTAAAAAGTAGTTTCCCCCTTTTGAACTCATAAAGTAAATGTCATTTTTTGTGAGATTTATCTATCTCAAACAGGCCTAATTATAGATGCACCTGTAGAATAAAATTGTCACTTAGTAGAAAATTAAAAATCTCAAAAAGTAGAACCATCATGACTCAGTCTAAAGAATTTAAAAACAAAACAGATTAAAACAGTGACTTACATCTATTAAAATATAAAGGGCTACAAAGTCATTTCTAAGGAATTGGGTCTCAAGTGAACCACAGTTCATAAATAGTGAAAGCCATGCATACTGTGACATTGTGCATAAATTTAAACTGGCACTAGTTTTTCCATCATGAAATCCTCATTTGAAAATAGCCATTTTTAATTAGCCCTTCTTGTTTCATAGTCAGAAACATTTAAGTGTGGCAAAAATATAAAATATGTGAGGAAGTCTGTAAAATAGTAAATACTTTCTCCCACCACTGAACATGTGGCAAATGTTCAGATACACCTGACATATAGATTTATGCAACAGTCTTTCAAGCAGTAGAGTCCGACTAGTTTTGCAAAAACAAATACATTTGTTAGAAAACCCCTTTAATATTTTGTCACTTATAGTAATTATTTGTGGGAATCCTTTACTTGTTTTCACGCCAACACTCTGTGCAGAAGGTGTGGAGTGCCAAGGACACAGAGTGGAGGCGAGGGAGTTTATGGATAATCAATGCAACATCTCACACTGAATAATAAATTAGAGTGGGAGGACAGTCCTTCTCAAACACACACACAACCAAGACTGTAGATACACAAATGCTTATGTGTACAGTGTACACATTCACAAATCAAACTGACACACACACACCCAACACACAAATGGCCGGAGGGGAAAGGTCAAATGAGTGCAGATGAAAGAAAAGGTGACATTCCTTATGGTAAACTGCAGCTATCGTGTAAGATTCACCTGTTTTTCAGAGACTCACAGAAAGATAAAAAATGTTAAAAAGGAGAAATGGAGGAGAAAAATGGAGAAGGAAAAAGATAAACTGAACTGGAGGAAAGTGAGAAGATAAAGGGTGACCTTTTCTTTTATGTAAGAGTAGCAGACACAGAGCTACAGCGCTGGCTGAGGCACGGGGAAAGACATGGTTGCTCTTTAATGAGTGGTCAAATCAATATTGTGAAGAAAACTGTGAACAACTTGAGCTCAACAGCTGTGGGCGGGTGCATATGAGACACAGACAATGGCAGAGAAAGACACAAGCAGAGACAGAAGGCAACACAAAAAACATGTTCTCTGACTATGACCATTTGCTCTTAACAAAGCTTTTAGTTGCCTTTTTTAAATTGCTTTCAAAGCTTTTAATTGCTTGGAAAGAGTTACATGAATTAATATCAGGCAACGAAATTTGATTTGGTTAAGTAGAATGACCTTTTTTACAGAGTCTGAACAGATTGAAATTAAAATCCAAAGGTGCAATCAAGGACAAGTCAGCTCACCATGTTTCAGATAAAGAAAATTATGTTAATTAGTAGTTTTTAAGCATATTTGAGAGCAAAAACACTGTCTCATATTTGTTTCTAATTAATCCTTCTCTCCTTTTTACATTTTCTGACTTCATGTGTCATGCATGTGTGCTTAGTTACAGTATAGTGCCCTTACACTTTATGACCAAGTGAGATGAAAAAGCAATAAATGAAAAATGCAGAGGAAGCTCCTAGGTTACAGCAGGAGGATGCAGATATTATTTTTTGTATGTGTAAAAGCAACAAAACAATCACAGTTCCAGCTTCTGTAATTTGTAAAACCTCAAACTTTTATTCCCAATTTTTTTTCCCCAATTGGCATAACAATACTATGTAGTTTTTGGGTTTTCTTCTGAATAAAGAACAGACACTCAAAAATGTAAAATGCCCGATAAAGAGAGAAGCAGAAGGGCACCAAGATAAAAAGCCAAGGGAGGATAAACAAAGAAGACAGTGGCCATGCGGTGGGTGAGGCAGACAGATGGATAACACCTCTGAATGAGTGGGACAGACTCCGGGGGAGAGACGGCACAGGACAGACTGGTCAACGTTCCTTCGGCAAAAGCTGTGAGCCCTTCGAGAACCCGGCAAACCCGGCAAACACCTTGAGCGTGTTCCCATGGAAACGCATGGAGGTAGCATGGAAAACACTGTTACGTCAAAACGGCAGCCAAGCTATTCAGTGTAACCTTGAAGATGAGAACAAATGGTGTTTTGACAGAGTGATTTTCAGAGATGAACACAAAACATCTGAATGTAAATAATGACTAAACTCACTGAAATTACTTTTTGATATTTTGTCACCTTACAATAACTATCTGTTTACTTATTATTTCTTATTACTCTATAGGGTGGACCAACACAAAGGAGTGCACAGCTGTAAAGTGGAAGGAAATTGCTAAATGTTTTTTTTTACTTTTTAACTATTTGACTAATAAAACTAAGTGGCATTGTGCTAACCACCACATTTTACTGCACTTGCAACTGTAGAACCTCTAGGGAATGAGTTTTCATATGTACAGGAATGAATTGTTTATTCTTCTCTGCAAAATAATTCAAACTCAGACACATTGGTAAGCTAATGAACAAATTTTTCCACCGACTCTCAAGTGGCTTTAGTAAAAATGCAACAATCTACAAGCCAGAAATTATAATGGCCCTTCATTTTCATTCTAAAATGAAAGATCATGTATTTTTATGCCCTTCCTTCATTTTCCTTTGCTACCTCTTTACAAAAGCCTCCGGGACAAGATGTTTTTCGAGGTTTTGCTCTTGGACAGAAAAATTAAAAAAAAATTCAGACAGAAAGCAAAAAACAGAAATCCTTATTGGGCAAGAAGCACAGAATTGGTGCATCTTCAATACTGAGGCTAATGGCAATTCAAGGAGGTTCAACAAATGTGTACCAATGCTCAGATTTTCCTTTGAAACTGTTTAAGAACCATGTAAGATTGCTTTCTTTTTCTTTACAATTACACACCATTATTTGTTGATCTGTATAATAAAATCTGAATAAAATAAGTTGAAGTTTGAGGCTGTAATATGTAAAAGTTCAAGTGGATAAGGCACTGTAGCTGTCTGCTTTCTCACCTGTAAATCTTCTTGGTTCACTCTGCATTGCTCCTTTAGAGCTGGCGTCCTTACTCCCTCTTCACGCCTACTCCCCTTGTCTCTCTTTACATCAGGGCTCCAGAAATTAACACTATTCGTGCCATAGCCTGTCTTTCCATGCCTCCCTCCATCCAATTCCCTCCGGAGACTTTCATTCTCTCTCTGCAGATCCCTCAGCTGAACCTGGAGATCACAGGTGGAAATCTCTCCCCGATAATCTGAATCCAGTGTTTGTGTGCATCTTCCAGACTGCCGTCGCAAACTGGAAGTTCCTGTAGAAAACACAGTTTGATCTCCACAAGAGTCTGACATGTGATGCATACCAGAGGCCGTGATGTTTGGGGTGCTTCCAATTGCTGTACTGCGGCCAGTGTAAGACGAGCGGCTGGTACTCCGCCCTAATGTCATGGTACTTTTAGGGTATCCACCAGAGGGTTCCAAGGACTCCCGCTCATTGGGATACATGGTGCCAGAAGTGGCATAGGCTGCACTTAAAGACTGGATGTTCTCCATGGACATGGTTTTGCCACCTGGAGCTGTTGCTGAACCACGAGCTGATCCTTTATCCGCGGTTGATGTGTTGCCTTTGAGTCTTGAGCCAAGCTTTGAAACTGAACCTTGTGCTCCGGTCAGTTTAGCTGCTGGTGGAGGCCCGCCCCCTGACACAGAGCCAGGCTCAAGTCCTGATCGGGACCCAGGACCTGAGCTGACAGCCTGCTTACCTTTTCCCTGTTTTGCAGACCTTGAGAAGCGTGAATAAGATGAGCTGCCATCATTTTGCCCACCACTCTTTGCAGCAGCAGCAGTCAGCTTGCCATGCGAGGGCTTGGCTCTTATGTTTAAAGGCATGATTGTATGGCAAAATATAACATCTGGAAGCAAATTGTCACAGACAGGAAAACTGGGCTATCCATTTGTGGAATAAAAATAAGCAATGGGAGTAATAAAGGGCACTTATTCGCCGCTCACTATTCACTTGTCCATAGCTGACTATGCAGGAATTGAGACTTATTTAGTCTTTTGTGAAGAAAATATGAGGCTGTTGGCAGTGAGGCGCTCCAAGTGACATAGGCAAGATGTCTCGGATTTTCAGTTACACTGCGGGTCATCATGGATTCTAGGCAGCAAAAAGTAAGACAGACATACAAGAAGTACAGAAATGCGACAACAAGAAATAAGAGATTAAAATGGGCAAAACCAACACAACTATAAACAGTAACCAATTGTATGCTCACGCTAATACATTTCTTTTCAAAAAGGCGAACAAAGTTGTAAGCTCTACTGAACAACTTTAAGATTAAGTGTTTGTCTTCCCAGTGCAGAAATTGCAAATGTTGGGAGAACTGGACATCAACTTATTTGCTAATAATGAGATTATAGATCTCATTATTAGCAGAATACAGAAAAGAACTAAGTGCGCTTAAATCAGCACTCACAGTGTCTTAAGTACAAACCTTTAATATCCCAGTCTCTACATCCCAAAGCAAAAGTGAAAAGGAAGGATGTAGATAGGTGTGATTAATTTAGCACCATAAAGAGTATTAAATGAGAACTTAAATGTCTGCAGAAGTCTGGCAAAAAAAAAAAAACATTGTGTGGAATGCTTTGACCTCAGGAGACTGCAAAGAGAATTGAAAGACCACTCTTCATTACATCCCATCCCTCTGGGCCATTTTCAAATTTACAGTCAGACTTTGAAAGGCTGTACACACCTCGGGCTTCAACTATAAATAGGGGACAAAAAAATAGGCACTTTGAATTTAGGCCAAATCCTACTTGGTACATCATGTGATAGAAATCAACATGAAATCAGCAGACTGTTAATACATGTGTATGTATCATATTAAGTGGTAATAAAGAAACTTATTGAATTTAACATTATAAAAACAATACTATATTAATATTTTCAGACAAATAAAAAAGTTCCCTTAGACACCCGGCATGTTGGGGGAGCAGACATTGAGAACTGCAGAGGCAAATCCAAATCATAATCCCTCCTCTAATCTAAGAGGATTGGGTACTTGGTGTCCCTTTACAGGATACAACTGAGGGACTGGTTAAATCTGCCTGTCAATCATAACATAGCTGTCAATCCCTTGTCTGTTATTGCTCAGGACAATAAACGGAATGTCCTGTACATGAGATGTACAGTTGTTTAAATTACAATAAATTGGGCTTATAGAAATGTACTATGCAGTTTTTCTATTCAAAGTGAGACCATGCTAAAATAAATTCTACACATGGTTAAAAAAAAGAAACCACACACATGCTAGCTAGTACCTATAAAGCTTATATATATATATATATATATATATATATATATATATATATATATATATATATATATATATATATATATATATATATATATATATATATATATTGCAAATGCTGAGGTGGATGTGCCACAAATAGCTGGTTCATTACAGTGAATGCCAGCGAAGTATATCGCTTTTTAAAATACATTTTAAAAAGAAAATAAATAAATAAATAAAATACGGACAGGGAAACTGAAAGGTGGTGGGAATGCTCGATTTAAATGCGTGTCTGGCATTAAATCAGTCCACAGGCGCCTCCAGCTTACTTTGGAGTCGACAACCAGCTGTTGCTGTGGAGATAAAAGTGGAGTCACCACCCTTACTGCGAAAACAGAACACCGTCTAAGCATGATAATTTACTATTCATAATAAAAGGGTTTAATATGTAGTTTAACATAGTTTAAAGCTATGCGAACAACCTAACAAGAATACCTTATAAGTGACCACGCAAGCCGGGCACAGACGCCCAAACAATTCTACTACGACCACGGCATAAAGGATTAGTTTCTAGCATATACGGCCACACGAGTCCGAGCTTGTATCTTACATAAGAAATAATCTGTCACGCAAACTGACCGCAGTCACTTTTAATTTATATTCATAGAATAGCATCACATAACTCTCCCACCTTACAAAAAAAAAAAAAAAAAAAAAAAAAAAAGTCCAGGTGCGCCCTGTACGCGCAGCTTCATCTTACCGGACAGGCAGCTCTCCATCACAGCTCAGTCCCGTCCGCCGTATCCCGTCCGACCTCAGCGCAGCCTCCATGATCTCATCGGCTCAGCTGTGACCTGTCCTACCATCGGGTCCGCGTGGGCGCGCTAGCCCAGCTGGCGCGTGCGCGAGCAAGAGCTGTGGTGGGGCAGCACGAGCGAGCAGTGATTGGACGATTCAATTTTCCACACAGATACCATGTTAAGGCAAATATTCATAAATCTACACATCACATGCGTCAGTGAATCAGTTTGATAATTGCATTTCATTAGAGTACATAAACTGTAACATTAATACCTACTGACACATCTGGCAAAGACGGGGTTTTTTTGTTTGTTTGTTTTTTTAATGGGAGCATCTTTTCTTCCAGCAGTATAAACTCACAAATAAAAATGTAAAACAGTTAAACTGTTTATTTTATTTTATTAGTAGGGAAAAACACAGACAAGTTATTTTTTATTTAACATCTTTGTCACACTGCTTGATACCACTATTACAATTGTGATTTTAAGATGTGTTTATAGATATATATTTTGTGAATGCATTTTATGTAAGTTTATAAGTTTTGTGAATGCATTTCATGCAAGTTTATAATTCAGAAAATTCAGAAAATCATGCATGCGCATGATTTTAATAAAGCATTTGTGTCTTTTAAATTAGCGCTCACTGGTAAGCATATTTAACATGTGTCCCTTCTCCTGGCAAACTGAATCAAATCATCTTGTCAATATGGCTTTAGAAATCATGACAGTGTGACCCGAGGACAAGGGTTGGGATCCTGTGCTCTACAATACATTTCAAACATATTGGATGCTAGATTCATTTTTTTTTCATTTAAGATACACCTCAGCTTTCAGACTTCTTTGATAAGGGAGTATCGATGCACATCTGACATTTTCACTTGGTAATAGTAGCCCACTCTACCTTGCAAAAGACTGGACTATTCCAAAACTATTATAGATTTTTGTTTCAAAACTATTCAGGCTTTGCATTTCCACCCAACCAAAGAGAAGTGAAACTTTCAGAGTGGTGGGTGTATTTCAGGTACATCACATACTCTCTTGTAATGTTTAATAAAGCAGTTAAAACAATGTTAATTGTTTGTAGACTGCCATAACTGAATTCCAATTACCTTCATAGCACCCAAGAACCACTTGTTCTTCAGCACATCTTTGGTAGGGTTAAATATGAAGTAATCAAAATGAAAAACAGAAACCATTAAATAGGAATTGTTTAATGAGTAAGAATAACTTTAAAAACCTAGTGGCAACAAATACAGCTCAGAAATCTTAAAGAAAACTGAGGCCTAATGGGTGGTAAACTTATCTGTCTTTGTGTCTTTTACATAAACTACACCATCACCCCTGTGTTCAGCCTTCTGTGACATCAAAAAACCATTACAAGCCATTATCTGTTTTGCTACAGAGTTTAATTTTGCTCCAAAAACTGAAATACAGATAAAGAAACAAAAAAATGAAACAAAAGTTTCAGTTTGTTAAAATTAGGTCAGATGGAAATTTATAAATTCTACAATACAGTCCAGAAAATAAGTTTCTACCTCCTCACTAAATTCTTGTGTTTTTTTTGTCACACTTCAATAAATCAAACTTTTATATCAGACGATATATAACCGATGGATGGATCAATTCTGCTCTCTACCAGAAAATTCAGAAATAAAATTGTCATCCATTTGTAACATTAAACTCAAATAAACTTGTTCACCTGGACCACTTATTAAATAAATGGAATAAAGGTTTAAAAGTAAAGTCCAATTGCCATAATGTGTCATGACTTTAAGGAACGGATTTACTCTGGATGGCATTCAATATGGTTCAATTGAAACAACTGTGAAAAGAAGAGTGGGGAAATTTCCTTCTAGTTCCTACAAGGAAATTTCTAGGTACAAGAAATTTTCTTCTAGTATCTAGAAGGAAATTTGCATTATTGGAGGGAATTAATTTTTCATATCGCACCAGGTTGGTCGTCACCATTTTTTTTCCCTAAAAACTGAAAACATTTATTTATTTTTTGATTTAAACCCCAAGTACCATTGTCTGATATAAAAATTTATTTGATGAAAAAATATAACAGAAAAAAAGAAAAACAAAACTTAAAAGCAAAAACAGAGCAAATCTGTAAGGAGGTAAATACTTTCCCAGAACCGTAACTATTTCACTTAACAATCATATAAAACTTTCACTCATGTTATTGTCATAAAACTTGAGATTATCAGATGACAATGCCATTCTCATCTGGTTCCAGAAAAGGGGTTGAGCTCCTGGGTTTCTCGGCCAGGACAACACAGACTTCCTGCACAGTCTCTTTCTCAGTTGGAGGTACTTTAGTTTTGGAAACATTTCATCCAAGAGAACAACCACAGCTGCATCAACCTTAAATAGAAGGTTTCAGAGATATTTTAGGGCTATGAAAATATTACAACATCCACACAGTATAAAAAAAACTGGGAAAATACCTTCTCGTCAAGAAGCCTCTGCTGAACCATGAAGAAAGCTTGTCGGATCACACCGTTGACCATCTCAGTTCCATTTGTGCTTCTGGACAGCACAAAGACTGTCTTCAAACTGCTGTGAACAGCGCTGTGTAAATTATCAATACATGAGAGGCCAGGTATCCAGTCCCTCTCTTCTAAACAGAGAGAAAATCTTCTGTGGCCAGAGCATTCCAAGTTAGTAGTCAGCTCATTGTAAACCCAATCCCTCACAGCGAGATTCCCAGTGTCAAAAACCACAAAAGCGTCGTAGTGATGATCTGAAACACCACCGGGCAGCTGGGAGTAACCTTTGAGTCCTGCCCAGAAGACTTGCAGGCAGTACCACACATCCCAGCCATAGAGATGCTTCAGCAGAGGAAGAGCAGTAAATGTCACAGATAAGAAAGAGCAAACTAGGAAGGCTAAGCTACCAAAGATGTCCTGGCAGGAATGTTGGTCTATGGACAGAAGAATCACACCTTGTTGAGAGTCTGGGTATCCACAGCGCACTCGTGTTGTCAGATAAGGAATGTTTACTGAAGTAGTCCGCAAGTAGACAACAAACCATGAAGTATTACAGTCACATTTGAATGGGTTCTCGTGCAGGGTGAGTGTCTGAAGGGTGCTCCCCTTTTGAAAGGGTGCAGGTAGACGCTGATGGTTCAACTCTTTGATCTTATTGTGATTGAGATACAGATGCTGCAAAGATCTTGCTTCATTGAAGAAATTGTCAGGAATTGAGGTAAGATGATTGTGACTCAGGTCTAGAAAGGAAAATTGGTCTCCAAATTTTATTTCCTGTGAAACCAAATTACTTAGAGAGTTGTAGCTTAGGTCCAGATGACACAAGTTGCTCAGAGCTGAAATGTTTTGCCAGGGAAAATTCTTCATGGAATTTCTGGTGATGCAGAGGCTCCGAAGGCTCACTGGGAGGTTACACAGTACTTCTGCTGAGAGTGACTTCAGGTTATTGCTGGAGATGTCCAGGAATTTCAGCTTTGTTAGGTTCTGAAAGAAATGAATGTATGTGTTGTAGTCAGCATTCCACATGATGTCCAGATGATTACCACTGAAGTAGAGGTATTGCAAGGACCTGCTGAGCAACCTTTGATCTATCCGCATCCCGATGCCATTGTTAGCTAGACTCAGCACTTCCAGGTTAGTCAGATTTTTAAGAAACTCAAAACGATGGCCCATTCCTCTCATCTTGAAGTGAAAGTCATTATTACTGACATCCAATACCTTCAATGTAGACCGAAGTTCACTGAAAGCATCATCACGATAAAGATCCAGCCTATTGAAGGACATGTTAAGAAAGACTAAATTTGTCATGTTATTGAACTGCCCACCCCTCAATGTCTGACTCATGTAGTTGTAAGAAAGATCTAGACAAACTGCATTTTCCATGCCTAAAAACACTCTTTTATTAAGTGATAAGATGTCATTTTGAGAAAGGTCAAAAGATAGCTTTTGCCAACAATACTTATTTTTAAAGCTCGGTAGAGATGGAATTTGACACTCGCTGCTATCTGTAGTTTCTGGTCCATTAGACTGGTCAGATTGCCAGATGTGGCTACTAGTTCTTGTTTCTCTGTCTGGTATGAGAGTGTGTACATCTTGGAAATCACCTGAATACAAGTTCTGGTTCTGACAGCTGTTTGGTTCTGCAGTTCCAGATGATTCAGAACAGCATGGAAGGAAATTCAGCATATTTTGGGAGAGGTCTATAGCAGTGAGAGATGGTAGCTGCTTCAGGGTAGTCAAATTGCATTCGCTAATAAAGTTCATTCTCAGTTCTAATTTTGATAGACTTTTGAGTTGAGAAAGAACATGGAAACCTTTTTTCGATATGGTATGGAAAAAGTTCCCACTTAGTAAAAGCCTTTGCAGACCCGATATGTTGCCAATGTATGGAGAGAGATCCAGCTTTCCAAAGGTCTTAAGCGGTTCATAGTTGTAAATGAGGCTAATCCAAGTGAGGCCGGTCAGCTCTTGAAAAAAGGTGCCATTTTGTATAGCAAATGCCAGGAGATTGTCAGAGATGTCCAGTCCCTTTAAATTCTTCAAAGGCCTAAAAAGGCCATCTGGAAATGTTTTTAGAGAATTTCCTCTTAGGCTCAGAAATGTGATGGAGCTGTTTTCAGAATACAGTGAGTTGGGATGCAGCAGAAGAGGGCGATTTTGTGGGCAAGGGAAGCAGGGTCGTGCTGCATGGTCGCAACGCTGACAGTTCCACTCCAAATTCAGATACTCGAGGGCTGTGAGGTTGGCAAATGACCCTTCTGGGACCTCTGTCATTGTATTCTCTCTTAAATCCAGTACCTTCAGTGAGGCTGGCAGGTCTTTTGGGACAGCTGTGACATTATCATACCCCAATGTAAGGTTTTTGAGCTTAGGTAATCCTCCAAAAACGGTTGCATTGATGTAAAAAGACTGGTTGCAGGGGTTGGCATAAAAACAATTCTTGGAGAGTAGAAGAGTCTCTAGATTTGGAGTCTTTAAAGGGGCAAATATGTTAAAGATGCAATTGTACTGCAAATCAAGAAACAGCAAGTTTTCAGGTAAGTTTGGTATAGATGTGAGGCTGTTTCCCGACAGATGCAGAGATGTAAGATTTTTAAGGTACTTGAAGGCATGGGGCTCAATTTCCATGTTGCATCCTTGCTGCTCTGGGAGTCTAAGTTGACCTGGGAGACAATTGCCTTTTATTTTTAAAATATTAACGTTTTGGACACCTGCAAATGCGTGGTTCCTCACTGCTTGTACCTTAGTGCCACTCAAATCAATTGATAAAACAGTCACAGCCTTAATGATTGGGATGTGCTTGATAGGTCTGTTAGAGCAGTCCACTGTGGTTGAATTCACATCGGCATCACATGGAAAAAACTGGATGTTGATTGTATTTCCATATATCAGAAACTGACTCATAATAAGTAGAACTTTTTCCAGAGCCTGAAAAAATGTACCAAATTTCAATAAGTCAGAAAATACTGTAGAAGCATGCAGTTTAACTTAATAAAGTTTATCAACACTTTGAATAAATATTGTATTAAAAGGAGCTTTAAAATCACTGCAAACACACTTTAAGTCCCTATGTAAAATTTATCCAGTTCCATAGCTTAAAATTTTTAAAGGGAAACATTATATTTACAAGGGTAGAAAAAGGTCACTTACCATATCAGATTAAAAACAAATCGTAATAGTTTGAGAAAAACGTTGTAGTTATTCCTCTTGAAGAGAAGACAGGGTGTAAATTGTCCAAAAGTGTCTGCAGTAAAACAAAGTAAGATGAATGCAGAAGTGAAACCATGTGGTCAAATATGCAGAAGCCTGATGCAAAGCATGTGACATAAAACAAGGAACGAGGAACATCAGCTGCAAATTTAACTGAAGTAATTTAATAAACTTTAAAATAATATTTGTTTTTATGTGTTTTTTATCAATCAGTCAATCAAATTTTATTTGTAAAGCACATTTCAGCAGCAAGGCATTTCAAGGTGCTTTACATAATTAAAAAACAAAAATAAAAACAGCATGTGACATTGAATAAACAGTAAAAAAGAGAGATTTAAAAAAAAAAAAAAAAGATAAAAGCATACTTTTGTTACGGAATTAAAGCACCTGTCGTCGCCGGACTCCGCCGTCCGTTTAACATGGGTCCAGGTCCATGGTCCAGGCCCCGTCGCCTAACAGGACAAGGTTTTCAACCTTGCAGCACCATGCTCCTTCCAACTGTCACAAAAAGTTTTGCGCTAGGACTTTGCCGTCCTATGGATTTTTGTGCACTATTTTTACCTGTTATTTTATAATACACTCTTTAGACTATATTAAAAAATACTTGTTTTTTTAGATACTGATTTGCTCTAAGGGAAGAAAGACAGAGGAAATTCTCCAATTCTGAATAAAAGTAGGGGTCTTGGATTTGGGGTATTGACAATCATACAACGGTTTTGAGATCACCTAGACCATTATATAATAACTTAAATGGTTTTATCTTGCACATTTTTTAACATGCACTGTAGAAAAACAACATTTTTTTTTCTCAGTGTCTGACATTTGGCTTAACTGTTTCTATTTAAGGTAAAACTGTTGTAAGCTTCTTTCAAGTTCACATACATTTCCTTATAGTATTTGGCAGAGGTATTCCGGAAACTGTTTTGACATTAGTCTAAAATTTTGGACCTTCTCACAATACAGTAGTTTGCTGAAATTTTTGACTATTCCTCCATATTACATTATAAACTCTTTAATGTCAGACAAGAAAAATGCTTATGTCTTTTCAATCGTATATGACTGCTACACTTTTGTAATGGTTCCCTTCATTAAGTAACATTTTGTGCAGGATGACGTATACTGATGCAGACATGTAGTGAAAATACCAGACACGCCATTACAGCTGTGAAAATGTACCACTTCCCCTGTTGCTTCTAAAAATTATCACTCGATCTAAATTTATTGACATGACTTCAAGGGAAGTCAGGGACTGCTAAGCATCATGTGGTGGCTCACAGATGTAGTATCTTTACTAAAAAAACAATCAATATATTCACTTACAAACAGAAATAACAAAAGTAAATATTGTTATTTGCAGAACATTTAACTACGTGAACAGAAATAATAATTACAAAAATAACTAAGTCTTTTCTTCCTGTTTACATATAGTTTGTACCTGGACATGTAATTTAGGGTGCATTCAGAAGCACTTTTACCCAAGCTTATTGGAAGAGAAAAGTCTCCTAACTCACCTAAACGAAAATGCATTTAAAAACTTGACTCACACAGTGAGCTTTCTTACAATTGTTTTATTAAGTGCACAAAATGGTACAATCAAGAGATTTAACTAAAAAATAAAAATCACCCAAGAAGAAGAAAATCTCTAAAAAGGAGACAGATTATAAATGTTATTCTTTTCATGTAATCACAGAGAAAGTCAAAGTAATTAAAAGCCCTTTTGGTTTTCTGATTCAAATTACAGAAGAAATAAAATCAAGTCAGCATTAATAAAATGTTTCCATTGAGTCAAATATTTTATTCAAGTGTGATATTATTAATATATCTTTTAATTGGTTGTCATCCTCTTATGCAATACTCAAAATTAACAACAATACCCACAGGTACATTAAGGGTTACGCACAGTTATAGTGTATTCTCGCTGAAGATCAGTTGTCAATGTTTTGGCTTTGGATTGGGCCTTATAGCATAAAAAAAAGTTTGCATACACAAACTAATGTCTTTAGTCTTTTTGCACAATACAGCTATCTTCGTTATGTCACCATCACAGACCTAAGTGTTGAATTATCCACAAAGCGATGTTCATGAAACCATCTGATTCTGCATCCACCTTGGAAAGAGAGTGGTTGTTTCCAGGGTACCACAATAACCTGTGCAAATATATGTTAGAGGATTAATAAACAAACAGCAACGCACATTGACTGCATTCATATTGCTATAAGGGCATCGCCCGGTAACTCAGTGCGCCTTTGTGAATAGAAAGCATTTCCATTCTGTAAATGTCCAACGTGTACGTGATGTGCCTAACAAATGCACGTTGGCTTGGTTCAACATATGTATTCTTAGAAATAGGCATTCCAAAGGACTATCTGGCATACTGTCTGTTTTTTAACTTAGGCTGAAAAATTATGATGTTATTTTTTTCGTGAAGAGAGCATTGGGAAACACGGGCGGTTGTCATGGTTATTGGGACATGTGACTGGAGTCTTCCGGCTATTTATACAAAATTACACATGTATTTACAGGCAGGGAAAGCTCACGTGACACCTGTAGCTGCGCTCTGTTTCAAGCAAATAGGGATGTCTGAAGAGAAGGTCCACAGCCACATGTGTGTGAAAGGTTTTAGAGAACTGAACTTTTCACGCACCGCACTTATGTCACTATAGCAACTTTTAATGCGTAAGCTACACAGTCTGTTACGCATGAGGCGCCAGGTCAGTGCTTACCGAACAGGGATCTGCTTTGCTTTCAGAGCTTTGTAGTATTCAATTCCTTGCTTGTTAGGGACACGCTTGTCATCTTCCCCTAAAGTCAACAGCACTGGGGTCTGAACCTTAACGAGATAATAACTTGCATGAGATCACTACAACAAAAGCAGTAAAGTCAGAAGTATGCGTCTCAGATTTAGATAAATGTACCTGAGGGACATATTTGATAGGGGACTTGTTCAACATCTGTTCCCAAACGGCAGGATCAGGGAGACAATCTGGACTGTAATCGTATCCAGCCTCAACGACACACCTGCAGAAAAAGTCAACATTTAATTTATGTCTCCATAAACCAATTAGAAAACACCACAGTTTTGTAATTGCTCAAGACTTTCACCACAGGAATCACCAAAATACAGACAAGAGTGTTGGGATGTTTTACAACTAGACCCACCAATCCGGGATATCCGTGCTGCCAATCATGGAGGCCAAATTGACGACAGGATTGCGAGCCACACAGGCCTTGTAGAACCCTGGGTACTGGCCAATCAGATGGCAGGCTAGAAACCCCCCATGGGAGCCCCCAGAAATGGCCACTTTCTCCCTGTCAAACTCAGCGTCTAGGACACTTTCAACAGCAGCCTGGAGGAAGTAAAACACAAATGACAGACTGTGTGAAAGACAATCTATAAATCCCACAGAGAGTGATCAAGGGAGAACAAAACAAGAACATCTAAAAAGAGCTCTGTTGCTATGAGCCATGTTTTACATCTATGGTAACTCAAAGTCATTATATATAGAGAACAATAGAGTACAAACACTAACAGATTACCAAAGGCAATACTGAAATTAATTTGTTTTCAGCAGGAGTTAGAGATGCATTTAAAGCTCACTTCTGTTTGCTTAGAAATTAATCCAATTGTGCATTTTCTCAGCATATATCTATACAAAAAAAAGTTTAACTTTATTGTAATTTATTAGAATTGTTGTTATATATCAAAACAAAGTAATTTAGAGTAATTCCAGTTCAGTAGAGAGAGTATATAAAAATAAATTTACAGTGAAAATGGACAATGGGAAAATGAGAGGACTTGAATTTTATCAGAAGCAAGCTTATTTTTGGGGTTTATTAGGCCCTCAAATGGTGCTGGTTATGTTCTAACCT
This sequence comes from Poecilia picta, assembly GCA_033032245.1. Taxonomy (NCBI): domain Eukaryota; kingdom Metazoa; phylum Chordata; class Actinopteri; order Cyprinodontiformes; family Poeciliidae; genus Poecilia; species Poecilia picta. The sequence continues at coordinate 16,329,547 of CM065359.1, read as the reverse complement.
GAACATCCATGACATCCTGGGAACCCACGTTGCCCAGCAGTGAGAAGACGCTGTCCTGGCCAAACCCAAGAGAGCCACGATAGTTTACTAAAAACAGAAAACACACTTTCAGAAGCAATCCCACAAGCACCAACATCTCTGGTAATGTTTAGCTATATTTATATGTAGATAAATGCATGCTACATTTCAATGAATATTTTTTAGATTCATTTATTCAACATCTGCACTCTTTGGGGATTTGAAACAAAGTTATCAGATAAATATTTTTTTCTTTTGAACAATGACGATTTTGCGAATCTTTCTTGTGTTTTGCAAAAACAAAGAGAAAACTCATACTGGCTACTTTGTACAACAAATATCACAGAGATTTTTATCAACGATATGAACCTATTACCAGTTCATATCGGTAACAGGTACGATTTTTTTTTTCATTTAGGTCTTTGGGTTTATGTGCTCTAGAACTGCAAATGCAACTTCTGCTTTCCAGAGAAACTGGGACTGTTATCTGAGAATGTTTCCCACACACAACCTTTACCATTTACTCCACCAATTAAATAATCAAAGTAGAAGCAGACTTCAAAGGCATTCATACTCCTAAGAACCTGTAAGTTATCTTTAAAAAGGCTATTTACCCTCAACCTAAAGTAAGCACCTAATGTAGAGGGAGAATCATAAGACGTAACCAACTATCTACACCTATCAACTACCTAAAGTAATCTATAGAGTTACCATGTTGTAGAAAGGCTTACAGAAAGGACACATAAAAACTTAATGATAAGAGCTGTAGAAAAAAAACCTTCAATGAGTGGCTCTCACCAACTGAACCAGTATCGGTGGCCACAAAACAGGAAGCAATCCTTGTATTCTCTGTAAACCGAGTTCAAAGTAACCCCAAAGGCCGAGTGCCATGTTTAAAGCATCGTAGTTTCTTACACTTCAATAGGTATCAAATGAAGCTGCACTCAACATTTGTAACCTTACTTACCCAGTAATACACCAAAACCCATCCTGCAGAGCACAGAGGTAGACAGAAGCCATTCAGCTACAATCACTGAGTGAGGACCTCCTGATGAGAGAAACAGATTAACAGTGAGACAGGCCTGACGTGATCAATTAGAAACCAGTGGCCATGGCAACAGATGCACGATTAAAACACTGTAAAACGTGTAATTAGACTAAGAGAGGTGTATCTCTGCCACAACTACTGAGCTTGTTTTCAGTCAAATGAGGTAACAGTTTGCCACAAGGAGCACCATTGTCATAGCAACTACTGTCTGTAATGTCAATCTGATCAGTAGAAGCGCTTGACTGAAGAGAGCCTAAAAATAAACACAGTAGGGATTAATAGCCTAGGTTTTATTACTTCATAATGTAAGCTCTTTTGGAATATGACTTTATTTTTCATCCATCTATCCGAGTTACGAACCATGAGGGAGGACAATCAGAGGTAGTTTCACTCCTTCCTTCACTTCTTTTGGTTTCATCAGCACAGCGTCATAGTCAAGGCCCGCTGAAATACAGTAAAACGTCTTAGCAGCATGAATTAGTACAAGTAGCAGAGCTTAGAATAGTTTACAAATAGTTATACTACTGTGTTGTTTGCATGCATATTTGCAATATTTTCTATGCATTTGGTCTTTCACGAACAAAAACTGCACTGTGGTTAATAAACAATATTTCATTACAAGTATGGATGCCGTTGTTAAACATTGAATATTGTGTAGGTATGACTTCTACTATCCACCCAAAAACGTGTCAACATTTCAGAACCCAAACTATAAAAAACAACAACAAAAACTCTTGAATTAAGAAGAGAATTTTCTACATTTTTTGCCATATATTACTTAATTACTTAAGTGGACTGCTTCATGGCATTAACAGCAAATTACCTATTTGCTTTATTGCTACTGTGGAAATAAGTAAATAATACAAGAATGCAGTTATTTTTAGCAGTGAATTAATCAAATTGGACAAAATGCATTTAAAAAAAATCAATGGAGTAAATTATCAAAAAGCTGAGAATAAAAGACTTTTTTGTTTCTCCACCATTCTAATAAATACAACTTGTACAAGAAAGTCAGACTTTATGTCATATGTTAGTTTTATGGAAACAGTTTCCTTAAAAATAAAAATAAGCAGCAATCCGACTGGCACCAAAACACTGGCTGATACATTTTACAAGACAGTTACCTATTAAATCACATATAGTTTGAAAATAAGACAATTTTAGTGGTGTAATTGTGAAGTTTAATAACTGAAACAAAAAGGGAAAAAAAATATTGTCAGTTCATATTATAAAACTAGAACGGGCAACAATAAAGTTACAGTTCTTAAAAAATATTACTTCATGAATATTCCAAAGAGTTATCTTACGATATTGATGGTTGTCTAATCCTTCTGAGGGAGTGAAAGTCTTGATCTGCCAATCAATGTCTGGTAAAGTCTGAGACTCTTCCAAAGTAACCCAAACCACTTCCTCTTGGGAATCCTTTCCTGGAAGGAAGCCCACCCTCTAAACAACAACAAAAAAGCACATGGGTGTAAGAGAGAAAATCTGCTGCGTTACATAAAGTTCCTTTAATAGGTTTTGAGAACTCCCCATTAACCCAATGGGACATTTGCATGGATTAATTAAGAAAATCTCAATTTTATTAGCAAAGACACACATCCTACCAGATTTGGAGGGCAGTTTGGAGAGGAGCAGCTGACCACCATCAGATCTCGCTCCATGTTCAGAAGACACCAGTTACCAATTTCAGACTCTACAGCCAAACATTGGCATAAATATAAAACAATAAAATCAGTAACTGTGACAAACGTACTGCAGTAAATCGGTGTGAAACTGTCAACATTGAATCACATTGATTTATAAAACGCAGTGCAGTCAGTGACTAACTTGAAGTCAGAGAAGTGATGCTTCCTGTGCTTGTGTCCACCACCAAGAGATCCTAAAGCATAAAGGGGAAAAAAAAACATTTGAATTTTTTTTAACTGCCCTGAACATGATAAGAAGTAAAAACTGCACATACCTTTCGGCTGCGCTGAGGACAAGCAACAACAACCCGCTGACTGTCAGCTGACCAACACTGTGGCGACAACTGACTGCTGTAGATGCCAGTGAAGCCATCTGTAAAGTCATAAAAAGCCAAAGAGGAACGTTTTTTATACTCTTACTACATACTTATAAGTAAAATGTATGTTTTCATGTTCCCACTTTGCACCACTTACCATCTCTTGGTCGTCCAACGATATCCACAACCACTGAGGTCTTCTTAGTGTACCAGTCGTACTGCAAAAAAACAAATACGGCAAAGAAAATTCACAAACTAAAAAAAAAAAAAAAAACACTTTCTTTCTTTCCAGTTAGAAAACTGGAAAATAAACATGTTAAAAAAAAAAGTCTCATTTTTTTTCTTACCATACAGAGCTTGCAGCACTGCATGTGTGGCCCATACACAGAACATTCTAGATAAATAATTCGGCACTGATCTGGGCTCAGCCTTGGGGAATACACTGCACTGGTGTCCGACGAAAGCTGCTCTGTTGCGGACAACAAATAAACATATATGTCAACAACTTCATGCAGCTATGTCAATGCTAAATTGAACAAAGATGACAGAGGGAATGTTTTCCATGAGCATGTATTCACAATATTAGCGCAGTTGCTTCATAGTGCGCATAATGCCCAGTAGTACCTGGACATTATCTGAGGCACGACCTGCTGATTTATATTTTTTAAGAAATTTGACATGTAAAAGAAGTCAAATGTGCTGCATGATTTTTGTTAGCCATAGTAGCTGTGATTACAACAGAAAATTAAGGAGTTAAAGGAATATCTGCATTTATGCATCAAAAATAAATTCTGCAACATAATCTTATTCTTGAGTTTAAAAACTCAAAACAAGTACATGTTCCTCAGTTCGCTCATTTAGTTTCTAGTTTCTTTGCATATAATGAGAAGGTGAAAAATACAAAATTATGATTTAATAACATGCATTTGTTTTAGCAACTTGCGACAGACTGGCGACCTGTCCAGGGCGTACCCCGCCTCTCGCCCGGAACGCTAGCTGGAGATAGGCACCAGCACCTCCCGACCCCATTAAGGGACAAGGGTGTAGGAAAATGGATGGATGGATGGATGGATGTTTTAGCAACTTTTCAGAAATTCCTTCCACTACTGCATATGTGCTGCTAACACTTAGAAAATGTTACTATAGTCAACAGGAAGCAACAATATGTGTGAAATACAAATCAGGAAGTGAGGCTTTACAGCTCCATCACACCTTATGTTAACGGTGTTGAATTGATAACAAATGTTACAAACAATTCATGCTTACCACATTTCCCACCCGTCAAATCCACATAAAACAAAGAAGACCTGAAAGCGACAACAGAAATACTAAAACGGGTGCATTCATTCCAACTCAATTGCATTTAAACTCAATTTTAATTTGCCACGATGCAGCTGCTGTGTGCCGGTACTATATTTGATAAGCACCTCCGATTGGAGCAGTACTTCAGGCCTAGTCTGAAAGGCTCGTGCCACCAGCCTATAAACACCACACCTGTGTCACCTGGGGCCCAAAATGCCTGGAGAGATGAAAACAGTTGATTAAAATCCAAAAAATGTATTAGCACATTAAAGACACACAAACATTTGTGCAAAGATGGATTCACTGCAGTGCAGTGCCAACCTGTCCAGGTGAGATGCTGTCAGGTACTCCTTCCAACACAGACACATTGTCCCCCTCTATGTCCAAAACCACCAGCACTGGACGGCTCTTGCCAACTAAAGCCTCTCCCCAGTCCTCATAGTAGACAAACTGCTCCCCCTGCAGGATGAAATTCACACAACGACTACAATGTAGCACTCGGTGCTGTGAAATCCAACAAGATTAATTCAACCTTTGGCTACAATCTGGTGAATTCACTTTAACCGTGTCTTTTTTCTCCACCCTCATGGTCTCCTCCTCATCTTCAATGGAAGACAACTCTGGCAACTCTGTCTGTAAAGACGAAATGAGAAATGGAGCGGCAGGTTGTTAGTCCCTCAATCTGAAATCTCTCATCATGAGCATCTCGTAAAGGAAATAAAACACGCATCACTGCTGCCTCGGTCACAGAACAACAGATGCATACAAGGAATGTTGGTTTTGAGAAACAATGGAAAATAACTCAGGTTCAGTCATTATGAAAGCACGGAAAGAGTGAACCAGTTTGCCGCGATTTTCTGATTGGGTAATAGTGTTGCTAACCTCTGCCAGTGGTAATCTTGTTGGTGTGTGCCCTTAAAGTGTGAATTGTTTACATGACTTGTTAGGGACATGAACCTCAACCTTTCTTGGAAATAAAATAAAACTTTAAAGACCAAAGAAGCTGCTGTTTGATGGTCCTGACTGTGTAATGCAGTGTTTAGCCTGGTAGTAGTTATTTGCAGTAAAGAAAAAAAAAAATCAGTTTAAATGTATGCAAAAAACTTTTTTTTTCTATCTACATCTTACCTGGAAGAAGGATTTAGTCTCAGGCCTTTTTTTTTCAGCAACATACAAGAGGTGTGTTTCAGAATGCGACCAAACCAAGCTGCCAAACTGATCTGGAAATGTGTGAAAAAAATAAAAATAATAAGAAAAATCCAGATGTTACAGCAAACTGCCAGACAAACTGCAGGTATAACACAGTTGTTTTTTTCCCCTGAACATGATTTACCATCCTCATAGACTTTGCCATGTTTCTTTAAAGCTGTTAGGTTGATGCTCTTCACCTTGATGTTTTTACTCCAGATCTAAAATGAAACATAAACATTTGATACATTTGTATTAAAAAACACAGAGTAAATATTATTCAGACAGAGATAAGTTGTATACTTCAGAAATAACGTGAAACGGAACAAGGACAATAAGTGTAGATCCCTTAATATGCAATATGGGTTAAATAAATAGCAACTGAGCACATTTTGCAAAGAAAGGATTATTGGACACAGTACAGACGAGTGACTTTTCTTTGCAGTGTTTTTCTTTAGTTAGTTTGGGAGTTTATTGTACCTGCTGCTGTATCTGTGCTATAAAATGTCCCATCCCGCTTCAGTCAGAAAGCAACCCATCTATAGCTGAGCGTTACATATTTTCTTACTTTTGGACAGTAAGAAAAACGTGTGCTCAACTGAAAGCCCTCTGAGTGATATGGCAATGGGTTTTGTTTGCACATTAACTGACCCATCATTAGGGATGGGTTTTAATACCAAACGTGAATGGTTGTGATTACCGAGGACTGCTTTTATCTAAATCACACACATCTGAACAGGACCAGAGAGCCACACACCTCCAGAAACTGCTTCTCCTCTCCTTTGACCGTGCATTCTCTGACAACTGCCTTCATTTCCCCCGAGGGAGAGTCCTTACTTAGAAGTCTGAGGTGAGAAACAAATGAGGAGATACAGTTGAGTTATGACTCAAATTAGATAGTATGTCAAATCAAGATAAAAAAAAAATAACACTTTACATACTCTCCTTTGACTTCAGTGCAGTTTCCAGAAGTACCAGAGTAGACCACCGACTTGTCATCATGGAAGACAATGTACTGTCTGCAGAATTTGACGTTCTCATTTCTCTCCAGATCACGCTGGCTCCACTCTACAGGCACGAATTCAGAAATTAGACGAATCAAATAGAAACGGAAATATTTCCGATGCGACAGATGTCAGTTGTACCTGTGTATATGTTGCTGTATTTGCCTCCATACTGAGAGGTGATAACAGGTCCCACGTCTGCTCTGCTTAAAGAGGGAAAGAGGCTCAGCTCTCTGTAGAGTTTGGCAATTTCCTCCGGGTTGGTTGTCACCTGGCAGCGCAGAGAAGAACAACTGCGCCTTAGTGAAAGCAAATGTTTGACTGCGAACAATGTCCTATTCATTTCCAAGCTAGGTCGCTAGCCATCCATGAGAAGTTGGTGACGTTTAGCACTGCTTAGCAATTAAAACAAAAGTCAGCATATGTAGTATTTCACCGATTTGTTGCCTCAAGCAACAGCCTTGCGTTATGGTAAGTAATCAAGGCAGTGTGGATTATTCTAGAGATTTAGGAGTTCGAGCCATTTGACCAGGAACTTCCTGCTGGAAGGGAAACTACGGACCCTACATCTGTGCGCTAGCTTGACTTAAACTGACTACATCTGATAATATCGAGACTCGATGTACTCTAGATAGCGCTAAGGTTAAACCTATGCAACATCTGCCATGCACGTTTAATAAACATTTAGGATTGCTGGATAATTTCTAACAACCATACCTGTGACTCCATGGCAGGAACCGTACGCGTCGCTACTCCACAGTGGAGGGAGCGCTTTACTTTGACGTAAAAGGAAAGACGCTGGATAAGGGTGGATATCGTACGTCAACGCCGCCGCCATATTGTGAGAGGCATGTTTCGTTATTTTAGGCCTGCAAGCGGTGCAGAATATTTATGCCGATGTAAATTAGATCATTCGTTGTGTGTTCTGTTACTGAAGCATAAATGTGTGTGTTCAATACATATTTCCAATATGTTGACAAATAGCATTAACTGTGGTGATTTAAACTATAATAGTCTCAGTTTTCGTTGTCAACCCTAACTTAAATATGGTGAACCACTTCTGATAATATGAATACAACAATATCATGTTGTTATTATTATCGCTACTCTAATACAATTCATTTGAATAACAATATTAAAGTGTCTCCTCTGTTGTAGCTGTTTGACTAAACAAAACAAGGGAATTGAGTTCATTTTTATAAGTAAAATTAAATCAAGTAGGCATATTATGGCAGATAGGTTAGATAATTCAAGCACACTTCATTGTTTATTTTTATCTAAATAATCCCTAATGCTGCTATGAAAATAATCTATGGAAAAATTATTAATGGATATTCATACTAATGATAAAACTAGTAAACAACAGCATATTCATTGGTTCGGAAATTCCCTTTTTTTCAAGCAAACATTAAGTTTTAAGATAAATTTACCACTCACAATGCGGCGAACGCACTCACACATCCTTTACTCTCCAGCGCAAAAGTAGCTGGAAACATTGCCTAAAACTACGAGGTTTAATTTGTCCCCTTAAATTTCTTTTTATCATTTATGTTTCCAACATATTACGATTTTAGATCGTAAAATAAAAATGGACCTAAAAGGCAAACTAGGAACACGGCATATCGAATTTATCTTATTTTGTCGAACAGGAAAGAAGACAAGAATGAACATAGCTAACGCTTGAGATCTATCTAGTTTTCATTTACCGTTTAAAAAGCTGCTCCATCCTGCTTATACAGTCATAGACAAAGATGCAGACACATTTGTTTAACCGAAATATAAATATTGGAAAGGCCTTTTCTGTAGGTAATCGACGGTTGCCGCTGCAGTGAACCTGTCAGTCAGCTGGTGTAGGTGGGGTTACATTACAGGAAGCCAAGATGGCTGACTTTGAGGAGCCGTTGTCAGATGAACAGAAGGTTCGAACGCTAATTCTTTGTTTTCTGTTTATCTATCTTACTTGTATTGTCGAATAAGTTATTAGGTTTTTATGCATAAAGTATCGCGGGCTGGAAATTTAATGCCAGAGTCCGAGAACTTATTGAAATTGTAAACTTGAGTTAAAGCTATCATTAGCTAGAGAAGCTTGGCTCGCCGCGGTATCAAGTGTTGTTGATGGTGGTTAACCTGTCCGACGCCCTGTTCTAGCAACATGACATGACTTTTACTGAAGCAGTAACTCGTACTTCCTCAAACTGTATTGTTGTTTCCACGATATTGTTTTTCTATTTTTTTTTTTTCAAAATGGGTTGAGTAAGTTCCCCCTCATATAAAAAAACAGTCAGCTAACATTAGCAGCTAACGTTACTTTTGCTGTGGATTTCTGGGTGAAACAGATTCAGTTGCAGCTCAAGTGCTTCACTCGGCTTGACATCAGTATAGATGCGTTCAGCTGCAGCAGTGGCACTTCACTTTACATGAGCTCAGGGACTGGCAAGGTTCATGGAAGAGGTAACACAAGTCTGAACTGCCATTCTGCCACGTAAGGTAAATCGACATATATGGTCAGAATACAGACACACGGGATTTTAACACAGCAAAGAAGCGAGCTGGGCGACATTCCTCTTATAATGTGAACAAACTACTCCACAGGTTTGTTGACTTTGCGGTGTTAGAGGTAAAGGTGACGCTACTGTTTTTACAAAGGTTTAAACAAATGTTTACTCTGAATGCTTTTTTTTTAAAAAAATGATCATAAGTCGTTTGTCTAATAGACATCATCAGAAATGAAGAGATTTTTCTGCTGTTCAGTTAGTTACTGTGCAATTGAATACCCTTTTGATTCAATATGTTTATTACATTGTTGACCTTTTAACTATTTTAGTCAGGCAAAAAGTTATGTTCATTACTGTATAACGTATTGTCACTGTTAAGCTGTTGACTTTTAAATAATAGATTTAGCTTGTGCTATTCTTCAAATTAAGTATTGTAGTGACACACTTATCAATGGTTTCATGAGTTCGTCAGTGGAAAGAGTTTATTCAGCACAGTAGAAAAAAATCTCTATTAACATGTGTGTAGTTTGAATACTGCAGTAGTTTATTATTATTATTCCAGGATAAATTTTGTGCAGTTTTTTTCACAGTATGTCATGAAATCTTGTCTACACTAGTGTGTTTATTATTTTTTAACCATGGTTATTTATTGTCAAATATATAATAATTGTATGAATTAACTTATTTTATTTCAGGTCCTCATAGCGGCCAACTTTGTGACTCATGCTCCACCTGGAGAGTTCAATGAGGTCTTCAATGGTAAGAAGTTGGCAATCCTGAATGTTTTAAGTTAAAAAAAAATCTTTAGTCAATTTTTCTGACTCCAGTAAAATTGACTATTTATCAATGTGCCTCAAATTACACCATACAGCTATGGAGGGCCGTTTTATTCACAGATGACTAAATGGATGCTGTTATTTACCAATAATTACTAAATTAATAAACACTTTATCAAGAAATAAAGGTCATATTTAGTAGGATATTTGTAAATAATTCATAAGTAATAGTGTTTAATTTTGAACAAAAAGACTTTCCCTACACAAGTGCATTTGTCTTTAACAGCACTTTAATAACCCAGTACTGCTGAGTCAGAAAATGCCTCGATGTGAATGCCGATCTGCGGGTTCAGATTGAAGGACTTCTCTTTCTAAAAGCTTTTACAGTAAAATGATGATGTAGTAATCATTACAGAACATAGTAATGAGTTTTTATTGTACACTTTTTAAATTTCTTTGCCCTCTAGAAAGCACTTAATGGTTTCTCTTTGTCTCTCTAGATGTTCGGCTTCTTCTCAATAATGACAACCTCCTCAGAGAGGGGGCGTCACAGTAAGTAACATCTGACCTTCATCAGAAATGCAAATAATCATTCAATCATTTAGTCAATTTGAAAGTGTGAATATCTTCAAATGTGTCGTCTTCCAGTCTGTGCAAAGCCTGTTCTTTAATTATTTTGACTTTTTTTAATGTCGGCTTTGTTTTTGTTCAATCACTTTTTTTGTTTCCCAGGTCATTTGCCCAGTACAACATGGATCAGTTTACTCCAGCCAAAATCGAGGGATATGAAGAACCGGTACGCTTTGTTCAGAAAACTATATGATAGAAAAGGTTTATACTGGGCAATTCTTCAGTATTCTTGTCAATTTACTCTTCTTTTTTTTTTCTTAGGTTCTGATCACAGAGCATGGTGACTTGGGTCAGGGACGTTTCTTGGATCCTCGTAACCGTTTATCGTTTCGCTTCGATCACTTGAGGAAAGAGGTCAGCGACGTTCAGCCGTACGACGGAGAGGGGGCTCTGAGAAGCTGGAGGGACGCTTGTGATACTGCCCTTAGTGTCTATGTCAAAGAGCACTACCTTTCAGGATTCTGCACGGTACGTTGCACTAGAGCCTTGGGCTGCATAAAATTGAACATCGTTTACTTCTAATATCTGTATGTTGCAGGTGTATGAGAAAACAGTTGACGGTCAACAGACGATTATAGCCTGCATCGAGGGACATCAGTTTCAACCCAAAAACTTCTGGTACAGCTTTCTTTCTTAAAATAAATATTTAATATCACATCCAAATGTTTTAATAAATTAACTTTACCATGTAGCCTTGTGTTGCCTGCAAAGTAATGCCTGCTCTGCTTTTTCTTACAAAGGAACGGTCGCTGCAGGTCAGAATGGAAGCTGACTCTGGGTCAGTCCACAGCTCATGTGGTTGGAGTTTTGAAAATCCAGGTCAGTGAGGGAATCTAATTTCAGATCAGGACTACATAAATCATTCAAAGTAGACGTGCAACATTTTTGTCTCTTCCATTTGATGTTGTAATAATCATAGCCATTTGCTTTTCTGCTTCACGCAGGACATTACCAATATTTCTAAGGATATTGAGCTAAATTTCACTCCAATCATGGAAACAATAAATTGAATCTCCTGCCCACTTTTTTGTGAATTGTTTAGCTAAAGACTCTTACGAAATTGTATAGCAAAACTCTCAGAAAAACTACATTGGATGCCCCTAACTAAAAATCTTTGATAATTCCATATAATGTGCCAGAGATGGTCCTCAGCCTGGTTCCGCAGGGCCCACTGTTCTGCAGACATTTGATTAAACTTGAAAGACTGTGGATCCTGGGATCAGCATGGTACGAGGGAATAAGTACTGCAGCACATAGCTACTGACTGCAGAACTGACACCTGTTTAGTCCTGTTAATTCTGTCTAAGATTCAACCATTGTAAATCCATGGGTTTCTTTTTGAAGGCAGGTTTTTCCTGTAGTTCTTCTTGAAAAACCTGAGTGAAGCTGTTTAGTGATAGGGTAGCTACCAACTGTGTAAACCTGTGTGGAATAGAGTCACTCTCCCCATTCCTTGTGATCTGGGAAGTACTTTGACAGAAAAGTTTCATAAAAGTTGTGTAAACCACAAAAGGTTTATTTTTCTTTCATTAGTAAAATGTCTTATATTTCAATGATATTGATATGATAATGATGTTGATGCGTTTCAAAGATATTCGAGCTTTAACAGGAGTTTTGTGGAGGTTATGGACTAGTATTTAAACATCCTAATACAGCGTTATGTCTTTGTTCAGGTGCATTATTATGAAGATGGGAACGTCCAGCTGGTCAGCCATAAGGAGGTTGAAAACTCAGTACCCGTAACTGTAAGTGACAGTTTTGTATGATCTCCGCTATAATTTGCAAACAGTTTAAGATGACTTACTCAGCTGCAGTGTTAGAATACAGTAGGATGATTTTATGTTTCATCTCGCAGAGTGAAAGCCAAACTGCGAAGGAATTTATTGACATAATTAGGTCTGCAGAAAACGAATACCAGGTACGTATCAGATATTTTTATATACCTGACCCTACACACTTTGCAATTGTTCATAAAAAACATTTTAATATTGGCACCTTGTTTTGTTGTCCTAAGACTGCAATCATTGAAAACTACCACACCATGTCTGACACGACATTCAAGGCCCTGCGTCGCCAGCTGCCTGTCACACGCACCAAGATCGACTGGAATAAGATCTTAAGCTACAAGATTGGCAAGGAAATGCAGAATGTCTAGAAGAGGGTCAGGTAATGACCAGGATGATGCACACTCCTGTGGACCCACAACCCATCTACTATATATGCGCAAGACTAACCAAAGCATAACTTTATTAATGCGGGGGAAGGAAGTAAAATAAAACTGTAACTTGATGTTTGCAGACAGTTGGGCACAAATATGTCTGCTATAAGGAAGGTGTTGGTATTACAAAAATAACAATAATGATCATGGTTTGGAGAACGGTGTTACTTTTTTTCTTCTTTTTTTTTATCTGTTCGGACAGTGCAGGGCTGTGCTCAGGACTGGGTCGGGAAAAAAAAAATCTCTGTTTAAGTAATTGCAGAACTCCATAGCTTCAGGTTACAAAATTCAGATATTTGTCTTTGTGAAATTAATCCTGCGCTGCGTTCAGAGTTACAGCTCTCTGCACACAGGGCACAAACCAGCTGCTGACAAAATTCAAGCACACAATCTCATATCAGGGTTTGACTTTCGTAGAACATGAATTTTCTGAAAGGTTGCTTTTCTTGTCATTGTTTACCTTGCATGATTGGACTGAAAATCAACTTCACTAGTGGAATTGTTATATGGTCAGAAAAGGAAAGACGGTTATAGTGTTGCTTCTCTGTGATGCATAATCCAAATGAAATTCATTTAAACACAGCACAAAGCCTGACACAGCCCTGTTGCACAAGTGCTCCGACAGCTGTATGTTTTTCTGTCAGGTTTGAGGGAATGTTCACTTGTTTTCTCCGTTGAGCTCCACTAATGCGTTATCTCTCTGTTCATGCAAGTTGTGACGACAGAAGAAAGATAAAGCCACCTCTGCTCTGCTGCATCCATCTGTTCTCTCTTTTTGGTATCAACTTTGCTGTAAATCATTTTCCTTTGGTTATGAAGGAAAGCATCGTCATATTAACCAAATTTATTTGCCAAAATCTCTTTCCTATGGTAAAGAACTCCATCTTCCTGCTTTTTGTGTGTAAAATTTCTATTTTAATATGCTGTCTTTTTGTTGGAGTCTTAGTACATTGCACTCATAATTGTTCTGACTGTGTATAAGTCGATGCCAAGTGAATGCAAAGCAGTCGCCATATGGCAAGATGATATACTGTAAATGTAGCGTGACTCCTATCAGGCAACATCATTCTCTGTTCTACATGTCTTATGAGTTGGCTGGCACCTGATCAGTTACTTGTTAGCTATGCTATGTGCTGTTCAAATTTCAATATACAGTATAATACAACTGTGTGCCGATCATTTACAAAGTTAAAGACTGTACTGCCCCATCCTGTTCAAATAAACTGACTTACAATCCAATTATTTACTTCATTCCTTGATAAATGTACACCGATATAAACACAATTGGTAATAAAGTGTGTCTTTCCACTAGATTAAAAAAAATAGAGTTTTTAAAAGGCACATTGAATATAAACAGCTAATCCCTATTTCTGTGTTTTTGGGTTGTTGGCATCACAACAGAAACAAGAGCTAAGCCTCTGTAGATGCTGGTTATTGAGCAATGTGACTTGAGTTAAAACGTGTTAAAACTGGTTCAGCCTTGTGTCTGAGGCGGAGTTTCACGACCCTGACGGACGTTACCAAGAACGGAAAGGCTGAAGCAAACGGTGAGGATAATTGTCAACAGTCATAATTTTCCCGTCTGATTGGTTTTGGTACATTTGTACCACTGGTGAAATGAGCTGAAATCTGAAGAGAAAAATGAATACACAACTCTGGGGGGGAAAAAACAAAACGAGTTTAGTTCCAAGAGAACCTTTACTAGTATGAAACCAGCTTTCTTCTCTCTGTGCAAAGACCTGTAAAAACTTTACACTCTGAAGATATTAATTTCTCGCCTTTTGGTTCTCGGAGCCAACTGAACAATCAAAAAGCTTGCAAGTTAGCAAATTCAACTCATTTGGACTAAAGAAAAACCATATGTGAGAAAAAGCTGTTCCAGCTTATATTTTGCATGTGTGAGCAGAACCTGGGTAAACAGTTAAGTATTCATAACATCACATTTACGGTAATGAAATCTGGCACTTCCACTCTAGTGGTGATCTTCATGAGTTGCTTCAATGTGTTCAGTTGTAGCCAAATTTTCAATTCCTAATCACCTTTTGTGATGTCATCAGAGGCTCTTGCCCAAAGTAGATCTTATGTTTGTTAAAAAGCAACTTAAAACAAATCAAATAGAAAATCTGACCATCACATGTTCTATAGGTGAAAAAGTATAGTGTTCCTATCAGGAGCTCCAAATATGCCGCTTTTATTTTATTAGCTCAGACTGCAAGAAAGACAGATGATTCATCACTTGAAGGAATGGACAATTTATTTAAAGCACTGAATACTTATAGTGTTAATGATATGAGCATTCACTAGTGATAACAGAACAGAACCCCAGGCAGGTACATATATGACTTTAAATAAATTGGCAAATCTAATGTGATTAAGTTGATTACTGCTTTCAAAGTAAAAACATGTTAAAAAAATAAGGTGATAGACCAATAAAAATAAAATAATCTTGTGTGTAGTTCTTCTACAAGACACAGTTCTATATAAAATTGACAAACACATACATATACAGTATAAATTGTCACAATTGTGTATCAAAGTATGGACATCTAAAATATTTACTGTGTGGCATAATGAAGCAACATTTTCAGCTTGTGTAGAGCAGAATTCAACATTCCCTGGATATGCTGTGTTCATATAAATTGTGCTGATGTGTAGTCGATGCAGTGCAAAATGTGCTCTCCCTTTTTCAAGACAAGTCTCAGTGTTTTCATGACAAGTAAAAACAAAACAACACATGCATCAAATGTTCATTCATAGGAAAAGATTTCTTGACACATTTACAATAATAATAATAATAAAAAAAGATGTGGTCCATCTCCATAAAAATTGCATAGTGACTCACAATAAAAGCATTTAAAAACCTTTTTTTGTCTTTGTAAAATTGTAATAGCTACATGCTTGCTATGCTCTACTAGCCGTACATTTGAGAAATACTTGTTATTTTGGGTTTGCTTCTGGACAGTTTGAGTTGCAAAGGTTTGACGAGTAAATCCATAAGTGAAAACAAGCAATTCACTAGCTCAGCTCAACTCCAGTCCGTTTGATTTGTCAGAATTTAAGGTTGGTTTTAACTGGTGGCTGAGGCTCAAGCTCATAGTTAAAATTCAGAAATTTGACATTTAGGGTAACTACATACTGATAGCAATGTAAATCATAAAAACTAACTTCAATAAAGGAATTTGTAATCTCTTTTAAATCATTTTTACCAATTGTTTCTCATGTTGTGCTTTTGAGGTAGGAACAAACAATGCATCCATTATACACCACCTTGAAAATACGTTCATACTTCAAACTTTTTCATGTTTTCCACTTTATAACCACAAACCTTTATGTATTGCATTGAGATTTCAAGTGATAGACCAATGCAAAGTTTAGCAGACAAAAACACCACATGGTTCAGACTTTATTTTTTTACAGAGAAAATATAAAAATGTGTGGGTTTTATAATGCATTCACCTCCTTTTACTGCGATACCCTTAAATAAAATGTAGTGCAACCATTTGTCTTAATTCTGCTGATTAGTAAACTGAATTCCTCTGGGTAATAAATTAGTCCCAGATGTTTGTTGTAGAATATTACCGAACAAACCGCATCACCAAGACCAAGGAATGCAGCAGACAGGTCAGAAAATGGTGGCTGTGAAAACTATTTACTAAGAGGATCAGTACACTAATGCTACTTTGCACCAGCCTATCTCACATTATGGCTACAACCTACAACACATCGATGGTTGAAGCTATAATAGACACAATGTGAAAAAAGCTTAAAGGGTATGACTTTTTTTTTTTTTACAAGGCGTTTTAATTTTCAATGCCAATGTTCGATGTCTTAAACTTAGTTAACATCAGAAACTGAAGAAGCTGATTTCTTCAACAATTAGCTTGCACGGTCTGGAAGATTAGGCACTAGGATAAGACCAGGTCTGATTCCTTGGCTCCCTCCTGCCCACTGCCGCTGTGCCCACAGTTCCCCGTAAGCTCTGGGAAGAGGCTGGTCCGAGGAGAGTGATTTGGGGAACCTGGAGTTGGACTCATGCCGGGCCTTTTAGGAGGGATTGGAGGAGGATGGGTCTTCTCTGAACGAGGAGTGAGAGGAGAGCGAAAGCCCGGAGATAATGGCCCTGAAGAAGGCGGCCTCCCCCCCGTAGGAGACGCGGCCAGATTGCGGTAGTCTGTGCCAAATGGTGAGTTGTTAATTGGCGCGGATTTCACTCCGGCCTGCTGGCTGGTGAAGCGGGACAGCACCTGAGTGACTGTGCTGCGGGCCAGCTGCTTAGCCGGGCTGTGCTCTTGCGGAGGAGGAGTGGATGCGGTGGTTGGAGAGAGGTCCCTTGGGGAAAGAGGCCCACCGTGTTGCTGCTGCTGATCGAGCTCAGCCTGACTCTGAAACTTGTGTCTGGCGGCCTGAAATCTCTGGTTGACTCCAGCCTGGTAGGACTGAAGGAAGCCCGGGCTGCCCAGACGCTTCGCTAGAACTGGAGAGGAAACGGGGGAGGAGGAGAGGGAAGAGGAGGCCGTGCTGGAGGGAGAGTGAGGATGAGGAAAGGGGTGAATAGGGGAATGGAGAAGGGTTCCACCTCCATTATCCACTCCGTTTTCTGCTCCTTTCACTTCATGTGTTAATGGTTCTGTCTCTTTATGAGATTGAAGGCCATTGACCTTTGGCACAGTAGAGGATTTTGGAGTAATCTTTCCATCCGTCTCAGTCTGAACAGAACTGGACGCCATCTTGCCCTGTGACTCCTTCACCTCGGTGCAGAGCCTCTTTTACCTCTGTTTTACTTTCCTGAGGCTCAGCCAGCCTTTTTCTAAGTTCTTTCACTTGTTTTTCAAGCTCTCTGCCCTTTTCCTCCTCCGCCTCTAGTCTGGCTTTCAGCTGCTCCCTTTCGGCATCGAACTCAGCCGTCTGCCTCTCCGACTTGACCTCCAGCTGGGCCACCCTGTTCTTCTCGTACTCAAGAACTTGCTGGAGCTTCTCGAGGGCGCAGGTCTCTTCCTGCAGCAGCATGTGGAGCTGAGAGACCCTCTGCGCCTCTTCCTGAGCTTGGCTGCTGGCCTTCTGGAGCTCCAGCGTCAGACTGGAGGAGAGCTGCTGCTCCTGGGACAGCGACTCCTCCACCTTGCTCACCACTTGTGCCTGTTCCTTCTCCAACCTCTGCACCGTTGCATGCTCCACCTCCAGCTTAGAAAAGAGAAACAGAAATGTGAAGGCGAGTGGGTCTTCCGCTTTTGTCCACAAGGAGGCAACACTGCGCTGCTTGTTTGACAACACAAAAGCTTTTTAAGTTTTTTATCCTTTTTTGCACAAAACATTTTCAAATCCAAATGATCTATTTACATTATATGTGCTGTAAAATACTTTTATCACTGTATTTAGCAGTCTTACTGTTAGTCATTTA
This sequence comes from Poecilia picta, assembly GCA_033032245.1. Classification (NCBI taxonomy): domain Eukaryota; kingdom Metazoa; phylum Chordata; class Actinopteri; order Cyprinodontiformes; family Poeciliidae; genus Poecilia; species Poecilia picta. Next base: position 16,311,465 of record CM065359.1, on the reverse strand, counting down.
TGCATCATTTATGTAACGCTGATTAGATTCTATGAGAAAGTTTAATTTACTTTACTAAACTAAACACATAATTTAAATGGGACCCACAATTTTACATTTACAAAGTTTTACATTTCTGGTGGGAATGCGTGACCTACTTCTATCTAATCGTTCCTGGACCTCTTTAGATATGCTTCTCCTAAGCAAACCACACCTGAATCATAAAGAGGTAAGATAAAAAAAAAATAAAAAAAAACATGAAATATGTGTCATTAAAGTGTCCGAAGAGGCACAGAAAGGAGGTCATTGTTCATGTTTCATCTTGTAAAAGAATTATCTGCTTGCATGGCATGTTTATGGACAGTCCAGTTGCTTTTCGGTCATCAGAGGGTGAATGGGCTGGTTCTAACCTTTGTTGAGTATTAAAAGGAAAGAGGAGGTGATGAAATACAACCATGTGTTTGAAAGGAAAAGGCAGGAGAGCCTAAAGAAGTCACCGAGGGGACCCTGTGTTACATAAGGCCCCTGTGTAATTGTGCGCTCACAGCGTGTGTTTGCCAGCTGACCTTGCATTAGATGTGAACATCCATTATCTCAGGTTTCCTGAGGCCATAAAGCCCCATGGCTGCTGGACAACTGAACAATGGCCTCTTCCTCATCTGTTTCCCATGGAACAGTTATGGGCTTGTGCTTACAGTAAGAGCGCCTCTGTGCGTGTGTAAATTTTATAAAGGCCAAGCCCTCTCCACCCTTCTGGGTTACACAGAGGAGCTACCTCTGACGCATCTCTGCTCATTTTGTGTTTGATCACAGCGAGACTATTTTTTAAAGAGAAAGCATGCGGTGCGGACGAATACGTGAGACAGAAACAGAATTATCTTCAACAGAAGTTCCCATCTGCAGCGTATTACACAAGTGCTCGCTTGAGCTTTTTCATATTTTGTCACAAACTTTTATTGAGGCTCTAGGAGAAAATCCAGGGGACTACCACAATTACAATCAAAGCAGACATTTTTGCCCTCAGTCCATCCAAATAAACCTCATCTAGGCTCACACATCCTACATGGCCTTTGAAAAACGATAACTTAAGATTTTTGATCAAATGTCTACTATGAATTTGTTATCAACAAAAAAAGACTTGTGCAAAACAGAGATTGGATCCGTTTTCTTTCATATTTTTCTTTCCTTCAAAATGATGTAAAATGGCACAAAGTTTTCAACTAAATCACAAGAAAAATAAATCTAAATTGTTGATCTGTTGTGAAAATTCACTTTTACAAAAGCTTTTAAAACCTGCATTTGTTATTATATTCAGTTTAAACACATTGGTTGTCTATTCATTACTTTTAGCTTTTTCATGGAAGCTTCAAAAGACCCAAAGAGCCATTTGTGGCTCCAGAACTGAAGGTTGCAGTCGCTAACCACTTTGTGTTTCTGTTTCTTATAAGTAGCTGGAAAAAAAAGACATTTCATATTGTAGATTCAATGTGGCAAAATCCGAAAGTGTTCAAGGAACTTAATATGTTTTTACAGTACAAGGCACTCACATAGTAACAGTTTTCTCTAAGCTTGACATGTCACACACACACACACCACACACACTCACACACACACACACACACACACACACACACACACACACACACACACACACACACACACACACACACACACACACACACACACACCACACACACACACACACACACACACACACACACACACACACACACACACACACACACACACACCTGTTGCAGCAGCTTATCTCTTTCTGTCTCGAGAACAAAGACATAGTCAGCACGCCGAGCAGATTCCTGGGCACACCGCTGTTTCTCCTCCTCCAGAGCGGTGATCATCTTGAACAAAGACACAGACAAGTGATCACATTAGGAGCTAATGTGTAGACATGTTTAGTGAAGCGCATGAAAGTGATGTAGTTCCCGTTAAGTCATTTACAGGTAAAGTCATGGAGCAATAACCTAGTTGTAAACCAAACAAGCTGATTTAGTCCATCTATACATTTATGTAACACCAACAAAGATCCAATTTGCAGTGGAAACAAAGACTAAACCACGGATCTCACTACTAGACACATATACACAACAAATTCGGTGACCAAATTTCCCGCCTTGTGTGTCTTTGGCCGCGTTGCAACCTCAAATCGCAGACCTGAAACATGAACTACTGACTGCATATGGTCATCGTTTGCTATTTACCCTCCTGTGTCTGCTCTCGGCAGCAGCCAACTGTCCCATCATCCTCTCCTGCATCCTCTTACAGTGAGTCATGACCAGTTTCAGCACAGCCAGAGGGTTTGGGCCCACCGCCCGGCCATGCGGATGTGCTTGGGGTTGCCTGATTGCGGTCTGGCGCTCTGCGGCTTCTTCGTCCCGCTGCAGGGCCAGGAATGGATCGCTGAGGTCATACTGCCCATAGCGGTCTTGGACAAACTCATCTCGGTGTTGGGCCTGAGGACACACAACAAATATGTAGAGTTAGGGACTTCTGTTAGGTGTCTGAGGATGGGGCTCACCTTGAATTGTGTGCGACTAAGCTTGTTTATTTTTAAAAATATAACTAGAGAAGGGTTTTCTTCTTATGAACAAATATAGAATTATAACAAAAAACAGAGGCAAAAAGAGACTATGTTTTTAAAAAGCAAAGGAAAAAAAAGTTTATTCCCACTTGTGTTTTGGTTGATGACATCACAAGAGGTACAGGACACAATACTAAGTGGAGACTTAGTGGATTATTGTGGCTTCTTGTTGAAAACATTTTCTTTGTTGTTGTTGTTTTTTTCTTCTAAAATCTGAGATGCTTTGGTCCAATGGTGTATTTAAAGGGAATTTAAATAAGAACATGCAAATGAGGGAAAATCAAGATAAATAGAATTAGACCTCGCCATAGTAAATTTGTCTTTGTGAGAGTATCTTATTAAAAATAACATCTTACGGCTACAAAAAATAATTAGAAAAACTAACAGTGGCAGGTTGCAATATAGGTGACAAACTATATCTGAAGTGAGTTCCATCTATTTTACTGAAAATCCTGGGATGTGTCAGTGCACATTTCGTTTCGGGAGGACACACACTCAGAAGAAAGATGTGCAGGCATGTTTGTGTTCGTATGTGTTCATATGTGTTCAGGAAGTCTGCGCCGGGCGCTGTTATCATCAGCAGGAGAGCAAGCAGATGGCCGTTCCTATCAACCTAAACACAAAGAGATGAGGCGCTGCTGTCCCACCCCCACATGGGGAAGATGTTAACTCCTCCCCGGGGATGCAGGGGTGAAGAATTGAGACATTAAACATCTTCCTTACTCACATACATCACTTTCAGCTTCTAAAAAAAAAAAAAAAGAAAAAAGAAAGGTAAAATTATATTAAACCAAAATTACATTTGTTTAAAAGCAAACACTAAGCTATGGCTAACAAAGTCTTATAGAAAACTAAACTTTAGGGCGCATATGTTAAGCTGTTTTAAGTGAAACAGTATGGGGCCTCATTGACCTCCGCCCTGGTCACAGTGTCATCAGGGGGTCTCATTAGCTTCACAACAGTTTGTTGGTTTGCGTTCTTGGGGCATTCGGGGTCAGTTCTGTGTCTTGGTGATTAAAGCACAGGCGGAAGAGTTCACACCGTTTGACATTAGGACACCTATAATTTTCTCCTTATGCAGTCTTCAGCAGAATCTCTAGTCCACAAGCTTACACTGCACCACTAAGCGTCGCTCCGTTCTTGACTCAGACCTCCTCATTTCTCAGGTTTTTGTCAGCTCCTTTTCCCGTGTGCCTCCAGAAATTAGCCAGTTTGAACACACATTCACTCCCTGAGGGCTCGGAGCGAGAAGGGTATATTTGCGGCTTGTTTTCAGTTTGAACCAAGACTTTGGCTCTATGCCAAGGAAACTTAACAGAACTTGTACTCTCTCGGTTCTTTTTCTTTTTACAATATCATGCTTTGCCTCCAGATCTGATACAGTGCTCTTCAAGGCACGAGCCCCAACTCTTGTAGTGTTTATACTTTTGCAAGAAAACTTTTAATTAATTTGTGAGTAAGCCAGCATGTTTATGTGCATTTTACTTTAAAGTAGACCTGCTAAATGGCCAAAACTGTGCTCTTCTATGGTTGGCCTTACGCTGCAGGCTTTAAATAGACCACTGCACTTTGAGTGTATGCAGAGGCCCAGTCCTGCATGAGGCTTTTTTTTTTTGTCAGGATAGGTCTGATCATAATGACAGGGTGTGTTTTCCTTTATGACAGGGCACAACAGGCGAACCCTGTCGGCTGTCGAGCTCTTATCCCTGCCCGGCAGCTGATGACAAATGCTCCTTATAGCAAGTCGTGGGAAAGTACACATTATTGTGAATAATTTACAGCTGTATTTTGTATTCGGAATTATGTTGAATTTTAATCAATGTACTTGAGTGTGTCACCTTCTATTGGATTCCTTGCAGCGAAAGGTGCAAGTTTGAAAAAAAAAAAAGAAAAAAAGATTTTTTTCACCTGGGAACACTGTCAGTCAGTCACCTACAGCCTCGGGGTGAGGGGTGGGTGGGGGGGCAGGGGGGGAGGTCTCTGTAAGCTGAACTGAGCCACAGAGTTCTGTTCTCCCCTGTCAGATAATGAAGTCAGCAGTGAACATGAACTAAAATCCCAGCAGCGAAATGTACTGGTTACATTTCTCCAATTACAAATCTAAAGTTCTCATTCCTACTCAGCTGCATCTATCACCGGCAAAGAGCAAAGGACAGTCACACACCTCCGGTGGCTTGCAGAAGTATCTGTGTCTCGCAAACTTATCATATTTTGCAACCACAAATATCAATGTCTTTTATAGGAACTTTATGTGACAAAGTGACACAAAGTGACACGTAGCTTTCGGGGGGAAAGGAAAATCGAATTGTTTTAATTAATTATTTCTCATTACAAATATAAAAAATCTGAAAAGTGTGGTGTGCATAAGTATTCTGAACCACCTTCAAAGGGTCACAAATTCACATCTTTATGGCTATCTGTTACTAAACAATTCCAGTTCAGTCAGGTTGCATAGCAACATTATAAATCTCGCCACACACTCCCCCATTATGTTTAGGTGTGGATATTGATTGGGCCGTTGCAGCAGATAAATATTCTTTGATCTAATCAGGTCTTTTTCTGGGTGTGGTTGTATCTTTATTAGTTATTGTGATGCTGAAAGGCAAACCAGCCTCAAGTCTATTGCAGCTCCAAACATGTTTTCTTCCATGACATTCTTGTATTTAGTTCTGCCTGTCTTCACATAAACTTTGAAATAGTTATTTGACCCTGTTAAATAAATAAATAATAATTAAAAAAACATCCATCAAGCATGCTGCTGCCACCATATATAGTCACTATTCCCTGTGCGAGCCACATTTGGGCTGCGCCACACTTTCTTTCAACAATGGCTTCTAGCCACTCTTACATTGAAACCATACTCATAGTGCATGACATACAGTCATCCTGCAGACTGATTCTTCCATCTGAGCGTTGAATGCCTTATCATCCCCATGCTATTGGGATGATAAGGCTTAATTCACCGCACACAAAAAATAATGTGCTATGAAGCATTGGGGTGTTACAGAGTGTTTGTAATTATGTTTTTGCAGACTGGTATTATACATTTTAAGCATGTTTTAGCATACAGCTTCAATAATTTATACTAATGGAAAACAAAAAATATAAATGAAAAGAATTTAACTGAAGACCCTTATGATGGAAACGAACTTTGAATCTGGCGTTCCCTCGCCCGGACGCGGGTCACCGGGGTCCACTCTGGAGCCAGGCCTGGAGGTGGGGCACGATGGCGAGCGCCTCGTGGCCGGGCTTTTAACCACGGAGCCCGGCCGGGCTCAGCCCGAAGAGGAGACGTGGATTCCCCTTCAAATGGGCTCACCACCTGTCGGAGGGGCCAAAGGGGTCGGGTGCTGTGTGTTACGGGCGGCGGCCGAGGGAGGGGACCCTGGCGGTCTGATCCTCGGCTGCAGAAGCTGGCTCTTGGGACGTGGAACGTCACCTCTCTGGTGGGGAAGGAGCCGGAGCTAGTGTGCGAGACTGAGAGGTTTCGGCTAGAAATAGTCGGCCTCACCTCGACACGTGGCTCTGGTTCTGGAACCAGTCTCCTTGAGAGGGGCTGGACGTACTTCCACTCTGGAGTTGCCCACGGCGAGAGGCGCCGGGCAGGAGTGGGCATACTTGTTGCCCCCCATCTTGGCGCCTGCACGTTGGGGTTTACCCCGGTGAACGAGAGGGTAACCTCCCTCCGCCTACGGGTGGGGGCGGGTTCTGACTGTTGTCTGTGCTTACGGGCCGAACAGCAGTTCAGATTACCCACCCTTCTTGGAGTCCTTAGAGGGGGTACTGGAGAGGCCCCTCCTGGGGACTCCCTTGTTCTGCTGGGGGACTTCAATGCTCACGTGGGCAATGACAGTGAGACCTGGAGGGGCGTGGTTGGGAGGAACGCCCCCCCTGATCTGAACTCGAGTGGTGTTCTGTTGTTGGACTTCTGTACTCGTCACGGTCTGTCCATCACGAACACCATGTTCAAGCATAAGGGTGTTCATACGTGCACTTGGCACCGGGACACCGTAGGCCGCAGTTCGATGATCGATTTTGTCGTCGTTTCATCGGATCTGTGGCCGTATGTCTTGGACACTCGGGTGAAGAGAGGGGCGGAGCTGTCCACTGACCACTACCTGGTGGTGAGTTGACTCCGGTGGTGGGGGAGGAAGCCGGTCAGACCTGGCAGGCCCAAACGTGTAGTGAGGGTCTGCTGGGAACGTCTGGCGGAGTCCCCTGTGAGACGGAGCTTCAACTCCCACCTCCGGCAGAACTTCGAACACGTTCCGGGGGAGGTGGGAGACATTGAGTCTGAGTGGACCATGTTCCGTGCCTCCATGGCCGAGGCGGCTTATCGGAGCTGTGGCCGCAAGGTCGTTGGTGCCTGTCGCGGCGGCAACCCCCGAACCCGTTGGTGGACACCTTCGGTGAGGGATGCTGTCAAGCTGAAGAAGGAGTCCTATGGGGTCTTTTTGGCCTGTGGGACTCCAGAAGCAGCTGATGGGTACCGGCGGGCGAAGCGGCATGCGGCTCGGGTGGTCGCTGAGGCCAAAACTCGGGCGTGGGAGGAGTTTGGAGAGGCCATGGAGAAAGACTTCCGTACGGCTTCGAGGCGATTCTGGTCCACCATCCGGCGTCTCAGGAGGGGGAAGCAGTGCAGCACCAACACTGTTTATAGTGGGGATGGTGTGCTGCTGACCTCGACTCGGGACGTTGTGGGTCGGTGGGCGGAATACTTCGAAGACCTCCTCAATCCCACCGACATGCCTTCTGTTGAAGAAGATCGTGATCTGCGGCTCTCGCTGAAACGGTTCGCGGCCGAGTGTGAAGCGGCCGGGATGAGGCTCGGTGCCTCCAAATCCGAGGCCATGGTCTTGAGCCGAAAAAGGGTAGAGTGCCTTCTCCGGGTCAGGGGGGTCGTCCTGCCTCAAGTGGAGGAGTTTAAGTATCTGGGGATCTTGTTCACGAATGAGGGAAGAAGGGAGCGGGAGATCGACAGGCGGATTGGGGCGGCGTCTGCCGTGAAGCGGGCGCTGTACCGGTCCGTCGTGGTGAAGAGAGAGCTGAGTCAAAAGGCGAAGCTCTCGATTTACCAGTCGATCTACGTTCCCACCCTCATCTATGGTCATGAGCTTTGGGTCATGACTGAAAGAACGAGATCACGGATACAAGCGGCCGAAATGGGTTTCCTCCGCAGGGTGGCCGGGCTCTCCCTTAGCGATAGGGTGAGAAGCTCGGTCATCCGGGAGGGACTCAAAGTAGAGCCGCTGCTCCTCCACGTCGAGAGGAGCCAGTTGAGGTGGCTCGGGCATCTGGTCAGGATGCCTCCTGGACGCCTCCCTGGTGAGGTGTTCCGGGCACGTCCCACGGGAGGAGGCCCCGAGGAAGACCCAGGACACGCTGGAGGGACTATGTCTCTCGGCTGGCCTGGGAATGCCTTGGGGTTCCTGGAGGAGCTGGAAGAAGTGGCTGGGGAGAGGGAAGTCTGGGCCTCCCTTCTGAAGCTGCTGCCCCGCGACCCGATCCCGGATAAGCGGAAGAAAATGGATGGATGGATGGAAAAAAACATTTTCCCATTTGGAGAATTAACTTTTTATAAACATTCAAATTTGACATTTAGAAAATTCTGAGTCTGATAAAACTGACCATTTATGCCAACATTTACAAGCCATACGTCTGATATACACCACATATATCTGTTTTAAAGCATAATTTTGCAAAGAACTTCTGAAACTGTGACAATATTAGGTTAATACATTTTCTAAACACTTTAATCATTGATTTTCTGAAATTAAATCATAAATATTCCTATTCTTATATAACTGTTATGGTTAAGATTTTTTCCAAAAAGAAAATAAATTGGCATTACTATTGTAAAAAAAGTAACAGCTTTCACAGGAAGGAGAGTAAATTACTGCATTAAAAGTGAAGAGCTACACTAGCTGCTGAAACTAAAATTCCATGTTTAGCTGGCTGAAAGGAAACCTAGAAAAAAAATAACTGGTACTTTCTTTTATAGCTAAAAATGCAAAGCGATGTAAAGTGCTCTGTAGTTTCATTTTTAAATGTCCATTGAACTCAGTCTTAAGTGCTCCAACTCCTTTGAGATTGAGAACTAATGGCAGAAAAATGAACTTGTCTGGGCAAGTGTTCCACTTCTAGACAATACTTGGCCTGGGAACAGGATTAAAGTCTCTAAATAAAAACTGAATGAACTGCAGAAAGACAGAGCTGAGATTGTAGACCTCTCCTTTATTAAGGGTAATTAACTGTGTGCTTAGAACTCAAACCGTATCCCCCGCACCTGCCACCCACACATTAACCACAGATGGCATTTAGATAAATGCAAAGCACCAAAACAAACATCTCAGAGTAATGTTTAACTGCCTCAAAAAACACAGTTTCTGATGAAACAGAGAAGCGGCTTGTTGTCAGCCCTTGAACACACATTGCTTTGGGCATAACATGTAGTGTCACTGGGTGGAACAAGGAAATACTTTGGTTTATCTTCAGAAGGAGTCAAATATTAAACTGTGAGGTAATTCATTGACCTGTTGCCTAGTTATGCCTTCATGAGAAATTCACTTTTTATATATTTGCTGTGAATGGCAGCGTTAGAAGGATTTTTATTTATAATCAGGGTCTAGATATAAAACGGGACAAATAAGCACAATAAAGTAATAAACTAAATTTATGTTGCTCTAATTGGGAGACTGTCACTGCAGTATAGTATGCATTGGTGCCACCAGGTCAGGCCTAACATAACATACACAGTTTTGAAGCTTTAAAAGGGAAACCTATTGATACTTTCAGCTCCGGTTTTCCTTAAACATGTCCAAATTGGGCTTTGCCTCTCGAGTAGCTTTGGTGTACACACTCTTATCTGCGTGGCCTACTCCTGCCAGGCTCTATTGTTTATGGAGTCAGGAAAACATGTCAGCCTGCAAAAATAGACAAAACATTTTAGGACTACAGGATGTGACATCATATGGAAAAAAAAGTGCTGAGAAAGAAAGCAACAGGTTGACCACACAAAACACGTTTCTCAGCCAAACAAAATAAAGCTACTTCAGCTGTCAAACAGCAATACACCTCAAATCCACAGGTGTGTATCCAAAGAGCAAATGTGCAGTACGAAGCTTACATGCATTTATATTGTGAATTTTCTCTAATGTTTGAGAGAGTCATTACAGAAACCTAAAACTAGTCTGCTACATTAACTCAAAGCTAAAATTTACCTTTGTTTAGCACTAGTGCCCTGGTGGACTTTTTCTTTTATTTCATCAGTAACATCAGCAGTAGAATAGCCCCACAGAATAATAACACCCCCACCATGCTATCAGGAGGAGTTGGACACAAAGTCTTATCTAAATTTCTCCAAAAAGCCTTTTGATCATTTCAGTGAAATAGTTGAATCTTTCTCATCTGGTCATAAAAACCTTTCTTCTGACAGTATTTGGCTAAGCATGAAGAGATTCTGCTTTTTTGTCAGCATCTTTTCAGGACTTGTTGATGTGAAACTATTGGAGAAAGAGACACTGGTTTTCCAGTAACTTCCAGTTTATCATATAATTTAGCTTGGTTGAGGACCATAACTAATCTACCGCCATGTGAGGGTGACAGCTTTGTCCAGATGAAAGACACTACGTTGTAGTTGAATGTTATAACAGGAAGAAGACACCTAGTGTTCATCCAAGCTCTTTTGGACCTCTACTCAAATGAAAAGATGCTCACTTAAAAGTCAACGTGAGGTAACCATCAAATTTCTGATCAGCAGAATAGACAAACATCCAACTAGAAACATGAGAATAGTGTAGTTTTGCTGCTGCACTTAGCTATGAGAGACATAACCATAGAGGTATTTGTTTAAGGGTGTATGTATATTTTTGAGGGTTAGGGTTAGGGTGAATTAGAGAAATTCTGCAAAAATGTTTTCTTTTACTGTCTATTTATGAATGTAAACAAACCTCTAACCGTGTGTTATTTAACCTTTTAACTTTCATTTCTTTTCAGCTGCAGAAACTCTGTCTGCACTGCATTTGAACCATGATAATAATAGCTCGAGATCTCTACAGATAAGGACGATTGTCAGCTTGAAAGATACGCCACACCTCTTGGAATGCAGTAGTGGCCTGGTCTAAGTGCACAGGAATTTTCCCTCTAGAAAAACTGCTACTCCGCTTCCTTAGCAATGACAACTGGAAACGGTACAATCGAGAATCTGTAGAGACAAGTCCCAAAGGTGATGACATCCAGCTTGCAAATGCTGAACACTGGCTGCTCCACTGCCTGGTTTTCTGAGTATTTTGTGTAGTGGAAGGCCTACAGTCTAATATATATGTATACCAAAGTGGGTCTGTGTATGTAATTGTAATTGTATTGAACACGTAAGATAAGTAGTGAAGAACTGATTCAATACAAACATTACAGTCAATGCTTGCAGCATAACAGCAAAACATTAAAAATACAAGTAAACATCACAGGCACCTAACTGGTGATCATAGATGGAGTTTATTTACTTCTCTACTTGCCCTGGAGATTTCCTATACACTAACTACCCTGGCTATGACCAGGCAGCAGTTTGCCCTCGGCGGGAAGGGAAGTCGGTCATTTGAGCCTACGACACAATTCATCCTCTGCTCAGTAAACACTCAACAGAGAGGTTGTGGTTAAACATCAAAAGTGTCCCCGCAGTGTGGCTGTGTTTGAATGTGAGGGAAGGAGGAGAACATGAAAGCAGCTTTACAGTGCAGTTGTCCTAGGGGCATCACTGAGTGAGTGAGTGAGTGAGTGTATCAAACACAGCTTGCTTCATATTTCAGTGGGTTTTGTTGGTGTGAATTTTTGCCATTCCATTGAAATGAGGTCCTTTCATAATAGTGGCTGCAAAGCCTTCCAGATAATTTACTCCATAAAGGTCTGTATAGGGAATCATGATAGACATGTTTTCTCTTTCGACTTCAACGATCACAACTTTAGATCGAAAGTGAAGTATTTATTTCCTTAACAGTTTCACTCATGCTCGGTACAGCTGCTGTTAGTCGGGAGTGTGAAAAGTGGCCGCCAGCATGGAGAAAGCTAATTGGACCAGACACGTACACTGACAAGCATTGTTCCTGGGGGAAAGCTGAGCTCTTTCACTTGAGCTTGAGTGAAAGAGCTTGCAGAGAACTGAATGAGGGGTTTAGGAACAACTGGAGAGACAGTCCTTTATCAGCGGATGCCACAGAGATTGTTGCTGAGTTACATCCGAGTAATGTGGGCTTTGGCGAGTTAAGCTGTCCAAATTGACAGCGTTCACATGCTGACTGGGTCAGTTCTGCCCACAAAGGAAGCGCACCGTGCATGCTCCTCCTTTCGTCACATTCAAAGCCAGTGCTACGCGTTCCAAGCTCAGCTGGATACAGACAAGATGACTATTGTAAGGTCTGAAGCATGGTATGGAGTCAACATGCCACATGTATGGGCCGGCTACCTCTATCAAGTTATGTCAAGATTTTGCAAAGTTTCGAAATCACAAACGTTTCTGTGAAAAACCTTTGATGGTTTATAAAGTTCTGCTTAATGACACACCATAAGTGTCTGTGACAGGGGATTTCTCCATCAGTTTGGAGCATAGAGTATCAGCTTTCCCTCATCTGCTGCGCTTAACTGCTGATCAGCTGGCTGAAAGAAAACGAAACCTTTGTGTTGCTTACATACTAGACACATTTGTTTGTAAATAAATATGCTGTATTTGCCAAAAAATAAAACAAAACAACAACAACAACACACAACCAAACAATGAAAACTACAAACTGATCTATACCTCCTAGTCCATTCTACTGTCTGCTTGACATGGAGCTAGTGTGACGTAAGTATTATTTTCTGTACCCACCCATTAGGAACTGCTAGGAGTCTCCACGGACGTTCTTAAATAGCACAGTTTTATTTGACCGAGTTGACTGCGAGTGCTGCCAGGACAATAACACTCCCGTTCAATGGGTGGTGCCAAACATAGCGCATTTTGTTTTTAAAAAAGCAGCGAGCTAAATCACAAGCTGGGAATAAAAACAAAGACACTTGTTTTTAAAAAAAACACACCGTGGTGAGATACTGGTGGTTTTCCCAGCGTGGAAATATCACAAATCAGCCACAAAACTAAATAGATATTCTGATGAGAAATTGCTCAGGTCACTCTGTCTGGCTCTTCCCTTCTCAGCTGACAGCGTTTTAACGAGTGCATCGCCGGTCTTTATGAGCCTGTAGTAAAAGCTGTGTATTACAGATTTGTTGCATGGTAGTTCAGCTGAGCTAAATATAGTTCGAAAATGAGTTTGAAGTGTTTAACTCTGAACAAAACCTTCTGTTTATGTTTTATAGAGTAAAACTGATGTGAACGCAATTCATTTCCCAAGACATATTTGAGACCTAACAACTGATGACAGACTGGTAAACCACATGGCCATATCCACATCTAAAGAAGTCCCAAAGACTGGTCTGACCAGTAATAATACTGTTGCTCTGTTGGATTAAAAGGCCTTAGAAGCCAGAATGGCCCCCACTCCATTGTCCTCTCAAAGCTCTGTTTCCTCTGGTTCCTGTTTACGCATCCCCTCCCAGTTTGTTCACATTCTTTCACGCAGAATAAAGTGAAACCTGTAGCTCTAATTGATGTTTTATTTAATCAACTGCTTAGATGGAGCTAACATTACAGGGTATTTTATGGTCTTATGGTTTTTAAATGTGGAACAAGCGTGATGCCATCCACAGGGGAGATACTGTGGTTTAAAACTCACTCTGAGGGTGTGTATGACTACATCCTGGGCCTCCAGTTCTCCCTCCAGGATACTGAGGAGAGTCAGCAGCTCTGCTCGGCTTAGAGCCTCCACGTTCATCTTCTCCACCTGAGATGAGAAAGACCTAGAATTAAACATATAATCAAACACAACAGTATTTCGAGACAAACATATAAAGGTATTTCGGAAATATCTTCAAAACAAAACATCAGGAAAAGCTCTAGGATTTGATTTCTGGCCCATACTGTCCTGCTTATTGTGTGTTTGATCATGAGTGGTACAGAAGTAATTTACAATGAGACTTGGGGGTCCCATCTGTGGCCTCACAGTGCAGCGCTCAGGGTTATAAACAGGAATCCATTAGCATATCTGTCCGTTTTATTGCACGGGGACAGGGGACAGTTGCCTGTTTTATTCTGTCTCAAATGTTAGCCAAAATATGTATACGCTTTAGATCTTAAGGCTAATGTTTCAGAATTTTCCGCACTTTTTTTTTTCTTCTTTTTTCTGCGCCACTGTTCTCTTTATCTGATGTATTGTGTGATTCATCTAAGTCCCGTGTGGTCAGAGAAACCAGACATGACACATACATCCCACATCTGACCTCATCTATAAGAGTGTAAGAAACCCAAAACAGTTATCTCAAATTTCTGGAATGTGGCTGCTCCCTTCAGTGTTAATTAAATGTTTGACAAGGTATGTGTCAGCTGTGAAGTCAGATAACCGATGCTTCATAATAATCAGCTTATCACCCCCGGCCCCCCACCACACACTGTGTTTTAATAAGGCATCATGGTGCAAGAACAACTGACGCAGCACTACATATTCCCAGAAGTAACATTATTCCTACTCAAGAGTTTGTCTAACGTGTGGGTCCCAAATCAAAAGCAGGCCTGCTGCATACTGTGCTTGAAAGGTATTCAAAATTTTCACATTAAAGTTATTTAATTAAATATATGTCATTGGAATTTTACGTGACGGACAGACGCAAAGCAGTGCATAGCTGTGAAGTAAAAGGAAAAGGGTTTGTCTTTTATGAAACTTTACTCAAAAACTAAATCTAAAAAGTGAAAATGTATTCAGCCTGGTTTATTTGGATACCCCTAAAAAAATACAGTTCAAGCAAATGTTCCAAAAATTCCCTTAATAGAATTCAAATGTATGTTATTAATTGTCACTATTTATAGAACTGTTCCATGAAGGCCAATAGATTTCGTTTGGAGAATGTTAGTGAACAAACATTAAAAAACACGAAAAACAAAGGAGACAGGTCAGGAATAAAATTATGTACAAGTTTAAATCAGGGTTTTGCTATGGAAACAAAACCCCAAGAAAGAATTTTGTATAAAAACAGAAAGATGACGGCATAACTGCAAAACTATTAAGACATGGTTTCCATCAAAGCTGACAGATCAAGCAAGTAGAGCATAACTGACTGAATCAGCTAAACTCCAGAGGAGCTGGAGAGATTCATAACTCAGGTGGGAGAATATGTCGAAAAGACAACTATTACTTGTCTGCTTTACAAATCTGGCCGTCAAAGAAAAGATTGTAAGTGTTTAAAGGCATGTAGGAAAGAGACGAGAGACACATAAAACGAGGGGCTTGGGTCAGATTAGAGCAGAATCAACAGGAAACCAAGACTACACATCACACGGAAAACACCAGCCAGCCTCATGATGTGTAAACGCTTTTCTCAAACAATAAAGTGTCTCTGTTGAATCTGCTTGGACTTGATGGAAATGTCTATGGACCAGAAGGACAAATCTAAGAAAAAAAACTTTTTATGGTGCTACTTTGTAAATAGCACTTGGCAAAACTTGCATTGCAAATAAAGCTTTTAGAGACAAACACCAAAAGAATACCAGCTGTAATAATGTGCAACATAATGTGGTTTCAACAGAGTGTTGACTTGGAGGGCCTGGATAGCAATGGCCATCACACTTAACCAGATTTTTATTTTAAAAAAACTTTAAAAACATGTTTTTTTCTCTCCATGACACATTATGTGCTACATTTTATTAGTCAATAACATAAAAGCAGCATAAAGAGGAAAAGTTAAAATAGTCTAAATACTTTTGCCATGCACTAGATCTTTTCTAATTAATTTTTTCCAGTCTAAATAAAATATTTGTGATTTAACAAACCTTCCCTTTTCATCTCACAGTCATGCAGTTTGCAAGAGTTTACTTTCTAACCGAAGCATTCCAAGCACATTCTCTGACTCTCCAAAATTCCTATGTGCTTTCTGTGGCTCACCGCACATTCACAACAAAGCAAAAGAGTGTGAACTAATTTACCAACTTGTTATGTATCTCAAGGGTGGCCAATCTTGCCCAAACGCATTCTTGCAAGTCAGTGAAAACATTAGTGAGCATTGTGGCTGTCGGTCCTAACTCCCTGAGCAATGATACCTGATATCATGGCTTATAAATCAACTACCATGGAAAATCATTCCAGCATTCCAGGGATACCCACACCATGGGAATAGTCTGAAGTAAATTGCTGAGACCCACTTTGAAGCCCACATGCTTTTAAGTGGCAGCTTTGCACTTCGCATAGACGCAGATAGATTACTTAGAAACTGCAATGATATTATTGAGGTCCACATTTAGAAATCAGAGATATTCAAAGTAACTTATGGCTTAGTGGGAAAGAAATGGTAGAGTGAGAAAGAAGAAACTGTCACAGGATATAATTCATAGTTTGTTTCTACGTTTACTTCTTCCATCTGTAAAGTTAGCTCAGGGAATAGTCATTCTAAATGAAAAGACAGGATCCATGCTGGTAATGATTGAGTGTGTTTTTGTGCTTTACAAAAGATCACTGTGCTCGTTGAAGAGCAGTGGATCCACCTGCCCACATGAGCCTTTGTCTGACACATGGCTCTATCATTATTTTTCCCAAATTATGCTATTCAGTTCAATTGAAAAGTGACACAGGCCTCACAAATACATCACACAATAGCCATCATCCATCGACGGCCTGCAGTGAAAATGGCAAAATCAATAATGGATCATTATTGTTCAAGTACTATTACCATAGCTACAATTGAAAAAACAAAAAAATTGAAATCCTGTTATAGCTCAGTTTATTTAGCATCATAACTTCAAAAAAATAAAATAAAAATACATGTATGCAATCCAGACAGTTTACTTGAAAGTTTACTTGAATTGCAAAGCCAATCATCGTGAAAAATAATTAACATTATGGGACCAACACATGCAATTACCCATTTTTGCCTTTGAGCCAATACGAAAGCTATAAGTACGAAATAAATAAGAAGTCCATGTTTACCCCGGGCACACCGTGTGAACATACCTTCATGCGCTCTCGTCTGGTCGCATTAATTGTTTCCCAAAACCAGAAACGAGACTCCACAACAGCATGAATCAATGCACTCCACTGTCACAGGCGCTCCTGCTCTCAGGCGAGCAGCGTGAACAACAGACTCTCATTGACGAGTCAGTAAGCCAATCAACGACGCGTAGAGCGACGCACCAACCAATGACTGTCAGGACTGTCGCCGGGGGGCGGGTCTAAGGGCGTACCCGCGCCTGTGGGATAAACCTCTTTGTTTCATCCGGACGTCCAACGGTTGGATTACTGACAACACAAGTGTAAAATATTCCTTTTATTTATTATCTTCAAACAAATGTGGCCATACTTAAATGTGGCACTTATCCTGATGAGAGGTTTCAAACTGGAAGTAAAATAGCGCGTGAAAAAAAAAAAATCCTAGTTTATCTAAATAATAAAAAAAATAATAAAGTAGTGGGGTAGTGGGGGGAGGATCAAAAATGTTTTTGCGATTTTCTTTTAACGAAACAGGTTTGTTTTTTGTGAACACATAAAACCGTCCAACCCGACTCCACTCCTTCCACAACACAAGAAAATCCCGACTCAGAATGAGTTGAGCTGTCCACGATGCGTCATCTCCCCTTGACGGCCAAATAAGAGCAGCACAACACAGTTTCTATATTCAACACAGCGCCACACACTGAGGCGCCTGGAAATCTTTCCCCACTATTGATTTGTGTGTTTTTCTAATTTTTTTTTTTTTTTTTATTAGGAAGAAATCTAATTTTCCTGAGTCTATAAATCATATCTGAAATCAGTATTCCACCTGTCACGAGTGTCAAAGAAAACCGTTTTGGTGTTTTTCTTTGAGATCAGGCAATGAATTGTATGATATGTTCACCCCCGCTTCTTTTGTTTGTTGCTGTCCCAGTCCATTGTAAAGAAAGTACACAGTGCCGACAAGGATGTGACGGTTTTGTAATGGGATCTTGTGCAGTACAAAGGGAACTCCTAAATATAGGCATGGCGGTTATTCAGTAGAAGCTGAAATAAAATAGTTCTCCCTTGTAATCCCCTTGTAAATAGTACAGCAAAAAAATTATCTCTGTTGAATAAAGGGCACACCATAGGCTTAAGAAAGTTTAAGGGGAATTTATGTATTGAAATAGATAATAAAGTTGAGAATGTTAAGTTTGTATGAAGGTCAGTGTTACCAAATGATGGACACACATGTTTTTATTGGCTAAAGAAACCATCATCCCAGCATTTCAAACTATCATATAATGGTGTTTAAATACTTACAAATTTAAACTAATGGGGCAATTAAACATTGTGGATCAAATTGCTATATCACCTTGAAATGTATTTTTATAAACCTCCTGCAGAAAGAGTGGGGGAAAAAAACTATAAAAACTATAAAGCAAAACTTATAGATGTCATACTGGAGGTCAACTTCTTGACCCACATGCAGAAACAAGCACCAAGGATCAGTGAAAGATGTTTAATAAAAAACAACACAGTTCAGCAGCGTGATTTGGGCTCGGCACGGGAACAGGGATGTCGGGCGGCAGGTAAGCGGGGGGGTGGACACTGGGATCTCCTACTGGACCAGCCGGTGTAGGTGGGAGCCAACGGACGGCGTCGGAGGGCGGACAGCTCCGGACCTCAGCTTACTGGGGCAGAATCGAGGTGTCACGTCTCAGGGAGGTTGTCTGGAAACGGAAAAAACAGGTATCACTGGAAAAATTCTCAAGGGAATCACTAAAGCTCTTAGTGGTGGCCTTCAGTACCGTTACTGGTTAACAATCTGGCATCGATGTGCTGGCCGACTCCAGTCTTAAGCCTCCGTGGAGATTAAACAATCTCCAACAGGTGTGAGGATCCAGCGTCCCTGGTCACGCCCACCAGCAATCATCCACCAGGCAGCCCCTGGTGGAGGGAGCAAGAAACAGCAGGAAACCACCCGGGCACCCAGTATCACCACAATAGATATGTTGCAGATATTTTTGAAGGGCAGCTAATTTCTTTCGTCAGACCCCACACATTCTGGATACAAACTGTTTATACTGTATTACCTTTAGATTGGCACTAATAAGTGCCAATTGCAAAACCAACTGCCTCAAAGACAATTTTGTCCTAGGCAGCATCCCTGATGAAGTCCCAGAATAATAACATATTTGCTCTAACTCAACATTTTATTTTATTTTGTTAACACATTGTACTTGCACATATTTATTTTCCACCAAATTTATATATTTAAATCTAAAATATCTGTGCACTGAAAGAAAGGGGGGAGTGAAATAAAAAAAATGTGAACAAAAACAAAGATGTTTAATATTATCATACTACAAAGAATGAGTTCATTCAATAAAAAAAAATATTGTTCTACCTGGTCAGGCTTGTTTAATGTGAAACAACTGTTACATTGGGCATAATCATAAGGAAAGATTGTTAACATGCTTTTAATTCTGAATATTATAAAATTACAAAGCAAATATTACATGTTTTCAGTAGACATTGACAGTAATAGCATTCCTAAATATTTGACTGGACTAGTGGGTCATCAGTGCCGCTAAAAAATCAGACAGAACTGGGAACCTTACTTGTCACAGTGAAGTTCCTATACATTTAAAAGTACGCACTGTTCAGAAACATCAAGACGCAGTTTATTACACTATGCATGTTATTTTTCTGACCCAGTTCACTGGGCACATACATTAAAAAGAAAGCAAAATTGATCCTAAATATTTAAATATTTTGAATTTCAAAATTGCTTGAATTGATGGCAAACATTTGCACCTATTTTGTGTGTATGGCGGGACAATTTAAATGTGTTTCTTCATTCTTTTCATTTTCTCTTTGAGATTTTATCTCTTTTTCCATCATTCAAAATGTTAGAATCCATTATTAAAGTCCTCCCACTTCTGTCTGGAAACACTAACAATTAAACCTAAACAGCATCTTCTTGTACAGTTGGTGAATCAGGATGGAAGAATGAAATTCAACATTAACATAATAGTTAATTTAGAATGTATGGCGGAACCAGCATTCACATTAACAGTCCCATTGATATGTCCATGAAAATAATAATTCCTTAAATCTATTACTCAGTTTCACTCAGCTTTCTCATGCACATTCATAAATGCTCTAGCAGTATTTTGTACACCCAAGCTTTGAGTCATTAAAGATTCACAACAAATTCTAGTGGAGAAGTGTGAGTAATGAAGTTTTCTAATATTTTTTTACCAGCCACTGGTGAATTATGGAGAGAGAGTACATACAGCAAATCCTTACCTATTTCTCATCTTCCCCTGATGTAGTTTAATACAAATAGCTTTCTTAGGTCCTTGTTTTCAGACAAAGTATAATGATTGTCAAAGAAAGATATAATAACATCCCTCTACAAGTTAATGTTGATCATTTGAGCTACATACAGGTTAATACTTTAAGAAAAGCACTGGAGGCTGCAGAAGACTTGAGACTGGGGCAGATCTTTCTTTTTACCCCACAGTTGATACACTAAAAATGCACACAAACTACAAATAATTGATTTAGCTCAAAGTATATCCAGGTGTTAAAAAGATCTAGTCCCAGTCCAGTCAAGTTTGTTTAAAGTTAAAGATTTGTGGCAAAATTTAAAATGGCTTTTCCCTCTCCATCCATTTGGGCTATTTTGCAAAAAAAAAAAAGAAAAAAAAAAGAACAAAACTATGAAAAAATGAAAAGGGTGAAGGGGTGTGAATACTTTATTGCATACTTGCTGAATATCTATACTTAACAAAGTATTTGTGTGGTTGGCCAAAAGCCTAATAACTTGCAGTTCTAAAACTAGTCACAAACCACAACCCTCTGAGTAAAATTTCACAAATTCATTCAATCTGTTAAATCTGGTATGCTGTATATCTAAGTTACATTTTTAAATATTATTTTTATATATTTTCATTTGGGACCATTTCTTTTTGAAAACCTGAAAACACATTTATTTTTTTCATGCTAGCATCTGTCTTTTTCTGTTACTTCTCTTGTAGCAGCAATCATTCTATACAACCTAATGCAGCGTAATCGGCCGTACTATTCACTCCGCAAAATCCTTATTAGTGTGGATGCTGCTGAATAATATGATGAGGTATTGTGGATTTGACACATTATCATATTAATTGTTCATTGTATAAATAAGTCAAATATTCAACAAGAAGATGAGACAACCTCGCTTGTCACTTGTTATTTAGTGGCAAAAACACGCTTTGCTCTGATGTGAAGAGACTGCTGTTGGCTGTTGCTAGGTCAGCTGAGAATAAATAGAGTTGTTTTCCTCATTTCCTTTCTTGTACTCCTGTGATCCCATGTTGGGATGTATCAATGTCAGCACACCGAGCGCGCGTGTGTGTGTGTGTGTAGGCGCCCAGCGCTTTGCCAATGTCTGATGGTCTGCCTGCAGTGCTACACATAGGGACAATAATTTGGTTTTCTCTGTTTTGTTTCAAATCAATTCTGCAAACATGACTTTCAAAGCAATCGAGAGACACGAGGTATGAAAGAGAGACTGAGTGAAGGATTTTTACATAAGTGATATTAAAATAAAAGGAAAGGGGAGAAATCTGATCGCACATAAAAGCAAAAAGAAAACCACAGCTGATATATGACTTTATTTTAAAATGTTTAATGAAACGCAGTCAAAATGCACATCATTACGCAAATAACTCTGCGTAGACTGATACTGTAACAGAGTGTAGATACATTAGTTTTGATGTCATCTATGGTAAATTAAGAAGTGTGTGGCAGCAGCTGGGTGGCCTCGCTGTCCTCCAGATGTTGTCTGGGAGAAAGTGATTGACCTTGCTAATGAAGTCTGGGATCCTCCAGTCAGCTTTCCTCCTCAGAGACCGTCTTTGACATTGACAGCAACACCTGTCTGTCTGACCAGCTGACAATAAAACTGAAGACATGCAGGACTTACCCTGAATCACACATGCACTAAAGTATTCCTCTACGGATATGAATCTAATTTCTTCTCTTCCCATTACACTCCCAGGTTTACCAATGGAGCTATGAAATGCTGCCTAAAAGGAGAGAAGACATTGCATTTGTGACTAACTGGAACCGCAGTCGTTTATCCAGAAACTTGGCAGAGAAACTGGCGACTGCCACTCTCTATAAGCAGCGAGTGTGTTTGTGGGTGTCTTTCCATCTTTGCATTTGTAAGCAGCGCACTGAGTCATTCTGGAGATAGTGGCCTCACCATGGCAGCTGGACAGGAGGAAGAGACATTTAAATTGGAGCACGGAGTGGAGGCTGATGACTGTTAGAGCATGAATTTGAATCAAAGCCATCACTGGGAGTTATTTTTAAGCCTGTGTCTGAAAGGGGGAAAAAAAAGTTTGGCTGGGAAAAAAAAAATCACAGAGAATAAACAAGTAATTCTGATCTTTTCAGTTCACGAGACAAAATCTTTGCATATGAGCCAACAGAGGGCAGTATAAGGTAATGGAAGACAGTCACCACTGAACTGAAAGTGGAGAGTGGAAAGTTTATTAACAAATAACCTTCTCTAGTTTGTAGAAAAAGGTCATATAATACTGTATCTTATTGCCATGACAATACATTCACACACTGTACAGTACCATCTTTCCCCTCTAATGAAAATACTCATTTGCTCCTATAAACATTTTTCTGTCTCTGCCTCCTTTTTACCCCATATCTCTTTTCATTGTCTGTCTATTGCTGCGGCTTTGGCTAAAAATTTTTAGTCCTCTTTGCATCATCCTAGATGCACTATCCTGACCAGTGTCTTCCAGGAAAAGCCACATTGCAGAGTTGAGTCACTGTGGGAGATCGTTAATGGCATTCAGACTGCGTTAGTCCAAACGGACGTACTGGAACCCTGACCCAGGGGAGCTGAGTAACATTGTGCTGCTGCAAAGTCACTTACCTGCATCACCTGATGGCAGACCACAGGGACCTCTTGTATTTGGTGTATTTTGCACAAACACATTTGATCAAAAAGAGAGAAAGTATAGGGGGAAAAACATACAGCTTTTAACTTAACAGAAAACAATCTCAACAGAGTAACAAAAAAAAAGCTTGATAATAAAACACTTTAACTGATAAACAAGGAATGAGAATGTCAGGGAACAGATGAAAAGAGCATGAAGATCAAGTTAGATCCATTTCTTTGAATTTGCACCTTCTAAAGGTGTGGGAGTTATGAAGTTTGACAGCAGCTGGCAGGAAGGACCTCCTGTATCGTTCGGTGAGACAGCATGGTTGAATCATCCTGCTGCTGATTTTCCCTCTGGATTTGTCCAGTGTTTCCTGGAGAAGATGGGTAACATTTTCAGTCATTTCAAACAACTTTGTCAACAGTCTCTTTCAGTATAGGTAGCATCATGCCAAACAGACTCTGATTTCTTCATGTTTGTTCCTTTTCTTTTCGTCATTAGACGTAATGCCTGCTCTCCAGCACGCTGCAGCAATAACATGAGTACCTGTCATCACTGTGTTTGTAGGACTTAAGATTCTCTGTATCAAACTCACCAATGTGGATGGTAGGGATTTATACTTCCCAAAATCCATCTCTTGTGTCTGGTGACAGCACAGTTCCTTGGCTAGAACCAACGTTACAAAAATCCCATCTTGTTCAGAAATGGTGCACTATGATTAGAAACTCAATTAAGGAGAAGGAAACACTAAATGGATAAAATGACTGGTAGCTCAGGTACAAGTATCTTCTAGGGATCTTCAACCATTGACAGCCACTGTGTGCAAAATTTAGACACACCCCTTTATGGACATGTCTATATCAAATGAATCCCTGATTGCTAACTCTATAACAACATAACACCTTGTAGCCATTGTTAGATTCCAGACACCAGTAAGCATGAAGCATTTTGGTTTCAGACCAACAAAATGAACATTATGCTGTAACCAGCCTGATCCTTGGACCTTTAGTTCAATAGATAACTGTGTACTGTGGGATGATGCTTCTTGGGCACAGGGAATAGGAGAGAGCTTTTCAAACGGAAGAAAGATGGAGAACATTACAGTAGTTTCCCATGTGTTGTTTAGTTCTTCAAATATTAGGACAAGCTACTATTCAATATTTAAGGCATAAAATTATGTTTTTGTGCTGCATCGTTAGCTGTAAAAACTGTAGTAGCAGAAAACGCTGATGAACTCATGCAAAACACTGACAGTGATTTAGTGGCTTCTAATCACCCCTAATTGCCTGCCGTTCACTTTGACCCAGCAGTGTTTGATTACACACACTCTCGTGCACACGCACAAAACAAGCTCCGCTTCCTGTCAGGCACTTGGAGTGATCTCCTTTACGATATTCTGGCAGGCGATAATGTTAGACAGCTAGAGAGTTTATCACATTGTTCCCTGTCTTACACGAGGAAAGTGCAGAGTGTGCACTGTGGCCTGTGAAACCACATAGATCTCTGCTGCGAAGACCAACTTCTATCACTGCAAATCTGCTGAATCAACCATATTCAAGTGCTCCACGTTCAGCTGTGACTCCAGAAGATGTGCAGAGCGTGCAGAGAGAGTGGACCTATGATTAGAGACCAAAGATCCATGTTGAGCTAAGAGAGTTTAAAATGGCCAGAGCTTGGAAACCTTTAATTAGAGCTGTGCTCGGTTTTAGCCAAATCTTGGAAGAAGCGTACCGTAAAAAAAAAAAAAAAAGTCCACACATGTACGCAGGCACATTCCTTTTCATAAAACGGTATATAAATATAGTTATTGTTTGTGACTGGTATCAGCTTTGCTAGAATGTTTTATGCCGGCACATTTTTGTGTCACTCTATTTAATTATTATAGTCTTAGGTTCATCTGTATCTTTATTCTTCAATATCAGTCCTTTAGCTTTGTCTTTTATGAAGTTTTAGGGATGCGAAGATATGATGAAAAAGAACAGCGAGCAAACAAAGAAAGTTTCAGAAGCATTAAAAAAGTTACTGGGACATAATAAAATCAGAAAGATTTCTTTTATACACCCCTGTGGCTCCCGACTGCTCCAAAAATTGTTCTGCAATAAATTATTGTACAAATCTGCATAAATCCATGCATCATCATCATTTTCTCTTCTGTTCAAGATTATGCAGTTTTAGATTAGTTTTGTTCAGTTAAAAATTAAGCAGCTGTGAGCTAAAAGAAAAGCAGAAACAAAACATGTTCTTTAATTGTTGTAAAGTTCACAATGTCAGATTGCAGAGTAAAACAACCTACAGTTCTGAATATGTGAATGTTGTAGAAGAGGAGCCATAATCTAACTTTAGCATGTTTTGAAAGCCTTTTTAGTTGGAGGATGTTTGAGTGACTGGTGACCCGGTTTACAGTGACAGACGCGCTGGAGAACACACATGTATTCAGTCTGCAAGAGAAGGAAGAGCGATTCAAAACCAGATCTTGCAAATGGGCAGGCAGTGGACGCTTTCAATCTTCAAGATAAAAATCCCAGGCAATAACCGCCACTTAAGGGCAAATTGAAGTTGTTTTGCAATTGATATATAATGTTATGTCAGGCAGGACTAAATTATTGTAACTCTGCACTGCATTGTGTTGGTTTATAACATAAATCGTGTTTATAGCAAACATGGGAAGTTATGGAAAAGCTTAAAGGTCATGAAGTCTTTTATAAGCCACTGTAACCGGTCTTTTTGAACAGCTACACAGCCCATTGTCATACCATTATGTTACAATCTATGTTAAATTAACTCAACAAAACAATAACCTTCCATTTTTGGGGACTGGAAGTTAAAAGGAAATGAATAAAACATCTCATCTCCATTCTTTTGGAGCTTTATACAAACGTGTTTGACATCAGTGTATATAGGTTTCCAGGTGCATCACGGTACCAACATCTAAGCCACCTTGTGTATGTTTTTTTACAACACCACCTGCTTTGATTATCACAGCTATATTTATTGCCCTGGAAGAGATGACAAGTTTTAATGCCATAATTTCAACCTTATGCTTTGAAAAGTTGTTCTGCTGGCACTGATTAAACCTTATAACTGCTCTCAGTTCATCACTAATCCCTTCATGCCTTAAAACGGCTTAGATGTAACTCTTGCCTCATTTGCTATGCAGGGATCTATGAATATATAAATTGGTCCTGTTCTCTGTCTTCACTGCTCGCCTGTAACTGTTCAATAACAGCTCCGCACAATATTTCAGTCATAAATATTTGAGCCTGTGACAACTTCTGAGGAAGAAAAAAAATTAAGCAAATGATAAATGAGCACATGCAAGTCAAGTTATCAGTTCAGGTAATGTAATGGCAATTCCTAAAATGTTGCTGATGTGGGTCATCCATTACGTTTGTAAGACTGCAGCTTGGTCATTATGTCCAAATACTAATAATTCAATTAAAATGGTAGGTAAACATGGCTGCTGGTCATTAGGTACTTTTTCATAATTAGTCTGGTGATGTCCACAAACTCCAATATGTCTTAATGGGATTTTATCTGAAATACCCCCAAAGAGTTATGTATATTTGACAAGCTGAAGGAAAATGATACATGGTTTTACAATATTTAGCAATAAAAATTTGTAGTGCAAACAAGTCAGAGAGGATGGAGAATGTCTGTGAACAGCAAGACTCAAACAATCAACTGGGTTCAGGTTTTAATTGGGTCATTAAAACATATAGATATCCATTTATTTCAACCATTCCATGTTCAAGATCACATATAACCTTATAAAATAAGTTTTTCTTCCAGGATTCATAAACTTCATCAATATTCCCATCAACTCTGACAAGCTTTCCTGACCCTGCTGGAGAAAAGCATCTCTACAGCCAGCATAATACTCCTACTGATATAATTTTACAGTGCTTCTTCTTTTTTCTTCTTTTCTTAAAGGATAAATTAAAATCCATGGCTACAGTCTATGCGACAGACTGGCGACCTGTCCAGGGTGAACCCAGCCTCTCGCCCGGAACGTTAGCTGGAGAGAGGCACCAGCAGCCCTCCTGACCCCACTAAGGGACAAGGGTGTAAAGAAAATGGCTGGCTGGCTGGCTGGCTGGCTGGATGGATGGATGGATGGATGGCTACAGTCTATTTGAAACAAATTAAAACAAAGTTTCACATTGCATGAGTATTTCTGTGGGTCTTGTACTTGCAAGATGCAGTTCAAGGGACAAATTTCTGTTTATTGCTTTCACTGGTTATTTGTCAGTGATGAGTCTAATTGTGTTGTCAAGTTGAAGGGCATTCTAGAATGTTATCTAGAATATATGGTTGTCGTAATTGTAAAATTATCTCCTCTATCAAGTATTTCTACATATATTTCCTTTATAAAAAATGTACATTATGCATTGCACAACATTGAGCATGTTGTTCTGCCTTTTGTAATTTACACTGGATTAACAGTTTTTTCAAACCGCACCAATACTGCCCCCGGTGGTTGTTTTGTGACATTGCTTTTGTTAACCTGAAAGATAAAGAACGTAGACAAATCCAAGATGGCCGAACGTTAAGGAGAAGTATTCATAAATATAAACATTGAAACGTTGTTGCTTTGGACAAGATTTGTCTGTAAGTCTGAATTATAATGAAAATAATAATCTCTATTATCTCTATGATAATTTAAGCCAGTAATAAAAATGTTTTTATTTTAGGTTGTAGTAAGCATAACAGTTAGTTAGCTAAAACGATACTTTTCTCATTTCAGTTTAACCATGGTCAAAGAGAAGGCACCGGTCAGAGGCCATTATTAAGTCAATAAGCAAAAAGGAAAGAGAAGTTTGTTTATTGCAGCCTCGTCATGTCGCTGTCTGTGCCGGTGAAAACGTACAGGGGGGACAGCACAGGTGCTACAGTGATGGAGATGTGCATGTGCCTCTGTTGGGGTTACACTTAAATTAGGATGTGTGTCATCTAAAACTGCACTCAGAGTTGGATCTCTAATCCTCCAAGTGAAGAGCGGAAAAGGTAGTATAACATCCATTTTTGGGATTAGGGCTTGTGCAAACCCATTGCAGAGTGAGTGATGGAAAGTCTTGTAATTCTGTCTGCTCTCTTCTTTAGCCCCACAGAGTGCAGCGAGCACAAAGGATTAGAGACAGCCCAACCCAAAAAGGCTTACCTTGTGAGTCTCTCATAGAGAGTAAATTGCATCCATCAGTGTGTCAGCTGAGCTGGACTCCTGCCTAACCATCAGTCCTTCTCACAGGTATTGATGGACTCAGACAGTCTCATGAATTGGTAAAAGCAGCATTGGAAGATTCAGGCTGAGCTAAACCCCCCCCCCAAAAAAAACCCCAAACTTTTTTATACTACATAAGATAATTAATGTTTTACCATCAATAATAGTCAGGCTCAGATTTAGTTTTAATGTTGAACAACAGCATGGTGACAATCTAATGCTATGTTTACATAAAATGGCCAGTTGGATTTTATTGCAACTAATGAACCAATGACCTAATAAAGAGAATCCACCACACCTGGCCAATCCAAACCTTTGGCTCGCCATGGTACTCAAAACCATAAAGAAGATTAAAAATATTGCTTGAGAAAGATGCAATGCAGCAAACATCATGAAACAAAAGCTTTATGGAATATGCTGGATATAAGAAACAAAGCCTTATGACGAGTGCCCCATAAAAATGGCACTTAATCACACTTTAGTTGGTGTGTTGATGTCATTGTAACGCTTATGGATCACACAGCCTCCGCGTTGACCAACTATTTATCATTACCGTTTCTGCAGTAGGAAAACATGCAACAGAGGTACACAAAACACATGTAAACTGACAAGCCTCCTCATAAGCTAGTCAACCTAGTGAGGACCGGAACTGACGCAGTTTATGCTTACTCAAAAACTGCCTCAAATCATTTGACTGTGATCATTTCAGGCAACGGCAGTTGATGGGTAATTGCATGTTTGTGTTTATGAAGAAGAAATTTACCCAGTACATGTTGATGAATGTTTGTGAATTTTAACTTTCATCACTGTTCTTTTTTCTTTTTCTGCCTCAACATTCAGTCTGGCAGACTTAAGCAAAGTCTCAGTTTGTGTGTGAGCACCACTGTGCTTTTATAATTCTTTGCTAATGTGACATGTAGCTGCAGAACACTGATGCAATCTATGGTGTGTGTGTGTCTGTGTGTCAGGTAAAAAAAAAAAAAAAAAAACCATGTTGCTGACTTATTTATATTTCTCCGACACTGCTCTGCTGCCTCTTTGAATAGCCCAAGGTATGAGAGAACGTAATCATAAATAATTTAGGGTTGCAGTGCCTTGTACTCACTCGCAATAAGGGAGCAACAAGGAAAAAAAGAGATTACATTCTGAAGAAAATTAGTTCATTCTACAGAAAACACAATCAAGCTCTTTAATACTTGCTTATTCATGATGTAGCAAACAGATGATAACACAATTGTTTATGACTAGGTGCTGCACATAAAACTAAAGCCAGTGGCTGCTTGTATCACAGAGGAAAAAATGGGAAATGAGGAAAACAAAACGTGGATCTACCTTGAGGTATCAAAATTAATCAAAATTCACTAGCACCTCTTGCAGTCTGTTACGTGCCCCTATATATATAGATATATATATATATCTACATATATATATACGTATATATCTATATATATATATATATATATATATATATATATATATATATTATTATTATATATATATAATATATATATTTATATATGTATATATATATAGATATATATATATACATACATATATATTTATGTATGCATATATATATATATATTATATATATATGTGTGTGTGTGTATATATATATATATATATATATATGTGTGTGTATATATATATATATATATATATATATATATCTATATATATGCATACATAAATGAATTGGCTGAATTGGTGTCACCAACACCACAGTAAGAACAGTAGCAGTTGCACATGGCAAAAGTTGCTAGAAGTGGTCAAAGGCATAAATTAAATTCACATTTCAATTGGATTATTGGTCATGAAAGCGTAATTAAAGCTCTAGGAGAGAGGGTGAACATCATGAGAGAGAAAAAAAAAACACTTTAAATATATTGAGAACTGTAAATGAACTCATTTTCAATGTCATAATTCCAACCCTCCTCCTTTATGTCGATAATGGACCTGCAGTGACAGTCTGAAGGAATTACTTGCAGTATATCACTGTAGATAATTTTTCTTGTTATAATTATTTTACATAATTTTCCCATAACCTTATGTTCCAGATCATGCACGTTACAGTAATTTAACTGTAATAGCAGAAATAGTTTTTGGGTGCAATCCACATTAAGAGCTTCTTTTGCTCACTAAACAAATAAAAGACACTTGCTTACATGGGAGGGTCTCCGGAGTTAATAGTTTTGTGCAAGTCTCTGTTTCAAAAGGGTTTTTGGTGGAGTGTACTCAATTAGTGTCAAACATGCAGACAAAATTGATATGTTGGCCACATTGAACTGAACCAAAATACCAAGTATGGTAATTGTTCAAAATTGGAGCTACTTGAACTTACAATTTGTTTTAATTTGACCAAAAAAAATGCAATGCAATAGCAGACTACATTTGTTTTAAAAAATCAACACTCCCAGATGCCGTTCTTAGGAAGGCTATTCTGTATGGAGAGCCATTTCAGCCAAAATTAAATAAATAAATGGGTGAAATAAATAAAAAATGAGTAAAATAAATCAAAAAATGAAGAAAATGAGTGAAATAAATAAAAAAATTGTTAAATAAATAATTTAGCTTTTTCATTAATATTTTTGCATGTTTGTTGATGATACGTTTAAAATTTGCGCAGAAGAAAAAGACTATTCTTGGACTAAAACAATTAAAACTGTTAAAGCTCATATCAGTTCTAAAATGGACAGGTAGTCAAATCAAAACAAAGACTCTTCATGAGATAGGGACTTGCTTTCTATTCCTTGACTGCATTTTTGGAGGTGAATTATGTAATCACCATTTTTGTTTATGTTTTCCTTTAGAAGTCCAGAAAGCAGAGTCTTGCAGTGATTAATTTGGCACGTTATTAGAGCTTGTATTAGTATATCTCAACTGTATTGAGAGTGAATCAATAAAGGTCTGCTTGTTCTTTTAATTATAACCTGCTGTTTGTAAAATATTGGCCTTAAAACTTTTTGATCATATTTTTTTTGCCTGTGACATGTTGCCTTATTAAACTGATCCAGATCAGCATGATGATAGTTTCCACTAGTTATGTTCCAATTTTACCAAATGATCAATCTTGGCACCAAAGCCAGCTTCAGGAAGAAGCAAAGTTCTCAGCAAGTTTGATTGTAAATAATGTTTTTTCTAACAGTGTTGCTTTGCATTTTTATCAAAATGGATTGAACTTTTTATGGCGAAGGATATATATCCCTGATATAAATTCGACTCCTCTTCTCTAGCAAGGAATGATTTATTTGTCCTTTTTTGCTCTGCTCTTCAAAACTAGACATAGAACAAAATTTCCTCTGGTGTCCAAAGTTTTTCATTAATACTGCTGTTTAAGCAATTCCCTCTAAGTGATACCACTATGCCTCGATATGTTAATAAATGTGATTAGGTATGATTTATTGATGGACTAAATCAGATTTTCTGCTTCAGTTCAAAATTCTAAGACTTCGTCAACATCTTTCCCACCCAGTTCCTCATTTCTTTGGTTGTTTTATATCCTTTAAGAAATCTCACTGCAGGGACGTACGATTTCACATCTTCCACACAGTGAGAACATTACTAATTGCTCTGCCTCCTGCTTAGCAAACCGCTTTAATTACATAAAAAAGGAGTGCTCACATGCAGTGGATGTATTACACCAGAGTATTTCAGGGCAAGCACTATAACTTTGCATGAGGCTGGTGGAAGTGTTGCAGAGTTCAGCCTCACTATGCTGCTATGTTGCAGCAGTCAGACTGATCAGTTCATCTCACAACTCAACAAATAAGATAAAAGGATAAAAGCATCTTTGCTATATAAACTGCCATAAACATCTATCTTAGAAGCTGATGTGCATGCGAAAAAAAAAACCTTAGTGGATCAACCGGAGCTATGATGTGGAGAATATTTTGAAGTAACTTCTTTCTCAATGTAATTTCATGCCTAGAAACGGACACAAAACATTATGTTGCTTGAAGCAAATATTCAACAAAAACCATTAAGAGTTCAAAAACAAAGTACTTCCAGATGCATATATTAGAGGTGTGCCTATCAATCGGCCACCGATCATAATCGGCCGATTTCTGTGAAAAAGTGTATGATCGGTGATCAGCGATCATTGGCTCTTGTTGCCGATCACACAAACCAAACACCTGCATCTCATTCCTCAGCCTGTCTGTCCACCTGGTCTCCTCTTTCCTTCACACTGCGCAACAGCATAGCAACAAATACTAAGCGATCTGTAACTATAATGCACTGAGTGAAAGGGTAAGTTTGTGTGTTGCGGCAGAAAATTGAAGCAGGTCAAAATGCATCCACACATCGAAGCTAATACGACATAAAAACAATGTAGCCGTACTTGACGGAGTTTGGCTACATCGAGGCTCACTGAGGTAAAAAAGACATATGGAGTGTCAGATAGCTACAAACAATCAGTCGGATTAGCATGACGGTCAGAAAGCTAAACAAATAACCTGGGAAATTATTTAAGTCTTCGAGCTGCGATGTAAGACGCTGGTTCTGCTCTCACTGTTGAACCGCTGCTCCGCTACAGGTAGTAATATTTGACAGACGGAGCCGCTTCTGCTCCACCTGGTAGAGACTCTCACACCGAACCTGTTTAAAGCTGCAGCATCTAACTTAAAAAATACATTTTACATGCGTATTAAAACTTTCGCTGTCCTAACATGAGACAGATAATCTCTTGAAAAATAATCGAGCTCCTCCCTGTTCTGCATAATTACTCCGCTCAGTCAGAAACAGCCAATCAGAACTAGCAGTAACCAGCTAGCTGCCATGCTAACAGGAAGTTTTCATTCAGTAACTCAAGTGGCTCTTTATTGTAATGGAACCTGTATTTTCCTTTGAATGTTAAGTTTTATACTTGAATTTTTTTGGCAATGTTGAGAGGTTTTATTTTAACTCTGCATTATTTAGCCTCTTCAGAGCCTTCATTTGTTTTCAGCCTGTTAAAGATAGTATTACCAATACCAATACAATTTTCACAATGCCTGTTTTGTTTTTTTCTTGGAAAAAGTTATTAAAAACAAGTTTTTGTCTAAATTAAGGTGAATTCATGGTTCCTTTTTCCACATAATGTAACCGGTAGTGCTTTTGATTAAAAAATAATAATTATGTAATTGGTATCGGTATCGGCAGGAAAAAACCGGATCGGCACATCTCTAATATATATAAATATATATGAAAACCTGCTTTGTCAAGATCAAGGTATAATAAGAACAAAGGTTAAATAAAGAAAAACAAAATATATATTGATCCATAGCTGTTTTAAGAGATGGAAATCTGTGCGCTGACTGAAATAAAAGGATTTCTTCACGACTGCATCCATCTGTTGGGCAGGGGTGTTTCTTCATACCATTGTAAGCAACACGAGAGAAACTAGAAGAGAAAAGCAAGTAAGATAACTTTTAGATCTCAGGGTATAGATTGCTGTTCTGCATCACTCTCATCTCTCCATGACCAAATCTATTTCCTCAAAGGAGCCCACAAAAAGCTTTTAGGCGGCACTCGAAAATGCACAGCACAAAAGACACAGTCACGCTGTGATCGAAGGTCATGCTATAAAGTGTCATGTGGAGAGTTGAGTCTTTGTAAGGCGCTCTCCACCACAGAGACCTTTCCACCTTACAGCTCTTTTTTTCCTTTTCACCATTGCTCTGTAATTGTAAAGCGGCTACGTTAACAGTAGAACCACAGCCACATGGACCATAAGTACCTAGTCTGTGTACTTCCAGTGGTTTTAGGCAATGAAAAACTACATGTTTTTTTGCATGACATGAGAAATATCTGTCAGTGGGACTTTTCATTCCGCCCTCTGTTGCTTTGATTGGAAAACAGTTTGCAGTGCATCTGAAAAAACATGTTGGCATGAAACACAGATTCAAAGACATAGCACTTCAAAAGAGAAGAGCTAGCAAAAGAAAAGGTTTTCTTTGTTTTGACAAATCGCTGCCGTTTATAAAACTACAAACTGTAGCTTAGAAAAACTACAGAGAGACTAGCAGGTTGCAGATGTCTGATACCTGGATGTTCCACAACAATCCCAATTAGATCTGGATCTCAATCGAGTCAGCTTTTTGTTTTAAAGACTTATTTGCCTTTACCCACAGTAATCACACAGGGAATGAGTAGGAAGAGGAAATGCAGTAAAGATCCTGAGTTCAACAATCAAGACCCGGATGGCTGTGCCGAGGACTAATAGTCTCCATATAAACAATGCCCACTATACTGTCTTTTTGAAAAGATCAGAATCAAAATTATTGACTCAACTTTTAATAACGTTTTACTGGTTTACTTTTATAGTTTAAAAGTAGAATTTTCTACTCTTCACTAGGAATTTAGTATTTATGTGGCATAGTTTTTTTTGCTATGCCACAGTTTGGCGGGTCTTAAAGATGTGAAATGACAGCTGAACCACAAAATTACTCAAAGGTGTGGTGATCCTATTAGATGAAAAGACGTAATGCACACATACAATGTGCAGTGTATGTGTCATGTAGATAGATTATGTATTTTTGTTAAAATTAGAAATAAATCAGCTGTGAACTATTTTTTTTCTTTTACTCTGGCCCATTTCAAGGTCTCCCCAAGTTTTCCAAAAGTAACTGAGGGACACAGGTCTGGAATGTAAGTACAGACAAACCTCTTACAGAAAAAGAAAGAACTCATGGGAAATCACAGCAGGAGAAAAGAAGAGGTAAAGTCATTCAGACTGATTCAAAGGAAAGCAATCAGCCTAGTGTAGACATCTCCACTGATCTGTATTGCACACTGACAGCCTAACAGGGCAATCTCAAGGTCTCATTATGGAAAAGGAGCAGTCCGCCGCAGCGGGATGATGAAGACAGATATAGCACAGTTTTTAGGGTTTTTTTTTTCCCTTTCAAATGTTAGTTCAAAAAGGGTTCGGGATATTCTGTTAGGTTTAGTTAAATCTATTGAAAATGGCTAATTTAGAATGACTGATGAAATCATAAAGATGAAAAATTTAACATACTGTTGAAAGTCAGTCTTTTTTAAAAAGAAATATGTCAAGGATTACTGCAGGTGCACAGTTGAGCTGTTGCAAGAACAGAACAGGTAAAGAGAGGGGTGCAATTCGTAACAAACAACTTGTCAAGTTGTCTTCGTTATTATACATGTAAATTAAGGTATGGTGACAGTAAACCTATCTACAGAATTATTTATTATATGTTTTAAACAAGACTATGCAATAGAAGATTAGTGTCACTAAAACAGTCAACCGCCTTTGGATATCTTCACCAGTATACTGACATGTTAGATTTGGTTTCTTTCACAGCACTCTTGTGTCAAGGCTCTCTGATGGCGACATGCTGACAGCGGACAGCGACTCAGCAGAGTGCTGTGTAATGGTTTTGGTGGACATGTCTGTCTTTCTGCATCTGTCTTTTGGTGATGGAATCAGAGGGAAGCATTGTAGACAATTTGGAAAAGATTTATTTAAGGTGCTCAGCATTTGTTGACTCTGATCTTTCTAGTGTTTCACACTAAGTGGTTTTTTAAAGATGCATGCAATGATTGCTCAGATTGCTCGCATATTTATTTTTATTCATGCAAATAATGGTGGCAAAGAGGATAACATGACTGGTCCAGATTTACACGGCTTACAGAATTTTTGACACAAAATAGTTTTTTCTTCTCTTCTATTTTACAGATCTTCATGGCTTGTTTATTAGCATTAACTCTCCATGTGTTGGTTCATGAGAGTAATGGCAGCTTTGTCATAATTAAATCTGCAGTATTATAATTCAGGAAACGTACATAGAAACAGTCCTAACATTTAGTTAAACTTCTTGATGGCCTGCTCAATTATAGGTTATGATGAATGCGGAGCATACATAAAATTATTGTCATGTACAAGGACCACAATAACTAAAAAAACAAAAGCCGAAGGGCATTTGGAAACTCTGTGAGTCTATTGTTCAAAACCAGTTTTATTAAGAGTTTATTTGCCTTTCCAACGTTTAAGGCAATAGATTTGTCACCTGTCTCAGTTTTAACCAGACAGAAGAGGAAACAAGGAGAAAACCAAAGTGTTGAAACAACCTGTCAGGACATTTTAGCTTTTAGCATCAGTGCTGCAGCAATAAGAGGGGGAAAATAATGTATTATTAGGTCACATGAACTGTTTAAGTTCAAGGACCTTGTGTTTCTGAAAAGACTGTTCTCTCGTCAATTTCCCTTGACAAGAAGATGTCAAGATAGAAAAAAAATATCCACAAGGGGGTTCTAGATGCCTGTGAAAGGAATGTGAATACTTTTCGGATGGGACAATGGGAGTCTGTGGAGTGTGTGGGGAAAATCCAGCCTTTTTTTTTTTAATAAATCCAGCAACCAGGGTCAATATGCTGATAAGAACATTCAGCTGATAAATCACACGCTGGCCACTGCGTCTACACTTAAGGCACATTTACTAGAATACGAGAAACATATTGTTTAGAACGGTGTTCAGACAATTTTAGTTCATAAAACATAACGTTTTCACTATGAAACTAATGCCTTTTCTCTGTTGAACTGAGTCTTTGTGTTATCATTTAAGACCAAGTCTCCATTGTTTTAATAAACTACCTATGAGAGGACTCAGGAGGCTTTTCACCTGCCATAGCAGTTCTGTTTGTACAGATCACTCTGAATGTGTCCTCGTATGGCACAGGGCTGTTGGACGTTTGGTGTTTTCTCACTTTGGATTGGAATCAGCTGACAGGCTTTAGGAAAATGGCTAAGTGATGCTAAGTGTACTTTCTTGTGATAGACAAGACAAGACTCTCAACCCCTGAGCCCAGGAGATGCCACAAGTTAACAAGATTAAAAAGCCATGTTTTGTCAAGAAGGTAGTTTTAAGTGCTTATCTATTGCTTATTTACACATCCAGGCTCAATTCCCCCCCGACCCCCATGTACATTGTAAGCACTGTAGAAAAATGTAGCTATATACCATCAATAGCTAACGATGTTGATGTTGGTGTATACGTCCCCCAATAGTTTACAGTTTTGCTCTAAATCAAAAGGCTCACAGAACAGAGGCTCTTTGAAACACAAAAATACCTTCTAAATTTTGAAAAAAGACCTTTTGAAGCAAACTTGATGAAAACCAGTTAACACAAACAGAAGTTTTAAATCTGACACATTCTGTGCACTATGCAATTCCAGTTTACTACTTTAATTTAAAAAAAAAAACATAACACTGCTTGATCAAAAACAGTATGATATCCAACTACTTGCTCCACTGAATTTAGACACTGCAATTCCACACCACTTCACACATGACCCAAAGGGATTATATAGATAAAGAAAATGGATTGATGGATGCCTAATGCTTGTTTGATGGCAAACTAATTGTGCAATTCTGTTACATCTGCTAAGGAAGGAGGAAAGAAAATCCAATAAGGAGTTTCATGTAGATCTGCAGCTGCGTGGCAAGGGATGAACTTTCTTTGAACCACATGGACGTATGGCTGCAGAGCTACATAAAAAAGGTAAAAAGAGAACAAAAGCTTTACGTTGCCTCTAGATTCATATCTAAAGGAAATAATATGCGCCGTTTCAAGCACTATACATAGTTAACCAATAGGCACCGTAAAGCTTTTCTGTTTTGCATAGACAGTCTTATTTTGAGATGCATGGTTTATTTTTGTGACATAGAGGGATTTGTGACAGCATTGCTTTGCAAAGAACCATATCAAATACACAGGTTTTACAAAGCCGCAGAGGTTTTGTCCATTTGCATAGCTGGCATATCCTACATACAGTATATTACCGGTCTGAGGCAAAGCTGTATTTATTTATATAGTGAAAGGCACTGTGGGTATTAAAGTTTAAAAAATACCCTTTAGCAATAATCTTAGGAGCAGCTCTAACATTGTGGTGATACCATATTAATGTATACAGTACATGAATAAAGCATGAAAGAAAGGATTAAGGAAAAAGAAAGACAGAAAGCTTTCAACGATGCTTTACATTTTTAATTTCATCATCGTCAAAAGTTTTTCTACACTCTTTGTTCTGCATGTAAATCCGTCTAACGTGCGAGTGACTGTTTCACACCGAGTTTGAATTGTGGAGATGTTTCTGTGGCTCCACCATCTATCAAATATGGGATGAACAGTCTGGCAGACTGGAAGAGGGTGTATCTTCATAGGAAAAAAATGAAAACAAACCAGAGGAGAAGCAGACCTATACAGATTTTGTTTTTCTTTTTTTTTATTGAGGGAAAGTTCATTAATATTCTACATTTTCTGCTATGCTCGATTTCAGCTGCTCAACCGGGGTGTCCTCCTTTCCCTGCTTGCTTTTTTTCCTTTCTTCCTTTTTAAAATTTTAGCATAAACAGGGTATGTCAGCAGCTCTAACTTGTCAGTGCTGTGGATTGGTGAAGACACAGAGACCTTTTTAGAATTTAGTGAGGTTGCAAAAAAAATAAAAAATGGATCCATGCCAAATGTGTTTCCGATGTGAATAGTGTAGATTTGGTTGCCTAATTTCTCCCAATGCAATTTTACTCATATCAAGGCTGCACAACTTACTATAAATCCCAATATCAGAGTGAATAAATAATATTTCAAAGGACTGTTTGAAATGTGACATGTATTGGGAAACATGTTCCAGGGAAACAAGACTTGTCTTGCCAATAGAGCAGTCAGCCTATTGGACTGTAGAAGATGCTCCCAACTGATGCAAATGACAATGACCGAGTTGCTACAGGTAGAGAGAGGGGTGATTGAAAGGAGGAGGGTGTATTGTAGATGAGAAACAGAAGAGGGAGGAAAATTTGTATTTTTTGGAACTAAGATCATCTCTCTGTTGCATGATTTTATAATAATATATTTAAGAAATGTAAGCTATTTTTGATAATGCAAAATCAGCTTTTCACAAATAGTGAAATTTAGTAAGAACACATTTAGAGACAGTGTGATTTGATTTACTTAATTGCGTTAAGATGAGTGTGCATCACGTAAATGCTAAAAATATCATTGTTACTTCTCAGACCCAGGATTCGCAGCTCATTCTCTTTGTGAATCAGTCACTACAACAGTTACTTGAGCATTGTCAGAAAGTCTTGCTCTCATGTGGAGGAATGAATCACTTTCTCACCCTGATGTGTTTGATGAGAACGTACCTGTTCATGAAAAGGTGTCAGATTGTGATCCCAGCTCAAGAGACAGCTGAGGGTTTAAAAAAAAACAAAACAAGCATGCTACCATTGAAGAAAGACTCCTCCTGTCAATCCAGTGAGGGGGATGAATCAAAGGCACTTCTATATTTAGTTCTGATACAGAATTAGTCGACGGCAACGGCCTAGTGGTTACTAAGCAACTGGTGCTAGGCAGCCGTGTTGGTAAGCATCGATTGTGCTACGGGGAGAAGTTGAAGACTGATTGAGGGTGGAGTGTCTTCAAAGCCGGCTGCTTTGAATAAACTGGGTGTTTGTAGTCACTTGCAGGGGTAAAAATAGGCAAACTGAGCATTCATAGTAGGATCCTAATAGTTGTTTTCTTTAAATATCTGATAAGATGTGGCATCTGAAAATAACCTTTGAAAGCAGGATAATAAAAAAAACCTGCCATCTACCTGACTTGTGCTCTCTGTAGTTATCTGTTGTATTGCCATCCATAGTGCACCTACGTTTTAAGTGAATGAATGATGTTTTGCAAATCAGTCAGTTTATGAACCGTTATGAAGAGCGTTTGTCACCTGAAGCAAGACTGCCGCACATGTTTATTTCAGAGTAAACCGAAACGGCGGGGAGCGAACCATTAGAACACTAATTAGTGTAAGTTGTAATATTGATTGATGACAGATTGAATCTGTTCTACTTTCTCGTGGCTTGGAAGATCAATTAGTCTTGCGACAGAAGAGGGTTGTTTATGATTACATGTATTGATCAGAATGAAGACTCACAAAATAAAATGAGTGTTTTATGTCTACGATCATGCCAAACTGTTTAGGCCAGTGCTTCCCAAATTCACAGTCAGAAACCCATGAAGAAGGAAGGCTTTAGAGGAGTATATTTAAATTTTCATGCAAAATTCCTTTTCAAATGTGTATTTCCCACAATGGTTGTTGTTGTTGTTGTGAATGTTTAATAACAGGTCTGGATTCCCACACCTTCACCTTTCTGATTAGGTAGACACAAAACAGCAAGCAGTGTGAAATACTTAAAACAGGATTGTTTTTCGACATCAGAGTTAAACTCAGAAAAAGAATATTTTGAAACACTATCATAAACAAAACACCAGGGATTCTTTATGTACTTTAAGAAATATTACTGTTTGAGACTGGAAATTGAATATCAGGTGTTACTGAGATTGTTTTGTTCTACATTTAACCTGCATCACAGCCCCCTCTTTATCTCACCAAACTGCGTTGCAGTGTTATCTAAGTACTGTCGTATTAATGATTTGAGAGCACACACATCCCAGAAAGCAACACCCAGAATGTAAATAAACATTACCTCGATGCTGTAATTGTATAGTAGCATCTAACACACAAATTAATTCTTGTAATTAGCTTTTCAGCCACATGTGTCCAAACAAGGAAGGTCAGAGGTCATTTGGATGGTGTAGGTTTTTACTTGGTGAAAGGTAAAAAAGTTCCCAATTTTAGGTGTTTACTTTAGGTGTCGTCTTGACCAATACGGTTCTTTAAAATGGCTAATGGTGTATTTTAGACAGTGAAGGAACCAAAAACAGACAAGATGAGATATTTGATGTGAAAATGTGGAAGGAAAAAAAGAGAGGGTTTGATTTAAAGAAGCCACTAAATTCAGGAACCCATCACACAAAAAAACGTATAAAAGTATAACCGTGTGATCTGCACAGG
Organism: Poecilia picta; assembly: GCA_033032245.1. NCBI lineage: Eukaryota > Metazoa > Chordata > Actinopteri > Cyprinodontiformes > Poeciliidae > Poecilia > Poecilia picta. Next base: position 16,270,831 of record CM065359.1, on the reverse strand, counting down.
AGTAGTTATTACTGTGACATTAGCCTTTCATTCCGCACAAAATAGGCTATTTCCAGGATGCCGTCTGACACCTACATTGGTGGTTTATAAAGTTAAGTATGCTCCTGTCCTGAAGCATAGAGGTCACTCAGTGTTTTTATTTTGCAAGATCAGAATCAAGTGGCAGCTTATTGTTAAGAGCATCTGCTTTTGTAATCCAAGGCAACACAGCAACAAATGTCCATACCTTTCTCTCTGCTGTCGGTGCTGTTGACTACAAATTCTTTGGTGCAAAGCATTTTTCTTTTCAGCTGTTGTGCATATGACATGTATTTACCTGAGTGAGCTTATCTACATCTATGGACCACTGTTATGACAAAGCGGCTGATTCTCTTTAATTTCCTCTTTGCAATAACAAGGGCAGAATTCATTATTTTAATAAAATGACTTGACAAAAATGTTTTATCCAAACATTAATTTTTCATACACTGATTACATCCCACTTAGGGCCACAAGAAATCATAAAAATCTTCGTCTGTATCCATTGGTTCATTGTCTTGCCACCCTGTGTCCCTCTCAGGGACACAAGGGTCTCATGGGTTTCCAACAGTTTTATCACTGTTTTAAACATTATATTTAGCATCATCTTTATTCATATCTACTAGGGTAATCTTTTTTCATCAGAAAAAAAATCCCCACAGAATGATGGTGCTGCAACCCTGTTCTACCATAGGGTGATGCGTAGTGTTTTTTTTCCCTGACACACAAAGGATTTTGGATGGTTGACATTAAAAGAAGCGTATTGCTCTCAAGAAAAAAAAAACATTTTCGCACATTGTCAGGTTACAAAAAAATCTGATAATTGCTTGCATTTTAATTGGTTGGACTGTGACAGAATGGGCATAAACAACTGCGTGAATATTTATATTTCAAGCTTACAAAGTTAGGCATGGCAGTTAACTGCAATTAATCAAAGCACCAGTGTGTGATGAATCTGACTGAATTTTTTGATCGATTGACAGAACTCATATATATATAAAGCATATATAGGTTTATTTTCATACCATTTTATACCTTCAAAGCCTATGTTTTAGAATATTCTTCAGAAAAAAGACATCCAATGTGTAAATAAACATTGGTATTGGCATGAGAACCTTGCAAAATAAAAACTTTATTCAGATGTTCTATAAAGATAAATAGACCTTACTTTGAATCGCAAATAATCCTCAGCGTCAATGTGGCTCTTTTCTATCACATGCAAATGGTGACAATTAATCAACTCACATCCCTCAGTGAAGCATTTGATTTATTTCTGCTTGTTTTCATGCATAACGGTGCGACTGTTATTCATAGGGTCAACGTTTGCTGTGGAGCTTGACAGAAAACTATCTATCTTTGTTAGAACAATGGGACGTCTGCTCATTTTCCTGTTTGAGAAATCTGCTACTCGTTGTTGCTTTTTTTTTAGCATTTTCTCTGCTACTGCATTGAACAAAACACAATCACAGTGTAAACAATGAGATTTTCATGCCATCAGTAAAAAAGTTATTTCATGTCTGCCTATATGTGATTACATTGTAAAAAGCAACTATTAGCATATTGTCTATGTGTAAAGCCAAATTTGTATTCATAAAGATGATTCGATGGGAAGACTTCTTGATTGCAACAAAAATACAAAATATTCCATTTACAAGTAAATAAGTTTTATGGATTTGTGGAGAGAGTGACAGATATCCTTCCAGCAATCTAGTGAATGTCAATTGGCCATTATCTCCAGCCTCAGATGGGGACAGAAGAGAGATGATTGTGGGATTAGGCTGCTGTGATATATCCCTCCCTACACATACATGCACACTCTGCTGAAGATAAGCTGATTTAAAGTAAAACATTTCCTCTATCATCATATATCTTTCTTATATATCTCTAAAGGCAACCCTGGGATTTGCCCGTAAAGTGACCTTAATTCATCATGCCATGGTTGGTGCCATCAGAAGGCCTCTATAGATACAATCCATCAAATTCGAATTAAAAATAAAATCAAATGAAAAGGCATGCAGTAGATTGTTATCTGCGATACATTTAACATTAAATTTAAGGAAAACAGATGATTTATAGCCACATCAGAAATGATCCAATTTTTGACGACTAATACCTTCATTAATATCCTGTAATGAGTTTTTAGTTTCATGTCAGCGATCATTGTGTCAGAGAGGGTGTCACATTTGTCAAATGGTGGGTTTCTCATTTTGGAATAAGGCTCTTCTTCTGCCCACATTTAATTATCCTTCACCCTTCCATCAAGCAATGCACACACACCCAGTTGAAAGTTAAATATTAATGCATGGTGACCGTATAATGAGTCAAACTCGGTATACAGAGTTGCATGACCTTCTCTGCCTCCTCTTAGATTTGCACTCGCATGCGTTTCATGAAAATAAAACTTGAACCAAAACTTTCACCAAACAATTAATGACAATATTACTAACCTCCATTCTTCTGAAAACAAATATGATTAAAGGCCATCTTTTCAAGATCTTGTTGTTGTCGTCCTTGGCAAAGATTAATAACTCGTTTTTAATGTACTGCATTGTCTTGATGATGTAGGGATTGTGCTTGTATCCTTTCACTGAAAGATCTTTTCTTGACATCTTCAGAAAATTATTAGGCAGCCAGTATCAGTTGTATGACATCTCATTTAACAGACCTTTTATTGCCAGAGCGACCTGGTATTTCACACCTGAAATCAATTACTGTCACAAGAAAAATAAGTTTGCACAATATGCATGGTAAAAAACTAAATCTAAAATCCTTTACTAAATATATGTTTTTTTTTGTTTTTTCTTCTTCAATGTTTGCAAGCTTAAGTGGGTCAGACTGAGGCATGAAACTCCCAGGTAGAGCACAAACCATTGACAGGTAGATGGCCTAATACAGGTCTGACAAACAGACCTTTATCTCGCACACACACGCTAATTATATACATACATACATACACACACACACATATATGTATATATATATATATATATATATATATATATATATATATATATATATATATATATATGTATGTATATATATATATATGTATGTATATATATATATGTATGTATATATATATATATATGTATATATATATATATATACATACATACATACATATATATATATATATATATATATATATATATATATATATATATATATATATATATATATATATATATATATATATATAAATCCATTATGTGTGTGTGAAACTATTTTGAGGTTGTAAAGTTGATGAAAAGCTGTGGAAATTAATTTGATTTTAAACATAAAATGTATCCTTAAAATAAATCTCCCTTCCAAATCCCACTTCTTTCCAATCCCCTGATGGAGGTGTGAATGAAGACACTGATATTTTGCATTAAACGTATTGTTGGTTTCTATTAGCTGATCTTAATTGTAGTAGTTTTTTTAAACCTATTTTAACAGAGTAGAAATGTATTTCTTGTCCTTAAAGAAACGGGACAAAAATTCACCCAAAATGCTTGCAATATCAATGGCTACTGTCAAGCAGAAATGATCTGGAACTAGACCAAAGCAAACTAGTTCTTTCCAACAACCAACACCTGTCAACAGTGACTAGAAATGTCCTTCTTCAAATATAAAACTACATGTTTCAACTAGTTACATCACATTTGTGACAACTCTTTGCTTTGGAGCTGTCCAGCAGAAGTTGTGTTTCAGGATAAAGAAGTAGTACAATCAGAGAGTCGAGACATAAAGACCAAATGTGGAACAGGAGATCCGCTTGTAACTGGATTCAGACTTCCGTTATCTGCAACTTATGGGTCACAACAAAAGTATTCAGCTACACAGCAAGAAAGTTTTGACTCAAATTTGTACTCTTCTATACACTGCAAAAAATCCCCTTTCAAAAACAAGAAAAAAAAGTACAAAAATAGGTTGTAATTTTATATATATAATATACAGTATAATAATATATAATATATATATAGGGTTTATTCTGCAAAACCACAAGTCTTGGATTTTGCACATATGTAACAGATTTTATGACTTTTAAAATCTATCTTCACACACAATTTCACCAACTTTTTATATATTGGAATACAACTTAGCTTCCAACCAGGACTCTTAGTGGCCATTGAGTAGTCCTGTGATCAAATTCAATATGGCTGCAGTTCATTAAGTGTATGTTGAAGTAGTTGAATTGTTAAATTTACAACTCTTACAGTTGGTCTGAGTAAATCAGTGATTAATGGAATCATTAATGGACTATGATATGTTAAGTTGGGCATCTATTGGTAAGAAATCAAAATTAAGCATGTCCAACTGGCACACTCAGTCCAGACATAAAGTCATTCTTGGGCATCAGACATACATCTTGGTTTTATTCCTTTTTTTCTGTTTTGGCACAACAATCAGTTTGTTTTTGGCAAAGTCTGGTGGTAATTATTGCAAACGCTTAATTTAAAGAAAGTACATAAACTTTTAAGACATTTCTAGATAGGATTCGACTCAATAGTCTTCCTGAAACATTTTTGAGAAGCATTACATGTCACTATTGAGGACATAGAATAGAAGGTTTTTGTTATAGAAGCTCATTGTTCACAGAGTGACGTCTGCAATTTATTTAATGTTAAGCGGAAGACAAAAAGCATCAGGGTTGAGATGATTGTCAAGCAAAGCGAAGTTAAGAGATTGGAAATTCATAAGGTGTGAAATGTGACTGTGGTCAGTTCATGAGCTGTAAATGTCCTATTGCTTGTGTGATTTTCCTGGGATTCTTAACTGGACAAGGGAGAAAAGGGACCGAACTGTTGCTCAGGGGTCTAAAACCCCCTCTTTTGATTACTTACTACATTTATAAATCAGGGTGTGGATTAGTAACAGGAGAGGCACAGAATACCACTTCCTTAAGGATGAGAGTGAATTTTCCAGTCGGTGATGACTTGGGGAATCATGTCATTTGATAGCGATGGTCAAATGTGTTTTCTTATATCCAAAATCAGCAAGGTATCTTATCGGGATATTTTGCAGCCCTCCATGGTTCCCTCAGCTATCAACTTTTCTGGTTATGCTGATTTTATCTTCCAGCAGCACTTTACCCTAACAATACTACAAACATACTGTCTCTAACCCCACAGAGAATCTATGAGTTATGGTCAAAAGGGAGATCATGTCAGACCCCAGCAATGCAGATAAACCGAAGACCTCAGTTAAAAGCAATGGGCTTCCATTTTAATACCGCCACAAACCGATGATGTCAATACAGTAATTCATGCAAAGAAAGCCCTGATCAAGTACTGAGTGCACAGCAGCAACAGTATACATAGCTCTCGGTAGGCAAATATTTAAAAATATATATTTTTACTCGGCATATATTTTAATGAAATTTTATGAGAAACTATATATTGAGCTATAATTATTAAAATTGCTGGAAATTTTAATAAATTTCCTTTGCAATATGTCCCCCTGTGTAACTGATTAATATCAGATTCTTTACACACAAGGTAATATACACACAGAATCCATATCCACATCAATTAGGTTATCTAATTGATAAATGTAATTTCCTAATCAATTTTAATGTGGCGAGATGTACCTGCACAGTATGTGATGCACAAGGAGAAACAGGCTTCACTTTATTTTTTTCATTGTTGATTGGTTTGTGGTTATTGTATTATTTCATCTGAATTTTAAAGTTTTTGTGCATAGTCCAGAAGTGTATTTTGCTGTATTAAAATCAGTGTGCACGTTGACAGGAATGGGTTAACCGGTCCTCTTACTGAAGTGACAGCTGGACACCAGACCACATTCTCTTCTTCGGTAAACAGGGATTCAGGTGACACCTGTGCCAACGAAGTGTGTGATAAGCTTCTGGCAGGTCAAGCTGTCAGTAACGGAGCCTCTGATAGTTTTGTAGGTCAGGATCTTTACCAGTGTCAGTTCTGCTGTAACTTGATGCATGTTGAGGATTGCAATCAGGTTTCCTGTGGTACCTAGAAAAGTCTGACATAGTATGGAATTTGGTTTCAGTGAGTTCCACGTCTGAATTAGTATGGAGGAAAAAAGGAAAATATTTGTTTCTAGGATTTATTCCCTATCTTATTGTCTAAAGGTTATGTTCTCCATCATTCTTTCTAGTCTACTTCAAGTTCATTTCCCTCCTCATTAATTTCTTCCTTGTGTTCTTTCTTTTTTGTCTTTCTTTCTGATTCCTTTGTTTTCTTCCTTGTGTCCTTATGCCTTCCTTTTGCTTCTTTCATTATGTCCGTCCTTTCCTTTTGTTCTTTGATCTTTATTTTCTTTCCTTGTGACGCAAACTAGTGTCCTAGAACAGTGGTTCTTAACCTGGGTTTGGTGAGTCGGTTTCGGGTTTGGCAGAGCCTCTGCCGTGGAGATAAAGAGACAATTGTGTAAAGTCGGGGTGAAGCTCCGCTTCGCCATCACTTGCTGCAGAGGATCACGTTACATTGCTTAGCCAGTAAGAGCTGCGGAGGAGCCCTGATTGAAGGAACTCCACTCTCAACATGGATTTGAACTTGTGTCTTTAATTACTTCAGCAAAGCTCACAGTTTTTACCAAAGCTATAGTCTAAATCTGCTCCTTAGTCGCATCTTTTTGGGGTTGCTACTGCCTCTTGTGGCGTGGGGGTGGTAACACATGTAGTATCATTACATTACTAAATCAGAATACCGCAAAGTATTTTGTGTGTCGGCGGGGGGAATAAGAAGGGTTCGGTGAATGCGCATATGAAACTGGTGGGTTCGGTTCCTCAAAAAAGGTTAAGAACCACTGGTCTAGAGTCCTTCCTACTGTTCTTGTCTTTGTCCTTGCAGTCTCAACGTTTTTCAAATAACATATATCAAGCCTAACCACTTCAGGAAAAGCTGTCGTAAATGTAAATGTAACGGGTCTGAGAACTCTGAAAGTTTTAGACTTTTTACATGGCAAATATGGAACCCTGTACAAAAAGGTTTTCTTGTCATAGGAAGGAAGTTGTTGAAGATGACCTAGTTTAAACGCATCACAAAAGAAATACTTTTTCCACTTTCTATCAGTATCAAGCATAAAGAAACAAAGATGTACTCACTCATTGCAATTTAAACACTCATACATATGCATAGCAACGCAGCTTTAGTCCAGACATCAAAGCAGTGAACGGAGGCTCCATTGGCTCTGTGCAGCAACAGGAGACAGGCTGTCAAATAAAACATTTAAAAATCTAGGTTACTGGCACACATGAATATCTTATGCAGCTCTTTTTATATGAGAGAATGACACAGTGATTTGAAGAGGGGCAGAGATGTTCAACGCCTCTGCATAGAATAACCTCGTTTCCGGCTTCTGTTCCATATTCACAGACAGAGATATCTAATTTATCTAAATTTCCGTGTTACCGCACTGTTTGCAAACATGAATATAAATGTAGCCTTACGCCCAAAGAACTCTGAAGAAGTCGAGGGGAGCCAGCTACTCTACATATGCCCTTGCGAAGAAGTCATCCTTGATCTTAATGGAAAAAGAAGATTTAAATTGGAACCACAGCATCCCTCAATTAGTCATCCAGCCCAGGAAGCAGTTGCTAACAACCCCGAGGGCAGATTTGAAATGGTAATGTTGTTTACCTGGCAATCGATCATGTACGAGTGAAACCACAGCCAATCATTTAAGGCTGATCTTACCTCGGAGATATCCACAGACATCATTTACTGCTGGGATATGAACACCGATTCAGGCTGTAGCAGCAGATTAGGTGACCAAACAGTCTTCATATTGTCATTTTAGGCACAGCAAGATCACACTTCCCCTTTACAAACTCATCCAACCAGACACATACCACTGATAACTAGGAACATCCAACCATGGAGTTCAAGCAGAAGATTGGAGCTGCAAATACCAGATAAAAAAATACTCCCAAAGGAACTGTATCAAACTAATCTATATGGAAATATAGATTTTAGTCTATTTTTAAAGGACAAATTAATCCAAAATCCATTAATAAATTATATAAAACTACTTGATGCAATGCTGAAAACAGCTATTGTCTTTAGCGTCTTTCTTTATATTTATTTTTATCCACAGGTATCAAGCATATAGTATGCACAGATCATTTACCCCTACAGCAAATTGTAAAGGCTGGTGATAATACAAAGAAAGAGAACTCTCATCGCCACAAAGTAACAAATGGACTATGCTGATGTAGTACTGGAGTGAACACAGCACTGCACACTTCACCTCTCATTCAATGACACCCACACTAACACACACATGCACACACACAGGCATGGCTGGAATGAAAACATTGAATTCAGTGTACCACTTAGGAATTCTGATATATGGACAAGAGTAGTCAGCAACTAAACTGCAGACTTTGATTAATTGGGTGGCCAGCGCAACCCGCTTAGCAGTAATCACAGGTGTCTGCAGAGTTTGGAACGGGTGGACCAGTTAAGCCTTTGCATTCACATCAGTGACATAGAAAGAGATCAATTTATAGCTAGTCATCCATTCTCTAACAAAACAATTAATCCAAGGACATGGCGGCAACAGTTTAACCACTTTATGTGCTGTAGTTTACAGCAGTAGCAAGTATCATCCAATGGGTAGAAATAAACAAAAGCAGGAAATGAATACTCATTATAAGTTATCTTCAAAATAAAAGCTGTAAAAGAAATATGTGGGTCAAAAATAGTGTAGCGTGATGATATTATTAAAGTCAAAGCTCAAATTTAATTCAAATATAGCTACTCTATTAGTTTCAACGGGAAAGTAAACATTGTTCTAATTCCTATTATCCAAGGTTCTTCAGAGTTGTTGTAGTTGCTGATGGTTGGGGACAGGAAGGTTCTCCTGTCGCTGTCTGTATGACATTAAATTTGAAGAAGCCATCCTCTGAAGATACTCTGTTTTTGTTTCTGTTTGAACATACCGCTTTTAAAGCCATAATTGCTTTGTCTTTAAAGAGCTGGCTTAGTTTTACTTGCATGTACAGATATTTGCTATATGTGCGTATTGATGTAAAACTGCACAAACCATGTGACGCACAATGCTGCTTTATTGCAGGTCTCTGCACTGTATACACACTAAACCAGTCTCAGATTTCATTTCACATATTGCGCAATTCATCAGCGTTCGCCTCTAATGTAGTCAATGAGCAGTTCCTTTGTCTTTTTATCTCCCTGTGCCGCGTTTTTAGCATCTCTGCATGCATCAATGTCAGCCAACATCCCTACTGGCCTGTGATTTATGAATTCTGCCCTACTTTGTCATTACTGTCTACAGAAGGGAGCATTGATGGACCAATATGTCAAGTTTGTCACAGGGAGAATTGCCTTGTGTCCACAAGCATCATGAATATTCTTTTGACATCCTTAAGCCAGCAGCATCTCTGGCTGAGATTATGGTACATTAAGATGTTTGGAGCAGAGAAAGAAATGCTTTATTGGAAAGATGTCTCTGCTTGACTAAAGCCTGTCTTGCTTTCCTAATATATCTTTTAGAACCATTCAACAATTCCTGGCGTAAGTGCCAGATATCTTTTTTTGTTCGCTGTTCGTGCTCATCAAAATACAGCAAACTTGACAGGACTTCATTTTCTAAACATTGTGCTTGATGTTTTAGCACTTGCTTATCAAACAGCTCTATAGAAAGCTTCCCCTAGCAGCTGCAGATCTAAATCATCATCCCTGGAGGGATGGGCATCAGGACAAAAGGGCAGCCTAAACTCTAAAAATAAAGTGAGCTCCATCAGTCTCTGCTTCTTTTTTTAAAAAAAAAAAAAAAATAAACCCTGGGTGTGATACAGTGTAATTATCACAGACACAGGCTTCAGGGCAGAACTCCAGACTGCGACACAAGGAAAGATTTAGATATGGATAACTCGCAAATATATCTGCTGTTCCACAGACTGGTTTGCATACACTCATCGCTGCCATGAATCTTACATTAATTTTGAGCTTTTAAAGTTTTAATAGCACAACCTTAAAGTTATTTGTTATTTTTTCATAGTTGAATGTTGATTATAAACAATATCAGTAACTTAAAAAATAAGAATTGACGACACATTCGACTTTAATGATTGATTCTATAGTCAAGTATTCTGACAAAAGGAAAGCAGTGTTAAATAAACTTGGACATTTACAGAGTTAGCATACAAAATCAAAATATCCACTTTAGCACACAAAAACTATGTTTAAATTTTCTGTGCAATAAGTCTAAACATAAGTCCAACAGCAGCTGAAGCAGGCATGGTTTTACTTATAAAAGAAAATAAAAATACCTTAGATACTTAAATACAGACAGTGTTGTATAATATTTCAGAATAAGCACTTAGTAAACTCTCTCTTTGCAATTAAAAAATACTGGCAGTGGTACCTTCTTTCCAATACAAGGCTAAAACCACTTCTAATAATAACACTTTATATTTGAAAGGTGCCTTCCAGGGCACACAAGATCATATTACAAAAATAAAAGCAAAAAAAAAAAATCAAAATAGAAAACAGAAAACAAAATTTATAAAGTAAAATGATGGGACGTGTTGATCAATCAAAGTGAAAATGCTTCTTTGAACAGTTGAGTTTTCAGCCAGGATTTAAAAATAGACAGCGCCAGAGACTCTTTTGAAGTGAGTGGGAAAAATCAACATTCTGTTGAAGCCTTTTCCACATGGAGGAATCATGTGTTGAACCAGGCCAACATCCCACTGCATTCATATATTTGTTGTGGACAGATACAGAATGATTTTTTTTTTTTTTTAGTCACAGAAGTGCATTTATCTGCAGTCAGTGCCCTAATAGAAATATGATATCTGATTGTCTACACTAGACGTTCTCAACGTGGGCGGTACCGCCCCCCAGGGGGCGTTCAGAGGACGGCAGGGGGCGCTGGCGGACATTTTTACAAAAGGGGGGCGCTGGGATGCCTTAGGGGGGCGTTTGGTCGAAGGTAAACTTTATTGTCAATAATAAAATAATGGTCAGTGCAAAGTAGCCTGCAAGTTACACATTTATCGGGGCATAAACGGCGCCCGTGAAGTTGCGATGAACTCTTCCCCCCCCCCTCCGCTGAACGAAAAGATGCGATGCTCCCCCCCCCCCCCCCCCCCCCCACCCCACCCACCCCCCGCTGAACGAGAACTCGCTACCTGTAACGTGCGAGGTGAAACCTGCAAACCCACTCTTTGCGCCACTGGGGGGCGTTGAGGGACCTGGATAAGGGCTAGGGGGGCGCTGGGCCAAAAAAGGTTGAGAAACACTGATCTACACCTTGCCCACCTTAAGAATCATCAAACCTGTTTGAAGTTAATATCCTGATCCAATCCCATTTTTTAGGGAGGATGGAAATTCCCTGCAGATCATTTACATCCATTCCACGTATATTGGCGCTATACTTTGATATACTTATTTATTTATTGTACAGCCTCATGCTTCTTTGGGTTGAGAGCCAAAACTTCACCTGCCCTAAAGAACCAAACTCTTGGCCAGGGTTAAGAGAGAGAAAGCAATAACTCTGAGTCATCACAAGACTTCACTATCCAGTGAAAGAAGAGAAATTACAAAACACCCAAACCTTGTCAGTATTTAGTGTCATGCCCTCTCACAGTGTGTTGTCGGCTGCCATTCGGAGAAAAAATATGTCTTAGATGTTTCCATACTTCTTGTTGTCTACACGTATTCATCACACTGATGCAGATACAATGGCCTAGACAATAGAACCAATGGCATCTGTGCCGAGTGCCTATTTAGCTTCTGCCTGCTCCTCAAAGACTTGATAATGTGTAACCCTATGCCCAGACAAACACCACATCATTGGTTTCATTTACTGCCGTTTCCGATAACCCAGAGGACCAAATTGCTATTCATCTGCAGGCTTATGGCTGCTTCTTTTTATCAACCAACCGTCATACCACTGGTGGCATGGGGGAAGATGGTGTAATTGATCTGTCAAAACGCTCATGCCAGAGAATTGCATTTGGGAATCAGATCATCCCTCTCAGTTGCTCACAGCAGCACAGGTCCTGATCAGGATTCAGGCCAGCTATTATCTGCGAGAGCCGAGATAGAATTGCTCACAGCATCGTGTTGCTCACAGCACGAGTGTCGAGTCGCTGCTTTCCTCATGAGCAGCGTCTTTATAGGAGAGATTAGACTGTAAATAGCAGGACGGGAAGAAACTTAGTCCAAATGTACAGTATTTGCTTCAAATATGAGAAAACAGCTTTAAACAGTAAATCAGCCCAATTACTGCACATTGAAAAGTACAAGTTATGTACTTGTTTTGCCTACTGCACAAGACAAAATAATCTAAATGGGTGATGAAATGGCAAATTAATGTAAAATAATTACAATTTCACGCATATGCAGAACATACACAGAATATGTTGGTTTTAAAAATCTGAATTTCTTTCTCCGGCTTCTGTATTTATTGGAACATCTAAGACTGATCCACACACTGCGCACATAATGCGCTGTGTATTTTATCTCCAAAAGCTGCTTCTTTTTTGTGCACAATGCCTTGAGGTGACTTTGTGGAGAAGTGGTGTTATTCAAGTAAAATGAACTGAATATGCCAAAGGGAACAAAGCATGCTTTTTTAAAAAATACTACAATGTTGTTCAGTTTGATCAGTCGTACTTACCATTTGTAAATTTTAACTTGCTATAAATTATTTATCAATGAAACACATTTCTTATTCTGATTGAGAAATGATATTATGTATTATTTAGATGTTGTAAAGGAGGCTTTTGCCAACTTTAACACACTGGAGTTAAGAACAGAATAGCTTTTACATTGAAATAGGTAACCATATTTTTTGCCCTTGCAGAACTGCTAAGGCGATCGTTTGGTTGAAGTTTGGTTGTTCAGTAAACATGTCTTGGCAATCTGGGGAGATATTATTTTGGAGGTGCTGCAGCCGTACGGGTTATCCAAACTGCACAAAGGGCAGAGTCAAAAGGAAAATTTGGGAAAAAGAGGGGTTGTAGCTACACACAAAGTCTAAAGCAGAGCAACACCAAGATAAAAAAAAGTCTTTTATGAAACCACCAACATGCACACCCTTTGTCAACAGCACTAAACATGGCAGCTATCTTTGTCAACAGCACTAATATTAAGAAGGCTCATGTCCAACTCGTCCATTTTTTTTTCTGCACATAACTGAAGACGAACTCAGTTCCTTGGTCATCAGTTCATTGTATATGCAGCATGCGCTGTACGGGGACTTAGCGTCTCCATGCTGGTCTTGGTTGTGCATGCAGCAGTCAGTGGTCTCGACATTTATCAAAATTGTCTTCCTCCTTTTTCTGGGTTAACAGCCAAACTGTAGCTTTAACAAAACCTCGAATGTATTGATAGTGATGAGGTAGCATCTTTCTACTCTACAACGACGGTGTGGAAAAAAAAAGTAAAAAAATCCCTTGGCAAATAAGTGACTTTCTGTTAATGAAATATCTCTGCCTCGGAGCAGTCTGTAATACTTATGAGACATATCAGTTTATTCTATTGTCAATTTTATGCTGCCTGTCACCCTAAACAGACTTTTCAGAGTTTTCTGGATGGATGGGAAAATGCTCATTTCCTAACGTGAGCATTATTAAAAACTAAACTCCCACAAAATTGGGTGCAGATAAGTAAAAGTATAAGCGATTGTGTCATTTTAATGTCTGACATGAAATAAACAATATATAGAGATATATAGTGCTCATATACTCGTCTGATTTACTGCAGAGTTTGAAATGACTGGGAAGAGTGACATCTCTAAAACTGAGGCTCTAGTTCTTTAATAGAACAAGGTGAACTGCTCTTCAAGTGGAGAAGCTCTAGGATTTTGCTGTCTATTTCAGGTCTGACCGTAGGATTGAGTGAGAGATGATCCAGTGTATCGAAGCCTCAGCTCTAATAGTGCAGGTGCTAACTCTGGTTTGTTGTAGTGCAAAAAAGGGCAGAATCAAAAGGCAAAAGTCTGTGTCCACGTTCCAACCCCGTCCAATCGTCATGAGATATGGATCATAAAGTAAAAGAGTGAGTTCCCCGGAAAATGACTCCCCTGTAGTGAATGGCCTTTAAGTAAAGAACAGCTATGCTTTCCGGGCAAAATAAAGCTGCTGCTGCTCCTCCCCACCAAAATGAGTAATTTGAGAAAGTTTGGACATCTGACCAAGACAAGTTGGACGTATATCTCAGGAGCTTTTTCATTTACGTCCCGCAGCAAATAGTAATTACCAGCCATTGTAGTGACTTACTCATGGTCTTTTTACATTAAACCTCTGTTAAACAAATCACAGGATTGTTTTAACTATTCCTTCATCCTCCTATGCTGTTTATTTTGTCCTTTCCTGAAATAGCCTGCAAATGCTTTTTTTCTTTCTTGTTTTTACATGGCAGAGCTTCTAGGACAGAGGCTACAAGGCTATTAATTTAGATCTCTAGATGACTAAGATTAAAAAAAAAGCAGATATTTTGATATTTGCTGCAGCTAATTGATTCCTTATCAGGTTTTATCAGAATGTGCCTCCATTTGAACTGCTTTCTTTAATCTCTTTTCATCTTCCCATTTTGGTAGCTGGGCTTATCTTGCTCATTTGCATTTCAAGCTACCGCCCTGGGATACATGTCCTGAGGCATTACAGTTAATATTCATTTCATTTTCATGTGAGGATTGAATGTCAACGGACTTCTCAATCACCCGTTAAGCTTTATAAATAGATCATCCTTGGCAACTTATGAGAGAATAATTATGGCCTTACATGATTTCAAAGTTGAGCTGCAGAGAAGAATTGACATTGATGAGAATGATAGCTGCCATGTTGCTTATACCTTTCTGTCTCTAGTCTCTCTCTTTAACATTTGTTTTAACGCTGACGTTAGGCAGATTTACACATGGGGTCAAAGTAAACCAGTAGGAAGGTTTCAGTCACTGTAATCTCACTTATTTCATGTAGGTTTTGCCAATTGCCAATAATATATATACTACTGTAAAAAAAACCAAACCTAAAAAAAACATTTAAAGTAGTGTAGTTTCAATACTGGCCACAAAAATAGCTTCAAATTGAGCCTGTGTCATAATTTGCCCATTTAGATTCCACTTATAGTGAATGATGACATTCACAGTAACAAAGCTCTCGTGCGTAAGTGGGATGAGATGAAAGCCAACCATCAGAAAGGAAAGGAAATCTGGAGCTCAAAATTATACTGACAAAGCTTATTCTAATATGTATGTTCCCCGTTCAGTTTATTTTAGTCTTTCTTATTTTCATGTGATCTTTTAAGTGCTCTTAAGATGAACTTGATGTTTCTCTCATTTCTTTTCCTTTTTATTTCCGCTATCCAATTACATTCCAGTCTCTTTAAAGGAGGATGTAATGAACCTACTGCATCACATCCTAAAGCCTACCAGCTATGCAACTGACAAATAAATAAACCTCAAGCAACTATCACCAAAGCCAAACGACTAAAAACTTTGTTCTAATCAATATGTGCAAGTTGGATTTCTTTTTACTGCTTCATACGTTTCCTGTAAAGATGCATGGGCTCTTTTTTTTTTTTTTTTTTACTACATTTCAGAAAATCTGTTGCAAATAGGTCTTTTGAGAAACACGCTTCCCAACTGCTAAAGTTGCTCTGACGCTGAATGAAAGTGAAAAAGCACCTGTGAGTAAACTGTATCAAGACGTCTGATGCCGAGTAAACTGCAGCTTTCATTCAGGGTGATGAAGTGATTTAATATCCAGTGTCTGGGCTGCTGCACTCACTGGTGCCAGGAACAATTACAGTCATTAATAAATGATAAACGCCAGAACAGAAAAGAGGATATTTCACCACTGAGGAGTTTTAATCTCATTGCCGATGGATACAGGACTTTCACTCTGAGATAAGCGGAGGGCCGGCGAATGGAAAACTTATTAATTTGGAACAGCAGGAAGAAATGGTGAACGCAGCAATGGCCACAGACACAGTGTGTGAATACTGATCAGTCTTGCTGCAATAATTGATTATATTCACCTTCATCTTCTATATTAAAAGATTTAACTTATTTAACAGTACACAAAGTAAAAAAAAATATTCTGGTGTACATGCTAGTAGCTAGGGTTCAAAGCTGACTACCTTTTGCTCACTGCAGAAGATTTCACTGTATGAAAGTCGTTAAAGCAACAGTCCCTGTTTTTTTTGTTTTTTTTTCCTGAAGTCAGTGGGCATATTCATCCTCATCCTGATGCACAGCTTTGACCCTGCTTGGTTGTATGGGGATGTGCATTATGGTAGAACGCTGACTGTGAACTCACTTCTGCATTTAATGAGTTAATGCAACTCTGCAGCATCTCTACTGAAGTTCAAATGCATCCTGTCAGTGAATAAAGATGAGTGATGTACCAAAGCTAGCAGAAAACGACATACCGTAGATATTATCAATAGTACTTGAAAATCCAATATATAAGTACACGTTTATGTACCGGTTCACACATGAGTGCATGACTAAATGCTGGTGCTACGGTTCAGCAGAAGGATGGGTAATTACCGGGCTGCGCGGTCAAATGGAGGAAAAGAACAGCAATCATAGTAACAGCTTGAGGGCTGCATATTGATGCAAGTTTATGAGACTGATAATGAAACATTTGTAAATTGCAATGGGATGGATTCAGTGTTGACGGAAAGTTTTTAGACTCTTTCAGGTTATACAGTTTTCGCTATGCATCAGAGCCACGGGTGGAAATTCAATTTCAGTGTTTGGGAGGGAACAATAAACACAAAAATTTAAGACCAAATGCTGGGAGGTGCTGAGTTGAGCTGAATCGATAGTTTTAATACTCATTCTGCCTCTATCCTCAGTGCTGTCAGAAGTCTTTAGTTTTTTTTTACCTTCCTTTTTTTACTGAATCTGAGCACCTTTTCACATAATTGATTTGGAAAAAAAATGTTGATACATAACATTCCCACTCACAGCACAACTCTAAGTCACATCTTTATCTTAATAAAAACACCATTATATTTTTTACAAAGATAAAAGATCAGCTACACAACACACAAACTCTTTGAGCAAAAGCAAATCAATTAGTTTCGTTTTTAAGATGCTTAAAAATATAAGATGCTATATATATATATATATATATACGTATATATATAATATATATATATATATATATATATATATATATATATATATATATATATATATATATATATATGGTTCTGGGTTTGATTCCCGGCCCCGAAATTTCTGCATGGAGTTTGCATGTTCTCCCTGTGCATGTGCATGTGTGGGTTCTCTCCAGGTTCTCCGGTTTCCTCCCACAGTCCAAAAACATGACTGTCAGGCTAATTGGTCTGTCTAAATTGCCCCTAGGTGTGAGTGTGTGTGTGAATGGTTGTTTGTCCTGTGTGTCTCTGTGTTGCCCTGCGACAGACTGGCAACCTGTCCAGAGTGACCCCCGCCTCTCGCCCGTAACGTTAGCTGGAGAGAGGCACCAGCACCTCTCGACCCCATTAAGGGACAAGGGTGTAAGAAAATGGATGGATATTTATATATACATACATTTCAAGTTTATAAAACTAACCAAAACATTTGTCTTTTATTTCATTTTCACTTGGAAGTCGATATACACTTCCTGTTTACTTTATGAGGTAGGTCTGTTGAATTGTTAATAGAGATCCCATTGTATGACAGCAGTTTAAGGCATGTCTATTTGTATAGTGCAGTTCAGCAACTGACACTACACCAAGGCAACAACAGGAACAACTGGGATCCTTTGTACCAGATGAGTTATATTTAATCACCACTACCTCAGTATTGTTGCTGATAATATCAGTGCTTTTATAATCACAGAGTACTCACACTCTGACGGTTTATTCCAGCAGGATTGTGGTCCGTATGTTAGGAGCCATTTGTGTGGTCATATTTTTGACTTTGCTGAAGGTCTTTCCCTGAACAGAGGATCGCTATTGGAGGACACAATCCACCTGCTGCACTCTCCACACCCATCTGCAATTACCTATTTGGAGCCGCCTTGGAGCTGATGAACAACCAGTCGGCGTCTAATAGTTAGCCATTCCTGCTCAGACCAACACGATCTCTGGTGTATTCTCAGTTTGTGAAAGTTTCTCAAGATTTATTCCTCTTTGTGTCTCTCAGGTTGGACACTCTTGTGGGCTCTACTCTTCCAGTAAAAATTCTTTGGATCCACCATTTGAATCCTTCTTTCCTCTCAATGCTGGACGTTCACTATAGACCCGTAAGACAACATTATTACTCAACAAATCCAACCTGATTCATCTCAGGTTATCCTCACCTGCTCTAATCTCTGTTCTCTTCCCTACAGACATTGTTTGAAGCCAGAAACCAGAACATATCGTTTTAATGGCTATTCTTTAACGTGATAAAGTTCATCTACCTGAGATATTTCTGTGAACAAGGGCTGAGTCAGCAGGATACATGACTACAGATGCGAAAATGGTTTACAGCAGGATGTGAAAACACATTAACAGCTGCATTTCCATTTTAAAAAAGATTTTTTTTATCTAAAGTAGCTCTCAAGCAAACTTTTATACCATAAGGGACCTGATTATAAATCAACATCCAAAACATTGTAAATTACTCTACAGGTGGCACATATTTGGTCGACTAAAACAGCAGATGTTCTGTTGCATTTTAAAAGGATTTAGAAAACAGCAGCAAATGGTATACCTCCAGATTTGTCACACACATTGTATAGGTTTACGAGGTAAATAAATTAGGGATACTTCAAAAACAATTTAACCCAGAGAACAGATCCTACAGTAGAAATGTGTTAGGGTTCTTTCACTCTGTCTGTGTTTGAGCATTGTCATCCCTAATTTTGGAGGGGATTTGTGGACTGAACTGCAGTTTGACAGACATTGGTAGATTCTATATCAAAAAAATTGTAGCTTAAAAGAGTTGGGATCTTGTCCAATGTACACAAATCAATTTTTGCTTGTAGAGATTCTGCCCAGATCTATAGGGAGTTTTACGGACTGAACTGCATGTCAGTTCAGTCCGTACATCTTGTCTCGCATTGCTGCTGGTTAAGGAAAACTGTCAGCTTCGAGCTCACTTTGAGTGCTGAACTATTTTTCTCAGTTATAAACAATTTATACCAAATGCACAAGAGAGTGTTTGTGTTTTGCAACTTTTTAGTTCAGTTCAGTTTGATTTAATAGTGCCAGTTCACAAAAAATGTCACCTCCAGACATTTTGTAAGACAAACAGGTTCATTATGTATGTAATTAGATAACGTTAAATTCAATCAACCCAATTCATTAATACAATCACAAAAAAAGATCCAATGCAAGTTTCATTCAGTTTAGTTAAACCTAAAATGCAATCAAGTCAAATTCATGTAATCTTTTGATGACTTTTGAGGAAGAAAACTATCTATAATAGGAAACCAAGGCAATTGCTTAGAGTCACTGACTTTGCAGCAAAGAAACCGGAAGCAGAACCAGGCTTAGTACGGGACGCCATGCGTCTTCTGTGACTACCTGGGGATTGAGAGGATAAGTATACTCTTCCTTGTACCACCAGAAAAAAAATACAATTTGTATGAACTGAAATGTTAAAATTGGACTTAACACATCTGAATATTTGAGAAAGCTCGCTTACTCCTCTGCTCGTTGACCTGTGCTCTCACATAGCTGGAAGCTGGTAGCTTAATGAAAAACTTACTTTTGTTCTACACCTCTGGTCTGGAGTGATAAATCAACCACAGGACTGTCACATGCTTTTATTGACCATTTTTACTTTGTTTCATTAATTTCCGATGAGGCTTTTCTCACTTTAGAGCCTGCTTCGGGAGCCATGTATTATATTGTTCCCAACGTTTTCATATTCAGACGCAGGGGTTTCAACGCGCATTCGTCATCTTTAAGGCCAGCTAGAGACACACACACAGCACCATATTTCCCAAACTACTTGTAGAGCTACATTTGCAACATATCCATTGTGCTTGTGTCAGATGCTGTATGGCAATTTTGTGTCATTTCCTGAGTGTAGATCGATTTAGAGGCTGGTTGAGCTTTACGGGTATTGAATATAATGTGAATCACCCTCACATAAAAGTGCCTGCCCTGCAGCTTTTCACCGCTGGTATATTTATAAAACCATTCATACAACACATCACATCGATATCTCAATCATCAGTTGCCAGTACTGTGCATTGCTTAAAACATTTTTTACCCTGTTGCTGAAGTGGTAGAAGAACAAATCCCACAAGTCATTGAACAAAATGACAAGAAGTCCCAGTTTGCAGATGTAGTGTCACAAGGAAGTGTTTGGTAAGCAGAGATCTAAATATATCCAATTAAACTCAACATTATGCCACACCACTTTGCAACCTTTAGAGACATTACAAAAAAATACCATATTTATTATCATGCTATTGATGTGTTGTCTGGTTGGTACGATTCAGGATAAGTGAAGGCAGGCACAAAGCTTGAGTCTCCAGAAAAAAGTATGACGAAGAAAAGAAAAATTAAGATCTAGAAACAGACAACTTCATGCAGACTTTTAAATGCAAAGGAGGGGGAAGTTTGAATATAAAGAAAAACAAAAAAAAATAATGAGCCTTTTCTGCAAGTTCTAAAATTTTAAGAATTTAGTATTCATGTATGTATCTGTCTTTGAAACAAAACATTCAAAAAATAGGGTTTTTAACTATAAGTGGAAGGTTACAGAACACTCACCTCAAAAACAGAAAACAGTAACACTCAGTGAGTCTGACAATGTGCCACTGAAGAAGAAACAAAGTAAGTTCAGTAGATACAGGTTATTCAATGCTGAAATACTCTGATGATTTACAAAACTGAAGGAAAGGGCAGAGGAAAAAAATCATAGGATTCTAAATCAGAAAATGTCGAAACAGGTGAATAAATCCTTAAACGACCACCTATAGATGCAGTTAAACTCTTAGAGATGCATATTATTCTACTATTCCTGACTTGCCCTAAACCAGAGGTTCCCAAACTGTGGGGCGTGCCCCCTAGGGGGGCCGCTGTGCCATTGCAGGGGGGCGCGGGTTTTTACCTTAGAATGGCCAACTCTGTTATTTCTATGTCAAGTTGATACAGTAGGGGCTTTCACACTTCCTATATCTGTGTCCTGGGGGGTCAGGAGAAAATGTTTGGGAACCACTGCCCTAAACAATGCTTCAATCTATTTTTGATACAGGGAGTTCAAAGAAGAAACACTCTTCCATAATCTGAAGCCACATTTTTAATGGAACCACAGACTCTTTTCTGTACAAACAGGGTTATTCAGGAAAATGTTGAATGAAAGTTTCAGCAGAATATCTTCTCAGTTTTCTGCTGCTGTTACTTTAAACAAATATGTGTTTTTTCCCCATGCATATAATTGCTCCTGCATCACCAGAATAATTTCTCACATCATTATCACTCTGCATTAACTCGAAACATAATGAGTTAAATTGCTGTATAACAGTATCTAAAAGCATACAACCACGTAATGGCATATTTAGGATAGATGCTTGTAGTTGAGCCAGTGAGGTTCATAATTTAATTTCCCGGTGGAATAAATCAAAGTTCTCAGGGATAGGTTCAGTGTTCAAGTACGTGGTTGTTTCTGTTCGAATTAATCTAGATTTTTGTGAAACTTGTTTTTTTATCCTGGAAGGCAAACTGATCGAGATCTTACTTTGTTTGCTTTGTGTGTAAAAATGTACTGAACATAAAATATATGTGAATATTCATGACCTTACTTTTGACCTATAAAGCTACATTAGTGTTTTGTTTTGCAGTCAGTGGTCTTGGAATGACTGCAGACTTTCCACAAATTACCTTCTGAATGGAGGATGACAAGGGAAATAAAGCAGAGTACATTATTGCTGCTGAAAAGCTAACTGCAACTATTTATTTCCAAATTACACAAAGAAAAAAGCAAATCACATCTTGTTTTGCATGTTATTTCACATGACTTAAAACTACTAAGCCATAGTACTATCTAAAAATAAACACAAATTTGGAGTATTCTGGGTTAAGTGTTTGATGAATTTGGAAAAGCACGGATGTAAAAGGAAATGTGTTCAGTTTTTAAATAAGCACAATCGTCTATTGCTACACTGTTGACACCGTGCCACCAAAGGCTGTGCACCAGCTTTAACTTAAACCAATAAAAAAAGTGAAGAATGACAATTTAATTTGACCTCTGCTACACGCACACATTGTACAGTTGGAGGACAAATTCTCCAATGTGTCTCCAATGACATTTGTCCCATCTCTCGTGGGACAAATATTACATATTTTTCTATTAAATAGCTAGGAAGACATGATTATACATATTAAGCTAAGACAAGAACAAATAAACAGATGATTGATGCAGGTATAAATACCGTAGTTGAGTTTCAGGGTTTCATTTATGATGTTTAAAGAGGACCCAGGCACAGACAAAGTGGAGGCAGGAGATGAGGAGCAGAGAGTTTAATAAGTAATCAAAAGGAGAGCTTACAAAAACACTCCAAAAAGAGAAGAAACAATGAACTGTAGGGTAGACTAGAATGCAGAAAAAGAACTGAGAGAAACCAACATAGAAGGAAGCAGGAGCTCTCACTTATTTACAAAGGAGCTAGTGAAGAACCAAGAAAAGGAGATTTATATACTGGAAAATGGGCAAAGAAATGTCAGGAGAACCAGAGGGGCTAATCAGAGGTGAATGAAGGCAGCAGAGAGAGTAAAGGCAGAAGAGAGATGAGATGATAGAAAACAACTAAGAATAGGAAGAGAGGTGACAGGCAAATTGAAGGTGACAGAAGAGAGAGAAATGTATAAAAAACCAAAAATAAACAATCTAAAGCAACAAATGAAAAAGAACAAGGAATGAGAATAAATGAAACAAGGCATACAACATTTTCAAACCAAAATGGAAAGACTTAAGGACATAAACAATAAAGAAATAAAGCAGAAACATAAATTAAACTAAAAATCTAAACATCTACAGACCATAAAAGAAACATGTACAAGTTATAAAATGCTACTTTCTTTAATTTTAACATTTTTAAAGAAGTTGTTTTTACGTATTAGCACTTACATTTCCAAATGTTCAAATTTGTAAATAAAATATTTGTTCGTATATCTGGAAAATATGGAAAAAAATACTCCTTAAACCATTTAATTTTTGTTTTAGAAGTATTTAAAATGAGATGCTGCATCTCAAGGGGTTATCCTTGAAACAAACACTTAAAAATATGTTTCTCAGAAAGAAAATAAAAAAATAGTTTAATTACACGTTTCCCTACTAATAAAAAAAACACTCCAAAAGACCAATAACACGCTTCTTACAATATTGTAAAAAAACACTCCAAATTACAGGAACTGTAGTTGATAGACTGTGACACTTAAGGATATGGAAAATTCTTCTGTAGGTTGAACATGCAAAAGAAAGCTGAGGTTACAACAGGTTGACAGGACTTTAAAGAATAAGTAAGCTGAACTCCTGTCTGTTGATTTATGATATTAAAGTGAAAAAAAAAAAAACCAACACATTCTCAACAACACGAAAAAGGCAATTAAACAAAATTACAACAAGGATCCATTTGGGGTTTCTCCAATCTGGCAAGAGCAACTGATCTGGCAGAGCGAAGAGAACGCCTTGGTTGATATTTGGTAACAAGGAGATGAGCAACAGCTGTCCTGGGTGTGCTGCCAGGAATCAGGAAAAAAAAGTGCTTACAGGATACACATGCAGATAAGCTGACAGGAGGAGAAAAAGAAACAGGTGAAGAAGGAGAGAAAAAAAACAGGAGATGAGAGCAAAGAAAAATCAAGACAGCACTGGTCACAATGATGTTGTGCTGGGAGCACCTGCATCCTGATGAGAACACTGAACATAACTTCATAGTCAGATGTTTTCATACAGGTATAATGACCACCTTTATCTTTTCAGGCTGTAAAAGTTTGTCGGGAAATTGATGGAAATTGTCATTCTTCATGACTCTGTTATAATAATTTGGTAAAAAAAAAAAAAAGAAAAATAAGTGGAGCAAGCATCTTTGAGAATCTGCACCAGAAATACCCAGAAGTACCCAGAAATGTATAAAAAAATTGTTGCTAAGAAGACATAGACTTTTATATATATACATCTGCCTAACGTAATGGATGGAAATAAATCGAGCTTACCTCTGTGACTTAGAAACTTCATTCAGAGATGAATTATGGGTTTATTTAACACAGTAGCTCACTTACTAGCACAGTACTTCCTTAAAAAATCTGCTGTAACCAGTTAAGCCGATATTAAACAGCGCTCAAGAGGGTTGAATGGACTAAATTTATGTACCTGTTGTTAAAGTTTAGCCATTTTAGAGTGCAGTAATAATGAATCCAGTTCCTTTCAGTCCACCCTCATCAGAGCCTTCTGCTTGTTTTTCACGTTGGATTCATCCTAAATATGTTTAGCTGAAACTCCTGTCTTCCTAATTATCATTGTGTGGCAGAGAGTACTTTTACAATGACTGAGCAGAGTCAAGGGTGAGTGGCTGGGAAGAGAAGTAGGGTTTATTTGCATATTCATAGATGTGTGTGGATCAAACGGGGCAAAGTATGTATAATCACTTTCAATTCATTAAAATTACGATTTTTATTTAAAATAAAAAAAGGTTCGTTTCCAGGGCTTTGTTCAAATGTGATTAAAAGAAAGTGTTTTTTTTTTCTTTATCAAGCCATGCAAATCTAAGCTATTAAATCTAAACCAAATTTGGTTAATTTGAGAGAATGTCACACTACTGGCACAAAATTACCTTCTTTTCCCAAGCGGAACATTTTGTTATTGTTTGGATAAACAGCCCCTGCTGTCTTTTTATCAATAAAAATTAGAGTTTGGATAATCTTTCTATGCGAGTGGAAAGAGAAAAATTCTGCAGAACTACAAAGTTGGAGGAAGACATTTGTTGTCTACTTCATATCGCTAATATAGCACGTTTGCAAAAAATGTTCATTCCTATTTCATCTATTCATATGTTGTTATGAGAGGCAAATATTTTCAGTGCATTTTAAAAGCGCATTTTTTTATGATATATTCCAACACAAAACAGAACATAACGGTGAAGCCATTTCTGTAAAGAACTACTCACAGTTTCTGAGATGGTCAGAACACAAAGCAGATGAATACACCCTCTCCCTTCCACACCCCAGACTATTTTGCTGCTCCTCATTAGAAGTACACACGATCGTTGCAATCAGAAAATGATCAACAGCAAAATAGCCATTTTAGAGGAAAGGGAAACTCATTCTGGTCATTTCAGTTTGTTCATTACGATGTGCAATATCTCACAAAGTAGATGCACCTATTGTTGCTTGTCATTCATCTAGAATTACACAGAGCATCTCTGCGGAACGGCTGGCATTTAATGATGACATCCCTAAACTGCAGCATTTATCTGCAGATGGTCTGAGATTCTCAGCATTTTGCTAACTGTGGCATAGCTGGTGCATCATTCACAGCAAGGGCTGTAACTTCCCCGCCGTTGGTATTCTCCGTGCCATTAACTGCAGCCGCACTCGGCCGTCATGATGTATTTCTGCAGGAAGAGAGTCGGTTCCTCCGTGAGCCTGGATCTGGATTTCTAACTGCTCTTTTCACTTTAATATTCACCAAACATTTTGAATATACCATGAGACTTGTGCTGCGGCGCGAGTGCTCTTAATTGCACAGATATAATGTTCCTCGTAAGATTTATGAGCTATTAATCTGTTCATGCAGAATGATTCATGAGTCTCAAAGTTGGGAGACATATGATTAGAGTTAATCATTTGTCATGGCTGGCGGAGACATAAGGCTTTAAGCTACAGATATTACATCCAAACGGCAGAGATCCTGGATCCCAGCAGTACATTTGTTTTTACTCCTTAGCACAACAATTCATGAAAAGCTGGCATGTGCAAATGTGTTTGGTCGCTGAACAACTTCATATGCCTTTTCCTTTTTGACTGTCTAAGGATTGTTTGTCCAAATGAGGGCGTTTCAACAACGTAGGCAAAGGTAGTAATCACACAGAGAACCACTGAACTTCTTAGATCACAAAATACATTTAGCGAGACTTGAACTTAATGAAAGTACAGAGAATGCATCAGTGATGTATGCAAGTTGGCTCAAGGAGCCAAGCAATTAGTTAGATCAGAAGTTCTTTAAACAGTCGACCCAAATTCAGCATTGCATCTCAAACTTGGCTTTTGGCACTGAAATGCTTAGAAATATTCATGTTTATATGACTCCAAGAGGAACGGTGACAAAAATAACATCTGAAGCTGCATTTTGTTCATATTCAAAATGTCTATTAAAGGGGATATTATGTTATTTTCCAGGCACATTGTGCCAGTTTTATAGCACAGTCTGTCATGATTTCTGCTTAAGTGCCTGACCCAGATGCACAATTGCTCTCTGGAGACCAGGAGAAAGTTTTAAAAGGTTTATTGAAGAACAATGATAGTGAATGTAATGATGGCTGTAATCAAGATTGTTGGCAGTACTGGTTGGATCTGGGTTCTGAGGAGGAGAAGAGAGTGTGAACAAGGATATTGAATGTGAAGGTTTGTCGGTAAATATGAGAAGGAGTCTTACTCAATTTTTTTTAAACATGACAGTGAGGTAATTTAAATTTAACTCAAATTCCACAGTTCCTTCATGCACCAGTTGCACAATATAAGTTAATAAACCACAAAGGAATTTTAAACACCCTGAACAGAAGTTTGTGGGATCTTAATGATGCTGTGATGTAAAACATGCTAGAAAAACTAGAATAGTGACAGAAAGTGAGGAAGTTATTAAAAGAATAGTGGGTTTAATCTTAAAAAAGGCAAATTTCATGAAACACTTTGTCTAGACACTTGGAGATAGAAATAGTTGCATTTAAAACTTGGATTCATTGTTTCTTATTAACCCAAAAAATTAAAACAGAAACTGTACGAGAGGAACTAAAAATAGAAATAATAGCTTTTTTTACCCCTTAACACTGTTGACCTCCTTCGTTTTTTAAAAATGCATGGCTTTATATCAGTGTGACACATTGTCTTTGCTCCCACTGGACCTGTACTGCGTCTTTGCAGCCTTCTGCGCTGGTGGGATTTGTCTCTGGAAATTATGAATATATTGCTTTGGGAAATATTGCTAAAAAGATAGACGATTATGTCTATTTCTTGGGATGCCAGCTTCCACTGCTACAGCCTTGGCACGCAGCGGAAGCTGCTCTTTATTGTGCTGTAACACTGCACTCAAGACTAACTGTTCTGCTGCATTTGGCGTGTCTGTTTTAGTTTCAAAGTCTCACAAAAATGAGTTTAGCTGACAAGATTTGGCATGTCCGGAGTGGCAACTTTTACTCCCAAAAACATGTGTAATTTTGGCTCCATGTGGGATGATTCAAGGTATTGTTTTCAATGGAGATAAGGATATAATTTTTAAGATGTATGGAAGATTTCAAAAAAAGGAAGCGTTACGCAACAGCAGATGCACAACCAGCTGCAGAGGAAGCAGCCGACAGAAGCTGACAGTGAGGATGCACAGCATACATTCTGCTTGTAGACAGAGGATGGACAACGGGGCATTGCATGAAGCTGACCTGCTTTAAACAACCCCGGCACTGCTTTCCCCTGGTAACGTTCATCCTCTGGATAACCGGACAGCTGCAAGTACATGCGTACCATGTACATATATGAAAAAGAGACTGCTGTTTTTGTCTTTGTCTTTATGCATGGCATAATCTCTGTGGCAGCAGCTAAAATCTTTCTCTCCTGTCAGTTACAAACAAAGCCTATGATAATACTGCAACACATTAATGACTTAAAATCTAATAAGGAAAATACATTAGGAAAACCACCCTAAACTGGCCACCATACAATTAGTTACTATGGAGACTTAATACAGGCTGATAGAGAGATATTGCTGATAAATATTTTTTTGACAAATCCCCCAGCTACTTTTTTAAGATAT
Organism: Poecilia picta; assembly: GCA_033032245.1. Taxonomy (NCBI): domain Eukaryota; kingdom Metazoa; phylum Chordata; class Actinopteri; order Cyprinodontiformes; family Poeciliidae; genus Poecilia; species Poecilia picta. Next base: position 16,242,901 of record CM065359.1, on the reverse strand, counting down.
GTCCACCAACTCTTATTTGACCACATGCAGGCCCAGACCTTTTTTTTACTATACTCTCATCGCTCAGATTTAGGTTATCTTGTTGCTTTCCTCAGCAAACAAAATTGACAAGTTTTACCCTGAGTGTTAATATCATGATCTGTTTCTGTGTATTTATTTTTAGAGTTTTTTTGTGTTCAGTTTGCTTCCTGTGTCTCCGTCTCTGCGTCTTCCTCGTTGATTGTTTCCCAAGTGTGTCTCCTTCCCTTGACTACCCTTGTGTGTATTTAGTCCCACCTGTTGTCTGTGTTCCTCGTTGGGTCCTTGTCTTATATATGTGGAAAGCTGTCTAGTGTCTATGGTCATCTATTGTCTACGCTCTCCAGTGGAACTGCTAAGTCCTGGTTGGCGTTAGCTCTCATTTCTTGTCCTGTAAGTCAGTTGCTACCGCCATTTAGCTGTGCGCTAGTCTCTCTGCCATGCTGCCCGTCTGTTACTGAGCATTATTATTATTAAAACCATCATCTTCATCTTACATGGGTCTCAGCGTTCTCTCCTCACCTCAACCACCACCACTTGTGACAGTAAAATTTGGTATCTAGTATCTGTATTTCATTTTAGAGTGGACCTGTTAACATTTTTTCAGATGTGACAACTCAAATGAAATTCAAGACTCTTTCAAAAGTCTGGGCATATGTTTACAAATCTGACCTGTGCTAAAGAGGTTGTTCGATGTCAGAGCATGAATAAATATATTCTCAAGCTGAAGAATCAGGGAAAATCTTAGTAGCACTTCTGCTTTGGAAATGTAGTATTATTAATGGTTTGTTCAAAGTCAGAGTGCAAATGTTAACCTGAGGGTGATACCCCATATGTAAATATTTCTAATGTTTCACACAAACAACATAATCTGACACAGTAAAAGAGACATCAGTTTCACTTGTTGCTTGTTCTGGTTTCCAAGGCAGTTCAACTAATGATTCGTCACATATCATTGCCTTGGCAAACAGTGGGGAAGCGGCAATGTGTCATTTACATTTTGGTGGAGATGTGTGGTTTACACCACACAGGTAATGCTTTCACATCATTAAGTCACAGAACTAATGTTTTCCTCATCATTTATCACATTTTAGCTTAATAATTTAATATGGTCAAATTAGAATGTATGTATCGGCTATGAATTAAACATGAGCTGTAATTGGAGCAGGAAATGGAGCCTGATTTGCAAAGGTGTGTAGTGACATCCAAATGTAAGACGAAGTGACTCGCCAAAGCGGGGTTTGAGAAATAGCTGTAAAAACACATGAAATATGCATGGCCGACGGGATATTATTAGATCATAGATGTTCTGTTCAGTCTACACAAAGGTAACCAACTGTAACCAGCAGAGAACTAGTGTCAGTGAGGGAAAGCAAAGCTGAGGAAAAGAGAGGAGTTTAAAGGAGCTATAATTAAAATGTAGCTAAATCTAGTATCTATCTTACCTTCATTTGTTATAAAAATGATGCATATATCAAACATAAATTAAAAGAAATGTGATGTCTTGTAAATGGTCTCTGTCTCTTTATGAAGCTCCTTTTCTTTCCGATCCTCTGCCTTCTGCACATCATCATTACGTCAATACTCCATTATGCCGGTGACAAGTGTTTATAGGTGCGCGGGATTGCGAAGCAGTTCCTATGATGAACTCAGCAGACATGCAGGTTCACCAAGTGTTTGCTAATTGCTACTGCCGCTAGTTTGAAGGAGCGGTGAGGGGAATGCACAGCTATGGAGACTGCAGCACAAAGGAGGATCTTTGTGGAAATAACTGTGTCAGACATTTGTGTGAGCAATTTAGGCATCCCATGGGAGAGTCGAGGCTTTCTCAAATGGAAGAATCAAGCAAAACTTCAAGTCTGTTTTTGATGAGAGAGTAATACAACATGATGTAAAGCTCGAAAAGGAGGAGTTTACATGATTTCCGTCCCCTTTAGTTTTTAAACTCTTGTGTGCTTGATTGAACATACAAGAACCTTTGAACAAAAAATAATGTGTTCAAGCATAGGGATAAAAAAAGAAACTTAACTATGTGAGTTAAGGTAAATAGAACGGTCTTGCGAATATATTGTCTACAAAATTGACATATGTAGAATTTTCAAGTTTGCTGACAAAACCTCCATGATGACTGAATCAAGAAATGTACAGATTATTTGAGCCAGACTAAAAGAGGTTTGTAATGAAAGTATAGCAGATCTACAGTCATGAGCGTTCTTTTGAGTATTCATTGCTCCAGTTATGCGGTTCAGACAAAAACAGCTACTTCAGTCTGAATTATCCAACGTTATTTCCCTCTTCTATGGAACTCCTCCTTTCAATATGAACCTTTCAAATCAGTGGCTATAATCTTCATAAGCAACAAGCCTTGTATCAGTTTACATGTTTATACAACAACCTCAGTATTATATTTTCTTTTAACTGAAGCCTAGATAAACAGAGAACTTTCCAAACACAGATCTGCTTACCAGCCACAGAGCATACAGATAAGTCAGCCATCATCAGTGCTGTCCTCATCCACAAACAGTGATCAGAGTGCTACCACTCATGTTATCCATGTCATTAGTTTGCACTCACATTCGCAGGCATGACTAATGCGAACATTTTCAACCATGCCCTGTCCAGTATTAAAATATACAGTGACAGCCCAAGCATTAACCATCTGCAGAGCAGTTGCTGAATCCCTGATGTGTCTCACAGATGTGGTAATTCAACATCAGCAACTCACACTTGGTCTCCAAGGCACTAGTATTGATGCTTTAGTTAAAAATGGAGGCAGCAGAAATATGTTACAATACCACAGGTTATGCAAGCATAAAGGTGCGTCTATAAATCCCCGCTACAGGAAGAGGTCGAATTTAAACCATGTTAAAGTAACATAACTTTGATGTTTTGCTTAAGTTTTTGCTTGTTAAGAATATATTTTTTCAAAACATGTACACTTAGGCTAGCAGTCTTGGGGCCAGCTAGGGCAAGCCTTAGTTTGAACATACAACATGTGTTGTGTGTCATATCAAGTTTATTTGTAGAGTCAATTTCAGCAACAAGGCAGTTGTTATTTTGTTTCTGTCGATTCATATTTTCTGCAAATTGTAGCAATTTATACACTGAAATATTGTTTATTGAAAGGGCTACTATACACTCAATACATTTCTAATAGTGTGATTAAATAGTGTATTAATCCATGGTTACTCCTCCATGGTCATAAAAAGATAAACTTTCATTTTCTATTCATCCATCATGTTTTTCCTCATAAAAACCAGGGTTTGCCTATCATGAGACTAACAAGAACACATCGAACCGCCTGATGTTGTTGGGCATTTCTGCTAGCTGTCCTGGCAGGTGGTATGTGTCAGTGCTTCCCAAACCAATGAGGAAGGAAAATGTTTGAAAAAGTCACATATTACTCGCAAATCCTAATGATTTGCTTTTATATCGATGCTTATTGCCTGTTGTAGTGTATACACAGGCAATGAGCTTTATTTTTGAGTTGTGGGAGGTGAGTTGATACCGACACAAAAATGTAATTAGACATGTTGGGGTCATTTGTTGCTGTGGGAGATTAGTGGTGGCTTTGAAGAGGAGTCGAAATACTTTTAATAGAGATGAGACCACAAAACACAAACATCAGAGCAGGTTGTACTTCATTACCCCTAAAAGCCATAATCAATGTTACAATTCCCAAAGGAATTATCAGTAGTGATTACAATGTGCAAAAAGGAGAAATAGGCTCAGATAAAATACATACAACTGAGTTGTGCATCATCCGTTTCCTAAACCAGAAATGTAATTAATAATAATGGAAGTTGACATGTTTATAACCTGGACTGGTTTTAACCAGGAAGTGATTTTATTTTCATGTCTTTGTCCACAAATATAAACAGCATACACTGTTGTCAAGCATACAAGTATTGGTGTCAGGGTAATGAAACACACAAAGCCATATTTTGTTTAATGGCACTGCGTTAAGGATTTGAAACTTAAAATTACGGTTTCAAGCCTTAAGTGGAGAAACAAGAAGCATCTCATCTATTTTGACATAATGCACGCCATTGTCATTAATAGCATTTATCCACTGGTTTATTGTATCATGCTGATGATCCTGGTGCACAAAGAATGAGCTAATATTCTTTCCCCTTGTTATTACATTACAGCACCACAGCTCCAAACTACACTGCTGTGCCTTAATGCGCTGTACTGAACTCATAACAATGCAGTGTTTACCTCCCGCATCAAAGCACTGGCATTATTGCTTAAACACAAGTGATAAAGTGACTGCCGAGGCAGTATTAGTGGATTGCTACCCTACCTTTTGTTCGCTATTTTACTTATTGCCACACATTTTTTTCATCCTATGAGAACAAAAGAAAAGAAAACAATCACTGATGATTATCATTTTTTGCATGAATCTTTTTGCATCTATCTGCAGACAACATCAACATTGCGCCACAGCAAAAACAGCAGCCATCTGTTATTCTATTCCTAAATGGCACTTAATGAACAGTTGGTGAAGACTGGAACTGGGGCCCATTTATTAACATCGGCCCCTGCAGTGCAAATGTGCACAGTCAGGATAACATGTACCTATGGCTAATCTATGTGTAATGGAGTCATAATCATGGCTTCTCTGTCCATAAATCTCAATCAGGTGATCTGGATGATATTGCCTTTTTACATGACACACTGTGAATAAAGGTGCATGTATAATGTCATTATGAATCATGGAAAGAGGGTTATGCCTTATGAGATGACAGTAAAGAGAGTGATTATGAGTTCAGCAAATGGCTCTAACAGCACCATATTTCAGGTGAAGATGACTAGTTCCACGAGTGGGACATTGTTGGATGAGCTAAACTCACACTCTGCTTCATTTACTTTGTAAAAACAGATTCAATCTGAGTCACTCTACTTTGTTTTCCTTTGCTTTGTTGTGAGTTTTGAAACTTATGTTTCTGTGATGAAAAGTTGCACGAGGAAAGTGATTAAGGTCATAGAATGACCGCCAGCAGATTTAGATTTTAATACTTTATCCCTACCAGTTTATATATCTATATATCAATCTCTAATTGATGCTTTTCATCTCTCTGCACATTAGTATAAATGTGTACCAACATTGAAATTCAGACAAACTGATCAATCTACTTTCAGTAAAGTATTATAAAATCAAAATTGTGCCAATAACCTTCCAAAAAAGGTTTTGGATGCTTTTATTTAGACTTTCCAATCCTCTACAACAGGGTGCAAATAAACAAACAACAATTTTATGTCAATGAAAGACTGCTGGTTTAACAAAACTATGCAGTTTGATAAACTGTTTTATATTCTTAAAAAAGTTTGATTGTTTTAACATATTGCCTTCCGTCAGTATTGATTACAATGAAAGTCCAACAGGTCACAGGGAATTAATCAACAATAACTTCATCAGATGTCTCTTTCAAACTGTTCTGATAATTAAAAACTATCATTTGCACTGCATTCAAAAATCCTGACTAATACTATAAAAATGGGGATGATAAAACCAGACACCAGTCACATCATCTGTCTCCTTTACTGTCAGTGGAGACATGATGTAATAAATAAGTCTTTCAGACGCTGAAAACGGTAAATGTGGGGGGAAAAAGACACTGTTTGTCCGTCTGCTCAACAGAGAACAGGAGAATAGGATAAAGATTTTATCGTAACTATATTTGTTATATTTTGGACTAGTAAACTAAGACTTTTTAACTAATAAGCAGAACAGAGACTATCGGTGCTTTAACAAGGTCACTTTCAAATATTCAGAAACCATAAATAATTTTGAAAAATATAAAATCTGTATGCACAAATTTAAAAAGCGATTGCACTTTTACAGTCTGTCCAAAGAGAAAACATAAAGGCTAGAGCTTTTTTTTTTGTTGATGCTGACAGAGTGACACTTTTATTTGAATGTGTTTGCCAATGTTTTGGCCACACTTTCAAATACTGTCAGACCAAGAGGAATGTTTAAGACATTTACTGCTGGCAAAAATGTAATCTTACTCAACACTTCTTCTTGGAGTTGGGGATGGTTGTTTATGGAACATGCAATTTCCAGTAAGCTTCATGACTTGGCTTCCTTCATGATCGAGCTGGTATATGTCTTACAACAACGGGCAGGTTTTAGATAAGCTCCAAGAAAGTTGCAGAAAGCAAATGGTAAATTTCCGAAAGTACCTTTCTGGAGAAGCTCCACAGACTTCATTATTATTGCTTGCTTCTTTGTTTAATTGTTTTATTTGTTCCGTCTTTTGCCCTCTTACCATTCTATCCTTCCTTCTAATTTTAACATATTGTAAATTGTGAGAATTTTTTTGTAAATTCTCACAAAAGTTGATTTTGAAATGTTCTCTCTGAAAACTCTTTCTTCACTCAAGTTGTTGCAGTTTTTGTGAAAAATAAACCAACTTAATATCATTCATCCTTTGCTCCTTTTTTTTAATTGTCAATCAACACTGTATTGCCGGTTTAGACTTTGTGCACCTGGATACTTACACTCCTGAGATAGCTAAAATATTTCAATGAATTATTCTTTTCCTGACATGCCCTGTGGGCTGTATCAAATTTCATTCATGTTAGACTTTTATTTGCTCGCTGTGCCTCCCACTGTAGCCCTCCTTCAAAAAAAAAAAAAAAAAAAATCATAGGCCATTTTCTCCAGATGATATTCCCAGTCTCAGACCTCCTCCCACAGTCTTTCTTTATGGGTCAATTCTTTTTACATGGTTGACAGTAAAAGGCCCTCTGAGTGTTGTGAGACCGGGGACAGACTGAACTGTGACAGATAAGACTCCCACTCCTCTAATATCCAACTGTAGGCAACACCATCTCTGAATGTGCTTAATGGAAAACCTGTGTTTTGTTGCCAAACTGACCCATATTGTAAGGAAAAAGAATTGTCTTCATTAGCTATTGAAATCACACCCAGACAACATGGTTTGAGTGAGTTAGTCACTATAACTACTCTTGTGGTTTACACCGAAATAGGAATATGAAAAAACTAACTGATGAGTGAATTGGGATATGATGTTTTCTGTCTAGCCTCATTCCCCAAAGTGTAAGGTGTCACCCAAATAAAGCATAAATGATATACTGTATAAACTCAGGGTCCGTACAAATTAAGGGAGTCTGCAATCCCAGGGTTTATAACGAGGAAAAAATTTTCAGACACCAAATTCTAAAAGATAATTTTGTATCGAGTTTCCAAAGTCATTCAAAAACTTCGTTTTGAGCATATATTTTGCTCAAAACAGTAAATTATTTGCTGTGTCCAAATAATCCTGCAGCATAACTCTGGCAATTTAGAAGTGGCACATACACCAACTATGTAAATGTCACTGTGATGGTTCAATGAGAAATATATTTAATCTCAAAAAGTATTATACAGAAGATTTGACTGGCTGTCATGGCACAGGTGTTTTACCTATTCTTCTGAAATTTTCATGAAAAACAAAAAATCAATTAAGGACCTTCATAGGCTGCATATAAAGTATCAATCTTTCAACCAAGAAAACCACGTGTGGTTCCAGGAGAATGCCCCAGAAGAGTTTTCTGTTAAAGTTTCACAGAGTATATGGGCGTCCAAAACATATCTTACTTTCAGAAATCGTTTTCTGACTTAAGAAGGGAGGCAGAAGTTGCAACACCTGCAGCCTACATCAGAAGGCATTGCTTAATTGAATCCCATATTCTGAAACCTGCTGAACTCCTGCACGGCCCATCACTGGCTATAACGGAGCTTGATTCATGTTGGTGATTCTCGGCATATGCAGAGGTTCATCAATGGAAGAAACATTCTCTTAAGAACTCACTCCTCTCAAACAACATGTGTCTGACTGAACAAGCATCAAGGGAGGACAGAAGAACAAATTTATTGGATTCTTTTTTAACCATCTGTATAAATAGAATATTATGCGCAGTGATGTGGAAGAACTTGTGTTGCTTCATGCTGCACAACACAGATCTGCGTTTTCCAGCTGAAGGCAGTAACAGCAATATTTCTATCTCTCCTGATCTTAAAGTCTCAGAGGACCATCGGCACTGCTTTCTGCTTTCTGACTTGGAGCATGCTCATGCTCGCATCAAGAAACTCTGAGGACTATTTTCAGCGCTTCCCTTCATGCACCACTTCTTCAATTGTAATGTTTACGAATTGTTTTTTTTTTGTTTTTTTGGTATGAAGATGCCTCAGGAAACAAAACATATAGTCACAGATATATTACATAATTTGTCAATGGTTGAGTGGAAGTGCGTTTTGTAAAAGATTTTTTTTTAGATCCCAGATCCATTAAACATCTAAATAGAGCAGCTTGAACAGCGATGAACCCAGGGTTATCGGGTATTTCTGGTCTTAAACCCTCAACTGGGCGACCCAAACACGGGTGATTAGTGCACTGCTTGATCCACTCTCAACTGCTATTCATGGGCTGTGGCTAGTAGCCCCATCAACACTGAGGTTTCTCCCCTACCCTGACAAAGATGATGGTCTGCCTTACCACCTGGCCATGGAGCATTGGACACCTCTCCTTTCCAAGGGCTTTAGGGGAGCAGATTAAGATATGCTGTAGAGAGCCTTCACCCAGACACAGTGGACATGCTGGTGATTCAGCTAACCCACAATTTGATGCCTGGATCACTTGATGCTTCTCTCTCCCCCGCACTCAGGCATAGCGTGATCTTGTGAAGCTACTAAGTCTGGTTCACCCAACTACAACCATGGCAACTGAAAGACCATACCTCAGCCTAGCTTAGCCTGTTCAACTGTCTCCCAAGCCCAATGCTTCCATCCAGTTATAATGGTCGTTTCTTTGGTGTCAGCTGAGCCTCTGTGAAGCAGCACCTCTCTCTGGCTTTGGTTGTACTTTTTTAATTCTTCTGTGATTGACTGCATCTACTGAATGACAAAGGTCAGTATACTACATTCAACAATCAATGACATGCATTTCAATTGTTTTTTGAGTAATTTCATCTGAACTGCACTCATTTACTTGTTAAATAATGATTTTAGCTGACATTTGTCCTGAATTTAATTACTTTGCACATTGTTAAAACTGACTTATTACTGTATGTTCCAAATTAATATTCCATTAGAAAATAGAAAAAGAAAGTAGTAACCTTATGTTTTAATACAGAACTGGACAATTTAAAACTCATGGCAAGAAACTATCAAATAAGAACATAGAATTTCATCACTAAAACCTTTATTAGTGTCAGAGCTGAGCTAAACCTTTTGTCGTTTGAGCTGTTTTGCTCTGACTTGTCACTAATTGCCATTTTGTCTAAATAGATCTCTTGACAGACTTGAAAAATGACAGTTACCCCAACCCACATATTTAATTATTTCCTGCATGAATACACAGGGAATATGAGTTTAATTACCTTAAACAAATTATTCTAATGACTTCATGTAATTTATTGGTCGCATGGCTACAATATTTAGTCGTCTTGTTTGTTGTATCTACTATAAAATGTGTTTTTTAGTAGCATGAAGCTGAGTGAGATAAGTTGACATTTGGACATTATGGTGTATATTCGTATGTGTTACTGAATGATTATGAGCAAAGACCACACAAAACACCGTCAATGTATAATTACAGCGCATGATTATAATCTTGTGATTATTTATGGAATACTGTAGTGAAGCAGATAAGTGATGGGGCTTAATCCAGTTATATCCAAGAAGATTTCTGAATATCTAATCAAATATGATGTAGAGTGAGGCTGTGCAAAAAGCCTAGGCAGAGTATGAATCATGCTGTTTCACCTCATCAGCACCATGGAACGCCCTCTTTATATCACTGTCTGATATAAAGATCTCTTTGTAGAAGCCATCATGGTAAACTGCTATCATCAAAGCACAGATAAGGACATGTTTTGAGTTTTATTGTTCATGCATGTCATATGGATGAAAATCTTACTCTTAAGTCTGATTCTGAGATGATTTTGCACCTGATGTTTAGTTGAGGTACAGGTTGTGCTGCATGTGTGTTCTCCCCAAAGACCCTCACTGAGGGAAAACCATCAAGGTGGGGGTCCACCGTGCCATGAAACGTGACGTAAGAACACTGTGCTCTTCACAACCTGAAGCCATGCACTGTATTCCTAAAGGTCATCAGTGACTGAGGGCCTTTAAAGGTCTTGGCACAATGTATGCAGTATTACATCACTCACTGAAGTAATATTCATGAAGAAGCGCCACATATGAATATGATCTTCATATAAGTTTCTTCTCAAATTAAGTCACTATGCCAAACCTATTCCTTTGTTAGAAATGGATTTTAGAAAAAAAAACAATGAGCTAGTAAGTGAAATTATACTTGTTTAAATAAGACCATTAGGGTTAGTGTAGGATTTAGCGGATCTTAGAACAGGGATTGACAAAGATCATAACACACTAGTAGACGAATGAGTAGGATTTTCTGGTGTTTTTTTTTAACTAGTCTTATAAACAGATCTTATTTGGCAGACCTGAGTTACTTTATGTTATTTGGTATTTTTAAAACTGAAAAGTGGAGATGTGGGGCTCCCTGAGACTCAATTGTTTTGAACATCTACCTCTTACCCCTGTTTCCGATTAATGTAATATAATGACATAGCTTAACTACACCTATGCCAATCACATGCAACTTTTCTTTCTCACTGTTCACGAGCTGAACATTGTCCACTGCTATCTGGTCTGACAAAATTACAGCTTGTTGAAAGTCTTCTCAGAAATGGAGAATACAGTTAACTGAAATTGTTTTTGGCAAGTATTTTACTTCATCAATGACCACATAATACTGTTCTTAAAAAAATAATTGTGCCATCCAATTTTTCATACTTTTTTCATGCTGCTTTTCTCTGCCAGTAATAAACACTGAGCCTTTGTACTGATTACAGACCTACCCATTTGCAAGAACAACCTTTGCCTATATATTGTAGTCAGGTGTAAATTCAACATTGCTTTCAGGCTAACAAAACACTGAATAACAAGAAAACTCTGAACTCATGTAATATCAGGGAAGTCCTAAACACTTCATTGGTGTACCTTGGATAAAGTAAGGTTTTCAATGAATAAATAAAATGCTCCATGGATAAATAACAAAACTTCTTCTCATTCTCATTGGTTTGTCTTATTGATGGGACATAGAACAATAATTTAAAATAGAACTTGAAAGTCATCTGGCCATAGCCATGAAGACTTAAATCCATGACTTACCAAGTTTTGAAAAGGGGCTTTGTTGAGACTAAAAGCATAACTGTGAAATAGTTGCTTTGCTTTCTGAGCTTATTGAAAGTCAACAGACTCATCTCCATTTCTGAGAAGCAAGCTGTACATTTGTCAAACTCAAAATTTGCATGCCACAGAGTTCAGTGTCAAACAAAAATGATAGTTTACCAAAGGATAATTAGGAATAATAAGTGTGCCCTATGCTAGATATATATATATTTTTAAAACAGTCATCAGATGAAGTCACTGAAATCGGACAAGCAGGATGTGACTGCTTCTCATCTTCCCATGTCCTTTACTGACATAGTAACATGAGAAGCAGCCACATCCTCCAGGACAAAAGGAAACGGGGCAAACTGTGAATAAATGATGTGGGTAAAATTCCAGTGGGATTCTAGGTAAGAGAAACCCAGAGAAGCAATTAGCATTTTTTTTACATTCAAATTCTCCAAGTGTCATATCAGTATAATCCTTGAAATAAAATTGACCTAATTTTAACGGACAAGCTGATGGGGAAACATAGAACTTTTAAGCCCTTAATCTTTCCTAAATCCCCCTCCAGTACAATAGTGTGCCTATATACAGTTCACAGTGCTTTATCTGTTGTAATAAAGCACAGAGTCATGCTGTCTTTTACTTAAAGTGCCTTTGTCTGTGCCATTCTGAGCCAAGATTAGTTTTCTCTCATCTAGCCCTTCAGACGAAACTTTTTAGGAGTTTAATTTGCAACCAAAAGCTCTGCTCTGGCAGGTAAACCTGTCTCAGAAGAAACATGGAGAGCCAAAAGTCCAAACGTTGAACAGTGTCCACTTTAAACCAGGAGGTGCACAATGATAATAGCGAAATGTCCAGGGATGCATTGTCTGCATTGACTCAATGTGCTGCACGGGTCAGTGACACCGACACCTGTGCATGAGGTCCAGTCAAATGGAAAACGTGTCTTTCACCTTTACATCACAGGAAATGGAACAGGCTGGAACTTTCCATCCTTGCATTAATGATAAAACTCTACTACACATTACTCCGAACACCACATCTACACCGTGAGACTTATTAGCAACATCACTCTGTGGGGATACGTTTCTTGAGCAGCTTCACGGAGGCCCATTGGAGTTCAGTTGATGGGAAGGTGGATGGATTTAAATAGGTGGTAATCTTGGAAGAAAACCTTTTTAAGGCTGATGTGGAAATTAACCTTGCAGTAGGACTATGACCCTAGCCATACAGTTAGTTACGAATGAATAGTTTTAGAATAAACTGTTCCTTTCTGTGACAAAACAAGGTTTTGTAACTTGAGAAACCTAAAATATTTATTGAATTAGTGTTTTAGCTTTGACTCAAGAGAAAAGTCAGTGGAGTCATATATTCAGCATAAACTTTCAACAAGATAGTAAATAATTTATGTTCACTATTTAAAAAAACAGAATTACTCAATTTATTTACTTTTTATAGGACTTATACAAAATTAGGACTGATACAAACGAGCCACTCCAGTCTTGTTTTAAAATTTGCATTCACTTCTTTGTTTAATTTACGGTATTCTTTTTACTTGAATGTCAAAGAAAATATCAAACATTTACATTTGCACGGGCAAATGTAAATGTTTGATATTTTCTTCATCAATCAGTGTTCACTTCGTATAAAACAGAACAGTGCCACGGGGCATCAAAGGGGTTTCTGCTTTAAGTCATGCATAATTCATTCTGGTCGCCATTTAGATTGAATATCTAATCAGATTTCACTGTCCCAGAGGAGAATAAACACAAAGACTTTGCAATTAATTTTATACTAAAAGACAACGAGCTGAAAAGCTAAAAACACATCTACCGCAACAGCTTGAAGTCGACAGGCATCCTTGCATTTTTTACGCAAGTGTTCGGTGAAGGATGGATGCTTGAAAAGAAAAAAAAAAGCACAGCCAAGGTATACACCTTGATAAAAGATTCATGCGACAGCAGACATGAATAAAATATGGTGGAATGATCCATGGGTCAAGCAACTGGTAAACGCGGGTCTGGCTGTGTGGCGTTAGATATAAATATTGTTAAAGCACAGACTTTTTACAACTTTTTCCCAGCATGACAGAGATACATACTTGATCCTTTAGCAGGGAGAAAAAACATTATTCTGCAAGAGAAATAATCTGCAAAGTTACTCCTCGAGACTCATTCATTATGCAGCCATTGAGCGCTGACTGTATGACAGGTTTCAAATGATATAGCCACAACTTGTCATATAAACCCATTATAAAAAGCTAGAGCCCTAAGGGAATGAGCAAAATAAAAAATATAGATGATGTTGAAGATAACAATAGAAGTGTATTAAAAGAAAAGTTCAAAGGCTCTTTTTAAATGCATCATAACTCTGTATCACCCTATATTTTGAAATAAAAGGGTACAAGGCACAGTTAAGCTTTCGTTAGATTAGTTATGTGTTCCCTTGAAGGGACTAGGACTCAGAGTATTGACAAAAAATGCTTGCTTTTATTTATCTTGAAGGCTTGTGAGAGCACTGAACACCACAACAGAAAAGAACTCATAAATCCGGCGGCACTACAGGTACACGTTTTGCTGGAAAGTTTCATCATCTTTTTTGAACTCAGCTAAATATTAGGTTGAACACTGAGAAACATTTTGTAAGGTCATTCTAGCATCTAGAAAAAGAAATGAAAAAAAGTAGTGTTTTAGTTTTTTAGCATTAATATTTTGCGGAAAAATTATGCTGAAAGAATAACTAACCACGGTGAGTGGATCTTAATTGTTGTGTTTAAAGATGATCTGGTACCACTGATTTGCAGCAAGAAGGTCCTGGGTTTAAATCCCGACTTGGGATCGTTCTGCATCAGGTTTCAGCAATCAGATCAATCATAATACAAATAACCAGGGGTGGATCTAGAAAAATATTTATGGAGTGGCAAGAGGGTGGCAGGGACTTTTTCAGGGGTGGCAGTATATATATATATATATAAACAATACAAAATATTGTTTTTAACTTGCTTTGTTTCAAAATCAGCTTCATGTAGCACCAAGGCTTAAATACAATTTCTTAATGTAGTACAGTTAATTATTTTCACATCTTTCATACTCCTGCTAATTGATACGCATTACTGATACGCATATCAATTGACATGCATTGTGTCCAGAAAACCATTTTATCCCAATACAGGACAAGGAGAAATCTGTCACAAAAATATTAGTAGCGCCATCATTTGTTATTAGATATATCTATTAAATACGACTTAAAATAAAGATTAGAAAACTGATGTTTGATAAATTCTCCATGATATAAATCTATAAACAGTTTAGTTTCTGTTAGTTCTGTCAAGATACAAGAAAGGGCAAATATCTACTTATATTGGTCAATCCTTTTATTTTAAATATGCTGTAGGAGCCGTAGTTTGACGAATGTTATAAATATCACCATGTTTTGAGAACACAGAGGATTAGCTCAGTTTTTGTCACTTGTTTTTAGGAATTGCAGCAGCTGCAGTGAGCCACAATAAAGCTACAATAAAGCTGATAAACAGGTGAAGAACCAAACTAGACTGAACCACTTCTGACTGTTTGCAAAGCCAAACATCCAATTAAAGTTCCACCAAGCTAAGGCAGTGGGGTCAAGTTTCTAGACACGGGCAAAACATGGTTCAATGTCCAAAATTATTAATTGATCTTGGTGATTTATTTTCCTCTTTCACCGAACAATTAGAGATAAAAACTTTAATTGGTTGTCATGCTACCACTCTTGATCTGGTAAAAACCATCGGCTAAAACCCAAATGCCTGCTGGTCCTTCAGGCCCCTGGACTCGTAGAAAGTGGACTGACCCACATTACTTCCTGTCTAAATTTAGAAAATAAACAAGAAAATAATTTTTAAAAATAAATCAATAAAATCAATTATCAACCTACAAATAAACTGTGTAAATATTACAAAACATAGAAATTTAAGAATAAAGTAACAAAATTCAAATGAATAAAGAAATAATAGCTCCAACCACTTTTATTCCGCCTTTTCTAGATCTGCGTGTATGGCGGCTTTACGGGGACCCGTTGCCATGGCAACCGAGAAACAACAGCTCAACGAGCAGACAGAGCAGAAATTACCGATCAGGCGAATCAACACCAAAAAACAAACATTTTCCACACAAAAAAGTATCAAAAACACTAAAACAGAACATTCAGTCTGTTACATTATGCTGTCAGGCTTGATGTTTATATTGTGATTATTAATAAGTTTCGCCTGAGCACAGCGGTGGTTTTTCTATGTTGGCGGGAAAAAAGAGTTTCATGCGCTTAATGTCCGATTTGCCATAACTATTTATTGGATTCATTGTCGCTAGCAACAGGTGTGGCAACAGGGGTGGCAAGGCTCTCGTTAGATCCGCCCCTGCAAAATAACAAAAGAGAACAAACAACAAATGAATCAAACTACAACCCCAAAAAACCCAAAACGTCCCAATATCCTAACAGACACGTTCAGCTGAGGTCAGCTTATTTTTACAGATTTCATCTCAAGGCACTTTTCAAGGCAAACATCCAGACATTTGTTTTTGCCCTTTAGCAGCACAGATGATTACTAGCATGTCGGAATTTACAACTAAACGCTATTCTGACAAAAACAATGAATGCAAAATTCACAAGACCATAGATTTGAAGTTACACTCAACACAAAACTGTGATGTTAATAGTAAAAATATCTATCTGGAAAAGGAAAGGATCTACTGAAATGACAAAAAATTGTGATGAAAAAAAGTAAATTGCTGGAAGAGTTTAGGCTGGCACATATTTTCTTTTAACCTTTTGTGAATCTACAGCAGCTGCAATGCGGGACTTGCACTAAAGAAGCACTGGAGCTCAAAACTTATTTAATTTCCCCCTCTAGAAGGATTTGTTCTGGCAGGGCGATGGGGAAAAAAAAACCCTCATATAACCAAAACAAACAAAATAAAATACAGACACATTAGACATAGACTTGCAAAAAAAAAAAATTGAATTTCTCTTTATTCCCAGGTTGAGACTTTTTTGTTGGTTTTTTTTCGCTGCTAAAGGGTTTTGCTGTCTGATCCAGCAGAACACCAGGAACTCTCTTCGAGTTCCCTGACCTCTTATGTACAATTTACACAAGAGACAATGATTAACAGCCCGGAAACTGGAATTTATTGTGTTTTATTGTTGATTTTCTTTTAACTAATTATTCAAGTTTTGTGTTTTACACAGACAGTTTGCTATACTCAAGGTTTTAAAGCAGGAACCATTTCTTCTGTTCATGACCATTTCATGCAGATAGACACCTGGTTGACCCCTTATCCTCCAATAGTGGCCAAAGGTTTCTTAAGGCATTGTTGCAATAAATTCTGTCCTCCTTATTCATGCACTGTGACTAATGTTGAATATTCACAAGAAGGTAAACAGATTGACCATTAGGTTTAAAAGAAAAACCCTTCTCTTTCCTGCAGTCTCCTTTCTCATTCAGTCTCACGTCCTTAATATAAGTCATTATGCATGGAAAATTAACTTTTGTTGTCCTTCTAGATGCAGGGTCTGCCATTTTTCCAATCCAAAAACATTTTTTGCTCTCAGTGGGGCTAAATAAAAGTATCTTTGAGTCACAAATATTACATGATGGTTTGAAAAACAAAAGCTTGTATTTCTGATAAATTTCTTTTTCAGAAAATGTGTTCTGATTTTCGACGTAGGTTTCAAGGTTTTAATGTACAGAAATGTGCTTTACAAAAAGAGGAAGGATAAAAGTTCATGTGAGGGATGTTTTTCTGAAAGAACTATATTTCTGGAAAATAATGTAAATTTAAAACAATTATTGGTTGCCAACGAGCATGAATTACAAAAACACTCCTCATTGATATAAGAATTGGGACTAAAAACTATTTTATACTTTTATACACCTACAGAGACATTGGGATGACTGCCTCCCTGCCCCTTTGACCAGACCGCCTCTGTATAAGACAGTCACTGTTTGGTCCAGTGAAATATATATTTATATTAGATACTGATAGGTTAAGCATTTCTTTATAAATAATATTTAAAGAAGAAACTTTAAATGGTATAGTCTCTTAAATGGTTTTCATACTTTGCTAACTAATATAAGAATGTGAATGATGTTTCTAGTTTCTCAGTCAGTTGGGCCAAAGGTTTGTTATGCTATCAAACAACAAATTAAAAGCTTTTTTTGTGGGTTCAGGGATTGGTTTAGAAACAGCCAAAGATTCTGTTTTAGTTGAGCCACTGGCCTTTTTTGTAAGAATCACCCTATTGAAAGTATAATGCCACCCCCCTCACAATATACCGCCCTGGGCGGTTGCCTATGCCGCCCATATCAGAAACTGCCACTGCCTAAGTTGCTTTGAAACTAAACAGAACTGTAAGATTAATTACTGTGAAAAAAAAGAACAGGTTATGTTTTAACTTTGAAAACAGAATAATTAGAGTGATGGGCTTTCAGATTTACAGCAACCAGTGAGGCTGGTGTTAATACAGCCCAAGAATAAGAAATTAGGTCTGAACATGCAGTGAGGAGCAGAACATTACCCCACAGAGCTATGCAGGTTTGTGAGCAAGGAAAGGATGTCTCATTCATCATTAAGTGCAGCTTAAGGTGAATGAAGGCACAGACACCACAGATGAAAAGGGGTTGAGACCATGCAGGAGAGAGAAGGTGACAGATGAAAGTGGAAATGGAGAAAGAATTCACGTGGGGTTTTGAAACCAGATCAAGCTGAAGAAAAAGTAAAGGAAAAGGAGAAAAAAAAACTGTTGGAAATGGCTGGCATCGTAAAAGAAAACCATTAATTAAACAGAGGAAAAACAGATGAGGAGGTAATGAGAAAAAGAGAAAATATCTAAGGGTTTTATGACTACACTAGTACATGAATAGCTACTGGACTTCATTATATGTTTTGCTCGTATCATTACTGTAATTTAGAGAACTGTGTGATTAGAAAATTAAACCACTCAGTGAATAGGTCATTGTTAATGTCAGTGATAGTAACTCTTTTTGAGCAGCGGAATCAGAAAAGTCTAAACTATTAACTGATTAGACACACGAGGGGAGTCAGAAATTCTAAATTCTTATTCAGATATACTTTATAGAGTTTAATGATATTATCACTCATATTAATTCTGATTTTTCAAAGACTCTGACTGAAGATACTAGGTAATTTTTAGGATTTGTGGGTGATACTATCACCTAGAAGGAGGAAGTGCATGACGACGTCATATTGAGGTGAAGTGCTTTAAAAGGACACATTTTTCCCCAGGTCTTCAACATAATTTAACAGAAATGTTTATATACATAAACAGAAAAAACATAATGCATCATTCTGAGCTCCACATTATACTGCACAAACTTATGTTCACCTAGTTTTGCTTGACGACCTTCAAGTTGTCTCTGTGTGCGTCAAGTTTCTTTCTTGTTTTTTTTTTCTTTATCTTCCTCCCCGTTTAAATCGACAAACGATGACAGCTGTAGTGAAATCTGCTTCAAAGTAAATGGCCCATTCTGCTCACATGGGGTGCCTAACATTGATTTCTATTGAAATGTGAATTCAAAGGATATACAGCGTGGGCTTTAAGCTTTGGGAGGAACTAATTAAGTCCCTGTTTCCCCGGTGCCATTTTGATGAGTGTCCCAGAATGGAAGCCTGTTTTGGCAGATTGAATTCCATGTTTACCTGTGAAGTCTGCTTGTGCCAGAAGCAAAAATGCTTGGGAAAATGTAAAACATGCAAAATGTGTACATGATTCAAAGGGAGTTATGCTGACATGCAGGAGGTGGTCATTTATTGCAATAGAGGACTTGTTTGTGCAGGTGTTTAAACATCAGGAGTAAGCATTCATCCTGAACATTGCTTTTCAAAAGGGACTGCTATCTTTGTGTGCACACGCACATGTGTGTGTGTGTGTATGCGTGTGTGTGTTCCTCTGCAGTGAACACTGATGCATTGTTTCAGTCTTTCCTTTGATGTTGGAGAGAAGAAGTTTGTCTGATGTCTGCTTAAAGGCAAATCAACTGATTAATAATCTACCCAGAATGCTCCAAACACTTTCGACGGAGATCATAATCACATTCTCCTTCCAAGCCTTTTTGACAATGACAGCACATGGGAAGCAAATAGGTTTAGGAAGTCTATTTAAAGGCAACACTGCCAGTTTCCTCACAGACTAACCTAACAAGATGTTCTTTTTTTAAATCGAGAAGAGCATCAGGTGTGTTTTGTAATTACTGTGTGACAGGGCAAAAGCACACGAACAAACACATACAGACACATGTAAAAACAGACACGCAAGTCTACATGCGCACGCACACACACATAAACAAACGTTTCCTAGCAGGTCAAGACACAGCTGTTTCATGGTCTGTAGCCCATTTCAGTTATCAAAATACATATCCCACAAATAGATTTCCGTCTGCGTCAGTGATTCGGTGCATGTCTGTGTAAAATGTCTTAATTTTCTAAGGACAAGCGGAAGCGCATCACGTTTCGGAGTGACTGTCATCACCGTCAACAGCTTCCATCCAAATAACTAGTATCCGAAGCTGTTTGACACATCTTAGTCATTGGCGTAATGAAAGGAAGATAAGGTTTTGTACATTCCTGCCTCAGTCTGACAGTGGTGATCAATAACTACATATCACATGTTCTTGTTTTGGTTCTGTCTGTCTGGCTTGCTGAAAGTAAGGTGTTTTTATAGCTTCTGATGCACCGTGTGTTTGTGGGTTGGCCATCGTTCACATTTTCTCCCAAATAAACAGCCTTCACTTCACAAAGAAGGTTCTTATCTGACTTTTGAGGAGGCAGAAATGAAACAGGAGGAAATAATGATCAATGTGTTGTCAAATACAGCCGAGAAGGTGCCAAAACACCTATTTTTGTAGTTTTGGAACAAACATGTTAGGAATAATATGAACATGGGATTTCTTAAAATTTTATCATATTGTCAGTAATTTTCTACATGGTGACTATAAACCATTTTGCAGTGTTAGAATTATTTTTCTAAATAAAAGTTTAGGATTTCAAGTAGAAAGCTTTGTCTCTCGTGTCCCTCAATCACGCATCTAATATGCAGACTTACTGAATCAGCAAACTGCATAAATTCAAGGATGCTTGGTCCCAATGTTGAATTGTTTTTGATGTATGTCTGTTTTATGGTAATGAGGCCTCAAAAGAGCCTCTCCAACGCACAACACATTTCTCACTCTCTCTCTCTTTAAGTTTTCCACTGAAAGTGCATTTTCAGCAGGAAACAGAACTAGAAAAACAAACCCTATGCCTCAATGTGAATGAAATGACCTCTGATTGTAAATGGATTCATCCACTTTGAATACTCAACCTGGGACGTTCAATTATCAAATTACAGTACCAGCAATTTGAGGGTGACTTTCAGCTCCAACTTGTATCTTATATCTTGATTTTCAGCTCCAACTTATATCTTGGCTTTTCATTTGAAAATATAAGTAGTGAAGATGTAAAACATGATAAAAAAAGGCCAATGATGTTTAAATTCTACATTTAAAAAAAGCAACAACAGTTCAGTTCAGAAATAACTAGAGCTGTAATATTAATTTAATTGTTCAAATGCAATGTTAATGGGTTTTTAAATAAAGCTTTCGAATAAGTAATGGATCTAATCTGTTATAGAACAGATGTTAGACTAGGCTCCCCTTCAGTCAGAAAAAAACAAATGAAAGCCCCGAATCACCATTATAGTCACAGCTAACTGCTCATATATGCAGCTCAATAGAAAGATCATTCTATATGTATGAAGCAACAGAACCTGACCTGCAGCTGGAAGTGTTTTGCTTTTATACAGGTCACAGTGTCTTGTCTCCATTGATCAGGTTAAGACTATTGAATGGTGTATCCCCTCTACGACTCGATTGTTTTCTGCAAACATATTGGCTTTCTGGCATCCTCTTACTTTGGCTCAGATCCAGATCAATAAACATTTTCAAGCAATGTTTTTTTTCTCAGTATTGTGCTTAGAGTGAGCCCTTTGTTAGAGAGCGCATAAGCCCCAGATTGAAAAAAGAGGAAAGGTGAAGAGTCAAAATTGCAGCACAACTGTTTAAATCAAGTAAAGAGAGGCATTGCAAAAACAATAAGGAGTAAATAAGTAAGTAAGAAGGACAGCAAGGAGTAGAAGGAGGTAAAGATGTCTGTGAAGAACAGAAAAAGGACAAACACAATGATATTCCATATCCAACCTAATGATGCACTCGTTTGTGGAAGAGTACTTACAATATGCATTCAACTCATATCCTTATATCATTTTTTAGTCTGAAAATAAGCAGAAACTCAGAAGACCTCCATCTTTGAAGAATGACTTTAAAAAAATCAAAATCGGATCGCAGAAACAAAGAAAATTATTTTAATTCGACTTAACTTATTTTAAGTAAATATGTCCTCAACATTTATGTTTACATTGATTAGCAACATTCCATTCCAAGACTGACATGTTCTTTTTTACAAAGTGCTTTATTTCACTTAATTAAAATAAGCCATCTGAGAGCAAGAGGGTTGAGCTCGTTCACTTGATGAGCCAGGGGTAGTTTACCCTGTTCTCTTAATTAGACCCCACAAATCCCTAACGCTCCTGTCGGCAAAGTTTGTCCTGGCCTGGTGTAACTGATAACATGCCAAGATGTGATAAAGTATATTTCCTGCAGGATAAAGGGATTAGGAAGCTCTCCATGCACAGATCAGACCATAGGGGATGAGATGTAGGAAAAACGGGAAGTGTTTATGTGCTTTAGGAAGGTATTTCTGAAAAAGAAAGAAGAGATTGTAGCTTATGTAAGTCAGCATCAAAAGTCAATAAATAAATTGTCCCTGGTGAGATTGTTGAAAGTCCGCCCTTGACTACAAGAATGAACTCATTTATTAATCTGAACCGCTATCCTTCTGTTTCTGTTTAATCATGAAATAGTTTAATACAGTAATTTCAGGTCAAGATATCTTTAGTAAGTGAAGTAGATGCTGCCATATTCTTTTTTTTATCCACACAGAGGGAAACCATATTAAGAAGTACACCTTTGTCCTCAGGTTTGAGGAAGGTCTACAAATAGAAATGGTCCTCTGCTGAACCAATGTCACTCTAATACATGTGAGACCGTCCTTAGCCAATCAGCAGACAGGACACAAGGCAATGGATGGCTAGACACAAAAAAAATTGGGCCATTTATCTGTTGTCTGTCTGTCATCTACAGTACATCCTTGAAGAGCGCAAGCTTCAAATCCTTTGATTTTAAAGCTGACAGTGTTTTTTCCATTGCAACACAAAATTTACTCTTAAGCCTTGGATGCAACACGTGTGTACATGTTCTCATTCGACTCAATTCCCACATGACTGAAGTATGACATACCACATTACCTAAGCTAATATGCTTCATATACATCAGAACTCAACAAAGTTACTTATGTTCAAATGACCCTTTGGCTCATGTTACCATCCTATCTGTGGCATCTTCTCTATCTCCTCCTCTACAAGTGGCAGTGAGAGGGGCTAAGCCTTTCCCTCTCTGCCACCTTAGACCATTACTCTGTCTGCTGCAACACATAGGAGTCATTATTATTTCTCCTCCACTACAAAGCAACAGCCAGCTCTGACTGAGTTACAGCAGATCCTGCCAAAGTCACTCCTTGCACAGCCAGAACTGGTCAGTGACTATAAACCTATATCCAACATAAATCAGAGAACACTTTTTGTGTGAACCAAATGGTGACTCTATGTGTGCTTGTTCCAATTACTCATTCTAAAAGTATTTAGGAGCAGTATTGTTGACAAAATGACCTTTGCGATATTATCTCTTGTGTTATTCAAGCCCTTTCCTGTCATTGATGAAAGAGCAGAATGGCTCAGCTCAATAATTGGGGCCATACACACAAAGTATAAAAAAACTTTTAATGTCTTTGTACAATCTGTTTAACAAAATGAAAATGTCACATCCAAAACAAGAATCAATGATAAAATATATTTCATTGTTATGACCAATAAAATAATGTTATCTCAGAATTTGAGAGGAATTTGCCAATTTACAGTATTGGCAGTGAGAGAAATTAGACAATAAAATGTGTACAATGCGTTGTTGACCAGATTCTCGCTTCAAATCTTACTGGCTGTGAATGGATTTAGTATAATACAATAAAAGAGAGGCTCAGACTGTGACTTTTTGTAAAAGTAAAAACCTTTCCTTCCTGGATTTTGGCGTATATAAAACAGCTCCTAAGCACATCTGCAATGCCCCTGAAAATAGCAATATTTTATCTGCTGTTCTCTTGCACTTTATTGCAGAATTTGAGTTCCATCCATCTTTCCTCACTCCCTTTATTAATAAAAGCCAAGGAAGCACCAACAAACCTGATTAGTGCTGTACAACCTTATTAACCTTCAGTGATTACTTCTCATCATCAGCAGGCATTAAGATGCACTGCAGTCCCAACTACTTAAGCAATCATCATTCAAGAAAGTTCCCACACTCTTCACACCAATGAAAAGACAAGATGACATCCTTGAAGAGAGATTAATTTGATTATGCAAAAACTGGCTTGCAATGTTTTTTTTAATTTTTTCACTCAGTAAGGTGTCACATACACAATGAATGACCTGAATCACTCTTTTCTGTCTTATATTGATGGATTTCCGTCAGTCGAACATCTGCAAAATGATATGTCTGATCCTTGATTATGTAGCTTGATGGATCTTGCATAAGTACAAGGAACATTGGTACAGAGAAGACGACTGAATACACCTAATTAATCCTTCCTTTAAATGTTTAAGATTCGGCACAAATACAAGAGGAACTGAAAGTGAAGATTAAGGTGGCCAAACAAAATCCAGAGAGAAAAGATTTATATTGTGTGCATGCACATGGCAAGTTAAGTCAGAAATTTAGACAATTAAATCGTTCTATAAAGGTTTGATTGTGACCAATGAAAAATGCTGACCAAATGCATGTAAACTTCTGAATTTGAAAAAAATTGAAAAAAAAGTTGTCATTTATTAAATAGAAATAATTTTAGTGATTCTAACTGCCCCATAATAAGATAAATTTCGTCCAATTTAGCCTCAGATAGTGAGGAAAAAATATATATGTCTTTCTTTTTGGGTGAATGTATAATTGGTTTCAACTCTATAATGTGGGATAAGTAAAGGTTGAACCACTCAGACAGTCCTTAAACTTTAATCTAAATGTAAAAAGCATAGTCTAGATTTACACTGATCTGTTTCGACGTTAAACCTTTTGACGGTGACGTGAAAGGAATGTTATTATCCATCTGCATGGAAAGATTAGATTGTGGCATTCACCGGAAGATACTAAGGTTCTGCCAGAGAAAAGGAAATCATGTGGTCTCATTCCTAACCTTGTAAAGTAAAAGCTGTGGTATGAATGCGCCTGTTCATGTCCTGCTCTGAAACCTGCACTCTGTAGACACAGGCTGTGTCTCTCTCGCTCTCTGTTCAACTCCGACTGTGAGAGATTAAGGGAAAACTGTGTCTGTTCAATGTACAGCAAAGGTGTTGGGGTGGCTGCGGCATGAAGCTGGTGCAAAGTCTATGTTTCTGCTGAAATGTCAGAAGTGTTTGAAACGACAGTAACTCCAGTTTTTTATTTCTTTCCTGCCTACTTCCAAAGAAAGAAAGGATGTCGTATCACCTTCTGTTCTGCTGAGATGTTTAATTTTGGTATGAAAATGTTATCCTCTTGGTTAACACAAATTGCAATTTATGCTTCACAGTGTGTGAAGTAATCTAAAATACATAGTTTCTGGTTTTGAGTATATTATCCACATTTAGTCATGAAGTTGTGTTCAGGGAAAGCCCCTTTATTCAATGCCACTTGTCTTATGCTGGTTCAGTTCTAGCTAAGCTGGGAGTGTCTCCACTGACAGTGTGTTCCTCACTCTGCTTCAATATGGGCAGGAAAATAAGGAGAATATGGGAACATGGATGGGCTTCCATCTGCATTGCTATGACATAATTTTGTTCATGTACTCCAGGGTGAAATCTCTGTATATTTATTCGTTGCAGGTTAATCCCATCCAGTACCTTTTATGTACGTGCTCTTTCACCATAGAAAAGAGGTAACGAGGTTTGAACCTCAAGGTTTGACCATGAGGCTTTCCAAACTACTGTTGTCTTGTTGAGGATTGGAATCGGTGATTGAAAACCGTCCAATGTGACTGAATTCAAACAACTACCAAATATTTCAGCGACAGAAGCAATCTCGCATGTACAAATGACCCAAGTGAAGTAAATGCTGTATTCTGAAATATCTGACTCTTACTATCTTTTAACCTGATTTCATACAATTTAGAGTCATTGTACTTTAGCGTGACCAAACATGCTCTTTTCCCAGGACATGTACACTTTTCAAATTCTGTGTATAGCATCTGGGGAGTTTTTTTTTTTGAATGTCTGAGTTTTTCAGAATACCAATACACAGTAAAAATGCCAGTGTTGAATTAACACCCATAAGTGTCTATATGTGTCCAAGTCAGCTGGTGTTAAATTCAACAACACAGAGTGTCACATTAACATTTACAACGGTGTTAGTGTTAAAATATATTAAAGTAACACCAGTGTAGTGTTGATAACAAAACATAATCTGGTGTTAAAAAAGTAAATAATTGACCCACAAGGTGTCAATATCAATCAAATCCAGTGGAAAATTTCCAAAACAATACACAGAAATTGAAAGTTTAAACCCATTTCAGTGTTATAGATCAATGTTAATTTAACAAAAAAATGGGTGTCAATCTTTTAACACTTTCAAAAGTGTTACTTTAACACCTGCTGACTTGGACACATATAGACACTTTGGGGCGTTAATTCAACACTGGCATTTTTACTGTGTAAGCATACTTAATTTGATGGGATATGCTTGGTGGTTATTCATGGAATATGACAGCCGTTCATTCATGTGACATCTTCCCTGTCCCAAGCTGGTGCAAAGTGACTACTATTTATCCGTTCACAGAGGGAACAGATAGTGCATACAATGCAGGCTGCACTGCAGCTGATGTTTACAATATACTTATGAACAAGTCGGAAAATAAACATTCTTCATCTCGTCCCTTTCTCACCAAATGTGTGGTGGAGTGCACTGTGCACTGAGCTGGCATGTGTTTCTGTGACACAGGTGTCAAAGGTCCCATAGATGGTCACAAAAATGATAAAAATGATGTACAAAGTGAGAGTTTATTTATTAAATTGACTGCATTGAATACTAAAACTGAAGACTGACGCATTTTTCTGAGACTCCTACTTCTTGTTTTGTTATTACATTGAAAATAATTTCACATTTTTGTGTAATTTTTGTCTCGATCGACTTAAAGAATGAGCTTTTATTATTACAGGCCAGTTTTCTATGTGCATTTATATTAATCCAGTCTAGTTTGCATGATTGGTTAATTTCTATCGTATATACTTAAAAAGACTACATTTGGACTATATCAATGTTGAAAGTTTTATTGAATTATTTCTGGACTGGGCCATGTGTCTTCTTTTTTGGAAATTGAAATAAAGTCACCTTGTTGTACTTACTGCAGCTCACCTAAGATTTACATAATAATATGCTGACTGAGAAAAAACCTTCTCTTGCACAAAACGTGTTTCTACGCTGATTTCAGGCATAAGCAAACAAAAATATGAAATTTTAAAGGTTCAGAATAAGTGCAGGATCTACTGTCTTGATCCCTTTGTGTGCTGGAGAGTGGCCAGGAGATCATCTTTAACTTCCCCTGTTGTCATTACCTGCTTGCTGAACATTAGACAGAAGGTCTGTCAAATCAGTATTTGACAAACCATAGATAAACTCTACCACAGTCACTGAGTTAATCCCCAAAAGAAGATTTTAGATATCTAATGGGGATTAGGTAAACGGTAAAAGGCTATTCATGAATAATTGATCTCAAGAAGTCAGCAAAAAGCATTTATATAAAATGAGGGAAATGTCAAAACAAAACCTTTAGGATAAATCCTGAGAGGTGTGTGTTATACCAAAAACTCTGAATGTGTGTTTTATATATCTGTGTCAGGGTGTGTGTGTGTGTGTGTGTGTGTGTGTGTTTATTATTTAAAAAAAAATAAAATCACCTGAGTCTTATTTTCTACTTTATGTTTCTGGTTCTTTGAAATAAATGTAAGACATGTTGCTTTTTGAAAGTCAAAGCACTGCACAGTAGGAGTTGATGGCATTATAAAAGCTTTATTGGTTAAGGAGGCTCATATCTCACTGAGGATAAACTCTGAGATTCTTTGGTTGAATCAAAAATAAATTTACAAATTAAAATTATCTCTTGGACCAATAAGATGGAAATAGGTCTAGCAATAGCAGTTGGCCAGTGTTCACGTTTAGACTGAATCATTCTTCAGTTATTTCCAGCATGGAAACAGTTTCAGGAAGGTTTGAACTTGGATCAGTCTGAGAAATATCAGGAGGCTTTTCATAAAATCCTAATATGAAATAATCTTAGTACATTTATTTACAGGTTTAAGGGGTACATTAAAATAAAATCATAAATTATATTTTTTAGTACTGCCTCACACTCACTTTCCATGTTGGTCCTGAAATACAAGTTCAGGTCAAACTAATGCATTTTCCTAGAGCAATACCAAGACATCACATTGGAACCTGAAAGGATTCCAATGGTATAAACAAGAGTGTTAACCAGCCAAGCTGTGGCAGGTTAACTCTCCGTCTGCAGACACACACTGTCTTGCCAAAGATATTTTCTTGATGTCTTTACACATACTGTATGAATGTGAGTGAGTGGCATCCAGTTCTTAATCCATCAGGTTTTACATTATGTCAGAACTGACGTACAGTATAATAATAATAATAATAATTTAATAATCTAATAATAATTTAAATGTGGAAAAGAACAAAGGGTCAGCTGTACATTAAATAACTTCCCCAAGCTGAAACAATATGTCTCCTTTACAATGTAGGAATTAATTCAACCTCTAAAGAAGTCAAGGAAATTCACACTCACACCTATAGTCAGTTTAAAATCACCTCTACACTTGTTTTGTAAAACTATTCAGGGAACCCAAATATAGAAAAAATAAAAATAAACATGCTAACTGCTCAAAGAAAGACCTCCTATCTGACATTCATACAGGAATGTTGCTTATTGTAAAGTGATAGTGCTATCAACTGCATCATAGAAAACTCTGTTCCTCAGACCTTTTCTAAGACCCGTTTGTATTTTCCACTGAACATGCCAG
This sequence comes from Poecilia picta, assembly GCA_033032245.1. NCBI lineage: Eukaryota > Metazoa > Chordata > Actinopteri > Cyprinodontiformes > Poeciliidae > Poecilia > Poecilia picta. The sequence continues at coordinate 16,214,418 of CM065359.1, read as the reverse complement.
TTTCTTGTAGCTAAAAATGCGCAAAGGAGTTACGATTTTAATGTCACCTTTGAGTCTGCAGATAATTACAGGGGGCAGTTGACCGTAAAATACAGCCCACCTTGTTATTCTGTGACATTTAAGCAATTGGAACCTCTTACAGTTTCTTTGCAAAGGCCATTCTCTGTCCTGTATGTGTATGTGACCTGATGTGTTTGAGGACTGATCATTCTGTTTGCACATTTTCAACTCCTCCTCTTGTGACATCTAGTTTGAGTTTAACGACTTGATATATATTTTTTTTTTTCACAAGGAAGAGTAATTTTGTCCATTTTCTATTTTTCCAAAAGGGCAGTTTGCGGTCAGGGACTAGATTAAGTCGAAAGAAAAGAAGAAAAGGCTGCCTCTGAGGATAGCTATAGAGGACCACAGAAGCATAAACAAGAGCGTCTGAGTTTGTGTGGGCAAGGGAATGTGTGTTGTCGAGTGTCTAAGTAACAATGACTTGCAATTTGTCATTTTCAAACAAGGGTCTATAAACCATCTCATAGTGATTTTATGGTGAAAAATACAGTTTAGACTGAAGTACTGATTTTTCAATGGACCTCTTGCATTTCTGTGACCAAGATGATTTAGCTGGATATGTTGCAGTCTGTATGTAAGCTGTTCGCTATTGATATTCTGGTAGGATCCCTGTTGACTCAATTAGGACTGCATATTGCTTTGCAAAGCTCCAATTAATGTGGGAATGCAGACATTAATATCAACTGCATCTGAATATGAATTAAGGTAACTGGTCAAAGGACTGCACTTCTATAGCACTTTATCTAGTCCACAGGAACCCAAAGCGCTTTGCGCTACATTCAGTTGCCCCCGTTGTCATTGCCCCATTCACACGTTGATGATGCCTACTACATTGTGCAAATCACTGGGGCAGTCTGACAGAAGTGAGGCTGCCATCCACTGGTGCCACTGAGCCCTCTGACCACTGCCAGGAGGTGAGGTCATAGAAATGATTTACAATTTTTATGCAGGACTTGTGTCCTTACACAGGTGTCTTGCTTAAGGACGCAATGACTTAGACAGATAGAGCCGGGGCTTGAACCAGCAACCCACCAGTTTCAGGACAGACTCCTACCACCGTTGACCCACCAGGTATATGCATGTACATAATTCACCTTTGTTTACAGTGATTTGCACATTCAATCATTCATTTCTTTATAAAGTGGTTTTAAAAGAATAGAGGTAACCAAAAAGCTGTGTACGTCAGTAAGAAAGGCCGGCATCATCACATTAATTTCTAATTTTCTATGCAGCCTTTTGACTTTTATGTTCATTACAGACACAAACTGAAAGCTTTTTAATTGGAATTTTATGTCACTTACCAACACCAAGTAGTGCATATATGTGATATGTTATACATCACTATTAGTCAATAATTTGTAGAAAACATTAATTGGTAACACTTTATTTGAAGGGGTGTGCTTTACTTTTAGAGCAACTAATGCAAAGTTGCTCTAAAAGTTGCATTGAAGGTCCATTAAAAGTCCCAACTTTGCATGATTTTGTAAATTATGATAATTTAATGCAACGTTGACATTTTTAATGGACTTTTAATGCAACTTTTAGAGCAACTTTGCATTAAAAGTGTCATCATTTACTGAATGACACTTCATGACAACAGTCATAAACATTCATAAAGACTTCTTTATGTTCATGACAGGTGTTATGACATGTTAATGACAGTGTCGTGTCAGTCTTATGCACACCCCTTCAAATGAAGTGTTACCCATTAACTTGCACCAAAAACAACAAGACTTGTTAGAATATGTGTTTACTAGCTTTCCACAATAGAATATGTTACCATATTTTGCTGGATTTCTACAAGCTGCCGTTCATAATGCCAAAGATCTGCACATTGACTGAGCCATTCAGGATTTCATCCAAGCCATTCTTTAGTTGTATGCTTAAAGTCACTTCCCTCCTGGAAAGTTAAGCTACTCCATCATCTCAGGTTTTTTAGTCTCTAAATGATTTTTATCCAACATTGCTCTATATTTGGTTCCACCCATCTTCTCATCACCTGTAACCAGTGTCAATGCCACTGCTAAATTACAATATTCCACCGTATACTGACTAGGCTATATAGGAGCCCTAAGAAAACAAACAGGCAAAGAAAATGAGAAGAATAACTTAACTAAGACAAGGAACTGATATCTGAAAACAACAAAGATTAAAACAGAAAAAATAAAATGTCCAAAGGATTATGACAAAATAAAAACCGTATATTATATTTCCTGAACCAACTGTAGTTAGGTTCACAAATCTACTCTGCGCAGAGAGGGAGAGAGAGGTGGGAGGAGAGAGAGGAAGGGCGCTCCTCCTCCTCCTCCTCCGTCTCTTCCTACCACTCATCCCGAAAAGCCAAGGTAACGCGGTCCTCACGGCGGACTCCGCTCATCGGTTTTCCTCTCGCATCATGGAAACTGGTAGAAAACGACTGTGGTACGTTGCTCAACGCTACTTTTCCGCTTTCCTTCCCTTCTAAGTAGAAATGTCCTTCTCTTAGCTTAATAACTTCTCTGCTATCTTTTCTTTCCCAGACACGTTATCAGTAATAAAGAAAAAAAAAAAACCCTAGCTGGTTGAAACTTAACAGTTCGGAGAGGCGGTCGTGTTTCTTTGGATGGAGAATTTTGAATCGGTGAGTTTGAAGCCTTACTGACCGAAAGCGGTCAACATTCATCCGCAAACAAGAAGATGTTACTCGCAATCTTCTCTGTGTCTCTTTGACTCATTGCGTTGGCAGATCGTGAAGCGCAGTTTATAATTGTTAACATTCCGGGTGTCAAATGAATGTGGTTTCATTTGATGTTTATTAAAATAGTTTGTTTGATCTTAAAATCTAAGCAGCATCTTTTGCTCTCTCTCTCTCTCTCTCTCTCTCTCTCTCTCTCTACTTCTTTGAGCTGGAGCTCAACAGGTTTTGATCCACCCCGAAAAAGACCTTCAACAAAGTCAAAGTTTTAAAGAGATACGAAGAAAAAAAATGATGCCAATTCAGTTATTTAATTTTGCCTTTTCTTTTTGCTTTTCTTTTTTTTTTTAAATCTGTAAGATGCAGTTAATTATAACCTGAGGAGGTTCTCTCTTATTGCAGCTCCGCAGGAAGAAGAGAAAGATAACCTTGAAGTGAAGGCAGATGATTCTTATTGAAGGTGCAATCTGTCTCTGCACTGAAACCCACTGTGCCACTCAGAACTGTGTCTAAGAATGTTAGCTCTCATCCAGTTAATGATGGACTTCATTTCTGTCACTCCTCAGACAACTCATTTCATATCGAAAATAAATGATTACAATGTTGTTTAAAAGAGACCTGCTTTTGTTTGCCTAATCAGCTTGTGGTTTTGCTTACATCTCTGTTTCCTTAATATCAAAATATCAGAATCGCCCCTCCTCCCCCATCAAAGTTGAAACATTATTGTTTAAGTAATTGATTTCTTCCATGTTTTTTTTTTTTTTTTTTTAATTTTTATTTATTATTATCACAGATGGTGAAGACGCTGAAGTCAAGCTGGTTGTGAAGGTGTTTGACCTGTTCCCCCCTGCGCCCCGAGCCGAAACCATCATGGCAGCGGGAGTAGCGGCATGGCTTCCGTTTGCCCGGGCAGCGGCGATCGGCTGGATGCCCGTGGCCAACCTGCCCATGCCGGTCGCCCCCACCGAAAAGAACAAGAGGCAGGACGAGCTCATAGTCCTTAATGTCAGCGGACGGCGCTTCCAGACCTGGAGGAACACCCTGGACCGCTATCCGGACACGCTGCTCGGCAGCTCGGAGAAGGAGTTCTTCTACAACGAGGACACCAAAGAGTACTTCTTTGACCGTGACCCCGACGTGTTCCGCAGTGTGCTGAACTTCTACCGCACTGGCAAGCTCCACTATCCACGATATGAGTGCATCTCCTCTTACGACGAGGAGCTGGCTTTCTTTGGCATCGTCCCAGAGATCATCGGGGACTGCTGCTATGAAGAGTACAAGGACAGGAAGAGAGAGAATGCAGAACGCCTCATGGACGACCAGGAGGACAACAAAGATGCCAAGCTGCCCAACATGACATTCAGGGAAACCATGTGGCGCGCATTTGAGAACCCTCACACCTCCACGATGGCTCTGGTCTTCTACTATGTCACTGGTTTCTTCATTGCTGTCTCTGTCATCACCAACGTGGTAGAGACGGTGCCCTGCGGCTCAGCGCCCAACATGAAGGAAGTGCCATGTGGCGAGCGCTACACCGTGGCCTTTTTCTGCATGGACACTGCCTGCGTGATGATCTTCACGGTGGAGTACCTGATGCGCCTGTTCGCCGCGCCCAACCGCTACCGCTTCATGAGATCCGTCATGAGCATCATCGATGTGGTGGCCATCCTACCCTATTACATCGGGCTGGTGATGACTGACAACGAGGACGTGAGCGGGGCTTTCGTGACGCTGCGGGTTTTCCGGGTGTTCCGTATCTTTAAGTTCTCCCGTCACTCGCAGGGCCTGCGCATCCTGGGCTACACGCTGAAGAGCTGCGCCTCGGAGCTGGGGTTCCTGCTCTTCTCCCTCACCATGGCCATAATTATCTTTGCCACTGTCATGTTCTACGCAGAGAAGGGTTCAACCTCCAGCAAATTCACCAGCATCCCAGCCTCCTTTTGGTACACCATCGTTACTATGACAACACTCGGGTAAGAGCACACATGTCTTTTATCTGGTTGTGATTTGCTGTGTGTGTGTGTGTAGGTTTGTGTGTGTGTGTGTGTGTGTGTGTGTGTGTGTGTGTGTGTGTGTGTGTGTGTGTGTGTGTGTGTGTGTGCATGCATGTTTATGAGACTCTGCAAATGAATCTGGAAATGGATCCATTTCTATTTTAAGCTGTGTGGGTAAATGTTTGATTACAGCTTAACTTGAAGCGTCTGATTCTGTGGACTTAAAACCTGCAAGCGCTTCTGAAAGCAGGTCCACTCTCTCCAAAGTATCTTTTCTAAACTTTTCATATAATAACTGCAGAGAAATAGCACTTTTTTCTCCGTGCATCTTTTCTTTTTTTTTGTTTGTTTCGTGACTACTCTTCTGGGAAGCGCAGCCATCAAGATATTCTCTTTCAGTAATGACTGTGCCACTGCTCAGACTTCAAAACATCACTGAGAAAAGGAACATGGGAAATGTGGAGAGAAAGAGGAAGTTGAAAGCGCCTCACTGAAACAAAACATTAGAGAGGCGATGGAGAAACAGATTATGGCATTGCTGCCGTCTCTAACTCCCTCTGTGGTTAGCAGCAACACACTTCCAGGATCAACTGAAACAGTGACTTTGCATGTGGAGAGCACTCCTACTTACTTCAACTACATCCCGCAAATAGACTTACTCTTTGTTGGATGGAAATAAAGTGCCTTGAGGTCAAGGCTATAAATGTGAAGCACATAACTGAGCTCTATTCAAAATGAATCAAATATTTGCTTTGAGATTACGGACAGTTTTAATATTATTGGTACTAACAGATTTACAAAAGCAGAAGTGCTGCCATTTACTAAGTAAATGACAGATCATTGTGCAGCATTCAGGTTATTATTCTGTCCTGTTTAAAAACTGTAAATTATCATTGATTAAGTGCCATAGGAAGAAGATTCTGAGCATTTATGATGCATTGATTAGTTTTCATCATAAAATTCTGCAAGCTATTTTTTTACAAGGGGGTCGACTCAAACAGCATTCATTTAACAAAGTTATGGGATGTAGCACTATTGGGCCTAATGCTTTAAATGTCTTTGTTTTTGTGCATGAGTCAGACTGAGAAGCTGATAAATTGCAGCATCCTGCTAAATGTCAGAGTCATTGAGGCCATAAACGGCTCTGAGCTCATTGCCGTGACACACTTGGAACCCCATGACCATGCCCTGCCATTCACAACCTGCACAAACCTGTTGTTGTGGAAATGTTTGTTTCTGGATTGCCTGTGCACGCCACCTGCAAACAAACATCCGTTAAACCGTGGACATTCTCTGCTCTGCTGGATGTTAATTTTCTGGACACGCAGCAGCTCCTGGCCCATACACAGCCACAGTGCTGGCCTCTCCACCTGAGCTGCTGAATCAGTCTCCTGTTGCTTTTAGAGGAGGATCAGCGTCTGTGTTTGTGTGTGTTAAGAGAGGGGTAGCTGTTGAGCTTGGTCTCATCAATAAAGCCAGGGCCAGAAGAGGGTGTCAGAGTGACTAATGATGTGGTCCACTGCGTCTGCTGACTAATGTAAACCTTCGTGACATTTTGCTTTCTGCTTACAGTTGACGTCATAAATGCATGGAACCGACAGACAAACGCATGTAGAGAAAATATGTCTTTGTTTATTTAAGTAGTGTGGGTAAACACAAATGTTTTTCCCCTTGCACGTGGGTTATGTTAGTTTTTCAAAGATCTTGTAAATGCTTTTATTTTTTGCGCTCCTCCTACTTGTTTTGGAATCTGCAAAAAGGTGTCAGTAAAAACTTTTATACTCATCTAACTAAGATGAAAGCCAGTTCCCTCAAACAATGTTGTACTGGACTTTCTATTTCGGTTCCTAGGCCTTAAGTGTGTGTCTAAGTACTTTTATTAGAGTTCAGTTCAATTCATCTGAACTGTTCAGCACCAATTCATAACTAACTTCACATTAATGTGTTTTATAAGACAAATGGGTTCAGTTGTTACGTAGTTACATAGACTCCCTTTTAATCCAAGTTATTCCAAAGCAACTCAATGATAAAAACGATACAGTTTGATTTAATTAAAATTTTAACGCCATGCAGACAGGTGGAGTCAATTAAATAATTACAACTGGTAAACATTTATGCTTAATGAAGTGGATCAGATTGTATCTGTATCTTGTTGACTTTGCAGTGCTTCTTAAAATTCAGCGACATGCTGACAGTGGAGAAAACCCACTTCTTCTACACTAGAAACAAAGTCCACACTGGAGTGGGATCAGTGTGACTGGTCATTTGTCAGGTCTGGGACAAAGAGTAAATCAGTGGCTCTTTTAAGATACAAGTACAACTAAACGGAGACACACTAAGCCAGGAACACTTTCTGTAAGAAAAAAATAAAAAATACAGTACTCTGCATGGCACCGGTAACTCCTCTTATTAGCCTCTGTAAAGAACATACTTTCATTTCATCAACTAAAATGTCTTTACATGAATTGGGGGTTAAAATTGATCCATCCATACATGCCTAATCTACCTTGGGAGGAAGTAACAAATTGAAGCCACACATTGATAAGAGCTTTAGGAGTGATACAGGATGAGTTTCTAGGCTGTTCTTTCTAGATGTGTGTACAGAACAAAAACACTGCAGGATCTTCTGGTCTCCATCTCCATCTCCATCCAGCTGGATATAACTTCTTAAGAATGGACAATAACAAGTGTTCTTTAAAGGGCCTTACTTAAAGGGCATTTAGACAGCCAGTATTAGGATCGTAACACAGGTTTTATTCGGGTGGAAATACCTGATGTGTCTTATGAATGTTGCTCAGGTGAATGCTACAAGTTGTTAGCCACGCCCCCTTTTGTTCTGCAACCATGTGTAGGTTCTTGACCTATACACTGTTTGTTATCTCTTCATATCAGCTTCTATGATGTGAAGAACGAGGAAATTCATAATGGTAATAATAATAATAATAATATGTAATACTGATTGCAGAATTATGATCTGAAAACCTAGTGACCATTACCAAAATTGACAAATGACTATACACAAAATTACTTGCTGTTCTTTTGTGAAAATATCATGCAATTGGAAAATTAAATGTCTTTTTGTTCCATTTGTATAATGTCATATTTACTGGAGTTTTCAATTAAATTGTATCTATCTAACCTTACTGAAACACATTCTCAGTACTGAGCTGGCCCACTTTTGCTATTGAAACTCTAATAATTCATCCTTGCATTGGTTCAACAAGGTGTTGAAAACCCTCGCAAATTTTGGTCCAGATTGGCATGATGGCAACACATATTTGCCAAGATTTCTTGGTTGCACAACTACGAAGTGAATATCTTATCATCTCCCAAAGGTGCTCTGCTGGAGTTATTAAAGTTTTATTGCCTCACATTGCTAAAATATTATCCAAGTTGAGACAGGAATCCAAGATGTTCATAATACAGTTATAGAATACTTCAGAAAATGGTTTTATGAAACCATTCAGCTGTTTTAATCAGAGACAATATGTGTTTTCACTTCAGCAATGACTCAGAGTCATTTGAATGTCTCATGCTTGGAATTACCTCACCCTCTTTCAAAATGGCATTACGCTCATGAGAATGCTAATTGAGTCATGGAAGAGTTAGGTACTCCCATAGTATCTTCGTCTTATCTGATTCCTTTACCAACTGCACCTCTTGAGAAACTGATTTCCCCCGTGAAGGAAAACGAATTTGCATTATCTAGTTAAAAGACAGAATCCCATTGCTGTTTCTCTAAATCTCTTTAGCTACATTTATTCCAAAGAAACTTTTTTTTAATTTTTGCTGCTTTCACATTTGTATTTTATCAAATTATGGAGGTTATGAGAAAGTCTATACCCTACTGATATTATCTAATTGTTTAGCCCATTACCTGCTTTTCCCTAATAAGAAACTCAAAAGGCTGGAGGTAAGATATGTTTTCTAACCTCCAGCAACATATTCTGTCACTAAATGCTTATGATAATCAAGGGTCATTGATGACCAAATAAGGTTGCCTAATTGACAAGCTGATTGACTTTGGGGAAACTAATTATTTTTTATGTCTTAGCCCTTTTTTATGTTGGCCATCTGTTTCTGGCAACCTCTGCTTCCCTCACCGTCACCACTTTTTTTTTTACAGTGAAACCATCAGGGTTGTAAAACCACTGCCTTAATCAATAAAAAAGTTAAATATAGGCTACCCTAGAGCGCATACAAAAAAGCTCCCTCAAGCAAACTTTCATTCAAAAGACCATTTATTTTTAACAATATTATTAAATATTTAAGGATACAAATTCTGCCTCGTTAAGCGGTATTTATGTCAAAACCTGGTTTAAAATTTGTTGGGTTTTGTCAGGTAAAAGTTAAACTCATTAAAAAAAAAAACTGTTAAATTATATGACTAAACAAGAATAATGTCCAGAAACTTAAATAGCCTAGAAAAAAAGCCAATCAGCATTTTGATGGGTGACTAAAATCTATCATATTAATTGTGCTTGAGACTGTTTATATTTTTAGCGGGAAAAGTGACAAGAGTGGTAAAAATTCTACATCTTATTTAATTGTTTTGATATCAAACACGTCATTGAATAGTTTACCTGATACTCAAAGCGACAAGTACGAGTTTACACAGCAGGAAAGGTGTGAATGTGTGTCTTCTTACCTGCTCTGTGTGTATTTAATACTCATAACACAAGATAACAAATTTGCACCTTGAGATACCAAGTGGAAACTGCAGAGACATTGCTCCGCCTTTCAGATTTGTGAGACACCAGCCTGACCTTTCACTCATCTGGTTTCACAGTCTGTTTTTGGCAAGGGCCTCGATCACTTATGGGGAACTGATCAAGTTCTGTCCCTTTGTTTTAGCTTTAATGTAATCTTATAATCTGTGCTAAAGAGCAAGTCTCTGCCAACAAAACCTGCAATGAGCACTGCTGTTTTACACTGTTGTTTACCGGAGCTCCTCTGTGATGATGACGCACAGAAGACATGTCTAAATCAAACTTCTGAAGATGATGTTTGCTTCATTATTGGCTCGGGGAGCTTTTATGATTGTTAGTTTTAAGATGTCTAGAACCGTGCTCCAGGAAAATACAGCTGAAGTGTGCGTGTGGTAATCCACTACGTACTAAGAGAAATAACTTTTTCCTTTTTTATTTTATTCCTTTTGGGTCAGTTAGGATTATAGATTATGGATTTCATTTGCAATTTAAAATCGGATCACGAATTTTCGGAAAACATCTTGATTCAGTCGCTCTACTTCTCCCACACAACAGGTTCATGTCTGCTCTCTCTATCTGAGCGCATACATTACATCAAAACATGGTTGTGTACAGAAAAAAAGACTGCAGACTAAATAAAGCTATCACAGAAGGTCTTCTATCTATAAATTCAGCTGACAAGATAGGAAAAAGAAGAATAGTGCTTCTTTATTGATGTTGTGAATTTGAAAAACATGTGTTAAAATTAATTCCAGAAACATTTAATAGCCCTACTTTTGCATTAATACACATAAGCTATATAAACTTTGAATTTTGACCCATTTCTTCCTACAGAACTGGAATAATTGAGGCTTTTTTTGTAAGCTGCTTTGTTCACACACAGCTTTTCAGCTTTGAATCCATTTTATGTTTTTTTTTACTAAAACTTAGACAAAGGATTTGATATGAACCTTCAAAATTATTGATTTTGTCATTTTAGAACATTTTTAAATAGAATTAGGTGGTATTATTTTTTGAGTCATTGGGCTTCACAGTGGGGATTAGTGTTGTTAGCGTATTTTCCCTTCCAAAATGTGTTGATAGTTATCATGGCCAAATACTTCAATTTAAGTTCCATCAGAAAATAGTACATACATGCAAAAATTAAGATTTTTCTCAGTTTTATTTGTAATCTGTAATATGTCTTTAGGCTGTTATGGCTTCTTCATCACCGTATGACCCTTCAGGCCACAGCTCCATCCTCCGTCTTATCAAGGTGGTTCACATTTTTCTGTAAATGTTCATTTTACTTTTGGAAGTCCAGAGACATTTTTCAGGGTTGAAGCACACATGTTAATGTCCAAATACGTATCTCTTCCTGATTTACTGGATATTATTTTATTTTATTTCTCCATGATACCGCATGAGGAAGAAGTGTCTTTGAGATGTGCCATTAGATAAATCTGTGTGTCTCAGTTTACCTTGTTGTGAATTAACCTCATCATCTTACTATTATTTGATTTATTTTCTGTTGTAGATTTCTGTGTGTAAAACGAAGAGTACAACTATTTTGGTAATTACAGCAACAGTTTGACAATGTAAACAACTGTGCCTATGAAAGGACAAGAATAAGACTGCTGTATGCTGAATGTTTTTTTTTTTCTTACTGATTTTTGTGGACCAATTAGGCTGCTTCAGTCAGTGAAATCTAGATAAGAGCTGGAGTGTTTGGTTGTGTTGTAGTCATTACTGTAGCTATGCCTGTATGTGATTTAATATGCTTATCAGAAGCCAGCTCCTTTTTGATCACTAAGCCTTGAGGATCGGTGTCTCCTTGACAACCACACAAAGCCTCTCGCACACGTTATTGTTGACTCTGGTGCACAGGTTTTATGTGCATATCATATCTGGGTTTAGTACGTCTGCTTGCGACGCAACAAACATGACTGTATTTCCTTGTTGAAAAGCTCATTTATATTCATCCAGTCATTAGTTTCCACCCTCTTTGATGAGTCTTTGCCATTAAATTTATAGAGCATTTATGTTCGAGGCAGCAGCTTGTGGAAAACAATGATGAATTGAAACGAGCGAGTATGGATTTGTGCAGCAGTGAGAAATGTGAGACAGCTGTTGTTAGGGCTATTAATTAGAATGGGTGATGAGATTATGACTTAATGTGATGTCGCCGACACATTATCCTGGATTTATGAAAGCAGTTATCTGTTTGTAGCCTTTTCCTTTCAAGGTCAAAATTAGTGGTAACCTGACTCTGCGTCCAGAGTTGTTTGGAGTTTGATAAATGGGGAGGAGATCATTAGTGCAGAATATGCACACGCCACAGGGGTTTGGTGGAGGAATGATTTATAATCCTATTTCTCTGCTTCCAAACAACATGTAAGAAATGAAAACATACATTTTATTTGATATGCAGTTCAGCGTTAAAAAACCTCTTCCTTGTATAGGCAGAGCACTTCAGTGTACATATGCTGAATCAAATCAACTCCTCCACCCCCACAAGTATCTTTTAATTCCTTAATTAAATCAAGATTAATTTAAGAAAAATTTAATTATTCATTAAGAGGAAAAAAGTGATCATTACAGGGTTTTCAAGGGATTTATTCCAGGGGAAGATAAATGGAAATACTTCAGGCGACATTTGTACTCACAGCAATGTTAACCTTGCGCCGTTATATGGAACACGTTACTATTCTTCACTCCAGAATCACTTCAAGCTGTGATTTTTAGTCACAAACAGACGCAAGTCAAAGCACGTTGATCAACACTAATTTCAGTTTAAATAGCTGTAAGGCAGACTTCTTTACCTTAAATAATGCTTTCTTTCACTTCAAACTAAACAGCAGGTTTGTGTGTGGTGGAGCTCCTGCAGTCAAAACGGATACTTATCACAGTAAGAAAATCTAGGCAGTAGGAAGGAAATGACCATTAGTACGTGTCCCACTTCCGATGTAAACTTGAAGTTGCTGCTCTGTGCATGAGATTGTGTTCCAATTCTATAATGCTTAAAGTTCGTTCTTAAGAACCACTCGGTGCTTTACACTACAGCCTCAATCACCCATTCACACTCTTAACATATCCATACACCGATATGAAGATTGGCAGGAAACTTGGAGCTAAGTGCCTTGCCCAGGGGCAGATCATCATGGAGGCTCGAATTAAACCCGCAACTTTCCAAATGGCAAAAACATCTACCCACTGAGTGACAGTTGCCCCACGGTGCTCACAGTGATGCTGTATTTTTCTCTGTGTTTAGGTGTGAATCCAATGCTGCCAGTGCTGATACAATGCATGCGTTTATGATATCGCAAGTCAATTTTCCTGATGGCCTTAAAGGTCTCAGGGAAACAGAAATAAATTTGAGAAATAACAAAAAAAAAATGTGCCTGAATTTGTATAACCTTCATTTAACTGTTGTCTGTGAACATTTTTGGAAACTTGCTGTTCTTGGTATCTGAAAGATATTTCAGAGTCACCTGGCAGCTGAATAGTGTCCGTCTTCTCTTTTTAGTGAGTTAGTTTGAAAAATTGAAGTTTATGCATTCAGATCTCTCCACACATACAAACAACTCATAATAATGGTTAAAAAAGACAGTAGTTTAATCTCACTTTTAAAAATCCAAGCTTTTAAGTAGTGTACTTTTAATCATTATGGAAAAAAACACAAGATGGAAAACATTTTCATTTATTTATTTAAAGTATGACAAACTCCCTGGTGCAATATTTATTTGCTCGCCACAACTTCCATAAATGAAATTGAAATGAAGAAGTTTTAATTTATACTTTGCCTTTTTCTTTAACTGGATCAGAGTATCTTGAAATTAGTAATCCATTACTTTCCATTTCTCTGGTGTATGGATATCACATGAGACTTTATTTTGTAGGATCTCCTAAAAGTCAAAAAGACAACTAAACATTCTCTTGATGGTCTTCAAGAATTAAGAAATGGGTACAAGGAAATACTTGCCAGTAACCATAGCTTGGGAAAGAATTAAAAAGTTATACCAAGTTATAACTGTGATAAACAAGGCTAAATGAGAACCTGCTTTCCTGGACTGAAGGAACGAGTGGCATCCTGGGATCACCAAGTCTTCATAACGACTATTATTGTTTTGGAAACCATTTGTATACTATCATCACAACCATAAACATCTATAGTTTGACAAGCAATGCTGAACCTGTACAGGGAGTAGTGTGTTTTAATCTGTTGTGATTAAAACCCTTTTATTTGGGATGGGGAAAAAATGAAGGATGGATGACTATGTGGAAAAGACATGTAACACTCATTGTTACGTATGGTCTAGGATCTATGACGCTGTGGGCCTGGTTCTCTTCTAAGAGTACTTCAAGCATAAACCGTTCTGCTTTGTATCCTGGGAGAAAAAAAATAAAATTGGTTTATAATAAAAAGAAATACTGTTTTTTTTTGTTTTTGTTTTGCTTTATGGAGTAAATATAAAAGATTGTGTACGTCCATGTTGAGCACCATATTCTGTTATTAATTTATTGAGAAGATAAATGCTGGGACAAATATCCTTGGTTTTCTTGTGGAGCTCTACTACATCTGGCTCTTCCATAGGTGCTGCTGATGTTTGACTTCTGTTGATCTCCCATCAGTCAGTGTACAGCATTCTGAAAAGAAATCCTAAATACGCGTGTGGAGATGTGCAAAACTGGGTTTCAGACAGGATTGTCCCAGTCTGAAGCAGCAGACGGGGCGACAGTAAGAAATTGGTTTGAGGAAACATCTAAATTAACTGGCTCAATAAAACTGGGAAATATTTTGGTAAACAAATTGAATTTAGTTGTAGAATTTTAAGACGTTTTGCTCCGTAATCACATAAATAATGACAAATCAATTTTTCTATTGTTGGATATTGAAATTAGTTTAAAATTCAAAAGGCATTTTAATTACAGTGTCTGTTAGCAAGCACCGTGAGCTTATTCTTGTCCCTAATAAATGATTTCTTTAGTTATTTGGGTTTATTTTTACAGTGGCAGCAGCTAAAAAAAATCTTTTCAAATATTTAAAATGAAAGTTAGAACTAACACACAAAAACAGTAATCTTTTCTAAATAAATACATAAAAACTCACCTGAAAAAAGGGGAGTGGATATCTGTTTGTGTGTTTGTCTATGAGGTCACAGAAGTCAATACCTAAATCTGATGTTCCCAAAAATAAAATAAAAAAGATTACGTTCAGCTCTGTTGGATCTTTGCTCAGATGTCACTGCCTGGTCATTGGCATGTATTCTACCTATTTTTCATCCATAGATCTGGATGTTTGCCCAATTGTTTTGACTGCCAGGCATTTTGAGCTTGTGTAAAATGCATTTACCCGGCCACCTGTCAACCAAAAGGAGTGGAATGATGTTTGGGTTTGTGGCAGATGAGACTGTGAAAGGTAGTCTACCATGAGGGTCTCTCTTTAAGTTGTTTCATACATGTACAATTGTTTTTCCACATCTTTTAACACTGCTGTGCCATGCATGCAAACATTACAATTAATTTTGCCCTGCTTAATCCTGGCTAACTGGGCTAGAGTTACTGGAGTGATTGGATTGATGCATAAAAAGAAGAAAGAATGCTCTATCTTTGAAACTAACCCCATCCACATTACCTCAAACCTGCCTTTTAGTTTCTGGCAGTTGATTTCCTTCATCTATGATCCCTCCAAGCCGACTACACTTGTGTCGGGTCCATCTCAATTACCAGCAGGCTCCCAGCGAGGAGTCCCATAATGAGCTGGTGATTATCAGTTTCCAGTGTGCAGTGGTCTTCTTCAGCTGATGACTCCTCCCCACAGCAAATCCCATGAAAATATTTATAATTCGTTTCTGTGATATGTATGCTTTGGTTTGTGATAGAGATCAGAGCTGAAATAATAGACTTTAGACCAATTACTGATGTCTGGTTTTTACTGCTCATACTGATTCCAGCAAGTTGTGATTTCTCTTTAGAGCTGTGGGAAAAAAAAGATCCATTAGTAGCATTGAAAATGATTTTTTTCTAGTCTTTCTGCTACAAGGGCTCGTTATTTATGAGTACAAGGAGCAAGGTCAACACCAATTTATGGAAGTGGAAGAGCAGTCACTGTAAAAGTTGTACCGTTACTATAAGATAAAGACAAAATGATGATGGGGTTGATATTTTATATATATATATATATATATATATATATATATATATATATATATATATATATATATATATATATATATATATATATATATATATATTATTTTTTTTTTTTTTTTTTTTTTTTTGCTCAGAAATAAGCTCTTAGCTTGGTTAGTATTACTATAACAGTTTCTGTGTGTATTCCCCAGAGAACATAGCTCATTCCTGGTCATTAAATTGGTTTAATACAGAATATCTTCTAAATAAAATACAAATTGTTTATGCAGCCAAGAATATAAGCTGGAATGGCTTTTTTTTCCTTTAATCACTTGAAGAAATATTCACATTTCTATCTGACAGCAGAGGCTGATATATGGTAGCCCTAGACATATATTCATGCTCTGCATGTCAATAATGTATTAGAGCAATTAAATTGGTCCTCGCTGTCCTAGATCTCTGATTTTAATGACATGGGTGAGACGCTAAAGCAAAGTGAGCCATTCCCAGAAGCATATTTTCCCAATGTTGTGAAAAAAGTGGAATAAATGCTAACTGCGTCGTTAGTTAACAAAACACTGAATTGCATAAATAAGGGTTGATACACAAGGACAGTTACATCATCACTTAGTAGAGCATTGTTGTTGTCATTTTACTGGAGTGGCCCTTGATTTAGCTTGCTTTGAGCAAACACCCAAATGTAAACAATCATGGATTAGGCCTTATTGTGTATACTGGGTAGACATGCTCATTACTGTCTGGATAATAGAGGCTGAAGGGAATGTGAATGATACTTATCTATATATGTAGGCCAAGTTAGAGAAATAAATTACCTCTTATTTCCCTGCAGAGTGTGTGACAAACCATTTCTGAATGAGACGGAGTAATTTTCTGAGGCTTGCAGACGGGCTTTTGAACAGGTTGACATCACTGTTCCATTTTTATGCGCTCTCACTCTCACACTTGCAGTGTACGCATTTGTTCTCACTTGCACGCTCACCGTCGCCCTGTTTGTTTTTTACTGTGTGTACTGTAATTTATAAACTGTACTCTGGGCTGATTATCCAGGGTGACAAAAGCAATTGTTCTGCTACACTAAATCTGTGCGGATTAGTGCTTGTCCTGCTAGTTCCTCTCCCCCTCCCCCTTTAGTGAACGTGTGCCTTTGTGAAAGTGTGGGCTGTGTGTTTGGGGGGCAAGGGGGTGTCTTCATGGAGGATAATCTGACAGGATTTTATGTCGTGAGATTTGATTTAGGTCAGTTTAATAAAAAAAGTGTTCTTTTCATTTAATGGTCAAAATTTTTGCTTGACCTCTGGTGTGCTTTATCATACTTGTATGAGAGCATGATGCAGGATATGTCTTTCGCAAAGCTAGGAATCAACTTTTGTCTTTTATCCAGATGTCTTTGGGGGATTACCCATGCAGAGGGATTAAACCTGCTATGTGCCATCTGAAAACACCAAGCACTGGGAAGAGCATAAAAGTCAAGTAATGGACTAAAACCATTAGCAGATTTCAGTAAGCCCTTCAAAGGTTGAATGGTGGTAATATTAATTCAATTTTCAAACCCCTGTCTCGTACGCATGACCCAACGTCTACCTCTATGCTCAGGGAGTAGCAAGGCCATGGTCCACTGCAGCTCAATAAAAGGATTTTCACCGGCTTCACTTCACACGAGACAGTCAGCATAATGTTTTAATCTTATTAGGATTGAATTAATGCTGCATCAATAACTTGTTCAAAACGTAGCGCTCAGAAGTCCACCTAGCTGTCTCATTCGTGCAAAATAATTTCTGAGACGTGTCCTTAGCTTACTGTGGAGAATGAAAGAGTATAATGCAGAAATCAATTAGGTTCTTTGGCGGTGGGGGGACGTCGTCTGGAACTCTAATATGGAATTCAAAAGTAATTCCCTAAAATCCTGTCTGTGGGGGACCAACTGAACACATGTAGAGTGAGCAAATGACTTCTGTTCTCCTGAAAAACAGTATGCTGTGCAAGGAGTATGCTATGGAAAACAGATACTGGTCACATGCTTTTCAGGAAATGGGTTCATGACATTCGGTCTCTAGAAGCATAAAAAGGATATTTGTAAATGGCTACATGATGCAATCACATGAAATGCAAGCACTGACGTTTCTGAGTCCTAAACCTAGAACTATATTTTATCCTCTTCTCGTTGTTGAGTTATGTATTCAGTCATCATCATATATTATCAGAGCTGCTAAAGATATTGTTAGAAAAATGTGTTTGTGTTAGAAGGACTTAAAACTTGTGTTCAGTTTCTACATCTCTACATACTTAAAAGGCTTCAGTTGGTCAAGATGGCACATTAATTTGGGGTCATTTGTGGCCAATTGTGCCTTTTCTCAGTGTTGTGTGTGTCCAGACACAAGATATCTTTAAATCTTTCACAGTACTGTGTGTGACAACACAACGTAAATGTAGTTCAAGTGGTGTAGTTTTATTTGTTGTTGTTTTTTTTAATCTGTGGAGCTTCATACATAGTGAGATTTATGGTGGCATTATTTTCCATTGGCATCAAGTATTCTTACACCATTGAAACAAAAGACAAATATGCGGTACTGTGACTGGACTACGAAGAAATCACAGTCATACTTTTGAGATGTTGATGTGAGTGCAAGTGTCCATAGTGATTATACTATCTATATAACTGTCTGCATTTTACAGCTATGTAAGCTCCATTTACTTTGTATAGTGGTATCACATGTCAACAACATTCTGCCTGGGGAATCTTTATTGACAATGTCATGGGTTAAATTGACTGATGGTCGCAGGCCCAATTGAAATGTACAGTGATTACATGTTACTTGCTCTCTGTGACATGCAGAGAGAAACACTGCATGTTACAGTGTTTCTCTCTGTAACATGCAGCTTACCTTTACTTGTCAGTGTGCAGACATTCTTCTTCTTTCTAAAATATCTTCCTAGTTTGTCTCTATTCTTCCTATTTACAACATAATGTTGCAGTGAAAATGAGTAAAAAAAAATCCCAAAAGACTTCAGTGTTGTTTTGTAATGCAGTGCTCTACAGTCCATGAAATGTCTGCCTAAATCCCGCTCATTTCTCGTTCTTCCTCCCCCTCTCTTCATTGCTCTCCTACAGACACTACTTTGAACCTGCAGTGCTGCAGTGCACAGGCATTTTTTAAAAACCAGTCTAAATTACAATTATTTTATCACAGTTTGTGCTCTATACATACTCGCCTTGGGCATGTACACATGCACACTGTGTGGAAATCTCATCTCCCCAGCATGTTGGTAACATGAGGGAGGGAAACAAAAAACAAAAAAGAACATCATTCTTTGCTATTTATATTACAAAGGAGGTGGGAGAGGTGATGATGCATAATTATAAATAAAGCTATTGTTTTGATTTTTGCCTGATAAAAAACAGAATACACAGATATGTTGGAATAACTGTAGCACAGCCTAACTGTATTTAGAGTTGTCACATTTCAGAAAGAATGTTGTTTTTTAATGAGTGCAAAAATTCAGCAAAGCCACGGGTTTAAAAAAACAATGTATCTGCTGCCTTAGTAGAATTAATGAGTTTATGTCTATCAAAAGAAATTGATATGCATTTTAAGAAGAATAGCAATATACAGGTAGTGCCATAGGTTTAACCCTTAAATAGTTTGTTAGACTTGATTATTTTTCATTCTGGATGTAAATACAGAACAAATTTTAACGCCTGAATATTAAAAAAAAATATATTGTTCAATGGGGTTGGATAAAGCATATAAATTGACTAACCATGAGGATCTAACATTTGGCATGGAAAATATTGCAGAAATTATTTTGCTAAACTCTAATTGAAGATGTTTGCAAATTCTTAAAGTGAATAAGTTAGGGATCACAACGTTTGCTGTTTGAAATCTTTTTCAGCATGATCCATCTGCAAACTGCAAAAGGATCAAATACAGCAATTCTACTTTATTATGTTAAGCCTTCCTGTTTTTTTTTTAATTTGCTATAAGCATTGCACTCTATCCTACATCTTAAAATAACTGCATGTTGCAGAGAATACATCATCTAAACTGCTTCTGTACGTCCCTATGCTTCCTGGAAAAAAAGTTTTAGGATAAGCTCAAATTCAGATGAAACTCTAGGAAATCTAGTCACAAGCCTTTTTATTTTTGGATCTCTCACAAGAGTGATGTAAAGTATGTAAACCAAATCCACTCAGCTAAAATTCACGCTATTAAGAGCCTGCTGACTGTTTCTACTGCCAGCCCTAACTGCACGGTTCACTTAATCATTGTTGTGATGCTAGCCAGCCTAATAGGTGGATTTAGGTCAGGCCCATGTGCTCTGGAGCATAGTAAATATTTAATGGGCAGGTGGGCCAGGTCGGCAGCAGGTGGTTGAAAGAGGGATAACATCTTTCCATTTGTTCCTTCCAACTAGGCTTGGCCTGGTCCGATAAAGCTCTGGACACATTAACCTCTGAGTTTTCATTAACTTCACTAAATTCATTAACAATTTGACAAAGTAAATGTCAAACTGCCAAGAGGAAAAAAACATTCAAAGGATTGAGTATTAAGCACAAACTACGTACACCACACTGCCGGGAGAATAACGCATGACTTAGGGTTGTACTCCGTCTGTATCAGAGGAGACCTGTGACGTTTAGATAGTGCCCTGATCTTCTATAACTAACATCAGATCAATTCCAGGTTACGTGTGTTTTTGCTTTTTCGTTTCAACTGTAGTTCTGGTGGAAAAGAGGTTCCTTTTTCATTTTAGGTTTGTAATCAGTGGCTAGTCTTATCTGTGTGGCCTAATTGTATTTTCATTAAGAGTGCTGAGAAACAAATACGTCTTCCAATGTGCTCAGAGAGGACAGTTCCTTGGCTCTCTTTCTCAAGCTGAAAGTGATACACTATAGCAAAGGATGGTCACAGAGCAAATTGAGGATTTTAAGGAGGACAGCAGAGAGATAGAGAAGTATCTCTGTGTGTTCCTCCTTCCCCTGTAGAGCAGCTCTTAGTTGTAAACTTGGCCTGTGCCCCGTCCTCCAGCAGTGAGGTCACCGATGTGTGCTCTGTACAGAAGGCTTGCTGAGAAATGGTAACAGATTTGAGCCAGACCCCACGGACAAGCAAACCAATGCCAAAAACCTGGCCAAATGTTTTTAGACATTCACAGATGGCTAATATTGAGAGTTTGCTGTTCCAAATGTGTGCGTTTTTTGTGTGTGTATATATACTCTTGTCTGTGTTTGCCTGCGCTGTTTACTCAGATTTGCATGTGTGCACGTGGCTACAAAGTGAGAAAAACAGACCAAAACACAGTAGAAAAACTCCTGCATATTCCAAACACCTGAAAGTTGTTTTGCTTTGTAAATAAGAACCTCAACATGTTTTCAGAATCCACAGTGAGAGAAGATGCATTGGCTTTGCTGGACAAGTTGAAGGGATGGTATTACGTATTGTCCAGGGTCATAGTGCCTTGTAGCACATTCATGTAACTGCGATATCCTCAGTTATAGAAATGCTGAATATATCAAACATAACTTGAAATAGTTTTGACTTCATAATTTGATGCTTTGAAATTGGCTTCTGTCTCTTTAAGAAGCGTCTACTCTTTCCAACACTCCACCTTCATCAAGTCTTCACAACAATACTCCTCTATTACGTTATTTATAACTTTTTGTGGGACTGAGGAGTAGTTTGTATGATAAGTTCAACAGACTCACAGTTCCGCCACGTGACCTTTACAACTTTCAAAGCAAAGGACATTTTCTGTAAGCTTTATCTATGCACAATTAACTGGAACCAGCTGACAATTCTGCGACCGAAATATTCATCAAGACATATCAAAAGAGTAAAGATGTTAGTATTAGCCGTGCACTTCAGCTAACTTGTGTGAGAACATTTTGTCAGTAGGGGCAAGATGTATGTTTGCTGAAAACGTGAGCTTCTGTGGCAGTACATAAACCATTTCCACTCTGCATTTTAATGCATATTAAGGCTTATTGGTTTCTTTTAAAATAGGCAGTTATAAGCATTTTGGTGGGTGTTTCAAGTAATAGAGGATTTTAGCTATTCACAGATGATATAAAGTGAACACTGTGGTTCACTATATGTTTTTTTTTAATGGTAATGTCACTCCATGTTAGTCTTTTAACCTTGACTAGTCTGCACTGCCTCTTCCAAACCATCAGTTTGTAAAACATAGACAGAACCTCACTTATCTCCTCCCGAAAAGGATGCAATTATGATTTGACCAAAGTCAGAGGACATTGCAATTCATTAGCCCATTTATGAAAGCTCATCAGATAAATGCTTTAGAAAGTGAGGGGGGGGGGGCAGTCACAGCAAGAAGTGATTGATAGGATACCCACATAATTCAATAAGTGGCTTTGGCTCTTGCACGGCAGCCTTATAAACAAAGACATATCAGCCACACTGAAGCCACACTCAGAAAAACGTTCTAATATGGTCACAGCAGATTTGCCTTTCCCTCTGCCATCACTCATGTTATTGTTCTACTCTAGAGCTTATTTAATGTCTTTGGGGTCCTTTTTTGAGAAGTTGTATGAATCTTTTACTTTGGGGATTTTTTATTTATATTGTTTCACTTTTGGTATCTGTTGATTGATGTCACTTTGTTCATGTGAGTGTTGGTGTTTTTATCGTCTATGTCCTTCCTGTTTTTACCCAATCATTTTAAGAATAATCACTCTCTCAGTGTCGTTATGAATATTATCCTGATCTGTTTTTGTCCTGCACTCAATTCAATTTCAGCTTGTTCAATTCACTCGTTTTTATAGAGGCTTTAGGCACCTTTGCCTTCTGGCAGGGAAAGTAATATTGGGGCCAGTGGTTATCTTCAGTCATCCTTTTGAAAAATGGACTGGAATTTGATGTATCAGTGATGCTGATTTTATCTACAAAGAAATGCAATTTGTCGGTGCCTCACAAGGTTATAATATTATGGATTAGGTTCAAATGTGACAGCAGACAGAATCCTTCCATAATAGCCTGGTAAAGTCTGTCTTACTCACTGGTTTGAACACCTATTGGCATATATCACACATGTGGGCTAAAAATAGAAACCGTCCACACTCCCATCATCAGCTCCACCTTCACCATCGCCTCCCCTCCCCTCTTATTATCTTCCCTTTCTTAACACATCCCTCTCCTTCTGTCTCATCGCAGAACCTTTCTACTCACACACGTCTCGCACAATGTGCAGAATATAAACTCGATGCATAACTGTGTCAGCAGCTATAATTAGATGTTTGGGGTAGTTTTTTAGAAAATAGCTTAAATATTAGATGTGAACTTTAATATTAAGAGTTATATTTTTTTCACTGCATTTATGTTTGTTTCTTTGTAACAACTTTTGGCAACATAAGTGACGTTATGGTCTTCAGATTCCGTTCCTTCGTTTCTGCAAAATTTTAAAGGGACAGGTTAGATCTGTGGTTCTCAAGTTGTGGTACAATTACCACTGCTGGGACCGACATTAGAGGTATTTAGATTATATTTTAGTAATAATTATTTGCATAAACAAAATACTTATGTGGAGAAAAAAAGCATTTGCCCAATTTTGCAATGTTAGAACCACATTCTATATGCTCTGTGACTGTGACCTTTCCTGTTTTGAACTGAATAGGATTCTTAAGCATATCCAAGTAGAGTAACAATCTGTTCCAAGAGTAATGCAGCGTGAAAGGCAAAAACATTATAGCAGTCATGGTGAATGCTACCTTATTGATTTTTACACTGTCTTCCTCTTCCATCAGCTCGAACTCTTCCTCGACTTGCGCAGTACAAGTGGCTAAGATTCAATGACTCACTCTGAGTGTGCCCTGTCTTCCATCAGACACCTGTTGGGGTTTTATTTGGTCAGTGGGACGCTGTAGTACAATTAGATCATCATTCAAATGCCTAAAACTTTAGAAGAAGTCAGCTGTAACCCTGAGCAATCCTGGGAAATATCAGTTTCCTGACCTTTTTTTAGGAGTTGGTTTGTTTATGTTAACTTCTTGACCCCATTCATTTTGAGCTTTACATTTTTTTAGATATATATTCTCCCTAGTCTCCTGTCCATTTTTATAAAGGCGTGCATATGTTTGTGTGCGAGTGCCTCCCTGCCAGCTCCTTGCTGGTAATGATTGCACTGGCCGTTTTCCTTTGAATCTCTCCCCGGATGACAAATTCGTACATCCGTTATCGGCCTCCTCCTTTTCACAAAATCAATAGTCTCTTCTAAGTTTTCCCTGCATACATAAGAGAATGTTAGTGCAGTGTCGTTTTTTTATTTGTATATGCACGCAATGTTGTTGATGCCCACCATTTGCAGCATACGCTGCTATAGAGATGTATTTTTTTTGTGAATATGTTGATTATGTGTAGCAATAGGAGGACGTGAGTGTAGAGAATGAGCCTCGAATGCTCAAGTTACACAGGGCACTTACGAGTTGGTGAGAGCAGGAGACACACTGTTGACATTCACTTAAAGGACTAATGACAGCGTGACACACTCATCTATCATTGCTATGTCTCTGATTCTTACTGTACTGCCACCATCTGTTATTCATCAGCTCGATGTATTTGAGCAACACACAAAGTGAAATGTTAGTAAAAGCAAAAAGGTAATTTTGTGCATTAATGCAGACATACCAAGCAAAGCCTTGAAAGTGTCAGGTATAACATTTTTCTTCAGCTAGTCCCGTCTTTTTTTTTTAGCTCGATCTGCTCTGAATGTTGAGTACTGGGTCAGAAAAATCTGATCTTTTTTTCCACTTATTGAATAGGTGGTTTGTAAGCGCTGCCTGGCTGTAATGACAATGATCTTCAGAGTGGATGCTGTTACTAAGTAAAGAAGGACTGAATGTAACTATTTTCTGTATTTGTAAACTGTAAACCAAAATGTTTTAGAAGGGACCAGAATTGAAACTACCTTTTGTAGAGGGGTGTGTCGAGAAAAAAAAGTCGCTAAAAAAGCAAAAGACTTGAGGCAAACAGCAGGTCTTAGGAGAAACGTAGTGTAGGAACGACAAAAACAACTCAGATTGTTCACTGAATTTATTTCTCTCTTTTAAATTTTGATGTGTTTGTGCACATAGTTTTTTTGTTTGGCTGTCTGGTTGAGTGTGGTGTGTAGTCGTTTCCCATTCATTAAAACCAAACCCCTGCTAATATCAAGAATAATTGATATCACAACATTATTAAAGGAAAATTAATAATATGTTGTGCCAAAGCTGGCTGGCTCAGTGTGAGCAATAAGTCAATGTGAAACCAAAGACTGATTATCACTAATATTTACTAATTTTCCGCTGGTTCTGAAAACTTAAAGCAACACTGATCCCAGCAGTCTGCAGCTGTGCAGAGTAATTTGTGTACGACATAATGGTTGGAATGAAATTAATTACCATAAATAATGGTGTATTACTCACATTTTAGACTATTTATAAAACCACAGTCTTTATTCCCTAGAGAAAATGAACCTTTACCTTAACTTGAAAATTTCCAAAAAGTTGACAACATTTCCAAATCCAATATCTGAGAATCTCAAAATAAATACATTATTGTCAACACTTTTTTGGTACATATATTTCTCTGAACCACATGTATGAAAAAAAAAAGTTTAATGATGAATTTAAGAACATTTTCCCATGAACATCTATTTCAGACACAATCCTAGGCAGTCAATATCATCTCATTATTTGATAATAAGTTTACAAAATAAAGGAAGGAAAATAAATTGTTATATCTGTGAAACAACTTTGTGCAACCCTGCGGTGATGTGAAAGATGTTTTTCATAGGTTTGAAATTGTTACTTTTTTAAAATTGTGATACATCATGAAACCATTTAGTGAGCTTATTTGCTGGGAAGAGTGTATTTCTCTTTTCCAGCTAAACTGACACCCACAATTTCTGACAGCTTGTAAAGGTCTATACAAGACTGCTATTAGGATGGATTTGTGATATTCAGTTCCTTGCTTAAGTTAGCACCAAGCTTTGAAACAATACGTTTCAGTCCTTAGAGATGATTCCATGTTCTCTTGAATTTCCCATTGTGAGGAAGGTTGAGGAATAACTAGGAAAAAAGGGGCCTCTTAGTAAAGTCATAATTGTAGAACGCCATGGATTAAGTAACGTTTTTAGACATTTTCCTATGAATTTGTGGTGAACTTACAAAGAAAATCATCTGATGTTTATTAAAATAACATTTGTTATTGTTTGTATTTTTCAATACATTTGTCTAAAATTTTAATTGTGAGCTGTAATAAAAGGTACATTTGTTTAATACCTCTTTAGATGGTGCTATATTTTTCTCTCTATCCCTCTCACTCACATTTTTCTCATCCTTTTTCTCACAGTTCATTTATGTTGGGTTCACAGCAGACTGAGACCTCTTTCATTAACTTTCACTGTCTTGCAATCTCTTCTCTCTTTTTGAAGGGCATCTATGTTATTTACTGAAACAACATAGGGTCAAAGGCCTCACTGTTAGATAAAGGGTGTAAGAAAAGGCAAGGAGGAGAAAGATGAAGGGGCAGACAGGATTAGACAAGGCTATATAATGACCCAGTGACAGGCTGTGTAATCAGTCTGTCTGTCTCTTATCTCCTCTGGTGCTTCAGGTAGATGGTAAGGTCAAAAGAACAGTCTTTGATTGGTGAAAGGTTGTCAAGGTGCAATCATTTTGAGAGTACTGTCAAAGAGGTTCTGCAAGCAAGCTGCTGACAAATTCTACCCTTTGTGTCCTTCCATGAGGTTTTGTGCCGATGGAGCGATGTAAACAAACAAACAAACAAGCAACATTTTTAAGAAGAGACAGTTTGGACCAATGACACAATTTAAGCTCTCATATACTTTGACTACTTTTCTATATGCAACAACAAAATAAACGTGTGTGAAATGTTACAGTTTGCAGAACAAGCATTTGCTTCTGACTCATAAGGTAGATTACTCATAGCTGTGGTAATACTTCTTACTCATAGAACCAGATGGATGTATATATATATATATATATATATATATATATATATATATATATATATATATATATATATATATATATATATATATATATATATATATATGTATATATATATATTTTTTTTTTTAGTATAGCAGATCTGCATCTCACACTTCCCTCTTTTGGCTTCATAAGACATAATGCTGAGTGTTGTAGGTGGGAGAGTTGTGTAAGTGAGGAGGCGCTGAGAGAGGGATGGTAGGTCAAGCGTCCTCGATTATGTAAAAACCGTCAGGAATGGTTGAAAACTCATGATGCCTTTTGAATGATTTGATTATGGTAGGATCACATAGAGTGGGATATTGCTTAAATGAGAAACTTGGCTTCATGACCTCCTTCTGCCTTGTAGTCTTTCTTTAAATATTCTCAGAATCTGTGAATAGGGGTACACGCATAGTTCTCCCCGTATTAAGCTCCATGTCTAATTTGGATTTTCACTGAATAAGATGAGTTGGTTGAACTTTAAGCTGGAAGCAGCGCTGAACATCAGCATAAACAGCAGCTCTCCCCCGGAGGGTTATAACCTGCTACACACACAGGTGTTTGTCTGGAGCTAAGAGTTGTGTCAAAGTCCACACTGTTTTATTTAGTTTTCAACTGTTTTTTTTCTAGATACAGTTGAATCTAGAAAACTGTATCTAGTTAAAATGTAAAGAACTTTAAAATTTCTACATTTTAAAGTTCTTTACAGAAAATGTATTTGTCTCAGACTGTAAGGAATGTAAAGTAATGCAAAACTGCCCCTCCCCCACCTGTTGCTGCACACTTTCAACTTGCTAGAAATGATTGTTGCAGAGAGAAGACATGCTACCCAGAAGGCTTATTAAATTATATTCTTTATTCATACAATAATACTGTTTTACTGAAGGTTATCATGAACATTTTCAAACTGGCCTATTCTTAGTGCTGTGCTATTTTTTTATTATATTTTTACATATATTATCAGACAGGAAATATGTTGGCAGCACTGAATGAGTTTGTTTTTAATTCAGAAAATCAATTATAGAATTTGTTGCTTTTTCATTGTTTTTATCGATCTGTGTTCCTTTCTGTAAAAATGCTGCTCTAAAGAAACTGATATTAACTGTCCCTTTATATATGGTTGTTCTATATATAGTCTCGGCAGTAAAAGTCTAGGACATACGTAACGGCCCCTTGTGACAATTCCTTTCTCATCCCTTTGTTCATGGCTCCCGTGTGGCACTCTTATCTCACATTGAAATTAAAGGACAATCAATTTCTCCTTTTAAATTGTTATGGTTTGATTTTCATTTATGCACGTAAGCTAAAAGCATCTAGTGTGAGAGGGGAAATAACTAGGGTTAGATCCATATTCACAGCATGCATCCCTTTAGTTGTGTGCATACCTCTTAGTCAGAATATGAGTGGGAAGTTGCAGGTGTATTTAGTGTGTATAAATTGTTAGGGGGTGGCAGAGACGAGTTTAAGCCGCCAGCTTACATTCCTGTTTACCCACCGTATTCTCGACTTTGATCCAGTACTTAAAAGAGCACTCCAACAGAGCTGAGTGTAGGAATAAACAAATGTATCGTTTATTTTTCTTTTTTTTTTTGAGGGTGCTTGTTAGAAGGCATGGCATGGAAAAAAAAAGGGATGGGGTCGTGTTGCGGAGAGAAAACAGGGATGCGTTTAGATTTATTGATCAGTAAAGAGAAGATTGCTAATTGATAACCTCATGATTGATTGCGAGTTGTCCATTGTGGCTCAAAGGGATAAAGAGAATAGACAAATGCGGGAGGCGAGTTAAAGGCATGGGTATTCAATAGAGGCAGGGATCCGCTGTGATTTCCCAGGAGGCAAGAAGTAGGAACCGGCTGAGGAGCAGATTATGGATGTAGCAGACAGTAAAGGGGAAAGGAAAAGACTTAATTAAATTTGCTTTGGAGAAAAATTGTTGTATATATCTTCCAAAGGGATTCAGCGTTGATTTTGGGGGTTTTTTAGTGACCATCTTGGACGTAGTATGAACAGTTAGACTTTCATTTTAACCCAAAAAATATCTAGTCTAAAATTCCCCAAAATTCTCCAATTCTACCAGAATTATTAAAGTGGCAAATTTACGTTGTTCCTCACGCAAAGGATTAGTTATGACACCTCTGATAAGCTTAGGTTCACCTGCCAGGAAAAGGCTTAGCTCTGTACAGAGCATGAAGGACAACCAATGGGGAAAAAAGCTATTATTCAAAGATTAAAATAAGACGCCTTTCAATACATTTATTATTTACTAATTTCTTTCAGGTTGCGATGATTAGGTCTCTGTGCATTGATATCCATCTTCTTCCAGTAACTTCATATTTCTTTCTTAAATATAACACTATCAAAAATGTGTATCATAAGTTTACAAACATTTTCAAATGTCAAGTTTTTTTTTTCAGTCATCCATCTTTGCTAGATTAGTGATATACAGCCCAAATGTCAAAAATGACCAAAACGCAGTAGCTGGTATTACAACAGTATTTCCATATTTGAAGTAGCCCTAATTAAACATACAACTTTGGTACTTTCTGATCCAATCAGTAGCACCATTTTTAAACAGAATAATAATATCTCCCCCATCTATGGACGATATCTGTGTCTGCACTGCACAGCTCTTACAGTGAGTGGTTCATTGCAGAAGGACATTGCATTTACTACCCTTTTTACACACTACAGAATCTTTGACTTTCTTGTGTAAGCCTCAGCATCTCCTACTAATTGTCATTTTATAGTTGGACAAGACACAGATAATAATTGTTTGTCTTTTGTGCTTGTTGTTGTGTAATACATACTTTTCCTATGCATAAGCTTAACCTCATTAGGCACATCTTGCCAATACTGGGTTGGTTTCCCTTCATAGCCTAAATTCAACAAGATGTTGGAACCACTGGAAGAGATTTTAGTCCATATTGACAAGACATCGTTACTCAGCTGCTGCATTCTTTTCATCTTTACATCTACAATGAGAATCTGTCATTCCACCACATCACGAAGATGCTCTGGTAGGTTGACATGTTTGACTGAGGAGCTGTTGGTGTGTGGTGAACTCATTGCCATATTCAAGAAACCAGTCTGAAAGGATTTGAGCATATAGTGCATTATCCTCCTGGCAGTAACCATCAGAAGGCACTGCAGTCAGTGAAGAATAGACATGGCCAGCAACACAGGGCACGGAAATAATAGCCATTCTTCACTATTTCTAGGTCACTGAATGCTTTGAGTTAGTACCATGTGATTGCCTAATTAGCTAATAAATATTAAGATCCTCATTCATTAAATATTTTAAGTCTACTTTGAGATTAAACTCATGATTATCCAATTCAAATAGAAAATGAAAATTCCTACACTTTCAAAAATTTCAGTTTTTCTGCTTTTCAGATATTCTAGTCTGTTCCCTACGTTTCACTTTTCCTGTTTACTTTTCCTTGCCTGGATGAGTGAATGAACAGCACATCAAGTGTTGAGAACATTTCCTTAGCTAGCAGATGGGGCATGTAATGACAGAAGCAAGCAACTCCAAGAGCTCTCAGTCTGACATCTTCCAAATCTCGTGGTGTCTGGAAAATCTCCTTATTCATCAACATGCAGCCCTTAGAAAATGCAGATGTTTTTTTTAACGATTTATCGAAACTTATGTGATTGACAAGCACTCTGTTGAACTCAGAACTTTCTCCAAACCCGGTTTTTGAAATGCAGTCAAACCTGTCTTTGGAATAGAAAGCACACCTGTTCTTTTATTGGTTTTGTACCAAAGTTGCCACATTCGCAGTTTTGATACTTTATAAGAAAACTTTAAAGATTGCTCCTTTCCTTTCAAAAAAAAAAATCTGTTGAGGTCGGCATATGAGCCAAAAGGTAAAAGTACAGCAAATGTGGACTTGTGGAGAGATGGTAAGAACGATGAAGGGAAGGAGTAAGCGTTGCATGGATAGAATAAGAACCTTGCTTTGCATTTGACTCCCAGTGGAAACCAGCGAAGAGGTGTCCAAGTCTGCTTGATCTTAGATTTGATGACGTGGTTTCACACTGTGCTTCCTGGCATAGCATGGCTCTGCACACTTATTAAAAATATACACACATGCACATGGCCTAAATATAAATGAGCTTGGCTTTAGAGTAAAATCTTTAAGCCTCATATTGGCACCTTTATTTAATTTATTTTGGAACAGTAATACTTTGGAGGATTTAATAGTTTCACTGCTTCAGACGGAAATATAATTGGCTTCAATGTTGGTATTTTTAAGTCTACAAGTTATTTTTATTTGGAGCTTTAGTTTCACATGCAATTCACTTGTTTGGTGTATTAAACAAATGTGACAGTTTCAGTTGCCATAGCGCTTTAATCAGTGTGTGAGGATCTGGCAAGCATTTGTATGACAGATGGACAGCAGACCTCATACTGTCCCGGGAGGTCTGAACCACTGACTTTTACCAGGGGGGTTCATGAAATTTGAGGATTGGATCACACCGGGAGAAAGTCATCGGAAAACAGGAATGGCTAGCTTCCTGCTAAGACACGTAATGAACCACATCCGGGTGCCGTTTTCTGAGGTCGTAAAGTACATGTTCAGCAAGAAAGAAAATGGTGGAATAAAATGGTAAATCAGCACAGTCAAAGTTAAAATGCTGTAAGCATTAAATCATCAATACCAATGGGAACGTCCTACTTTAAATAATTTAGGTGAACATGTACAATAAAGCTCGGACATCATGTATAAACTTTAAGAAAGTGATTGTGCCCTTACAGATTTTTTAGTGAAGGGGGGTGAATAAGACTGTCATGACACTTTCATAAACATGACATAGCATCTGTCATAAACATGAATAAGCCTTCATGAATATTTATGACTGTTGTCATGAAGTGTCATTCGGTAAATTATGAAGTGTCATTCGGTAAATTATGACACTTTTAATACAAAGTTTACATTATTCAAAATGTCTTATGACCACTTGACATTAACCAAGAAATCATTACTGTTTAAACTTTATCTTTAATAACATAAAAATACCTAATTTTAAAGTGCAATCAGTAATACTTTTATAACAAATTTATATCAGTAATGATTTCTTGGTTAATGTCAAGTTGTTCATGTTCATGTCAGTTGTTATGTCATGTTTATGACAGTGTCATGACAGTCTTATTCACACCCTTCAAATAAAGTGTTACTGATTTTTTTTTCTGGATTTTGGTTGCCACTTTTACATATTTCAGCTCACCAAATAATTATAACTTTTATAGGAAATCTGAGTAAATAGCCAAAGTACTTTTCAAATACTGATTTCATTTTTAGAGACACAGAAAAGCAAACCAAATATGAAATATGAAAAGTAATTAATCACCTTAATAAATTAGGAGCTGTGATCAACAGCACTTTTAGTTCAGCGTCACTAGCGATCAACGCAAACTGCCTAACCTGTTAATTACTTTTCAAATCATTTAAATAGAACCTGTCTGACAACATGAAGTAGGGTTAGAGATTTGAAAAGCAACACACCATGTTGTGATCCATAGAAAATTAAAGAGCAGATGAGAATCAATCAATCAAATTTTATTTGTATAGCACATTTCAGCAGCAAGCCATTTCAAAGTGCTTTACACAATTCAAAATAAAAAATGAAAATGAAAACAAAAATAGACAGAGATCTTGAAAATGATTAGAAAAAGATAGAAACATTATTAAAAGTAAAAATTAAAAGTAAAAACATTTTAAAACATCTCAAACCTCGATATCATACATGGATTCAAACCCAAGAGTTTTAGAGAACTTTACAGAGTTTTAGTAGGACGCTGCCTAACAAGGGTACTCAACCTCTCAAACCTCTTACAAGGATTCAAGGCATTTTAAAGTGCTTTGCATAATTTAAAAGTAAAAGAAAAACAGAAGGAGACAGTGAATAATTAATTAAAATAAAAATAAAAACATGAAGAGACAGAGAGTTTGAAAAAGACTTAAAAAGATTAAAAGTAAAAATAAAAATAAAAGCATTCAGCTTATCCATAAGCAACTCTAAACAGCATGGTTTTAATTTTAGATTTAAAGACACTCAGTGTTTCAGTGTTTTACAATTTTCTGGAAGTTTGTTCCAAATTCGTGGTGCATAGAAACTGAATGCTGCTTCTCCTCGTTTCGTTCTGGTTTTGGGGATGCAGAGCAGACCAGAACCAGAAGATCTGAGGGGTCTAGATGGTTGGTACGGCACTAGTAGATCTTTAAGGTATTGTGGTGCTAAACCATTAAGTGATTTTTAAACTAACATCAGTCTATTCTTTGAGCTACAGGGAGCCAGTGTAGAGACTTTAAAACTGGTGTTATGTGCTCTATCTTCCTGGTTTTAGTGAGAACGCGAGTAGCAGCTTCTGGATCAGCTGCAGCTGTTTAATTGATTTGTTAGTCAGACCTGTGAAGACGCTGTTGCAGTAATCAGTGCGGTTAAAGATAAACGCATGGATAAGCCTCTCTAGATCACGCCGATACATCAGTCCTCTAATCCTAGAGATGTTTTTCAGGTGATAGAAGGCCGACTTTGTGACTGTCTTTATGTGGCTCTGAAGGTTCAGATCAGAGTCCATCACTACTCCCAGGTTTCGAGCCTGATTGCTGGTTTGTGAGAAACAGAATCTAACATTGTATAAAAGTCAAAAGGGTCACAAAGACATGTCTGCTCAAGGCTTTGGGATTTAGCTGTTATCTACAAATGTGTGCATGTGGTGAAACTTCTCCACAGTACACCAGAATATTCCTAGACCTCATCCATGACTCATCTTGAAGGTCACAAAAACTGTTAAGGTCAGTTCTCTTGATTTAACCATTAAAACAACCAGGCAAAATGGCAAAAAATGTTAAGAGTTTTAAGGTCAGAACCACTTCTCACTAACAGGTAATGTCAAAGACTGATTGCCAATCGTCACAAATGCATCATGGGAGTTCTTTTCTGCCATAAGTGGCAAAACCATTTATTAGGCTATGGCTGAAATTATTCTATTAAAGGTTCAGCTTGGAAAGCTTTTCTTTCCTAATTAAATGAAGTCAGCATTTGAAAACTGCTTTTTTCAGGCTTGACTCAATGAATTAAGTTTTAAAACTTCATGTAAGGTTTGAGAAATGTTAAGATTTAAAAATCCACGTAATTTGTGAAATATATTTATCTAACATGACAAAAATACATGCAGTCATGCAGTTGTAAGCACATTGAGTTGAAACATTTTGCTAATGGTGTCAAAACGGAGGAAGAAAGTAACAAAATGGCA
Organism: Poecilia picta; assembly: GCA_033032245.1. Classification (NCBI taxonomy): domain Eukaryota; kingdom Metazoa; phylum Chordata; class Actinopteri; order Cyprinodontiformes; family Poeciliidae; genus Poecilia; species Poecilia picta. Next base: position 16,180,595 of record CM065359.1, on the reverse strand, counting down.
ACGTGTGGGTGCAAACTGGCGAAAGGGGAAAAAGGACCTGGAGTCTTTTTGTGTTTGTTTAGGTCTGTGAATTTGCTGCTTGGGGGCATTACTTGTTGTATGAATAGAATAAGTTAAAGGCACAAAACAACTTCAGTTTTCCAGAAATTATGAGGCAAAAGGAAGCAGGTTCTTTTCCAGTAGTTTCATGACCTTGGTGCTACAACACAGTGAAACATAACAAAAATTGATCTTTTAAATCGGCCCCACAAACTTCTGTATGATGAACACAGTCAAAGCAAATACAAAGTCTATGGCTATAGATTCAGCTTTGGGGATTCAGTTGGTGCACAATGCTTTCACAACAGCTTCTTGTGTTCATCTCTATTTTCAAAGTCCTCTATTCTTCTAAATCCACTCAGTCATTGGACAATAATCTAATCTTTCAGAATTCATTAATTTAATTTAATTTTGTTAATTATTACAGTTTTTATTACAATGCATTTTCCACATTATATTAATAATCCAGATTTATTTTTTTACCAGTGTTGCGCAGATCTTTTATTAGCATTGTTGAAAACTCGCCTTTGCAAAAAGACAAAGACTAGCCGGGCTTTACTGCAGACCCCTGCTGTTTTGTGTTTACTTGTTTAAAGCCTATCACACGATGGAAACGTTGAGTTAGTGAAGAGCTTTACTTTCGGTGCATTGCCACATGTTTCAGGGTGTTCCTGGTTCCCGTCAAATCTGTCGTTAAATCCACCAGATTCCTGCCTGGTCAAAATCAACAGCTCAGATTCCAGAGGAAGCTACTAAAGATGGACAGAGAGATGGAGAAAGCAGAGGGGCTGGAAAGGCATGAGTGAAAGAGTTAGAGGGGAGCCTTGTGAAGTAAACACTGTCACAGACTAATGTTGGGCCCAGTGATGTGCGGTAATCTGTCAGCGCTAACAGATTGTGTGTTAGGACAAATAGCGGTTGTGGTGGTGGCTGGCTGGCCGGCTGCATCCTTCTTTGCTTCTTCAATCTGTTTATTCATGGCCTGTGGAATAATGAAGATGATGAATTATCCAGAATCTGTTGCTCGTGGATGTGGGTCGCAGCCGTGCGGATGGACAGAGCCATCTCTCTAAAGAGTTTTCTCTTGCGCGTGGCGAAATGTTCACACACACCCACGCGCGCAAACCGAACAAATTAACCCTGCAGCCAGAGGGCCATCGCAGGGTGCTTCTGACACATTTGGGGATTTTTTTTTTCTTTTTCCATTTGCCCAATTGGTATTCAGGGCTTTGGGTTTATGCGTTTGTGTGTCTATGCCTGTTTATATGCTTACCCAGGCACTCTCCCACTTCTTCACCAGTCCTCTGCTTTGATATTCAGACCATAAACCCCTCTGCGTCTTCTGTTTTTCATCAGTTGAACATGTTTTGTTTAAGTGAGGAACAAGATTGAACATCAAGCCCATTTGTATGGCCCCACATGCTTTGTCCTCTGCTGGCAGGGAGGAACACAATGTATGCTGAGAGTGTGTCATTTTGAACAGAACACTTTCCATTTGAAACAGGATGTCATATTTCTGCTTTCAAGCTCTTTTGTACTGCTGCCATTTGTGTTTGGCCATTTTGTCACAAAAGAATGTCCTTTCTTTTATTATGTTCGCCACGTATTTCATTCCTACACAGGGAAATCATCGCTTTTCTTCGAAGACAGAAATAGTAGAACCTGCATGTGAGATAAAAATGCTGTGATTGCATGAAGTCACAGACCATAATTTCCCTTTTTTTATTTTAAGCATCTGCTGTTGTAATAAAGACATAAATCAATCTGTATGCAGGATTTTCTTTATCACTTCATTGGTGGATACAGGTTCTTTGGCATTTTCTGGTTTGCTAGAGTTATATAAACACAAGCTTTTGCAAGTTTTTGTGTTTAATATAGAATTACTTATTTTAAAGAAAACGTTTTAAAATATGACCCTGGCTAATGGTAAAAATGACATACACTGATAAGACATAACATTAGGGCCACTTGTTTGATTCTTATTTTCCTGCTAAAATATCCCTTATCCATCAAGGCAAAGACCCTCTGGACCAGGAGATGCCAAAGTTTGATCTCTACTTGCAGTCATAAACATACAGTGGTGCACAAACTACTCAGTTTCATTACTTGAGTCAAATTACTGACCCTACTGGTCAAATATTACTCCAATAAAAGTAAAAGTAGCTCTGTCAAATTGTTACATAGTTAAAGTACTGGGGTATGTGGTGAAGTTTTTTTTAAACAATGGATTGGCTTTATGGAGCAAGGTTTCTTAACTAGGGTCTACACAGCTTAAGGTGCTGTATTGATATTAGCTAGTTAGTCATTGTTTAGCTAACTTAACCTGCATCCAACAGCATTATTCTACAGTCGGTTAGTTTGGAGGAAAAATTGAAAAGTTTTTTGCGTTTTGCTGGTTTGCTGCCATGATTCTAACACACACCTGCGTAGCTCTGCAGAGCAGCAGCAGGTCTCTTTCACTGCCACAGGTGTAAACCCAGCGGAGTGTCTTAGCGCTCATGTTGCATTTAAAGGCGGCTCGGATAAACAGGTTACAACATGTTAACAACGGATTAAACAGTTTTAACTGCTGATAAACGTGACAGAGGACACAGATAGATATGAGAAGTGCGGAAGTCTCTACTGTATCAAATTGACAGGGGAATAACAGAGAGTTGGCCATTCTAATGTAAAAACCCAGCGCATACAGTGTTCATGCTTTTTATTTTTTCCATCCAGACGGCTCCGCCTGAGCCCCCCTGCAATGGCACAGGCGCCCCACAGTTTGGGAACCTCTGCTCTAGACCAACACAGTCACTCTGATACACTACATATTTTTACATGGAATAAGTTGAGTTAAGTTAAAGTGTAACTAACCCTAACCCTCAAATAAACCTTTTGCTGATAAACTGTCTAAATAGGATATTTAGGGTTTCATTTTTATGTGTCTATGTGAATTAAATGTTTTTTGCATATACTTGTTTAGTTCATTATTTTTCTTAGATTTGATCTTCTCCTTAATTTGAATAAAAGAAATAAAAACACAGCTAAATAAAAACACAGCTAAAAGGTAAAAGTCCATGAAATACGTAAAGTAGCTTTATAAAATAAACGGGTCACAAAAAACCATCATACTGAAATGAATAAACAATTAAAAAATGTAAATCAAAGTAATCTGTCTATATGCATATATTGGATCTTTGTGTTCTTCTCCCAAACTATAAACCTCACTCTAGGGGTTGCATTGCACAGCCATTCAAGGAGCCAGGACATAGCAGGGGTGTGTGCGTGCGTGTGTGTGCACGTGTGTATGTGTAGGTGGTGAACTTGGATGCTTCGATTCACCTGCTTGGTGAGAGCCACTGTTAGCAGCCAGAGCAGTGACAGGATGGCATGCAAATAGCAGGCAATGTGCCGAAAGTCTAACAATAATTACTTGCAGTGCAGTCAGCCAATTTTGGATATGATTAGGTTGCCATATGCCAAAACACACAGATGTGTACAGATCTTCATACTTTACTACTGAACTTAGGGTCTGTGGGAAAAATCCCCAATCACATGTGTACAATAGTCACATACAGTAGGTGTTAACAGCATGTTTTTTTTTTTTTATTTTGTGACCTGTTGTCAGAATAAAATAACCTTTTGGTAAAACCAGCCTTGGTAAGACAGAGACAGTTATAACTACCAGTGTGTTCAGATTGACCAATCATTGATTTACAATGCTGTGTAAATCAGTGTTTGTGTTAGGCAGACATTTCTTTTAATCACATTTGTTTGGATAGACAGAGTGAGAAAAAGACAAAATGTGTAAAACAGTTAAATGCACTGCAACTTAATGTCTTTAAAGTGCATTAAAATAATTAAATACACTTCATTTAAATCCTTCAGTCACTCTGTAATAAAGTCTGGATGCAGTCTGGATGCTGCAGTTTTTCTTTTTCTGTACAGCAACAAATTTGGTCCGTTCTTTCTGCAACAGCCTTCAGTAAACTCAGGTCTTGCTCCTGCTGCTGATTTCTTTTTTTGCAAAGGTGCTTGCAGAAGTGCTAGGCTAATGCTGGGATGACATCAATACACATAAAGTGTGTCTTTACCCAAAGGAATAGTGACTCATACCGCCTCAGCTGGGAACTGCCTAGGTTTTCTCTACTTTCCTCCAACAGCTCAAAAACAAGCATGTTCAGTTAATAGGTGATTCCAAACTGACATGTTGGTATGAGTGTGCATGTTTTCAAAAGCTTCGTTTTTGTGCTGCTGCCACACTGGTGACAGTAATTGTTAGCAGTCTATCCTTCTGAAGGACCCCTGATCCTGCAACTTCTTGCTTTACTGAAACAAAAAAAAAATAATATCCACAGATTATATTATCCCTGTACTTGTGTATCGAGGGATGCTGCCCTCCTGTATCCTGTAGTAGTCACTTATGCACTCCTTCTTGTTAATTTCCCTGTAATGTGCTGTCAGCACCCTGGATAGCCATGGTATTGCGGTCAGTAATGATGCCCTCATGGACCTGTACCATATTTAATTAATAATGTACACTCAAACCAGACAACGGACAACTACAGCTGTTCTCTCTGTGGTTATTAACCCTTGTTATAATCCATCAAAATGACATACAATACAGTTTCCAACTATATTTCTATGTAATAAATTTGAATCAGTGATAAAATATATATTTTGTCTTGTCTGAGAAAAGCTTTTAGATTTTTTCAGTAAATACGTTTTTTTTCTAAGCAGAAATAGAGTGTACTGAGGTTGTAGTAGTACTACTATGTTAGCATGAATCATCATAATTTCAGTATTTATTCACGCAATTTTGGAATTTCCTTTCACTACCCAAAATACATTTGTGAAGTCAAAGAAATTTGACTGAATGCCACCCAAATGGCATTCACAGTGAACCAGGAAATGGAAACATAATTGATAAAAGAAAAAAAGGGTTTGAGAAGTGCACAAGTAAGAGAGATATTCCACAGTACATAGAAATGTGATTTGTTTCAATTTATGGAACATATCAAAAGTACATTTTTTCTGATACCAGGACAAAGGAAAGAAAAACTACATATTTCCCTAACTTTAGCTAAAGTTAAAGTCCCTCTTAAGATATGTACCCACCTACATTAAATTACATTGACTTAACTTTGCTGTTGTTTAAGTCTGATGTCTTGTTCCATGTTTTGTTAGAGACTGGGATTTTGAAATAAGAGAGGAAGTAGCTCTTGTTGCCACTTGATGTTGTCAAATAGAAGAGATCTCTGTTGAGGATGAGTAACAAGACTCTCCTAAATACATGTGGCACAAGCCTCTGTGAGCATTTAGGATGCTCTGTAGAACTGATGACAGACAAGACATACATTATTTATAAGCACTGTGTAAACACTGGATAACCATGAACTGTCAATTACACAAAAGTTAGCATGACAAGTTTTTAAAATGTAGATGCTACTTTTAACCACCTTTAATGCATAATCTATCGATCTCTTTTCTATTTATCAAACATCAGACAGTACTGACCCTAGGACCTCAACATCATTTGTCAAGAATAAAATATACATTATTTTAACTAGTAAAATCTTTCAGATTCTTTGAAATACAATAAATGTGATGTGTTAAACCCTCAACGTATTTGTAAAAAGAGAATTCCAGAAAATTTTCCAACTAACTTTTTTATTTTTTGCTCTTTTTCCATTGAATATTTTCTCTCTCAAGACATATTTCTTATAATTGAGAAAGAAAAAAAAGCCTCTCCTGTTTAGTTCAGTTATTTATTACTCATGCATGAAGGCTGATAAATTACTCCAGGGGAAAATCAGTTTGTTTGAAGCCTTTTTGATAAGCTGATTTATTTTCTGAATCTGAGCAGATTGCTTGTGTTAATTGTGATTCTGCAGAAGTCTCAACTCAGCGCTTTTTAACTAGGGAACAGTTCTTCTTGTGTGGAACTATATCATGTGGAGAGACTGTTGCTAGAATCTGAAACAGGCATCTCCCGTCATCCCAGAGCAATTTATCACAGTGTCTCCTCCTCTAACGTGAGCATAGTTAAAAAGGGGGTCTTGATGGAGGCTGCAGTTTTAATATCTGAGTCAATCAATTTAAAAAAAAAAGCTGCTTTACTTAATAGCTTTTGCACTGGGGGCTATTTGGCCCTGTTTAGGTTCCTTTCCGCTTTCCTGTGTAAACATAAATTAGCAGTAATTGAACAAACAGTCGCATTTGCACGGCTGAATGCCTGCTGCTGTGTGCCGTACAACAGTCAACTCTGGCAGATAGATATTTTTAGAGGTTTTTTTTCTTTTTTCTATTTTGCTGTTGATGTAACAGCCATTTAGTGTCTTGTTGTCATTATTTCAAACCTCTGACCTCAGTCATTTGCATCTCTCTTTCATTGGAATTAATTAGCCATTGTTGTTAATTACCTGCTTGCTTTAGCATAATGGCATCACCCACATAGATTTGTATGTTTATTTATTTATTTATTTTTTTGCTTTTTTGGGGGGGTGGGTGGAGGTTCGAAACTTGGACAGCCATCATTAACCTTCAGTCTATATTGCACTCACTTCAATTCTCCCTGCTTCATTTACTGGCTTTAATTTATTGTTGCTCTGTGCAGTCATGTCAGCTTTATTTGACTTTTTAAAACATATTTTTGTTCTGCTTGTCTTGGACAAAAGAATAATCCTTTGTATTTTAGTAACACAATGGATTAATCCTTTGTAGCAACTCCTTATATGTTTTTTTTTTTTTTTAGATATCTTTCGGTGTTGTTTACTCTGGCACATTTTAATCTTCCATTTTAATTAAGCCAATCTTGTTACCTTGATTGCTTTATACAACTCAATCTGTGCTCTTTTGTGATTGGCTCTCCATCACGCCAAGCCTTATTTTTACTCTTCTGACTAATTTCTGCTCTCGTGCTGAGTGCTGATGACTCTTTGTTATTGTGTATGTCTGTTCTCGTCTGCCTCTGTCTCACCGTGTTTGTCTCTCTAAATGCCCGCTGTTGTCTGGATGACGCAGGGTCCGCTGTACCCAGGTATGTGTGTGTGTGTATATATGTAATTATCAGTACAGAGAGCTTGTCTCCATTCATTTTTAATGAGCAATGAGGCTGCGTTCCCTCCATTAATAGAGAATTAGGCCGTCCATCAAGCACGGCACATAAAAGACCCGCTCTCTGCATTTGGGGTGCAGACTGCTGCGAGAGACGGTTAATGATGTGCTGTGGCTCCCTCTGTGTGCTGAATGCAACTCCAAGAGCTGGAGATGAACAGAGTGAGGTAAGAAAGAGGAGAAAGAAAGAGGGGCAACACAAGGAACCCTTCAGCACTCGCAACACTGTCAGTGTGAGGCAATGAGGCTTAACTACAAGTGCCTGGTTTCAGTGAGATTCATTAGCATGAGACCATAGTCTAGAACCTGGTAGTATCATAGTTGCACACCTGTTCATGGATGTGTTGTAACACTAAATGGTGAGTATACATTCACTCACCTCAACATTTTTGTCTGACCTACATGAAAACGTAAATGTCTCTAAATAATCAAGAGTCCAAGGATCTTAAGGAATCATAGAAGTTGTAAACTGTGTGTATTTTTTGCAGTGCAGAGAAACCCATGTAGGTTTTCAAAGTGTTAGAATGATTTATGTACTTGGAAGAAATTACTGACTGATGAAAAAGTAACTTCTTCTAACTGATCTCTGAGAAGACCGAACATCTGAAACTAAACATCTGAACTTGTCAGTCGAGTCAAACTTGGGCTTCGTTTTCAACCATTTTGGAAACAAAGGAAACACAAACAACTTGTGGAGAAGTGTTTTTCGTCATTGTTGTTTCTAAACTAAAAAGGTGGCTGTCAAAACAGGAACTTGAGATTGATTTTCGTTTTTTATTTTGTTTCACGTAGACCAGATGTCTCAAACTCATTTTCTACTTTCTATTCAAGATCATGCATTTTATAAAAATTGATCATATTTGCAAACTGTAATTTATTTTTTTGGATATGGCGTTACAATATATTGCACCACCCTAATGAGACAGAACGGATACAATTATATTTAACTTTCATCACTTTTGGTCTTGAAAGGCAGGCATATACGATGCTTAAATTCGATCAAAATTGAGTGACTGTACTTCTCCTTTTAACTATGCTATAAAAACAACTTTCTTTAATACCCTACGTGCATTGTAAGACACGTTTGCAATTTTATTGGGATAAGTGCATTACAAATTAATTCTTTTATTCATAATTCCATATTTAAAAAAACCCTTGTAAAATAATGTGCCTTTTTGTAATTTTGTATGTGTGGGAATATAAAGGTTCTTTGTGCCAATTCAACACTGTCACTTAAGTCCCTTTGGGACCACTATTCTTACACTCATTGCGTACACTCTAATTACAGGCAGCTGAGACCACTGAGGAGAGCCAAACATGCTGACGCACTTAGATCAGATAATACATACAAATATACTCTCAGAACATATCTATGTAGATGTTACATAATAATTGGTCTTTTTATGGATTTGCAGGAGTTTTCTCTCACAAATGATTCAGCTTGGAAAAGAAAATCTTTGGTTTTAGGATTTCATCTGTGCTATTAACAGTGATCCTCGCTTAAAAAAAAAAAAAAAAAGCAAAGTTAAGTTGTTCACCGCTTTAGCTGCTTTACCTTCAGCCCTTACTCTTGGGAATCGCTTTCCAATAAGGATTTGGGGCTTAAACATGCACTGCTGATCTCAAAATACACTATGTTATGATTTCTGTCATGCATGTTGTGACACATGTGGCACTTATCCTTGTGTCTGTAGATTGTCACACAGCCCAATCTGCTCTGTGGTTGCAGACAGACAGATCAATAACAGCTCTTAAAATAGTTCTATACAGAAATAAATCTTTAGCAGTGTTGGCACCATGCATGTCTGCAACATTCAACACCAGTTTAGATGTGTATGCTTCAGGATACGAACGCCGTGTATTTAGTATTAATTCTGCTTTCTATCAAAGCGTAATTTTCTTGTACATTGTTGCATAAGGTAAGAATTCATTAACAACATGTGCAATAAGTGAAGCTCATTCTGTTTCCGACTTGAAGCAGTGCTCTTGTTTCCTGCCCTTTTTCTGTCTAGGTGAATTTACTTTGCCCCAGAAAGTCCACCTATGTGTGTGTGTGTGTGTGTGTGTGTGTGTGTGTGTGTGTGTGTGTGTGTGTGTGTGTGTGTGTGTGTGTGTGTGTGTGTGTGTGTGTGTGTGTGTGTGTGTGTGTGTGTGTGTGTGTGTGTGTGTGTGTGTGTGTGTGTGTGTGTGTGTGTGTGTATGTGTTTTTTTTATCCATGCTCCACTGACTCATATTAGAGTCCAGTCCTTTTATGTGCCTACATTAGCAGACACAGGGACCAATCTAAGTTTCCTAACACACTAACACAGAGGCCAAAAAATTGCACTGCGACCATGTTCTCTATTACGTGACTTAGCTTTTGTTGTCTGCCTGAAATGTGTTTTATTGCTGCAACGAACTGATGCCAGATTCAGTAATCCATAATGAGCCCAGTTATGTATTTTATTATACCAAAGATAAATGACAGAACTCGAAGTTTGTCCAAGAACCCAGATGTTTTCTTTGTGTTTTATTCGGGAGTTTTGTAGATTACACGTCTTCTGGCTTTGCAATATTTATACAGCAGTTTTTATGATCTGGAAAATTAAGAGTCAAAGAAAGAAGTAAGTCTTTGGAAATATAATTCTTGCGGTTGATCACTGAAGACTAAGTGTTGCACTAAGGTACGCTCGGACGTCATGGACAAGCGTGCATCCCTATTCAAAGTAATTTTAGCTCTGCTGAACAGCAGCGTTCCACTCAGACATATACAATTTTTGCTAAGGCTTCATAGGGGGCAATAATGCACTTCTCTATTCATTGTGTACTCAGACATTGAAACAACAAAGAAAGAACTAAGAGGTTTTTCACCAGACTATCAATGCCGTTTGGTCTCCTTGTTGTCCCCGAGAGATGAACTATCCACTCTGGGAAAACAACTGATCTTTCCTCCCTGAATTGCAAACCTTGTTGTTTTTTCTTCTGTAGCCCATGATCAGACTCTTTATGTTCTTTACTTGTTGTTTGTTTGGCACCACTTCTTGAAGGGGAGTGTTAATGTTCCAGTCGGTACAGATAGTTAAACCCAGTCACACAAATCTGGGCGGTACACTGAGGTAAGCAGAGAGTCTTGGTGAAATCTTTTGATTGGGTACAAATGATAACATTTACACAGCATTAGGCTGATCAACTTTGATTAGGAAGCTAAAGTAACCAGATGGAAAGACAGCAAAGCAGAATAAGAAAAATAAATAACAAATTGATACATTTTCAAGACATCCCTTCTACCTGTTATTCATCAGTTCTTTGTCTAAAAACAAGTGGATAAAAGTAAAGACCCTCTTACCCTTTTAACTTCCTCCCTCTTATTATGCCTATAGAAATACAGATAATGTCAGTATTATATATCTTGCTTTTTTCTCAGTGAATTCACACAAACATAACTAAACAAAAAACATTTCCCCTTAAAAATAATGATACTGATTAGTACGCTACTTTTGTTTCATGGTTAATCTTTGCTGTGTCTGCATGATGCTCCCTCTTTTCCTCATATCATGTCATTTTGTTTCTTTTAAACATATTTTTCAGCTTAGTTATTCATTTTTGGTAATGATCCCATTGATTTAGCTGGTAAATTAGAGGAGCATTGATTAAACATAGTCTGAGGTTGCATTATAAGTTCTACAAACAATAGTTTCTGCAGTTATCTTTAATTGATCAAATGACTTACGAAAAGGATCCTGGTTTAAGTCACAAGTTTTTGGAAATCATCTTCAGTAGTTTGGTACGGGTTCTTAGACTTTGGATTTAAAAGATTTCTGGTACGATGCAACAAGATTTAAACATAGTAAGTGCAAATTAGGTCCCCTAAACCTCTCTAGAGTTTATTCTGTACTTCATTATAGATGTTTCGGGTTACTTGGTTAATGACCTATTGATTCTTAAAGTACAAATGCATCAGCCCCAACTTTGTGATGGATTGATTTCCTTCAGGGCAGGGGTCCCCAAACTTTTTTCTGTGAGGGCCACATAACATTTTCCTTCTCTGGTGGGGTTCCTGAGTCAGTTTGTAACAGAAAAAGTGTGACAATTGCAGGAGAGCCTAAATGTAAAAATATATTGTTTTCTGGAAAGCACAATCAAATAATCCTCTTTGGGTTCTTCACAGAAAAAAATCCAGAAAGGATTATAGTCCGGATTTTCCCAACTATGAGTCGCACTGGACTATAAACCACAACCCCAAAGTTTTTTTTTTTTTTTTTTTTTTTTTTTTAAACCACTAAACATACACATTTAAGCCTCAGATATATTTGCCCTCCAGGTTTTCCTCAACGATGCAGCAGCAGCTGAGGGGCGGACACCCAAAATTTGAGTCATAACAGGTCAATTGAATATCACATTTATTATGGTTGAAAAAGAAAAAGTTGCCAGATTTAACAGAACTGATTACGGTAGTTTCCGAACGGTAACTGTAACAGTAAAAGTTCTGATCCATCGTGCTGCTACTAGCATGTTCTAAATCAGTGATCCCAACCTTTTCATTGCCGCGGACCGAACAAGACTTGGACATTTTGTTGCGGCCCGGGGGACAAAGGAGGGATGAACAGACGAACAGTCAGATCAGGCTTCTGCATGTTAGTGTTCCAACTAAATACTGAATATTCCCAATTTGGGTTGTCTTGGCCCTTTTATCGCAGCCTGTGGTTTTTTCCCTGACTGGGAACGAGAACAACCTGTTGAATGTGACAGGTAGCCAATCAGAAAGCGCGGTGACGTCAGAACAGAGGGGAATCCCAACCAGCTGAGATATCGCGCAACTGAGAGTCAGGTGGATATCGGAGACATGTGGAAATGTTTATTATTAAATTTAAAGGTCATTATTATGCTTAGTCAGTTAAAAATGTTAACTATGAAAAAATATATTCACCTCCAAATCATAGTGCAGCAAACAGAGCAGCTGCTCCTGTCGTCTTTCATCCACCGCCTTTTCTTTTTGTTACGTCTTTTATCTCGTAAAATGACTCCACAAACTATCACTTCTACATCGTCATCCGTGTTTGGTTATTCTAAATTCCCGCTATGTTGGGGGGTTTTACTGGATTTTCCTCTGGAATTGGGATGTTCGTGACTGGAATCGGTTCCTGCTGTGTGACTGGAGACGCGAACCGATCGAACCTGTTTTTTATCAGCTCTGTGGTCACAGAGGTTTGGAGAATCGGCCGACAATTCTTAAATCTTTCCGTCTAAACCAGACTTAAGACTCACAAACTCTCCTCTCGACCACTGCCCAAACGCTCTGACTCTGGTCGCTATGGTAACGTTTATATATCCCATTGAAATAAGATACAAAAGGGCCACAAAATAAAACATTTTATTTTCATGAAAATTTTAACTCATGATAACGACTAACGGAGCCCTGAGCTTGTTTCTCTGCAACGAGACGGTTCCATCTGGGAGCGGCTTGTAATGTGAGACTCACCTACCGGTCCGGGATAAATCCATCCTCCTGTCTCTTCTCTGGGTCTTTTCCCCTTTGAAAAATAAACTTTTCAAAGACATCTGATCTGTTTCTGACTCATTTTGCTGTTTGTGAGCTCAGTGTTGGCGCAAGTAACCAGACTACTAATGATTCACTTCCTACTAAAGAGCCCCCTGGTGGTTGAAGAAAAATCCACATATAAACGGCTTGTAGTCCGGAAAATACGGTATAAGAAAAAAAAGTAAATGCTCTCTGGTATTGTTCAGGGGGACCGGAAAAATCCACATATAAACGGCTTGTAGTCCGGAAAATACGGTATAAGAAAAAAAAGTAAATGCTCTCTGGTATTGTTCAGGGGGACCGGACCAAACGGCCCGCGGGCCGTAGTTTGGGGACCACTGCTTCAGGGGGATGCACAATGAAATAAATTAGACCCTGAAATATTTGCTGTACAACTCTGAAATGATTCATCACCAAGTTTTCCCTGAAGCTTTTGACCACAAAGACCTTGTACTTCTTAAAACAGCTTTTATTTCCAAATATCGCTCAACATTTTGTTTTTGACATTAATGACTATGGGAACTCCAAGCCACTTGTATAAAAAAAAAGACATTCTCTTTTTGGGGGATGAATATAGAATTACAATATATTTAGTCTTATATACTGCCTGCGGTGTTCAATTAGGCATAATTATTTGTGTGTGTATGTAGACCTGTCGTGATAAATGATAAATCGATTAATCGATTAATTGGACAATAAATCAAACCTATCGGCCTCAATTTAATTATCGTCTTTATCGTCTCTTCTGGCCTTTTTTCTTTCTGTTGATGACACTGAATGATAAAAGGCTCAGCTCCGGTGCTCTTCACCGACCCTCCCTTCCTCATTTCCTTAGTCTAATGTCCAGCGCACATTACATGAGTTGTTGGCCCATTTTCAAAACCTGAGAGACCACACCTTAGCCAACAGAAATTCTAGGTATAACGATTCGATCGGGTTCGTTGCGCCGTTTGGTGTCCAGCCACATGGGCACAAAATAATGGCTACAAGCAGTGGCACAGCTACACATTATTCAGTTGGATGTGAAAACGACAGACTGGCGACCTGTCCAGGGTGACCCCGCCTCTCGCCCGGAACGCCAGCTGGAGATAGGCACCAGCACCTCCCGACCCCATTAAGGGACAAGGGACAAGGGTGTAAGAAAATGGATGGATGGATGGGTGAAAACATAAATCCCCCCGCCCCCCGAAGGTACGTCAGGTCAGGGCTACGGAGCTCGTCTCCTCCTTCAAATTATTGAAAATCAATATTTTTTCACGTCTAGATGTGAAGAAATAAATAGGGATGTGGTGTTTTTTTTGTGAACAATATACTGTGAAATATAACGGATTAGGCAAGTTCGCAGATATGCTGTAATTTGTTTACTAACTTCCATAATCAGTTTGGCTTGTATCATAATAGAAAACAATGACTCATTTCTTCACTTCTAACACATTTATGAAAGCGGCAGCTGTTGTAAATTTTGGAATTCTGCATACAACTTTGCACACTACATTAGCACTTTGGTGATAAAGTGAAAAGAGGATGTGTTTTAGAAATGATGAGTAGGTAATGACTACGTTTAAGAAGTTTTGATGATGCATCTCTCTACTCCCCAAAACTGATAGGTTGTGATGAGACAATATTCACATTAACTATGTACCTTTGACTTGTCTAGTGGCCGTTTGTTGGATTTCTTAAGCCTATTAGATGTGCGGCCATGTGTTGCTGGTAACTGCGATCAAATTTAAACCAAATATAATATGAAAAGCTTTGCTTAGTGCCAAACTGCAGTGCATATAATAGAAATGGATGGGCGTCAGAAGACATCACAGACTGTGCTTTTGCTTGGTCCATTGTGTTACTTGGCTGCGGGTTCACTTACAACATCTTCATAGTGTTTTATAAGATAAAAATACAATACAGTCACCAATTATGAAATAAGTAACTAACATTGGATGTTGTCAAGTGTTATCATCAAAATAATCAATAATAATTATCATTATATGCACTGTATCAATGTTCCACTTGTTTTAATCAAAGGTTTTAGCCTTGATTTAAATGAACTCAGTGTTTTGTAGTTTTCTGGAAGTTTGTTCCAGATGTGTGGTGTGAAAAAACTGAATGGTGGTTCCGGTTCTGGGAATAGAGAGAAGACATGAACCAGAACACCTGAGAGGTCTGAAAGTTTGACATAACAAAGACAACAACAGGACTTTGGTGTATTTTGGTGCTAAGTCATTCAGTGATTTTTATCAACTGTAAAAGTATCTAAGGACTTTACAAGTTGGCAGATGTGCCTTATTGTCCTAGTTTTAGTGAGAACATGAGCAGCAGCCTTTGACTTTTTAGGCAGACCTGTGATGCTGCTGCAGTGATCAAGGTGACTAAAGATCAATACACGAATCAGTTTCTTAAGTGCAGCTTCCTCTATTGTCCCAATAGGACAATAAAAGACCCTATTTGCAGCATAAGAGCCACTAAAATAACATTTAATAAAACACATAAATCACATCTTAAACAGTAAAGATCGATTTATTCCATTCATTTTCTGTAGTTGTCACAGTCTCACATGGACGAACAGCAGTACATGTAAATCTGAATCATGACTCTATTTGACCTAAGCTGTGAAGGTGTATGTGACCCAAACAATGAAAATTTCCAGTAACTCAATAAAGCTCTTTCTGTTTGTCCAGTCTTATTATAAGTCATCTTTTCCAAATGGTCCAGTAAGCTTGTAGACATAATGCGCTCTCAACATGAAACAGACATACTGTACACAGATTCTTTCATTCGACAGAGACATTTGTGAAACCTGGTCTAATATTTGTACGGATTATTGCCCTTTGTGCTTATCGGCTGTGCCATATTACCAGACTTAAACCGTATTACTGGCCTTTTCAATGAGGGGGGAAAATAAAGGTTTCCACTTGCACACCCTGTCATGCAACTCCTACTCGTCACATGAAGGTTGTGGGATTTTTATGTAAAATGTGCTGCAGTTTTCTTTACAAACTTTTCATTTATCTTAAGCTATCGTATTAATATATAACAATAGTTGGTATTTAGACCAAAAAATTTAACTTCTTCCATTCTTGACTAGTGCAAGCTGTGAAGCCATGCCATGCCTTCTCTGGTTGGTGGTAGTAGAGGTTAGTCCTGCAAGATTATATTATTATATAGTATTATGATGCAAGACTGTGTTCTGTTTTCTTCTCTTTCTAACTTCCAACTCTATATGACGACATTAATATTGCACACACTGATATTGTGATAAGACATAGTGCAGCCCTATTAGAGTCGTCTCCACATGTTACAGATATACCCAGCGTCCCCTGCTGTAATAGTTAGATATTTTTCCTTGTTTTTATGCAAGGTCAAACTGCTAATAGTGTTACTTGCTATAGACTGAGGCTATGTTAGTTTTTTTTTTCCTTCAACACTTGAAATGTGTTGTAACATTTTGTAAGATGGATGTACCCTTTTTGGTAGGAGCCACTTTGCACCGTCTGACTGATCTCATGGGGTCACTGCTACTTCTCTCTTATCAATCTTTGCCGTCGCTCTATTGTATATCTGTCCGGATGTCTAGACCCTGCTTCACTCCTTCACCTCCACATGTTTTCAGGCCCTTCAGACACATACAAGGTAAATGGTTGGGTGTATGTTTCGGGAGACAGACAAGTGTGCGTGTATGTGTGCGTGAAGGTGCTACTGCTGGGCTTCAATGAGTAATGACTGGCCTTATCACGGGCAAATCTGGTCGGCTCCACTGTGACAGAGATGAACAAGCTATATGTCCTCTTTAACTTCTGCACCATTCTTCTGTCTCTTCAGCCCTCGCCCTCCTCCTTCACTGCTCTCTGTTTTTGACACTTGGATTCAGAACACTCAGTCCGCTCCTGTACTTTTTGTTATTTTGCTCTCCATTCTTTTATAGGCTGTGTTTCAGACTTTTCAATATCATGCACACCTCTTGTATTGTGGCAATAAGAGTTCCCATAGCAACTTTCTAAAAGAAATAAGAGAGCCTTTAGAGTGGAGCAGAAAGACCAAACTTCATAAGCTATAACCAAAAACTAAGCAATCAGTGGATTGTATGGACGTTTCTATGGGTGCAGTTCAGTAAAATGAATGTTCAAAATGTTCATTTCTTTCTTTAATCCAGATTTAAAAAATATGATACATCACTTAAAGCACATCTAACAGACTTTAAGTGATGTATTTCAATAATTTCTTTCCCCGAACTGTAATAACTAACAGATAATGAAAACCAAAATTTAAGTTTCCAGGAATGTGCTGCGTAATACATTCGTGCAGTACTTGGTCAGAGCTCGTTTTGCATGGATTACTGCATCAATGCTGTATATTATTGAGGCAGTCTGTCTGTAGTTCTGCTGACATTTTAAAGGAGCCTGACTTGCCCTTTCTTTCAGCTACTTTACATTATTGGGAATATTTTAGATCTGCCTATTACAAAACAACAACAACAAAAAAATCTAATAGTTGTTGCAACATCTACATGTTCAGAATTACATTGGACTACTTGGTTGTGATCATTTGTAGGCATTTTTGGCCTTTTTTCACTGTGCATACAAGTATTTGGGTCAGTTCGTCAGACTTCCCTGCCTTTAGTGCCCACACCTAACAGTGTAGCTTGTTAAAAATCAGACCCTTGTTCTTGTTTTGCTTGCTTGCTGGAGGCATGGGACCGATTGGTAACTTTTATCCATGAAGTATGAAATGCGTCAGTTTGATTCTATGAAGCATTCTGAAAATTGACTGTGCTGTAAACATCTATCTTTGACTGCGAAGAGAGAAGTGCCGAGTTGAACAAAATTGCTGTTTTAGGCAAATATTCATGTTAATTGGATATTTGAAAGTGTGGCCAACAAGGAAGGAATGGGTTCATTCACGTCCTCCATTCAGATTGTCAAGCTACAGAAAGACTAGAATTCTAAAACAGCACAAAAAATTGGCATAGTTATTCACAACTTCTAATATTCACTGATTGGCTCAGTTGCAATTCAACAGCAAAAATCATGTCAAACAGGAGAAATGTCAGAGGAGAGATTAGAATCGAACAAAGTTGCACAGGAAAGCAATTGTCAGGCTAAAGAGATTGTAAAGCAGAGAATATTCGGCACATTACTTAATTGCAATCAGTATTGCTTTTGTAATATTTCACAATATTATTCAAGTTGTATGTTTATCCTAATACTACTGTGCGTAAATTGTGGTGTCTCTTATATTTCTCTGGATAAAATACGTGTTTCAACTTTCCAACCCTGTTATCACTTCACAAACATGGACATTGTTTTTACGGTTGGCAAGTCCAAAGAAGTAGGTTAAAAATGTTCCTCTTTTAGGTCAAAAGTCTGGTCTAGATATTATCTAAGCAGACGTTGGAAGTGTAATCCCTCCACCCATCACTCAACCACATTACTATAAGTCTTTATGTGAACGTCTTTTCACCTTTTACTTTTCAACCACCATTTCAACTTGTTCATGCAAAAGGTTTTTCTCTGTCTATTCAATAAAAAATTTGCTTGAGGGGAATATGCTTGGATACAACGTTCTGTGAACCGCCAGCTTCTTTAGCCATAACCTGTTGTAGCTCATTCTGCTTGTGTCGTGACTGTCTGCTGGACAACTGCCAAGTCAGCAGTCTGTGTAGGTTTTGATACAATCATAACATTGTTGTTATAACATTTCTGATTTTTCTTTCATAGCTGTGAACCATGATAATAAAAAATGAATCCAAATATATGACTTGGTGTTTCATAAGCCTATGCGCAAGTTTCACTTTTTGCAACGAATTACCGAGAAACAAATTAACTTTTCAACGACATCCTAATTTACTGAGATGTCCGTTTAGCCCCTGCTAATGAACCGCCTCTGAAGTATGGAATAGAATTGCGGAATTAATGTTTCAGCGTCAACATAAAGTGACAGATATGCATTTTAGTGTGACTGACTAGGTGTCAGGATGAGCTATAAGTGGTTGAGGATCGACATCACACCTGGTGCCAAGCCTGTCTGTGTGTGCTCATTCCTCTTCCTGGCAGCTAATGAAAAAACTGTTTTTGATATGTCACTTTTACTCTTTTCTGGTACGAGCCTGGGAAGGATTATACGGGGAGGTGACTGACAAGCATACTTATACGTGGGTCTGGGCGTCTACATATGTTTGAGAGAGACAAGGGAATTGACAAGTGGGTTAGATGCAGAGAAGAGAGTCGACTGGAAGGCTAGAGGGAGCAGGAGAATAAGGAGGAGAGCATAGAAATTGGCAGCATGTGTTCAAGCATCAGGCACATCTAGCAGAAAACACACGGAGACATTCAGTGGTACTCCATGTTCAAATGTCAGGCCCCAGGTTATTTATAGCCACTCTAATTAAACCATGCACTGTGCCTTTCATGCTGTCTCTCTTTCTGTTACCTTTTTTTAGAAATCTCCCATGAGCTTCGTTTTTTACCCTTGGTTCATCCCATTTCTCTCTTTTAACACCTTCTTCTTCTCTTGCCCCTTTCCCCCCCCTCATCTTGAGATACTATCATGCTGTCCTCCTCTGGCTAGTCATTTTTGTGTTTTGAAGTAAAAAAAAAAAAAAAGAAATCCCTTAAATCCTGTTTCATTTTGATCCTCTGCTGTCTTTTATGGCAGTCTCACAATAAACACAGACACTCTTAATCTGCTGAGATTAAACTGTGTCTCGCCTTGTCAACCTGGTGACAGAAAACACGCACAAATACAAACTCTCACTCACATCATTTCCACACTTGATTGTCAGCTGACCTACTCCTGGGAAGCGGTTGCCTTGGCAACCCCAGATGTAGCATCCGAGGGTCTCATTGAGATGTATTTTCAGGTCTGTGCCACCTTCCCTGGTGGAAATCAACGCCCTCCATCAGTCAAAGCACAGCTTTACAGAGGGGCCTTAACCCAGATTAAGCATAATCTATTGTAAATCCATTATGAGAGAGCCTTAGTGGTTGACTGTGATTTTATAAATGATGCTGGGCTTCCTTGGGGTTGTTTTCTAAAGTGAATGAAAGAGGTAGCTGACAAATCGGGGAACACTCACAGTCAGATTTCTGCTCCAATGTCCACTTGTCCGAAAAAGTTAGAAGTTTTTAAGGGTTAGGGCTAGAGTCCTTCTACATGCTGCAGTTGCAGCTAGGATTTGTTGACACCTAGGAAAGGATTTCCAATAAAACGTTATTCAAAATGTAGCACCTTACCACCTTTACTATAACCACTAAACTCTACATAGTGAACACAATGACTCAAGGTATGAGTAGGGCAATAAAAATAGGGATATGAGTGGGTCAGTTTTCAACTCTGGTACTTCAACAGCTCAATATACATTAATATATCGGTGAGATAACAGTTTTTCCTTTCGATTAAGCTAGCGTTTTGTGTTTTGGCTTTGAAAACATTTCGCACATTTAGCTTCCTGTGAATTTATTTTTTCCGTATAAATTATAAGGCATCAATTTACTTGGCTGTTCTCTAAACATTTAGTTGAACAAAGTTCAACATCTTTGTTGAAGTTTTGTTTATCAAATTCTTCAAGTAGTGGGATGTATCTGTTCATGCTCTCATTTATTTTCAGGTGAATGAATGAATACTGTTTACACAGCAGTTCCCTTTTCCTCTCTTCACATTCTCCATGCATGATGCAATGCAGTAGCTAATGTTTATTCTGTACCCAGGATGCATTGCTGTGGAACAACAATAAACAGCTTACTAATGTCCTCTGTGCTTTCTGTCTGAAGCCTTATTGTGGTCAATTAGGTCAAGTCAGCAACAGAGCTGGCAACAACTATAAAGCCAAAGCCATTAGTGAAAGACTTGTTCCAAAGAATCAATTTGTGAAGCGCAGGTGTGCAAAAACAAATGTTGATCCTGTTGTGGGTGAGATATACTTTCAGTAATAGTATTGTTTTGTCCATTGACATATGGTGGATTTCCATATTTAGTGTCTCTAAAGAAGTTTCTTCCTCAGCCAGGTTCAGATGTAAGCTGGAAAACATTTGTGCAGAATTAAAAATTGTACCCAAAAGCTCACAAATAAAAAAATACTGTATTATTTATTACCACACTAATCAAGTCATCTGTGTGCAATATTATCATATGGATTATTAAAATTTTTAAAAGGGTGGAATTATTGAATTTTGTAAATCAGTCACAGAGGAACCTAGATTAAAGCTGTATTTCATCACAAAGCCTCAGAAATTATTGATTTGCTAGATCTCCCTTTTATTCCAGGTATATTCTTGCTGCTACACTTTAATTCTTATGTCGGGGTTCAACCTGAGGACAGCCACTGTCATGCGGGAATAGCCTTCTGAGGAATATATCAGTTATTTTACTTCTATTAATCACAGTCTGACTTTTTACAGTTAATATGTTTCCCTCCATTTTCCTTATGGTAATTACAATATTCAAAGTATTTACTAAGGCAGTGGATTAGCATCATGACATGTTATGTGATGCAGAAAATTAGTCTGAGATGTGAAAATTGATATAAAGTTACAGCTAAAAGACCTAATTTGAGACGGCTTTGTACTTAAATGTGAATGTTGGTGATTTATTCAAAGCTATGTTCTTGCCATAATTTTCTCCTCGTCCGCCATTAATGATATTTTTATGTATGTACTTATGACTCTGCAAGCGGTTTTTCAGTGAAAGCATCCTCTTCAATTACTACCATCAATTTCTAATTGAGTTTTTTCACTGTTAGACTTCTTTTTGTTTTAAGGGATAAAACAAACTCCACTTTAATGTATTAATAATGTCTACAAATATTGGAGGCCCTTTTTCTACCAGGACAGTGGTTGTTTTCCTTCCATAAAATGTCACTAAGTTGATCAATAATTTCTTTTTGACCAATACTAATGTCCTGCTGCTTTTAGATGTTCCCCTGCTCCAAAACATGTAAATTAAATAAGTCAGTAATTGGATTCTCTACAGTTTGAGTCAGGAGGCAATTCCTTCAATTTATACAGATATGTTGGAAAAGGGACACATCAAAAGGTCAAAGGACATCTGACCTTTGACCTAAACTAGAAGACTCCTAATTTAAAGCTCCTAATTTAACATTTAGGTTTCGGAAATGATCATGGCAGATGGTTGATTTGCCCAGTCAACCATTTTGCAGCTTATTTGACTAGATGTCTTAAACTTTTAAACTGTTGCTTTGATTGTAGTCAAGAGGAAGATTAGAAAAGTACGCATTTTTTGAAGTCAAGATCCTACTTTTAATCATCAGCTTACATCTGCTTTGCTTGAATATGTCCTCTAGTTTTTTCCCATTTTAAAGGCTAAGACAATAGGAGGTCAGCAATTAGTGATCAAAACTTCCCAGTCGTATCAACTTGAGCAAAATTTAGCAGAAAATAAACAATTACTTAAGCTAGATTTATTTCAGATGGTTAGTGGTGCCACCAAGTGTTCCCCTGGATTTTTAACAAACTGTTTATTTCTGCTGATTAATTGCTTAAAGAAGTACTTAGATCAAAAGTTTTATTTTATTTTTTTTAATCATTATGTTTATTATTACGCTTCTTCAATAAAATATGTATTTCTTTTAAGACTTTTCACACAACTTTATCTGTGGACTGTGCTTTGTGGAGGGTGATATAGTTACATATTCATACAGACTGTTTTGCTGGATGTCTCTTTATGTAGGCTGCTGTTGTTATTTATATACTTCCTCAACCATATATGATTCATCTTTTCCACATGGATGGACATGGAAGATCGTTATTTTGAAGCAGGGTGTAAAAATAGGGCGTCCAATGATGATGTTTCTTCTTGTTTGAATAGAAATACTGTATTTGCTCGTTGTGTTTGCCTGTGTGTGTGTGAGCCTCCGTATTTCTGTCTATATTTCTCCTTTGTCTAGCATGACAGATCTTGCCTCCTTAGACCAATTAAGACTTGTTGCAGTGACACTTACATCCACTGCGGGCGACTGTAAATCAGAAGCCTGTGTTCCTCCCATCCTCTCATCTTTGAGTGGCCCAGCTGTTTTGTTTATATTAAATTCTCTAATAGTTTTCCATTTATGTTTTGTTTGTAGATTTAGCTGATTTGTGTGCAAACTATTTTTCATCTGAAAGTGATAACAAATACGGCAATTAGCTCCATTTGAAGAGAGATAGGGGCTCTGTTTCCATCCGCAATAGCCGGCGACTTCAGGTAGGAAATGACTCGACTCTTTTCTATTATCATTTTGCTTTGTATACTACACACTCTGCTAATGCTTTCGGAAGTCCGCTATGAGTTCTCATTGTACACAGGCCTCATTACTGCGTTTCAGAGGCAGTTAGAGTTGTACTTTGTCACAGAGAAATGCCATCACAGTCATCAGTGCAGCCATCGAAGGCTCCGTTTGTAGATATATGGGCAGGAGGCAATTTCATATGCAGAGTCAGAGGCAATCAAAGGATCAATATGTCAGCGGTTATAAATGAGACTGGAAGTTCTGACACCCACTTGCTGGTATTTGCCACTGGTGGCAGGAGCACGACCACTGCATTAATGGACGCTATGTGGCGATGGCAGGCTTTGTGAAGTTGTACCAGCTGTGGCTTTTTAGGAGGAGATGTGGGGAAATGAGAGATAGAAGTGAGAAAGTGACAAGGGATTACTTTTTTTGCCAAGAGGCAACATACTTTGAATTAATCCTAAACGGTCTCCTTTTGGGATGCGGGATTATTTTTATATGTGTTAGTGCATGGCCGTGTTATTACTTCTTTATCTTTTTAACCCCCTTATTCATTGGTGTACCTGCAAGGAAAACTACAAGTAATCATTCTATTAAATTTTAGTGTTTAACATTTATTGTTACAAATTTACTCTTTTCCACTGGTGACTTTATGTAGAACCTCTGACAAGCCATCAAATTATTTTATCCTTTATCCCTGCTTGCTTTTTGCTTTATCTTGTCTGTCACTCTAAGTTTAAAGTCAAATCTCACACCCGTGGAAAACGTAAAGTTGCCATTGTGTTTATTGGCTTTTTGCTAAAAATGCTAGATCACATATGTGCAAAAACGACTAAATGCATTTTTTCAACATTTCAAGCTCTGTGGTTTTATGTACATGGCAGGATGTAGGATGTTAATGACATGAACATCATGTCCATGGAGAGGTACAGCCACTCTACCTTTAAAATATGTCATGCAATTTAAAAGTAGACTAAAACATCCTTATTGAAATGCCAAATCTAAGCTATTTCGGTGGATATTTAACAGGGACCAGCTGAGGCTTTTCTGCAAAGTTTTTTTTCTGTGTTTTACTGGATGAATCTAAAGTAATAACTGCTTAACCTCAGCTTCAAACGAGCAGTGATTTTTGCCTTTTACCACTATTCTGGAGCATGATGAAGTCATTTATTGCTCCTGTGATTTATTTCTACACCGTAAATCATCATCCGTCTTCCTGCCAACTGCCCAGGGCACTGACCATAGATTTTACACTGATCCCTAAAGTGCCAACGAACAGCTGTCAGTGGTGCATTTTTTTTAAGTAGGGATGTGTGTGGGAGTTTTTGGATAAGAAAGGATACCCAGAATATACAAACTGAACAATAACACTCCTGTGCAATATAGAATATAGTTTGTGTGAGTATTTAGCACCAGTACATTAAGGGTGTCCTGTTTTTATTTATTTATTTATTTTTGTCATATTTCATATATTTTCTGGGGATGAACTGCATTTCATATTTGTAAACCTCTGGGAATTTTTTTATAGCCTTAAATAAAATTACTGGGAAGTTTGTAGGTCTTATTGTGGTAATAATAATTTCCTATGAACGCTCAATAAATTTTTGTTGCATTTGTTTGCTTTCTGATAGTTTACATTTGTACCCCCTAATCCTAATCAGCTCTCTTTGTGCTTCATTTAGCTGAACATGTGAATCATTGCTTTTACCAAGAGATGGACTGATGAACCCAGAGAAATACGGGAGTGTTGGGTGAAAAATAAGTGAAAGAATTTCAATAAAGCATAGTATTCACATTAAATGAGGTTATGTAATCTCCAGAATAGTTTCTGTTTCTGTTTGTTGGTTTTGCATGCATGGACGGCCATGGATCAAAAAGACAGAGAGTCTAATTGGGTTTAGAAAGAAATAGTATGTGTGTGGGTTTTCATGCATGCTCGGGCTGATGCATGTATCCTTATATTAGCCCAAACATATATTGCAACTCATTACTTTTTTTCCAAAATTGTACAAATGAATAGAAGCATATATTTCTTGGGTTCTACACATTGAATTCCACACTCTTACATAATTCAATGCACAGCTTCTTATGCAAAACACATCTAACTTTTGCAGATGTGTTTCATAATAGTCTTCAGTTTACAGGCCATATAATGTCAGTTTTACTCGTTTACAAATTATCTGATCTAATTTATGAAGCTCTGATGTTTAGTTGTTATTTTTTTTAATCTTAGATCAGAGTTTTAATACATATATGAAAAACGTTTTTATTGCACATTCTTCATAATGTTATAATAAGGTGACATGGAAGATTAATAGTTGGACTGGGGCCTTGCTTGGTTTAAGGTAGGCATTGTTCTGGTCTATCAAGGTGTACAAAGAGGTGATCCAAGAAACAAATCTCTTGATTTACTGTTCTGTGTTCAGAAACCTGTATAATTTCAGCATGTCTGGATCAGTGCAATAAACAAAGTGGTATTCCTGAAAAACAAAAAACAGGTGAAATGAGCTTTCTTAGTCGAATAGCTGGAATCATGGTCTGTCATTCAGGCAAGTTTTTATTGCAGTCAATCAAATGATTGGGATTCCTCCCTGGTGAATCCCTTTGGAGGTTTTTCAGACACGTCACACCAGGATTAGACTGTAGGACAGACCAAGAACTGAGTTCTGTCCCAAGCTCAAAAAGTGTTATCACCTGTTGTTATTAGTCAACATGCTTAAGTGGCCATAAAAAAGGTTGATAAGCCACAACCCA
The DNA here is from genome assembly GCA_033032245.1 of Poecilia picta. NCBI lineage: Eukaryota > Metazoa > Chordata > Actinopteri > Cyprinodontiformes > Poeciliidae > Poecilia > Poecilia picta. The sequence continues at coordinate 16,154,966 of CM065359.1, read as the reverse complement.
ACTACAAAAAAAGGAAGGGGAAAAAAAAACATTTACAGGCTTTTAACAGAAGTTAAAAAAAATTTATGACAAGCTTGGACAAAAATGTAAGAATATATTCTCATCCTCAGCGAGATTTTTAGAAGCTGCCATCTTTTAACCATCTACTGTTCACCGATAGTTTGGATGTGGCTGTTTGAGACAAAATAAGGTCTGACACGTGCGCAGATAAGAAGAGCAGGGAAACGGTTTCAAAATGGTAAAATGGTAAATGGCCTATATTTGTAGAGCATTTTATCTAGTCCAGAAGACCCCAAAGCGCTTTGCCCTACACTCAGTCATTCATCCATTCATGCACAGCACGCTAATGGTGGTGAGTTACATTGTAGCCACGACTGCCGTGGGGAAGTCTGACAGAAAAGTGAAGCTGCCATGCACCGGCATCACTAGGTCCTCTGACCACCACCAGCTGGCGCGGTGGGTGAAATGTCTTATCTTGGAGTCATTTAGTAGATCTAGAAATAATACATCTAAACTGCAAAGTTAACTATCAACTCAAATGTGAACAGTATATCTTGTAACATAAACAGACAAGCAACAGTGAGTGTTTTTTAAAGCGTTTTGGTGCTAGTGGTCTTAATTAATTCGTAGTTTGATAGGAAGAAGGATACAGAGAGAACATGCAGTAAATGGCATGGGGTCAGGAATTGAATCTGGGATACCTTTGTCAAGGATTGAAGTTCCTGTGTGAAGCATTTGCTCTACCTCTGAGCCAACTGGTGACCCCGCAACATTGAATTTTATCAAAAATTTACTTCAACCCTTTATATCTTAAATTTAAAATAGATTTTCTTGCTTATTTTAGTTGTACAAAGTTCTTTAAATGTCCTGTGAGTAAATATATTTGCCCATTTATCCATAACAACTGAAAATTCCGAAATCTAGTACAATTCACCATCTGTTAAAAGAGCGCCCCTCAGATAAATTTCATTTTTTGCTATTGTGCGGGTGAAATTACTGTAATAACCTGATACTGAGTGGAAAGTATAACGTCTCTCCTTTCAGAAACTGTTGGAATTTTTCAGGTAGCAAAACATGCAGCGGAATTATGGTACTGCAAATTAGAGAGCGCTCCGTTTAGGACTTAAGGGTTAAACTGACAAGACGGCGATTTGAATATTGAACAGGTACTCTGATGAGAGCCACAGATAGAGAACTTTTATGGATGGTCTGTCCAGCACCAGTGGGATCCCTGCCAGTTCAAGTTGTATTTCAGTCCTTAATGGCTGAACGTCCAACATTGTTTAGGATTCTATTCTTTTTCCAGTGTTTGGATTGTAAACTCTAACAGTGTTAAAGGCATGAAAAAGTACGTCCTGTCTGTCTTTCCAGGTTAGATCAGACCACATGTTCTGTGTATGTGGATTATGTTTTCTTGCAATAGTTCCCATTATTATTGAAGTACGTATCATACGGTATTATCTGGCCACATCCTGACCCAGAGCAAAATGAGCATCATTACTTTACAACACTCGATCCGGTCACATGCAGTGCAGTCAGAGATATAATGATCTGAATTCTTGGAAAGAAGACAGCTGCTGCTAGTGATGTGTTTTTTAAAGTGTAACAATTTTCACACTTGAAATTGTTTGTGCTTACAATTTAATGTAAACCCTATTTTGACACAGTCCCTGAGACAAAATAGTTTGCAGCTAAATTTGTGCAAGCAAATCCACTTACAATAGTTAATTGTTTAGGAAAAATACCCAAGAAATGTTTTTAATCATTTAATATTACTCCTAATTGCATGATGGTTTATTGCCGTAGTTATCAAGTTCTACTGTTGAAAGTTGGACCACAGTAGATAGCACACAGAGTAAGGACTTTTGGATTATTTTTAGCACAATTAGGGATCAAATAATTTTGATATTGATCTGATAAGCAGCAAAAGCTGGATATGCACATTAAGCTGCACATTAAGCTGCACATTAAGTTTTTCTTCATAATTTTCTTCAGTGCTGGTGGCTACATATGCTTTTACTTTTCAGCTAAGTAAAACCCTACATGTAAAAATATGTCAGTGGTGTTGTCCCCCTGATCATTATATGTTCTGCATTGACAATGAAAGCATTTTGGGAAATATTCCTCATGCAAAATTCATATCGGTCTCACCTCTTGCATCTCATGGCGTTTTTAAACAAGGGTTGAAACTTTTCTCCTACAACACATCATTAGGAAGAGGGACACCTTGGTAGGAAAAATGTAGATATGACTGCATATACAGATTCCCACAAGAAGCGCAATACATAAACACATGCCTCCAATTACTCTTCGCTGCAACAGCACTGGACTTTATTTACATTATGCTGCTTGTACACGTAGGCAAAAAAATGATGCAAGATGAGAGAGAAAAACTGTGTATGACTCTCACACACAAATGCACATGAGTACAGAGAGAGAGAGAGCGAGAGAGAGAGTTGGGCAGAATTGCAGGATGCTGAACAGAGAAAGCAGTGTGCCCCCAGGCTCTTGCCCCGCAAAGAGCGGGATGAGTGGAGGATAAAAGCATGGCTGCAGCGGTCTCAGGGGGGGAGCAGTGAATGCATTACCAAACAAAACCTGGACAGCAATCCAGGCCTCGACGACAAAGAATAATAAGAAACAGGACGGTAAATACATTTTACATGGTATATTTTCATTAAGATATACAGTTAAATCAAGCGGCATATTTTTTTGGAAGATAAAACTTTTATGACAAGTGTGTGATGCAGTGCAGCGATGTATTAGCTGATAATCACTGTATTTTCATTTCTATTTACATACTAGCTAATATTAGCTTGCTTTGCTCACAGGTTAAATCACAGGTTAGTTGTATGTGTATACAGAATCCCTGTTAGTTGAACACACAATGATAATTGTCAGCAATAGTAGCCACAAAGCTGTCTTTACCTGGGACCTCTGGGGGAGCATCTGCTTCGCTAGATGTAAGGGTGCTGTGGGTTAACTGTCTGAGGGCTTAAGCGGCTAAAAATAGCTCAGAGCGCAGAGGTGCAACTCCTCAGACCTGAAAAGACATCGGGCTTGTCTGCACCTCCCCTGTTGTGAACATCGTGCACCTGGATGTATTTCTGTGGATGTTCAACTTTCTGTCATGTGTTTTTTTTTTCCCCAGGTTTACATCTGTACAATTCAATTTGTAATATGGACACAGTGTTTGACCTTGCCGTCAACCTGAATCATCTCTCCTTCTTGGCCTTTGTAATGAGTCAGTTGGAGAAAGCACAAGAGACCCTAAAGTAGGGGAGGGATTGTTAAACAGTTTATAACCCTCCCAACCCAAGACGGGAGGATGAATCATCGTCATCAGAGCTTTTTCTTTACTTTTCTTTTTTTTACTGAGGTGAGTTAAAAAGGAATAGGTGATTATAGGTGCACTATTTAGGGACATAAAAAAGGGGAGTGAGAACAGAAGAGTGGGAAAGACAGAAAGGGCTGTATCATGGGACGAGCAGGAATTCTCTTTGTTCCAACTTCAAAGCCCACTGAAGTCACCCAAAGCCTTTCAGTCATACTTCATTTCAGATATCATGCATGGACATAAAAGCGCGTCTTTTCTCTACGAACAACAGCTGCAGTGTGCATGTTAAGTTGTGATAGAGGATTCAAGGGGAAGTAGCGCAGTTGCTCAGGTGATATAATGAATTATAACCAAGTGAGAACCGGAGATGTGGCTGATGACAGCACAGTGGCAGTGTTGCATTCGTCTCATTTTTAAGCTTTCTGTCGGATTCCAGATGCAGTTAAATGTCAATTTCAGTGTAGATGTTTGCCTGTGAGTGTGTGCGTGTGTGTGTGCTGTCACAGGTAGTCGAGAAATAGTTCCAAGGAGTAGACCTCCTGGGAACAGAGCCATCTCCATGGGGATTTCAGGACTGCCAATCCCAACAAGAAAATGTCCCCACAGGTGGAATCCTTGATGTGTAGCTGTTATCTTACTCCCTGCAGGACTGAAGAGTTTTTCTATTGACTTCTTAGGGCACAGAGTCTGTTGGTTTTTTTTTTTTTTTTGTTCCTCTGCAGCTCAAAATAGAAACAGGATTTGAAGCATTGATTCATTTGCAGGATTACATTTATTTATTTTATTTTTCTTTTTTTTTTCACTTCTTAAAATGTCCCATTATGGTTGTTTAAACTGAACTGTTACTGAAGAAACACTTCAGAGAAAGAGACACATCCTCCTCTCGTGACTGGAAAAGAAAAAAAATAATAATTACATCAGTCCTCTACAGTGTGAAGCCAAGCATTGTTGCTTTGCAGATTCATGTTGGTCTTCTGATTATTTTATGGAGTTAGAAATGTTTCAGCTATGATCATAAGAAAGTCACTGCAACAGTTCCTGCAGCTCACTGGTCTGAAAGGATGATCTGTCCTCTAGCTAAGATGAAACGTTTTCAAACATTTAACGACAGATTTATGGCTGGAGGTGCATGAAATACAGTGCTTACAATTCAGGGCACCTGTTATAGTGAAAGGCCATGGAAGCTGGAGGATCTCAATGCTCCTTGCTGGTAAGCTGTCTTTAGCCCTTGAGCTAAATGGTTTGGCATGAATCTCAAAATTCTTACTTCTTAAGTTCATTTTTTACTCTTACTCACTCTTATTATCATTATATTTCCCACTTTTTGGTTACCAAATGATTTTCTTTGTTTTGAAATGGACATTTTGTGCCTTGGGAAACTATTGATAGCACTCAAAATCTTCAACATTTTGTCATGTTGCAACCAAAAGATCAAAGATGTACATGCATGTTATTATTGTACATGGATTGCTTTTGTAGCAAATTAATATAAATAAGAGCTTTATGTATTCAGCACTTCTGAGGCTATACTAATTTTGCTGTATTTCAAAGCACTAGTCATCTTCCCAAAAAAAGCATCACACAGCATGATGCTAACTATCTAGCCTTAGCATTCATGGGAAGGGGAAGGAAAAGCTACAGTGACTGCTTCACCAGGTTTTATCACTTCCACGTGACATCAAGATCTGCAAATTTTGCTGTAAATGTTTAAGCCCAGACAAATCTATCATGTCAGAACACAGAGATGATAAAAGGTTTTTAAAGGGAGTTCCAGGAAGAAATATTAAAGTAGATTACATATTTTATTATTAACATTTATAGTGCTCCTCATCTTCTGTGTAGGTTTATGTTCAACACTATTTTAAAATTCAGATCATTTGGAGTTGCACACATTTTTGACTGACTTCTCTTTCTTTGGCTTTAAACAAATTATCAGTTTCAGAGCTTTTGTCACTAATTCACCAGATTAGGTGATTTTGCTCTTCATATCTTCCGTCTCTTTTTTTGCTCATCACTCATGTTTCAGGAATTAATAAAAGACAATGAGATTAACTAATTTCACCGCAGAAGACAAAAATAGCAGTTAGATTCTGGAAGCGTATCTGAAATAACAGGCATCCAAAAACTGACTAATCAAAAAGTATAGCAGTTAGAGGCCTAATGTTTGTATCTAACTAAAGAGAGTTTAACGAGAACAGGAAACTATAGCACCAAACAACCACAGAGTACTAATAACACAGAAATGTAAGATGATTATCAATGAATTGTAGTTTTATTGTCTAGATTGGTTATTATTTACATCTTTGAAGTAAAATTACAATATTTACTGTGCAGGGATTGCCTGCAATGAGTTAATTGTTTAAAGAAGTAAAACTGTGTTTTTTTGTAAATTGAGGAAGTTTGTCACTTAATGGCAATCAGTGTTTTAACCAAATAATTACCATGTACGATGAGATGTTTAAGTGTTTTGCTCTAGGGGTTCCTCATTTTATTGTGGTAATTACAGGTGATGTAATCCTCATTAGTCATCATTCTTGCACCCACACACATCACTTTCACTACTCTGTGCTCAAACAGCAACATAGAGAATATTTTTATCTTGAATGGTGGGGGGTGTTTTGGGAGATTTTGTTCAACCTGGTTGGATAAAATACTCTTTTGTCCAAATTGAAAATGTGATTTCAATTTAATATAATCCTGACCCAATAGTGAGAAACAATAAAGAAACCTTTGTAGGAGGTTTTATGCCAGTAGACTAATTTCATCAACATAACACCTCATGTTTGCATTTTTCTGCTGCAGTTCAACACCCCTGCATCCTTTTGATGTTCCTCTTATTCTTCCTCCTTAGTTTGCGTTTGTCTGTTTGTCCTCCCTTCACTGCAGGTCTATGTAGATCTAACACACACGCACACCAAACACGCATGCGTACGGACACACACACCTCCCAGCAGCCCCTTGAGCTCCACGTGAAACACCACAGTGGCGCTCTGCAGCCAGCTGGTGCCTGCTGCTTCAGAGTCCAAGCAGCACACTGACAGTCAGTAAAGCCTTACAAGGCTATTCTCAGCAGCTGTTGTTGTTACTGCTGATGACCCACTGGACCTTTGCTGTGGTTTACTGATGTAGTTCAATATGCAGTGTGGGCTGTGTAGGCGTCACAATACTCGTTTAAACACTCACTTGTTCTGGTTCACAGGAACTTGACATGTTTGCTGAATTTAGCTCCCTGCTTTCACATAATAGATGCTACTATTCTGGCCATGTTATATTTTGGATTTGTGTTGTCATTTAGCTTTGTTTATTTGTGGCACACATGAATCACGTTAAAGGTTTTACAATATGGTTTCTACAATTTTCAGATTTCTTTTTTTTTAATTACCAGGGAACCACAAGGGTCCAATGATTCACTCAGATATTCATATCCTCAAGTTCCTTTTCCCAATCCAAATGTTTTAATGTATTTGGCATTTTCTTCAAAATGCACAGGGCTACTATTAAAGTATATATGCAAGTTTAAATGCATACATGTCCCAGTGATGCTAAGTTTAACCAAGCAGGTTTGGAGACATTAACCAGCTTCTGGCATAATTTTGACTGGAGATTTGAGTTAACTTTATGGCTAAACCAGTTAAGTTAATTTCAAATTGTTCATGTGCCTTCTTGTCATAGTGGCCAAATGGCATAATCTTTATTTTGACCATAAAAACCTTTTCTCCAGGGTGTATTCGATTCATCCATGAGAATCTTGAAGGTGTTAAGTGTTAGACACAGATTTATTTCCTTTCATTCCCGCTAGACTTGGTGATTCAAGCAATTAACTTTTATCCAAGGGTGAACATGTAGTTCTCACCAGCCTTAATTATCTGTAAGATTCTTTGAAGAGATGGCCTTGGACTGTGCAGTTGTTTGCAAATGGCTCCAAAGGATTGTTCCATCTTTTATTACTCTATAATTCAAAATGTTCTATCTAAACTGAGTTACTTGAAGTTTCCCAGTAAAATCTGTCAATTAAAGTATTGCATGCTGTTTTAAATCATGATGACTAATACAAGTTACCAGTAACTGATTCTAAGCCTTTTGCCACCACTAATTAGAAGACTTTGCTTTCCATTGAAATCTGAGCATGTATGAATAATTTTGAACCTGTGTGGATTAGAGAAAGTTTTGCGTTAAATTAGAGACAATCACAGTTCAAATGGATGACTAAAATCCAAAAAAATGATGTTCATAGCTCCTTTTAAAATGTTCTCCAACAGACCCATCAGCGTAATAAACGATGATTGAGTTTTTTTTGTTTCCCAACCCAGGAAATGTTAAAGCTAATATGAATACGGTTGTCATAGCCCCAGGCCAGCTACGGCCTTGAACCATGCTGGAGGGGGATATTAGTTGAAAGCAAATCAGATTAAATTATCTAACAGCCACTGGAGCCCTACAGTAATTTTGTGTCAGCTTTACAGCACGACAATGCGACGGAAACAAAAAAGTACGTGACTACTGCACTCTTTTCCCACACTTGTCTAACTTCTTCTCCGTACTGTGGCGTTTTCCTTCTGGCCTGAAGCTTCATGCACTCTCAGGCCACTGGGGAGGCTGCTTCTTGCTTTAAACTTGCACCTCCTGCTGACTTTGAGGTTAATTTAAAACAAACTGGATTCAGTACGCTGATTACATTGAAGCCAATTACGAGTGTTCCTGGAACAGTGCTTGAATGCTGTGTAATGAAGCAAAGCCTCTGGCTATGAGGGACCAGAGGGGCTATGCGGTTGTTGTGAACTTAATTGTGCAGAACTAAACAACGGAGCATCATCTACACAGACAGCCAGTGGGTAGGCCAGCACAGCCATACACTGTCTGAATGTGACTTTATTGTGTGCATTTACCGATATAATGCCACCCTATGGAAAAATAAATCATTGTCAAGCTGATATGGTTAGACGTTTTCTGGCAGACAGACTGTTGGCTGAATGACAGAAGTAGTGACTGGCTTGTTTTGGCTGATGTAATGCTTTGAGTAGAAGGATTCATGACGCCATTTAAAAAGGTTAAAAGGCTTTGAAAGAGAATTTCATGCCATCATCACTGTTAGCTGCTGGGTCTACTGGCTTGATTTGTGGTAAAATATGAATCATGATATCTTCAGCAGGAGTTACCGTTCAGTAGCAAAAAGTGAGAAAGTGCATTAGTTTGTCATGTTTAATACTGCACTGTATGAAAAAAGATGATAATTGCAGATCCAAAACAACTTTCTTGCCACAGGCAATGTTGAAAAGATGCAAACTTGGCTTAAGCACTTGGCCGAAGGGTGTTTCTGTGCTGCAGGCTTACATGCATTCAACTGAGCACAGGGCCTCGCCTGGAAAACAGCACAAACACATTCTATAAATACTGCATGCTCTCTACACATATACAAGTAAGGAGTGCAAATGCCTTGTGCCTCAGCTGCCTCCAATCATAATAAATGCTAATATGGATAGTCATGCTCAGTTACACGCTTACATCTACACGATTCTTTCCTACAGGCTTGACGTGTTTGAAATGGAAATGCTTTCAGCTGAGCTCCAAATGTTTACCAAGAGGAGAAGATTGTCCATCTGTCCTTCTTGCTGTAGAATCTGTAAAAAAAATTCTTGCATGAAAATGAGTAACATATTCAATGGACTGTCTAAAATTAAAACTGTGTGGGGAATATTATATTTTTTGTGTTTCTTAATCAAATTTGTCTTTAGCTGCATTGTTTCCCTAGGAGAGTGAACACCAGGTGAAATACTGATACTTGTTGAACTTTTTCACATTTTGTCACTTCTTGGCTGCAAACTTTGATGACATTAATGTAGCACAAGTAGAGATAGTTTTTATTTCTAGCACATTTACAAAAGCATATCCACTCTTCTATTTACCTCACAGCTGTATACTACTGTTAAAACCCCACTAAGACACATTGAAGGTGTGTTTGACACAACAAAACTGCAAAAAAGTTCATACTTTCATACTTTTGCAAGATCTTGTAAAGATTGTCTTTGCAAAGGCATTGTGTATATGAAAATGTATTCAGTGTTTCTAAGCATTTGTTATTATTTTAGCCCCAAAAATAGTAACTACTCCAACTTTCAGTGTTACTATGTTTTTCCTGTGTGTGTGGTTCCTGTCCTTCAACACATTTCCACAAACAGATGGTAATGTGAATCTGAGTTTCTTTATCTGTTGCATTTGTGTCTTTCTGTGTGCATGTGTGCAATCAAGTCTTAGCATTGCATATTCCTTTGCACGGGAGTTCTGAAATGTTTTGACAGATCGACTGGACTCAAAGTACACAGCTCAGTGGAAGGAATGTCAGGCTGTGAAATGGCACATTAGCCAGTGTGCTTAAATCTGCAGATATGTGTATGCAAATCTCAAGTGTTTCTCTGTGTGTGGGTTTGTTTTGTGTGCATCTCTCTCTGCTGCTGTGTATGCACTAACACAGAGCCAGGCCTGCAGCGAGCAAAACAGCACTAAAAATATCATCCTGCTTCTTACTCTCTGCTTGCAGTATTGGTGTTGATGAAGGCTTGAATAAGGGCATAAAAGTTAGAATGAAGATATGTTAAATTTAAGAGGTGTAGTGCTTTTTTTGTCTTGTTTTGTCTCCATCTTGGGTAAAACACTTAAGGAGTTAATTTACTAGGAAGATCTCCTTTGCTGTCTGTATCAGGTGATTTGGATATAACATATCTGACAAGAGAGAGGATGAACTAAAAGAAAAATAATTACAGAAAATCACCTGGTAAAGGAAAAAAAAAGTTTGTTCTTAGCTGGTCAAGGAGAGAACGCACTGGTGAGGGGCCAGAGACTGGCTGGCACACCAGCTGCTTGGGCGCGTAGATGGCACTGATTTGAGTAAAAGGCAAGAACAGCCAGATGGAGGGTGCAAAGAACAGGTCAGAGTGATGGGTAGACAAGACCAGGCAGGCCAGCTGTCAGGCAGCCTGTGGAAGCTTCGGATACAGGTGTGTTGTGACATTTAACTGCGAGGACTTGCATTTGCCTGAGAGAATACAAGACCGTCACAGATGAGGAAATGAAATGAGGCTTGGTGATTGCACACGTGTCTCAGTTAGCATCTGTCATGTCTGGAGAGCATATGTAAGTCTTTGTAAAATCTCCTTGTTCTTCTTGAGCCTGTCAGTTGTACAGGTGGCGGAGTATTTTCAAAAAGACCTTAAAGGCTTACTTCTTTGATGAGCATTCCTGTAAAGTCAGTAATTTTTACAAAGATGTAAAATTGCAAAAACAAAAAAAAAATAGTGAAAAGCATCAGAGTTGTGGAAAGCTAAGGCACAGTCAGTCAAACCTCCACCTTATCTTTGTAACCTGAAAAAACTCAAAATAAAGGCATCAATGCTACATTGGCAAATAATGAACATTTAAAACATTTCTTAATTTTGTAACTTTTTTTTCAGCCAAAGAACATCAATATAGTTACACTGGTGACTACTGGCTAAATAATTCAGCCTCATGTTGATGTCTGTCAGCTTTAATTTTGGTTCGGTAGGTCAAATGTTCGAAGACATGGAAGATGGTTAATCCTTTGATATTCTATGTCTCATAGTTGTTTGGAAAATATCAGACTAGTGCATTGCTGATCCATCTGAACAGCCGAGGAGGCAGATGGATAACCTTATGTAATCACATTGATGTTGTTAAGGTGGAAAAACATATAATCTTAAAGATTGTCTGTTATTATAGTAAATATGTATGATCCTAAATAGATTCAGAATAAATTTGCATTAAGTTACATTGCGGGGGGAAAAAAGATCTAACTGCATCAAGTCATTGACTTTCCAGCAATCTCTACACCTGAATAAGCATGTGGTGACAGTCAAAAGGAACAACTCTCTTTTAAAAGGAAGAAACCTACAACAGTGCCACATTCAGAGTGTGCGGTCATCTTCTATGATCATCTGGGGGTTTGAGCAGACAGGATGTAAGCACAGTTAGCCCAACCAGAGATTGAAGAGTTTAATACAGTGCACATCTGAAAGGGGGTAAAATGGTAGCTGATCTTCCAACTGGGAGCTCCAGAGGTAACCAGAACAAGCAGAGAGCAAATAAATTATCCGTTCCAGCACATTTTCACTATGTCCCTCTTTTGTCACGTGTTTAAAATGCCTCCTTCCTTGAGAAGTTTTCATGCTGAAACATGCAGCTTGTATCTACAAGCTCATCTCCTTTTCACCCACGCAAATATTGTTCTAGTGAAACCCTTAAAATATGACATTTGCATGATCTGAACTTGAAACATCCGGTTTTTTACATGACGGGTGAAAGAGAAACCATGCAAAAGTACATTCTGTCTTGTGACATTTTTTTATTTGAAGTGCTTTTGTGGATGTGGTGAATGGGGTTCACAAAGTCGTCTGAGGGACACAAGGTTTCAAAACATTGGCTATGTACAACATAAAAGACTGTGTCCAGAGGATTTCCTAGGTGATCCCACTACAGCACAGAGGATTCATACCAACCTGCACCATTATGTTTGTGTCTAACATGTTTAGGCTCTGTGTGAGTAGGTGTACTGCACCGCAAACTTCAATCTGAAAGGCTGTGTCTGCCAAAGGGGGCCATGTTTCCTTTGTCTTTCATTCATTGCCATGGTTACTAATTGGCTTATGGTGCATGTTAACAGGCGTCCTTTTCATACTGCTCCTTCCTCGCAGTGTGGAATACGTAGCTTTTCTGTCCGACGGGTTAATCCCCTGCAGTCCTACAGAGAGTGGCTTTTTCAGGCTCTCTTCCTTTGAAGATTATTTTTGCGTTTGACCTTGAGGAAAAACTGACCTTTCTGAAATTAAAATTTAATAGTGCCTGCATGTAGCCTGGCCTCTTTTCTGCTCTTCCACCCACTGACCGCTCGCTCTGTCTCGCTCATACACACACTCGTGCTCCCAGATCAGTCATGATGCATTCAGACAGAATCGATAGATGAAATGTAAGTAAGCCGAGACACCCACTGCTCTCCACACTACATCACAGGACCTCACCTGACGATCTGGTCCCTGTTTTGACAGATGTTACTGCTCACTCACTGTTTTACTAAAAAAAAAAAAAAAAAAAAAAACACAAGTTATTTCCAGGGTTTATTTGCTACATAAGGGAGTATTGTGTGGGTCAAGTGTTACGAAAAGAGAATATTGAAGAATATTTGTCTCCAGGCTATTGCACCCCTTTTCATTTCAAAAAGATGAACTTCAACATCAGCCGAAAACGTGGAGCCAAACAAGAGCAGGCAGTACCGAAGTCCAAACTCAAGATGATCTGTCATGAATACAAAACATTCTGACTTTAAGCAGAAGTCTAGAAAGAAGCTGATCTTAAGTACAGACGAAATGACAAAGGGAGAGGAAATGACAGGGCCATATATACAAAACTGGGCTGATGGGACGCAGGTGGAAACAGTGAAGATGATCACATTGTCAGAACAGCAGAGGAAGGGGATCAAGAAATATAGTGTCCTGAAAAAGTACTAATACCCTTTAAGGGTTTCCACATTTTGTCCTGTTACAACAATAAACTTTAATGTATTTTCTTAGTATGTGAGGTTATGAACTAATACCAAGTACAACATAATTGTAAAGTGGACGGAAAATAATGTCAATTTGTGTATTTATTTTACAATAAAAATCCAAAAAGCATCATATGTATTCGTTTTCGTCACTAAATCCGTCTGTGTGTAATTTTCTCTGTCTAAATCCAGTTTCTCTATGAAAGTCTCAGAGGTTTTTCAGAGAATATCAGAGCACAAACTGCACCGTCTTTTTGTCAGGCCCAAGCAAAACCAGTTTTATTCACAGTTGCCGCAACATAAAACCAGCTCTCGTCGCTTCCCCAGATAACAAAACCAACTAATTAAACCCCTGAAAACTGAACCTGGCAACCCAACACTACACGCTCGTCCACTTGTCAAGCTGCCCGTGACCTGCACAGTCAAAGATCAAATAGCTGTGCACCATTCACACATTAACCCACATTTTTATTGTGATCTGATTACAAGAGTCAGTGATTGGAGGGTAGAGTTGCTGCATGAGGATGAGTCCACCCTGGATATAAGCTTACAGAAAGAACCAGGATATAAGTTGGCGCAGCCGTAAAGGCCCAGTGTTTCCGTTCGAATTTAGCAGAGGGGATGAATTAGTGATGCCTCTGAAAGCTCCAGACGAGTGGAAAATGGGGACCGGTGTATAAATAATGCCTATCAGAGATGGAGTAAACATTCAGTGGATTCATGTGCTGATGGGTACTTTGTTATGCTCTAACTCATACACTTGTGGGAGAAGAATGATATCTTTTAAAATATTTGCTCATTTAAAAAAAAATATTGTGGCTAATTAACAATGTCAGATAAGACAATCGAACCACGTTTTCACTTGTGTGCAGCCTCCCTCCATCTGTTAGTTGATCCTTCATCCTGTTGTTGAATCATCTAAACAGCTGGAGCACACACACTCACAGGCAAGCGCATGTACACACAGGTGACAAATTCCAATAAAACTCTGAGCAGTTTTTCCAGTGCATGTGCATAGACTGTCTGACATTTGCTCCGTGCCCTTGGAGGGTGGTGTGTGTGTGTGTGTGTGTGTGTGTGTGTGTGTGTGTGTGTGTGTGTGTGTGTGTGTGTGTGTGTGTGTGTGTGTGTGTGTGTGTGTGAGTGTGGGGGGGCTTCAGCACGTCTTTTCCACCCCGTCAAAGAGGCATGTCACTGAGCCCCCTCCCTCCCACAAGGAGCCTACCTGGTGCCCGCCTGTTATCTGACTGCCTCTTCTGCCTAACGCTTTCTCTCGACTGCCCAGGATGCTCCCTCTGTTGAGTCACACACACGCATATATACACACACACATATGCCAGTCTCGCCATGCAGTGAAATAGGACAGGATGCTGGGCTGGAGACACCTCTCCTGAGTCTCGGTGATGCCCCAGTTTTTCCTGCAACCTACTTTTCTCCACTCACACTGGCAGCCAGACAGCTACCTTCTTTCCCACTGATCCATGCTGACAGGTTGACCATTGTGAGCTACTCCCAGTGTTGGTTCAGGCTCATCTTCCTTGTTAAAGAAGCAGCAATTATCAGCCGATGACTGCGATCGGACAGGTAGCAGGTTGATAAGCCGTGATCAGTGACCAGCGTTCAGTCAGATACGCCTGGTTTAGGCGTCAGTCACATTTACACACATCAGTCTGAGCTGTGTGAGTTGTGAAGCCAGAAAGAGATGCTTAAGAATATAAACCTTTCAACGCATTTATGAGTTAGTTTTTAATGTTCCTGATCAATAGATATATTTCAAAAATAAAAACTAAGCTTCTTTTAAACTAAATCAGCTCCTGTTGTCTTATGTTGACAATGCTCTTATGTGAACCGCTTCCTATGGGAGCAGAGCAACCATGTTTTACACCTCCTGTTTTCCAACATATGTTTATATGCACAGCTTGGAACATCGTACTTTATGCCAAAACAATAACTAACTCTGGCACAGTGGGAAAAGCAGTAATTTTACAATCACTGGCTGATTCCAGCATCTTCACCTGCCACATTCTGTTCTGCCTATGGGTATATCACTTATGCCCAAGTTGCTCACTGATCTGCTTATCAGTGTATAATGTGAACTCGTTTGAGTGAATGTGGCACTTTAAGTGGTCAGTGTGAAAGACAAGCAGCAGAGAAGTTCAGTCTGTCTGTTCTCCTGAGAATAGGCTGGTTTACCTGCTTTGATTAGGACTGTGGTGCATTTTATCCAAAGCCAGAAACTCTTATTGTCATGTTAACTCAATTAAGATGGTCTAGATGGTGTGTTTTTAGAACATGAAGCACATTTTAAAGCAAATAGTTTAATCAATGTGAATGTCTTGATCTGGTTATTCCTAATATTAACACACTATGAGACCAACGGGCAAGAGCTTCTAAATAGATGGTATGTTTTAACTAACAAAAAAAGGTAAATTAGTGGCTTAATTTTTACAGTTGGTGTATGCAAATGTAATGTGCATGGGAGCTTGAAAGTGGTGATGGTGACGTAGTCTTCATCATTTAATAAAGTGAATTTCCGGGGGGGGAAAAAAGTTAAGAATCATTGCTGTAATTCACTGAGGTTATGAAGCGTTGCATTTAATTACACTGATGTCTGTTTTGGTCGTGAGTGTAATAACCTTTCAGAGTCCGCAATTCATTCTCTGCATTTAAAATTGAAGCAGTATTTGAAAAGGACTTCTCCAAGCCCTCTTTAAGCCTTCTTCTTTTCGCGTATGGAGAAGTCAATTTATGATGACATATTTTTTCAGACTTGGAGGATTGAAGAGCCTGAAGCCGATTTGGAAGCCCCGGCCAGGTCTCGTTTACTGCACTGACTGGCCCTCCGTCAGACTTGGTCATAGATCAGTACAGTCGATGCTGCTGTTGAGTCGGACACTGATGAGAGGAGCCATGTTGGCTGTGTTCATAGTCAATAAGTCAGGCTTTGCAAAACAGTGTGTGATAAGCTCAGCCTGTTGCGAGCCAATATTGCTGGCCGCAGATAAACAATCTGACAAGAAAACTTTGATTCAAGGAGTGGTGAGCAGCAAACTGTATGTATCGCCTCCTGCATCCGCTATCAGTGCCAGAGAGAGAGAGATGCTGGCTTATTGGATGTTTTTCTGTTTTGCTTTGTTCGTATTGCTTTTTTTTATATATATCTTCACTCCTGCAAATAATAATTTGGAGGTTGAGAGCTGAAGTTCTGACTCTCAGAAACTTGTCAAGTATAAATTACACTTAAATCAAATAGGTTGAATACTTAGCCCTGTTAAGTTGGCGCTAAATGCTTATGATGCTGGCCTTGCTGCCACAAATGTGTTTTGCTACCTCTAATGGGTAATGTAGCCGCGCTCTAATGTAGCCTGCTGCTGGTGTTAATGTAACCCTTTTAACCGCAGTAACACGGCACTCTGGATGCTGCTCAGCATTGCAGCACTCGCGATGTCCCCATGACAACAGGCAACATCAAAGCACCGAGAGGAAGAGCTGGCTGTGGTGTTGAAACGAGGACAGATGAAAAAGCTGCGTGTTTTCAGTGTGAAATTCTCCAAATTATTGACAAATGCCTGAGAGGATTTACAAGAAAATTTCCCTTTGACGTAAAGTCGGGATGGAAAACCTACCCATGAACTAGGTAGGCTCATGGGCACTGAATGACTGTGCGAGTAATTCAGTTCAAACACTTTATCTGAACTTGGTTTTAATGATCTGATTGTCTGTCGGGGCAAATTAAGGTCTACAAGTTCTTACTTATGCGGCACAAAAAAATAAAAAATCACTTCAGCTCTAATATTGAGGGTAAAAACAGCTGACCTGAACTTTAATTAATTCCCTGCACATTTTGGAAAAAGTTCACAGGTTTAAGATTTAAGTCAATATTTCCAGGCTTGGCTGAAAGCTTCTGATATCGTTTTTTTATACTGACTTTGTTCGCACATTAGACTCCAAATTGACACACTGACATTGAATTGGGTTGTAGAATTGTGGCTGCAGAGTTGCAGTACAAAGCCAAGGCAGGAAAACAATAAAAGAAAATTGCATCACCTCTGGTAATAACGTGAGTTTCATGCTATTGTGTCGCAGCCACTCGCAGTGCAAGAAATGAAACAGAGCAACACCTGTTGACGGTAACCGCTACCGTCAGACCAATCCACATTTGCAAGCAGATCCATTCAGAGACACTCAGTGAACTAGCTGGTCGTCACAAACACAAAGATCACACAGAGGAACGAGTTCAGCTATCACAACAGAAGGAAATGGTCTCACAAAGTTAAACAAAAGCAGTCCGGTTTCTGAATTTGAGGCAGAGGCAATCTGACGGCTGAAACGTGCTTTACAATTCCCTCTGTGTTTATCTATCACTCTATCTTCTCCTTTCACCCTCTATCTCATTTGGTGTTTGTCACTCTCTGGGTCACCCTCCAAACCCACTTTCTCTTTTCTTTTACCTTTCAGCGGACCCCGTCTTCTGCATTTACATCCCTCCAGCCGTCTCCTGCCTTAATGTATTTTTTATCTACTGCTTTTGTTTCTTTTCCTCCTTTCTTCCTTCTGTGAGATCTGCACTGGACCAGCCATGGCCACCTTCCTTCTGTTACTGTAGGAGTTCTTGCTTAACAAAGTTGACCCCTGACCTCTCAGCCTCTAACCTTTCCTTTCCCAGCTGCTCTTATTTATTTATTTTTATTTTTTTTATCTCACCGCACTGTTTCATCTTTTAATCTCTGGATATCAGCTCTATCAGGAATAAAGCATGGCCAAAGAAGGAGCAAGAACAAAATAATTACTTCTGAGGTTTCTTTAAACTGAATGACCTTACAAACTGATAATGGAGTCTGCAGATTATTTTTTTACAAACCTAATAAAATCACTTTTATTTTAACATATCTGTTGAAGTTTAGTATGATGCCAAATATCTTTAAAATATATATATATATATATATATATATATATATATTGCTTAAGACAGCTCTGCATTGTTTAACAACACTAAGTTTACTGTAACCAATTAGTCTGAATGGTGTTATTTTTGCAAGCAGAGCTTGAGAATCGTTTACAGTTAATTGGACCCATCAACAAGATGAAATATTACAACTCACATGTATTTAAGGCATAAAGATACTGTATGAGTGAAAGAAACCCCAAACTTACCTTTTCTATCCTGTAAAACAGCCATTTTCATGCAAACCCTTAAACTAAACTTATCTTTTGGATGTGCACAAGTCAAACTAGATTTTACGGGTTGTGCTGACCTAAAAAAATAAAAGAAAGAGATCATTGTGTAGACAGAGGTGTTGCATTTGTTGTGCATGCTCTGAATGAGTCCAGAAACCGGAATTGCATTCTGCAGTATGAGCATCTCTGCTTTTTTTTTTCTTCATGTAGTAGAAACCTTAATCACAGCACCGACGGTGAGCATATCTCATTAGCGGAATCAAAGGCACAACACAAACAGAATTGCTCATCAGAAGCATACAGACTGGCTAGATGGAGTAGCATCAGATGTATGATTTTTATTAAAGATTCATGGAATATTTCTTAGTTGGCTCACTAAAGTCCCTGTTGTGACACTGCATCAAAAATATCAATACTTTTTTTTCCCCCCGCATTTTATTATCTTGTAAAAGCAAGCAGCCAAGGAAAGTGGTAAAGTATGAGGATGGAGGATCTAACGTTTGTTGTGTCACAACTTGAAACGGGTCAAACGACTGCTAATTAATAATAGCAGTAATTAAAGCTTCATCATTTATTTATTTATTTATTTTAAAGCAGCTGAATAAACTAGAAAACTCTTTCCTCTGTTGTATTTTGCTCGTGGATTACAAAGCAAAGAGAAAAATTATTAATACAAATTACACAATAAATCTCATCATCCCTGCAATCAAGTGCACCGATATCTCCATTTTTATTTGCAACAGTTTATGATTACAACTGTCTGGTCTCTGATCAGTGCTTAGCAAGCAGCATTGCAAACTGGAATCACTCACAGCCTTTAGAGCAAGATTTACTGACTCCAGTCGATAGTTTTAAAAGCCCAAATGTTAAGGAGCTGAGAGTTTTTATGACTGTTCAAACGTCTGCAGTGCATAGCTCAGTGAATTTCTATTAATTTTATTGTGCCCCACATATAAGGACAATAAAGACTAGTCTGTTTAATTCTATTCTATATAAAAAATATATATAAATAACCGAAGAGACTTTGCACACCTGTTTTTTCATTCTCAGAGATGGTGCTTGTCGTGGGGGAAACAGGACTAGGGGTAAACATGAATAGCGTACGATTAACACAGCAACCAGTTCAGCGCAAGAAGAAAACATCATGGAATTTCATGAAAGAATGTGGCCATATCTGGTATTTTTACTTTAATATCTTTCTTTTTTCTTACACAAAACTCAAGACAGGTAGGGCTCATGCCCTTCAGCCCCCTCTGCTTGCAAATTTCTTGATGAAAGTAATTTAGTTTTACCTTTTTGCTTCACTGCTAAGAAGAAAAATCTGCGCAATAGCTAAAGGCTCCCTTTGTCAGACATTTAATTTTTTTCAAATGCGTCAGATGTTTTCAGCACTTGACAAGTCTCCGGGCAGTCAGGTTTCACTATTTGTTCTATTGAATGCAAGATGTGCATTAGCTTATGTAATAAGCTATACCTTCCATGAAAGTCTGATTCACAGGCCTACCTGCTACACCATAGTGTGATGTAGTTAACTTTTGAACTGAGATCTGAAAAGCTGGATGGGCTGCAAACTGTTTTCTAGATGATGCAAGACAGGGAGGAACGTGTGCTCCTGAATTATCTGTCCATCAGGGTTTCTGGACTCATTAAATGGTTTCAGTTCCTCAAATCCTTTTGCTTCTAACATGGTGTTACCTCAGGGCAGGATATAACAGTCTTTTAGGATTGGTTTTCAGTCGTCATTCGTTTCTCTGCAATACTTTTGTGGATTTCAATCAGATCATGTAACATATCATTTTATTCACTAAGTATTTTAAGTCTTACATTGTGAAGAATTATTCTTTGATTGTTGATGTATTTGGAAACTTATTGTTTGAACGATGAGTCATTAATAACTGTTTTTGCATGTTAACTCTGAAAGCGCTTAACAGTTTGGGTCAGATGTTTACATACATTATAGGCATAAATGTATCTTTACTTTTTTATGGTTTTAATGATTTATTGAAATGTTCTCCAGAGTGGAATGATGTTGATGTATGCTTATTGTACAACATAGGTTAGAAATAAAAATGCATGATTTATTACAGATTTTTCTCTTAATTTTGTTGAAGGAAATGGAAACATGACATTTAAAATTAGAAAACTACATCAAACCATTCCAAGAAACATAATTCATACTGAAATAATGAAAAGTGTGCTTAATATCTGCTTAAAAGTTTGTTTTGTAGTCATTGGTTGATGGCTGCAAAATGTTTCTGGCTTTTTGTAACTTTCCCAGTGATATTTAACAAAGTTGTAGTGGTGTTGCATGACAGACAATAATTGAGTCTGTATGCATAACTTTTTCCTTTTGTGGGTTAGAGAAAATCCATAATATTTTCAAACTTTTGCACCCAAATCATTGATGTTTATGTTTAATAAGCCATACAGAAAATAATCATTCAAACAAAGCATAAGAATCTCTGTCTTATTGTAATAGGTGTAAACATCTGTCTGTAGACGCTCACTGAAGTTATGCTGGCCTGTTGTAAAAAAAACCTTTTGATAAATATGAAAAATGGGCAATTTGCTCTCTTAAAATGAATTAACTATTTTTCACATCTAACTATATCAACAAGCAGATAGGCGAATGGAATCCAGATTTATCTTAAACATGTTGCGCTGCCTGTCATAATCTATCATGGAGCATATTGTTTGGGCTTCATTTCTTTAAACTGCCAAGTTCGTTCTCGACATGAACTGCGGCGCCTTGTGTTTGATAACCAAGTAAGAGACGTCCCCTGTGCATGCCTAAATTCCATTTTGTTGTTGAATTGCCTCCAGTGGCAGGGATCCATCACAGAAACCAAACATTTCTCCAGAGATGCAGGTTTCAACCGAGGGTCGTTAGTTCTTGTTTGAAGCTTAATTGAACCACATATCAAGGTAATTGTTCCTCAGCTCCTCGACCGCCCTCCTCCTTACCTCAGCCACGGTGGTTCACTGCTCAGCGCACTCACTGCTGCAGAGATAAAGGGCTTCCTCTTTCAATTATCAGCAGACATTACTGGCTTTATCTATGAACGAGCTCCTATCAGCTCTCCAAACCTTTAAAGCATTTTTCCTGTTATGTTGATATACCCATATTGAAAGTGTGCACCTATCCACACGGACTGAGAATTACCATAGCTTGTTGATATGCATGCGGTATGAAAATGTGTTAATAGCTGAATGGATTTTCATCATCAGTGCGCAGGCAGTCAGTGGTGCAAGCTTTAGGGACTCTTTCTATCTCATGTGTGATTCATATTTAAATGTTGTTCTGCTCAACTCTTCTGGTAATTGTGTTTGAACTTCCTTGTTTTGCTTGGAAGTGGATTCACTGAAGCGTTTTGTTGAAAACAGTCTGGTAATCGCTTATTACAAAGACAGGCACAAACACAGTCGTGCACGATTACTCATACACGCATTTTCTCACACAAATGAGCAAAGCCTGTGACAGGGTCTTGTTATTTAGCACATCCTGACAAATAAGTCTATCACCGGATTTAAAGACAGTCTCCTCCAAACATCAAACATCTTTTTTTATTTTTTTTAGGGATATGTAGAGACTTGGAGTTGCGAGGAGTCAAAGGTTTTAGGCATTTAAAGCGAAGAAGTATGCTATCACCATAATATATTAATTGACATTTAGCTTCTATAAACTTTTAAAAGCTGCCTCATGTCCTTCAACAAAAGCATTGTGTCTCTCTTTTTAGTTGTTTTATTTTTATTTTTTTCTGTTTAAAATCCACAATTGAAGTAGATCTCAAAAAATGTGGATATCATAAAAAAGTTCATTATTTTTATCCCTTATTTCAGAAAGGAAGCCTCATACATAATATAGAACAATTATACATAGTGGGACGTAAGCTATTATTTCTTGTAATAGTGATGATCATGGCTTACAGATAATAAAAACCTACAATTCTCAAAAAATTATAATTTTATAAATATTAAGCTAATTAAATAAAACAACTGAATGGTCTCTCCAGACTCAGAGAACATTCTGAGTCTCTAGATGGTCTCTGAGTCTGGGTCAGTAGGACAAATCAGCAGTCACAAGGAAGACGGCTGACTTGACCGATGTCCAGCCTCCAGTCATCAACACCATTCACAGAAAGAGGAAACGACAGAAGTTCAGAAGTCCAGAGAAGCTGGTTGTTCACAGAGTGCTGTAACCAAATATATTCATTGAAAGTTGAGTGGAAGAAAAATAGTGTAATAAGAAGTGGTGCAAGAGGAGCAAGGACAGGTGCAGGCTTGAGAGGACAGGGAAGCAAAATTCAGTCATAAATTTGGAGGAGCCTCACAAGGAATGGGCTGAGGTTTGAGTCAGAACATCTGGATCCAGTACGCGCTGATGAAGCTTACACACCTGGGCTGAGGAGAACCTGAAGTGGACTGTTGTTGATGGTGGCAAGCTGCTCGATTTTATCCATGGCTTCGATGGGAGAGTCTGACAAAAGTGAGGCTATCAGGAAATCCATCAATTACGGGAGGATCTAGAAAGTTTAGAAAACATTATTTTCAGAGCTTATCTAGTATATAGCACAGCCATATCTCTCCAGCCCCAAATTTTGCGATATTGATACTCAACACACCCACTCAAAACTAATAGAAACAGTTGTTGAAATCTGATCATAACATGAGGATCTGTATTTTTTCAATGGCAGTCAAGTTAGAATGTTAGAATGGCCCAAAGTGTGTGTCTGTGCGTGTGTGTGCGCATTAAAAAAAGATGGTGGCGATTCCTCAGTGTGATTCAGTGTGAGATTGGTTGTGAAGTGAGTGATGATAATGACCTTTCGTCCGCCTGCAGTGCAGGGTGAGCGTAATTCCCTTTACTTTATCAATTTATCTGTGTTTCTTTCCCCATTCCCTTCTCATCACTTGATAAATGTAAATGAGGAAATAACCTATATGCCTTTCTTTTAGTGAGTTCTGAAAAGCTGAAACTGAAAATTGGATTTCACACCAAGTTTCTGGTTTGACATAGTGATAAATCTTGCATGAGCCACTGAACAGGAGATGTGGCCCTGGATGACCCTGGATGTCAGGATTTAGCCTCTTTGTATTTTGCAACACAATGCTTCATTTCTGCTTTGGGATAATCTCACTTGTGCCAGTGACCCAACCGTTGGTACATGAGTACATTGAATCCGATAGATTTCTGCGGGTTTTTTTCTTCTTGTGGATAAAACAGGTGACACCAGGAACTGACTGAGTGACTGACAGACAATAAATGCAACAGAGAAGTTATCAGAGAACCCCGGGCAGCTGGCAGGGGCAGTTATCTATCATTTTCACAGGGCACGTTCTAGATTTCAGCTTGTTGGCATGGTTTCACAGTACCCAGGTTGCCATTGTGCAGTTTTTCAAAACAAGGTCACCGCTGCAATTAACATGCTATTCAGAGAGCTGCCATTCACACAAGGGCTGCAGCTTCCATTGAATCCAAGGTTGATGTTTTTATGTGATCTATTCAGAAAGTCACTATTTGTCCAGCTGGAAGTCGTGATGTGTATCTTTGTTTAGAGCATTCTCAAACTAGATTCAGTATTTTGGAAACGCTCTGAATTTTCTAACAAGTAAAATTCTTAAAAGATTATTTGTATTTCACTTTAAAACTATCTCAAAGCAGAGGTGAATGATACTGTCAAATTCTTGTATTTCCTCTTTAAAATGTCCTTGAAGGCTGGTTTATAACAAACATTGATGCGGGCTGGATTTCAGTATTTCAAGTCATTTTCCTCTCAGTATATTCTCGCACAGTGAATTTTCTTTCTCTGTGCCCGTCTGTCTCAGTACCTGTTGTTCCTCCCCCTGCTTATTTCTTGCTTTCCTGTGGTGACATTTGTGGAGGTGATTATAGATGTTTGGCCCATCCGTGAAGAGCTGTATGTTATCTGAGTTACTTCCATTTGACTGGCTGTCCATGAAATGTCAGACAGGACTACAGATGGATGGATGGTTAAGGGTTAGAGGCCTACAGAGGAGGTTCTTTCTGTCTGGTTAACTCAATGCAGCCAAGCCACACAAGCCCATGACACGTTTCCTACCAAAAAAACTAAAATAAAAAAAAAGACCTCCACCACCACTGTAAATCTGCAAGGCATACATGGAGCTATTTATGGTCAGGCTTTTCCACAAACAACTTACTTTCAAAATGTTCTTAAGCAATATAGTGGTAATGAATAATTTAACTAAGTCAGACTGCATATACAATTACCTGTTACTTGGCTTTGAAGTAGCAGAACCTGAAATGGACGTACAGTAAATCCCTGGTGTTCACCGGGGTTAGTGGCCACAGCAGCTAGAAAAGAGCTAAATCCACAAATGTTTGAGACCGCCTCTAAAATGCCTCCTTTAATAATTAAAAACATCCACCAAATATATCTTAATATCAATGAATACACACGCACAGAGGGAACTGTCTTAGCACTACCCCAGAATATAATAGTCTTCTTAATCTGCTCTTTTCTGGGTACAGCCTATCAGCATGAAGGAAAATGATTAGTGTTCCTGGATTAGCTGCTTTTCAAACACCAGCCAATAAGTCAAGTAACATTGTGCTCAGATATTTCGGCTTTCCAAGCTGCATTTTTTTTTTAACATGTTCGATAGTCAGAAAAGGATTTTGAGTCACGTCCCACAGAAAAATTAGGTGAATCTGTGAATGCCTAATTGTAACTAGGCGGGGTGCACTGGATGTGCTTTGATGAGACTAGATGATCCTTTGCATTTGTTAAATTAAGTACCAACTCTACCAGTGCTCCCAGTTCATGTTACTGATTTTCTGACTTTAGCTGCAGCTGCACCTCTAAAAATCAGAAAATCAACATTTATGTATTTCAGTTACTTCATTTCATCCATTCATAGGGATATACAGTGTTTCAAGTATTTTTTTTATGATTATGACTTGCAGCTGATAAAAACACAAAATTCAATTTATTAGAAAATTGGAAAACATGTAATTGAACATTTCAGCTAATTGTCATCCTCCACAATGAAGGTACGGTAAGTCACAATAGCCCGTTGCTAAAATTTCTGTTTTCTCAAAGTGCTGTATCCCAATGTATAAATAAAAAAATTGTTGGAAAAAGAAAAGTGATAGGAAAGAGCACACAAGCAAAAAGTATAAGCCTGGTCTTAAGATTATTATGAAGCAGGGTCCATTAGGAGTTTGGGGGCAATTCACAAGGCAGTGACTCCAGCTGGAGTCAGCGCCTTAAGAGCAATCGCACACAGACGTCTAGGTAGGACATCAGAAGTATCCTACTTAGCTGAGGAGAAAATGGGCTGAGCTCTTGCTCAGTGATCAAATGTCCTTTCCTCAGACGAAAGGGAATTTTAAATTTTCAGCAGAGAACATTTCACAATCAAAGATTATTTTGGAGGGCTATTTTATCTGCTGGTGTTGGTCAGTCAGGTACAAAGTCTACCTGGGAGGTTTAGGACACCTCGTGCTTTCTTCTGCTGGAAAACTTTATGGAGATGCTGACTTGGTTTTGTGTTAAAATCTGGCCCTTCCAACGCTACCAAATGTACCAACCTGATTTAATGACCATGGCGTCACTGTGGGTGATTGGCAACCAAAGTTGCCTGACCTGAAAGAAGGAAATTGGAACCTTGATGCAATAATGCAGTCGAGTTGAAAGCTGCTGTTAAGTAACCCGGGCTTCCTTATTAACCCCCCAGGTGTGCTACAGACCGATCACCTCAATGTCGCACTAGATTGATGCAGTAATTCATGCAGAAGGTGCACCAAGAAAGTACTAAGTGCATATCCTGTACAGTACATCAACATATTTTTCAGAATCTCAAAATTTCTATAATAAAAATACATGCTGTTTTTGGTCTCATATAACATAATTTTGACCTGCAAGTTCTTGACATGGATAACATTTTTCAACAAGTCTATATGTGAATTTTATGTTAAATTAAGTTTTAAAAAATAACCAAAAATATTTAGCAATCTGCTAAACATTTTATTTAAAACAATAGTTATTGTCCATGTTGCCGAAACTGCCCTGCATTTGACGCAAAAATAAAAATCAAATGCAGGACTATCATTTCATTTCTCCTGTGGATTTTTATTACAGTTGGGGTTTTTTTATGAACCTATGATTCATAGTGAGTACTCTACACCTGAAGTTACAAGGTAAAAACATGCATGAAACATACAAGGAAATAAAAATCTAAGCTTCTGGGTGCAGCAGTGTTGTCATTCATAAAGAAAGGACTTGGCATTTGTCTGTTTTCTAGTTAGATAACTCTTTCAGATGGGCAAAGCTCCAATTGCTGTGTAAATTTACAGCTGAGTGCAACTTGAGAATGTGTTGACATACATCAAGATGTTGCCTGTGTGTAGGCAGGCAGTGGAAACAAAGACTGTGGGTGTTTTGATCCATGTCAAATACTGCCATTCTTATATTATTCTATAAAGCAGTTGTAAAAGCATAGCAAGCCACTGAAAGGACTTCCAGCCTCATGTTTTAATTAGCCCCTTGCTCCATAAATTTTGTCTGATTTTATCTTTTAAATATTGCAGCAAGCAACTACCAACTAAGAAACTTTATTCATATTAAGTAAGCATGCAACACTTAAAGTCGTGTCTTTATGTCGTGTGGTGGCTAAGCTACTGTAAGCGGGCTGCGGTAGAAACTCCTATCTGGAGAGACCTAAGGAGAATTACAAAAGAATCAGGTGAGAGACATTTTGTAAAAAGTAATCCACCCGTTAACACTTACCATGTCAGTCAATCAACCATCTCTCGTTCTCACTCTCTCATTTAAAGTCTCTTCTTTAAAAGAATCCAGTAAAAAAACCTAAATCAATGTGACAATATGTTTCTGCAGTACATGTGCAGAAAAGCTTCTGACTCACAAAGAGAAGCCGGCTCCAGTTGTGAAGCTGCATTTTGCCTCTGCTTGGTTTAATGAGTTCGTCCCATAGATTTAAAGCATTACACAACAAATTATGTTTCGTTCTGCGATAGGGCAGTGTTTGTCTGTTATCCTGAGCAGCCATAATAATCCCGTATGTGTTTATGTTTAGACCATTCATCTCACACACACACACACACTTTCACAGCAGCACTTTGTTCCCAGCAGTTATCTCACCATCTATCTATATGAGACATTATAAATACACCTTGCCGAGACATGGCACTTCAAGTGATGGGATGTGACAACGCTGACCGAGCACTGACCTCGCCACCTGACCTTAGTGTTTGTGTGCAGGATTTGCAGAAGCACGCTCTAACTGTACGGAGGGTAAAAAAAGATAGTTGTGCGTGTTTGAAAGCAGACAGATGGAGAAATGATTAAAAAAAAAAACTAAAAAAAACTTCTGGCTGCTCTACATCTGCTGAGAAAATCTCCTTGCCCCCCCTCTGTTTATCCATCTTTTTCATCTGTGCCGAACATCAACTTTGTAACATCAGCGGCTGCATCTGCATTCAGAGCCGAGGAAATTACATTTAACTTATCAGACGCAGGCACACATATATGTGCAGCCTTACGCTACGTAGCGCCGGCTTTTTCTTCCTTCCACTGTACTCAAGCCCAGCTTTATTTCTGTGCGGCTTACAATGACTCAGAGATGGTATCATCAGAGACAGACCAGCTTGACTAAATGGGAGCGGCAAATTGACTGTAGTATTAGCAGAGAGGGGCCTCCATCAGATCCTCTGATAGGATCCCATTAAAGAAAGCTTGCAGATGAATATGATTAGCTTTTCATTCCCCCTAATGGAAACATCTTCTGAAAAGGGGAGAAGATAAAATGTTGTGTAGTGATAGGACCTTTTTACCAGTGATGGGATTGGTATATCCTAATTTGGGTGGAAAGGCCATTAAAGACATTGGAAGGGGGAATAAATGTTCTCTGTAAATATGCTCTCAGTTATGGTTGTGGACCGAAGTGTCTCTCTCTCTCTGTGTGGGCAGGGCTTTTGCTTTGTTGTTGCAACAAAAAAAAAGAAAACACCCTCCACTCAAACAGCCATATATTGGGCTTGTTTTTATGCTGGAAACTGTGACTAATGAGCATGAGGTTTCATCTCCCCTACCAAAATAAACCAAATGGGTTTTTGTGTGAGTGTGTGTGTATTTTATTTTTTTTCTGTGTGTGTGTTTTGTTTTTAATTTATGTATGTATGTGTGGCTGTCCTGGGTTTTTCCTTTCTCTAACAAACAGCAAGAGAAGTGCCTCATTAAATTATAAATCAGCAGAACTTCTAAAGCAGATTATTGTTATGTTTCGGAGAGCATCTTTAGTGCTTTTTGCCAAGTCCTCGAACAATCAGCTTTTACACTGGGTGCTTTGTTATACCAGATTAATCTTTTGTCATTTAGTTGCAAGTTTGAGAACTAAAAGAACTGACAGTACTTTATATATATATATATATATATATATATATATATATATATATTTCATAAATACATCATAAATACATCAAGGACAAAGCCTCAACGGACGATATGCTCAGCGAATGTCTCAGGCAATGGGGAACACAGGATGAGGGGCTGGAGGTTCCATCATGGGAGAACAAGCCCCTACATGGGATGTACCACAGACAAATAACTGAAGTGGCTGATATCAGGAAATCCTACCAATGGCTGGACAAAGCTGGACTCAAGGACAACACAGAGGCTCTCATCCTGGCTGCACAGGAACAGGCCCTAAACACCAGAGCAATAGAGGCTCAGATCTACCACACCAGACAAGACCCAAGGTGTAGGTTGTGCAAGGAGGCCCCTGAGACAGTCCAGCACATAACAGCAGGGTGCAAGATGCTGGCAGGGAAAGCGTACATGGAACGACATAACCAGGTGGCGGACATAGTGTACAGGAACATCTGTGCAGAATATGGACTGGAAGCCCCGAGATCGAAGTGGGAAACACCCCCAAAGGTGGTGGAGAATGACCGAGCTAAGATCCTGTGGGACTTCCAGATCCAGACAGACAAGATGGTAATGGCAAACCAACCGGACATTGTGGTGGTGGATAAAGAACAGAGGAAAGCCGTTGTGGTGGATGTAGCTATACCAAGTGACTACAACATCAGGAAAAAGGAGCATGAGAAACTGGAGAAATACCAGGGCCTCAGGGAGGAACTGGAAAAGAACTGGAAGGTGAAGACCACAGTGGTGCCTGTGGTCATCGGGGCCCTCGGGGCAGAAACCCCCAAACTGGAGCAGTGGCTAAAACAGATCCCAGGAACAACATCAGACATCTCAGTCCAGAAATGTGCAGTACTAGGCACAGCCAAGATACTGCGCAGAACCCTCAAGCTCCCAGGCCTCTGGTAGAGGACCGAGCTCAGAGGATGAAAGAGAGAGAGAGAGAGAGAGAGACCACCCGCAGAGGGTGAGAAGGGATTTTTTTTTTTTTTTTTGTTATTAGACCTGGTTATTTTTTTGGTTTTGTTGCAAAAGGTGTGATGCCTTTAAATGACTCACAGCTCCTTGTGCACAAGTTGGTGTATTAGCATGCAGCAGTAACCAGCTGATTTAGTAGATCTGGACTGTGCCAAGTCTTTAGACACCTATAATGGACCTAATGCATCCGGAGGCTGCAGCCAAATACCTCTCTGGACTTCGCTGGTCGTGTTTCTGTGAATATGTCTGTAAATGGTAATCATGTTGATAAGATTTATAAGAAAATTCTTGTGCACGAAAGAATTACATAAATTCACAAGAAGATGGTAAGACAAGTAATTTTTAATCTACTTTACATTAAATATAAAAGTGTTTTTTTGTAAGTTGCAGGGTGAAAACAATATTTAAAAAAATTATATAATTAATTGCTACTGCTGGATCAAGTTTGGCTTTTACATTCAGCTAATTCTATCAAACAAAATGCATTTTGCTAAAAAAAATTGCACTTTTACATAGGGCTGCATTGTGATAAATCCACATTTTTCTCACTCTTTCTTTCATTCTGTCTCTGACCTTTAGCATGTTAGGTTTTATGATCTGTGTGGGTATGTACTGTAGGGACAATCCATCCAACAGGCCTAATTAGACATGGGCCACATCAGATCCAATGCTGGTACTGAATTCTGATATTCTGTTGTATTTATTGCAGTAATGACAAAAAGTCCAAGTTCAGCAAGCCAGCAAATTTACCAAATCTCCTTAAAACCTCTCTCTGAACTGCTTAAGAGCTCTGTGATCAGAAAGGAAACCCTGATGATCGCAGAGGATTCATCTTATCTTATGTATTATTCATTCTAGCTGCTCCCATCGGACACAACATGTACGGTTCTATCCAGGAAAAACATCCATCCATCCATTTTCTTGACACCCTTGTCCTTTAGTGGGGTCGGGAGGTTGCTGGTGCCTATCTCCAGCTAGCATTCCGGGCGAGAGGCGGGTCACCCTGGGCAGGTCAACAGTCTGTCGCAGAGCAACACAGAGACACACAGGACAAACAACCATGCACACACACACTCACACCTAGGGAGAATTTAGAGAGACCAATTAACCTGACAGTCATGTTTTTCTACTGTGGGAGGAAACCGGAGTACCCGGAAAGAACCCACACATGCAGAGGGAGAACATGCAAACTCCTTGCAGAAAGATCAGGGCTGGGAGCTGCTTCCCTTTTAAGAGTTTACCAAAGTACTGTAGTGTTAATATTCTCTCTTTTATATGGGTTTTGTCATGCTGTTTTATGTATGTGTATTAAAGGATGTGTGTAATTATGAGAGAATGCTTGTTGATGAAGGTCACCTGTTGGGAGAGAAAATAAATGCTTTTCTATTATGTCCTATTAAAACTAAAGGTAGTTCAACAAAATATTATATTGTTACCTTTTTTCTCCAAGCATATGTATATATGTGTGTCCATACTTAGATCATATAATGCAAACAATTTGATCTATATAAATTATTGATAAACATCCCTTTAATAAAATACATAAGTACTGTTTTCCTTCTTATACACGTGTGCAAAAACTCTATACTGTGTATAATTTCCTTGACAAACCCATAATCTCTGTGTGGAACACTGAGTTGAGTTTTGACAACGTGACGTCTACATCAGCTTACTGTAACCTCTGTGTTACAGAACTTGTCTGTCATGTACTCTGTGGCTCAGTGGAAAACGGTATCACTCGTCGGTTTTCCCTGTTTCTGACACACTGCGTTCTCTTCTACCACAGCTAATGTGAAAAGACACCATGGAGCCAGATTCATGTGCAACAAGCTGCTTCTGTCTTCCTCGCTTTGCCTCCGCAACTTTTACTTTCCGCTCGTCTCTAAAGCCAAAGTGTTTCAGTGACTCATTGTCTCAGTGGTTCAAGTGAAGAAAAACTGGCTTTTGAATGTATCAACATGTGTTTAACGTGTGTTTTCCGGAGGCTTTTTAATAAGTGAAATCATCCAAAAAGCGATATAAAATGAAGTCATTTGTAGCGCTGCTTTTTTTTCAACTGAATAACTACATGTTACGGTTCACTGTAAAAGGAAACATTTGTCTTTTTGACATCAAGTCTTTACATATTTACTGCTCAGTAAATATGTAAAGACAAATGCTCCATAGTGCTCCATTTGTTTGCTTATTTGTAACTAACTTGAGTTTAGTCCAGTTCATTCAGTTGACCTTCTGCCTCTGAGAAAAACAAACAAAAAAAGGTTTTAGTCATGAATGAAAAATGAGCACAGTTAGAAATAAGTTTTTGTTTTATTTTTCAACTTAACTGGTAGTATCTTAGCTTTTAGATTTCTCCTCTTTTGTCTTTTCCACTGTCGTGCCAGCACCCTGAGCATAATCCTTGGGGAAAAATTTGTAAGATATGTGTTGTAATTGAGTTGTCTCTTTTTGAGCGTGGGCAAAAAAATTTGATTTTGACTTGCAAATATTTTAGAAATAATTGGAATAAATGTCTTTTGGGAAATGTGCCTGGCATTCACAGTGTCCTCGTCCTTCTCCTCTGTAAAGGTTAATAGTATCAGATCTCAGTGAGTGAGTCAGTTGACATAACTGTGTCATTCGGTGATGGAAAAGGTTTGGTTGCAGACGCCTTTTTTTTTTTCCTGGAAATAGGGGAGATGCAGTCAACAGGTCGACTTTTATTCTTGTGAGGATTGATGCATGCGGCACAAGCCGACTGCAAAGATGAAAGTCAGATCTAAGGAGAGTGACTTTGCAGAAATATTTCAACGATTTATTTAGCGGGGTTAGCTACGCATGTCTCCATTGCTAGATTTTTGCTAAATTTATCATTTTTTGTCATCTCCCCTGTGTCTCACAGATATGGCGACATGGTGCCAAAGACGATTGCGGGAAAGATCTTCGGCTCAATCTGCTCTCTGAGTGGGGTGCTGGTAATTGCCCTTCCTGTTCCTGTCATCGTGTCCAACTTTAGCCGCATCTATCACCAGAATCAGAGAGCAGACAAGCGGCGGGCGCAGAAGGTTCAGGTGAACAGTTTTATTTCTTTCAGACAGGCCTCAGAGGTTTGGACCTACAGTCTTCCAGGCCAGTAGGGGGCACTGACAGCTTTATACATCAAACATACCTTACCTTAACCAACCCCTTATCGCACCTTGAGATTAGTAACTGCCCTTTTTTTCCCGGGACAGTTGTAACAAGGACCATAATCATGAATTTGTAAAAATCTTGTGTATTTTTCACTCTTTTTTTCTGCCTCAACAGGTATGTTATATTGTTAGGTAACATTTTTTCCTGAATTTTCGCTGCAAACTAAAAAACATAGAAATCAATATAGGTGATTATTTTACTCACGGTATGGTGCTTTAGACCAATTCACAGTGATGCATGCGGATTAGTTAAATTAGCTTTGTTTTATTTGTTGTGTGTTCAGTGTAGATACTAAGGTGCTAGAATCATGGTTTTTCTACAGCTGAACCCCAGCTTTGGGGCATTAGTATGTCATTCTTCTGTTCTGCTTGAAGTAACACTTAGCCAGGTGTCTTGAACAACTAGAAGCAAACTAAAATTTGTTATTTATTATTAAAGGTGCGAAGAGCCTGAGCTACTAAAATTTTTTTCCCTTTATGCAAATCAAGAGACGCAAAAGTGGTAAATAAAATTGATGCAAAATTTTAGATGATATTCACAGTGAGTCACCATTTGGTTTTATGTCAAATAATGACTATCAAGTTGCTCTAGAAAAAAATCTTTCACTATAAAAAGACAAAAAGAAAGTTTTCTTTTGCATCTCCAGACACATGAATGTTTTTCTGCTTCTTCAGGACAGTTTATTTGTCTCCAGGCCAACTAAGAGACGTAATCCCTCAAGTTATCTCGTGGTCTGCCCCAAGGCGCTCATTAGATCGTCAAAATACCTCTGCTGCTATGTTTCAGCATGAAGAAGCTGCAGCTTTGCTTCCCGTCTTCCACTTTCTTTCATCGCTCCATACAAGGGAACCTCGGTTCAGCGTCTTGTACTTTCTCTCACTGCTTCTGTCCACACACTTCTCATGGCTGTGTCGTGAACATTAGATTGTCATGAAATTCGAAAGCCTCATGTTGGACTACACGGCTTCTCGCAAAATCTGTGGGAGAAGGAAAATTATGTCGCACTTATTTATTAAAGGATTATCTACATTTAAAATTCCATTTTCATCAAGTAGGAAAGATAAACATGTGCCAAAGGGATTTTCCACTGAGCGGTAATCCATAAACCATTCGTTACAAAGGGATTTATTAACATTATTGAAGTCTTTTGCTACACGTTCCAAAGCCAGACAAATGATCTCCAAATCACATCATGTATGAATAAGAATGTGATAATCATCGGGTTGCACAAACACTCAGTAAACATATGAATCAAGCACGCGGGCAGAATTTTATTTTGAGTGTATTTGAGCCATCAGTATTTAATAATACAGATATAAACAATGCGACTTATTAACTTTCAGCTGATTTAGTACTAAAAAATCAAGCTACTTTTGCCCTACATACAGAAACATCCAGTGTTTTGTGAATTTTGCTGCCTGTCAATTCAAACTTTTATTATTATAAACACTCCTACCCCTTAAATACCTGTGCTCTTTATACTCTAAACTCTTTACCAAAACTTAATTCTTTAAATTCAGTAATTTCCCCTCTTTGCATTATTTCCACATTTTGTTCAGCAATATAATATAGTTGATTTTATACACTGTACAAAAATAAACTTTTCCTGTCTATGTTTGACATTAAATCTAACCAGACCTTTCTGATTTTAGCTCCGTTAAATATTTAACTGTTAAAAAATAAATAAATAAAATAGAGTAATGAGATTAATGAGCCATCCACATAGAATTTTTTAATTTAAAGGAAAAAATTAGAAGCTTGTAATATTGTAATTTTATCACCAAATTAGCTAAAAAAGTGGCTTGAGGACAATAAAGTCAATCAGAAAGCCCTGATTAGTCCCGTAGAAAATCTGTGGACACTGCTAAAAAAGCAAAGCAAACTCAGTTATACCGATTTTGTCAAGAGGAATTAGCCAAAGCTACACCAAGGTTGTGGAAGATAAAATCAGTTTAAATGCAGATCTACCCAATGCTGCGCAACTTATCTAAACATTTGAATTTAACTATAATTACAGACACATTTTTCACAAGATTGATCCACTTTCTTTTGAAAGAGTTTGGGACTTAATGATTCAGTCCCCCGTCTGGTATATGTTGCTGCCTTTAAATCTTTTTTTTTAAAAATCACTTTTATTTTCTGCATTCAAAAGCCAAACCAAGTGTAGTAGCATCAGCTGGCTCTCATACAAAACTGAGCTGGTAATCATAGTTTGAGGGCAAGCCTGACAGTTTTTGTTCGCCGTAGATGGATCGTGTGTTTGCTCAGAGCTGGCAGACGTGCACACGCAGACACATATTTTCAGAGTCCATCCCTCTCTCTCATCACTGCCATTCACAGCTCTTCAAAGCAAGGCTTTTTTATTCTTTTTTTTTGCACTCGCTCATCTCCTTCCTTCATCCATGCTCGTCCATCCGCCGCTGCAATTCTCCCAGATCCGCACTTGCATTTCAGTCTCACCTTTCCTGTGATTAATGCCATCCAATCCATCTCTGGACATGTTCGCTGGTTGCCGTTTAAATCTGCAACTGTGACCTGACCGCTGCCCAAGTCTTAACTAAGTGTAACCTTGTCTGCCGAACAAGGCTCCTTTGTTACCCAGCCAACTGCTCAAGAAGGAGGAAGAGGAAGATTGGGAAGTTGAGGGAATTATCTAGATGGAAAATGGGTCGAAATGAGATATGAAGAACTAGACGGAGGTGAAGGAGGGGGAAAGGAGTGGGACAAGAAAGGCCAGAGGGAAGGAGTGAGCAGAGGAGGTAGAGGGAGCAGAGACATGGGATAGAGCTGGAGGCAATGCGTGTCCTGATGTTGTGTTCTTTCCTGAAATAACTATCACCCAGATGAGGTGCTGGCTGGAAGGAAAGTTTATGTCTCTAGGCCTGTTTATGTGCGCATATGCATCTGTTGAGTGAAAATCCCCCATCTGCATCTGATGGAGGGCTGCATTTGTGCAGCAGCGGCAGCTCCATGTTTGGACCCACCTCACTTTCCATCGGGTTCAGTCTTGACCTTCTCCGTATCACCTTCCCGTGCGTGTTTGCTGAGCCGCAGTGTTGCGCAGTGTCCTAAAACACTGCCACGCCACCAAACACCCACTCCTTCACCTGCTGCCAGTGAGGCACTGTAGCATGGTGCTGCGGATCTCATTAGCCAGCACTAAACGACTCTCTTCAGGCACTCTGATGTCTCGTTGGTTTGCCCCGCGGTGAGGTCAGTGATTTGCTTCAAGCACCAGGACATCCAGTGGATTGCTTTCCTCCCTTTCATAACACCGTGTCTGAAACACCTTCTCTCCGCTTTCATCATAATGCTGCACCTGGATGCTTTGATCTTCAAAACGACTTACTGCGATAGCAATTGAAGGTCTAAGTGCCATGGATGATGGGAGATTTGCAAATGTGATATTTTAGATCGCTTAGATTTAATCGGTGCCATTTCCGACTTTAAGTATCCAGCGTGATTAGGTGTTGCCACCATCCTCACAGTCCTGAGACATGTTTGGTGTGCTCCAAACATATTGTTGCTCTCCAGTAAAAACAGGCTATGAGAATTGAGATTTCCAACTGCTAAATATCTAAAGCTTTACTGTTTAAATAAGTGGTTTTCCACTTTACTGTTTTAAAAAGTAATGATAAGTAACTTAACTTTTATTGCATCTCTACTAAAATTTCCCACTTCTCTTAGCTTTGTTTCACATCTTGTTGGGGACATTTGAAAGATGTTCTTGGCCATAATCAGGCTCAAAACTGCTATAGATATTTTAATGATTTACAGAGAAGAAACAGATCAAACTACTCGAGGTGCCCACAGAGAAATCAGTTCATCCTCTAGGAAAACTCAACAGGACAATTAATATCTCATACTGTTCATAATAAATGAGGAGCAGCAATCACCTTTTTTGGCACGAGTTCTGCTTATTAGATGCTACATAACTTAAATATTTTTTTATTTTTTATCTTACGTAGTGTTTTAGCTGCTAACATCTGAATAAGACAGAGGCCTCATTATTGCATCGTCTACTTTTTCACTGCTAATGACAGCTGTGATTCTTAATGCCCCTCCAGACTCATGAATCACTCTGGCATGCCACAGTCTTCAACACCCCATTACTGCCTTCAGCACAACACGTAGTGTTTTTAATGCTCAATAACCTAAATGACATACGACCTTCCCTGTCATTAAACTAACCATTTGCAAGTGCCACTAGTCATTTGCCATGGCAAAAACATCATTTTCTCCACACTTCTCGCCAACAAGTGGTTATGTTTCGCAGAAAATTCATTCCTCCCGA
Organism: Poecilia picta; assembly: GCA_033032245.1. Taxonomy (NCBI): domain Eukaryota; kingdom Metazoa; phylum Chordata; class Actinopteri; order Cyprinodontiformes; family Poeciliidae; genus Poecilia; species Poecilia picta. The sequence continues at coordinate 16,118,037 of CM065359.1, read as the reverse complement.
GGTCATTTCTTAGAATAAGGCCAGGTTCAACTGAGAGCTAAATCAGAAAGCAATTTTTAGATTGCCTTTCACTTTATTGAAATGACGAAAGGAGAACAGATGGGACGGAAGGGAGGAGGAGTTATTGAGGGGAGGATGTGCAGCATTAGTCCCCAAGCATTTCCCAGCCTCCTCTTCATCTCTCTCCCATCCCTTTTTTTTTCTTTTTTTTTTTTTGGCCTCCTCATCACACGAGTCCTACTACCTTCCTACCCGCCCCCCCCTCACATCAATCTTCATTCAGGTCTAATTGTTAGCTGTGAGCCGAGCTCCCCTTACAATTAACCATCCATCTGGGTGGCGGCGAAGAGACAGCCCCTGATCTATCTCACTGCACAGAGAGCAGCTACATGAGGATGCCACCAGTTGCTGAATGTAGCAAGAGGGAAAACCCATCAGAGGCTCAACGCTGGATCCTGTAGTTTGTAGCGCAACAAAATGTTTCCCACTCCATGTTAATTGAAATATATTTACCGTATTTTCCACTCCGGATTATAAGTCACTTTTACTCCATTTTATTGAAATATACTTTCAGTGTTTGGATCATTATTTCGCTAAACCTAAAGAAAGAAAAGGGGACAAAGAAAGAAAGAGAAAGTGCCTTTCTCCGTTTCTTGTTCTTTTCTCTAAATCACCTGTTTGTTTGTTTTTTCGCCTTCGCTCAGAAGGCTGAAGTCAAAAGTTGAAATGACCTTTGTCTGAGAGTGTTTTGGCCTTCTAGACAATCAATACAGTTGTCTGCGTGTTGCAATAAGATAGACCAAAAAGGAGGCAGAGAAGCGTTGATGGGCTACTTTGTTGAGCATGGGGTCAAGAGAAATGACAAAAAGAGAAAATAGGACCGTTTTGCAGACAGAGGCACACTTTCATCTACAAAGAGCCAAACCCTGAACCAGTGTTAGTCTAAAGCCGACCTGTCAACGGGCCAATATTGTCGCTGGACACAATTTCCTTAAAATCAATTTCACCATTGTTCAGGGCTTCCCATCTGCCTCCTCGATGGATTTTCAAAAAGTCTAAACTTTTCTTTCCTGCTCCCCGAAGGTCTGATACTGTATTCCTCTTTTTCTTCCTTATATTTGTATTTTCACACTGCAGCTCACCTAAAGCGGTTCAGACTTATTTCCTTGTGGCAGAACTGTCATTCTGTATGAAAGCAACTCTTAAGATGAGTGGCAGCTGCCAAACAAAATAAGTCTTCTCACCGTTATTTATGTGTGGGTGTGGAGGTGCTCTTCCTCATCAGATGGTCTCTTCTGTCACTCGCAGGGATCCGAGGAAGGCCTGAGGCAGAACCTAAACCCGTCTCAAAGCTTGATTGCTCTGCTTTTTATGCAGCCAGATCTTACACACAAACCAAACCGCCGTCCTCCACTATGTGCTATGATTTTCTTATATCTTTCCCTATGGACCAAAAAAAAAACTAAACTAAATTGCATCTCATGAAACTTAAAACTGCTCTCAAAGATGTATGATATCGGTGTATAAAGCTTTTTATTTATTTGTTTTAGAATATTTTAGATTAGAGTCCTCGGCTGGCAGCAAATAAATTAAAGTATTTGCTCTGGCTTGCGACTTTTTTAGATGTAAGCTTCAAAGAGTTATTGATCATTTAAAACAGAAAAATAAAAACAAACTTGGCGCTCACCGATTTGTTTATTTGCAGTTTTCGCATCGAAATGTTTGGGCAGATTCACTTGCTCATATTGACATCACCACTATCAAGATTTGGTGATATGTTGTAAAAGTTTATTTTCTTTAAAATCTTGCTTTTCCAACACTGATCAATTTGAAGTTTAACAAGAGCCAAAATATGTTTACATTGAACCACACATCTGCTTTTGTTTGCTGCTTTTTTATTTTTCACTGCAGGGATCAAGTTTATTTTTAGTTCTTTATTTTATATTGTAATCAGGTTTTTGAATGTGCAGAGATAGAGTTGTTTTACCAAGCAAGCCTCGGCGTTGGATAAATTTAAATGAGAGGTTAATGGTATTCATTCAGAATCCACTCTGAATGAATATTTATTAGCATTTAAATTATAGCCAAGGTCTATATAATACCACTCTCAAAAAACAGTGTTTTAGGGACTTTAGAGGCACAACATAAATATGATCATAAATATGAAAGTTGGAGCTTTTTTTATCAGGGGAAAAAACATTTTCTCCACTCCTGGTCTTAGAAAAAAAAACAGACCATATAAATTTCGCTTTCTTCCAATAAATCATGCCAGCATAGGATTTCATGAAATAAATTGTCTAAATTGTGTTTTAAATCTGGTTTTTGCTTTTCCCTTATTCAGCATGTATAATCCTTGTAATATGGAACATTCTGGTTTCTCGTGAAAAAACTAATAAACAAATCTGCAATCTGTAAATAAAGTGCAATGAAGGTAACACACACTTAAAATGTTTCCCCTTGTGTTACATTGTTAAATGAAACTAACAGGATATTTTCCTGTTTTTATTTTATTTAGCAAACATATCAGTACAGAGCACATTCTTATTATCCAGATATTACAACTTTACAGAGAATATTTTCTAACTTCATTCAGTGTTTTTTTTATTTTCAAAAACACTGAAAATAAAAGGTGAATCACTTAAAGTCCCACAAATAGGAACATTTCTTGCATCTGCTCACCTCATTTGCATCTGTTTATATTTTAGTGGAATCTGATTCATGAATGGGAAACACAAAAGATAGAGAGATAAAAAATAAAAACTAAATTCAAAATGGACAGCTTTGTGAATTTACTCATTTTATTCATCAGCGTTATGTGCTGTAAAAGTACTTTGTAGTTTTAGGTTACTACATGTCTTTCCTTCTGCAGATGAGTGTATTTTTTCTGCAATAAGCTTCATATTGACTGCAGGTCGTCATTCACTAACAATTAAGAGGTTACTGAAGAAAGTTTTCAGACTAATTAGTTTCAGGCCATACAGCAATATTTAAACATACCTGGCTCTTTTTGAAGGCTGGTGCTATCCGTACTCTTCAACACTTCGGTTAACAACGTACCCTCCATCCGTGCTTAAAGATCGGAGCACAAGGTTGTTTGCTTGGTCCCCAGCTGGTGGGCTGTTTGCCAGCTGAGGACCAATCAATTACAGAAACTTGACATTGGCCTCCAGGCGACAAAGGAGATCAGAATACCATTTGTCAGAAAAAAATATATATATATCTAATATATTAACTACAATACAACTCAAAACACAACCTTAAATTAGGCTGAAAAAAAGAAAGAAAGCCAACAATAAAATGGCATAAAGCAACAAAAATAGGTGAGAATTTTCAGCTAATATGTCATAGTAAAACATTAACAGGTTTTATTAGTATTAATAGTACTAATACTAATCACTCATAACAGGATGACCTCTGAGTGAACACGTAGTAGATGAGGTTGTAATACCCTTAATAAATTGTCTGTTCCTCTACATGGCAGAGATACTTTAATAAACATACCGTAAAGTCTAAAATTAATCTGTCATGCTGTTGGAACTGATATAGTTTGTTTTTTAATTATTTTTTTATGATATATCACTATTCAGAAGGGATACTTCTGAAAAAAAGATGCCTACAAAACCTTTTTTTGTTTCAAAAAAGGTTTTCAAATGTTTTGGTTTGGGGGTATTTCATTGCACGTATCAGAATTACCATGTTTCACTCTTCATAAAATAGCTTCTTGAATGAGGGAAAGTCTGGAATTTTCATGTGAAATGTATCAATTGTAATGACGGTTTTAAGATGAAGGACAGACATTTGCATTAAAGAATATGGGGATGTGTTTGAAAACAATTCATAAACATTAAAGACCAACTCTTGTACTTTTCACAGTTTGCAAATGGTTTTACATTTCAAGCCTCAGTATGTTTCCATGTCTAAGCAGGGGTAAATACACCATCTGTGTGTTTATTTCTTCTCTTGTGCAATTCGCACAAGACAAAGTTACTTTTGCCTATTAACCCTCTTTCTGATAATATCCATATGAAGGTGTTCAATATTCCCCTCCTTGCTCTGAACAATGCTTCTGCAGGAGTACATCCTCAGTTTTGCATGTTGTGGTCTGAGACGGGAGTGCCCTGGTCCCTGAGGTCCCGGGAATCAATCAGAACTGTGAAAGTGGATCTACTCTGGCAGGACATGTTTTAAACGTCCCTTCTATTACTTCTGTGCTGCCTAGCAACTATTGCCACAGTCATAGGCTGCTGTTTGCATGGTGACCCCGGCTGAGACAATCCTATTGGCTGAGCAGGCAGGAAGGTTATTCCAAAGTCCTTTGGGAATGCTGCGCCAAAGTGGATGCTCATAGCGTGTGAGGGCACAGAGAGAGGAAAGAAACCTGTCAAGGACTGCAGGGCAGGATGAGATAATGATTCAGGAGAAGAAGAGATAAATAATTTCACGAAAGGTGCTATAGGTGTTTGTGTTTAGATATTGTTTGACTTCCATTATCTTGTTTTTAATAGAAGTTGTGTGAGGATATAATCTTTGATTGCCATTTACTGCCATGACATCTTGCATCTTTTATGCATTTATAAATATTACAGTCCACAATCTGCGTGAGTACTCCAATGATTTTCAAAGGTTTTCTATTGCTGAAATAATCCTTTTAGAAGGAATCTTGTGTGCAACTTGCTACAATCCACATAATAGACTCAGAAAATATGGAGAAGGTTGCTTTGGTCAAATGAGACATAATTTGAACTTGTAAAAAAAATTCCTACTCTTAACATGATAGTCAGAACTTGACAAGAAAAGTTTGGATAAAAGAAAATCATTATGCTAGAATGGATTTGTTAAAATCCAGACCCAAATGACTAAAACTTTGAAAAGTTCAAAAGGGTGGGAATGCTTTTATAAACCTCTGTAGAACTCATCCAAACCACCAGTTAATCCTAAGAAGTGCATTAGTAGGAAAGGGGCCTAATGCACCCATCCGGTCCCACAACATCCTATCATTTAAACATCTTGAATATTTTTCAGCAGTTTTTTTCTTCATCACAGCCATCTTTCTGAATCCATGCAATAAAAAAGCTAACAGACGACTTTTCAAATATTTTTTGTGGGCACAGACTGGCAAAGTTCATCCATGCAGGGACAATTCAAAGGTCAGTTGTTTTAATTTCACATTTCTTGATTGGGAGATCCACACACTAAAATGGTCCTCATTAGTATCAATGAACAGGGAGCAAACAGCATGGAGTCTAAACTTTTATGACTGTGTGGATTGGAAGATTTTGACTACTTTGCTTTATAAATAACCTCCTACATGACATGGTAAAGTAACAAGATTCATAGAAGTTAGCTTCAAATGAGGCCAGATGCCTTGGCACAGTCATAAAGCGCACATGGACACGGGAATCACTAAGTCAGCAGTTTGGGTGCTTAGCACCTGCACAACAATACTACCTGGAAGCAGTGCCCTGCAAAAGTCTTTTTCTGCAAGACTGCAAATCTTACAACAGTAAATCATTTTTATTTACTTGCCTAATACTTTTAATAAATTACTCACAAGTATTGTGCACAACATAACTAGAGTACAGTATGAGCAGCCAGGGTAAAGGAAGCACTCATTGATTTGTTTGGTTGATCCAAACTTCAAAATCTTGATTTATTTATTTATTTATTTATTTATTTATTTATTTATTTATTTATTTATTTATTTTTATGGTTAAGTTTTATTTTTCAGAAGATTGTGAATATTTTGTGTTCAAATGCAAATAAAGCTCTTTGTCAATTTTTTTAAAATAAAAACAAGAAGTTTATTCAAGTCATAAAACACAAGCAATGACATTAATTCTCTGGGTTGCTTTTAGAAGCACCATATTGTGATCCAATGTCATATAAATTTAAAAATAAAAAAATAAATAAGACATAATACATCTGCAGAAGTGTTCACACCCTTAAAGAACTCTTGTTTAAAGCAGTCTTTAGCCCATTTTCAGCATTCTGTCTTGTTTGGTAGAACTCTGTCAGAGTGATAAATCTAGACTCGGCCACTTTGTTTTTCTACGTCACCGTGCAAAGATCCATCAAATTTGTCCGCCTGGGAGGATGCATCATGTCCACAGCCCTTTTCTTGTTGTTCAACAGATTTTCTGTCAGTTTTAGTTCTTTAGTTCTGGACTCTTCAATTTTCCTCTGACAAAGTAGTTATTTTTTTTTTATTTCGATGTACTGTTGGACTCACTGTGATTGATAAGAAATTGAATCTCTCTTCATCATCAGCTTTCTCACAGACACCTGCTGGTTTTGGGAGAAAAACTGTCTGGTGATCTGAATTGCAATTTGGTCATTTCTTTTTTTATGATATGTAGAGCTGCTTTTGTTCCAAATAATTGTTGGAATCACACTATATGATCAAGTTTAACTACGTAAAATCATAACACTTTCTCCCTCAAGTTTTATTAAATTGGAAGGCCTGGAAGTATTTCTTCTCAAGAAAGTTCCATCTGTGCTCTGGTATATCCATCATGCATTTTTAACCTATTAGCAAAAGGAGCAAATGTCAGAAAAATCAGAAAAGGACAGTTAAACTTAAGAATCAACATGTGCTTCAACATAGTATTCGGTGTGTGGTGTGCATTTTTAATCTTTTTTTTGTTTACATTTTTTGCAAAAAAATATGATTTTGAAATGGCACATATTTACTGTAGCCCTTCTTTAGACGGCTTTGGATTTTTCAGTGCTGTGCAGCACACCTTTAGTTGGCTGTTTTCTCTTTTAGCTGTGTGTCATACGGAGACTTTGGCAGCAATAAGAAGATGAGTCCTGTGGAAGCTGTCAGCAACATCACACCTGATATCTCATCCTAGAACCAGCTTGGTGTGGCTTTTGTTGTTTTATGGAAAGCAAAATGCTCTTTAACAGCTTTCCAATAAATATTAAAAAGTGTTCCAGCTTGGCTATATTTTAAACGCAGAACAGTGAAAAACAAGTATGTGGGGTTTCTAATTTGAGAAAGTCATGACAATGTTTTGTTTGTGATGTTGGTCTTTTCATTCTCAAATTTGATCTGTCTCATCTTTTCTTTCTCTTAATTAATATAAAGGCAAAAAAAAACATAAACACATACAACACTGTCTAATTTCTTTAATGGATAATATTTCCAATGTACTCATTTCATTATGTCATACTGAATCAAACACTATATTATTAAATAAATATAATATAGTGTTTATATTTAAAAAACTATAAAGATTTTAAAATAGCTCCTCCTGAAGGATCATTTTACTGTCTGCTGCTCTTGCATAAGAACCTTCCGGTCGACGTTCCTCCCTGTCCCTTCTCTGTCTGGTTCGTATCTGTTGAAATGTGCCTGACAAGAGATTTGACAGCCTGAGAGAAGGAGCTTCTTCACAAACCGTAACCAGTTAGCTTGATGACTAACCCTACACTTAAGACAGTTCTCACTTTGAGCTAAAAAGTAGAGCAGCGTGGCATTGAACTCTTACAATTTTTCACTTAGCCGGAGAAAAGCTGCTAACATGGTTCAAGCAAATTGAATTCGTTTGTTTTAAACGGTGCAAATTACTGTATGACGCTTAGGTGCCTGATTTATGCCGGATTTATCTGCTCCAACATCTGCCGCTCTTAACTGCTTTCTCAACCCAAGGACTGTGTTAGTGTACGATTCCCATAAATAATTCATAAGTATATTTGAGGATCAGAGTGAATTTATCACCGGAGATCAGAGAGAATGCAGTAGCACAGAGTGGTGCGATCATTGAGTTCACAACTGAAATATCAAGCACGTTAAAGCTTAAATCAGAGCAGTGTCAGAGATCCCCAATCATCTTGTTATAGGATGGTATATGCCCTCACTAACAGGTGATTTTCATGCTCTTTGCAGAAAGCTCGCCTGGCCAGGATACGACTATCAAAAACAGGAAGCTCGAGTGCCTTCCTCCACAGCAAGCGCAACGGCCTGTTCAACGAAGCTCTCGAGCTCACGGTAAGACTCGCCTCGGCGCCACATCATTTACTATTCCGAGAAACAACCAGCCGCACAGGACGCAGTCAAAAGTGTGCATAGTTTAAGCGGTGACACATAAAACCTGACCTGTGCTCTATCCGAGATTCTAAATTCAAGCCTTGCTCCCTAATATCCATTAATTATCCCAGCATCCCTTCGGAGGAACTAACTGTGTTCTCATTTGGCGAGCGGCACATTTAATGTGAGCATCGCTGAGCCCAGCTGCCCAGCTGAGGAACAGGCTTGAGGCGATGTAGCAAGAAATGTAAACACAACACAAGGATGTTCCCTGCCTCTCCAAAATCTAGCGGTTTACAAGCAAGCACTATAGTGGCCCCGGGGGCTGACACAGCACAAAAACAAGTGTTTGTTCCACTTTTCTAACTCGCTCTTCCAGTGTCTTCTTTGCTGTATCTCTCTCCAGCAGAACTGGTGAGGACACAATCAGATTGGCACCAGTGAGACTCGTTGGCCGAGAAACACGCAACCCATTTGCAGCAAGGCACTGGAAACTATAAACCTGGAACTGTATTTTTGGAAAAATTTTGTAGTTTTTAAACTATAAGAAGAAAGTGTCAAATGGTTCAAGTTATATGCGAACAAGAATTTCCGTTTTTACAGATTTAGTTGTAGAAAATACCTCCATGTTCTCATTGCATACAGAACTCCATGTCTCAAAAGTTTAGTTTTTATGCACTGTGGCAAAAAAAAAAAAAGTTGTATTATTTCTGGTTTAATTGTGCGCTTTAAGTAAATAGCATTCCAACACCAATTCCTACACATGAAACAAAAATGTTCCATAAACATTTTTATTATTAATAAAGTCAGTCCCAACATAAATACTTTGTTCAATAAGGTGGCATAATTATTTTCTTAAAACAAATTGTTTGCCTAGGGTGTGTGTTCTAACTTTTTAAAATACCTCGTTTATCAAATGTCATAAAAATTAACACAATAATATGTTAAGTCAGAGGTTTCCCACAAGCCCAGGCCTCATAATCCAATATAGTCGACCGATATATAAAAGTTTGTGATCACTGCCGTGTGTGTCTGCGAGTATGTAACTCATTAAATTTTTCCCTCAGACAATACAACAAAAACTCCTTGGTTTCTCACTGCTTTTTAAAATTCTGAATGAAGTAGAGTTTAGTTTTGTTTGATGCCATTACCAGATTGAAGATTTAACATCAGAGTTAAATCTAATGGAATAAGTAGCAAACAGGACTTGGTCCTAGTTACTTTTGTCATGGTTTGGTTTTTAGAGGTGATGTAGGACGCAGGCAGACCCAGGATGACGTGGTGAAAAAGATGTTTTAATGAATATAATCCAGAGTGGAGGCACAAGGAAACAGAGAGGTTACACACAACGCAGACAAAGACAACAGGTGGACAACAGAGACTCAGGGAAACAGGACTAAACACAGAAAATCTCAAAAGAACTATGCTGAAAAACACCGATCACAACAACTTGTTAACTTTTCCTTTGTGAAGCTTCTGATCAGGCAAAGCAGAAAAAAGAATGGCTAGTTGGTTCTTGTTAACCCTGCATCACATTTTGTGTTTATCTTAATATTATCTGCTCTAAGGTTTCTGTGACAAACCGCTTTACCTGGAGCGCTTACCCCAGCAGTTCAGGGTTGTTTGAGCAACAAGGTCAGACAGATGGCTTTTATTGCTGTTTCTGATGACTCCATGAAAGTTAAACAAAATGTTAATCGCTGTCAAATGTTTAATCGTTAGGAGGCTTTATATTCACAGTACGCCCGGCACCACGCGGAGCGACACAATGTGTTTTGTCACCCGGCAGATCAAGCTGTTTCCACTCTGCAGTATGGTGGCCACCTGGGTAGTGAGGCATGGCCGCCTCCAGATAGATAGACCGCTGATACGGACCTGTAGTCACATGTATGGAGGGGAGTGCAGAGGGGGTGGGGGACAGAAATAGCTCACACCTAAACACCTGTGCTCTACTGCTGCTTTAGCTACAGATAAGCAACCGCGACACCAGTGAGCCGAGGAACACTGAGTCATCAGCGCAGCAATGTACCCTCTCAGCACGGAAAGCCTCTGTTTTCAACACCAGCCACATGCTCAACAAGCAGAAAGATCCTACTACCATTCTTCCTAATGCAGCATTTTGCTTGCTTATTGCTGTTATGAGGGAAGACAGCAGTACTTTTCACTGAGCTACAGGTACTTCTGGGGAGCAGAGAGGCAACTTATTACAAGTAAATCATAGCAGGAAAGAGATAACAGGACAAGAACACCGATGAAGCACCTTATCTGGATCAGTGTCACGATATTTCCAGACTTTTTTGGGTCATTTTTTAGATTATTTCTGTGTTAATTTAATATTGAGTTGAATTATTACCCCACATCTCACTGGCACCAGCAACCCTCATAACCCCACAATTACAAGATGGATGGATGAATGAATGGATGGATGGATGTGTGGATGGATGGATGGATGGCATTTAGCTGTACCCCAGTAATTAAGAATATCATTAAAAAGTTAATGTATTTCATTAATTTATAAAACAATAATAATATATCATTGATTTATTTCACACGACATAATATATGAATCGCCTATTTTGATTAGTTGACTAAAAACTATAAGTAATTAAAAATATCTAACTTCTGTTTATCAGAAAGTTTGAATATAACACAATACTGGTAAAAGAGAGTTTTTATATGGTACATCGTATTCACTCTATTTGATCAAGGTTCCTTTTGCATAATTGAAAGGCAGCAGGAAGGTGATCACCCTGTGGCCGTGCTGTGCTACCTGGAACAGGATGCTTTGAAAACAGTCTTCAGCTGATCTACATTGGTGTCTCTGGTGTATTTCATCTTTTCTTTTACAATACCCTACAGATTATCATGAGGTTAATGCGTTGTGCCTTTTTGACAACATTTTCCTTCCACTCAATTTTCCATTAGTATGCTTTTTCACAGAACTCTGCTAACTGAGCTCTTCTTTGTGGCTTGCCCTTCTTTTGTAGGGTATTCATGACTAAATACCAAGCCACCAGTCCTCCGTGTGACTATATATCACAACATAGTCCTGGCAAAATATTTCAGAATAAAAAAAATATTGACTCGTGGAGTTGGAATATGGATTTAGTAACTTTTAACAGGAATCATAAAAAATAAACAGAAATAAATATTTGAAATATATAAGTTCCTCTGTAATGAATTTATGTTATAGTTTCACTATTTGAGTTTAATTCCTTAAGATAAAGCAACTTTTTGAGGTGATTTGAATTGACTGGCAAGGATCTGTTTTCCAAGTCTTTCTAAAGAAGTGATTTTATCTTTCTTCACAGTGGAAATATTTTCTATAACCTTTAATCCTTTCTAGTTTTAGTGACTAATAACACATTCTTGCAAAAACAATTACCAAGTGAACTCACAAAAAGACATATTGCAGTTTTACATTTGCTCACATCTTGTTCATCAGTGTCTCTCGCTCATCTTAGCTATAACCAGAACTTCCTTCAAATATCTGCAGAGTTGGAAGTACCACCGACTTTTCATGCAAACTTTTTTTTATGCAAGTAAACACATAAGCATTAGTTCAGTGGTATAAAGCATAAGGAATATGGTAAACAAGTCATTAGACAGTTCCCTTTAGCGAACACAGACAAGTAGGCAAAATGTCATAATGGAAATTTTATGTGAACTGTATACTGAGTAACTATAATGTGCCAGAAATGCTAGACGTTCCACCCTCCCCACACAGGTTGGTGCCCTAGATGTTAGAAGACTTTCCTCTTGGGGTTTGGAATAGTAAACATTCTCTGTCTGACTGGCATGACTGCAAAAGCTGACGGCTGTCTTTTCTCAGCGCCGAACTGTGAACACGAGTAAAACTCTACCTGTCTTGTTCTCCTTTTGTCTCCTTCTTCAACTCAAGCAACTTCCATACAAGATGAACCTTTCAGATCAGGTACTGAGACGGCATTCGGCGGCACGCCTCCCACATCACACAGTCGTCTTCCAGAGAGAGAGTGAGAGTGAAGCCTAACGTTCGTTTTGTGTTTGTGTGTGAATTCTTCTATCCCAGGGTTCCACGGAGGACGAGAAGCGTTTGAGCAAATCTACCTCGCTAATAGAGAGCCAGCACCACCATCTGCTGCACTGTCTGGAGAAAACCACAGTGAGTGCATGGCTGCTGGAGCTTCTGGAACTGAGTACAGTCTTCTTCTATCTGTCATGAATGTCTTTTTTTTTCCATCATCACACTAAAATCCACCAGTCCTGACTGTAAAAATACTTCTAAAAGCTGAGTGTAAAACCACAGCTGAGTTAATAAGAACTGAGCTCTTTGCACAGTACAGTACATTTCATTCTGACTCGCTTCATTTAGCTTTTGATACACATTTTCCATTTTATCTCTCACTTAGCCAAGCACAAGCAGTTGTTCTAGCATGCTCTGATCCGTGTGGACCCAGACTCATATTTAACAGCCTCCTTATCTGTGAAAACAAAAACATCACGCAGTAATCAATATAAATGATTTTTTTGTGTGTTTATCTTGTAGGGGGCAAACATTAGCATGGAAACAATTATGTTGGCTTCCCTGAAAAACAAAATTAATTTGTTTAAAATCCTTTTTGTTTTCATTTCGAGCGCAAGTCAGAAGTTTACATGCACTCATGTCACATTTTGGGGTCTGTGTGATGGATTTTGAACTGTTTGGACTCATTTACACAACATAAAAGTTTTTTTTTTTTTTTGCAAACTTCAGAGAAAACCAATCAGCAACATCCTAGCATCATTCTATCTAAATATGTGTCCAGTTTTCTCATCACAAATGGCAGAGCTCGTTTAAATTGCTTGGTTTGCATCATGGACTCATCTTTTAAGAAGTTCTACTCAGCTTTTACAAAGATATCGAGTTCAACAGTTTAAAAAAAAACTAAAATAATTCAGACAACAAAACAGGCTATCACAGCTACTATATGCATTGTGAGAGAACTCCTTGACCTTACACATAGATGATGCTTTCTTCCTGCTTTTGCTCTGTAGAACCACGAGTTTGTGGATGAGCAGTATTATCAGCAGAGTTACCTGGAAGCGGGGCTGCAGAACTATCCGTCTCGAAGCCCTTCGTTGTCCAGCCAAGACGGTGTGACGGGGACGTGCTGCACCCGGAGAAGCAAGAAGCAACACCACACCCCTTTACCGAACGCCAGCGCTCCAGCACACATGCAGCCTTTGAAACACACGCACACACACCCACAAGGCTTGCAGGAGCTCAGCACCATCCACATCCAGCCCTTAAGTACCAGGTAAGGTCAGAGTTCCTAAAGGACTTGACTATGCCTTGCCTCATGCTGATCTACATGTGTGAAGATGCCATGTTTAGTCTGTTCAAACAAGCAATAAGCAAATATAAACAGAATCCAGATTCTGCTTTTAAGTAAGGTGACGGTTTTGTGTCCTTGAGCTTTAATGATTTGCGCATCATGAGCAAAGAATTTTATGTTGACATTTTCAAGCAACAACTCAAGACATCTATAAGGAAGTTAAAATGTGGGCATACAGTACATGGGTTTTGCAAGTGGACAATGATTATAAACACGCTGCCAAATTAGTTAAGTAGCAACGTCGATAGTGAGACGTGACCTTCACCTCGTCCTGATCTTAGCCCTCCAGAAAAATCCGTGGTGAAAACCTGAAAAGGTTCTGTGCAAGAAAAGTGGCACACATAACTTCCTCAGATAGAACAGTTCTGTTAGGAGGTTTGGGTCGAAGTATTTCTCTGGGATCGTTCTAATCAAGTTGATGGTTTTTTCCCACCCTCCCCTCCCACAGCCGCTCCAGTTTAAACATGCGCGTAGATGAGCCAGCTCCTCTGAACTGCCAGAGCAGCCAGATCACCACAGCAATCATCAGCATCCCCACCCCGCCGGTGACGACTCCAGAAGGCGACGCTCACCTGCCCGCCGCTCCCACCCTGCAAAATGTGGTGAAGGTGTCTGCTCTGTGAAGACTAGACTGCAGCAGCGCCGCACAAACAGACAGAGAAAGACTCAGAAGCAGACCGAGAAGGACTAACTATGGTGGAAAGGGCTTTCAGAGACGTATTCTGGCCCTGGTGGAGCCTGCCTCCTGCTGGTGAAGTGTTGCATTGGCACGGACTCCCCTGTACACATGGAGGATGGACTTCAGGCGCAGTATCTTCATGTTAGTGGTCGGCAGACATGTGTTCGTATGTGAATGTGTGCGTAAAAAGAACAAGACAGATGGATAGGGAATCATTTAGGAAGAGGACTGTGTGCCTCTAAGTGTCAGAGGTAAGTTCCCAGAGTTAGTTGCGTGTCACTGTGCACAAAAGCACCTTTTTATAATTTATGCTTGAGTTTAAGACAGGAAGTACAGGAGGGGAATGGGGGCAACTCAAAGAAAAAGGGAAATAAAAAAAATAATTTAAAAAAATCACCCCCGTCTGATTAATGCCTTTGAAATAGAGTACTGCCCGTTTCAGCCATTTTGGTCTACAAACCTCCTTTTCAGGTCAAACGTTATTCCACTTTAGCGTCATTTCTTAAAAACCCAAAAAGCAGTAGGTGTCCGTGTGATGGCATTACCAGTGATTGTGAATGAGTGTTTGTAACTTTAAGATAGATTGTAAGTTGTTCCGTTTCTGAAAGGAGGTGTGTCTGCGTGTGTTTGTGTGTGTGTTTCTCAGTTGATTGAAAACCTGTATTTCAGTTCTTCTGGAAGTATCTATGGCTCAGTATATGATAATATATAACTAGCTGCCACTTCGAAGGGTTCTTTGCACATATTTCTGTCAAAAAATTCTCAGCAGCAAGGGTTTCACTCAGTTTGTGCATAGTTTGCAGCACTAAGTATTGTTTTTTTATTATTACTTTGAATCACCACCCATTTGTTTTGGCTCCAAAAGCCCAAATGGCCTCAAAAAACACAATTTATTTTGCAAACAAAACAAAAAAAACTTACTTTAAATCCAAATCTACACAACGAAAAGCACAAAGCATTTGCTGAGAATTTGCTGACAAAAATCTGCCCTGAGCCTGTGATCTTTGTGAATATTGTTAATAGAATATTTTGTAATATTTGACCATCATTTGGCAGAAGCAGTGAGTCTGTCCTCTTGTTCTTGCTCTCCTCTCTACATCCTTCTCTCTCTTGTCGTTGTCCTGTTGTATCCCTGACATCTGTGTGAACAACAGTATGCTTTCAGTAGTTTTTATAGCCGTCGACATTTTTATTTTCCTTCCCTAAACTCAGCGAGCATTTTTCAGAGTTGTTGAGTATATGTACGTAATCCGTGTGGTAAGCAAACTTGGTGTTTGTACTTTTTGTCCTCCTCGGTGTTTTAAAGGATTTCTTTTTCACTTTATCTTCTGGAGACTTTACAGTAGGCAAATCTGGTTGTTGTAAAAATGACCGCAGGGACATACAAAAAAATAGTACTAGATGAACCATCTTTTGGCCTTTTTCCATACTGAATGTAATCTGTAGGTTTCAGCAGCGATACAGTCAGTCAGTTGTGTCTTCAAATCAATGAGACCACTGTCAGGAGTTCATTGCAACAGGGAACACCAGCTAGAGTTGCAGCAGACTAACCGCCCACCTCTGCAGGTTAATGGCTCATTTTGAGTTTTCCTTTTCAATTTTGTTTGAACTTGTAGCTGCCGCTGACTCTGTCAGAGATCTTTGTTGTTGTACTCACTTGAAGCCAAGATCTCAGTTGTTTCAATAGCCTTGGGGAAAACATATTTAAACAGAGAAACTGCTTTAGGTGTGTGATTAGAAAATAGCCCTCTCTACATATTTACTTGAACAGGTTTTACCCACTTAAAAAGCAACAAGGAGCAAACAGTGCTCACTCATTTATGTTTCCATTAAACAACTCCACTTATATTTGACATATTCCAATAAAATGTGGGATTTTTTTGTCAAGAAAGAAATTATTTTCTGAGGTTCCAGGTGAAACATTATTGCCCTTTTAGAGAGGTGTGGCCCCAAAGGTTCATCTGTGCTATGAAATGTCTTACCTACTTAAAAAGCTGGTAAAGAAAAAAACTGATTGTGATTTTGTCATGATTCAGATTTTTATGATTTTTAGGTTTTCCGACTAATTTTTGCCATTTGCCCTTTAAACATGGTGATTAAGAGCACATACACTGAGCAACAGATTCATGTCTGACTTTTTAAAAGCAATACTAGAACTGCTGGAGTATCTGCACTCCTGTAGATTGTTTTTATTTCTGCAGAAGTGAACTGTTTAATAACACCAAGTGTCATATTAGAACATTACTTTATGAAATTTAAGGTCAACTTGTCTCTTCTGCGGTACGTCAGTTCTAACTCCTCCAGAGATTAGTAACAACTCAAGAAAGCTTATTATTCCACAAAACTGCACCAAAATGTGTTTTACTTCTGGTACTTATTAATATTAACCTTGCCCTGAGTTTGGTCACTTAGGGCATAAAGATAACTGTCTAGATCCACTATTTGCATTTAGTCAAAATGGCCATATTGAAAATTACAAGCACAGACACAAAACATTTTTGTTATATTAAAAAAAATCCAGAAATTGACTTTAGATTAAGAAGCTTAGAATCTACTGGAATGGAGCAGAACATGTGAGACAGAAGCAAAACTCCCTGTTTTTGCTGCTGGGGAGATTTTATTTTAAAATTTGATTCATTTACTGCTGCTTGTTATCAGAACAGGTTATTTTACATCAGCTCTACTTTCAATAGACACCGGTTGACATTCTATGTAAGCATATAATACGCTGGAAATGTCGAAGGGTCGCATTTTTATTTACAAGCAACAAAGATAGGTTTGTGGTTGTGTCTGTCTCCGTTATGTACTCTTCTCTCTCTCCAGGCTCAGTCTCCCCTTACTCTTTGCTTTGCCCTCCTATGCCACCTGTTGTTGTTGAGACTACTGCTGTGCGTAACTTGTCATGTGTTGGATATTATTTATGACCTTGTCTTGTGTCCCAACTGTGAAACGCCTGATAAAACATCTATATCTGCCACAAAAACCTGTAGTCTGTGGGGTTTTTTCTTAACCTTCTAACCCTGTCTATAAGTCCAAGTGTGTGAACAGCAGGAAATGGCAAGAAGACAGAGCTTCACTGCTTTTTTTTCTGCTCTTCCATAAGTGCAGAGTGGTAATCCATATGTTTTCATCAAAGCATAGGCTATTAGTTTTAAGAGGTTTCTTTGGATGGAGGAGAAAGGTCACTGAGAGTTCAGCCAAAACTTTGGGTCATACTTGAGTTGCTGCACAAATTGAGTCCCATATGTGCAGTGCAGATGAGCAAAATTTGTGTAAAATGAAATGTTTATTGGTTTTCCCGGTGAAGACATGAAGAAGCAAGAGAATGAATTAATATTTGACTGCAGTGTCATAATTTCACTCTAGAACAAATCTAAAAATGAGCTGAATATAATCTCTTTCTGTCCTTATACCACAAGTGCTCTGGGTGGAGATTGCAACACGCTAGCTGGAACATTACGCTATGTTAAAATGAACCCAGGATTGATCTTTTCAACAGCAAACACTTCAGCTTATTTTGGCAAATAAATATATGGAAAGGTGCAAGAGGAGGAGCTACGATGCTGTGAGCCAGTTTCTCTCCTAACGGGACTAGAATCCTTCTTAGTAAGGAGGAGAAAGCATCACAGACTCTTTACCTGGACATTTTGTCTGTCAAAAATCTGAAATTGGTCAAAATTGGGTCCTTATCCAAAAACATTTGGCTAAATCTATACAGACTGACCAGACTACCTTCTACTAACATCTCAGCTTTTAGATGAGAACATAGGTCAGCTCCAACAACTTTGCATGATGCAGAGAGATTGTGCAAATTGAACCGATCAAAAATCTGCTTGTCTGTATAATCCAGCTTTGAGAAATATTATACGTTAAAAAACAAAGAGTTAATACTGTCCTCTTTGCAGAGGGGAGCAGCAAGTGGTGTCAGTCATTTTCCCTAAAATTATTTGACAAATAATTAAATGTATTCTTGGTGACCCTTGGATTTTTCTGAATAGTTCAGGCTAAGATTAGGTTTCTGCAAAAAGTATTTCTTTTAATCACTTTCACTATGAAGGTCAATAAACGTGGAGGTATTTATAATATATACTCCTGTTCAACTATGGAATTTATTGGCAACATTTCACAGCTACAACGCTCAGGATGGTTGATAAAGCATTTGTGAATGTTGGTAATGACTCAGATCGGGTAATGACAGTGACTTCAGGTTCACCAACATCTTGAAAAAACTGCTAGATTTGCTCTCTATGAAACTAAGAGGTGACGACTTGTGTTTGATTCATGTGAGAAAATATGTTTAATGTTTCCCGCTTTTGTGTGAAGAGCATTGGCTTCTTTACAACGTCCAGCATACAACTGCTTAGAAACATCCCAGGACAAGATCACAAGACCTTTATGTGGAGGAAGTCGTTGTCCAGCAGGGAGGCAGTGGCCTGCTGAGATGACCCTGATGATGAAGGAGCAGGGACACTGCCGGCCTCAGCTGGACTCCAGACTGTCGATGTTTCCTTAAACCTTTGATTATGAGCAGAGTGGACAACAGAAACTAAACAGCACTCTCCATGCTCCCTGTCTTACTGTTTTGTACTTGACTCGGTGTGTAAATGACATGTTCAGTTACAATTTATTTCTGTCAGAATAAATCATTATTTCTAAATCAGAGCTCCTGAATTTCTTCCAGTTTGCCTCCCTCTCTTGTTCGGGTAGCTTAAGCGAATAACCCAAATCCCCAAAGTGAAAAAAGGACAAAGTGGGGAAGAATCACATAGATAATCCAAGAGGTCACAACTAAAACTTTGCTGCATGTCAAAAATCCAAACCAAAACTCAAAACTCTGCTTCTTCTGCTCTGTTTTACAGGAAAAGGCAGTTGTTTTAAAGCACCTCATGCCGATATTTACTGTAAAGCATTTTGACACGACTTTATGGATGAACGGTGCTGGGTGCACAGCAACAGCTGGTGTTCTCTCTCCCACAGAGCAGAACAGAGAGAAGCAGCAGCGCGTCTGCAGAGCGCTTCAGGAAGTCCACAGCGGCCGAGACAAACAGCGGGAACCTTTGGCTCTGCATCTTCAGCTATCCTCTTCATCATCAACACCCCAAGGATCTTTTAGAAGCTCAACAATCCTGTCTCATTAAAAAAAAAAAAAAAAAAAAGGAAATCCTTTTTACCTTCACCATGAGGGGTCAGTGATGATGTGGATGCCCGACAGAAAAATTACATGAAAGCTAGATGCATGCAGATTTAGATTTTTTTAAGTTGAAATGCAGCTTTGCTTGTTTTTTTTTTAATTATTTTATTTATTTTCCAAGGCTCAGAATAGGTAAGACATTACAGACATCTCTATCACATATTTCTAAGAAATCCTGCCGCAGTTACCGTTTATTCCTCTGCTTAAATCAGAAACACAGAATGCTTCAGGTGAAGAAAGGATCTCATGTTTTCCTCCAGTTTATATATTGATGTGCTCTTTGTATCGCCTACCACTGATTGGGTGAATTGGTAGAAAGGTTAACTGACCTGAAATTAGGGGAAGGAGGAGAGAAGCTCCTGTACGCCAAGGGTTAAACTTCTGGACGTGAACTCCATGCAATCACAGCACACACTGATACGACAACTTCAGGTCAAATACCAAAAAACCTGACTGAACAGAATGGGATTTGAATTACTGTAGTTAGTCGGGATAATTTATTCCAAAAAATAATTGAAAACACACATATGTGGTATGAATTAACTAAGGAATACAGAATTGCAGTCCATCATTTCGACCCAAACTCAAACCTTCTTGTTGTGTCCGGTCACTGATTGCAGACATTTTTCTACCGTAAATGACTGGAAATGCTGAATTAGTGTTTCATGAGTTCCTGCATGTAGACTGCGTTCATGCGATACGCGGCCATCCAGTTGTGAGCTACGCTGTAGTAGCTCTGGTAGCCCTGCTCTGGAAAAGCCGACATAGCAGAGTAGTAGTCACTCCAGGCTTCATAGCAGGCTTTCCAGTACGCCTCAGAGCTCCAGTCCTCCTCGACCTCCATGCACTCCTCTTCATCGGTCTCTCTCTTCGGCTCTCTTTTAATCTTTTCCGGCAACTTTCTGCTGTCTTTTATTTTCGCGGACTTCTCCCTGCGATTCTGCCCTGGTGTGTTCTGACTGGCTTGCTTCCTTCTTACAGACTCGTTGCTCTCAGGCTCAGGTTCAGCTCTCGTGTTTGTTGTGCAGGTTTCCTGCTCGTAGACTCCGGCTGCAGAGGATTTGCGCACGGCAGATTCAGATCCAGTGCCATGCTTAAAAACTGTCTTTTGCTCCGCTTCTGTGGTCTCGTGCAAACCTTCGGCTCTGACACCAACGTCTGAGCTGGAGGAATCAGAAAGTGACTGTAACCATTCACTGCTTTGGGTCAAAGCTGCGGCCCCGTCGTCAGGCAGTGTGATGTGCTCACTGTAGCCAGTCTCATCACCGGACTCTCTGCCTCTGAACTCCCTGATGACCTCCACCGTTCTCCCCAAACCTGCAGTGATGAAGGTGTAGAAGTCCAGCTCTGCCTCCTTCAACGTCACAAACGTTGACCGGCTGGTCTTGAATGAGCTGAGGGGCGGGATCTTCGGCAGGGCGTCTTGTAGCTCTTTACGAGTTGGCGCCACTTCAGAAGGACAATGCTGCCTCTGCTGCTGCTGCCGCCTCTTCACCCCGGTAGAATTCACCTGCCTTTCACCGTCTTCTTCATGCTGTGGTGTCAGGGTTGCTGTTTGGGTTTTATCTGGCCTCTGATTGCTGAACTCTCCAGCTTTATCCCCGGTGACATCAGACGCCAGGGCTCCGACCTTTGTACGCTTTTTCTTCAGACTTCTGGAAATCAGCGGCGAGATCGTGTCTGGAGCGGCAGCGTCGGCGCACACGTCCCAGTCGCACGGCTCATCCATCAAACCAGGCTCCAAGGTGGCTGTCGTGTAACCAGACGAGAATCACTTTACTTGATCTGCTTTCAATTAAAAGTCTTACAAAGTAAGGAGAAGTTCCTTAAGGACTCACAAGGCAAAGCAGACAAACTGAGGCCACACTTCTGAGCAATGGCCATCATCTTGTTCTCCTCTTCCCCGTGGCAGCAGTAGGTCACGGCCATCCCCTGAGTGCCTACAATCACAGGTAGATTATGAAGAGGACCCCCGTGTCGGCAGGAGAGGGTCAAAGAACGAGTGAAGGTTGTGCAGCTAGGGACACTGACAGCGCATGTAAGGTAAGATTAAATAATGCTTCCCTTTGCAGCACCATGGTTGGGTCAATGTAATTCTAATCAGATGCAGATTACCCAGAACCCTTTGAACGTGGCCGGTGTTCAAAAGCTGCTGATGCAGAGGGGAACAAAGCTAATCTCCAGAACGATGTTTAATGCAGTAACCGTGCTGCGAGTCGGGCAAATTAAATTTGCGGTTCAGTCGAAATGTTGCGTTGTCAAAAAAAAAAAAAAAAGAAAGCGACATTACTTGCTGCAGATCTGGATCAGTGAATAAATGAAGTAGGAATGAAGAAAATCTTCACTTTTCCTTAACGTTTAACCAAAACTTCAATGGTTTCTATTGGGGTTTTGTGTGGAAAAACGGAACACGTAGTAGTGGACGACTGCAAAGTGGGAGAAAAATACCTGACCAGGGTGACCCCGCCTCTCGGCCGGAATGTTAGCTGGAGATATGCACCAGCACCTCCTGACCCCATTAAGGGACAAGGGTGTTAAGAAAATGGATGGATGGATAATGAGATATAACATTTGGAATTTTTGTTTGCAATGTTTTGTAATTGTTCCGTTTCCATCTTGCAGGTCTGTGACAGGACTATTAGTGTCCTGAAAAATGTGAAGCACACAGAGTTGATGCTGCAAGACTGATGCAACTTCTTGGCAAACAGCCATTTTCCCTGTAATATCATCAGCCACCTGGGCCAATATAATAGCTGAAGGTCAAGCAGCACAGATTTCTGTTCCCCTTTAATTAATGGAGACCTACCAAACCGCCCGGCACGTCCGATTCGGTGCATGTAGGTTTCCCAGTCTTGTGGCACATCTAGGTTGATCACCAGGTTCACTTTCTCCGCATCTATTCCCCTGGAAGTCTGCCTCAGACGAAAGGAGGACAGAACCGCACTTATTCATGCAGAAAGGCAGAGGACAGCTAACACACACATGCAGACCCAAGAGGAGAGCGACTCATGGAAAACATCTTGTCTCACCAGGTCGGTGGAGATGAGGACTCTGCACTGATACTGCTTCAGCTTGGACATCGCCTCGAGCCTCTGGTCCTGAGTCAAACCACCTGCATGGATCAGAACTCGTGTCATAACTCAACTTTACTTCACACCACATTTGTTATTTCCACTTTTATTGATTTTCATCACATGAAGAACGTGATGAAGAAGCATATTTTTGATTATCCTGCTAAGACGGTAAATTGTGTGGCCCGATGAGCACAACTGTGGGTTTCAGGACATTTGTGTGTCGTTTTAAACGTCAGAGCCACTTTGACTGAACTGTTGACTTCTCGAGAGAAAGTGGTCGAATCTGCCATCAAATGGCGGATGTCTTAGTCAACAATAACCCTACTGGTGGCGTTTAAAAAAACTTGATGCCAAATTAATAAAAAAAAATTTGCCTCCTTTATTAGTCCTACATTTTTAAATGTAGAAAAGATTAGATTTTTATTGCTCTACTTTTTTAATCAAACCTTAAAAATGTTTTTTGGGGGTGAGGGGAGATGAAATGGAAACCCTGAAATTTTACTTGATTTACTTTCTTTTTCCTTTGGTTAAATCTTTTCTACCTGGCTTTGAAGCACTTCACAGGCTTCACATGTGTTACAGTTTCCAAACACCCTTAATTTAATCTGCGTCTTTATTATTACAGAAGTATCACAATATTTTCCTCATAATATACCAGTAAACAGTACACTATGGTCCATCCACAGTTCACAGGTATGTGCTGTGAACCCTAAAGCTACAGCAATGCTGAGGCTAATGCCAGTTTTTCCTTTCCAAAAGCATTTCTCATTTGCCTGGCTGCTGCGTCTTTATGATAATAAACTAGACTGCGGATTGGAGCGAATTAATTACACAAACAAAAATAGGAAGTGACATTAAGGTCTTTAGACAGATTATGGACAATAAAACAAACATAGACGTTGTTTTTAGTATTAGTTCTGACAGACTGTGTAACTCCAGCACTCGGAAAGACACAGAAATCTTTTTTCTTGCCTTATTAACACAGATCGTTCGTTTGGACCTCAATCGTAACTGTTCCTTTTAATCACAGGTTGCTGCGATGAAACAACGACTCGTAATGCAGATGGGCATATGCACTGCTAATTTCAAATTACGGCTAATAATATTCTCCTCCTTTGCTTTATTTCATTTCATATCGCAGTTTTAACCTCACCTGAAATACAAACTGCAGGTAAGCCTTTGGAGGACAGGATGTCTGCCAGGTGCTGAGCCCTGAGGGAGAAATCCAGCATGTCAGGAATATATCTTGATGTCTCCTTTCTTCATTGTGATAAAGATATCCAACAGCAAATGTAAAAAGGAATATGAAAATTAAAGCTGTTGTTACCTGGTGTGGAGGTTAGAGAACACCAAGGCTTGGTTGAATGGGATTTTACTGAACAGCTCAAGCAGGTGCTGCACCTTCTCCTCAAAGACTTGGTGAGGCAGCGGATGGGACGGCAGCAGCTTGTAGTACTGCTTCAGACCTGAGAGAACACAGCAGATCATCCTCATCTCAAAGGAAGCGGCTGATTTCAAGTGTCAGACTTTTCTGATCTTTACTGTTAAAAGCGTCTTACCTTTCAGGCCCATGTCGCTCGGATTGAGTCTAACAAAAGTGGGCTCGTTCATGTAGCGGGTAAGGTGTTGAGCAAGGGATTCTGGGTAGGTGGCAGAGAGCGCAAGCATTTGCTTGTTGACAGGCAGGGAGGAGAAGATCCAGCTGAGAGAGAGAGAGAGAGAGAGAGAGAGAGAGAGAGAGAGCACAGAGACGGGTCAATTTATGAAACGGGTTTTGAATTCTAGCAACAATCTGCGCTGAACTGGTCTGACTTGATCTGCTCCTGGAAGCTGCCCTCCTCCAGCAGCTTGTCTGCCTCGTCCAGGACAAACAGCCTGACGCTGCCGGTGGACAACATGCCCAGCTCAATCAGCTGCTTGATCCGACCTGAGAAAGCAGATATAGCAGAACAATGTCATCAAAAACGACATCGCCGTAAAAATAACATCATGAGGAGATCGTGATGCCGTGGCCTCTTACCAGGCGAGCCCACGGCAATGTGACACTTCTTCAGATGGGCTTTGTCCTGGCTCACAGGCCGGCCCCCGATGAAAACATGACACTCCAGGCCCTCCATGGCGCAGCCGATGGCCATCACCACCGAGTGGATCTGCACGGCGATCTCACGTGTCGGAGCCAAAACGAGAACCTAAAGGAGAGGAGAAATTATTGTTGGAAAAAAATAAAAAAAATAAGAGGATGCTTCCAATGCAGTGAAGGTTGGAAGAAAGTAATGCAGGTTCATTTGAACTAGACAGGCTTTCAGATTATTGAAAATTATTCTCTTACGTGATAAGCAGCTTATGGCCAACAGATAGAAGAGACCTCAAATTAGAGTGTGTAGCGCTAACCATCTGTCTATGGTCTGTTACTCCTGGATTGGTGCCTCTGTTTCCTGTTTTGTGTGTATGCTGTGTATTCTCAAAACCCCAGCCAGTCCTGACAGAGGCAAATGTTTGTTCACACTGATCCAGGTTCTGCTGGAGGTTTCTTCCTGTAAACAGGAGATTTCCTCTCCAGTGTCGCTACATGTATCCTTAGAATGAGGGACCTGCCCAGGAGGAGTGAATGCTTCAAGACGACTAGGTTTTCTTGCATAGAAAAAAAATATCTAATTTGAATAATAAACTAAACGTAATGCACAGATAAATAACTAAGATATATTGCAATCAACTGTAGTGAACTGACTTTTTTTGTAAAGTGTTTCGAGATCACATCTTGTAAATTGATGCTGTATGAATAACCCGAACTGAATTAGAGCAAAAATAGAGTGGATTTAACCAAAGATCCATAAAAATATGAAATCATGTACTCCACGCATGAGTGCCAGTTTATTATTTCCACTCACCTGAGTGGAGGGATTCTCCAAAATAAGAGAGTCTAGGGCGATGGTGACGAACACGCATGTCTTTCCTGTCCCAGACTTGGCTTGTACAATCAAATCTGAAACGAGGTGAATTTAAAAAAATCTCATGAAATGCAGGATACGAAAACAGATGCAGCTACCGATATCTATCTATCTATCTATCTATCTATCTATCTATCTATCTATCTATCTCAGGCGTGACTTTGTTCCTCTGTTGATTTATTCTGAAGCAGCCTTTGTATAATCTTTACAGACTAAATAATTTCGGACTTCAACCATGCTACATGGTTGAAATCCGCACACATCAAGACAGAGTCCCTGACTGACACTAATCCTCGCCTACCGAGTCCGCAGCGGCCCAGCGGGATCGCCTTGAGCTGGATCGGGGACGGTTTCTGAAACCCCGCGGAGGACAGTCCGTCCAGGACGGCCTGAGACAACAGCAGA
Source organism: Poecilia picta (assembly GCA_033032245.1). Taxonomy (NCBI): domain Eukaryota; kingdom Metazoa; phylum Chordata; class Actinopteri; order Cyprinodontiformes; family Poeciliidae; genus Poecilia; species Poecilia picta. Next base: position 16,092,351 of record CM065359.1, on the reverse strand, counting down.
GAGCCGAAGTCAATCCCCTCCGCCAGAAGTACATCTTCGGTCCTCTTTCGCGTTTCTATGTCGTGGGCTGCTCTCCTCATGGAGGCAGCCATGTTTGCTGTTTACCACCCGTGATTCAAACAAGTTAAACGCACCGGGAGAGCACTGACTTAGCGCCCTCTAGTGCCGCGGCGGAGGGATGATACAAGAGAATTTCCAGGTCAGTGTTTTCCATTTTTATAGCTCAGATACGATCAAAGATTCTCCGTCCCAATCAGCTATAAATTACCAATATAAAAAGTTGTTAAAAATATGTAATGGTAGTTATTCAAAAAGCACAGAAACATAATAACTCACGGAAAGAGCATATTGTTTAACTATGCATGGTTTAAATTTTAGCTGCCCATTCATTGAAACATGTTTGTTTGGGCACAAAGAGGAAAACAAAGGATAAATTATAATTAATATCAGAATTATAATAGGTCAACTAAAACATTGACCTATAAATTTATTGTATTATCTCATATGTTTCTATTAGATTTTCCAGGGTTGATAAAGTTAAGATATAAAAAAAAGGTTTGGAAAGAACAGCAAATGATCAAGCCCAAACCTTTGCATAATTTTTTTCTTGCAAGCTGTTATTGTCATCAAACTCAGCAATAATGGAAAGTGCAGTCTAAGAGGATATAATTAGCTTTATCTTTATAATCTGGATTTACAGATTTAATCAGAAGGAGATACAGATGATCTTATTAAAGCAGCTGTATTTCAGTGTCTTTCTGTTCCTGATCACCCGTCTTGTGGAAGATGGTGTAACAAATAAAGAGCAGAGGCTGTTGTTTCTTCTGTTGTCATGTTTTAAGAGCCTGCTTGATTTAAAAAAAAATCACAACTGGTAAGTTCTGGATTTGAGCTGCATTTATCTGCTTTTTTTTCCACTGTGGAATTCATCACCCAAATGAAACATTGGGTTTAAAAATGGAGCAAGTTACCCTCGCTGGAAACATCTCATCTAACAGTTTAACCCACACAGACCTCCTGTCTCAAAGGGGATACACAATACTGGCCATGATCATGGGTGTGTTCTCTTTGACGGGGATCATCTTCAACATCCTTGTGATTGTGGTGACGGTGAGACACCGAAAGTTAAGGCAGCCGCTGAACTATGCCCTGGTTAACCTCGCTGTATGCGATCTGGGCTGTGCTGTGTTCGGAGGCCTGCCCTCCACTTTCAACAGTATCATGGGACGCTTCAGCCTGGGACGGTTGGGCTGCATCCTTGGGGGCTTTGCTGTTTCCTTTTTTGGTGAGTCAGTTCTCCTTTATTTTAAATCCTAAAATCAAACTCCAGCCTTTAAGGTTGATTTACTTTTTACATGAATCCTTGATTTCAACCGGACATTTTGATAAATAAACTTCCTGCTCTTCATTTTGTCTTGTACTCCAACTGTACTACTCAGCAAAGGCGGAGCATCATAATGTGTGTAATTAGTTATATCAGATTGCAGCATATTGTTTCATACAGCAAACCCACAATTATTATCTTTATAATAATTAAACAATTTTATCAAAGAAATAAATCAATGATGTCTGATTAAGTATTTTTTAGAGATAAATACGTCTGTAAAAACTGAACATTTTTAAAGATGTGAAGACGGCTGTTGGTGCTCTGATCTTTACTGCCACTACTTGGTGCTATTATAGAAAATGATGTAAGCAGTTGTCCAGGGATCAGTGCTGCTTTTTTATACAGTTCAGGTTCCTCGATTGATCTAGTTTCTGTTGAAAATGTAGATAATTTCCACCGCTTCAGAATTTAAATGCAATAATACTGAGATGGTTAGTCAAAAGAAAGACAGAAAAAAGAATTGCACCTCTAAAGATGGTACCAGTATCTGAAAAGAGAATCGGAAACCAACACTAACAGCACAGGGTTTAGCATATAAAATAAACAGTTTTTCAAAGAGCCTCATTAGTATTGATTGCATCTGGTAGATATTTGGAAAAAAACAATAAAGATGATGACTGAAATATATGTTTGAATTATCAGAATTTAAGAACAGCTTATTTAGCTTAATAAGAAAAGCAGAATCCTTTTGTATCAATTATTTTAAATTCAAAGTAAAATTCTAACATGTTTTTTTTTTCATAGGTATCTCAGGTCTTTGTACAATAGCTGTCATTTCTGTTGAACGTTACATCATGGTGTGTTATCCCAGGGGGGCTGTTCTTTTCCAGACCAGGTGAAACGTACCACCATCTTTTAGCACACTAACTCTGTAAAAACTCCAACAATGTTTCCTCCAACATGACGCTCATATGGTCCACAGGCATGCAGTCGCAGGTGTGGTCCTCTCCTGGGTTTGGTCGTTTGTGTGGAACACCCCGCCTCTGTTTGGGTGGGGGAGTTATGACCTGGAAGGAGTTCAAATTTCCTGCGCACCAAACTGGTACAGACGCGATGCTGCTGGCATGTCCTACATCGTTATTTACTTCTCCCTGTGTTTTGCGGTGCCTTTCTCCACAATCATAGTGTCCTACTCCAGACTTTTGTGGACTCTTCGCCAGGTGAGCAGTTCACGTTCTGAATGCACTTCTTTTGCACGCTGCCTGTTCTGTCGCAGTAAAATCCTCTGTGTGGTTCCACAGGTCACCAAGCTGCAAACGTCTGAGAGCAGGAGGACTGACTGTGTAGAGAGGCAGGTTGCACGCATGGTTGTGGTGATGGTTCTGGCCTTCCTGGTCACATGGCTGCCTTACGCAGCAATGGCCCTGGCTGTAATCATGGACTCCAGTCTTCATATAGACCCTGTCATTGCCACCATACCTGTTTATTTAGCCAAGAGCAGCACTGTCTACAACCCCATCATCTATATTTTCATGAACAGACAGGTAACGCTTCATCACTATTTTTCCGCACATACACACAAGCAAACACAATGCAGCAAACTATTAACCAAGAGGTGTGTGTCTTTCAGTTTCGGGGCTATGTCGTTCCTGTTCTTCTGTGTGGATGGAGGCCGTGGCCCTCTGAAGCCCAGATATCTGATGCTGCCACCACCGTAGCTTCAGTAAATAAAAACAACAAGGTTGTTCTGGAACAATCTTCAAAAGAATAAAAAGACTTTTAGAAGGATTGGCTTAAATAGTGAGTTATGCAGTTACACACTGCCACCAGATATCAGAGTGATATATTGTTAAAAACATTTTAAAAAAACTGAAAAGAAACCAAGCAGTTGTTTCCATGAGTTCATACTATAAATTAAGTTTTAAAATATTTACCATTAGCTTCCCTATTTGTTTATCTGTACTTTATTATTTGTGATATGATGAATTTAATTTATTGTCCGCTGTTTCTGTGTTTGTAAAATTTCTGGTTAAATTACCATCACTATCAGTTGTTGCTATGGAGTGCTGCCAGCTTGATCAAATAACACGGAGGGCCTGGTTGCCTTGCAGTGTCACAGCAGATTTACTTGAGAAAAGGAGAAGAGGAGGCGAGTCGCAAACTTAAGTTTAATAAATTAAAAGCACGATGGGTGCCGTCTAATTTGGAAGTGGACAATTAAATATGTCATTTCCTTACGTAACATACATAACTGTCATATTTTTATTACCGATTTAGTATGCTGAGCTGGAAAATCAAATCACATATATTTATAGTCAAGTATTACGTTTTGATCAGAACGTCATGCCACCTTCTCAAATAAACACATGTGCAATCAAACAATTTCCATGGCTTTTTATTGATTACAGAAATATTGCTAGAACTTTTATTAAAGAAAGCAAAAAAGGGAAAAAATCTAGAATGTGAATAGCTGTATCAAACCTGTACATTTCTATATATATACAGAGTGAAGGATCATCTATGTACATGCTACATACTGTCACACTCTAGGAAAATAAGTAGTCCTTATAACAGGCAAGGGCATGGAATTGCTTGACTTTGTTCTAAATCCATTTCAGAGAAAATGCAGAAACGACCCAAGGTCAGTGTCCGAAGCAGATGAAACTCAGGCTTTCTGACAGATACAGTACTAGTTGACAAGTCAGCTAACTGGTGTGTAAAAACAGTTGTGTGCTTGAACACCTGGTGCTTGGGAGGAGCGACGTTGGTCGTCCAGTGTTCTGGCAGCCTGTAATACCAAAATGGATGAATGAACAGTGCAGTGACCTCCACACTTACTGGCACACCAAGTAAGAAGTATGGAGGAACTAAAGTGATTCAAATAACTTTTTTTATTATTGCAGTGACATAATCTCACAGAGAAAATTCTGGAGAAGTTCTCTAACAATGATTTGTAGATTTTATTTACCTTCCTGAATCTCCATGGTAACAAAATTAACTTGGGTTTGTCTGTTTCAGTTGTTTTTATCTTTTTAATTGTTGCTCTAACTACATATTGTATTACTTACACACACACACATACAAAGTCAAAACAGAAAGTTTAAAAATTAAATAAAAAATTGAAAGTTGTTGCTGTGTTTAGGTTAAAATCTAAACTCAAAATAACTTCGGTTATAATTCATTAATTGGAATAGCTATTAATTTTGTAAAAAAAAGTCAACATAAATCACATTTTTCTGCTGAATCAATATGTTAGAATTAAATCATTGTTCGATGACTTGAAATGCACTTCAAATTAGATCACTGCAAAAAATATATATATCTTTTTTTTCCCCAATTGATTTTGCTATTCCAATCTTTTTACAAGGGCGTGGCAGGACATATGGAGGACGCTGCATGTCTGAGTGCCTAAATACTGTGTCTCAGCTGACTTAGACTTGTTGTATAACCTCTCTTCACACTCTTACACTGTGTTGTCATTGTCTTTGCGATGTTTTTGGTACAGTCTTCTGGTTCACTCTATGTGTTGTAGGGTGTAATATTCATGTGATAAAATCATTTCCCATGCAACACGTCCTGCAGCAGCTACTCCACATACCAACATAAAAAACGTGTGTTTAATACGGAAACATGCTGAAAAAGATGACGGGGAAAAGGACGTAATGTAAGGTAGTCTCTGAACAGCAACGTTACAGTGGATCTAACGGAGAATGAGTGACAACACAGACTGAAATTCTTTACATACAGTTTAAACCATCATCGAAGAGGACTTCAGACCATGATTGGCTCTACTGGGGAAACACGTGATCACCTGCACCTCACAGCATCCACAGAATAAACACGAGCAAAAAGTCCTGAGCTCAAGGAATGTGCAACATGTCCCCAGCTTATCACCCACTGTTAAGACTGAGAACAGCATCCTGGAATAATCATTGCTTCTTCTGAAAAAGTAAATCTCATGATCATATATACAGATTTATAAAAAAAAGAGAAAAGTTAAACAGTAAAAAATAAGCACATAAGGTTTGACAAAAGATAGTTTTTTAAGGGTTTACTCATGAGTTAGAGGTAAAATCAGATAAAAAGAGGACAGTTTAACACTAACACCTGCACATGAGACGACAAATAATTTCTCAGTCAAGGCAAAAAGGACGAGGGAGGGAGGTGTCTCGGAATCAGCAGGTGAGGATTTGTACACTTCCTTTACCTCTTCAGTGTTATCCTTCTCAAAGAAACAGATCAACAGCATCCTGCAGTGTAGTGTTTTTTTTACAGCATTGCAGGAATGCAAAGTTTTTCAAATATAAAGTACTGAAGTAGTGCAAAAAAAACCAAACACATCTTATCCATATCCTATCGTTTCAATGGGCTCATTTTTGGTTTCTCAATGGATTCTTGTTCAGTCGTGTACTTGGCATCCTACTCTGCTGGAGTGACTGATGAGGTAACAGAAAGACAGCCGCCCTGACCTCTGCTGAGCAATAAGGTGCAAATGTTTATCTCTGTAAACTCCAATTATCCACACACTCTCCATTTTCAAGCGAGCCATTAGTGTGAGTGAGCGTGTTTTTAAGAGAGATGTATAAAAAAAGACAGAGAAACATCATTTAAGGAGTTGGGTAAAGGTTTAGGGTTGAGGTGCAATGCTTTAGAGTTTGGATTCAGGCTGAGGTGTGCTATGAAAAAAAAGCAAGAGGTCTACAGCTTAGTCTATCTATGTACAGCAATAATTCGGGCAGAAAGTATGAGTGCACACCTCTTACTCTCTTTGCCTTTGATTCGTGTTCACTTTGACTCCTTCTTCCTCACAGCTCACTGATACAGCAAGTTCTGTTTCAAATCTGAGTCAGCTCACATCATAACGCTGCCCTCTTCTGGACAGCAGTGGTAGTAGCAGCAAGGAGAAAAACATATTCTCCCTCTTTTCTTCCAGCTTCACTTTTTAATTCTTTATTATTTTCATCTTTAGGGTTAAATGGAGTCTTTTATCTATAAGTTAAAATTCTTCAGCCATGGATTCGTGTGATTTTATTGTCACATTTCTTGCATGAATGTGAATGTGCGTGTGTTTGTCTTTGTTTTCCTCTGGTAAGAGTGTATGTGGGGCAGGGTGTGCGTCGCTCCTTCACTTTGTGTGTGGCGGAACATTGGTAAATGTTCGTTTTGATGAGGCAGCTCCACGTGTCACTTCCCTCTGCATCTCACCTCCCCGCCAGCACTAAAACAACACACTCTGCCTCCTGTTCTTCCCCTGGCCTGAGAGGGAGAGAAAGAGAGGGAGAAAAAGGAAGAAGGAGAGTTTGGATTCATTTCTGAAAACAAATGTTTGCAAATTTCCCTTCAAGAAGCCAGGAGTAACACCACTGCAGGACATGCAAGACTGGAACAATTGCTTGGTTACATGTTCAGACAAACGATTTTATCAATCAGTTTATTTAGCAAATCATTCCAATATCAAACTTTGCATTTTTAAGCTTCACTGGAATGTCAGTTAGGCTGATTTAATAAGTAATGATTTCATTTCCCAGTTCCAGTTTTTAAATTACAATTTGTATTTTCCCAGACAGCCCTCATATATTACACTATAATAGAGACACATAATTCACGTTGTATCTAAATGTATGTAATCATTAAACTGAACCAGTAATTGTTGTGATTTTTCAGGTACACATTCAGTAAAAGTTTTCTTTTTCCATATCTGTTAATCTTCACTTGGGGTACCACACAACTCATGAACCATTTTGTTTTATTGGAACTGTTACCACTTTTTGTTAATAATTGCCAGGTTTACTTTAAAAAGAAGAGAACTGAGGTCATGCTGTTAGGCCAATAACTGCACCAGTAGGACACCCTGTGCTAACCCCATACGAAAAGAAACTAATATCAAATTTGAGTTTAAGAATGGACCATTTTCCTAAAGGTGAAAGCTACATCATCACAGTGGTCATTTTTTTGCTCTTTTCAGTTTAGGTGGTAAAAAAAAATAAGCTTAGTCTTTCAAAAAGATAAAGTGACATGGTAAGAAAGAAATATATGTGAATGAATTATTTACAAATACTTTATAGAAATGGATTATGTCAGTGTCTTACATAGTCAACGCACAACTATCAATGCTGGGTTAATAAAATAGTCATCTTATACTATGAAAGTAAATCACCTCCATCCAAATCATAAATACTAAATGAATAAACTTATATGCAGAAGTGTTTCAGTGTTTCTTCGGATTAAGTGTACCTTACAAATTGGTTTATTTGTACTTCTGTTCGTTAAACATTTTAGTTATAAAGCAACAGTTATAGTGTAAACTTCCTCTAAACACTAGACTTTCTGCCAGTTTTTAACCTGGCTACTTGAATTTGCTCAACTTTTTTTAATGGTGGGTAGGTGATCATTTGGAGGAAAAAAAACTGGATCATATAAAAGCTAAGAAGCCATTGTTGACTTTGCTTTATGTTGCACATATAGAATCCCAATAGAACGACTTTAAAATTTGTGGTTTTAGTGTGAAAAAATGTGGAGAAGCTAAGGCCATGCATACATAGTTATGCATGGCCTTGTACTAAGTGTACATGCATTTCAACCACAGCAAAGAAAACACCCTTTGTTATTTGTGTTATAGTTTTTCTAACAGTTGCCCATACTTACCAGCGCTTGCAAAACACAAAAATAAAACATCAAAACACACATTTCCATGCTAATAAAGACAAAAAACAAATCCACACTTCATAAAACCTAAACTTACAGACTCATGAAAATGCTAATTCTCCCGCTGAAGAAACCTAAACAGGACTGCAAATGAAAACAGTCAAGCAATAACCAGATTTCTGATTACTCCTTTTGTACCACAGCTTTACTGAACCTGAAATAAGCACTACCAAGTGGCTCACTAAGAAAAAGGAAACTGAGATGACGCTTCTAGGTTCAGGGCTTAAAAGTGTGGCAAGATACAGTAGATGAGACAAGGGATATAAAACAGCACAGAAGAACCTCTTTCAAGAAAACAATTAAAACGGTGAAACCTCAAGGTGACAAACATCTCAGAGAATGGAATAAGAGAACAAAATGTGATGGGGAAACAGTAATGTAGTGTGGTGCAAGGTGCACATCAAGTCAGTTTACAACAAAGACAAGATGCTGAAAGAAGAAGAAATGCCAAACAGCAACAGGAGAAGGCTAAGTGAATAGAAGACAGTCTGAGAGGAAGAGACAGTATTTACCAGATTGTTAGGGCCCAGTCAGCCAGTGGAAGTGGAGGAGAGATTGTGATTCTGAGCCCTGGGATTGGCTGCCTCTCTCTGGAAGTACTGCGAGGGTGCAGAGCCTAGCTTATGGGCCACCGCTTTTTTAAGGGTCAGGGAACGGGGAAGGTTGGGAATATTGAGGTGTAACGGAGGAGTTTAAGGCGGGAACACAGGGGAGGTTAGAGAAAGGATTAAGGCAAAGATGAGCAGAGCAGAAGAAGAGCACATGGGCACCAAAGAGAAAAGACGGTTTACTTGAAACAGGACAAAAAGACAACAAAAGGTAAAACAAGATGCGCAAACACAGACTGAGACTAAAAGACAGGAACACTAGAAAAATGTTGGGACCGTTAAAACAGCATCTATTATTGGCGTTTTACGTTTTTGCTAGGTTTTGTACCAAATTTAGAAACTAAGGATGACTACAAAATGCCATACATATAAAACTGAATTGCTAATGTGCATAGCAAAAACTGTGTTTGAAAGATTAATGAAGAAAGTCCAGCTAAGGTTGTGTAACTAGACTTTACAGTTACTGGCAGTCAGTACAAATTTCAGAAAGCCAATAGTTACTATACACTTTGTACCTCTTTATAACTGATAAAATTTTGATATTTAGGATTTTAGAGGATGGACCTTATGAAGAGGAACTGTCTTGTGACAAGACCACACAGTGTTATGACACACAACATAAAGGCAACACTTACAGAGAAAAAGGAAAGTGAAGAGGAGAGACACGGGGAACAAGTCCTGTTGTCCTAGTTAAGCAAAAATGTCCTAAATGTTGGTCTTTCCATCATCCTCTGTTTGTTATCGGGGACTTACTTGATTCTGGGTGAAGTGAGGACCTCTTCCCTGGATCTTTATGCAGCTGGATGCCTTTTATGGAGAAGATGGAAGCAGCTAAAAACACAAAGACACAGAAAAGCATGATGAGACTGTTTTTGTTGAAAGGCCAATATTGAGTTCATAATATTAGCACTCACTGTCAGGCAACGATTGGACGTGTTCTCCCAGAGTTCTGAAATACGGGTGTCTTAGTGCCTCCTCAGCTGACACACGATTCTTTGCTTCAAACTGGTGATAAAGAGACAGGGATGCTAATTATTTATCCTTACTTTTCTTAGAGTGCCTCACCTTCATTAATAAAAAGAAAGGTACTTCACCTGTAAGAGCTTTAACAGCAAGTCAAGACCATCGCTGTCTATCCTGTGACAGAGAGAGAAGAGAAAGGGGGGTGAGACGAGACTGATTAAATCTGCCAAACATCCTTTCAAACAAATCTAATACTTCATCTTTTCATAATCACAAGAACTTTCACATGAAGTACACAGGCTGTTTTAGTAAGAGTACCTGGGTGCGTGGTTGACAATGGGTTCAGCATGGTAGCGGGGGAAACTGTACATTTTAAACTGTTCACTTGTTGTGATTCCGGGCCATGTCGCTTCTGTGGGAGTACCTATTGGAGGGAAAGAATAACAGTCAACAAGGATCAAAAACATAAAATGACAAGGCAAAAAAAAACAAAAAACATCTGGATCTGATGGATTTCCCACCAAGAATACGAAATATGAGGTGCAGTTCATCCTCCACAGTCGATCCAGGGAACAGAGGTCTGCCTGTGATCATTTCATAGAAGATGCAGCCAACACCCCTGGAAGAATAAGATAAAATGTGGTTCAGGTAAGAACAGGCAAGGCAAAATGTATGGAACGTCACACATGAGTCAGCATTAAAATGTTAGGTGAGAGAAATAGGCTTTAATACGAAGCCTTGTGAATCTTACATGATGCAGCTAACTGTAGAGCATGGCATTTTGATACTATTGTAAGCTTTGTTTATTAGCAAACACTATGCGTCTCAACAGTGCAGCCTCTGGGAAAATAAACCAGATACAGATGAACACCAACATCTGTTGGTGTTCAAACCAACAGATAATTAAATTATCTGTTGACATTAATCATTAGTCAAAACATTGGATTTTGACACCAAATATGTTTACATGTGTAGAAAATATCTGATCATTTGAAAATTTTAGTGTAATGGAACCACAATTTACAGAACCTATCACCGCGAAACTAATAACACCACCGAGAAAAAGGAAAAGTAAACAATAGCATGTTCTTTTTCTGACTACGTTTTAACTTTTAAAGTCTCGAAATTTATCCGTAGTAGAGAAAAAAGTATAGACTAAAAACAAACAGTAAATATCGCAGTATTTGTTGAGCTGATATGTTTTCTCACCACATATCAATAGGTGTGGAGTACTCAGTCGAGCCCAGGAGAACATCTGGGGGTCGGTACCATAACGTCACAACTTCATTTGAGTATGTCTTTGTGGGGACAGACTTGGCCCGAGCCAAACCTAAATGGACACACAATTTCTTTCATAAAATATTTTCACAATTTACAAAAACAATATTACTATATTAATATTGCTTAAAAAATGTCTTGACCTTTATATACCCTTATGAATACATGAATATGTTTTAAATTTGTAGTGTTTGGAGATTAGTTTCAACAGATTTTAAGTTAGTGTGTCACCTTCCATGTTTTACCAGAGGGGGGTAGTGTTGGGTAGATTTCTACAACCAGTTCATTCTGAATGTGGAGGAGGTGAGCATACTGTCCAGTCTAATAGCCTCATTGTTAATCTTCAAACTCTTGTGACAACAAAACACAACAAAGTACATTTTCTTTAGTACTAACAACTGGTTATCTGTTCTGATTCAAAGGAAGTTTATGTCATTCAGCCACATAAAAATATAACAAAGGTAAAAGTTGTTTTTTTCCTTAAGTAAAAACATTGTAATTACTTATGGGAATTCAACAAATTTAAATGTTGAATCCTCAAACTTCATTTGAGGATTTTGTTGGATTTTTTTTTTACAAGTAAAAGTTCAGTGAGTTCAAAGAGCGACAGACCACATTCTGCTTGTAGACAGTTAAATGATGTCTTACCAAAATCTGCCAGCTTGAGCTCTCCTTTCTCGTTGATGAGCAAGTTCTGGGGTTTGAGGTCTCTGTGAAGAACCTTCCTTCTGTGGCAGTAGGCTAGACCTCTAAGAAGCTGGAATAAGAAGATCTGAAGGAGGCAAAAGGAGTATATGACTTAATGTAGTTATAAAAAATAGGCGGTATGGGCGGAGATATCATTCTCCCCTTCGTAACCTAAAATACTTCCATTAAAACAACATATACCACTAGGTATAGCTGCAATGGAATAATCAAGAAGCAATTAATAATTAAAGTACAATTTAATCACATTAATTAAGAATCCTCATTTATTTCACTGTAGTAGTTCCCTGATTTTCATTATAATGGAAAACCCGTGTGAGTATTATTGACCCATTTTTTCCTCAGACAAAAAAGGAAGCTCTCTTCCTTCAGTAATAGAAATGGGTTTTCTTTTTAAGTCATGCTTTTATGTACCCAACGGATGCAAAACCTGGAAGCTACCTTGACGTTGTGAATACTCATGATGCTCCCACAGTCATCCATATACTGCTTGAGATCTTTTTCCTGTGAAAGGTGGCAGGAAGACGCATTAAGGTTGTGAACATTGCTGTCCGTTAAACACTCTGTGCGGTTTAGTAGGTACCTACCAGATACTCAAACACCAGAGTGAGGCACTTGTCAGTGTGAATGATGTCATGGAGGGTGACAATATTGGCGTGTTTCAAGTCTTTCAGCAAAGAGACTTAAAAGAAGAAACAAAATGAGCCATAAGAGCTTACACTGACATGGCTTTTATAACAATTAAGTCAATTTTTCTTCTTCTTAACATGTATTGTTTTATGTTTATGTTAGGGGTAGCATCAATGTTTTGATTGGAGTGCAGTACCTTCTCTTATGGCGGTGCAGGGTGCTCCTTCCTCATGCTCCAGGCGTATCTCTTTCAGAGCTACCAAATTGTCTGTCAGCTTGCTTCGGCCTTTAAACACTGTAGCGTAGGTGCCCTGCACACATGGAAAGCGCGAGTGCATTTGTGAAATCTAAAATCTAAGAGCTGAATATCGATTGTACTCATTTTCATTATTGATCTAACCTCGCCCAGCTTGTCCAGTTTGATGTACGTCTCAAGTTTCCCAAAGCCAATTTCAGACTACAGGAGGACAGAAAAGATGGGTTAAGTCAGGCTGATTCACTGGATCTTGTCACGCTGTCACTGTGCCAGTTTGGATCCGTTTCTCGTGCGTCTTATTTGCAGGTAAAGCAAGCCTTTAGCAGTTCATTACGCTAATTGTCTCTTGAAATCCTCTGTGTCATGGTTGTTGGAAGTAAAATCCAGCTATGTCTGGGAAGAATCTGAGTCATTAAGCCCCGTCTCAATACATAGGTGCATTTGTGCCTAATTAAAATTGCAACCTCTTTTACAAGACCTGCCATCAACACAAATCTTCATAAAGTTAAACCATTTTTGTTAAGAAAAATAAACACTCAGTGACAACTTTTTCAGGTAAGCATTCCATGTACTCAACTGAAACCCTATGTTGCACAAAAACTGCCCTAATTCTTCATGGCATAAATAAAATCTGGTAACTATGCTGACCTTTGGGAACACTGATATGTTCATGACACCAGTTTGGAATGACTTTGGATTCATGACATGGTGCATTGACCTACTACAATCAAAAGATGAGTATACGGCAGTAATAAAAACGATGGAACATGATCAGTAGTTCAGATAAATTGTGGCATTTAAACTGTAATTAACTTGCTCTAACCAGACAAAGTGTAACAACAAAATATCTTCTCCACATTGCACCACCAGCCTGAATACAAAATAGGATGCTTTCATGTGTACAAAAAAAATCTTGGCCTACCACCTGTCACAGCTAAAATCAAAACTCATCAGACAAGAGAAGGTTTTCCAATTTGTCATTGCCCAAAGAGCCGCTGATGCCATTCTGGTTGAGCGTGAAAGTCTCATGAAATCGTCAGCCTGTGAGGTACCATCGACTTTTCCACTTTCAATATCTCTTTAATTCCCTTTCTTCACCATTCTGATACTCAACTTGAACTTCAGCAACTCATCTTTACCAACTGCAGGTCGTGAAGACATGTGACTGGCTGGTTTACTATTTGTGTGAACAAACAATTGAACAGGTATACCTAAAAAAATTCTGCTGAGTGTAATTATTTATTGTAACATGTATATTCTCAGCCATACATATTTAAAGAAATTAGACTAAATAGAGACAAATATGTGAAAATAGTTACAGTATGTTTTTAAACCATTTCTATACAGAGTATTTTCTCCATCAGAATAAACTCTGGATGAATCTCATCTTGAGTTGATATCCAACAGGTTCGACTCTCGCTGTATGTCACCCCCAGGTTTCTAGGGCATGAATTATTAATAGAAAAAGCTATGTCAAGCTGTGACAGGCACAGGCCTGTCAGGGTGTATCCTTCTGCCTCTTCTTTACTTGTCTCTGTCAAATATATTTCAACCATGTTTTAATTGTTTGTGCAACAAACCGCACTATCCCACCATAGCATGCATGTGAATGCCAGGTCAGTGCATGCATTTGTACTTAAGCAGGGGGGAGGGATATCCATTGACCAACTTAGCTGATGAAGCATATGATCTCTGTAAAGGGAGTGCCAACATTTTAGCAAGTTCAGAAACAGGAACAAAACGAAACAAATGATTGGGATTAGTGCATAATGCCGTGCATAACCTGGCTAATTTAAACAAATTTGCAATAGAATACAGTTCTTTTGTACCTGTTGGCAATGACTGTGACTTTGTGAACCTATGTCTTGGTATCTGCCCCAAATATAATTCCATTGTGCATCAATGCACAAAATAAGGTCTATAAAGTTATATGTAAGAAAATTTGGTGTGGAACTACTTGACCGGTCTGTAAAAAGTCTTGACTTCAACTAGAAGATCTTCAGTCTAAATTACAGCGCTGGCTCTGAGCCAGACCTTCTCCTCCGACAACAGCGTCTGACCTCACAAATGCACTACTCAAATATCACTCTCCCATAAACATACTAATAAACCTTGTGGAAAGGTTTCCCAGAAGAGCTGGAAGGTGTTTTCAGGTGCACTGGGTGGGTCGACTTCATATAAAACTCTACAGATTATGAATTAGACATACTTCAAGCTCTAATGTGAGTTAGTGACTCTCCTTCTGGATGAGAGTCATTTTCATGAGCAAAATTCAACCTATATGGAAAGAAAAAAAAAACAACTTTATTACCATATTGTCTCAGTCTAACCCTATTTCGATCCTATACTACAAGTAATAGTAATTTAAAAACCCATAATGGCTCTTGTCTACTTCAAGAATCCCTAAAACCAAGATAGACTAAGCTTTTTGCATCAAACCAACTTTCTTCAAATGGTTTGCCCTCTGAGTACTGCAAGCAGTATGTGAGTGAGTGAGTAAGTGAGTGAGTGTGCACTTGCTTGCATATGCTTCCAATGGCATCGAGTTCATTTCTCTCCTAACGCTTCAGTGAGCTTACTCAGCAGAACTAGGTCAGAACAAGTTTCAGAGACAAAATTAAACTAACGGGACAATATGAGCACGAGCTTTGCTTGAGTCTGTGCAGGGACAGTGGAGGCTGATGTACAGAGAGGAACCTCAAGCAGGAAACGCCAGAGCTGAAACGTCTGCAGCTCTGACGAAAATGTGTACTGAGAAGAAAACTCTATTACTTCGACAACATTTCATTTGCAATTACGGTTCTTTTATGCGCTGCTTGTAAGAAAGCTCAAGGCTGTGAGAGAGATGGATCGAGAGTGTTTGAGTGGGAGAGAGAAAATGACGGCTTTCTGCAAAGAGAAGTGGAGGATTGCAATGAGAGGTGAGAGTAAAGAAAAGCCCTTTTATTAACATGACGAGCCCAGGTCATGTTAGAACATTTCTATAAACAAGTTGCAAACCCCCTAATACTACAGAACAGTTTTAGGAATAAAAACTAAGCTTTTCAATTCAACCTATGTCTTCATTGTGTAAAATTTTATTTTACTGGCAGACTGTTTACATTCGATGAAATAAAAATGGCTATCGTTTTTGCTTAGAAAAAAAAGTTATATATATATATGCTTTGTTTTTTCTACTAATCTTCAGTGTGAGATCAAATACACTAATGAAACATGATTTTTTTATGCTTTTCACATTAACCAGTTGCAGTGGCTGTGGAAATGTTGTGCTTTGACATATAACACCAAGTTATCGCACAGCACCATGTAATCTCAATGCCCTGCTTTAAATTATTGATTATCTACGGGCAACAGCTATGAGCGAAAACTGATACCAACTAAATTCACTTGTATTACACAGTAGAAGGCTCGGTGATCAAAATACAAGGTTTCAAATAAGGGTATCTGCTATGTGACACCAGACACATGTTATGGTAACAAGTGGCAAACACACCAGAAGCCCAGAGCAAAACACACCGATTCTTCAAAACAGAATATAGGCTTGATTTAGCTGGAGTATTTGTATATGTAAAAAAATTATAATTCATATGCAGAAATGTGTAAAATGTTACAATAAAAAAAGCCATGTTTACATAAATCTAGCTGTGATCCAGCTTTCCAAGGACGTAGCATACGATCAGCAGTGGATGAAACCTTTCTAACCAGAGCCATTCTGTTTATAAAACCATTATTAACCTTCTCATCTCCTTGCTGTATTTCGTTTCTTCTTATCTTCACTCAGTGGCTCACTTCAAGGTGTCCTGGAGTGAAATCCTATTCAGGAAAGGAGCTGCGACAGATGAGTCTGACACTACTGCTGAATTATTGATTGATCTATTACATCACATACATTTAACAACCCAGAGGATCCACAGCTACACACACAGGTCGACAGGCCCAAAAAAACTCCACATCCACACAGCCTAATTTTACAGCAAACTACTGCGACTATAATCTTTCTCTGCTTCAACTTTTCACCTTCTATTTTCCTGCAGAGCTCTGAGCAACTGTTCTTTGCTTTCATCTTTGCAAGAGTCCTGCAGAAAAGCTGCAAACCGCTTAAAGGAGGGAGTATGAGGCAGTGTAGTGGTCCTGTTCAATAATTACAGCAAATATGTGATCGATGAAGGTCAAATCATCTCGAATTTCAAGGCATTTGGTAATTTGGTTTGAAGATGCGTATCAGTGGAGCAAGCTAAATTTGATTTCAAACACAGCAAATGTGCGACGAACTGGGTGAGTGAAACCCAGAGCAGCGAGGAAGGGAAACCTGGAAATGGAAGACGGCAGAAACATTATCTAATAGAAGAACCAAGACGACTATTAAAGGGATAAAATGTCAAACGTATAGGAACATTTTGCATGTGAATAAGGATTTTTCTATTCTTTCCATCATCCCTTGCTCTGTGATCTCCTCTCCTCTCCAGCACCCCTCCCTTCATACCCACAATGCTCTTGTCCTCAATACATAATGCAGAATATCTCATTCTTCCCCCTGCTGAGGCATTGTACATCCCGTAGCATAACTCAGTGTGTGTTCGAAACTGGGCTGAGCCTCTCTGCTGGCTCTCTGTGGTTAGAGTACAATAACATTAATCAACCATTACAGCAGCTCACAAAGCCTTGGATAGCTCATCTTGCTTTTATTTCCAACAATACACGATCAAATGAAGCAGGTGACACCCAGGGATATTGACCAAATATGTCTAAAGATAACACATATGGAGCGAAGCAGACTCTCTTAATGTAAACACACACTAAAATACATAATCCAACTGCAGTTTACTGACCAGTGATGCTCGCCGAAGTCTGCGGCTCATGGGTTTGTCGAAAGGCGGGCTGTTCATGGCAAACTTCTCCAAGTAGCCCTCTGGCAGTCGGATATCAGCAGGGAGAGACAACCGCTTGTTTATGTCCTGAGACAGAAAATAAGAAAGGAATGATAAATACATGCATTTAAATTAAAAGAGTAAACTCTTTTACCTTTGATTTGACAGGATAAATTCCATAATAATAACAATCATCCAATTAAACATTAAAACCAAAACTGTGAAAGCTTGAAATAAATATTCAATAATCATTATATCCATAACAAGGAAGACCGCATTTCATAATTTATCACAGTGTACTTTGCTACAAGTTGTACACCATAGTAATATAAAAAGAATAATAAGAATAGCTATAAATTGCACAGAGTTGCTTTAAAACATTTTCAAGCTATTCAAAACATAATAGAAATATCCTTTATTGTATCTCAGAAAGCTTTAAAATTATTTAATATTCAAAATTTCAAAAGTTTAATCTTTTTTTTAATGTGAACAGGACAAATATAACTGCATATTGCTTTATGTCTATTATTAGTATATATATAGTATTATATACTATTATAGTATATAAAATCTTAATCACTTAAAAAGAAGTCTTTCTGAAGTAAAGAAAAGAAGCATTTCAATATTCATGGAAAAGAAAATGCACCCCAAGGACTGCAACTCACCACAAAAACAAAGTAGTAATATTCAGCAGATACAGCAGATCACAAGTATTAGAGAAGAAATAATGACAATAATATCTTTAAAGGGATAAGAGACAAAGAGTATTTTTTAAAAAAGTTAACTTAGATTTTTAATTTTATCCAAACAGCAAGAAGTCACAGGATCTGATGTAGCCCAGAGTAGTATGGATTACCTGTAAATACTCTGGCTGCTTAACAGTCCTGCTTCTGGACGACTGACAGAAAATATTTAATATATTATGTAACCGTATTAAGACAAAGGAGATGATGCACACTTGTGCTTTTCAAATCCATCATGTTTTTTTTTTTTTTTTTTACAAAAACCCAGAAGACAAATTTCTAATTGCAAACTTTAGATGAGAAATCTGTCTTGCTACTTTTAGATGTGTGTCTGTTTAAATATACTTTAATTAAAATATTAGCTTATTAGCAGATCTCTGTACAACTTGACTAGATGTGCTGTTCAACAATTTGATTTAGCTGTGATGGACAAGAAAGAAAATCTAAAAGTTACAGGACTGCACATCTCACGTAATGGAGTTTCAGATACTGGGTAACTTCAAAAAGTAATTAAAAAAAACAAAACAAAACACTGTTTTTAATGCTGAAGAAAGCCTACTATTCAGAACAATAAATATAATTGTGATAAAACACACCCATCAGACTTTAATTGGTCAATCATAATTTTCAGTTTTCTGTCAGGCTAACCTGCAGATTCCACTTTTGGACTATTCAGATTTTTTTCCAAGGGATATAAAGTATGAAAGAAGAAAAAATGCTGCAGGTGACGAGTTAATACTTGCAACCCAACAGAAAGTTTAAAAATTCCAATATCTCATGTTGAGTAACCTCAAAACAGTGCATTAAAGTTGTGATGTATTTATAAACCAATAATAGTGCCAGTTACCAGTTTTTGTGTTTCTGTTCTTCATTCCTATAAAAAAAAAAGATTAACAATTTTGATCTCAGATCGATAATTTGTTTTGTTGTTGTTTAACAAATAGTAATCACTGCAGCACTTAACTATTTTACCTAAAGGTAAATTATATTGTTGTATACTATAATTAAATTTAGATGCTAACATTTTTTAACCTAGTTTTTAGTCATTATAGAAATGCTCTTGCATGCAGCTTACTCTAAAACGACTGAAACAACTCGTCATTCCCTACAATAAATTGCCACTTATACAGTATGTTATCCATGTAAAACATATTCATCAGTGCCAGTCATAATTTGTTTCCATGGCAGCTGAAGCTGATTGGCCAAGACCCAACACCCCCACAGTGTGACTTCTTGATGTGAGCGTTCAAAATAATCTGTGTAAATTTACATGAGAACATTTTCTTCAGACTACATCAGTGTTTGCGTATCTTTTGGGATAAAATAATAATAATAATAATAATAATAATAATAATAATAATAATAATAATAATAATAATAATAGATGTATTTCAGTGCTGGTAGAAGTTTTATCTGAGATTAAGTTGCATCAACCAGATTAACAGAAGGCATCTCAACAACACAGACGCATAACAAACATGTAATGGCGTTGCTGATGCTTTAGCAAATGGTTAATTATTTCAAGCAATAAAAAAACAACAAGAAAAAAGAGATGGTAAATATGCTTTTGAACTTCAACAAATATTTGAATGAAAAACAGGAATAGAAATATATTACAATGTCTTTAATAATAAGAGAAGCCTTCATTCATGTGCCCTGTTTGAGGGGAAAAAATGGTATGAGTCACAAGTTCACAAAGGCACTGGGACCCATACACGCTCATTCACTACTACAGATTCAATAAATCCCCCCACACCCACACACACACACACAAATACACACGTGCATTACCCATACTCACAATGCAGATCAGCTCTAGTAGCTCCCTCATTGTCCTCCTCAAATGTGTTTTTCAATGCACTTACACACACATGCGCTTTCAACAATGTATATGTCTGTGACCTAATACATGACTGCACACACAGGGAGACAGAGAGAGAGAGATGAGAGAGAGAGAGAGAGAGAGAGAGAGAGAGAGAGAGAGAGAGAGAGAGAGAGAGAGAGAGAGAGAGAGAGAGAAACAGAGAGAGTGGGCTGGCACTGTGGTGGTCGTGCCATCCACATGCTCAAAAAAAGGAGGAGGGGAAGGAGGAGCAGAGGAATGGACAGATTCCTGAGGGGGAAAAGGCAGATGGGGGGAAGGGGTGAATAAAGGAGGGATGATGGATATGGAGAGAAAGCACTGCTTTTATCTTTCTTTGCCCTTCATTTCTCCATCAGGGTACTTTAGCATCCTCAGATGCATAACCATACCTCTGCCTGTCTTCCTTATAGCAAGAAATATTTCACCCAGCATGTTTTGCTCCCACACTATCCCCTCCACCCCCCATCGTCTTCCTGCCTCTCCTCGTGGTAAACATGCTCTAAATTAGTCCTTTCCACTGCTTCCAGCAGTAAGAAACTGGGCATCCAGAGGCATTTCCAGTTATACTGCTGTGCTCATCAGTCTGTAGCTCCTTTGTAAAGATGCAGACTGACTATAGCTTGAGGGAAGTGCTACATTCAAAACAAGGCTCTGAACAGAAACCTTAGCTGAGTGTGGTTAGCACAGGTACAGTTACATACAAAAGCAATGAAAGCAATGCTAAATGGAAAATCTGTTTCCGAGATTTGTCTTTGTTCAGAGTACACGCCAACAGTGGACAGAAAAGTTGTAAATTATGATAATTTGATGAAATTAATTAATAAGTCATTTTGTCAATGCCCTTGGCATCTGTGAGATACACACAAGGTGTCTTGTGACATTTGTTCCCCCTGCAGCAGCTGCAACAAGTGTTAAATGCCAACAGCGAATGCTGCAAATACTCTGCAGTTTACTGGTGATAAAAGCAACAGGCTTCTCTGATAATTCAGCTGTAAGAGTCTAGTGTAAAGTCTTAAGACTCTACACCACTTAAATTGGCTGGAGAAATTAATCTGAGGACTTTTACTGGAGACAGAAGCCTAAATAATCTGGAAAGCTAATGGTACAAACTTGTACTAACAACATTTTTCGATGCTAAAGTTTTTATTGAAGGCAGAAGGCTCAGTTTGTTAAGTTTGGTAAAACGTGATGTGGGTAATGACTAAAAGAATAAGCATTGGACAGTAATATTAGACAATACTTATTAGTCTAAATAATAAAATTGCTCAAAATATAATCACGTTTTTGAGCCAATATTGTAATAACAACTTATCAATATTGTAATAAGTTATGAAGTAGTGGGTCTAACATAAAAATAATCTTTAAAAATTGCAAAGTGGAGGTTTTAGGTTATTCTACACAATTAGGACTGCATGTTTTACATATAGTGGTTTTCTGAGCTGTTATATTACAAATACAGTGATCTGCCTTCTGCAGGAAAAACACCAAAAGGTTGCTGCTTATATTTACTGATTTTAACCACTTAAATCCCAACATATTAATCCTACATTTATGTCAGATAAAGACTATTCAAAATGTCAACTTTGTCACACATTTGTCTTTGTTTTAAAAACAGAAAAAAAACTGTTTTACCTTGTCTGATTTTCAACAGACAGTGTGACGTTGTCTCTGCTCTAAGTATGTCAATGATTAATGACTACTCATAGCAAAGAGATATTAAAAACATTATAAGAGTTGGATAAAAAAATGATATTGGTCGAATAGAGCTTTACGAAACCTAAAATAAGAAATAATCTATAAAACTCTGATCTGGCTATTTTCCTTTCTTTTCTTTCTTATTTATTAGTTCACCACTTCCCTTTGATCACTGGTTTTATTTTTAAAAAACTGTTGACACTAAAACTGCTTGGTTAGGTTCAAGGACCAAACCTACCAGAAATGTCTGCCACCTAAATAAAACAACTCTGGATCCCAATATAACAGCACCAAAACCAGCACTATTTAGATTTATTAGTGTGCCCAATCTATCAAGATAGTTCTACAATCTGATACCCCTTAAAGTTCTGGTACAGAGTGTAATGGATGGTGGTGGAGAGAAGATCTCCCCACAGCCTCTGGTGTCAAATCTCAAATGATTAATATTTCCAGGTGTTCTCTCCTCTGAGCCAGATCCTCAGAGCAGTCTGTCAGGTGTAAAAGCCTTAGTGTATTTGTGCCTCTGAGCTTCATGCACCTCATTAGATATGCGCCGATGATGATTGTTCCTCATGCGAACCCTCACTGGACTCTGAACCTCGTCAGAGGATGTCCCAGATGCTTGATCACTTTCACCATCTGAACCCATCTTCACGTTTTCATGGACAATACCTGCAACACACAAACACAGGCAAAGTCACTCTTTGGTTCAGGAACAACCAAAACATACTTAAAATAAATTTTGTAAACTTACACAGACTTATTTGTTGATTTACTAATTAAAACGAGCCATTGTCCTATATAGTTGTAGTGATCCAGTGTCTTACAAAATTGTTCATTTTTATTGCTTTTTGATTTTCACATTACAAATGCTAACTTTAATGTACTTTATTGGGATTTCATGTAACACCAAGTAGCATATTATTCGTCAATGTCCCCACTGGGGATTAATAAAGTATATCCATTCATCCATTCATTAAGTCATTGTGATGACATACAGGGTATTTAAATCTAAAACAAACAGATGCAACACTTTGCCATTTTTTGTTTTGAAAATAATATTTTTCTTGCCTTGGTCAATCACAAAGTAGGTAATTGACCTACTTTGTGTTGGTCAATCACATAAAAGTCCTAAAAAATACTTTCAGGTATGTCACTGAAACACAACAGAGTGTGAAAAGGTTTCTGGGGTATGAATACTTTAACAAGGCTCTGAATCCTTGTTAGATTCCCTGTTCTATGAAAGCCAAAGACAGATCTCCAGATGATTGATGGCACCACCAGTAATGGGAAGGGGTGTAAGCCAAGTGTGTGTAAAATGGCACTCATAAGGTGAGGAGGTCAGAGATCAATCTAACTGCATGGAACAGGTCTCCCATCCCACCCCCAACACCTTCATCTGGCCTAGAATGCATCTGATTAATGAGTCATGGAGCAGCTGACAAGACCGCCTCCATCATGTCGGTGTGTTTGAGAGGTAAAAGTGGGAGAAGGGACAAAACAGTCTCAACTTGCTGTCACGGAGACTCTGGGTCATGAACAGCACATAACACGTGTTTGAACCTTGGTGCTTGTGTTCACGTTTTCAACGAGTTTATTCAAAGAAAGGTAATCGGCCATAAACTGCACTGTTTACCCTTGATACAGCCAGTCAGCTTGAGATAAGACATTCAGACAGAGATTAGGAGGTTAGAGGGAGAATGAACATGGAGGAAAGGAATGATTAGAATGGAAGAAAGATAACTTCCTTGACTGACTGTGACACATCAGCCATGGGATTTAAAAACTCTGGGCCAGAAAAATGAGACTATTTGTATTAGTATGTTGGGCTGTCAGCTGCACACCAGCTAAGGCTTATTCTGGGTAATTCGTTTGCATCTATTCCTGTAATAAGGATATGAGAAAGACAAGCTCCATACTTTGGAAAATATAGAACAAAGCAAAAATAAGAACAGCAAATAATATTTACTGTTTTTTTTTACTACTCGTTCAATTTTTGTCACTCCATATTATGGAGTTTTAAACATCTCTCTAGCAATAATTTAATTAAGCTAATATAGACCTTAAATTAGATCCTTTATTTATTTTTTTTTTCTATTTGTATGGCTTGAGAATATTCTCAACTCTAGCTGATGTCACCAGAAACATCTTGTCACACTTTTTATATCCTGATACTAAGCATGCCACCTGCCTGGATATGCAAACTAATATAGGCTTATACAAACTGAGCTATTAATTTCAATAATTCTGAGATATATTTTGAGATTTATATAATTTTATATAATATCATAAATTGTCTTTTATTACAATTTATATCTGAAGGATGGATTTGTTTCTCCCAAATTAATTTTTGAAAAACTAAAAACTCAACTAAAAATTGTTTTAGAATAGCAGAAATCTCTCATTACACCATTGTGTAGTAAAAACAGAGAAATCCCTATCCTGTAGAGTCTTATCTGGTCGTATTATGTCCCTATACTACAGTATCACCTCCTTTACCCACCTTTTCTGTAAGTTATGTGCAGTACGGAAGAACCTGAAACCCTCTGTACCTTTGACCCCTTGTTAAAACAGGAAGAAGTCATCTAATTAAAAAGTGTCTTGGCTACAAAAACAACAGACAGTTAAGGCTTGGTTGGCATTACATTTCTTAAAATAATATTTATCTGGGTGGAAAAAAGGTTGGCAACAATCTGGAAGTATCTGTGTGTGTAGCTTTAAAATGAACTGACTGCAATACTGGCAAGAAAGAAGAAAACCTGGCTAGTTAATTATTAAAGATCTCTTGTCAGGCTATAAGCCTTATACTAATAAGAGAAAAATAACAGAACAACTAACACTCTAATTTGCTTTACCTCTAAAATATAAATGTATCTGATACTATTTCCATATAGTTGATTTTAAAAAGAGAACAGCTGCTAACACACTCACTTGTGTGCTATTGTGAATAGGTTTAATACTTCCATATCTAACTTGTTAAAGCTTTAAAAATTGTTAAAGAACTAAATTGATGCAGTTATCTGATAGCAGTAGTAAATGCTGTAGTATGTTTAATTCTTAAATTAAATAAATCAGGTTAT
The DNA here is from genome assembly GCA_033032245.1 of Poecilia picta. Taxonomy (NCBI): domain Eukaryota; kingdom Metazoa; phylum Chordata; class Actinopteri; order Cyprinodontiformes; family Poeciliidae; genus Poecilia; species Poecilia picta. The sequence continues at coordinate 16,067,629 of CM065359.1, read as the reverse complement.
ATAATAAGTTAAGGTTATTTTGTAAGACTTTTCTTAAAACATCTAAAATATTATAAGGAGAGCAAGGAAATTATTTTAGCATTTATCATGTTAAATGCCTAAGTTGACAAAAGGGAAACATGACAAATAGTAAACATACCCATATGTGTAAATTTTGGTTGTTTTCAAAGGTGTAATCACATCACACTTATGATGTAAGAATACAGGTAATAACAATAATGAAGGTCAGACCACGGAGCAGCCAGTTGTCACATAATCAAGAATTAACTTTCACAACCCAGATGGTGAAACCTTAAACTGGAGGTAACTGATATCAGAGTGAAGGGAAACTGATCCTGGGCATCTACAAATGAACAGACGCTGACACAATTCCACAAGGTTGTGACAAGTGAGTATTGAAATACTACAAGTGTAACACAGAAAGCCCTTTTAGAGGGCCCTGATCTTGCTTGTTTGCATATACAGTCAAGTAGATGAGGGTGAATGAGATAAGAGGACATGTGGTGGGAGGAAATTTCCATCACTATGCAAACCAAACCCAACAATCAGCCCAAGGTCGTTTCAAATTCAACACAAAGCACAAATGTCACACACTTCTTGTTCCACCAAGTAGTCTTTCTATCTCCTGAAGCTCTCCTTTATCCTGTTCCTCTGAAGACAAAGAGCAGACAGTAAATGTCACAAGTTGCCCCTGTGTCCCTGCATGCAGACCGGTTGGCCTAGTTAGGGTTGCTGACTAAATGCTGGAAGAGTGAGCGGGATACTTTCGGGACAATCTCTTACCCAGGTCTGCATGTGCTCCAGGAAGCTGGAATTCTATTTAGAGCACACAGAAAAAGTGTACTTCAAAAGGAGGATGCAAAAACCAGTGAGGAGTAGCCTCAAACTGTGAAGAAAGTCCAAGATTTACTTCAAAGACTAAGTTAGCAGGCTCATAACTCCTGTTATGAGCCTGCTAACCCGCTTCTGTTTAACTCAGTATTTTTACTTACTGCTCTTACAAGCTAAACTATAAAAAAACTTTTAAAAGACAACTCCTTCTTTATGGTATCCCTCGGGACCAGGTTGCCAGGGGGTAAATTTTATGTTTGTGCAGCCTTGCAAGCCAATAAACCTGAGAAACTACTTGCATAAACTAACTTCTTTGCAGAATGTAGTGTATATACTGTATATATATATATATACGTATATATATATATATATATATATATATATATATATATATATATATATATATATATATATATACAGTATATATATATATATATATATACTGTATGTAGTATATAGAATGTAGTATTGAATACTACAATGTAGTACATTGTAATACTACAATGTAGAATGTAGTATTGCTCTGTCTTATATATATATATATATATATATATATATATATATGTATATATATATATATATATATATATATACAGTATATATATATACTATTTTATGTACCCACCAGTAAAATTTGTATAAAAGCTTCCAGTGTGGATGCAACCAAAAGTCATCTTCAAGTTTGGATGGATGAAAAGTAATATTTTACTTGTAAAATATTTGCAGCCAGCATTTTTACCAATATTTGAAAGATGCATACAGTTCCAATACATTCTCAGATGTTGCTTTGGATTGATGGATATTCAGGATCAGGGTGCAGATGAGCTGCTGGGTGAAGATAGACTTACCAATCCGGTTTCCTGGTGGGCGGCACGAATCCAGCATTCGAAGCATACGGAACGGCGACAGCCTCAGAGGGGCGTCTCTCTCCCCCATCCTCATCCCCTCTGCCATTTTAACCTCTCCCACCTTGGAGTCTCCCACCCTAGGAGCAGGTCCAGAACACCCTTGGGGATTGTCTGACATATTCGTTCTTGAAGAAGAGTCACGGCACTAACATTTGAATATCTTCAAATGTTCAGAAATGCATTTCACGCAGTGCAAAAACTAAATCCAGGGCCTCTCAAGGAACTGAGGTCACTTCAGATGAGGTTTTAGTCAATAAATCCAGGTGGGAGTCTTCTTTTAGAAGCTGTGGACCATTAAAGGTCCAGACTTTCCGTCTGACAAAAATCCAGTCTACTGTATTGCCACAGGAGCTCCAAGCAGAGGTCTTAAGATTGTGAGGACAGTGCAGGCGCACTAATCACAGCAACAACTCCCTTAGCTGCAACTCCACTTCAACCTTCTGTCTCCCTTTCAGGGTGTTTTTCTGTAGACTCACTCTCCCTTCATTTCTCTTGCTTTCTCTCCTCTTTCTCTCTGCAGTCACACTCCTCCTGCTGACTAAGGAAGGTCAAACAGCGTGCAGGTAGGTAAAACGCTGCAGAGATTGCCCAGTGCATGCGATGTCTCAGAATAACAGGTGCTCTGTCTTCATTTGTATCTTCATGACACAAGCAAGCAAACACGTGCAGAGATTCACAACACATTTATCTTACCCCTCCCAGGGAAGACAACAGTTTCATCTGTCACATGCTCAACTATTTGACCTCATCGGCTACCAGATCCTCTGTATCCCTTCGTACTTTTCCTTTCCCGTGACGTCCCAATTCCTCTTGTCCTTGTTTTAGTTTTTCTCTCTCTCTCTCTCTCTTTCTCTTGTTGTGTCAGTTGTTTTTTCTCATGTCCTCTGCGGTCCGACTGTTGTTCTGCACACCACTCTATCCAGGCTGTTATGCTGCTTTCTCCCTTCCACTTCCCTCTCTCGATCACTCCCTCCTTGCCTGTGGCGCTCCTATCAGTGCTTCAGTCCTCTCCCTGCCTCCCTTCACCTTGCCATTACTCCCCTCCCTCTCATGTGATAGCAGTCGCTTTCTCTCCGCCTCCTCTTGTTACCATCTCTCCCTCGCTCACGCCGAGATCGGAGATGGTATTGAAGATCGGTGCTGTCTTTCGAGTCATGAGCTGATGACAACGTTTTCTGCATGATCAGCCTTTTTCTCAATCCCATCCTAGTTCCCCTCCTCTCTCTCATGTTCACTGGCTCTCTACTCACTGGCTCCTTGCTCTTATCACTCTCTATGGATAAAATTAAACCCTGAGGCTTTTTGATAAATGCCTCTGGCATCTTAGCAGCTTTTCCACTTTTTCTGTCTGTCCTTCTTCATGGGCGTCACACAGTCCAGTATTTTGGCACCAAGTATCACAGCTCATCTCTTCAACATGTCTTACCTCACATGCAGAAAATGTTCCCACCTAAAAAGACATATCACCTACGTGACTGTTTGACTCTAGCTTGCAGATAACAGAATTCTAGGGCATTATCAGGAAAACCTGTAATACTACTGCTGAATACAAAGACAATAGACAATCTTGGCAAGTAAATATGTATTAAGGTTTATCAAGGGCATAGAAAGTCCTTACAACACAACTGATACACAATGTTGATTCTTGAGATATTACATTAGACAAAATATTGCATAGAAGTAGTGCTTTGAGATCCCAATATTGCAAACACTGACATTGTGATTACAGTTTAGCTTGGTGTGCAGTACTGTACACAAATACAGCATTAAATAGAAGTATGGAAATACATCAGTCAAGGCAACTTTAAATGATTAGCATTGGAGTTGAGTAATCTGAACCTGCAGGTTGTTGTTGTATTGTTTATAATTTTGTCAGAGTGACACATAGACAACAAATGAGTTTTGTGGCCTCATTTGCACAATCAGTTTATAAATTTAATTTGTTTAACTTAAAAAAAACAGTATTTATAAGCTGTGCAAATTATTTTATCTACCAAGTCTATGCTTTTCTAACCCCTTCTTATTCTTTCAATGATGCTTAAAGTGAACATTGTCTTTGTGTCTGTTCAGGAAACAACTCGTATGGGGGTCGATGTTCATTAAATCTTGATAAGTTACAAACCAAAAATAAGTTCAGAAAACTTTGTTTATACCTTTACTGAAAATGCGCTAAAATATGTGACAACCTCAACTATCATCAACCTGTCCTAAAAGAAAGACAAGACATACAGGGGCTCATATATGTCAGTGCATATATGAGTGCACTGACAGTGTATATATGAGTGCACTGACATATATGATACATTTTTACTGAGTAAAGGTCTCAAATAAGGCTGTAAAAGTTTCATAAGTAAGTATTACTTATATGAATCAATTAGGATTCGAAAACTGCAAACGTTATCTGTTATCCAGTTCATGCTGAAAGAACTTTGAATGAATTTGCCGCACAAACTCAAAGTAACCAGTGTTTTCCTCAGCTTTATGGAGCAAACCTCTCTGCTTGCCCCACTGCTTGCATTTCCCTAAACGCGTTCATTTGTTTAGCATCTTTGTGTAAGAAGTGTGAGAATCGATTTCTTAATGAAAACAATTATTGATGCAAAATTGACTAAATAGTATATTACTGATCTTTTCTCACTGAAAATAGTTTTAATATGTTTTATTTGTCAAAAAAAATTAAATGTTTGATTTAGAAGGTCTTTCTGAAGGAAGTGTTTCATTTTCAATGATTGTCAGGTGTGTGTGGATTGTGGGGGACACTTATACTTACACAGGGGTCTACCATTAAGTTGGCTGTGAGGCGAGTGTTTACACATTTATCTGTTTTGGGAGTAGGGATCAAAACAACAGCTTCACACCTAAGGAAAGGATCTCACTAAACTTTGTAGGTGTGTAATTGAGTCTTTAAAGGTAAATATTAAAGGTGGATATGATTTAGCCCGTTGGTGTAGAGAGCTTCTATAATAATAAGTGTTGATGACTAAATACTCATGGGTGCCAGGTTGCCGGCGGTAATCTCCTCTTTTTCAGATTGTCATGCATATGTCCCTCCAGGTTTTCTTTGCAAGAAGGTTCCTCGATACAGCAGAAGATAACGCCTTAAAGAAGTATTTAGACAAAGTGGGACGTCTTGGATGGATACTTCATCTAAATGTCAACAAGATAAAGTCATAAAAGGCCATCTTTCCTTATAATAATTAACACTATAAAGAGCTGATCCACAAGCTGGTGATAGATAAAGCCTCACATCCTCCTTCACGTCGGTTTTCAGGCTGTCTTGTAAACATTAACTAAGAAAACACTCTCATTCAGAGGCTCCCACACCCTACTTGTCAATAATGATAAACCTAATAACCATCCATTTGCAGCTGATATCGGTTTGTTTATTGTAAATACGTTGGCTAATTCAAGTATTTCCTAAAATAACAGACGAATAAGATGTTAAAAATGTCTGCATGTGGAAGGGAGACTAAAAGAGTATTTGTAAGAAATTTAAGCATTTTGGTGTTTACTTGTTCGAAAATCTGCATGTTGTGTTTCAGTAGTCACCCTTTTTCTTATACTAGAGCTCGGGTAGCTTACAGTGTGCTGCAAATAAAGTGATGGTTTCCAAAGATGAATCCTTTAGCTTCAGGCTGGATAAAACATCAAGGATAAAAAGCTCTCCACTCAGCCCTTCACCCAGCACTGTTTTCACGTCGCTTTACGTTCACAGACACAATGTCAGACTCGAAACAATTTCCCCTTGATCTGCAACCGTCCCACACCACTTTTTGCTCCCACATAGGCCTCATTCACCATCATAATGGCACCTTCTTTTAAACATTTCTACAGTCAAATTATTTCACATAAAACAGTGTTGTCACATTTTCTTTCTAAAAATAACATATAATGCAGCCCGTCTCTACACTAAGTCGGCAATAACAATCAAAGTGCATTTTTTGTCCCTGAGGAATATGCATAAAAGAGAACCATACGCACAAGCCTAGGAGGGGTTGGGAGATTTTTAGTCTCCAGTAATTACCTCTAAAGCTCTTCTCTGCATCTAAGGAATCTTATTATTCAATTACTGGGACTCGAGTGCCTCCCGTAAGCTTCTAGCTCTGTTTACGTTGATCCCCAATATCCCAAACCCCCAAAGAACACATTTGCACATTCGGCTTTGGAAATTACCAGCATTCATTAGCAACGTCTCGGTTAAGCCTTAAGCGAGCTTACAACACCAATCACAAAAAAAAAGGAGTCCGCCCCATTGTTCTTATCAAGTCCAATCCAAGAACCCGTAAATGGATAGCAGGGAGCACAGCGTATGAGGGAAAGGTTTCCAGCTATTATTGCAGTATTAATGTGCTACATCTAATCCCTTACACTGATGAGGTCTCTGAACGTGTGCAAATTGCAGGGGGGAAAAAATCTTTTATCTTCGCATTTAATATTTAAATTCAGTATCTTATCTACAAAGAGAGAAAGAGAGGAAAGGGGGAGCAAAGGAGAGGAGACATCTGTGACATTATCAAAAATAGCAGCTTGCGACGCGTTTGGAGACGAGTCGGCAGCTTTTAGCAGAGTTGTTCTCTCTGCGAAACCGACAGGATGGCCGACTAATCCTCAACAGTGTAACTACAGATTTTCACACAAATACAAAGGCAGAGATGAGGCTGAAAACTGCATCGCTAATCGTTCCTCGCTGCATGTGTGGGTGTCGCCCTATTTAGCAACAGATTAATGCAAACCTGTGAGCTGGGCACACACTTCTAAAGAACAGAATTACCACGAAATGCCATGTTATTTATCGGCCTGTCTGTCCATACAGCCATGGTAAAAAAAAGACAAATTACAATCTCTTTCAGTTCTAAGGCTTTATAACTGCTCGTATCCAGTCTTAAAAATGAATACCTCGATATGAGTTGACCTTTTACATTGTAATTTATACTGTAACAAGAATTCAGAAATTGCACATAAAAAGCTAATCAAACCCAATGATTTGATCAATTTTCAAGCAAGTTGTAGAAGTAATATCTTATGGTTCTTGTGTCACAGTATTTGAATAGTTTTTTACAAGCTTGCTTCAGTCTATTAAAGTTTACAGGCCATTATTTTTATGCTGTACTTCATAGTTTCTGCCAAAGCATTTACAGCAAGTTGCGGTCTGAACTTCCACCAGGCCTCTAACGCTCATCCATCCATTTATTTTTCAGTGATTCTGTTCAGGGTTGGTTTTTTGTCTGATTGAACACTGCCTCAAATTTGACTCTGCAGCTGCTAGTCTTGATTTGAAGGAACTCAGTGTTTTGACTGTTTTGCAGTTTTCTGGAAGTTTGTTCCAAATCGGTGATGCATAAAAACTATGTGCTGCTTCTCCATGTTCTGGGTCTGGAAATGCAGAGTAGACTGGAACTAGAAGACCTTAGTGATCTGGAAGGTTGATACAACGACAACACTATAATGTATTTTGGTGCTAAAAAACTATTTGGGTGATTAAAACTAAGGGATCTAAGATCTGTGTTTCTGCTGGTAATTCTTCAAAACATTGCAAACCTGTATTTCTTTTTCAGTAAGGAGGTCTAACAAACTATTTCTACATGATTTTTTTGGTGAAAATACTATAATTTTTCTGGTCTCAAATTTCCATCAGCACAAGACCGGATGGATGGATGCTTGTTAACAAGCATACTTGTTAGAATTTCAAATATGTATCATGTAGGCAATAAGACAGGAAATAAGACATGTCTCTACTTTAATTCTGTTTCATTTCTGCACTTGACTTAAATTTAAAATTTTTCCAGTGAAATAGGAGCTGTGTTTACGCCGAACAAGCTAAGTGAGGCCTGTGGAGGCTGAGATGTAGTTTCTGCATATTTGGATGAGATTTTAGTTCGTTTTGAACAGGCTGACCTTAGAGTAAAGCTGCTGAAACCACTACTTTGAGGAAGATTAGCAGCTGTTCTCTGTATTTTCCACTTGTGAATGATTGCTTTCCATGTGACGGACTAAGAAATGACCTTATAAAAATCGCTATTAGTGTGTTTATAGGGATGTTTATAAAGAAAAAAAGCCACAGCTCTATCTCTAAGATCCCTGTTTATGTCTTTTCTCCTATGAGTTATATTACCTAATGCTCCAGACCTGAAAACTGCCAAAACTTCAGCAATAATAGAGATAATCAGATTTGGAGACAATCACTGAATCATGCGCCTTTGATTAGCGCCACCTGGGTGCAGCCAATCCTCTTAATTATTATGAAAGTAGAGTGTAGTGAGGTTATATTCATATAATTTTAAGACATGACAAGGACCAATTACTATTTTAACCATGCTAGAACACGAACACAACAGAAGTAAAGGAAATTGTGCTCTCTTTTTACCTTGACTCAAAAAGAGAATACAGAGGGCGGGTAAACTGATGATGGAGAAAGTGAGAGACAGAGAAGTGGTGGGTTATCTCCTTAGAGCAGCAGGACAGAGAGATTGCATCAAGCCGCTCAATTAAAGGATGCAACGTGCTCTGACTGTCGAATGGCATGCAGTGAGTCAGCAAGACCAACCAGTTGGCAACACACACCCACAGAGAGTCCCTCATAACATTTCAAGCTACACCTTATCAAGATTTTAATAATAGAGCGGCATCTATTCTAGGTTCTGAGTCACGAACGGGGCCTTTTGGGGATCTTCAGAGCTCAGAAGCAGATGTGTAGTTCAAAGTCACTTCACCAAACCAATAATCTGTGGGGCTCTGGCTTATACTTTCTGTTTTGCTTGAGGGTTAGACTACACATTAGTTTGCTCACCAGAACAGACAGACCTAAGCCATCCATCGTAAAAGATATCTTGATCAGCTAATGTGCAGTTCCCTGCAAAATATTTGAACCCCTTGAAATGTAATTTTTCCACTCTTATCATTTTAGAAACATTAATTTCAATATATATTACTTTAATTTTAATTCAACAGATTTACAGAAAGCAGAATGTACATAATATATGGTTTTCAAAATCTTTTATAAATTAAAACTTGAAATGTGTGGATCAGATTTCTATTCAGTCCCTCTAGTCATTACATTGTGGACGTCAAAGCAGCCAGTCTTCATGTTTCTAAAAACTTTTAATCTTCGACACGCTGACGGTTTTGTCCATTCTTCTTCAGAAAACTCCTCAAGCTCGGTCATACTGGATGGAGAGCAGCTATGAATGTCAATTTTTTGAGTCTTGATAAACATCCCTAATTAGATCTGGTCTGCATGCTAACTGAGTGATCAGATAAATATGGTTTGATCGAAGTCACTATGTTTAGGGTCCTGCTTAAAGGCAAACCTCCAGCCCAGTCATCATCTACTTTTATTAGTGTACCCTGTCCTACAGCTCCTGACATAGGCCATCCAGCCAAACAGAAATGAGATTACAGGGATCCATAAAGCCTAATGCAACATTATATAATGTAGACAGAAAGAATGCAGACAATATTTGTGGCTTAAGTATAAGCATGAATTTGTTTTTGTGCACGTTAGATTACGGTTATGTCTCTCCACATAATAAATAATATTTGCAGAAAAGTCAAACTCTGTCACAAGCACATTGATCTATTCCGGCATCAAAAGAAAAGAAACTTAGACCAGAGTGTCAGTTTTCCACCCACAGGTGGCAGCAACATCCAAAATTAAACACATGGATCAGCCGCAACAATAAAAGTTTGAAGGTTAAAGAAAACAGGAACGTTTATTCTCATTATATGTTCTGCAGGGATTCTTTGGCATCACATTTAGACAAGGTTACATTGTCAAATCTTAACCAATTCTCAATAAATATAAACACACTAAGCAATACAGAAAGGGAAAGTGCTGAAAACTGTGCTGTTTTAGATGTCAACATGACAGGAGGAAGATGTTGAAGTCACTCATTTTTACTATTTTTAGATTCAAATAGTAAAAATTAAACTGAATGTAAAAGCTTTTGATTGGGTTTTAACTACAATAGATTAAAAGAGTCTTATAACAAAACATGAATCAAAAGTGGAAAATGACACAATCTCAAACTGAGACTGAACATGCTTCTTTTAATAAGAAAACTGCCATAAAATATTATCTTATAAATAACGTGAGTTTGCAAATGAAAGCAACAGTTTTGATTCTGTAGTTAAAGTTATCTGATTAGTTTTGAATCTAACCATTTCAGATAACACATTGAGTGAAGTGACCACAGCAGGTATGCACATTAAAAATTATTATTCTATCAGATCATATGAATACAACTATACTTACTGTAAAGATAAATTACAGATTTGCTAAAGTTATGTGTAACTGAGTCTATTTTAATATTTGCATAATAACACAAAATTTGAACCATGGCAAAGGTTGTTTACCGCAGAGGTTCCCAAAATTAGGGTTGCAACTACGTAACAGGCAGCACACTCTTCAAAATAAAATGTTATAGGAAAAATACTCAAAGAAACTAAACACTGATTTTTAAAAGCTACAGTATACACGTAATTAACTTACATAAATCCATTGGCTGTTGATGCTGTTTGTGTTGTCATTACTCTGTTTAATTCACCATGTATGATAGCATGTTATTTTGTTGTTTAGAAGCTGAATAATTTGGAAGCCCCTCATATAAGAAACCATTTTAATTAAGGAAGCATGTGATATCTCCAAGAAGGACAATGCTGATTCTGAAAACCCTGAGAACCTTACTATGCTTGGAAATGAAGCAACACCACAGCAAATAGAACAAATGTCAAATTTGGTCCAAGCAAAGGGAGACAGTATGCAATCCTATCAGCATGAAAAGAAGCCAACTTAATTATACTGAAAGATTCCTCGGACTTTGGAATATTTACTAACACAGCAGAGTTTGATATATTTTCTTATCTCAGTTAGATTCAGGTATGGCAAAAATGCCAACAAAAGAAACCTTTAAGGGGTCAAATAGACGTTTTCTTGGCTCTGTACAACTAACCTAACGTGTATTTACATGTGTGTGTGATTATACCCAGAGATCCAGTCCTGTGCAGGCTCAGTAAGGCTCTTTCCCTCTCCAGCCCTCCACCTGGTTCTCTGCGCAAGGCGGTGCGGCCCAGATGACCGGCATATTGACGCAGGAAGGAGGGAGCACTATGAGAGGCAGGAGGGTGTGCTGAGCACACCACGGGCACTGAGATACACAACACACAAGGGCAGGCATGGAAAGAGACACAAAAGGAAAGAGAATGGAGAAGAGGAGAAAAAAGACCGAAAAGATTCAAAAAATAGTACAGGCAGAGAGGACCAAAATACAGGACACATGAAAACAATTGGGAATAGAAAATGGGAGGGAAAAGAGAGAGGAAAAAAGAGATGACACAAAGTAACACTGAGACCAAACACAGAGTCAAGCCGAATACGGAACACACAGGAAGAGTACAACATGGAGCAGTAAGAGGTAAAAAGGCAAAGAACATGTCCGGTTGCTGTGTTCAGGTTAGAAAATGAAGCAGCAGTGGCACATAGCAATTTGAATGTGAAATGAAAAAGTGTGAGGCATGCAAACCGGAAAACACGTTGAGTCACAAGTGATGCGGACAGCTGACAAAAGCAAGACATGCAGAAAGAAAATCAACACAGGGCCTGAAGAAAGCAAGCCAGAAAAAAAGCGAAGCATGACAGATTTTTAACCTTAATGTGTAACTTAATGTATTTTTTTCTTGGAAAGCAAAACCCTAACGATAACACTAAGAATGTATGTTTTATCATTTACACATCATACTAATAAGCATTAACACATTTGTTTGTGAAAAAGGAGGATCTCCAAAGGACAGATAATTACTTCAAATAGAATTAAAATGCCAGTGTGATTATGAAGGAAAAAATATGTTTCTTTATAAAATTCTCTTCCTCCATGAAATTTTTTTTTTTTACCAGTTTTGCAAAGATGCAGAGATGAAAACATGTGGGAGTTTGACATGTGGGCAGGGAGGTCTCACAGTGCAGCAAACGGCCATAAGAAGACGGTGATGTAGAGTAGCTGTTAAAGTTTAATGCCCCTTCTTTTCTCATCCTCTACATTACTTCCTCTAGCCTCTTTGCACTTGCCGCCCGTGCTCTCTGAAAATGGACTGACACAGCTTGAGCTATTAAAGGCATTAAAGCTATTAAAAGCTATTAAAGGCATTGAGAGGCATCTAAAAATGTAAAGATGGAAGCAAAAGCAGAGGATTGCATTGACTAAAAACAATAATAGGGGGATAGATCCTGCAGCGGTGGAGCTGGAAATCAAGATTTTTGCTTCTGACATAAAAATAAAAAATTATCACAGCACAATGCAGCTACAGTATAGCTTTAAATACCACTTTTCTGGGGGGCATTTACTATATTTTGCCAACATTATGCCCTCCTCTGCAGATTGAAGATTTGATTTTCTGCCTGGTGCCGGAATAGGATGCAAACACTTTACAAAACCAACCTTGAAAGCCTCAGTGTGAGGTCTCACACTTCTACAGAGCAGGAACTGTAATACTTGAAGATGCCCAGCAGATGGCATTCAGAGTTTCAAGCAAACAATACCAGCAAAGACGCTGTGTTTTGTTTTGCTTGAAACTGAAAACACAGAATATGAGGTCACAACACTTTAAAACTTTGTGCTAGTCTGTCTTTTAGCCTGGATGACCCAGATAAACAAGGAAGTTAACTGTGATGAAGCTGATGAAGGTGTGGGTGGTGATGAAGAAGAAGGTTGAAGAAGGTGCTGTAAGAATATTTGCAAGTGTGCAAGCTCGCCTTGTATGACTCTATTCGATACAAGACACAGTTTTGCATTCACACTTTGGGGCAGAAAGCACATACGAGCAACCAAATACATTATTTCAGTGAAATCAAAGTGAAGAACAAAAATAAAATATCTGTTAGCAAAAATAACCAAGGTTACCCTCTCTAGTAAATCTGTGATGATTAAAGCACCATAATTGTAAATAAAAGGCAAAGCACAGACGTACTATCCAATAAAGATTACAGAGCTGCTAGCTGTTAGTTCATGAGGTTATGGAAAACATCCCCCACAGTGCACTCGGGAAAGATTTGAAATATAAAGAAATTATAATAAAATAAAAGTTACTTTTGCTACAGTAGCTTAATCCTTGTAGTTCTCCGACGGTGACCTTTGGAGGTATTTTGAGTTTACCTTGATTTCATACTCAGAAGAATATTAAGTCCTGGATTAGAGTTTTCTATAGACACTTCAATCAACTTAGTTTTGCACCCAATCCAAATTAAAAACTATCTCTATTGCATAAACGTAATCAAGAGAGAGGTTAGGTTTTTGTTCATTTTCTGTGTGGGATTATGATACTGTAATGCAGGATTATTTTTAGTTTGAAGCTTTTTGCACATCTATACTAGGGACACAGAAACTGTGGAGGATGTTGTAACTGATAAAAAAATAATAAAAAAAAAATAAACATACATATTCTTGAAGCAGAGAAAGTGCATGACGTCATACTTATTTTTTTGCTGCTGTCCTCTTTTTTGCAGCATGAGAAGGTCTGTATATAACTTATTAACATAGTTATGTTAATAAGTAGTTCATTATCATTTGTTCAGTGACATTTTTAGGTATTATTTTGGTCTCTAATGGCATGGTTATGGAAATAGTAATGATTTTTGCTTGGCCCTGTACTTCAGCTGATGAATCCTTCAGAGTGATGTATTTAAAGCTGTTTGCTCCACATTCAGTTGTTTTACATGTGCTATATGCTTTGCTGTTGCACCAGATTGACAATGCAGATCACAATAAGGACAAGAAGATGTACATGTCTATAAAGTGGCAGCTATTTTTGCATCAGCTCCTGTTCTCAGCCACTAACACACCATGTGCAGAAGTGTTCAAAGAAGTTTTGTTTTTTTTACTTGAGTTATTATCTTTGTTTAATTCCTTGGAAAACTCCAAGTTCTAATTCAAAGAAGCAGATTTTGACAAAAATCTCAAAGGAGGAATCATGTTTGAAATGTTTTATTTTAATTAAGTAAAAAAAACTTATTTATTATGGATTTATTTATTTCATGGTTACAGATAGCATAAAATATTGAAAAGTGAATTTGCCTACGTAGGCATCTTGTTTCAAGAGTTTCTTCCCATTCTTGCAAAGAAAAGCTTAATCTTTTGTGAGATTTGGTTCTTTGTGCATCTGGCGCTGTTTTAAGCTCTACCAACATACTTTGGTTAAATGCATGTTAGGGTGAATGAGAGAGCAAAAGTCAGTTCTTTACTTTTGTTAAAGTCTCCGGATATGAATGTTTCACCCTGCATTATTAAGAGACGACGTCCTGTGCGTGGTGTGTTAGGGTTGCACTAACCCAAGTTTATTCCTATGTGGAAACGGTTGGTTTGACAGGACCACCAGCCAAGGTTTCCCTCTGTCTTACTGTGACATTTGCCGCTCTTCTCCTGAGTGTCGCGCCAAGACAGCGGGAGAGTTAAGAGACTTTCAGAGAAACATGGCTATTCTGAAATTTTTTTGTAATGTAATTGAATCTTTTTTTCCCTTCACAATAAAATGTTATGTTTTCAAATAAGAGCTAAAAGCATCTTAGTTTATTACTATTTATCAATAGTAATGGTAATTATCTCTATTTTTACGCTGCTCAGTTGGATGTATATTTTTTCATTAAGTCCATCATTGTTTCCAACAGCTTTTTTTCAGTCAATAAGCTAATTTTTTGCTTTTGCTATTTTGAGTCCTTCTTTAAGGTCTTCTGCATGATTTAACTCTGCCTTTGAAAAAGCATGAAGTAAATCACGCTGATATTTTAAAGACTGGAGCTACCCCTAGAAATGATTAACTTGCATTTTTGTTCACTTTAATTATGCAAGGAACAAAGTAGATTATTTTTTGTGATTGCAGTTATCTCCATTCTCTTTGCCATTGGCTGCTTTGAAAAAGTTAAGAGCTCTTCAAAACCTACAGGGTTTGCGTAAACTGTTCCTAACTAATGATGGTTAAAACAAGCTAAATTCCCCTAATAAAAAAAGGCTTGGGTATAATAAAACCTACCATCTCTTTAAATGTGCAAACTTTGGAGTAATGCTTCTCGTTCTATAAAAAGTTTATATTTTGAAAAGAATGTTTCCTCCTTGACTGTGTAACCTGTCCAAATCACTGAATGCCTTTGCAGTGATACAATGTCTATAATGCAGGACTTCTATTGAACACAGCTTTCATTTCGGCATGTTAAGGTAGTGATGTTAACGAAGGTGTTTGTTGATATGATTCTGACAGTACATGTCTCACCGTTGTCCCTGGCTGTGGATGGCTCATCCAGAGCCATCTGCTCTGCCAGTTCAGACAGGGAGTCATCGACAGGTCGAGCACTTCGTAGAGACATGGACAGCCTCCGCTTGATTATCTTCATCCTGTCCATCTTCTCACCTTCACCGCAGGGGCCCTCTGGCCTAAGGAGGAGGAATAAAACAGCATCAACATCACGATTGTCAACGTCTCTCTAATTACACTAGTGAACCTCACCACCTTCATAATTTTTACTGTACAGCAAAACTGCTAGAGTGGCGTCCCCTGCGCATTTTCCAAAGTTCTATGGGCTCCCAATGATTGTGTTTGTTCACACACCGTGAGTTCTCATTGTTATGTGTCCCAAGTGCAAACACTGCAGAATAAAAGACAAAGAATGAGAGACAAACAAACCCAGAGAGGGAGAGAGAACATGAGGGAAAGAGAACAAACAAAAATGTACCCAAAATAAATCATGTAAATGGCTGACTGTGCAGTTCACCAGAGATTTTAGACAACAGAAGCCTTCCCAGATGAGTTGTGATTGACAAGCATAGACATGCACAACTCCCACAACTAGTAGGAGATGGACCACTGCAAACAAACTCTGATATGCTTAAAACTAAAATTAGAGCAAATTAGTATTTATGCAATATAACTGGTCGGTTCTGTGGTAGTAAAGTCTAAGCAAGAGATCCATGGACAACGCCCTAATTAAATCACAAAGTTGGTCTTTACTTATTTACTTATTTCTTATAACTAATAATACACTGAACATGCAGCTGGAAAGTACCCTATTGTTAAAATAATGAGCAGTGGGAGCAAGTTGTTCTTTCAGCTGAGAGATTCACACTTCAGTCCCAGGTGGCACACGACGGTTTAATGTGCAAATTTGCGAGTTTTTATTATGAGTTTTGTTCTAAGTATATATTTATATGTATATATACAGCAGGCCAGCACAACATGTTGTGTACTTTGAACTAGAAGAAAAACTGAAGTGAAGTGCATTAGCATTGAGTCCTATGTTGCAATCATGGCTGCATTTCTTTTGTGGGATGCCCCCTAGCAGGTTTGCCTGTCTATATGCTGGACCTTTTGCTCAGTCTTCTTTGCAAATAGTTGGAACTCATTCAGTTTAAATGGATTTTGGCGTATATGAGCACAGGTTTTCAAGTTTTGCCACAGAATTCCAACAAAATTTGGGTCTGCACTGGGCCGTTCTGTGGAACGTTTGCTCTAAACCACTTCAACTAATCAAAACTTTATTCATAGAGCCCTTTCACACACTAATGTTTTACAGAGGTTAAAATGCGGTACTGATATCTTGCCTGCTTGTTCAGAGTTGCTATCCTGCTGGAAAATGAATTGCTGCTCCAGTCTCAAGTCTTTTATAGCTAGCATGCTTTCCTCCTGAATGACCCTGTATTTACCCCCCCTCCCCCTCCATTTTTGATCTATTTTGCTTTTCAGCTTTTCTCACATAGTGTCCCCTCACTATGATGCTGCTGTGTTTTACATTGAGAATAGTGTGACGTGGCTGTTGTGCAGTGTTAGTTTGGCACCACACAGGGCGCTTTGCATGTAGGTCAACAACTCTTTTAGTCTCATTAGACCAAACCCCTCTCCATTTGTTTGCCATGTTGTATTTCGGCTAGCAGCAAACAGGACTTCATTTGGATTTCATTTGCTTTTTTCTTGCTCTTAAGGTTTATGAAGAACACAACTAATAGCTGTTAATAGTTTCTTCCATTTTACCTGTGACTTTCTGCGGTTCCTTAAAAGTTGCCTTAGCCACTCAGCTGCTTCTCAGCTGCTTCTCTTTTGTCTGCCCAGTTTGAGTGAACAGCCATGTCTTGGCAGGTGTGCAGTAATACTCTTTCCATATTTGACTGTTACTAAGTCAAAATGTGAAAAGTTTGAACCATATGAATAATTGTCAATGTTGATGTACTCTTCTTTGCATCCATGCACTTTGCTGTGGACGGCTTGTTTTTATACTGCATCCTCAAAGTAAAGACAGCAATGGCAGACCGGTTCTGTTTCCCTTCCAGTTCCCGCTCCCTGTATAATCCAAAAAAGGTTCTGGAGCTGATAAGCACACACACGAAAGTACACACAAATACGTTCAGCGCCCACTGCCCTTCACTCTGAATCCATCCTCGGAGGCTTCAACAAAAGCCATTCATCCTTTCAGGCTCTCAGTCTGTCAGGCCTATTAGAAACACACAGCGCTTCGAGGGAACATCCTCACAGAGGACAACTGGCTTTTCTCTGCCAGAAGATGTGCACAGGCAGAGTATTTATTTCTAGCAACATTGTTTCTGCCAGTTCATATGACCGGTTTGGTTTTTCTCACCAAGACATGAAGTTTAAGTCTAGAAGAAAAGAGTGAAAATAGAACAACCCTCTTTTATTTCACATCAACCGTTACTTGGATTATCATGGTACTAAGCTCCATCCCCCGCTGTTTTGCATATTTTCCCAGACTCCATTAAGAAGGAAGCCTCATGCAAACTTGAAGCTATGATTCACAAATTATCAGGAATAATGAGTCACATTATAAGAAACAGCTGGTACCCATGCGTTTCCTATTACCAAGGTAATACATGGAAATGTTATCATCAACGCACAGGGGTGCTCCTGCTCCAGCACGCAGACATGCACACACACACGGACACACACACGCACACACGCACGCATATTAAGTCTTCCTATCTTCACAGGGACTTTGCATTCATTTCTATACCAAAACCTGACTCTTACCTTAAACCTAATCATTACTATGTAATCCTTAACCTGAAAACCTCACTTCTTCTTATGGGGCTTGGGTTTGGGCCCTATAAGGAGCATTTGTAGGAAAAATGGGTCTTACAAACGGCGAAATGCAAACACACACATGCACGCACACACATCATGACAACTAATTTCACAGTCTTAATCTTATCTGCGTTGATATAGCATGAATAGTAATAAGAAACCCATCCACCACTGAGTGATAACACAGAGGAGCACTGCAGATTGCAGTACTAATTGATATGTGGGCAGATATAGCAGTACTGTGCAAAGGTCTTTAGCCCTCGTTTCTTTATTTCTCTCTCCTGAGGAGGAAGCTTTTCAGAAAGAAAGTTTTCTCTGTGCTTTAAAGGTTCAAACGTTTTCTTTGAACTTTAGACACGGTCATTTTCAGATGAATGTTGCTGATTGTTTTCAACCCACCTAAGTCTGATCTATGAATCATTCAGACATAAAAATGGCTAACAAACTTATTAACCAAGTACTGCTTACATTTCAACAAAGAACTTTTTTTTATCATTTCTCCTCAGTAGCAGTCTGTCACTAACAGAAACAACTTTTTCCCCACTTTAAAATGCTACAAGAAAGTCTCACAAACTGGAAACAAGGCAGAAAGAAATCACTTTCCAAACTTTTCTTACTACACAAACATCAGTCGCTTTAAAAAAAAATCCAAAATGATTAAGTCACACAGTGACTTAATCATTTTAACTTAAAGCATTCTTTTAATTTTAACCAAAGGGTTTTTTTGTGTGTGTTTTTTTCACACTGAAAATAATAATAATACTTGAGTGGCCCAGTCAACACCAGAACTGGAAATTGATAGTGAGGGAGATAAATATTAGACTCGGAGGTAAATAAAAAAAATGTCAAGAAACAAGAGGAAACACGCAAAAGCAGCCAGCAATAATAAAGAGGGTTTGATTGTGGCGATGTCAATAAAGTAATTCCAATGATAATTGACAAAGGTATCTAAAGTGTTTCCACCTGACCTTGCAAGATGCTGTAAAATGTAAATGAAAATATATTAATGCTGTTTTTATTTTTTTGAAAACATATAGTCCTTTGTTTCTTTTCAGAGAGGCCTGTCTTAACTCCTATAATAAATAAACTTGTTGGTTGAATGAAAAATAAAGTCAAATGTAAATCTGAAAAAGGCATTAATAATCTTGGCTGTATCTAACATCATAATGCTGCGTTTAATTTACATCAGACATCAAAATCTGAATCTGGGAATTACATCACATTTAAATTTGACAAATGGCAGAAAAACCAGTAAATTTTGCTAGTTGCTAGGATGCTAACTTACAAGTTGATAATGTATTTCTTTCTATTTTTGGTCCTTAAACGCCAAAAGAACATGTCCACCGAGGATGCCACAGTTTCATGGATGCTGTAATAAGACAAATTTTAGAAGAAAGAAAAGTCACATGCAAATATTGAACCATTTTCAGCTTTGATTGCAGCATCGGTTTGCTATGATATTGTTTCAGTGTGTTTCATTTATTCACTTCCAGACCTGAATTAACGTTTAAAGCAAGATCTTGTCGAAATGATGGGCGAGCTAAACAACAATGCTAAGAGCTGGACTCAAGTTAATTAAATCCTGGCATCGTCAATTTGGAGTCAGGGAAGATGAAATCCAGGGAACAAATAGCCTGGCCTTTCAGCATATTTATGAAAAAAGCTGAGCTCTTTCTTTCGGCATATAAAGTTGCTGGACCTGACCAACTGCAGCAATCCCAGACCGTAACAAAGCCTGAACAGATTCGTACCGTAAGCACTGCGTGATCGGTGCATTACCCCGTCTCTCTGGAACAGGGCAAATCTGGACTCTCTGGCCCACATCACCTTCTTTTATGATTCCCTTAAAACTGAAGCCTTTTTTCCTGATAAGCTTCTCTCATCAATTTAAGGACTGTTTAAAATATTAACTAATCACTACATTTGTAAGAGTTAAATAACTGTTAGCCAGAAATACCCGTCAACTAATTATCCAGTGGGTGGTTGTCATCTCATCTATTTGTTTTGTTAAATCTAGGTATTGACTATGTTTTTGGACATGCAGTGAAGCTGCCATTGTCACTACATTTTTGTATGGAAACCAGCCAGACAAGATTTTTAACTCGGAAATGCTTGACGGCCAACTTTCCAAGGTTTCGAGGGAGATTTTTGTGTTTCCGACAGGGAACTTGGAGAATGGCATTTCTGAAATAGAATGTACTGCAACAGCCCACATTCTAACAGGAGGAAAGAAATGCATTCATTTTATAAAAATAACTTAGAAAATTACATTCCTCTAATCTACTAAAAGCTTGCGAGGTGACGTATTGAGATTTTCTTTTCATGAAATACAAAATTCTTCTAAAAATAAATGTTAAATGTCCTGAAAGATTAAATGTTCTTGTTCTTATAATGTTTAACTACCTACCTGTTTTAATGCTGATTTAAATATTTCTTAAATCTTTTTTTTTTTTTTGCAAAATGACATTTTATTGAAAAAAAAAACGCATTAAAAGAATTCCCTTCTTTTTATGAGGCCTGCACCTGTGATGGTTTATGGAATATTTGAGCAGCAATGAAACATTAAACATGTCCACGGGACATTTGGTCTTGTGTGATTCAGACGGACGTTGGGAGAGTGAGAAACTTGGCAGCAGTACATCCGTGCGTGGTTCGAGACACGTGGCCGATCACTGCCAACATGTGCACACCACACTCACCAAACACCACCAGCCCACGGATGAAAAGAAGGGCAAACTCAGAGGAAGGATCCAGCCTCACTTTCTAAGATGTTTACAGACTTTCTGCTGTTCAGATGAGTTTAAAAAGCAAGGCACAAGTGCTAAAATTCAAGCATTGTGATAGGAGATCAAAGGTCAACAGGATAAACAGCACAAAGGAGCAAAGGAATAAAACCTCTTGTACCAAACCATTCGTCTGCATCTGTTAACAGCTTGTGAGCATGTGTTTCCAGACACATGTGGCGCGGCTGCAAGGTTCTGGCATTTTGGCAAGTGAACTGATACATCCCGGAGAAGGACAGAGGAGAGGTAAAGTCAAATTTATACGAGACACACACACACACGCACACCACTTGGGTTGCTAGGTTACAGGCCCAGGCCGAATCTGCAGATTTGAGGTGAAGAGAAGAAGAAAAGAGAGTGTGAGAGATGAGAATTCACTTCTCTCCTCAATCTCGCCTCATTCTCTCACGCAAACGCGTTCAAACGTGATCATGTCTGCTTTAGAAACTTTCATTTTTTTCCACAGAACCTTCACCAGAAGATAGTATTGGATTCCTCTGGCTGCTTTAAAATGGAAAACAATAAATTGTCTTGGGGTATGCGGGTGCCACATAAAACAAACACACACACGCACTCCCGCACACACACACCGTCAATAAAAATAGTTTCATTCCTGGCCTGTATTTCCACCATTTTTTCTTTTTTTGGGGGGTTGGGGGGCTCAGCCTACCTAACTTGAAATCTCGCCCCTTCCTTCTCGTTTCACACGTAAACCTGCATTTTTATGTAATTCGCTGACACACAAATCACACGCATGCTTGCACATTCATGCAATGTGGCAGAGTGTAGCGGGCACACACACTGTGGTGCTCCAAACACTGCTTTTTGAGCAGCAGCCTCGGGATGCATGAGTAATGCACAAATCTGCCCAACTACAGAATCTCACACACAAACACACACATAGCCAGTTAATCCAAACAATGGTCCATTCTTCTCATAGACGCAATGGCTTCTCCTCAACAGCTCTTCCAACACTTCGTCTAAACGGTTTGATATCAGATGGTAGGAAGAAATAGTGGAGAAAGGCAAAGCTAATAAGATGTTTTCTTAAGCTTTATGAATCATAGACGGGATAATTGTTTCTCTTTTAGAAATTTAAAACACTGGAATCAGTATATTAATTAATTTCAAGTCAGTATCACCATATTAAAAGGGTAAATTATTTGTATGCCCTCCTGGCTCAAGTATGAAAACTCAAATATTTTTGAAAAAGCACCTTGCTAAAAAATATGAATACCTCTTGGACATTTCCCCCCTCAGTTATAACCTGCTCACAGAGAAAAAAGGGGATATCATTGCCACGGCATGATGCTGCCATTGCCCTGCGTCATGGTGAACATGGTGTATTCAGAATACCATGCAAACTTAAATTTCCTCCCTACAGAGAGTTCGTTCAACAAAAAAAAAATAAAATTTCACTCTCAACCCATCAGACTTTCTTCCACAATTCAGCTTTGCCCCCCACCTGGTTTGTGACAAACTGCAAAATAGACGTCTTGGGGCTTTCTTTCAACAACGGCTTCCTTCCTCCCTTTATAAAGGCCAGATTCATGAAAAACAAACTGTTTTGTGCTCATCGTGCCACATGCAGTGATCAATAAGTGAGCAAAGCCTGTTTGCAGACACATATTCACACACTGCCTCCACCACGTTTCACAGATGATTTGTGGCATCTGGATAATGAGCCTTTCCTCAATTTTGCTTTTATTTTACAAGTTAGTTCTGCTTTCAGACTTTCCAAAGAATTCTTATGCACAAAACTAGCTATTTACCAAAATAGTGAAATAGAGCCCTTAGTATTTTGCATCTTGAATTAAATAATCTGTCTAAATCACATGAAGATATTCACCAAACACATTTCCTGCACTTTCAAGATGACTTTCTAAGACTTCCTTAAAAATAGAACGTAAATATTCTATTTTACACCACAAGAAGAGTTGAAATAAAAAAAAATAATTTTCCCTAAATTCTATCCTTATATATAGTATCAAAAAATCCACTTTTCATGAGAAACTATTTTCTATCTGTTTGGCCATTATACTGTTAAATGGATCATCTATAACAGTAGTTCCCAAAATTGGCCCTCGATTACCCCTGACCTACAAATTATAGGCGTCTCCTTCCTTCTAAACATATAAATGAATGGGTGATTAGGAGAGGTTTCTGCTGGATTTGATGGCTGCAGAGGAAGTCATGTAATTATTTGAATCAGGTGCGCTGGAAAATAAACACATTTTCCAGCGCAAACATGCAGAAGTACACAAACTGAAACATTGCTACATTCGCCTTCACATTTTGTGCTCACAAACCAGAAGAAACATTGGGAACTAATAAGATAATTACTCCACATACTGTGCTTTACAGAAGTATTATTTCTTACTTGATAGAAACAACATTTCTATACTGCCACTGTGTTTTGGACTTTGTCTCCACCAGCTTTGCACATCCGGAAGCAGAGATTCTTGCACATTCAGTCCATCACAGGGTGGCACACAGACACACAAAGGACAAACAACCATGCACACACAGAACTACACCTAAGCAAGAGAGACCAATTAGCATAATAGTGATGATTTTGGAGGAAGGAAGCCAGAGCACTCAAGGAACCCCCCCCCCCTTCCTCCCCCCCCCCCCCCACACACACACACACACAGGGAGGGAACATGCAAACTCCACACAGAAGAGACCCCAGGCTAGGATTCAAACCTGGGGTCTTCCTGCTGCAAGGCAAAAGTGCTACCAAAACTGTGAAACCCTTGTCCATAGTCTATCACATCACATATTATAAAATTGAATTTTGTTTGTGTTTTTAGAGGCGATCTCAAGAATTTCAGCCGTCTCTAACTCCTGATGGCACCAGGAGTCCACAGTACATCTTATTATCATTATTTTTATGGTTAACACACCTTGGTAAAGGCATATTTGATGACTGCAATGATTCTTACTAGATAAAATGATGTGAAGTGAAACTAGATTACGCTCTAAAAATTAGTTTTGGAGAGTATAAAATATCAACCATTTAATTTTCTTTCTTTCATCAGCCATTTATAGTTGGCAAATGTAAATTATTCAGTTCTAACAACAGTTTATTGTAATAATTCATTTGCAGTGTTCGGTGAACAGTGAGGCTGATATGTTTAATGGACTCCATAATGAAGGCAAATAAACTGACCAAAACTTGGAAATTGTAACAAGATTTACAATTAAGAAAGTTTCTGTACTCCAGTAAGACTTTTAGGGTTAAATTTTGCTTTTAAGTTGTTTAGCGACAGAGCTGATGAAGCTTTAGAGCTGTGGGTGAAACGGAAAATATCGATGACTGATATAAAACCCTTATCATGACACATTTTTCTGCGATATAATCGAGCTCTATGCTGATGCTAAACTAAGCTTTGTGCCCCTGAAGCTTCCTTGTCATTGAGCAGCAGATCTTCATCTTGTTGGAAAAGATTTTAAAAATGTCAAGATAGCTATTTCAGTAACATTTTATACTTTAATCACGAGCTGTATGTGTATTTTCTTATGTAAGATGAGTAATGAGATGAGCAATATTATATCAAATATTAGCAAGAATTTAAGTAATTTATTTGACTAAGTATATAAGGTACAGTATTTAAGTGTATTTTAGCTTTCAAGCGTGTACTCAAAAAACTGATTCAAATAAAGCCAGACGAAATGTTCAAAATAATTCTATTAAATTCAAACTGCTTGTTTTGTCAGTGCAGTGTACATTTACAAAAAACAATATTTCTGATATTAACGACACACAAAAAAACAATAAAATAGGGATATGTACAAAATTATAATGGAATAAAAACAAAACTCAAAGCTTTCAGATACAGCCACTATTCTGAGATTTCGGGTTCAACATTTTTGGAGGTTCATCACAAGGACGAGTGAACTGATGTGAGAGGCATTACTTTCAATCTGCGTGTCCCACACTGGGACTGATATCAATAATTTACCGCTAAATGATTCTCCCAACTCACTGAAAAACATTTTGCTGTTGCTCCGACCCACGCAAACTGCATAATTATACAACCATGGCCGTTTTTGAAGTGCATAAGGGCTTATTACCGATGTTATTGGAAGAACCGCAGGACTGCAGCACTGGACACCCTGTCGCATTTGGAAGCGCGTGTCCCGGTGATCTCTGGGTAACGTGACATGACCGGCGGAAGCGCGGAACATTAGGAGCAAAGCCAGAACCCGAACCCAGCTCTTCCAAGTTTTCACCTTAGCCCAGGCTGGCAGACATTCCTCTACCTTCCGGGCCTTTGGCGCTTTCGGTCAGTTTCTCTCTCCCCGTGTTTTCCTGACGCAAGTATCCGGGAGGAGGAGAATCAGGCAGGGCAGAGAAAAAGTTACCCTGCCGACCGACCGGAACGATTCAGGAAAACAGGAGCAGAGGAAAAAAAAACCCTGAGACTTGGTATTGAAATAGGAAACACTTTACGAAAGTAGAAGAAAAAGTATCGGGGATTTACAAACGCAATCCTCCGGGGACTTGGACTGGGTTTGAACTGCTGCACTCACAGTATCGCCATTTATCGAAATCTCCCAATGGTGAGACTTCATTTAAAGCGATTCCCATTTCCGTTGTGATTTAAGCAGAGCACCAAACTATACGCATTAGACAGATACACACACAACCGCTTACGCAGGGTTACACCATTTCTTTTCAGCGAGTCTAATAATGAGCATATACACCTGCAATGTCAGTGAGGGGGAGGGAGGGCGACCAGAAATGGTTTCTGTGCTTGTTATTTCCACATCATCTTGACTAGTTAAAACAGGCGGTGAGGATAAAACAGGGCCCCACATAAACAAACCTCACCGACCTGCTCGTGTTCCTGCCGCAGGAGACTATTGTTCCGCTTGTATGTGGTAATCCAGGCAGCGCACTGGGACTGGAGCCACTGCGACAAGTTCCTCCAACTACTTTGCTGTAAAAAAATAATTGTTAAAAAAAAAAAAAAAATCCCCAAAACTAATCGTTCCCCCGTCCGGTAGTTCCTATCCCAGCGTCGGTCGACGTGTGGCAGCGTCCCGCGCCCCGACAAAGTGCATTGTTAATCAGTAATAAACCATAATTCAGGTCAAACTTTGCCTCGTATTCAGTGCCGTCCCGTCCGGTGATGATCAGCCATATCGCTGCTGCTGCTGCTGCTGCTGCGTGGATCCCAAGTGGAAGCAGTGGCGTGATCCCGGAAAACACCGCAAGGGGTTTGCGTGTGCCTGCCTGCGTGTGTGTGTGTGTGTGTGTGTGTGTGTGTGTGTGTGTGTGCGTGCGTGTGTGCGCGTGTGTGTGTGTGTGTGTGAGAGTTTTTAAGGGAGAGTGTATTAGACCCTTTCACATCCCACCCCCACCTCTACCCCCCTCTGTCTTACTAAAAGTAGAGTCAGATGGGATCATTTGAGGGGCAACATCACCAGGGGAAATTAGCCTTCATTATCCAAACTGATCTGTATTTAAATGTGCACCTCTGAGAAAATTCGAGTAAATAATGCATGGCAATTATGGAAATTCAGTACTATGATCCAAAACTCGTTTGCTGGCGTTGGGAATAAATAGACAGCAGCTGTCACCTTTCGTCTGCCCCATTAAAAACCAACTCAAAAGATTTTAAACTTTTGATCGTTTCCCTTCTGTGTTGGTGGTTCACATATGGTGTGAATATTTTTTTACATATTTACAGTATACTTTGAACAAGTTGAATGTTTCCCATATTTTTCTGAAATTGTGTTCACACACCTGCAACGTGTCGATTGCAACATTTCCTTATTGCTGCTTTTGTAAAATAAATGATCTTTCTGAGTATCACCCGGCAGCCTCGACGTATTACGTCGGGTATCACAAATGACACAGCACAGGTGGGAGTCTGACATGTGTTTTTGTCGCCACCTTGCGGCTAAATAAGATAAGTGTGTTGTGTTTGCATTATTTGATATCTAGAATCAAAAGGTTAAATTTGTTTTCATGATTATATAATAATCATTATTGTCATCAATAATGATGTATATTTTTCTTAAATTATTAATATTTTTAATTTATTTTTCTTCGTCCAGGCTGGCTAGTTATCCTTTCTCAATGACTCTTTATAATTTGGATAAAAATGATAAACGACTGATAATTGTTTTTATATATTGTTTTATATATATATAAAAAAAAAAAAAATTCCCTTCTCACCCTCTGCGGGTGGTCTCTTTTCATCCTCTGAACTCGGGTCCTCTACCAGAGGCCTGGGAGCTTGAGGGTTCTGCGCAGTATCTTGGCTGTGCCTAGTACTGCACATTTCTGGACTGAGATGTCTGATGTTGTTCCTGGGATCTGTTTTAGCCACTGCTCCAGTTTGGGTGTGACTGCCCCGAGGGCCCCGATGACCACAGGCACCACTGTGGTCTTCACCTTCCAGTTCTTTTCCAGTTCCTCCCTGAGGCCCTGGTATTTCTCCAGTTTCTCATGCTCCTTTTTCCTGATGTTGTAGTCACTTGGTATAGCTACATCCACCACAACGGCTTTCCTCTGTTCTTTATCCACCACCACAATGTCCGGTTGGTTCGCCATTACCATCTTGTCTGTCTGGATCTGGAAGTCCCACAGGATCTTAGCTCGGTCATTCTCCACCACCTTTGGGGGTGTTTCCCACTTCGATCTCGGGGCTTCCAGTCCATATTCTGCACAGATGTTCCTGTACACTATGCCCGCCACCTGGTTATGTCGTTCCATGTACGCTTTCCCTGCCAGCATCTTGCACCCTGCCGTTATGTGCTGGACTGTCTCAGGGGCCTCCTTGCACAACCTACACCTTGGGTCTTGTCTGGTGTGGTAGATCTGAGCCTCTATTGCTCTGGTGTTTAGGGCCTGTTCCTGTGCAGCCAGGATGAGAGCCTCTGTGCTGTCCTTGAGTCCAGCTGTGTCCAGCCATTGGTAGGATTTCCTGATATCAGCCACTTCAGTTATTTGTCGGTGGTACATCCCATGTAGGGGCTTGTTCTCCCATGATGGAACCTCTAGCCCCTCATCCTCTGTTCCCCATTGCCTGAGACATTCGCTGAGCATATCATCCGTTGAGGCTTTGTCCTTGATGTATTTATGGATCTTGGATGTTTCATCCTGGACAGTGGCTCTCACACTCACTAGTCCTCTGCCTCCTTCCTTACGGTTTGTGTACAGTCTCAGGGTGCTGGATTTGGGGTGGAACCCTCCATATATATATATATATATATATATATATATATATATATATATATATATATATATATATATATATATATATATATATATATATATATATATATATATATATATATATATATATATATATATATAGATGACAAATAGTGTTTTTAGCAGCTTTCCCGCAACAGAATGACAGGTAACACATGTTTACACAAGTTTTTCTTGACATGTTGAATCTATATGCCTTTATACATAATTGCTGACACATATCAGCATCCTATGAAATAAAAACGTACCAATCCTCTTTTTGATAGTTTTGTGTTTTTCTTATTGAAGAAACAAAAATAAGATGGTGATTCTTTTAAAAATGACAGCACATTTCCTACATTAGATATATTTTAGAAAAAATATATATACGTTGTCTTTTTTCAAATAGTCATGTACATTTGTGGCTCTGATTGGGGTTCATTTAGCTGCACTGAGAGCAAAAATAGTTTTTTAGTTTATATACAGGTTGTAGACCTCAGAGCATTCCACAGAATCACTTTAACAAACTGGTACGTGCGTTTCAGAATTCTGCGAACACACATTTTAAAATTTAAAAAAAAAATCAACCAACAATGCTTTCCTTCTGCTACAATTTAACATTTAGAAGAAATATCATTTAAACATACCTTGATGTTGGGCACTGGCCGGCAGAGGTCGCTAACACTTTACAGGAGCTCATGAACAACGAATATCGCGGACTATCTGTTGTTAGGCAGGTTGTCAGGGGCAGCGCAGCTGTCAGTTAGCTAGAACGGGATTAGGAGCTTTTATATAATGACGACACATGTATTTATTAAAGAAAACGATTGTCACTGCACTTGGTTATTCAATCGACGCTGTCCTGATTCGTCGGGTAACAGTAGCAGACACTATAGTGTCGTTTTTTCTTGAAAAATCCCCCAGAAGTTTGCAATGGGGCTAACTCTGTAGCTAGCTCAACAGCCCAAGTATGCTAATGTAAATAGCTAGCTAACATTTTACAAGATAGCTCAAGCCTGGCTGGTTTGTGTTTTTACGTTACACTGCGAACACTTTAAAACAACATCTAAACCGTGTGTTGGAAATGATGGATGAAGCTCAAGAAGACCTATTGGAACACGAAGACATCAGCCAGAAGCTGTTGTCACCACCTTACAATATTCCTCCTCTTCGATCTACTCGGCTGCACATACAGAGAAGCAATGTTTGCTCTCGGGCTTATTTCGTGGTGGTCATGGTCTTCTTCCATGTTTACATCTTGAACGTCATCGCCCTACTACTCTACGTACACTACAGCAACGGCCCCGGGGATTTGGTGAGTGGAGATGGGGCGTCCGCTGCTCCAGTCGTCAACACGGACAGGCGCTTGGCCCAACCTGCTCCCTCAGGGAGAGAGTTACATGTGGAGGAATACAGTCAGAGTTTCAGCCTGCATCGCATGGAGGGGATACGGGTAAGATCTCTGGTACAATTTATAGGAACTTAAATGTCCTGATTTGATTCCTCCCAACACTGATCACAAATGTAATATGAGACAGCACTGCTTGAGAGGATTTTGTACACTCAGTACTTACAAGAGAACTGCTAAATCATTAGCAGAGTTCAATGGTAATAGTAATGTTATTTTGCAGCATGTCCATATATCAAGCAACACATAGATTACACATAAATAGGGGGGGAAAATACCCCATATTATTTAGCAGATATATGCATGTAGTTCCTCACTATTTCTACATTAATACTATGTTCTGTGCCCCTCCAGGTTGGACATGTTCAACATGTGTCTGTAGTACCAGATCGAACACATGAGATGAGGACACTCAGTCTGAAACCTTTGCTGTTTGGTAAGTAAATTGTAATACTTGAATGAGACCTGCCATCTGTGAAAAACTCAGTTGCATTATGTGTTGCTATTTAATCACAAAGAGTGGTTCACATTCTTTAATTTGAAAACATCAACTGTCCTGCAGCCCATTTGAGGCGTCTGCAACGTTAGCAAGATATGCCTGATACAACCAGTTTGACAGAACGCCTAGAAACCCTAGAAGAGAGGGCACCTTGAAAGAGGGCAGCTATGAAACACACTGCAAAATGCTTTTCAAAGAAGAAAGGAATTTCCCCCAAATAACAATAAAATAGAACAGACAATAATTAAATGTGCCACTTTTGTAGATCCCTAAACAGGTCTTTAAGAAAAGTTGTTCTATGTTTAATACTCAGAAGGCAGCAAACATCCAGATTATAATAGACATGA
This sequence comes from Poecilia picta, assembly GCA_033032245.1. Taxonomy (NCBI): domain Eukaryota; kingdom Metazoa; phylum Chordata; class Actinopteri; order Cyprinodontiformes; family Poeciliidae; genus Poecilia; species Poecilia picta. The sequence continues at coordinate 16,037,578 of CM065359.1, read as the reverse complement.
CTGCTGTTAGGCTCAGAAAACAAAATCATGTGGCATTCACATTTCAGATGTAACTGCATTTCCCCATAAGTAAACCTGACGTTTTTTTAGGAATATGGTTTATTTTGTCAAAAATTATGAAGCAAAATTAAAGTGAGAGAAACGATGCTGCAATATTTATTTAACAAAATGTATTCAAAAAAACACACAGGGTGGATTTTTTCATAATCCATCAACAACCTTCAGAAATATATATAAAAAGAATGAAACGGGTAGAATTTTTCCTTCACCATTATTAATTAGAAAACACAATAAACAGATTTAGACAGAAAGAAAACTCAATAAGAAAATGAATTAGAAATATATAAACCAGCAACATTAAGTTAAAGTTTAGAAACGCAGTATTTACATTTTATTTCCTATCATCTCCCCATCATCTTTTATGCTCAGCTTTCATAGTGACAATTTCTCAATCCTCAATGTGCCGTAAACTATCATTTTCAGTCCTAAACTTCTTTGAATTCCTTTTAAAATGTCGGACAAATATTTAAAGCTGTAACTTTATGGCAAGCTTCTAAACTCTATCCGCCCAGAGCGGTTGATCTCACACTCAGAATGTTCTAAGATTCTGCAAGATGTTAGTTCCTGCACCTGTGACTTTTCCACTTGCGCACCGCTGCAGTGAGGCTTCTGTCTTGTCTTTGCCAAGCATAAGCCTTATTGACCACCAGGCGTTCCCCCTGGACTGTCCCGGTTACTAGGAAGGTGCCGCCTCGTGGATGCTGTCGGGTCATGTTCCGAACGCATGTGGCATCTCTCTCTAGCCACACTTCAATGCGTGAGCGAATCTGCCCACCTAGCAGAGACCCGCGCTTTAAGACGTCCAGCTTGGCAGCCAAGGAGAACTGAGACAGACTGACTGGACTATACCTAAGCCTCGTCAGACGCAGCTTCACAACTGGGAGGATAATAGATGAACAGAAATGACTTTTGTTTTCAATAAAAGAAGCAGAGCGTTTTTGTTGGAGACATGTTGACACTCACCGAAATCACTCCTACAGAAGGTCTCCAGTGTCTCCTTTGGGGAGGAGGCCTCCTCCAGCTCACAGTCCCGACAGCTTGCCTGAGGCACTGAAACCGTTAAACCAAAAATTGAATAACTAGTTTATTGAACTCGACTCAATCACACGTGTGCGGGACCTCCGCTCACCTCCTCGCGCCCCCGTGTAAGCAGTTGCATTGGTGATGGAGGAGATGCACACGAGGTGGTCTGCAGGATACTGGTCACACCGCAGGATTTCAGGCCAGGGGTAGCCATAGCAACTCATGATTGGCGCACAGCTGTCCCGCACAGATTCACACAAACTTCTGCAGGGGGAGATAAACCTGTCAAAAACGGCATGGAGAGGGAAATGGACAGCAGTGATTAGAAGAAAGATTTGAAATAGATTTTGAAACACACACCTCCCAGCTAAAATGTGCCAATGTGATAAAAAGGAGATAATTGTCCTGTGATTAACTAAACTTTCTGTGTGAAACCAGAGCATTTTTTTCTGAGATTAGCACCAATAAGCATAATTTCTAAATTGAGTTATCTGTTGACGACTCTGTCGGTGTCGGTTGACAAAAGTGTTCCTTCTCCACCTTTGTTTTCCCTTCTAGAAACTCTTATTTTAAGGTGAGATTTTCTGCAGTGATAATGGCTCTAAGAAATGACAAACATAAGAACGCCACAGTCTTTTGAGTCAGTTATTTATTTATTTATTTATTTTTTACACATTCTATTCTACTTTGTGGAAACAAAACATACCTGTCTAGGCAGATCGGAGCAAAAAGAGAGCAGAGGAAAATGCGAGCGTCTGGATGGCACTCTCTGGCCAACAGTGGCAACCAGCTGGCGCTCTGCTGGACAGCCTCAGCTGGGGAATCGTGGCCTAGCAGGTTCGGGATGCGCATGGTGTCATAGCCAATGTTGTGGCACAAGGCCATGCTGGAAGGGATTGGCACACATCGAGAAGAGAAGCGGGGATCCCACAGTTTACCGTCGCTTATTGAGTGTGTGGATCTGAAGGTAAACGGAGCGCCAGGCTCTCCCCACGCTTCTCCGTCTTCTGCTGACGCTACGATTCCTTGCTTTGGAGAAGGAGAATCTCCAAATACATCTTCTTTCCTGCTGTCCACACTTGTCAGGTCTCTGCCCTTGTCCTTAAACACAGATTGAAGCACGTCTTCCGTCCTGATATGTCCGTCCAGCTGTGCTTGACCTCTGCGTAGACTCACCGGTTTGCTGGACCCGGCAAGTATCAGGAGAAGGAGCAAAGAAGCTAACCGGGAGAACATTGTCGTCAGAAAGTTAAAACGGGGGCCGGGGGGAATCAAGAAGTGACGATGATCTCTTGGTTAAAGTGGAGGAGATGTTGTCAGAATGGATGTATTTATAGTGGGTGGTGAGCAGATTTGCATAGAAGCAGAAAAGGGGAGGTGTAGAGTGCTGTAGGAGGTAGGGACGGGGTGCCAGGAGAGAGGTGCATTAATTTATTGAGTACATTTAATATTGTTTGTCAGATTCGAGGTTTTGTAAGGTGATGTTTTTATAAACAACTTTTAAATAATGTTTTTTTTTCCTTCTTTTCTTTACACTTTAAATCAAGGACCACATTCAGTCCTTGGTAGAGAATTTCCTTTACTCTTTGTATACGCTGCTAGCTTTGACTCAAGACTGCAGAGAAGATTTCTAATCTGAATAATTTGATGTAACTCTGTGCACTGAATGATTAAAATGTCGGTAATGTTGGAGACAATGATTTCCTCAGAGCCTGAGGTAATTATTGACCAAGTTAACAACAACTGAACTCTGTATGGGCAGCTCTACATGTGTGAGCATGTGCAGAGGATATAAACAAAATGTCCCACTGCGTCGCCATGGCCTGATTCCTGCTCTGACAAGCAGGTCACTTCCTTTCCGGGGGAGAAAGACAGACTGCCATGGGGGGGAGAAGAGGAAGCCTCGGTCCCTCTTCATTCATATCAGTTGTCCATATTAATGAGGCTTGACTGGACAATGGGGATTAACCAAGGGTACAGTATAAAAGACACGGTTGCCAAACAAGGCTTCTACTGTACAAGCAACCAACCTGCCGGAAGCTCTTTATCCGAAGGGGTCACGGCAGGGAGACACAGATGGGTTACAGCAGAGAAAAGGCAAATGATTAAACAGTACATCATATCTACGTGCATTTAGTAATAATATGCACGTTTAAGACTCGACTGCCAATCAGTCTGGAGAAGATTTTGGAAATTAGAACAGATGGAAAAAATGTTTTTGGCCTTTATTTTTGCCTTCATTCATTCAACGAGCATAGCAGATTCAAATTGTGTTCCTGCATTATGGTAATTGATTTTAGCATTTTCTAATTCCTTGACACCGGTACTTCCTTTCTCTATGTTGCCACTCATTAAAGCTGCCTGAGGGACAAGCTATACCACAAGTGGCTCAATGTAGACAGACCGAGGGGAATAACCTGCACTTGTTAGATGCACAGATCATTTACTCCTTATGCCTTATAGGAGGACCTTCATGTAAATATTCTGAAATAGTCTGATATTTACTTTACCTTCCTACCTTTTGTTTTTTGTTGTTTTTTTTTTACAGTAAGTGCCAAAATAAAACTTATTTAGAGATGTACATATATAGCATAAACTGCTTTAGTCGGATCAGACTGTAGCAATTGTTGTCAAAGGTGAGGCGGTAAATACTAATGAGCGGCACATTTTCAGCGTTTACCGTGTGTTTTCCCCTCCATATTCTCTGCTTTGTGTTGGTCTTCCACATCAAATTTGTGGTGTGTGTGTGTGTGTGTGTGTGTGTGTGCTGCCTGATACCATTTATTGATGTGTTTTTCATGCTTTTCCGCAGAGATCCCTGGTTTCCTATCGGATGAGGAGTGCCGTGTGGTGGTACAGCTGGCCCAACTCAAAGGTCTGATGGACAGCCAGGCAGCAACACCTAGCCAAGATCAAACAGAGTTAAACCAGCCGCTGCTTTCTCTGAGCACAGAAGAGGTCTTCAGTCTGTTGGACCTGAACCAAGACGGGTTTCTTCAGAAGCAGGAGGTATCCTCAGGATAACAGCACACCCACATTCAGATGCAGGAGGAGTACACATTTCTAAAACGGAAATTCTGAATTGTAAATTTATGATTTGCCTTTTTTTGCAAAAGGACAAATGATTTTGTTTTCCTTCTAGATTGTGAGTCATTCTCGTTCTCGAGATGGGACGTGGTTAAGCCCTGATAACTTACGGCAAATACTGACTGGCCTGGAAGCCTCTCCAACAGGTTGGTCCTTCTGTTATTCATGTGCATATTTCCAAGTGCTCTGGGTGATAGTAGAGAAAAAGCTGGATTGCTATGCAAAGTGGAAAGGTCTGGAATTTGATAGAAGTATGTTTCAAGTCTGGATAATTATGAGGAAAGAAAATAAGTGCTAATAAGTGAACATTTATTTCCAGATTTTCTTGTCTTTCCACTCATCCACTCTCTTACATTGTGCGTTTATTTCAAAACCTGACCTCATGGGTTTTTTTTTATTTGGGCTTTAAAAAATATTGAGAACTCTGGGTATTTTACTTTGAAAAATATGCAGGTTTGTTGTAAAAATATGAAGAAACCTTCAAAACGTATTAATGTTGATTCTTTTTGAGAACTTATGTTGGCCTTTCTCTAGGTGCATGATAAGATCTCTGGATACATTTTCAGGATTCTTGAAAATAGTCTGTGTGTGTGTGTGTGTGTGTGTGTGTGTGTGTGTGTGTGTGTGTGCGCGCGTGCATGTGTGTGTGGTCCCTGCTTTTTTTCTGGTAAAGACACTGTAAATAGCTGACTTGTGGCTGCGGTTGCGTGCGAGTGTTTGTGAATGTTAAGGCAGGAAGAGGGGTGACACCATTTTGACCTGATACCATTGTGCCAGGCGTTCTCCACATCCGGAAGGGCCTCGTCCTATCTCATTAAAACCCGATTGTCTGCCAGGCCTTTCACTTAATTTTCCCCCGGATACCCTGTATTCCCCAGCTCCCTTGTTTTCTAGTCACCTCTGCTCTGGCACCCCAGTGCTATTGTTGCGACTGGGACACGGGTCTCCCAGGGGAACTCAGGACAATTTTAGCTGGAAGAATAAGCACATGGCTGAACAAAGAAGAAATGACTAAAAACCAGGACCCAGAAAGGTTTTTCACTAAACAGGAATTCAGGAATTCATTCCACTGAACTGGAATCACAACCCTGCATATTGGAAGACTCGTTTAATGAGACCTCCACTTTTCTATGTGCCTTGCAGGAATACTGACACTCGGAGAATTTCGGCGCGTTTATGATGTGTCCCAGCGTCCACGGCAACAGCGAAGCGGGAGCCTGCACAGTCACTTTAAGCAGAGAAACAGACACACATGGCTCTTTCAGGGGCTGGGATCTCACCGTGTTCTGCAAACCCTCAGGAAAAGGTCCATGTCCCTCCACACTTCCCCCATTTTGTTTCACACATACAGCTTGTATTAAAGTGGACCAGACTGACTGTTTTTTCTTTTTTTTCCTCCTGTCTCCTACTCAGAGTAATCGCTCTGACTCGTCTGCCCTCTGCACTTCTGGAACTAAGTGAGCCACTGCAAGTCTCCCGCTACGAGCACGGAGACTTCACCAACGCTCACTACGATAGCAGCTCGTCTCAGTCAGAGACCACCTGTGCACACACACAGCTGGCCGGAAACACGTCTGCTCTCACAGAGGTCTCCTGCAGGTATGCAGCTTCTCGCACACTATCCTTTTCACGTTCTGTTTGCGTCTCAGATCTGGATTTGCTCTTTCACTTTCAAAATGTTGCTATTTCTACAAACTGAGCCACTAAGGAGTCAGTGCTCCCTTTCTTCTGTTTTATTTGTTTGCTTGTTTCTCTTCAGGTATTTGACGGTGTTATTTTACCTCAGCTCTGTTGAGGACGGTGGTGAAAGTACCTTTCCTGTGGCGGACAATCGTACTTACGACGAGCAGGTGAATTTGGATTTGTGTGCATCCGTTTGTATGAAGCATTTTTATGGAATGCAGCCAAGCTTAGACACCTCAGTTTTATTGATTACGTGTATTTTAGGCTCTGGTCCAGGATGGAGTTGATTTGACGGACACTCAACAGGCGTGTGGCAATGGGAACCTGAGACTGACCCCAACTGCCGGAACAGCTCTCCTCTGGTATAATCATCTCTCTGATGGCAGAGGTAAAAAAAAATAAACAACTTTTTGTTATATACATAATCTTAACAGTGTGATCATTAACTGATGTTGCTCATATTTAGACCTGAATCAAAATAGATCCAAATATGAACATCTTTTTTTAATTTCTAGTATCTATGCTGGTGATGATATAAACCAAAAAGTTTGAGTAAACCGTCTTCGCTGTTGTTTCCTCCGTGTTTCTCCAGGTTGGATGGGCGAGTTAGACGAGTATTCCCTGCATGGTGATTGTCCAGTCAGGCGAGGAGTAAAGTGGGTGGCCAACAGCTGGGTGAATGTGGACCCCGATCACCAGCAGCAGGCTCGCTACCAGAGACTAGTTGCTCAAAGGCATCAAGCCAAGTCTGGTATGGATGAGCACTACCAGTCTCTGTCGCACAGCGACCTCCACTTGGATCTATAGCCAGGCTGTGAAACAACATGACACCAAAACATTGCTTTGGAAATGGAGTCATTGCGTCTAGTGAGGTCTGACTGACATTTACACATCAGATGATGAGGAGGACTTTGCAAAAGTCAGGAGCAGCCCGCATTATTTTATAGATGTCGCTAAAAAGGACCCAGACGTTGTGGTAATTTTAAAATGACAGCATTTTTACACTAAAAAGTCAGTCCCAAAAAGCTGAAAACTTACAAAACACTAAGATCAGCTGATACATAATGCATCTGTGTTCCAGTTTTATGCCTTTGCTCAGTTTGTTTCTATTTCCTAAAGCTGTGATCAACAGACGCTAATCATCTGCTTTAAGTCGTATCATAATCCTCATTTTTTCATCACTTGGCCAGTTTCTTTTAAAGCCACAGCTTATTAAGTGAGGTTATGCAATAATTTAGCCAAGATCAGTTTTTGTTAGATTTAAATTTTTTTACCATTAAAAGCAAAAGACAGTTTATTATTGGTTCTCAGTCAAATTGTTTGTGTAGGCACAGCACTAGATTTGTTCTTTCATGATTCATAGGTTAATGTTGTATGGATTACCAAGATGAAAAGACATTCCTTTGAAACATTTTAAGTATAAGAATTGAACAGAAATATATTTAAATTAGTTATTGTTAAAGAGTTGTGAAAATCTCAAGACCACTTCAGTTTCACACAGGCCTTTAAGTGCAAAATTTAAGCGATAAGGGCAGGCTCTAGACTTTTGTATTGTTCGTAGTCTATATGATAATTGCACATAACAGCATCACATATCACTTTTCATAAAATATCATGATTTTAATATTGATGGGGGCAATTCCCTAGAATTTAATTTATAATTCATAAGAAACATTATCCAGAAATTTAAGAGTGTAAATGTTTCTAACCTAAACCGCACCTTAAAGATATATAACCGATATAGAGTGATAGCTATTTCTAAACAAAATGAGGGAAGATGCAAAAACATGCAGTCAAATATAAGACATAAGCCAGCTAGTGTGCATTTTGTTTTGGTTTGTGAGACTTCTTCCCCTGCTTCAGGTGATTCTTATTTATTTTCTAGCCTTTTGTTAGAAGTTACCACAATGCTCATTTGTGAATGTGTTTCCTGGGGGAAAATGTTTCTCAGATCTTTTCGTTTAGCTCTGTTCTTCATATCAATGTCCAGAGTTAATGATCTGTTACATTGAAGTGTTATTTAATAAGACTTTGTCGTCATCCTGTGAAACCAGGAGTCAGGATTAAAATGGGCTGGACAAAATAATACACAGACAATCCTTCAGGTAAAAGACAAATGTACGTCTTTGATATGTTTTGCTGAGTGTTTTTTTTCCCACACACAAATAATATATTTATTGTCTCAGACTATCTACTGTATTTATTTATTTATTTATTTATTACCACAAATTAGTAATTTTATTTAAAGACATGGGTATTTATACATGGTTGACATTGCACCCAATCTGTAAGTGTGCATTGTACTTGTGTGTGTTCAGATGTTAACTATATAAAGCTGTCTTATTAACGGCGTTTGAGCGTGTTTTTTTTTTTTTTTGTGATGATGTAGATCCACATTTTGGCCATTAGATGTCATCCAACATTCGTATGTCCCACGAATATAAGGCATGAAACAGACTAATTTAGATGAAGATTAAAACCCACAATTAATACAATTTAAAGTCACTTTTTTAATTAAACTCTGTTATACAGACATATTTGCAGAAGACCTTTCCTACAATATAACTCAAAAATTATGTTTTAATCTCATGAGCTGGAACAGTTAATTCTTAAAATTGTTAATGTCATTAATAAACGTTAAAAAGTTAAATCTGAAATTGGACGCCACCTATTTTTGTACAATTATATAATAGTCCCTCAAATTAGCAGTAGAATATTGAACCTGTGACTATTAATCAAGTTTGCCAGCAATAATAAGTCAAAATGGTTAGCACACTTGTCAAACATTATCAACTATATCATTACATAGGTTTTAAACATGATTTTTGTCTCTTGCAACATTCATAACTCAAACCCTTTCACTGATCATTTAGGATTCTAAAATGGAGGTCAAATCCCTAGACTAGAATTGGTTTCCATTCCTAAAGTTTGGGCACCTATAATTGTAACCATTGTCTGCTGGAAGACACCATGTAGGCAACATTTAAATGTTTTTTTCCTATTCCTTGTCCTTATGATACAGGCAATCTCAGTAAAATAAGGTATCACTGAAAAGTTGATGTATTTTAATTCAAATAATAGCATGAAACCTCCACATGATATATTTCGTTTACATGTTTGTAAATTTTGACAGCAAGTGCAAACCAAAAATATTGTGAAAAATAATACATACTAATTAAAGCAAAGGCAAAAATATGTTTTTATTAATCAAATGTTATTTAACATCCAAATTATGACCTACAAAGTCCAGTGCAGAACTGCAACAAGGAGGGCAACACAGAAAATGCTATTACTCAAAACATTTCCTGGATGCTGGGTCTAAACATGTGAATGGGAAGTTGAGTGAAAGAAAAACTTGCAGAAAAGGTCAACAATAACTGCAGGCTTGGGAAAGTTGTATACCAAACCATGTCAAGGATATGAGGGACATTCTAAAGGCATGTACAGCATCTGGAGTCGGTGCATCAAGACTTACCACACACACACATCCATGGGCTTTAACTGTCACACTCAAGAATCATATGCCAGAAAGCCTCTTACCCAGGCTAAGAAAAAGAATGACAAGACTGTTGCTCAGAAGCCCTATTTTCAAATAAAAATAAGAAATCAGGGTCGCACAGTGAGGAGGAGGAGGAGGAAGAGTGAAGGACAGAATTCAAGTTGTTGGGGAGCCATATCACATTCTGCTGTTGGTCCAATGTGTTCCAAAAACAGAACTGCCATCTACCATGAAATCTTAGTACACTTGATGCTTCCCTGTGGTGACAAGCCTTATGAATATACTGATTTAATTTTCCAGTCGATCTTGGCACATGATGTAAGATTGTAGTGGAGGAATTTTGATCCACTGTCTCCAGGAGAATTGTGTTAATTGAGACTCACTAGACTGCTTTTGATCATGAATCATGATCGTATTTAAAGTCCTTCCACAGCATTTCAGTCGGAGTTAAGTCCAGACTGACTCAGTCAATACAAAATACTGATTTGAGAGGTTTTGTTAGATGTTCAGAGGCGGACATATTGTCTTTGAATGCTTCAGCTTATTATCTTGCTGCAGCTGTACTTGAGCTTATGGCAATGAAGCTTAAGAGCATAATTTGTATAATCAATTATGACAAGTAATTTAGGTATTGAAGCAGCAAAGAATCCCCAGATCAATAGCTTTACATCTTCCTGTTGGCATGATGTTCTTCCTACTGTTAGTTTTATGCCAAATGTAATGGGATTAACACCTTCCAAAGAGGTATACTTTTGTTTTATCACTCTTTCTCAAATGTTTTCTAAAACACTGAATGTGTAACACACTGGAGGAACATCTGGAGGAAAACCTATTAAAATTACGTCAGCATTCCTTCTTCCAACATTTATGTAAGAATAAACAAACAAACAAAAACTAATAATTGCACCGAGTTTGCAGGGTTAGATCTTTGGGCAGGGCGACCAAAGAAAAACTTAAATGTTTTTTGTTTTTGTCCCCCCTCTCTCTGCTTATTTTTAAAATAATTTTAAAGTAGTAAATGATTGGTTTTACTTGATTACAGGTTTTGATACAGTCTAAATAAACCAAGTTAATGTCAGACGGATGATATTAACACATTTCCTGGGGCCTTGAGATACGGGACCAATTAAAAAACAAACAAACAAACCACTCGGCATCAGACAGCGCGCCGTGTCCTTATCCTATCCGCTATCGTTTCCATTGATATCAGGTCAAGGACGTAATCGACGCATCTTTGTCGTGACGCTTTCTGGCTGCTGCTGCTGCTGCTGCTGCTGCTGCTGATGCTGTGCGCGCACAGCACAGGAAACTCCCCTCCGCCAATCACGTCAGTTGGCCGGCAGCACGAGGAGGCGGGGGCAGAGTGTCCGCCACAGCTAACGGACCGTCGAGTGGAGCGGATCACATTCTCCGAGCCGTCGAACCGCGGCACCTCGCAGAACAGGGATCATGGACTTCTAACCGAGCTGCTGAATCAAATAATCATACAAATTATTTTCCCCCTAGGCGTAGTATCATTTTTCATTTAAGGGGTTATCCATGAGATTCTTCAGGCTTACCTTCAAGTGCTTCGTCGACTGCTTTTGAATCTCCTCCTTGACAACGGCTCAACTGACCGCGACGCTTTGTGACATTTTTTTCCATCTCTTTCGGCTGAGCTGAGGGGTTCCAACGTGCGATATTTAAAAAAAAAAAAAAAAAAAAACTGAATCTTTTTTTTTTTTATTTTATTTTATTTTTTTTATCAATTCAGAGAGGAGAAATAACAAACTCAGATAACAACAAGAACAATTGGAGCAGTGTAGCCTACATTGTGGCTACATCTCTCTCGTCTCCCCCTCCTAGCCAGCCGGCTACGTTTTTTTCAAACAGATAAAAACTTGAACGCTTTCCCTCTGCCGTAACAAAAACTACCAGCTTCTTTCTTCACTTAACATGTCACCTGAGCTGGAAGAGAACAGCCAAGGTAAGCGTGGCATGGACATCCTGTTTAATGTTATTTATTTGTTTTGAACTTTACAGCTGATTAAACATTTAGCAGACATTTCAACACCTTTAGATAAATGAATGCATCGCTGTTTTCACGTTATTCACCAGGGATCAGACACAGCAGCTGAACTCTACCATCTTCTGCCTTTATTGCTTAATACATCATGAGACATGACAATAAATGTGGCACATGCAGCCTGCAGTTACACTGAAACTGAACAGTTACGCTCTGAAAGGAGAATTCACTTTATTTCCAATGAAAATCCTCTGTACTTTGTTCCTCAGCTTGGTAAGGCTGGTCTTTCTGTTATGCTCCAGCCTTCTTAAAATAGATTTTTTCACAAACCTTAGTGTTTATATATATATATATATATATATATATATATATATAATATATATATATATATATATATATATAATATAATCCTCTATCTCATTGTATTCTCCACCAGGCTACTGATTTATTTTTAATTAACAATACGCCACGCAGCTCTTCCTCACATGAATCATCTCAAACCAAAGACATGTCTTTCCACGCTGATGCCTGAATAATTTCTCCCAATTTGTTCCTCCCTCCTCATCCGTATACGCACGCGCGCACAGCCTTTAAACTGCTCCGATCTGGATTCATCTGCCCCGCTTTGCATCCATCTCAGGGCGTCTGACTCCTCATATCCTGGAATGCCACTGGTGAAAAGTGACGTGGCCTCACCCTTATTTAGTGGGTTATGTAAAACAGAGGAAACAAAAGCTTTATGAGTAACAGAGGAGCTGAGCCGAGGTGGCTCTGATGGGCTTGTGTGCTGCAGCACACCAATCACGCCGCTTGTGAGACGCAGACAGAGAGTGAACATCGGGGGAGGGATCAGTGATCACAGTGCCCTCCAACACAGTACCGGTAGCTTCGAAATGTAAAATTGCAAGACAGAAGGTTTGTGACGAGACGTGCTTATGAATGGGAATCAAGCCTCTTTAGTTTCCATTCATTGTACGTGTTTTCTCAGAGACAGTGGGTCATCTGTGATGACGTAGAATGTGTCACAGTCTCCTTTGCTGATTTATTCAGGTCTTGCTCTCATACAGATCCATTTCAGATCCATTCATTGCTCCACCTCACCCCATCTCCCTCTCCTTTGTCATCTGACCCCTCTCTCTGTGTTCAGATGAAATCAGTGTCTCCCAGACGGAGGCAGGGGCCCTGTCCGAGGAGGAGGGCGGGGGGTCAGCTCGCCCCCTGGTGCCGGTGCTTGGTGCCGACCCAGGGTGTGGAGAGGGTGGAGGGGCTGGCCCACCGCAGACCCAGGACGGGGCCGCAACAGGGACCGGGAACGGGGCCGTGGTGGGACAGGAAGGAGAGCGAGAGACCTGGACCAGACAGATGGACTTCATCATGTCCTGCGTGGGATTCGCTGTGGGCTTGGGCAACGTGTGGCGGTTCCCTTATCTCTGCTACAAGAATGGAGGAGGTGAGCTTCAAAGGCCGTTCTAGGTCTCTTCTTTGAGCGCACACAGACATGGTAAGACCTTCTTGAGTATGTCTGATGCTCAGCTCTGACTTTCAGAAACTTTGAAGTAGCTTGACATTTAGAAATGCTCATAAAAACATGATGATGTTACTTAGTATTTCATTTTATTTAACATTTTTGCACCAATCAGCATGAGCAAGTCTTTGAGTCAGGTCAAATACATTTGTAAATGCAAAACAAATCTGGAAACTCACATTTCTGTTTTCACTATAAAACATGTCTAGAAATGGCATGGTTGTTAGTTACATTTTTGTTACTGAGTCATGTAAAAATAAGATCGTGATTAGGACCATATGCATCATTTATACACAGGAACAAATGAGGATAATGTCATTTCTTTATTTCTCACTACCTCTACCAAAGAACCAACAGCACATTTTTAATTCAAGGATTAGCAAGGGGGGGTTTCATTTAATTGATAAATCAGGTTAATCTGAAGACAAAATATCCTCTAAACATCAGTCTTTCACAAAAAATTTTTTTTAACTCATCCACAATCAAAACTGTCAACTCACACATAAAACATCAGAAATTGGCACAGATCAGTGAAGGCCTGATCTTTAATTAAATGTTACATAATAAAAAGCTTTTCAAAATTTGATTGCTCACATGTTTCTCCAGTTGGTCTAAGACCATTTAAAGGAAGAAAATCAGGAAGTTAATTGTGGTATCTATCAAAGTGTTTTATGAAAGCGCACAGAATTAATTTACCCGATTATTAATGACATGTTGAGAGTTCTCACCCACACATAGCTGTATAATATAAAATACAGGCCTGTTGCTAGAAAAAAATATGTTAGATCACACTGTTAATAGTTTCACTTATATTTATGTCACGTAACTTATGATGTATTTTTTCCACATAAATTGATTATTTAAAATGAAAATTAGTTTATATTCAATGAATTACAGGAATCCTTTGCAAGGGAAAATAAAGACTGTTTTTCATTTTTATCAGTAAATCGACTTCAAACTAATAAATGATCAGGTGTAAAACTAAAAATGTAAAAATTTCCGTCATGATCTCCATCTGTGTTTGGTCCATTCAAAGTGCTTTTTACATGTGCTTTCTGTTCAGTTCAGTTGAAATACAACCACAAGGAAACAAGTAAGGCAAATTGAACTCACTTTGATTAAAGGTAGTCATACTTTTGATAAAGCGTCCAGCTGGGTGCTCTACGCAGAAAATGCAGACCTTTCATTCCACCCGCTTACTCAGCAGTTTCTGCCCCTTGTGTTTCCCTAATGAGAATCAACTCCTCAGTGCAATTAACATAATTCCTGATGAGCCTCGTCATCATCTGATCTGCATTGCTTTCCTCCAGAAGGGTTCAACATCAGTTTGTTAACCATTTGGATTAAAGGTCATTCCACAGTTATGAGTTAAAGTGCACTCCCTTTGAGTTCTGAGTCTTTGCATATTTAACACATTTCTTGAATTTTTGGGTTGTGATAGACTTTTCACAGAAAACATTTTTGTCTTATCTTTCTGTATTGACATGGTGGAATCCATGGTATGTTGAGTGAATACTCAAGGTGAAGTTTTAAAACCCTAGAATTGATTTAAACACAATTCTGTTTGTTCCAGAGTTTCTTTTTTACGATGGAGTGATTCAAATATCTTTATTTTGGTAGATATTCAGTTGGTTTGCACAGCCTTGTGGGATCATCTGGTCAGTTATCTGTTTTAGTTTAAAAATTTTGGAATTCCATCCGCCTGACTTCTCCTTTGTGTCTGCGATCGCCAACCGTCTGTGTTGTGTTGGTGAGGAACTGACATAAACAAAGAAGGAATTGAATGCAGGCCCTGAATGCTTCCCTAATCTGTTACATAAATAAATAAATGTTGACCTCTTCAGTGCTTCTCAAGTACAACAAAACATCCATAACAGAGTGAAACCACGCATAATTATTCATATCCCTGATAGAGTTCGGTTAATGTCTTTTCTCTTCTAGATGGAAGTAATACTAGTGTTTTGGGGCAACCCTTTATCTTGAATTTGATAAAGAATCTGGAGCTAAAGATTAGGGTGATGGCAAGGAGGCCCTCCAGCTTCAAAGACTTGGAGGTCATCACCTCCAATCAAAATAGCAGTAGAAACATGCAAAAAGCCAGTCGCCAGTTTTAAGAAGCAAATAAACCAAATTAAGATTTTTTAACTGATTCTTGGGAATCAAAAATTCAATATGCTGTTTTATTCAAATGTAAATAAAAAACTTTTTCTTATGTAGTGATGTAGCTTTTGTTGGACTTTATTATCTATTATATGAGATGCTTGCCCCCCTTTCCTAACAGAAACATTCTCATTCTTCTCATTCTCATTCTTCTCATTCTCATTCTTCTCATTCAGAAACATAATTTTCATTCTCAGTTCAATGAAAATTATTTCTAATCCAAAATGACCCAGGAGCATCAATAATCTTTAGAATAAGTGTATTTCCAATGACGAGTCATTTTAATGGCAAAATACTGTCAAAAGTAGATATTTACATACATGTCATGTCATCTATGTCATACTTTTCGAGGCATACCTAAAACTATGAAAATGCTAATGCATCAAAAGTTGTTTAATACATTGGCAAAGCAAATCTGTTGCTTATTATTCAAGCTTTTAGCAAGTAGAAATAATGTTGGTAACTAACTAGATCTGTAGTAAAGAGAAGGTTTTGTCCATTTCAAGTAAAAAGTGAGGTTATATAATTTTCCTATGGTGTACGTAAATTGGATTTTCATGAAAAGGAAGACTCAGTAACTGAAGCTTTATCTGTAAGTGCACTTCACACAGTTCGTATGGTTTGTTGCCAACATGGTGAGCCATAGTCCTTTAAGGGCAGGTCTAGAAAGGCCTCCGTGCCTGTGAACACGTAGCTCTAAAGCTCAGCCTCCCACGTGATTCTTTATTTATTATAGCCAGCCGCTACTTAACGGTCGGACTTAGAACAAATAGTCTAGCTGCGTTTGCCCTGCTCTCGTTTCCCTATCACGCCTTCGACCGGCATTATGTCAGGTTGGTAAAGTAAGTCACTTTGCCCAAGAGTTACCTCACCTCACTACGACTTTTGCCCTTGATTTTTCTTTATCGCTGCCCTACCCACTTTTCAGTTTTTTTTACGAGGTGCTTCATTGAAATAAAGCTGATTGTGCGATAACACCGCCTTCCCTCATGTATGTGTGTGTGTCTTGTGACCAGTAACGCTGATACCCACCTACTAGTATCATATAACAATACTCTGCCTCACACAGTGCGCCCCCTGCGCGCCTGTCCTGCAATCCTGATGCGTACAGAGGTGTTCTCTTCCAGCATGGGGAGGCGTATGGATGTGTTACGTAACAGCCCGTCCATTCGTCCTCTCGCCGTCGGCACGTTCTCAGCTGCGCCCTTGATCAACTCGAGGGCGCAGCGACAACTTGATCAATTACATTTTGTTGTACAGCAAAGGTCTCCTGCAGCACCTGCTTGAAAATGAAACAAAAAGGTCGCCTGCATGAAACACTAAAAGACTAAACCAATGTTAAATTATGTAAGTAATCCCCTACAAATCAGATGTTTCTCTGTAAATCAGCCAATGTGTCTCGTCCTTTCAGGATTACAGAGGATTTATTTAAGCCTGTCAACCCTGCGACTTGATAATTTGAACAATATGTTGAAATATGTCAGCGCAGACCTCTGTGTCTTTTCTCTCCTGCTCTCCCAACCCTCTTCTCTCTTTGACTCGCAAATGTTTCCTTATTTGGCTAGAGCTCCCTTCTCCTAGAGAAACGACATTTAAAAAAGAAAGAGGAGCTAAAGCTGTCAAGTGACAGAGCCCTCAAAGTCATTGCTTCGGAGTGTGATATTTATTTTGTTGCTCTCTGTGAGAGCTCCGTAGCGCTGTCCCAGTTCCCTGCCTGCCTCTCATGTAATCTATCCATCTTTCCCTCCTTTCTTCTCGGCCTCTTTCTGCTCTGCGTCATCGCCGTCATGTGACTCCCTCCCATCTGCGCACTATGTTGGCATCGCTCGGCTCTGTTATTAACAAAACCAAGTGGTTGAAATACCATTCAGTGATTTGAATGGCTCATGCCACATTTCTGTGCGTTTCTCCCCCCTTCTGCTGATCAGTATAAGAATCCAAAAAGAGGAATTGGCACAACGCAGAAAAGCCATTAGCACAACCAAGTTCTACATGTCTCGGCTTCCTGTCGATTGTCCTCGTGTCGTCTCCTTATTCTGCCTTGTCACCTTACAGCTTCCAAACCGAAGTCTGAGACCATACTCTGCTAATGTGACCAAACACTTGTGAAAAAGGGAGACATTGTGGTTACTTCACATTGAACATCTGGTCTGTCCTCCTCCATGGATTTCATATATTTCGTCTTTTCTTACCTCTTAACTCCAAGTTGTCCCTAAAACCTTATACCTTGTTTTTACATTTAGTATTAGACCTTGTTTCTGTCAATGTGCCTGTCTTTCCTACAAGTTGTATTTCTTTGGAATAGAAAATGAAAACACTTTCCCGATCTCTGATATATAATAATACAGACATAAATAAATTATTTATTACTGGTGTCTTATTGCATTTATTTTTCCAAACCGTGGCCTGCCAAAACTAGTTTTTCCCAACTTCCAATTTCTCTTTACCATCTTCAGGAATTTCACAGAGATCAAAAGAAAAATACTTATTTTCTTTACCTTCCTGCTTTGAATATTTATTTTAATATTTATTTATATTAGGAGCAGAGATGAGACCAGACACTATAAAGCGGTGTGTTGCTCATTCAAAAAAACACCAAATATTTTGTATGTGACATTGGAAACATTCTCCATCATTGTATGCTTGTGATTAGCTTTGCTAACTATAAATATAAGTTCCTGTGTGTGTTTTCCCTAGTTAGTGTAGACCAGTGGTCTCAAACTGCATATCTCGAGGTTGCAGAGAGCTGCAACTTTTAGATAAGTCCCTTGTCCTTCACACTTGGATTAAACAATAGACCATCCCCTCTACCATGCAGTCTGGCTCCACAGGGCTCTGCTAATGAGCTAATACTGGAGCCAGATGTGCTGAAGCAGAGAGACGCCTAAAAGTTGCAGGACTTCAGACTTGCTGTTTGAGACCACTGATGTAGATCCTCACTTTAACTCTGTGGTTTCCAAAAGACTGCTAATAGTTCCAAATCCAGCACGTTTACTAAAACACAGAGGTTAAAAGCTCAAAAAATAAAACATGAACTTTCCATTACAATGAATTGTTCTGGTAACTACTGAACTTAACTGTGGGTCAGTGTACTTCTTTGTTTCCCAAAGGTGACTACATTTTGTTACAGGTGGGTCCTTTTTGCACCTAAAAACGACGGTTGGAAAACGACCAAAGCTGCAGCGGTACAGAAAAACAGAGATGCATTAAATAGTGTGTGTGAATGTGTGTTTTTCAGGGGTTTTCCTGATCCCCTACTTGATAATCGTGTTCATCGGGGGAATCCCTGTCTTCTTCCTGGAGATCGCATTGGGCCAGTTCATGAAGCAAGGAGGAGTCTCTGCGTGGAACATCGCTCCGCTTTTTAAGGGTAAATACTTCTCAGTAATTCTGTGGCAAAGTCTGATACTCAGTTCTGCTGAGGGAATCAAACGCTTTCCTCTCTTCACTAGGTCTGGGACTAGCATCGATGGTGATTGTGTTTTTTTGTAATACCTACTACATCATGATACTGGTGTGGGGCCTCTACTATTTCTTCCACTCATTCACTGACCAACTGCCGTGGGCCACTTGCGGACATCCTTGGAACACCCCCAACTGTACACAGGACTTCCGACGCGCCTGCCACAACCGCAGCGCTCTGCCGACGCCTGCTGCCTCCCCCTCCAACCTCTCGTCCACCCTGCCCCCGCTGAATCTGACCTCCCTTCTCCTGATCAATAACAGCTGCATGGAGACTGAGGGTCTGCGCTCCCCGGTCATCGAGTTCTGGGAGTAGGTTTAGATCCCTCACTTGAGCGTGACGAAATTTAGAAACCGAAGCCAAACAAAGACACAGACAAAGTTACAGTTTCCTCATTTGAAATGTGTTTTGTATATTTGATGTGTCTGTGTTTTCTCAATTTGCAAGCCAAACTAGTGATTTGATTTGGAAAAACACAGCTCAGTTCAATCAGTGTTTAAGTTGTTTCACCGTGAATATACTTTTGAAATCATTCTGTTTTTTATTTGCCTAATTTAGCCCCAAATCAGTCTCCTGCTTTCCTTTCCAGACGTAAAGTGCTCCGTCTCTCTGGAGGCTTGCATGAACCCGGCATGATCAGCTATGAGATGGTGCTGTGTCTCATAGCCACCTGGGTCATCGTTTACTTCTGCATATGGAAAGGAGTGAAATCTACTGGCAAGGTAATGTCTTATGTAGAGGCAAAATGCTAACACCTACCTAGCATCACACGTCATTATTTAGGTTCACATAAACCAGATTATTATTTATAGCCTCATCGGCAGGCTGTATGAAAGGCGCACACAAACATTTGCTGGGAATGTGAAAGGGAAAGTAACTGCAGCATATTTTCCCCTTCTCAGCTCCAAATCAGCTTTAGCATAGAGGAGGGCTCTGGACTAAAAGAACTTTCTTTGAATGCTTGCCTATTTCTGAAAGTCTTTGAAACATTTGATGATCCCCAAATATTTCTTAGAATGTAATCTGAGCAAACATCTAGCTACTTCTTGTTTTTATTTTCTTCAAAATGTTGCCATGAATCCTCATTTTGTAACGTAGAAATGTACATTCTTGTGACTCCCACAGCAGCTAAAGCTTATAGAGGGAGAGTAAAAATAATGAATCAGATTGGACCAACCTGCTGTAAGCTGCTTATTGCCTTTCCACTATGTACATGTTTGCAAGCTCACAGGGGCCTTTTCCTGCCCATGTTTCCCTTAGACCAGGACAAACTGCTCTTTCACTATTTTATTCCCACCAGACTCACACTTTTACATGGTGACTGGGAGCGGCCTCCTTGTAATAACTTGACACAGAGAACTTTCAGAAAAGGTGTACCGAAGCACCCACTGTTGCTGGGAGTGTCCGTGTTTTCTGGGTTTCCATCAACAGGCCACCTTTTCTTCTCAGTAACCCGTCAGAGTCCCTTACACATCTCCTAAAGGAAGTGCATAATCTGCTTGTGCTTGTGCCTTGAGTATTTGCAAAAGCAGGTAATCACACAGTCGAAGTGATAAGAACTATTCTACAATAGCACAAAGGAATTTAACCAAATTAACTCTATCCTTTATATTTTTTTAAGTTTAAAAAGTTTTCAAAACCTTTAAATATTTCCACATTTTGCCATGCTGAAATTGTTTAGTACTAGAGCAACATAATGAGGTGGAAAGTTAATGGAACATTGTTTAACCGCTGAGAAAAGTGTGCTGTTTATTTGTAGTTAGCCTCCTTTTCTTGGGCATCTCTAAATAAAATCCTGTTCAACAAGCTACACCTAAGAACTAATCAAAGTCATGTAGTATTAGGACTTCCTTGCACATCAGCAATCAATTTCTAAAGAATTAATTAGTGTCAGATTGTAAAGAAGTGCACCTGAAGCTCTTTTTTAATGTGCGATTTGTTTAGGTTGTGTACTTCACAGCTCTGTTCCCTACTTGGTTCTGGTGGTTCTTCTGGCTCATGGAGTCAGCCTGCCTGGAGCTCTGGATGGAATTGTTTACTACCTAAAACCAGACTGGTCCAAACTGGGAGAAGCACAGGTAACCTTCCATTCCACATTTTTTTTTTACTGTCCAGAAACCAAGTAATATAAGAGAGTTTGAACAAACAAAGACATCTTAATGAATGGATCAGGATTGTTGGAAATAGTCTTTTAATTCTCCATGATAGGTGTGGATTGATGCTGGCACTCAGATTTTCTTCTCCTATGCCATCGGACTTGGTGCCCTAACTGCACTGGGCAGCTACAACCGCTTCCATAACAACTGTTACCAGTGAGTTTTTACACGGCATAAAATCCAGACACCGCTGATTCTGAAAAGAGGACACTTTGAAAAAGAAGTCATGACCTTACTTTTCCTCCCAATACACTCTCATTTGGTCTTCCAATGTCTTATTACGTAATGCGTCCACTGTTCTACGGGTGTTATAAATATTAAACTTGGTATCGCGTTCAAAGAATAAACGAAATCTAAAATGCTTCCAGGTAGACCGCTCCAACTTAAATAATATTTCTCCTATAGTTTTCCTGAAAGTGTGCGTAAAGTTCTGTCCAAATAAGGTTTCATCCTTGTTTGCTGCGTGCGCTTTCACATGTTTCAGCAACGTTTGTGACATTGAGCAATAGTTGCATAATTCTGGAATAGTAGTGAGGACCTCTGTGGTAAATCTCAACAACGCAGCCTGCATATTTGGAATGCTCATAAAACAGGGATTTCATAAATATTTCGCTCTTTTCTTCTTTAACCTTAGTTGGAAGTTACAAGATCATGTTCTGTTATGGTAAATGTTAACTCTCACACATGCAACAGGTCAGAAAATGCAGTCATTTTGAAAACTTTTCTATCTGCGTTGAACTTTTTCACATATTTCACTTTACAATAACAAACTTTATTGTATTTACTGTGATGTGTACTAAACAATAGAAATAAAGGTGAATCGTAATGAAAGAAAAGTAAACATGTTTTTTTTGTCTCGTTTACAGATAGAAATTAAAACTGTGGTGTGCATTTATTTTTATCCTTCCTGACTCCATCGAGTGTAGAATCACCTCATGCTGATATCACAGCTGCAAGCCTTTGTATCTCTCCACCACCACTGCACATGTAAAGACTAAAACGTTCCCCAATTATTTTGTGCTCAGGTTCAGTCAGATTTATGGAGAACCTGTCTTTGAACTGCAATTTTAACATTTTCCCACAGATTCTCAGTTTAGGTTTGAACTGTGACTTTCTAGCACACAAATACACTTTTGGTCTAAATTCTTGCATTATAGCTCTGGCTCTGTGTTTAGTTTACTTGTGCTGGATGGTGAACTGAGTCTCAGGTGATTAAGAGCCTCTAACCAGTTTTTGTTCACGGATTATCTTGAAATTAGCTTAATCCATCTTCTCTTCAACTCTGTATTAATCCCAAAGTAAATATTTTTCTCACATCATATTACTGCCACTACCAGGTTCAACAGTAGCAATGATGTATTCAAGTTGATGAGCAGTGGCCCTTTTTCTTTGCCTCACACTGAGCTACATATGCAGGTCATTACATTCTCTTACTATACCCTGGGGTCTTCACAGGACACTTGGGTCTATTCTTATTCACAAATAATGTATGTTTGCTATTTGAGTGATTTTTGAAAACAATTAGTTGCAGAGGATTTTCTTTATGAAAAGTCAGCTAAATATAATGCAAAGAAATTGGAAGAAACTTTCTTCCTCTTCACAATTATGCACTGCTCTGTCTTGTTCTGTCACATCAAATTGCTATGAAGCACACTGCAATCCCTAATTGCAATAGGGAATAATGTGAAAAAGTTCAATAGGTACGCATGCCTTTCCAGACAACAGCTTTCTTTAATGATAAGTTTGCCATGGTGCTTCAAAAATAACACTCTATCGACCTACTAACAGTGTTGTTCAGAACCATTTGACAGGGTACATTGAAAATGAACACATTAGCCGTAATGACTGGAAGGCAGCTGCTGTTCAAACTATTTTAATGCATTCCGTCTTTTCGTTAATAAGAAATAAATCAATCAATTTCCCTGAACTGAGCTCCATTTGGTTTCAAAGAATTTTCTTTCGTCCTTGTTTGAATGCTGTAATAAATCGGGATTACGGCACACATTCTCAGACAGTCTCTACTCAGAGGGATTCAAGGTGTTTGCTTCTGTTTGTTTACAGGAAAAGTCACAGAAGCGCTTGTGAATAGAGCAAAGGAAAAACAGCAGTGGGGAAGGAAAATTGATTCCTAGAGGCTGTTGACATTTTTCCTTAGAGGAGGGTGCTCATGAACATTACCATGAAACAGTATTACAGCAACCAGTGCAGATGTTGTTTATACATTCCTCATATCTGAGTGGAGTTGTGCTACTGTAGACATCAATACAGTTGGACTTGTAGTTGCGTATAAGTCCAAAAACAGACACGTTGTTTTAGATTCTGAAGTGTACCTCAGTGTTTCCAACAGAGAACATACTCCAGCATGAGTCACTTAACTCACACGACTGCTTCTAATAGCACACAAAATGGAAATATAGATTTGAAGTGCAACTTGTCTGGCAGTCGGAGGCATTAGCTCTCCTTGCTACATGCCGTCTAAGACAGCTATGTATTTCAGAGAAATTGCTATTGATCTCTAATTTACCATCCCAGGCTATCTCCTCTTTGCTTGGGTCTGTCTTGAGTGTGTTACATAAGCCTACGCTACGTCATATGCTCTGACATATTTTCCCCACGGTTTTTTTTCTTCGTGTAATTGTATTGTTTTTTTTGGTTTTTTTTATTTTACGTTTCCCTGCAGGGATGCATTTATCCTGGCTCTTATCAACAGTGGAACCAGTTTTTTTGCTGGCTTCGTTGTGTTCTCTGCTCTAGGCTTCATGGCTGCAGAACAGGGAGTGGACATCAGTAAGGTGGCTGAGAGTGGTGAGTCCACCTCATCAGTTATGAGTCACTCTCAGTATCGAAGGGTTTTGTCATTCTAACTGTGTTTCTCTGTGTGCAGGCCCAGGCCTGGCATTCATAGCCTACCCCAAGGCTGTGACTCTGATGCCTCTGGCACCGCTTTGGGCAGCGCTGTTTTTCTTCATGTTACTCGTACTGGGCCTGGACAGTCAGGTAATGCTGAGACTTGACCTTGGTGAAAGGCGTTAGCTCAGAGGGAACTGAGTTCAACGTCTTATCCTGACACTGTCTGCGACTCTATTTAAGTTTAAAGCGCATCCAGTTTGAAACGTTTGCACAAATGCACCACAGATATAATTGTCGTAGTAATTCTGCGACTTTAAGGAAGACTTTAAGCTATTCTTTATCCAGGGTGGAATTATTTGAAACATTCAGCTTCAGTGAGTTTCAAAAACAAAAGCTGGGTGTGAATTCACAATTCATTGTTAATTTAACAGTGAATTTTCCCCAGTTTTTCAACAATTCACACAATTATGTGACTGCTAAATTATACAGTCAAATATGTCTATGTTGTGGCGACAAAAAGCTTTTATTCTCTTACAAATGTATTCTGATTCTCCTTTTTCCCCCACAATTAAAGGTTTCAAATGATGAGTAGTTCAGTATCAGACAATAATAACTAAGGTTAAAAGATACATGTTTGAAATGATGATTTAGTATAAATATATCCAGACTAACCTGGCCCACGTGGCACCATATCTATTATTAAGTTATGAAACCTGAATACTGTTTGACCTGCATAATCAACAAGTCCCTTACTTTACTAAAAGATCTCAGAACATCATTCCCTAATCTAAAAAAGTTCGAGAACATATGAGAAATGAATTGAGGTTGTGTTTTGTACAATAATTTCTCCCTGAAAAAAGATTGGTTCGAGTGCATTCCCAAACGCACAAAGACATACATGAATATGATTTAGGTGTTAAAATCATTCATCCACAATGTAGCTCAGACACTTTTTTATTTTTCTGCCTTTTTCTGACTCACTTCCTTTCACACAAACGACTTAAACACACCACATCTACGGCGTTTCTTTGCACCCTCTTTGCTATGTTCCTGTTTGAGCCAAGGCCTACATCTATTGTCTAGCAGCCCGGAGATTTCTCAATGAAACTTCTGTCTGATTCACACAGAGAGTGTCTGTCTGCTCTCAGACCCATTCACTTACTCTCACTTTCCATTCTTGTCCTCATTTCTTGTCCTTTTGTTTTCGTTTTCTCTTTCTCCTTCTGCCAATGCCACGTTGCACAAGAACATGCTGCAAGTTTGTTGTTCTGTTTTGAAAGCCAAACTATTTTCCTGCAAGCGTCCATAAATACATTGTTGCGCGAGGAGACTGGAAAGGGATGCCATTCAAATCTCCAGTGTATAAGGCACTTTTTCAGTTAGATTGAACATCTGCGGTTTGACGGGGACACTGCAGTGAGCGGATTCATGTAGCAGTCTGTTAGAAACAAAGAACTCGGTGTTCGCTGTAACACTTCATATTAACTTCTTGATAAAAAACAAAAGATGTTTTGAGTCTGAACCTGATGTTGTTGCTTCCAGACAGGCATGGGCTGGTTTGAGATTCTTACTAATTTCTCCTGAAGTTTATTAAATGGTGCTGTAACGTCATTTAAAAAAGCACCTCATATATGCATGAAAAATTTAAACAAGATATGTCACAAGCTAATTGATTTTAAGTAATTCAGAAAAGCTGTTTTTATTCTTGCCGCTCCTTATGCTGCTCCTTACAATATAATATTTAATTATTGTATTTTGGGTTTGGATCGTTAGTAAAAGGTACTCAGAGTTGCCTTACATTTAAAAGAATAAGTGACCAATTGCTGTAAACGAATCAGTAAAACATGCAAACTACAAAATGATAATGAAAGCAGTGCAACATAGCCAGACAAAATAACTATTAGCATGAATAAAATAAAACCAAGTTGTTGATCGATAAGCTAAAATATTCTGCTCAACTGGAGCTAAAAGCCATAAAAATATATACAAAGTGCAAACCCTGAATAAACAACCTTTAAATTTAGCCTTATGTCTGTTGCTGTTTGTGTATTGAAGCAGCCGTGGCTCTGTACACAGGGATAACAGCTGGCTAATTACTCAAGCTGTTTTCTTGGATAGAGCTATTTGTGGGCTTTAAAGAGACTGTAGTTTTACCTTAAGAGTGATGGGTGGCACTCCTTTAGTTTCCACACCATGAATGTATCTGTTCTTTTAGGCTGGAGATATTTCAGTCAGCTTTATTTGCCTGTTTTTCTTTGCAAGTGAGAGGAAAAGTACAGCCAGCAAACGCTCCAGTCACTTCAGCCCTTCCTTTGGCATCTCATTAAAAAACACTTGAATCTGTGGGGAGAGTCAGAACTTTTTAGCAGTTTTGACATTATAACATTCTGATATTGTTATCTGACAAATCCCTTCCATAAGTAATAATGTAGAAAACTTCCAAACTCCTCTATGCCACTGTGTTGTCTACTAGATTCGTGAACTTTTCTCCTGTCTTCTCTACTGTTCAGTTCGTCGGGGTGGAAGGCCTGATAACAGGACTCATGGACATGCTGCCTCCTAAATCTTCCCTTGCCTCATTGAGACGAGAAGTAGTTGCTGCCATCTGCTGCATCATCTGCTTCCTTATTGACTTGTCCATGGTCACAGAGGTAGTGAAAGGGTTTTGAATGTTTTTTTGTTTTGTTTTTTTATCATAACTTACTGTGATGTAAGAAAGTTGCATTGAAAGTCCATTAAAAGTGCCAACTTTGTATAATTTTGTAAATTATGATAATTTAATGCAAAGTTGGCATTTTTAATGGACTTTCAATGCAACTTTTAGAGCAACTTTGCATTAAAAGTGTCATTATTTACCGAATGGCACTTTATGACAACAGTCATAAACATTTGTAAAAACTTCTTTATGTTCATGACAGATGTTATGTCATGTTTATGAAAGTGCCATGTCAGTCTTATGCAAACCCCTTCAAATAAAGTATTACCAAAAGTTTCATTAAAATATTAAGAGCAGATTAATAATGTACTGGATCAAAGAAAATGAAGTAATTCAGTGAATAGATTCTGAAAGCTCTTTCTGTTTTCCGTCAGGGAGGGATGTATGTGTTCCAAATTTTTGACTACTACTCCGCCAGCGGCATCACTTTGCTGTGGCAGGCCTTCTGGGAGTGTGTCGTGATCGCATGGGTTTATGGTGAGTTAATTCCTTGCAGCAGACTCAACAGAAACTGCGCAGCTGGCCGGTTCAAAGCAGCGTCCTCGTGTCCCCCTTCCCAGGCGCAGACCGTTTCATGGACGACGTGGCTCGTATGATTGGCTATCAGCCCTTACCCTACATGAAGTGGTGCTGGTCCTACATCACGCCTTTTGTCTGCGTGGTATGTGAGGCTTCGGACCCTTTCTATTTAACTTTGCCGGTTTGTATTAACCTAATGGGGTTTCATGTGTTTATGCAGGCAGTGTTCCTCTTCCACGTGGTGAACTACCAACCCCTCACCTACAACACGGTGTACACCTACCCTGTATGGGGAGAAGCACTTGGATGGGCACTGGCTCTTTCTTCTATGCTCTGTATTCCTCTTACTGTTCTCTACAAACTGCTGCGATGCAAAGGACCTCTGCGGGAGGTAAGATTATCTTTTTGGGGGGCTTTCAGTTAATGATACATTTGAATAATTCTGACTTTTTGGATACACAACAAGCTTGAACATTTCCTTGATTCAGAGCTTGTCATGTTTTTATTGTCTTTCCTTCCTGCAGCGGTGGCAAAACCTAACTACACCCATCTGGGGCAGACACCACCTGGAGTACTTGGCGCCAGAAAGCGAGGCCAAGCTGCTGCCCGCTGCAGAGACGAAGAGCACCCTCCTCTTTGAGAGTGTAATCTGACGACCGGAGCTTTGATCTCAGCAACACATGTCCACCAAAACATGCATAAATGCTACATTGGCCTTGTCTGAACTAAACACAAATCGGTAAAATGCTCTACAATTTTTAAAATGTACAAAAAGGAAAAAAAGAAGGAAAAAAAAAGATCCCGGGCAAATGGACCAAAGAAAACACTGGAGAAGAACTGAAACACACCTGCATTCATGAAGTCACGCCCTCTGCTCTACTTCTTTCACTCTACCTCGCTGGCTTCCTGCTCTCTGTCCGTCCCTCCGTCCTCCTGCCTTCGTGCCGTCTCGTCCCCTTCTCGTATTGTGGGTGTTATCGTGTCTGCCATAGCTGCAGTGTCTCCCCTCTCTGCACCTTTCTGTCAGTATATATAAAGCCTCAGCCGGCCCTCAGTCAGCGAGGCATTTTGTTTCACATGAGCAGAAACCTCTGGTTAAAACTGTCGAGATGAGCTCTCATCATGTCTGCTAGTGAAATCCCATCGTCGTAGTGTGTATGCATGTAGCTGCATGTGTGCCCATGCCCTGTGTATCTGTGTGCGTGGGCATTTGCATGTGTATGTAAGGGAGTGTGTGTGTGTGTGTGCGTGTGTGTGATGGACCATGGCAGTGTTACCTTCAATTACATGTCACATTGCCTATGGACAGTAATTTCTGCCAGCTGTATTCACTTCATTAAGTGTACTAAAAATGACTTCCATTTGTTAAAAAAAATGAAAAGAAAGAAAATATATAATCACAACAAGACAATGCCTCGCCATTTCCAGCTGTTTATTATAAACTAACTTAAGTATCTTGTGTATTGTCGTGTTGTGAATTAGTGTTATTTTTTGGGAGGAGATTAATGAGGATTATTAACATGTTTAGAGAAGAGGAAAACATCCAATTGAGCTGTGTACCAAGCACGAGAGAGAGAGTTGTTGGGATGGAACAGAGAGAAGCAATAAACGATCAGATGAAGACATGTTCTGTGTTGTTAAGGGTCTTTATTTCCTTGTTTTCACTCACTAAAGTGTACAATACATATACACACAATATACAGGAAGTAGAGATGTGCCGATAAGGTTTTTTCCTGCCGATTCCGATAACGATCACCTATGAGTGCCGATCACCGATACCGATCAGATAATTATTCTTTTTTAATCATAAGCACTACCGGTTACATTATGTGGAAAAAGGAACCATGAACTCATCTTAATTTAGACAAAAACTTGTTTATAATAACTTTTTCCAAGAAAAAAGCAAAACAGGCATTGTGCAAATTGTACTATTGGTAATACTATCTTTAACAGACTAATAACATATGAAGGCTCTTAAGAGGCTAAATAATGCAGAGTCAAAATAAAACCTCTCAATATTGCCAAAGAAATTCAAGTATAAAACTTAACATTCAAAGGCAAAAGCAGGATCCATTACAATAAACAATCCAGAATTACTGAATGAAAACTTCCTGTTAGCATAGCGGCTAGCTGGTTACTGCTAGTTCTGATTGGCTGTTTCTGACTGAGCGGAGTAATTATGCAGAGCAGGGAGGAGATTGATTCTTTTTTTAGAGATTATCTGTCTCATGTTAGGACAGAGAAAGTTTTAATAAAATGTATTTTTTAAGTTAGATGCTGCAGCTTTAAACAGAGGTTCGGTGTGAGAGTCACTACCAGGTGGAGCAGAAGCGGCTCTGTCTGTCAAATATTACTAAATATTAAATATTACTACCTGTAGCGGAGCAGCGGTTCAACAGTGAGAGCAGAACCAGCGTCTTACATCGCAGCTCGAAGACTTAAATAATTTTACAGGTTGTTTGTTTAGCTTTCTGACCGTCATGCTAATCCAGGTGTTTGTAGCTGCGCTGCTTTACCTGCTGTCTGATCCTCCATGTCTTTTTTACTGCACTGAGCCTCGATGTAGCCAAACTCTGTCAAGTATGTCATTGTTTTTATGTCCTATTAGCTTCGTTGTGTTGATGCATTTTGACCTGCTTCAATTTTCCGCTGCAACACTCAAACGTCCTCATTCACTCAGTGCGTTATAGTTACACATCGCTTAGGATTTGTTGCTGCGCGTTTGCGCTGTGTGAAGGAAAGAGGAGACCAGCTGCACAGGCAGGCTGAGAAATGAGATGCAGGTGATCGGTATCGGCAACAAGAGAACGTGATCGGCGATCACCGATCATACACTTTTTCACAAAAATCGGCCGATTATGATCGGTGACCGATCGATCAGCACACCTCTAACAGGGAGCACAACTTCTTGGTTCAATTACCTCAAATGTCTGAATGGGTAAGTTTGGAAGTGGAGTCCAGTGGAATATGAGCCCTGCGATGTCAAACACATAATTTTCCCGGGCGTCTACCGGTTTAACAAAGTTGGTATTTTCCTTCAGAAGCTCCAGCATCGAATCCTCTAATTTTCTTCTACTATCTAAAATCTTAGATGATTAAACACACATTATAAAAAGCACCATTTCCATGAAATACAAGGTCTTTTAAAGTGGCAACAGGAAATGAAGTTATTTAAACCTATTCTGGCTAAAAAATGTCTTTAATGCTTTCAACAAAAATATTTATGAACTGAAACATTCTCCAAAATTTGATGAGTACTAAAATAAATCTATACATGTATATTTTATGGATCGGTGACTTTTTTCCATCTGTTTACTTGGGGATAATACAATAAATTCATTATCATTCATACAATTATATTTAAAAAGTGACAAATCCAAGTGATATTGTTAGAGAAAAAAGTGCATTTAAATGCCTGATCTATCTTTTAATTAACTGCAACTTCTAACAGCAACATTTCATTAAAAAGACAGAAAATATTTTTAATGAAAAACATAAAAATATTTAAAAAGTGCACTTGGTATTATGTTTAGATACAGATAGATTTTGAGTTTAAATGTTGTTAAAAAGTTGCTAAACTTGATCAAAAGTGTGAAAAATAAAAAAAAAGTTTCTCTTCCTCTTCAAAAATGCATGTTTTGAAGATATACCCATGCAATTACAAAAATGCTATTTTCTTTCTTTTTTGGGGGGTGGATGGGTGGGGGGGTAAATAAGAATAAATTATTTGACTTTAAATGTCAATTAAAAATATGTCTAAGGATATTTAGAGTTTGGAGGTAGATAAACATACCATGCAAGCATGACAGGAAATCCACTCTGAAACAACTGCAAGTAAGATACTGTCTGCTAACAGATCCAAAAGACCTCATTTCAGAGCAGTCAGTACTATCCTTTTATTACCTTTGAAGCTGTATGAAAAGAAGAAAAAATTAAATCTGTGACTTATTAACATTTTCTGCAAGTTGATCATTCATCTCATGGGTGTGGCAAGGAAGTCATATATTTTTGCTTGTCTGATCAGTGCACCAGTATTTTAAAAGTAGGCTAAGCATGCAATTGCACCTATCAAACATCTTCAAAAATAAATAGAAAAAAAAATTAGAAAAGGCCAGATCATCTATTCTGGCCTAGTGAGCTAGCCAACTCTTGGCTAGCTCAAAATTAGCAGTTTATAGAAATAAGCTAAACGTTATGACTACTCTGACTTGCGAATATTGATAAAAGTCCATCCTTTTGTTTGAGTAAAGCTGCCCCTGCGTTCAAATGTAACAGCAAGTTCGCTTTTATTGTGGTCACATTAGTCACAGGTGACTTGCACATGTTATACTTTCCTTTTCAAAAGTGTAGACTGGTGAATATGCACACAACGCCATAAGTTTCCCTTTAGCCCCAGCCTTCCAGTCGTTCTCTGCTCCCTCTCATGGATGCCATAAATACAGACTCTCATTAGTGCTGCGTTACATTCTCCCACTCATCCCCCACCCTCCGCCATCTCAAACACGCCACACCACACAGCAAGAGAGCCGCAGTGACGTATTCCTGGCCATCTCATTATACCATATCATAAAAAGCTGGTCGCCAAGGCAACAGATCCCTGTGTTTCCCTGGCAACCGGCCGCCATGTCAAGGTGGCGCATTCTCTCCTGGTGAATGAGAGGGGAGGAGACAGTGGCGACCAATGGAGAGCGGCGACACACGCAAAGGGGGAGGAGTGGTTGAAGACTGCGTGAATTGAAAAAATGCGACCCCTCCTGGTCACATTTGGGTAACACAAGAAAGATCCTGAAATAAGAGAAATGGACAAATCAGACCTTGGGGGGCGGGGGTGAAGAAAGAAAGAAAAGAAAATGTATTTGTAGCAAAAAACTGTGATTCACTCACAAAGCCGTTGTCCTCCTGTCCCAGTTTCTTGAAAATGTGAAGAACTGCATCATGAACCGACACAAACAAACAGCTCTTGGGGACGGACTCCGAGAAGAAGTTTGCCCTTTCCATCTGCTCCACCACACAGGCTGTGTTTACAGCACATAAAGACAGGCAGTGTTGATGGCTTTAAAATACGGCTTGTGTTTATGTGTGGTTATTTATTCATCTGTTTTTAGGTTGGTGTTTTGTTGTGTTTGTTTTTGCTTTTTTAATGCACTGATTAAATAAGAACTGAATTTTGATGTACTTTTCACAATTACAACAATTCAGCTGACCATCATAGGGAACGTATATCATCCTGATATATTTCCGCTTGACTTTTATGCACCATCCGGAACAATGTGGCGCCTCACAGGCTGAGACCTCGATGTACTCACTATATCAAAACCTAATGCCTTGATTTTGTATTCACATCACTTCTGTCTCTTGTTTAGTCTGCGGGTGGCTTTACCTTGACAGCCGGCTAGATAGATGGTCACACCAACGTCCCCAAAGTCACTGAAAATCTGAAATAAGAACAAAACTTTATTCAACGTTTGCTGCTCTTCACCCAAGTAGGAAATCCAGATACAGACGTACATTTTTTAGTGTCTTCACAGCAACTGTGTCCATAGAGCTGGTCACTGAGACATCCAGAATGATGCTGTGAGTCCCAGATCTACAGCTACTCTTCTTCCCACCATGATTTGAATCCACAGTGAAGACCTCATACGAGTCTGAATCAGAGTCGGATGTGACTTTGTCGGAATGATAGCCCCAGTTGATTTGACCTTTGCCAGAGACGTCTGAATCTGTGTCTGACATGCTCAAAACCACACCATTCTGGTTATCTTTATTCTTATTTAGCCTCTGTCAAAAAAGGAAAAATGTAATGACTTAAAAAATATCAGCTAGCGCCAGCATAGCATTATTTTGCAGAATGCATACATTTTTCTTTGCTTCATCTTTTTCTCTTTTTTTCTGCTTTTCTTGTTCACGCCTCTGCTTGGCTCCTCTTTTCTTCTTCTCAGTTTGCAGCTTTCCGACGTTGATTCCACTCTGCAGAGGGTTTGTGTGTCATAATTAAGACAAAGAAAGAGAAAGTGAGGCAAGAGAGAGAAATAATGAAGCCATAGCGGCTAATGTTATCAGCAGAAAGAGATTGCATTGCACCGTCATGGGCACACATGCACACACCTTCTCTTGCAGGGACTCCAAGTACATTTCAGAATTTGCGAAATTGATAGTGGCTGATGAGTGGAAGATTTTTATTCCCCGGATCTCTTTGGCCTACATGGATGCAATAACAGACAAAAAAACTCAGTCATAATTTTCTCTGAACCATAAATTGAAAACACCATGTTTTATTTAGCTTCTTCTTCATCATGACACATCAAGGCAGAACCCTAAATTTTGCAGCTGTAGTTCCACCCTGTCATCAGTCGTCAACAAAATACCTGCTGAACTCTGAACATTTCAGACAAAACTATCTCTATAGTCAGGAGAAAGCAGTCAACCTTTTTCTAGTTTTAAAGTGACATGTATTCACTGAGTGCCACTGCGATAACCTATTGTAGAGCTGCTAACGTTTACATGTGTACCACTCTTGTTCATTGCCTTATCAGAGTCAAGTATAGATGTATGCTTTAATAAGAAAATACAAAAGTAGAACTACAGCAAAATAACTCAAGAGCTTGTGGCCTTTGGACAATGTTTCTCAAGAAGACGTTCAACCTTTGCAAAACCAGCGATCAAATTAATATTGCAACATCCAATGCTAAAATACTACAAGTAAAGAAAGAGAAACTGAGTACAACTTGGATGGTTTGCTTTGGAGCAATAATGTTACCTCTTTGTAGGCGTCTATGTCCAGATACAGCTCTGTGCCTGGCACATTGCCTAAGATTGAGTACCTGGGTCTGAAACGAGTAGCAGTTATTTGATTAAAATAAGTATTTCCCTGCAGCTTTTTACTAATTACATCACAGTACAGTCATTTTCAGTAAGTACGATGAAAGGCGTGTTATTACAGTTGTGTTTTGAAGATGATTGTGAGCATGGAAAAGCCGATGGAGACAGCCAGACCCAAGTCCAGATTGAGGAGGATGGTGCTTGTGTATGTGACCAGCCAAACAAGCTGCATGCAACAATACCAGCAGTTAGACATGTCAGCAGCTTCACAGACTGCCTTTAAATTGAACTGGATGAAAAAGACTCACCAAGTCAACCTTGTTGGTCTTCCACAGCATGGGCACGTCCAGAAACTGCTTGAACATTCCTTTCAAATTCACAAACACGATTGTGGATAAGACCGCCTGAGGAAACACAGATGAATTCAGACAAAATCCCCAGCTTTACTGGGTATGAATTCTGCTCATGTTGGCGGCATGTTGGAGTAGCTCTGTTGTGTTTGTATGATTTGTTCTTTTTGCAGATTTTTGATTGAGGTATTTATTCTCTTCGGTTTTTGATGCTGTTCAGTTGGAAGGATTTTTTTGCTCCTACTTTCGTTTTTGTTTTAACTTTTGGGCACTTCATATGATGTGTCGCCATGCCAACAAGATATTGTTTTTGCAGCTGGAGGCAGCTGATCCACGTCTCAAAAACTCAAACTACCTGAACTACAACCATGAATACCTGAGGCGTTGAAAAGGAGGTTTCATCAACGCAGAACAGAACCAAAGACAAGAAAGAAAAGGGAATGAAGTTGATTAGCAGTTTGCCTTCAACTGACAGAATACAGAATACCATCTTTATTGTCTGAATACTAAACTTTTAGCAAGTCATGAAAGTCATGAGGCTGCCACAGCAGCAGTCTTCAGTCAGAGGCCTGTTAAAATTTGTTGGAAAACTGACTTCTATCGGAGATCCTGACTGCCCACAGCATCACCGTCCACAACGAGTCTTTGATGATGCTTGGATGATATGACTTGCAACAAAATTTAAAATGCTTTAAGATAAAAAAAGTATTTCTCAATTGAATTTGAATTGAGATGGATTGTAGTGATTATTGGTGATCTTTAAAATAATTTTTTTCTATAGGCTTTGATGTTTAACCTGTTTTTAAATTTCTGGTTGCATGTTTATCTCATTCCCAGGATGTTGCGATGCCAATCAACAAGATTTTTGTTGTTTCTGTGCTCATGACCGATCAGCACTGATGAGCAGGTTCAGTTCGGAGTATTTAAAAACAGTGAAACGACCCTCCATCTTAGAGAAACATGCAAAAAGCCATTTTATCTACATCAGAAACCCCTGTTAGTGAGAGAAGAAGGGAAACTGTGGTACCTTGGGGAGATCTTCAAACAAAGAGCCAATTTTCAAAACTGCAATGAGCACAATAACGGAGGAGATCATCCCAGCAACCTGACAAAAGACAAACACCAGGACAAAATGTACAGAAGTGTCAACCAAACATCTGCCTGCAGCTGAATTCTACAGCAAAGTTCCTATTTAATTTTTCTTTGCTTTTGCTATACAATCACATTAAAATTTGCTTTACTTGAGTTTTGCCGCCGGTGCTCTCCTGTACAAGACTTCGAGACAGCGAGGCTGTCACAGCGTAACACCGGAAAAAACCACCGACGGTGTTACAAAGACCAAGAGAAACCAACTCCTTGAAAAAGAAAAGCAGCAAGACAGGAAAAAAAACACATTAGTGAAATGTTAATTACCTAGGCCTACTGGTTGAAATAGAAATGGTTTTCAAAGCTAATATGATTTCATTTTTCAGTGGTTTGCTGTGAGACCTTTAATTTGTTTTCATGAATTGCATGCGCATGAACTTTGTAACTTTTCTGGACAATGGTGTTCTGTTTATTCAGATGTCTTGGTCTGGCTACTGCACTCTGAGATCAGCTGCCAGCAGCACGTTTAAGACATTTGATCATGTAAAGCTTGTTGAGCATGAAACATTTAACAGGTCCATTTAGAGGTTCTGAGTGCTATAAGTTAATTTCTCTCCACACCGGAAGATTCAGAGACCTAACATACGTCAGAGTGCATGTTAGAAATATAATGACTAAACAGATTTGGAGGCAACTCGCTTTGATGGAACAATAGAGATTTATTCGGTAAATTGATGCAATACGATAATTTTCTTTGTAACAAAAAACAACACTGTTTAAGCACCTTATGGTTTGGCATTTGCATTGTGCTACTCTTGTCTTTTTTTCACTTATACTGACTTTATCTAATGCAACTTCTGTCTAACATTTTATCGAAGCTCGTCTGTTCTACACAGTCCAGTCACATTAATGTGACCACCACGTACTTTCCACTTCAGAGTTAAATAACCAATCACAGAAGGCAGGTGGCAGCACAGTGCAGTTGAGCGTATATAAAGGGTGTGTGTGGGCTTCGGAAAACATTTCAATCGTTGGCGTAATGCAGAAACGAAGCGATTTATCCGACGTCCAAAAGGGCATGATCATTGGCTTTCGGGCCAAGGGTGGAAGCATTTCCGAAACGGCTGAGTTTGTGAACTGTTCGCGTGCCGCCGTGGTAAAAGTGTACCGTGCATGGCAAAATGGGACTGTCCAAAATCAACGACGTGGCAAATGTGGTGCACCACGGGCCATAGATGACAGAGGCGAACGACGGTTGCGGAGATGCGTTCGGGCAGATAGACGGGCTACCGTTGAGCAACTGACCACTAAAATGAACCAAGGGGCTACCACAAGTGTCTCCCAAACCACTATTCAGCGAACATTGCTGCGTCTGGGCCTCCGAAGCGGACGCCTGGTTCGTGCACCTATGCTGACTGGTGTTCATCGACGACGAAGGCTAGAATTTGCACGCCAGTACAGCAGCTGGACGTCCACTGAGTGGCGACAGGTAGCGTTTTCAAATGAATCGCGTTTTATGCTCCATCGGACAGATGGACGTTGGCGTATAAGGCGTGAAACCTCTGAAAGGAACCACCCTGCAACCATTGCAGGAACGGTCCAAGCTGGAGGCGGGAGCATTATGGTCTGGGGAATGTTTTCCTGGCATTCTCTGGGTTCACTGATTATTGTGGAAGGCACGATGGATCAATACAAGTACGCATCTGTCCTTGCGGACCATGTCCACCCCTACATGCGCATTGTTTTTCCTCAGGATGATGGCATCTTCCAGCAGGACAATGCGAGGTGCCATACAGCTGCCAGTGTACGTGCGTGGTTCGAAGAGCACCAGGATGAGTTTACCGTCCTCCCCTGGCCAGCAAACTCACCTGACTTAAACCCAATCGAGCATCTGTGGGACCATCTCGATCGAGTTGTTCGCGCCATGGATCCTCAACCGCGTAATCTAGCGCAGCTGGCCACAGCATTAGAGTCGGCATGGCTCAACATCCCAGAGAAGACCTTCAGGGACCTAAGTGACTCTCTTCCTGCACGTCTCGTAGCAGTTCGCTCTGCGAAAGGTGGTTATTCTGGCTTTTGACAGATGGTCACATTAATGTGACTGGACTGTGTAGTTCATTTAGGCTAATGGAAACCACAACCTCAGTTTACTTGCAGATAAGTTGCAACATTTATAATGTAATCGTTTTGTGAAATATGATTTATTATAAAGGTGAACCAGCATGCATCCACTGTTGGGTTGTCTGTATTCAACATGTAGAGTCTTCATAATCTAACTTTCGGAGGAAAAATAAAATAATGTAAATGTGAGTTGATACAGATCAAAAGACATTTTTGAGATTTAAATATTCAGCCTTAAAAAAATTACTGAAAAGTGAATCTAAACATATATCAGGGTCTGCTTTCTACAGATATTCTGAATGTGCCTCAGCTAGTTTAATGAACAATTTTTTTGTGCTGCAGAAATGAGGATTTAAAGTCGACTCCTGGTTACGTTTTTCTGGTTTTGCTCCTCTGTCAGCATTTTCTTTTTCTTATATAAATAAAACTAAAATAACAAATTAAAATATGTTCAGCAATACAGTGATTCAAAACACATTTAAGAGTCACAATAGATAGAGTGAAACCTGGTGCTACATTGTATTGTTTCAAGGTGCTGCATGCAAATATGTCAGTTTCAGAATTTTTTATCTAACAGATTTTGAAAATCATTTATAATTGTCCATCTACATACAGTTATGCTTAACACGGCATGTATAGCATGTTTTGCAAGAGACCGTACAGCAGCTGAGCTATTCCTGTCTGTGGTCAGGATGAGGCTTGATCAGTCACTTTTTCCACAAGTGTGACTGTCATGAACAACTGTGAGTGTTCAGACAACAAACTCTAAATTCAGAGCTGTGATTCAGCCTCAGTTGAGGACGTGACCTCCTCACCTGATTGCTGTCCACCTTGTAGCCATGTTTGAGGGCAAACGTTTTGCCCAGTGAAATGTTGATGGCATAGCCCACGATGGCTACAGCGAAAGCATCGCCGATCAACTGTGAGAAGAGTGTGGCGTCAGGAGCACGAGGGGGCTTGAGCCTGAGGAAACACAAATGTTTTCTTTTTGTTTGTTTTTTTAGCTAACAAACAGATTCAGTAATTGACTGCTGATTTCTGGAAAAAATAAAATAATAATAAAAAGAAGCATTCCATTGTTTTTCTCATTATTTGACTTTTTAGGGAAATGTTCAGGGTCTCTTCACCAGAAACCGCTACTGTACTCCTGAAGTTGGATACTATTTCCATTTCTGTGTCCTGCCCATCTACTTTCTTTTTCTTTCTGTTTTGCCAAAAAGTCCTCCACATTTTAAAGCCAGACATGGGAACTCACCCAGTGGGAATCTCTCCAACCACATGAACTGAATATTCAGTGTTGAGTCCACAAAAGTAGGTTATGACTGTTGCTGTGATGATCTGATGGAAAGTAATGGCAAACAGGATGCTAGTTTAAAATTGATACACCGAGCAAATCATTGCACACATACACACTTCACTGAAGTCAAATTTAGGGTTTACACTGCCCCCTAGTGGAATTTGAAGAGAAACAGCAAACGACTAAGTGAAAACGAAAGAGAGAAAGCAAAGTACTCACAACTACAAGCTCTACGGGGATTGGTAATGGCAGCCGCTGTCTGTAGCACTCATTGATTTCTTTAACGAGGATGAGAACGGTAAGAGCCACCAGGCTGACCACCAGCTCCGCAATCTTCGTCTGAGGAAGAAGTCTGCAAATATCCACCAGAGTCTGTGTGGAAGAGTAAAAGTAAAAGTAAGAAGTACATCCCTGCAGGAAATCTGTTGCCATGTTGAAATCTGTTCTGGGGTTAACAGCTTAAAATTAACAGAAGCACAGGTTGCAACTTTGACTGAAAAGAAATGGAAGAGAAAAAAACTTGCAACTTCTTTATTTTTCTCACATACTCACATAAACAAGGGCGAATGGGCCGACGAAGCGAGCTGGTTTGACTCCAAACACGTATTTGAGCTGAGAGACGCAGACATGGCACGCCGATGCTGTGGTGTAGCTTCGAACTAGCGGCTCAGAGAGGTACGTCACCATGAAACCAAACTTCACCAGGCCCAGCAGGAGCTTCCAAAAGAAAAAAACATAAGAGAAAAATGAATCTTCAGGCAATTCACCCACGGTGATGAGATCAGAGTGGACCTAAACATAAAGACTCACCTGAAAGATTCCAGCCAGGACTGTGAGGGAACACGCAACCTGTACTCTATAGGAGTCCCTTGCAGTCAAGTTCACAATCTCTGACCCGTTGGTGCCGTTTAAAATAAAGTTACTGTCAGGTGCAAGCCTCTCTGTCACACTGCCAACCATGATACTGATCACAGCAAATGTACCTGGACACATACACAAAAAAGGCCTCCAACATGTAGGACATTTTTCTACTGTAGAAGACAAAAGAGGCTCTATAATGACTCCTCAGTTAGATGCTTCCTCTCACCAATAGAGACGTGCCTGGAGGTGCCGAAGATACAGTAGACTAGTACCGGGTAGAAGGAGGTGTAAAGTCCCATCATGGGGCGCAAAGAGGCCAGGAGAGCATATGCCATACCTTATGTAACAAAAGAAGAAATGCAGTTAAACACTGTAACTGCTTTTGTTACTTTGTTTGCTCCCATGTCTTCCCATTAAAAGTGAAGCATCAGTGCTTTACCCCACCCCCTAAATTTCACATAGTCAAAGTTTTTAACAAATAAACCAATAAACTTAGAACTCAGTTTGCATGAATACAAACCCTGTGGCAGATGCATGATTCCAACACTGCAGCCAGACATCACGTCACTTATGATATTTTCTCGAAATGGGTATTTTGGCAGCCAGGAGAAAATAGGAATCCAGGTCAGCAGTCTGTTCTTCACCTGAGACACGGAGCACCTGCAGAAAAACAAACAACCAAACCAAAAAGCAGAAAGAAGCAGAACTTTTCTCAGTGTTTTGTTTGCAGGTTATTGAAGACACCTAAAAGACCTTGTTCATGTTAATAGTGAAGTCAAATAAGACACGTGCTGATTGGTTTATCAGCTGGCCTCAATATACAGTAGAGATCAGGATAAAACCACTGCTGTATGCCAGAGCATCTACAGCCAAAGCATACACAAGCTTTACATATGTTACTAAATATTTCACAATATTTCAAATTTTTTGTAATTTTCTCAGAAAACTTTTGTAATACTTTTTCTTCTGATCCTGTCTATTATTAGTTGTTATATAGAAACGAATCACCTAAATGCAAATGAATGCTAATAAAAGCACTTTTAAAGATCCAACACTCAGTTTGACTCTGTAGAAACCAATGTTTCTGTCCAGAGCATATTTCTGTCTCCTTTTTTTTAATCATTTGTCAGCAGCGCCTCTTTGCACCCTCACATTTCTTCTCTTCTTTGGTTTTACCTCAGCATGTGTTTCATCCGTTCGTCAACGGTTGGTTTGGTGGACCATGTCCCTTTTTGGGCCACCTCTTCCAGGCGGGACTCATCCAGGACTTCCCTGTGGACGACGTACTCCCCAAAAGTTGTGTATCCATCCTCCATGTTTTCGTCTCGTCGAGTAAAAGTTGCAAACAACCATAAAACCTCTGTCTGCTTAAGGCTCCTATCTCTGCTCAAGGGTATCTGTGAGTGAAAGAGATGCGTCAGGTGTCACCATACTTCAGTACTGAGTAACGGCGCTTGTTTCCTTTTAAACTGAGGGAGTGACTGAGAGTGAGAATCTGCACCGGTGTGTGGGAGTGACCACTTCTCTCCTGTCTCCAGAAGAGACACCATCCCTGACTCTCATGCGCAGTTCTGGACAGGAGTCAATACGGGCCTATGCTCCCTGACGCTGGCCTTACTTGTTAGATTCTTACATTTATAAAATTACTAGTTTTTCTATGTAGAGATTTAGTGTTCAAATTTGTTGAAACTGTGGAGACAATTAAATATTCCTTAATCAAGCATGTGTTTACAGATGGTGACTTAGATCTTCCTGGGATAGTCCTGAGCTGTAAAACATGTCTAGGTGTTAATTGAGTATCTGTGTCTCCCCTCTGTATTCACATCCTACTGTGAAGATAGGATGTGGGTTTCAGCCCCCCTCCATTCCTGTTCACACCTTATTTTCTCTGCTAATAAAAGACAAACAAACTGAAGGTTGGGAGAACACATTGTGAGCAGCTTGGAGAAACAGTTCACTGTTCTCCTTCTGCAGAAGTTTGGTTAAACACTCATAAGTTGTCTGTGGTTCTCTTTTTTAATGTAGGTTTAAGAAAATACCTAACACTACTGAAGTTACATGATATGCACTGGCACAGCAACCCTAACTAATTGATATTTTGGACCTATTTCATCTCTAACTTTTATAGTTTTACTTTAACAATAAATTAAAAATTAAGGTGTTGCATATTTTGCTTCATTCGTTTGAGATAGGATCACAGTTTCCATCAGCTATATTGAAGGTCTGAAACATTGCCACACTGGAGCCCGCAAGAAGTTCTTTGCTTGCTTAATATAAAAAATGATGAAATATTACCCAGGTTTTTTTTGTTTTGTTTTGTTTCACGGGTTTGCTTTGTGTCCCCATGGGAAAACACTGGCTGCACAGTGGCCTACCTGTTAAATTTGGTCTAGAGCCAGCACTGTTGATACTCATAAGCAAAAACGCACATATATACACATGTTTATTGTGTTCTGTAAGCATCCATCTGTATGTTTGTGTGTATGAATGAGTTGTACCGAAATCTTATCTTTATGACATCCTGAATTTTATGAACAAAGAACATTCGCTCTGAAGGAAGATAACAGATGGATTACTGTTATGATTTTGCTTTTTTTGCAAGCAGACTCAGAAAAAAGAGGGTTTTATTATTGATATAAATTGTTGATCTTATTAACTTGGACATTTTGGATTTTGAGTAATTTTTTGCTGTCTTTTACTCAGTGACTATTACTAAAACCAATGGCTTATTGAGTTTTCAAGTGAAGGGATAGTTGACCCACATGAGGAAATTCCACTTAAGAAAAAAAACAAGAACTTCCAGTGGATCAGTGTTAAATGCAACATTCCTCCACATATTAACCCCGGGCCCTGTCACACACACACACACGCATACAAGTAAATGTGTGATATTAACACCCAGGAACATTTTGCTGACCAAGCACACTTGAAAGAACAGCTTGTTTTACATGAGAGGACATTGAATCAAGGGACAGTTATGCAAAGACAAAGTCAGACATCTTGTGAGTAGTTCCTCCAGATCTCAGCATGTTTGATGCTATTTGACCTCATTTTAAGGAGGTTAAGATAGAAAAATGCTAAAAGTAATAAACCTAAATAAAATAATAATAATTTAGTAGCATCAAAAAGTTGCATTTCATATCATTTTCTTTAAAATTTATGTTATTTACTTTTACGTTGCTAATTTGCAAAATCCTCTAGAGCCTTTTTTGTCTGAACTAATCAGCATCAGCTAAGTTGCATTGATTATTGTTTGCTAAATCTTCACCTTTGTTAGAGATGATCAAACACAAACATTCTTCAAAAATCTCTGTTATCTTGAGTTTGAAGTGTCTGCATCTTTATGAGAGTCTCCACTCACCTTCAGGCTGCTTTCAGCTCTCATCTAGAACTAAAAGCCAGGTTAAATCAGTTGTCTCCTTTAAACAGTTAAATAATAATATTTTAAAAGGCAGTCTGTTTTCTTTCTAACTTGAAACTCATAAAGTTATTTTTTGTAAGTTGCCGGTAAACGATTGGAAAGTTTTGCCTTTTGTCATGTTAGAACACCAAACCTTTTTATGACACAAAGTACCACATAAAAGAAAGTTGGGTTTATAGCTTTGCATATTATTTTCCATGTAGGCCAAAAAGTTAGATTTGGTCTTATCTGACCAATTCACATTCTTCTATCTTTGCTTCATAAACTACAAGGCTCCTGGGAAACTGGCTATGGGAGTACTAATAACTTTCTGCCAGAATTGGCTTATTTCTTGTCTCTCGACTTGTGGAGTGCACGGCTGATAAATGTCCTGTAAACAGTTTATCCCATCTGTGGATTTCTGCTCCAGTTACCACGGGTTTGCTGGCTGACACCTCCTGTGTTTGACCTCTCAGTTTGGTAGACTGACCATATTTTGGTAGGTTTGAAGTTGATATTGCTCACTTTTCTCTTTTTGTGATGATGGATTGAACAGAGCCCGGTGAGATGAATGAAATTTTAGACATTGCTTTAATTCTCCACAACTTCATTGCTGATAAGGTATCCATGATGAGGTGGAATGATTTTTTTTTTTTGTGAAGTGCCTTGAGACAACATTTGTTGTATTAACCACATAATTAAATTGAAGTGAACCTGTCCGCTTGATGTTTTGTTAGCATTTTATTCATTTTATGTCAG
Organism: Poecilia picta; assembly: GCA_033032245.1. NCBI lineage: Eukaryota > Metazoa > Chordata > Actinopteri > Cyprinodontiformes > Poeciliidae > Poecilia > Poecilia picta. The sequence continues at coordinate 15,994,139 of CM065359.1, read as the reverse complement.
ACCAAGATCCCTAATTCATTGTTTCTCTGCCATTGTTTTGCATCTGAGTACCGATTGTCAGATTATTGTACTCCATTTCATATCATGATAACTTTATTCTTGACTGTCTACTAACAGGTTGCCTTCTTTTTCTTATAAGTGTTGGTTTGACCCTCAACATACAGGCTTGCATTTTAGTCCTGGATGACAAATCCAGGGTCTGGATAGAAACCAGGTGGGATGAGTGAAACATCTCTGCAGAGCCATTAAACTGTTTGATCCTCCCTCTAGACAGTTAATGCACGGACTTTTAAGATGTGCATTAAAAATCTGATCTTGCCTTGTCATTGTTGACAGGAAAAGATCTGCAGACCAAAGTTCGTGTACTCACATCAAGTGTAAACTGAGGCATACGTGAGTGAAACCTGTGAACCGAGGTCCGAATGCTCACAGGTTGGAAGAAGTTTGACCAAAGGAGCAAATGTCCATGCATGCATGCCACTCGCTCCTGTGGTTGTGGAAGGTAGCATGCTCAACTGTGCATGAAAACACTGTTAGCAAAAAGTCAGCCCGCGTAATGAGTCTGTGTGGAAATTCCTGTCACCTCCATTAACCTGTCGTGAAGTCACATGACAGAAACTGCAAACTGCACTTCATCCATGTGTAACATGAAAAGGAAAGACCATATGTGATAAACAAGTCTGCTTTGACCCGTAGCATCAGTTGTTTACACAGATATACTGTAATAATAAACCTAATTCGGTTCAGTACACTGTGACTTTGACTGTTCTACTTGCAACAGCTACGTGACAGTATGTCTGACAGGATGTCTGCTGCACTATGACACCCTGTAAATGTGTAAATGAAAATCTTTATGTGAAAATCTTCCACGGCTTCATTCAACAATCTGAGGACTTTATGCATATCCATGCTCTGTTTTTCTCTCTCCATTCTCAGTTTGTGGATTCACTCATTCCAAATCAGCAAGACTGGAATGAGTGAGCAGGTTTTGGAATCAGCTAATTCCAGAGGCTCAGTCATATAATCAGTCACTACTCTCTGTTTTTGGACAAAAACTATTCACTGAGCCTTAACAATTGCCTTTCACAATTTAGACTTTGATAAAGCATGAAAACCTGTGTGACCCAGAGTTGAAACAGTTCACACTCATCCTGCTTTTTAAGTAGGGTGACTTAGCCATCTTATCCAGACTGAAACGTTTGAAATTTTCTTTCTTCTCTTGAAAAACAGTGACTCGTATTGTTGTAGACATTCAAATTGAAATGGAGCATTGATGTTATAATGAGAGGTAGCGTAGCTGTAAACATAAACTCAGCTGCAGCTCTGCTTGCAGTGATCTATTTTAAACTCACTTCATCCATGAGCTTGATGTTGTCTGCTATGCCTTCCCAAGCTGTAAATAGCACAGAGGACAAGTGCAGCACACCTTCATAAACAAGCTTTAGACGTAGCTTGTAATGTGACAATTTATGGGATCTACGTTGCGAAACCTCCTGGTTTGGGAAACAGGTATGACCATTTTTGTTACTATGTTTCTTAAGTTTCTTAAAGACATTCTCAAGTGTGTCTTTATTCATATTGAACTCCCTGTTCATGCACCTGGAAGCGACTTGTGAATGTTTAACCTACACATTCTGTAGGTTGTATGTTTAGAGGGAAAAGCACTTAAAGGATTTTTTGTATTTTCTGACAGCTGCACTTTGTACATCTTAGAGATCAACTGCACACATTGCATTCAATATGGAACATCATCTGAATGCTTTTGTTTCAACTGTTTTTGAATTAACAAAAGAATAAAGTCAAATTCGGAATAAGTTTCGATTTCTTTCCCCTTTTGTCTTTGACAAATTTGGCATAAAATCACAAGTTATTATTTATTTATTTTTTATCCCTAAACTGACAGAATTGGTGCAGACATTTACACCAAACCTCTATGGAGACCGAGGTGCAGCCGTCTGCTCAGGAACTGCCTGGATCATTTATGCTTCCAGTGTTGTGAAACTTTCTGTTAAGTACATGATGAGAATTGAACTCTTTGTCTCTGAGACTCTAACTAAGCTTGTTAGAACAAAGAGAGCTGCGCTACCAGGAGTCTTCCCCAGAGCTCTGGCTGCTTGCAGGCAGCCCACACACATTTATAACTCTGCATCAAAACCACACATCCTCCTCCCGTTTTTTTTTTTTTCAAGATGACCTTCGCATTCCAACAGTTGGAGCAGGGCTCCGAGCTACACCACTTCGTTGACATCCAGCAGACACTAGGCTCTGTTTCACCTAGTGATCGACTATTAAATTCATGTAAGAAAATACAGAATTTAAAGGTGACATTTCCCATTACATTTTCAAATAAATAAAACATAAAACATGTTATTCAAGCAAGCTACAATAAGTAAATTTTATTTAAGACTTTCACATTACATTTTGATGATTCTTTAACCATTTTTTTAAAGATTTAAAACTCAGAGTCAGGACTCAAACTCCTACTACATCACATATTATACATTGCAATCAGAAAACGTAATTATTCCCAGCAGGAAAAGGAAAAAAAATTCTGTAGGAGACAGAAAGTCTTCTTACAGTCCATCACTGTCCAACTAATTATTATTCCTCTGTAAGAACAGAGTAACCCGTGCACTGATCTTGTAAAAATGGGGAAAGAAATATTATTTGCAAACGGCACTTATCATTCTGTTCTTCATGTTGAATTGTCTGTACATGTCCCTGGAAGTGATGGACGGCCTTTATCTTTTAGCTGCTTTTGAATTAACAGAGGAATGAAATAAGATTTGGGAATAAGCTCGAATCTTTACCCTCTGTTTACTTCGACACGTTTTGCATAAAATGTCATGTTTTCATCATCAAGCTGACATCAGTGGCGCAGTCAACTACAACAGGCCTCCATGGAGAGCGAGGTGCAGCCGTCTGCTCAGGATCAGCATGGGTCATTTCTGCTCAGGCAGCTGGCCAGAATGAGAGAGGCTGAGGAGCTCACTGACGTGGTCCTGCTTGCAGAGGGTATTTCCTTCCCATGCCACAAGGTGGTGCTGTCTGCTTTCAGCCCTTACTTCCAGGTAAAAGAAAAAATTAAAAATGCCACTCTGCAGAGAGTAGATTTTAAAGATTTAAAAGGACAACACAAGACGTCTCAGCCTGTGTTTGGCCAAACAATTTGAAACTTATGTCTAGTCAATTGAAACCAAGTGATTGTTTGGTTGCAGGCTATGTTTACATGTGGTCTGAAGGAAACTCGAGGAGGAGAGGTGCCCCTCAGAGACACAGCTGCACAGAGCCTCGAACTGCTGCTGAAGTACATGTATTCTGCTGAACTCCCTCTTTGTAACAACAACATTCAGGGAGTGGCTGCTGCTGCCTTCCTGCTCCATGTGGATGGAGCTTTTAGGTGAGATAATAATCTTGGTGTGGATGTATTTCCAACCACCAGCGACCGTTATACAGGAGCTAAAAGGTTTTTACTTCCCACAATGCCATTTTTTTTAAGATTGTGTCAGAGCCATATGGAGGCCCACATGGACGCCTCAAACTGTGTTGGGCTGTACTATTGGGCCAGAGATCTTGGTGCTACTGATCTGGCTGACTGTGCTTTGAAATACATCTGTCAACACTTTACCCAGGTGAAGCAAATGCTGTCAAATTTTCTTTCAACTAGGAATAATTAAATTAAAATAAAAACATATCATCAGCTTATTTTCTGCATCTTTCAAGGTTTGTGAGGAAGAAGAAGTGCTGGACCTTGATGCCCAGCGTCTCGGGACTCTGCTGGGATCGGATGACCTCAACATATCACAGGAGGAACTCGTGCTCGAGTTGGTCCTGCGGTGGGTTGAGAGGCACAGGAACAACTCTCAGAGCGAAACCCAGGCTGTGGAATTGCTCCGGCGGGTGCGACTAGAGCTGGTGGATCCTGGATTTCTCCGGAAAGCGAGGAGGAGGAACCCGGTGAGATGGAATTGGAGAAAATGACCAAATAATGAGGTCACTAGTCATAACCAAAAAAATATCAAAACATTATCAGATAGAGTATGTAGATTTTCTTAAATGTAGAAATAAACGTCCTAGGTGCTGCTGCGGGATGCGGAGTGCTTTGGGAGGATCGATGCTGCCCTGCAGACCTCAGGTCTCTGTGAGACGTCCGCTCCAACTCGTCCACCTCTTCGATACGGCATGGAGACAACAGATTTGCTGCTCTGTTTGGGTGGAGTGAACACCGAGGGTGTGCCAACGAGACGTGGAGGACTTGCTGACCAAAGTTTTTGTTTTGCACCCCTGGGTAGAAAGACCTACTACATCCCGTCTCCGCTGAGGGACTGTGGCGGTCAGGGCCAGGTCACAGCAGGAGCAGTGACCCGGGACAGCAGCGTACTGGTGGCTGTAGAGGCAGAGGATCAACACAGGAGGAAGAGGCTGGATATCTACAAGTTAGGACAATTCCTTGAAAAAGCAATCGTATTTCTTGAACTTGTTACAACTGAAAACCTTTCCAAATCGTCACTTTTGAAAAATAATGATCTAAGTGATTTATTTATTTATTGCCAAAAGTGATTTATTTTGCAAGAGGTAGTGATTTTTTCCCCCCAACAAAATCATCTTTAGGCAAAAAAATAGTTTAGGCCATTATTTTGTGAAGGTGATGAAACAATACTAAAAAATGGTGGCGAGCATGCATGTGTTCAGCTCTTTTTAGTTGTTATAGATGCTTATTGAACAAATACCACAACGAATACTAATGAACACAGCTCTTTTTAGTTGTTATAGATGCTTATTGAAGAAATACCACATCGAATACTAATGAACACAGCTCTTTTTAGTTGTTATAGATACTTATTGAATAAATACCACAACAAATACTAATGGACATCACACAGGGTAGGAAGAACCTTTCTTCCCTGAGGGTTTGGCTTTTAAATCCTTCTGAAAATGGAAAGAATATGAAATATCTGCAAAACTACCATGGAACTGATGTCTTCCCAAACTGACAGATTGACAAAGTCAGTATTGTTCTGAGAAGCATCCAAGAAGTCCATGATACCTCTGGAGCAACTCAACAACTGCTAAGACAACTTTAATTATGTATTCCACAAACCTGGTCTTAATGGAAGACTGACATTTTAAAAAAAACCTGTTGTTGAAATAATAGCAACGATAAATCACATTTTTATTTTACTACAAGCCATTTAGGACAGATGTTCCCAACCTTGGTCCTCAGAGCCCGGTGGACTGCATGTTTTAGATGTATTTCCACTCCACCACAACTGATTCAAATAACTGCATGCAGTATTTGTATTAGCAAACCTCCAACATCTGCAGAAACCTGTTAATCACCCACTCATTAAAGACAGGTGCGCAGCAGCAGAAAATTGGAAATACTCATAAGCTGATGTTCATGCATGCTCTCCATCTATTGTGACTGAGTTTGAGAGACAGCAATGAATGTCCAGATGCTCAATACTGGTAAACACCTTGATCAAAGAATTTAATGGAGTTCAGGAAAGCTGCATAGACAGGCACTCCACATACCACACATGCCAGTCATAAAATCTCAACAAAATATACTGAAGTATGTTGATGTTAAGATACTAAATGGGGAAAAGGAGTATGGATACTCCTCAAGGCATGTGAAAAATGAGACATTTCAAAAAAATGTGCTGCTTTAAATTCCTATGCTGTCTGTTTCTGTTTCAGATACAGTAATTCTGAGGAGAAAATCTGGGTGAAGCTCTGCTCTGCACCCTACAGAGACATGTACGCTTTGGGGTTGGTCGGAGATGCTCTGTACCTCATCGGCGGTCAGATGAAAGTACGCCATCACTACGTCATAACGGACAGTGTGGACAGATGGTCACTGAAGAGAGGAGGCAGCTGGCTCAGTTTCGCTCCTTTACCTCTTGCTTTGGCCTGCCACTGCGCTGTGAGCCTGAAGGAGCGTCTCTACGTGCTAGGGGGCTGGACCCCACAGGTACAGGAGGAAGTACAATGTGCTGGGGGTGTATGTGATCATGTGTCTGAAGGAAAAGCGATGCTTCGTGTAGGCTTGGGCCAACTAAAAGAAAAATCCTAAACAATACGGAGAGCCATTTCAGTTATAATTAAATAAATAAATGGATTATTTTTTCCTGTTTATATTTGCTTATTTGTACATTTATTTATTACTTTATTTATTCCCATATGCATTTCTGCCCGTACTTTTTTCATTTCCCATGAATCAGGAACAAATAAGTACAAATGAGTAAGGAAAATGGAAAAAGGACAGGCAGAAATAAATTAATAAATAAATAGATATAAATGGGAATAAAGAAACCAATTATGTATCCATTTATTTAATTATTCACATCTTTATTTATTTAATCTTGGCTGAAATGCCTCCCCATCATCAGAACATTTGATCTTATTCTTTTCATTAATGTTCATGCAAATGAAAACGCTTTGGCTCCCCCTACTGGTAGAAACAACGAAGGGTGCTTAAAAAGCTCGGCCCTTTTCTTAGCTGATTAAATTCAAGCATAGATTAAACTCTTCTCTATAATTTAACGAAAAGCTCCTTTGATTTCTAAGTGAGTTCCGTGTTTTCCTGTCTTTGAACCGCCTATCTTCCCTCTCGTTGCTCAGGACCAGCCAGATGACGAGCCTGACAAGCTGAGTAACAGAGTGTTTCGATTTGACCCGAGCAAAGACAGGTGGACAGAGTGTGGCAGGATGAAATACTCCAGGTACCGCTGCGGTACAGCTGTGCTCAACGGAGAAATCTACATATTAGGTCAGACTCCAGGACTATACACATATTCAGTTCGGTTTAGTTTACTTATATAGCAACAATTCACACGAAAAATTCTTTCAAGGCACTTCTTGTGACATCCAAAGTTTTCATTTCAATGTCCTGAAAAGAGACATGACAAAACAAAAACCTAGCCTGGAGAACTTTCTATAAAAGATTAAATAAAGAGAGAACACAATTATTAACCGAAGAAGTAGCTCACAGGGTGCGTTCACACTGCAGCTTGAAGTGACCCGATTCCGATTTATTTTTTTGGCAATTCCGATGTTTTTACCGGGGCCGTTCACACTGCCAGTAAATGCGACCTGTATGTGTTCTGCAGTGTGAACGGGCAAACGATCTGAAAGTGTCCCGCATGCGCAGTAGAGGGCGCAATAGCGTCACTGATCCTCACTGATCCTCAACAAATCTCACTATTCTGCGTCCTGATACGTGGAAGTGGGAAGAAAAACCACAACCATGACGGACTATAATGAGGATTAAGTTGTTAATATGCTGCTCCGGTTGGACAACAACTTCAAATATGTAAGCTAAGCTCCACCGTTAGCCTCCATGTTTACTTCCTCAAACAGGAGGAAGTAAACATTTCTTTTATGGTGGTTGACAGAACACTGAGAACACTGGAAACATTTTTGTCTGTGTGTGTTTACAGGCGGTATAGGATGTGATGGTGAGGACTGTGGACAATCACGCCGCTGTCTGAGCTCCGTAGAAATTTACAACCCAGATGCAGACAGCTGGAGGCCTGGTCCGACGCTCCCTACAGCCTTGCTTTCGCTTCGAACCAACGCCTCCAACATAGGAACGGTAGAAGGAAAGCTCTACCTCTGCGGATACTACAAAGGAGTTGGTGAGTGACACTTCCTTTTCCTATATATGGTTTTCAAGCTGCATTCTGAACGCATCAGAATAAAGGAATGTAAGATGACAAATGAGACATTGTTTCTAACCCAAATTAGATTTTTGGGTCAAGCGTCATCATCATCATTGTACGTTTACTGCAGGTCGTCATGAGATCATCACCAAGGAGATTTTGGAGTTAGACCCTGCAGACTATGTATGGACGGTTGTGGAGAGACGAGCGGCGATGAACGATAGCTATGATGTTTGTCTGGTGGCTAACCTCAATCCTCGGGACCTCCTGACTCCCTGACGCAAGCGCCTCCTCATGACTGTCTGGGCAGCAACGCAGAGGCCTGATATGTGTGTGGGGGGGTGGGGGAGGTGTCTGCAGGAGCAGCCATTCTTAGAGCTTCATTCTAACATAAACACTTCACTCCCACATGCCATACATCTCAAAACAAGACTAAATAAAATAGGCCTGTGTGCATTTAGTTTATGTGAATCATTTCGCTGTTTGACAGTTAAAATGGATGACTTTCATTAAATAGCTTTTAATTAAGACACTTTCTCAGAGACTTACAAAGTTGTCTGTAAAACGTATCAGCACAAAAACAGATCATTGGAGCTTTTATACAACTTATTTGACATGAACATACAATAATTTCAGGATAAACTTCCTGACATTATTATGTAAAGTGGACTCCAAGCTTAATAGCTACTCTGGAAGAGATGTGTAAAAATGTTTATTAAGATGTGTAAAAACAAAATTAAGCTCATCTTGAAATTTAGATTACATATTCGGTGAAACTAACTTAATTTAGAGTTAGCACTATACTACTAAAACTTTTCACTATCATTTATGACAAGTAGACAACGCTTTATTTTTATTTTTCCATACAATTTCACAGAGAAAGGTATTTTTGACCATTTCTTTTTGCACAATTTTTCCAAAAAACCTGGATCCTTTCTTTTTAGGATGCAGGCCTTTGAACTGTGATGGTCAATGAATGAATGAATGAAGTTTTGTTGCCAGAATGATCATTTTGGTGTTGATTTGACCATGTTTTATGGGTTGTTCTCTTGCTGCTTACATTACTTTTATAAAGAAATCATTCAGTCTGGCACAAGTCAGCCAGTTTTAGCTGTCTGGTTAAACGTTGTAACCACTTCAAACCATTTACAAAATAAAAACCTAGTTCAAGCAAATTCTGTTAATTTTTTATTAGTCCTGCTACTTATACATTTTAAAAAATTAAAAAATAAAAATTTGGAAGAATTAATTCTGTAGTATCTTCAGATTTAGTGGAACTCTCATAACAACCATAAGTCATAACCACGACTCTGGGAGTATCTTTAAGCGGCTTCAAGGCAACCAGTGTCCTTCTACAAGGATAACAGTGCAGGTGTGTCAGTGGGAGTGATGAAACGTGGGAAACTCCTCTGACATTCTCACAAAGGATACTTCCAGCTTCCCAGCCTCCAGTCTGAATCCGACATGAAGAAGTGGTTCTTCCTGGCTTTGGGTGAGTGAACTAAAGCTCTTTCTTTATTTAAAATTATAGCTGCATGCTTTGATGCATGCAGCATCAAAGCATGCAGCATCAAAGCATGCATTTACCTGTAACATAGATTATACAATCAGAATTTTTGAATAATATTTTTGCAATAATAGAGCTGGTACATTTTTTGCACAATAAAAGCCGTCTGCACACGTGTTGCATGATACTGTCTCCTGAAACTAAGATGGTCCATGAATAATTGTTTAAATAAATTGATGCCAATGGTTCAAAAAAATTCAAACAACCTCTGGTTTAATCATGATATGTATTTTGAAGGAAAAATAAGGAAGAGTTTCCTGAATGACTGAAGATTTTCAGTTTTTCGGTCAAGAACAACGGATGGATGCCTACCTGCACCGGTTCAATTATTAATCAACACTTTCTTCATCATTCTAGAATGTCTCTTTATGCAATTATGTCACCAGTCCTTACTGCAGAAGAGACGCTGTGTTTTCCAAGTGACAAACATAAAGAACCATGGCTACTCTGCAGCTGGGAATGTGACTGGCTCTGTGCAGCTCTGTGAAAACACCGGCTGCTGTTTGGCCATTTATCGCATCACAAATGGCCAGCTGAAGGTCGACACGCTCGGTGAGAAAGCTCCATGCCCAAACGAGAGAATCAGGGAGTTATTTAACAGAAAAACAGTCAAAATTTTTGTTAATTTAACATCCAGAAGCAAAGATTTATGAAAGAATAATTATTTCAGACATCAAGAGTGTTTATGCATTGTTTCTTATTTATGTGTTTGTTATTTTTTAGCGTGCGACAGGGTAAAAATGCTTTGCCCGCATGAAACCTGCAAGGCGCAGCCACCCTTCATAGATAACTTCGTTACATGTACATGCAGTACAGACCTGTGCAACAGAAACATCTCGTGGAGTCCAGAACCAGAACAGCCTCCAGAAACCCACCACCATACAGCAGGTACTCTCCAAAAGCAATTTTTCCTTTGTTTTTACAAAGTTTGATTAATTCAATCAAAAAGAAAAGAAAAGATTTGGATCTGTATTTGTTTTTTGCGCTTCTTTTCTTTTAGTTGAAATCACACAAGCAGTGGTGGTGGTGTTGATTCTGTTCCTCACCGTTCTCATTGTTATTGCTGTCAAGTGGAGAAAACTCTGCAAGGAAAAAAGTAAGCTTCACTTCCTGATGTATAGTTTTTAGACGTTTTTTTTTTATTTAGTTTAAAAACATGTTGAATTACCACAACACCCTTAATGTCTCAATCTTAGATCAACTTAGTTAGATGGATGTACTTGATATTCAGGCTTTACCAAACAAATGGATGGCTGAAACTAGAAGATAAGAACAAAATACTGAAAAAAATTCAAAGTCCATCTCAAGCTTGCCTTTAATGGTTTTGGGAGAAACTTTAATCTTTTTCATCTTTTATGCACAGCTTGCTATTTGTGCTTTTTGCATTTTGCTAAAAGCTTCATTTGCTTCTATGGTCCAGCAATAGATTTTCAGAGATTACTCCTAAAAGATTAATAAGAACCCTGTTTTTGATCCCACCGTGAACATTTAGAGACATTTAATGTCACAAACAGACTTTGAATCTTTAAATGAACAACTTATTTTGACTAATGTGGTATAAAAATATAAAAATAAATTAAAATAAATAGGTTGTTTTCTTATGTTTTCCATAATATTAATAATATTCCTCAAATATGTTATGAAAGATTTTACTTTTCTTTAAAATACATATCCAGTGAAAAGATGCATGAAATATTTCTGCAGCACATTTATTAGTTACTGTTGCACCAACTATTGGAGTCTTTGCCACGACAGTGTAATACAGGTTAAACTCTAATTGTTTTTCATGAAGATTTAAGTCACCATCAAAGCTCCTTATAAATGTATTCAATTTAAAATATGTTTTTGTGTAGTTAAACCATGTTGGGTATAAAAAAAAACAACTTTGCAGTTGTTAATAATTTGTAGAGGGAAAAAAATCATGTTTACTTATAAACTAAAGAATGTATATGCTTTAAACTGTGGTAAGGTTTTAGAGGTTATTAAAGTATATAGCAAGTCTTATCTGAATGTGAATTTTTAAAATTGATTAATTACTATTTTCTTCATATTCAGAGTCCTTACTGCTCTTCTTCATTTTGTCCTGTTTTTCAGCCAAAATGAAGATCCAAATCGAAGGTAGGTTCAGATACGATGGTGTAGATCCAGATCTCTTTCTTTGATAAAGCAACACAGAGCTGGACCTTGATGGCCACTTTAGCAACAAACCAGTTATTGTCCTGATCCCACCTGTGAGATGACCTAATCAGACAAACACAAGTGTTTTTGTTCTTACATCAAACATAAAAAAACAATAAATAATTCCTGAGTGATTGTTTGAACTTGTTATCTTATTTTTAGGACATTTTCAGGATGTCTTCAGTCTCTTTCATTCTCTCCTAAAGCTGTCCTTGGTCTTTATCTTTGACACATAACTCCCCTTTACCTCTGCTACTCATCCGCAGCATCTTAGCAGATGTTTAGTCATGCCAGCTTAAAGAGAATAAATACACCTGCATGTCTGTCCAATCCACTTTAAAAGGTTTTATATCATTTTAGAGGAGTATCTGCAGTCGACCTGTCAGGACTATAATATTCAACAAACGTGTTCCTGTCAAATAAAAGCTTCAGAGAACCATATTACAGACATTGAACTGCAGTGGGTAAGTCTGACAGTGAACGTTTTCCGGTTCTCCAGCCATTTTATTAAGTCTTGATAGCTTTTTCATTTTTTTTTTTATCTTACAGGTTCTTGGACAGGGGCATTTTGCAACTGTGTATCAAGGGAAGCAAAGGGGAAGTGTGGTGGCTGTGAAAGTGTACGCTGCAAACGAGAAGCATCAATTTATGAATGAAAAGGAGGTTTACGAGCTTCCACTGATGAAGCATGAGAGGATTCTCCAGTTTCTAGGCACGGAGAGGAAACCAGATGATAGCAGCCTGCTCATTGTGCTCCAGTACGCTGAACATGTGCGTATGAACAGGTCCTTTCATATGAACCATTCTGAGCTGCATAAAGGGTTTGCTTGGGGTAAACAAAAAGAAAGATCCAAGAGTAATCTTCATTCCTCCTTTTATTTTTGGTTTGAATGTTGACAGTTTAGCTGGATTTATATTGTCTCTCTCTCTCTTTGTTATCCTCTGTACTGAGTCCCAAACTCCTTGAGTCCTGGACAGTCATCTTGTCTTTGATTTCAGGGTTCTCTTCATTCCTTTCTGTGTAAACACACCAGCAGCTGGATGCTGACCATGAGACTGTGCCAGTCCTTATCGGAGGGACTTTCCTACCTCCACTCTGACCTCCGCAGCAATGGTACTGGCCAGAATCCCACACCACAAAAATATGTCTGCATGTTCACATTGTAGCATTCACGCTAGAGAGCTGAATCTGACGGTACTTAACCGATGACGTGTTCCTTCTAACCAAAAACTGTTACAGAAACTTGATTAGCTGGGTGATGAAATATGGATTCCTACCGCATGGTTTGGCAAAAATACTACATTTTTAAAGGGTTTCCAAAAAAACCAAAGTATAAATTCGCATGTAGTGTGCAGAAATCAAGGTGATTCTGATTACATTAATCACGTCTTCATAAGCAAATGCCTCTTTACATCACAGACAACTGATACCCAGTTGAGATATAAGATATAAGTTATCAAAATATCACCTGTCTTTCATGCTTCAGAGAAATGTGTTTTATTTTTTTTTTACTTCTTTTGCTAATGTTGCCAACAATAATAAGGAGGATATAATAAACTTCAAGCAGGGTGAGGCTGGCTTATATGGTTGGGTTCATCGTAAATCTCACTGTCAAGCATCTTTCAGCTCATACCACTTAATAAAAAAAACAAAAAAACTTTTAACAATTTATCATCAGCATATTATCCAGAAATCTAGACCTAGCCCTTGCAAATGTTTACAACTGCAGCTGTGAAGGATACAAGCCATTGCAGGACAGTGTGACTGAAAGGACGCATTTGAAATGTCTGAGTCTTTCTCTTGCACAGATGTGCACAAACCTCCCGTTGCCCACAGAGACCTCAGCAGCTCCAACGTGCTGGTGAGAGCAGACGGGACTTGTGTCTTGTGCGATTTTGGATCTTCCACAATCCTGCGTTCTTGTTCAGGACATCGCTTCTGGAGGAACCACTCCACAACCACGATGGTGAGATAATTTGTTGGGAATCAAAAATCTTACTGCCAAATCATGTCATTAAAAAAAAACTCAACAGAAAAGAAATGATCTGCACAATATAACATGAGGTGACTGATTTTATGTCTACTCAAGGTCTTAAAAGGAACCATGCTTTTTTTTTAAATTCACAGGGTTATCTTCAGTTTTGCACACTCAACTACATGTCCCCTGAGATCCTGGAGGGCTCAGTGAACCTCAGCAGCAGCTCATTTCTCCTGCAGGGCGACATCTATGCATTAGGTCTGATTTTGTGGGAGATATGGATGCGCTGCTCTGATTTGTTTACAGGTAAGTTGCTGTTGTAGCCAAAGTAATGTATTGATTTTTTGGAACAGAGAGCAGACTTTAGGATGTTTTTTTTTTTTTTGCACCAAACCCAGAATAATTTCAGCTTTACTAGTTGGTTCAGGTACAATTTTTCAACAACATGAACCCATTTGTAAGTTTGTTTCTATTTAAAGACCAATTCTGCTGTTATTGTTTGGGTCAAAGTGTAGGCCAATTTAAATAACCATAGTGAAAAAAAATGAACATTGTTTTTATAATATTTTGTAATGGGACCGATATATGAAATTAAATTATTATAAACATTTGAAACATTACCTGTGGTATCTTGTGCCATCTTCATTTACTATCCAGATTAATTCACTGAAAGTTGAAGCCAACATCTAATAAAAGAGCAGTCAAAATCAAAGTGGAGTCTTCTAGGATCTTAAAACAACTTCACAATAAAATATATTATAGAGATTTTTTTAACCTTTTAATCATCATCATGTTGGAGTTTGATTTGGTCTTAGCCCTTATTGGATTAGCAATTAGTCCCAGTGTCCAGGGACTACCTAATCTGGATTTATTCTACATAAAGATGACATGACAAAAATGTTGAACTATATGCCCTTAAGTTCAGCCTTCAGGTGAAAAAGATCTGTATAAATGAGGTTTTGATGCTGTAAAGTGTTGACCAGAAGGTGGTGTTCCAGGACTGAATGTTCCAACAGAACGCAGGAGTTCACCCTTTACCTCAGCTTTACATTTCTTAATCATTTGTTATAAAAGTTCTAAATATTACGAGCATGTGACAATACACCTGTAAGAAATGTTCATCTCCTCAGAAGTCTCTCCCTAAATATTTCTAAAACCACCTAGTTATGCAGTTTCTGCACACATCCTAACTAGTTGGGAGGTGGTTTAGTAAAAAATAATAATAAAAAGAAAACTTTAAACTGATTGAACACTTTTTTTCTGTTTCCTAATATGTGCACAGAAATGTCAAAAATTGACTTGTAGGATTTTGTGCTCCAAAGAAAGCAGAAACCCAGACTGTAGGTTTGCTGCTTAAAGCTTGTTTTCCATATTATGTTCTTCAAAATCCTAAATTGTGCAAGACAGTTCATATTGTGCAAACAGATTACAGATTAAATTCAAGTTCATTAAAGTTTGTGCAAACACTGTCACCTACAGGGGGCGCTGTTCCAGAGCATCTCTTGCCTTATGAACTGGAGCTGGATGCCAATGTAACACTGGAGAGGCTCATCCTGTTTGTGTCTGAGATGGACAGGAGACCCTCCATTCCTAGAAACTGGGAGATGTTACCACAGGTATTAGCTGAGACTTTGCTCTCGCTCATGGTTGTGTGGCTGAATATCAACAGTATGACACATTGACTGTAAACTAACTAAACCTTTTTCAGGGATCTGGGCTGAAAGAGCTGCTGTCAGACTGCTGGGACCGAGACACAGACGCTCGGCTGTCAGCTCCCTGCGTCTTAGACAGATTAATGTCTCTGTAACCTTCTAAATTCTTTGTTTTCATGTTGATACATTTATGGATATAAAGATAATAGTTCTCGTTTTGTCTCACCGCTGTTTGTTGAAGTTTCTAATATTTAGCATACCAGCAGTTCACATGATCGCATAAGCTTTCAATAAAGATGTTTTTGATTGAAGCTTGAGTATTTAGTGTACCATCCGATTTCATTTATATAATTTTTTTATTCAGAAAAAATAGTCACACATCATGGAGATGCTAGCAAAAAACTAAATTAAAACAAGATAATGTGAAAATTTGCTGGGGCAGTAATCGCTACCTTTAAATGCTATTTAAAATATTATATTGTGTGTTTCATCAATCCACTTATATGCATAACTTTTTACTATGATTATTTTATTGTCACCTTTTGCTTTCATGTGACACATTCTTCACAGTGGTTTTAAGGAGGTACGCTAAACCTAGAGATGCATTTGTCAGAAAAGTATGAGGAACTTCTGGCAATTTGTGTGACTAAATTTGTGCATCTCAGGCTCATTTAGGTTCAATGTAGCAGCAGTTCTCAAAAAATGAGGCACATTTTAATGTGCATCTCCATAGCAGCAAAATGACTGGATTGGATATGTATTACAGATTTCTGCTCTTGAAATCCTTTTTGTGAAGTTAATATTGGTTTTTGTTTGTTGGGTCTAATTTTATCTATTAAAAAAAACAATAAAAAATAAAGGGGTCATTAAATGTATTATCAGTAAGTTCAATTAACCCCTTCAGCTGTGAATTACATACGAATTAAGAGGTCATTTTGTACATTTAATATTTAAAGTTGAATTTTTTTCATCAATTTCTACGTCTAACTAATGTTACACAATGAAATGCTTTTATTCCTCATGAACGTTGGTTTTAATATAGAAGATAAATGAGTAAGGCTTACTTTCTCTGACTAGTAAAACATCAGGCAACACGGCTGAGTGATGTGAGGGAAGTGGGTTCAATCTGACCGGCAGGGCGGCACATTCCGGACATATTTCCCTTCTCGTGCTGCTCAGCCAAGAATGAGTCCTCGGAAAACCCAAAAAAAAAAAAAAAAAAAAAGATTCCCTGACGCGCAGGGACGTTGGAACAAGGAGGCTCCACCCTGTGGACCATGTGGTCCCCAACGCTCCTGTTGCTGAGCTCATAAGCTGCGAGAGAGAAACAGAAATAACAGTAGCTGTCAGGATGACTCAGATCTCTGTCGGCGTGTTTGTCTGCGCTGCGATTTCCTTCTTGCTCCTGTAACTCTCTTTATATGGGCAACTCCAAGCCTTCCATGCGCCAGCTTTCGCAACAAACTCTGCACAATTCGGGGATCCGGTGAAGGCTCCTGACCGCTGCGCTCCGTGCCCAGGGGAGGATGGGCAGACGTGAGGCGCACAGCAGAGGCGCGATGAACCCCAGCCACCTCTCCGAGCTCGGCTGCCTGCAGGACTCGGCGTCCAGCGGCCACCAGCAGCAGCAGCAGCAGCAGCAGCAGCAGCAGCAGCGACACCACGGCGAGCAGATCCGGGGGATGGACAGCGGACACCCGGGCAGCGCAGACAGGAGGCAAAGGAAGGCGGACCTGGCGGCGGCGGTAGCGCCGGTGGAAGTGAAGAAGCACCAGCATAAACACAACCTGAAGCACCGCTATGAGGTGATGGAGACGCTGGGAAAAGGCACCTACGGCAAAGTGAAGAAAGCGGTGGAGAGAGCCAGCATGAGAACAGTGAGTAACAGTTGTAGGATTTATAACCAGTTTTTGAAATGAGGGACGTCTTTAGGAAGTTTAATTTTATTTTTCTTTTAAGGAAGGACAAATGGGAGGTGGGCTGATAATCACGGGGTGGTTCATCGAACCAAAAATGCTTGATAACAAAGTAATTAAATGCAAATCTCTGTAGAATCACGTTGTTCAAACAATCAAATAGTTTCTGAGGTCATATTTTTAAGCACATGGATCCCAGGTCCAAGATGATGCCAGGAGCAAAGGGGGCCAGATGAAGGACAAAACAGAAATACATATAACCAGATGTTCTGGTTCTGTTGTCTACTAAATTCATGTACCAGGGGTGTGTCGTGGTCCCTCTGTCTATATCTGCTTGCTGTGGTTCTTAATTATTGATGCTGAATACTTGCTTCCTGTTCTGCCTCCCTGAAATGCCATTGCTCTGACTCACTCAGCGTTTGGGTGTAAGAACCCTACAATCAGCCTCCAACAGAAGTTTGACCCAGTTCACTGGAAACCAGCAAAAGCCCATCTTACGGATTGACAGATATTATCTATTTTACTTCCGAACTGCAGATACTGAGAGTGGGCAGATGACTTGTTTTAATAGTGGATTTCTGCTGACTCTACTGCAATCTGACCAACAAGAGGCACAATGCTTTTACCTCTACCCTCCGTTTTGGAAAACTAACAGATGCCAGTAGTGGGAAGCTTTTGGGAAATTAGAGCTTGGATCTTGTGCTTGTCGCTTCACCTCTAAGCCTAAGCATCTAATTGGGATGGGAGAAAGCAAGGCATGAAGAGCTACAGTTTGTGTGTGTGTGCGTGTGTGTGAGCAGGGTGAGAGGGTTTGTTGGGACATGAGGAAAATGCAGAATTCCTTGTGCCATTAGCCACCGCATACCAAGAATTTTTTTCAAACAAAACAGACATTATTTTTGGAAACAAGGCTAAGGGGCCGTTGTTTGAGCTCAGCAAAAAGGGCAGAGGAAGAGGAGGAGAAGATAGAGGAGCGTTTTAGAGCAAATTGAAGATGAGACGGTGGTTTTAGATTTGGGATCAGAATTACCAACGTGCCAGAAACATCACAGGATTGGAACAAAACTAATTCAAAGGGGAAAAAAAAATGAAGGAATCGGATTAAGATTTGACTAATTATAAATGTGTCCAATGTGTTTTATTCCTTTATACATAATTGTATCAGATGTTTATAGGTCCTAAGTTGTAATGCAGTATTTTAAAAGAAAAACAACAGTTCTGTTTTGCATCATCTTGCAGGATGCAAGATGATGCAAAACACATTGCTTCACAGGTAGCAAATTATATCTGAAGTACTTTTGATTGATTTCACACACAAAAAAATCTGTCTATTGCATTTAAATGGTGAAATAAAGGACTTGGAAAAATTGTTTATAATTATTTCATGTTCCAACATGTTAGAACAACAGACATGAATGTATCTTGATAGGTTTGACCAGCAGAAAATGGTCATTGTTTTTTTATAAAAAAGGAAAATTATACATGCTTAACATTTTTCTAAATGAAGAAAAACGTGAAAAGTGCATTGTGTTCAGCATCCGAGTGATTCTGCAAATTTATAAAAACACTGTAACCACAGCTGCAGGTATTTTATCAAGTCTTGAAAAGTTCACTTCTAGAATAGTTCTGTTTTTAACACTGTGATCTTCCAACCAACTCTTTCTCAATGTCTGAGTTTCCCTACATGACTTGGAAAAAACTGCAAATCCAACTTCTTCAGGTTTTCAAATCGCAAAAGAAGAACATGGCCAAAAGGATCTTCACATTTACTGCTTATTGCGTTATGTTTTTTTGGTTTTCTCCATGTGAACACCTCGGCATATTCTAATAGAATCCCAAAGCCAAGTCCTCTGCTTCCACCCTGAGTGAGATGATGAAGACCTATTTCCTTTAACGCTAAATTACTACAGTGTGCCTGTCTTGGTCCAGATCTCTGTAAGCAGCACATAGCACAGTTTGTAATTGTTGGCTATGAAAGGAACAGCTTAAGGCTCTGTGTTTAGCCAAGCCCTGAGGTCCAGGGTCTGTTTGGCAACGATCCCGTCTAATCCCACAGCTAAATCTTACGCAGATGCTTTAGTGACTCTTGGGATGCATATGTGTGCCTCTCCATGTATGTCCATGTCAGGAAATCTTAGACTTCAATAATGACTTGACACACAATCACTCAGAAAACCATGTCGGTTTTTCAGCCTCCCGCAGAGAAGGGAGAGGAGGATGGGGCTGTGAACTCCTGTTACTCTCACCCCGAAAAAGCCTCTGGGTTTCTACCTCTTTTGCTATCACTTCAAGCACAACTCTGATCAGCTCTTGGTGACTCATGCAAGTGGCAGCTTATGTTTCCTGCATTTGTGAAGCAGCAATTCTAATCTCAGAATTTGTCACTCAGCTCATTATAAGGAAGAACAATGAGGCGCAGCGGCGCTTCTGATATCTGCACACAGCAGAGTGAGCTCATGCAAGCGCACACATTCTCAATCTCCCTCTATTGAAACTTGTCTAAAAGGGGTGAGCAATGCCCTCTTTATGCAAATTTTCAGTGGCTAATGCTAGGCTAATGCTGACAGCAAAACACAACTTGTTATTGTTCTGTAATTTGTCCTGTTCTGTCCTTCACATTTTTGAGTCAGTATCTCATTTCAGCCATCCACTTGCTTTGTGTAATTTCCTACTAGATATACTCTGACAACGAAACACACCTGGGTAACAAAGTATAGATGTTCACCGCCGGATTTCACAAAAACATAGAGATTTTTTATAGACACACAAGAAAACTGATAATCCTGACTTGTGTGTGTATTTGTGTCGGACGAGCAACGTTTGACTTGTGTCAGTGTAGATTCTGCAGTATTCAGGTCCCATCCCAGTTTGCCCTGATCCTCTTCACAAATCACTTCCATGTGTTTTATTGTTGACAAATCTTCCTGCTATGCATGCAGTGTTTTCCCATACTGTGGAAAAAACACCTCCAAAAATAAGTGTCTGTGGAACTTGTTTTTGGAAGGATAGACTCTATCTTAATTAAATATTGGTTTACAATGATTTAGGAAAACAAATGCAAACACACACACACACACACACACATTGCTTTGCAGGTAGCAAATTATATCTGAAGTACTTTTGATTGATTTCACACACAAAAAAATCTGTCTATTGCATTTAAATGGTGAAATAAAGGACTTCTAATGAATTCCACTTGTCACACTATTCCCTTTCTTTCCTCTTGTTGCTCTGGCTATTCAGGTCAGCAAATCACTAGCTAGCCAATACTGGACAAGTGCCATTCGGCTGCTCAGCATATGGACTGCAGACTGCAGCCCAGCAATGGCGATTTCACTTCAGCACAAAGTCTCAGTTAATGTGGGAAAATGTCTCTGAATGTCTCTAGTTTGACCGTCGAAAATGCCAAGCATTCCCAAAAAGCAGCAATTTCCCTTCATTACATAGCTTCCTCATCAATTATGGAAGGTCAGGCCAGTCACAGGAATTCAGCGGCTTGTGTTCGCCTTGCACGACTGCAGCTAACAGAGCGTGTGAATCGTGTCTTCCCGTTGTCCCGTAGACATTTTTCCAGCAGCTGAGAATGCTACGGCAGTGACCTTGGGAAGGAGGGGTCTAGTTCAACCATGAGGACGCTCAGGGGGCCAATGTGTTGTCTGTGTGTTTAAATGTCAGCTCTGTTTGTGCACATCCTGTGGTGTGTATTAATCTAAAGTTCGATTCTGACGTCCGCTCTTTGCTCCTCTCCTTCATGCTATTTCTGTAAGAGTTCCTGTATCCGGAGGGGTTTAGTGGCTCGTGTTGGGGGAGATCTGTGGTGGTGCTCCTGAATGTGTGGATTTAGGGAGCTTGTGGGGGGCGGGGGGATCTGCATTGGGGTACAGCGTGTGCCTGGGATTAAAGAAGAGGAGTGTTAACTCCACAGCTGTCGACCTTCTGCTTCCGAGCGTGCTCACTTCCCTGGACAGCAGCCTCTAAAACCAACATAATCACCTCTAATACCCACAGATTTTATTTGTCCAAGAGAGTGTGTATGTCTGTGCTTCTAGTATTCATGTAAACTTATACTGATCTTTAGAAGTTAAAGGAAAAAGGAACCGTATCACCCAGTTTCCCATGTGGTACCTCCAGAACAAGCTTTCCAGAGATAAAATTCATTTTGAACATTTGTTTATACAGTTGCATGTTTTCATTCCCAGGTGGCAATCAAGTCGATCCGAAAAGAACGCATCACCGACGATCTGGATCGGATTCACATCCAGAGAGAGATTGAGATCACCTCCTCACTCCGACACTCTAATATCATACGCTTCCATGAGGGTAAGGCCATGTTGCATAAGCAGAGGGAGGTGTAAAAATCACTTATTCAAGTCACAGTTACTCAGTTCACATAGATATATGTCTTCATTGTTCTTGAAGACAAAAACAACAATAATGTCATCCAACTAAGATTGATCTGTTTGTCTAGTGATTTAGATGGCTTCCTGATTTCCCCTTTTAAAAAAAGCATTTTTTTTCCCCAATACGACTGAAATCATGTCGACACTTATTATTATTGTATGACTTAACTGACTTTATCTGTGGCACATAATTTCTCCATATTTTTCCATAATGCAAAAAAAGGACCTGAAAATTGACCCAAATAGATCTAGATCGTTTTTAAAATGTCTACATTTAGAACTCTGCAGAGCTGAGTATCATGACAAATAGCACAGTAAATTAGCATTTAAAGGTTGACACACCCTTCTTCTGAGCATTTTACATCTATTATCCATCGTTGAAATTAAATTTAATTGATATTTGTCTGCAGAAATTATCGAAGTGAGAAAAAAGGGGGGCGGAGGGTTAATCCCTGGTTTTAACAAATCCATGAATATTAATCTAAAAAAAATTTGTCTATCCAGATAGATAAACAGTTTTTGTTTGTTAACTCCCAGGTCAACAGAAATATCTACAGTCAACTCAGTTCATTTCTATATTTACTGGGAAAAAAAAGAAAATCAAATTGGGTCTGAGAACTCTCCCAATTTAAGTCCTGAAAAGTCTGGAATTAAATCATGAAAAATGTGTGGAAACCCCTGCCTGTAAAACCTTTCTTGCGTGCTGTGTTGACAGTTTTCGAGAGCCGGGATAAGATTGTGATAGTGATGGAGTACGCCAGCAGAGGGGAGCTGTACGACTACATACAAGAGAGGAAGCGACTGCCGGAAACAGACGCCAGAAGCATCTTCAGGCAGATTGCTTCTGCCGTCCACTACTGCCACAAGGTCAGACACACATACGCCCCTCAGATGTGCCACAGAAACTGAGTATAAACTGGGGCAACACATGAGTATTCAGCTGAGCGTCAGTAAATACTGTAATGCTAAATCCACTAAATCCTAATCATAATACTATGCTGAAACCTGACTTTAGTTTCAGATCTCTCTGTTTTTGGAGCACATTAGGCTCTGATTGCTGTTCGCAGTCACATATTTACATATTCACCGACCTCCTTTATGAACTGGCGAGGAACCAAATCCTTCTTTTCCATTGTTGATGTCAACATTAAATTAGCAGCTTTGCCAAAAAAGCAGGAATTACCAGGGAAATGCCTAAATCCGGTTAACACACAGCAGCGGCTAGCAAGGACCTGTGACTGATGCTGAGCTGAGCTGGAAGTAACAAATAGGGTTTGTTACTTGTTGATTTTTCACAAATTCAACATGTTAAACTCAAATTAACATCCAACCTCCTACAGTTTGCAGGGAGGAGGGAATTTGCTGTCCTGCTGCTCCTGAGTATACTCCTAAAATAGAAACAAATGTTCTGGCATGAATGAATAATTGAATGTGCCACGGAAGTATGCAGGGCACACCGAGGTATTTTCAGCACTTCCAGAATTTTCTGTTACATAAAACGAGCCAAGGATGAACTGATTTATCAAATATACCAGTTTTGTTTTTGTATGTTCACGAGAACAATAACATTTATAGCAATAAACTTGCACAAAGATTTGACTATGTGCAGAGAACACATTCTGGAGACATGGGTCATTTCCTTCACAAAGGTGGAGCAAAGAGGATGAAATTAATGAAAGAATAGAGTCTCTGAGTTTCTTTGCGTCACTCGACTTCCTGGGTGGTCATACATATCTATTGAGGGCTTGTCTTTTCCTGTGAATCGCTGCCAAATCGGTATCTATGGAAACACTCAATCCTTTAACAAACCTTTCCTCCTAAAGGAGCTCCTTTACAGTTTTTTTTTCGCCTCCAATTTTCCAGACTCCACATGTCTCCTGACTTGTTGGCACCAGTCAGGAGATTGAGTCATGGGCCAATTTGAAAAAAAAAAAAAAAAAAACTTTCTATTTCTCTGTCTGATAACCTTCCTCAACGTTCTTGTGTTCTCTTGCAGAATGGTGTCGTGCATCGAGACCTTAAGCTGGAGAACATCCTTTTAGATCAAGATTTAAATGTAAAGGTAAGGCTGAGCAAATCCAGCTAATCATATTTGGAAAAACATCATTAAGTCGAAAAAAGGTGAACATTCTGAACATATATGTACAGATTTCATCCCCACGGTAAAGACAATGTTACTTTTATACTATCCACAAAGAACCCCAGTAAACATTGTGCAGTCTTATAAAGTTACCCAGGGGATGTTTTCTTGCCTTGCCTGGACGTTACTGGCCTTATATGGGAGCTGTTCATGGCCAAAGGGGAACGCAAAGAATCCAGCAGCAATCCTGGCAGACAGTTAAAAAAAAAAAAGCAGTATGTGCAGACTTCCCAGATTCTTCATTCATTACTTACCCAACCTAAACAAGCTCACTACACTGACCTATCAGCAGCATGTGCTGCAGGAAATGACCAACACTCATGTGTTTGTCTTATGTCTGCACAATAGAAAAAATGCTTAATAATGGCATGAGTAAGAAAACAGGAACATTGAGGCATGTTTTAAATAACTTTGAGTCTGGGTCAGTTTAGACTGCCGTGTGCTTTGCTGTGTCTGACTGCAGTGAATAATTTAGGAAAATTAGCCAATTATGATGACAATTGATAACTTTCACTGAGTGAAAGTGAAAGAAGAAAACTTTCCAGAGCAAATAACATTTCCGAACAACCTGTTTTAAGCTCATCAAAGTTTTAATACAGACCCATTCAATAAATTAGAATATTATTAAAAGGTTTGTTAATTTAAATAAGGCTACCACCAAATGAGACATTATATAAATGAGTTCAAAGACTTGCATTTTAACATCTGTGTTTCTCTTAATCATGATTTTCTGCTCAAAGCTAACAAAAACACGACATTTAAAGTTAAAATATTACATTAGACCAGTAAGAAAACCGAAATGTGGTTTGAAAAACTTAATACCTGCTTAAATGTCGTTATTTATCAAAAGGTACTTTTAACATATATTCTGATTTACTGAATTTGGCGGTATGTTGACGTAGCACATTAAACCTCACATTGACCTCAATGTGCAATCAATAATACTTTAATGTATGTGTTACTGCAGACAAAACAGCAAAGTACGTGTGGTTCAAAGTTTTGATATACTGCTAAGATTTTCGTATTTTGCAGATCTTCATTTTTAATATTTTTACGTTGGAGTTGATCTGGTTCTTTTGGTCTTTCTAAAGTTTCCTAGCATCTGTTAATAAACTTTGGCATCACGTTAAGCCATCTGAGACGTCTAAAACCCAGATGGAACAAATGAAGTTGCGTTATGACCATGCATCACAAACACACACTGTTATTGCCACTGTATAAATAAATAAAGACCACAGAGTTACGTTGTATACACAATGTCACCTTCTGTATTTAGGTCTCTGTTGTTGTGATGGAAAAAATGTTGGCATGGCTTTTTTAACACCAGAGCTTGTGATAGTGGGCTGGTGTGCATGTTAATAATCTCTTCAGATAGAGTCGGGGCACCGTGTGTGTGGTTATGTCTCCTCGCGGCCCGGATGAGTGGTTGTTCCGTTACGTAAGCGTGCAAGCAGCACCAGGCTGATGTTTTTGGCTCTTCCTCTTTCCCTGCTCGCACATTAACTGACAAAAAAATCTTAGCGGAGCTATTTTTGGACCATTTAAAATAGCTGTGAGTAGTTGTGCTTTCAGAGCACGACTCCAAATTCGCAGAGAATAGTCACTGAAAAGGAATCCAGATTCCAGGATGAGAGGGGTAGCTCAAATGTTTGGCAATGCGTACACTCGAGCAGAAAGTTTGTGTTTTTATAATAATGTTATTGTGTTTATTGTCTATGTCGTGTAGGAGGGAGCAAAATAAACGACTATAATCCAAATCTGTTGCTTTGTTTTCCGTCTTCTCTCTGCAGCTCGCCGATTTTGGCCTTTCCAATAATTTCCAGATGGGCTCTCTGCTGCAGACCTACTGTGGAAGTCCTCTCTATGCTGCTCCAGAGATAGTGAAGGGGCTGCCGTACACCGGACCAGAGGTGGGTCGGTCAACACCATGGCCTAAAACACCAACTACACTGGGAATGTAGACTGGGAGTGTCATTTCTGTAGGATAGATAAAAATATTGTTTGAACTTTGGGATTTCTTAAAGCTCTAAAGTGTAAAAAAGTGTTTTTAGAAATAGTTTCCCCATCACTACCTCTTATGGCATCAAGTCACTATCGATCAATTTCATCACGGATAGGATCCCAATTATATGTCTTCCTGATATCACACAGCCTTAGTTCTGCCTATTTTCTTTCAGATTTTTAGTCATATGTGAGTAGAATGTGTAGATTGTGTATATGTTTGTTCTTCCACATATACACATGTCATTTTTCAGATACTTCCCAGACAGTGAATTGGTCAATATCCTCTCTGCATAATAATACTTCCCAGTTTCCTTCATTCACATCCCTGGTCTTCCTTCCTATTGTGTTATTTCCTTCTCTGCTCTACGTCAGCTTTTGTTGTTCCACCGGATTTCCTGCTCGAGCATAACTTAAGTTCACTTGAATAAATTCATTGCATCGTAACTTTACATCTGTTCTGCATTATGTGTTTTGTCTGCCTTTTGCTGCTGTTAGCCTGATTTTTATGATAAAAATCACAGCAGCCTTTGGTTTGAATAAAATGTGTGTGTACAGGTTTATTTGTCAGAAAGCACCCACTGAAAGTGATCACTCCAAATGGATAATAAAAAATATGAACTCACAAACAAACCCTTTACGAAGATCAATGCCAAAACGTATTTCTTTGCTTTGATATTTCTTGCAGTGTTAAAGTTTCATAAAGCTCACTGTTTTAATAGAAGACGTTATTTTACTCTTGTTGCGTGTTAGGTGGACTGCTGGGCTCTCGGGGTGCTGCTGTATGCGCTGGTCTACAGCAGTATGCCTTTTGATGGGGCCAATCACAAAAAACTGACTGAGCAGATCAGCCAAGGCTGCTACTGCAGACCCAACCCGCCTTCAGGTAAATCAATAAAACGTTCACCTCCAATAAAAACGTCTTCAAGCCGAATTGGGTGTGATTGCTTTGTGTTAAGCCTCTTTAAATAGCTGTTGATCTGTTCCTCCCAGACGCCTGTGCCCTCATCGACTGGCTGCTGACGGTACGTGCAGATGAGAGGGCCACGATAGAGGATGTAGCCCACCACTGGTGGGTAAACTGGGGCTACGATGAGAGTCTATGTGACTGCCCCACGGCTCCGCACCAAGAATGCCCTTCCCCCTTGTTGGCCCGCTACATCGACTGGCAGAATCAGGTCGGCAAAGCTGGCGAAATGACATCCGACTCTGGAAGCAGGACTTCGGATTCCTCCTGTCGTCCTCAGCTGACATCAAACTCGTTTTTCTTCGGTTTACCTTTAAAAAATGACTATGGAGGAGGAGCAAGGGTTCGTGGAGGGGCTTCAAACCTCAGAAAGTCACGCAAGGAGAAATGCAATTCCACAGACCGCCATGGGAGCCTGCACTGATGTTGGTTCAGCAGCCGTGTCTCCGGCTCCAGTGGCCACTTCCACCCCAGAAAGAAGAAAACCCAAAGGCATACTGAAACACCAGAGGAGTTTAGATTCAGTCTTCCACAACTCTCCAAAGGAAAACTCTTCCTCCCAGATGTGCAACACTCTCCCTCACCTGCATCGGACGCAAACACATGTTCACACGCGTGTCGATGTCTTGTCCAAAACCCTTCCTCACCCGCCTACGTTCAGTCAGCCTTCTTCTAAGATGCCAAAGAAAGGAATACTAAAGAGTCGGGGCTCGGGTTATAACTTGGGCCCTGATCGGAGTTGTTCTGGAGAAAGAGTGCAAGAGAGCAACGCAGGTCAGTCAGGTTCCCACAAGACTTTCCCGGCTGCAGAAGAGAGTCCCAACATGCGAACAGAGGCAGTAAGGAGGCGGAAAGGCATTCTGAAACGTAACGGCAAGTTCTCCCGCAGTCTGGATCTTCCCGACAATCCCAATTCACCTGACTGTTTGGCACCTGCAATGTTCCCCGAGGCCCTCCAGCAGCTCCTGCGGCCCTCGGGAGACGCCGAGGGCCGACGCAGCCGCCCCTCCAGTGTGGTCAGCGAGGACAGCCTCTTCTCCTCTGATTCCTTTGATCTGCTGGACCTCAGCGCTCAGTCACAACCCAGGATTTTTTCCCAGGAGGGGCGGCACAGCGGCGCCAGCAGCTGTGAGGAGAACGAGGCGGACGAGGTCCAAGGAGATAAAAAAGGACAGAAATGATAAATTGAGTACCTGTTGTGTTGAAAAGAGTGAAGGATCCTGACCTCTGGAACACGGCAACTGTTGACATTAACTGGGAATGTGAAGCATCATTTGTGATCGTATTTGCACCTACAAGCACATGACCAAGGGGCTCCACCACCGGCCTCAGATCAGATCTGCTCACTTTGATGTCGTCTGCACAGTGTAACATCACCTGCTATACACAATGCATGTGAACTAGAAATGTGAGGACCAACAAAATGTTAGTTTTTAAAGGTTTTTTCAAAAACACAAGTTATCTCTACGTGCATAGTTCAGATATTTGTTTAAAGTGATAACCCTTTGTGATGTCCGCAACTCAGTATATTTAAATGAGAGTATTCGCAATTGATCTAATTAGCATTTTTTTATTTCAGATGCAAATATTAACTGAACTGACTTTTGTCTAATATTTTATTCACAAAATTGGTTTTTACTTTATGAGCCTTATATGAAATGAACTGACCGTGGCGTATTAGGATATTTTATTAAGCAGATTTAAGGGCACTTTGTTGTTTCTGTGGAAAACTTTGCCTTATTACAGATAGGTTTCATCAGGTTTTAATCTAATATTTCTTCTTGTGCAATTCTGCTCACGAGACATGTTTCAACGGGAAGAATTAGAGATTCATTCTTCACCAGAGCCAAGTGTTTGGCTACTCTGACGTGAGTTAAGGGCAATTTATGTTTTATTTTATGTGAAAATACTAAATAAGAAGATGAATTAAGCAGTAAAAGTAGTTCTGATGCCTTTAACAACTGTATTTATTCCTCGCAGTGTTAACTGTGTGCAATTTGCTCATTTGTACCTGAACAGATTAATGAGTTATTTTTATTGTTTTATTTTTTTTTATTATTTTTGCTGTAAGCACACTTGTGCTGCTGTGGATGTTTAAGGTGATCTGTGCAAAAAGATGTGCTTTCTAAAAAAATAAGGATATTCCTTGTGTTGAACTATTTTATACTTGTTCTGCGACAGTCAATAAATTATTTGAACCAATATGTTGTCAAACTTTAATGTTTTTTTGGTGAGAAAGAAAAAAAAGCACAAATCTAAGCAAGAGCTTGTGTCATTTTAAAAACACTTTCATCAAGCGCATTATAATAAATAATAGCATAACGTAATTAAAGGAACATTACAATAAAACATCAAACCTCTTAATTACCTTTTACTATTTACTTTTCCGTTCTTGTGTCTCGAGAAAAACTGGTGCTGCTCAACAGACTGGCTTCATTACGGCTTTTGTTTTTGAGCAAAAATAGTTTTTCTAAAGGACAAACAGTGAGTATAGGTTGCTGACATTTTTGGTCATTTTTTAAGGAGAAAAAACAAATCAAACGTAAAACTGCTTGGAAAAAAGTAAGCCGCCAGCCATTAACGACGATGGATGTATTTTTCTCTTTTGTTGAAAATATTCCCATATATCTCCCCTTTGGGCTCTCTGCAATATTTTAAAGTGTCTTAAAATGTTTTCAATTTAATTATCTTATGAGTAGGCAATAAAGGCGCTAAATATGTTCATATTTTCCATGCCAGGTCACAAAATGCATTTAACTTTGTACGTTTCTTTTTGTGAAACATACCGGTGGCAGTAATTTGTTCCATGATTTGTAGTTCAAGCTGGGCTGTTTGGGTGTTACGCAGTGATAAAACTGCAACCCCTGCGGTGCAGGGAAGCAATAAAATACATCAACAGGAATCCACTGCCAGACTTTCAGTCTCCTTGCTGACCTGCAAAATAAATGTGCTCACTAAACCGGCTTAAAATGTTACGTTTGGATGATTAAAATCAAATCATTATTTCTTATTATATTATGCACTACCAGTTTCTTCTTCATGAAAAGATGCATACATTAGCATAACATTCATTCTATTTTATAGTGGACAGCTAAAATCCTTTGACAATAGCTGATGAATGAAGTTTTATATACACTAATAAAGGAGCTGAAGTTAGGGATCCCAGGTTAACAGCATTTTGTTTTCCATGTTACAGTTTTGCTCATACTGACACAAAATGTTGCTGATTACTAATTACTTCATTCTTTTTTGTTGTATTTTATGTCATATTATTTTCATTTCTTTTCATAATTAATCAATATTAATAGTTGTTGTCCTGTGTTGACAGTGTAATTCCAGCCTAATGTCACAAGTTGAAAACCTTGTGACATTAAATAAACACACTCCGTTGACGCTTAGAGGAGAATGGCTGAAGTTTTTAAGCACTGAGGGGCCCGCCTGATCTGGATGACAACCTCTCTAAGTGGCATGGATTGTGGACGAATTATTATAAAAAGGTTGAACTATTGCAAATATCTGCAGTAGTTACAAATACTTAGCAAAGTAAATCTTGTAGGCTAAGAGGCTTTCTGCTTTGGTGCCTCACGTGTGGAAACAAGTACCAATGAGCGCACAAGGGTGAAAAATGTTTATGGGCTACATTAAGAGGCTCCGCTCTTAAGAGGCTTTTGCAGTATTATGAACATATGACACACTTATATACATGTAAATACAATAACGCTAGTGATTAAACACATAAAGAAAGTTCTATTTTAAACTAGGCTGCACAGTGGCGTAGTTGGTAGAGCTGTTGCCTTGCAGCAAGAAGGTTCTGGGTTCAATTCCCAGCCCTGGTCTTTCTGCATGGAGTTTGCATGTTCTCCCTGTGCATGCATGGGTTTTCTCCGGGTACTCCGGTTTCCTCCCACAGTCCAAAAACATGACTGTCAGGTTAATTGGCCTCTCCAAATTGCCCCCAGGTGTGAATGTGTGCATGGTTGTGTGTTACCCTGCGACAGACTGGCGACCTGTCCAGGGGGAACCCCGCCTCTCACCCGGAACGTTAGCTGGAGAGAGGCACCAGTAACCCCTCTGACCCCATTAAGGGACAAGGGTGTAAAGAAAATAGATGGATATTTTAAACTGATAACTTAAAATGTCTAAAAACATCTAAAAAAAATCTACAGGGAAATGTTTCGAGACATAAACCTGGGTTTCAGACTAACATGCTGGGAGTCGGCCCAAGAGAAACAATATGGTTAAGAATTAAGATTACATCAGTGAATAAAACCTGGGCTTGTGAAAAATAGGAGTTGATTGTCTGTGTTTTTGTGGTAGTTTGTTTTGGACTTGTAAGTAGACATTTTATATTAAAAAAAAAAGTATTTCTGTTTCAAACGTTTAGTTTGTCTTTCATCATTTGTGAGCTTTGTGAGTAAAGCTTGTTGTTTGGAGGTAAACATTTCACATCTGTTTTAACATTCTGTTATTGCTTACTTATAGATTAATGTGTTTTGTTTTGCTCTTTCGTAAGAGACCAGACAATGCAGGCTCGACAAAAAGCAGCTGGCAAGATAAATAAAAGTGACTCGCATTCTTAACGGAATTCATTTTACAGCATTGCACAGGACGGCAAATTCAATCCAAGACCGAAGCTACAGTGCCATCTTGTGGTCATTGCTGAAATACATTGAAATATGAAAGAATTAAAAAATTTGAGATGTTTTGATTGGAATTCGCAAAGGTTAATTTTATCATTTAATAAAGAACATACCTATTTATGATTAGCTCCATGGTCCTTCATTTTCTTATTTTATAAATGGAGTAACAGAATAAACATTCATCAGTTCCTTTTAAGGTTCACATAATTTCCTCTTGGGCCTGTCTGAGCTCACAGTTGCAGTTTTAACAAAATATCAATCAGCAGACGTTACAACAAACACAGCCAATCAAGCCCCTACTACAAAACAGATTAACTAAAAATACTAGGAGACATAATTAATGTTGATCCTTAAGTAGTTTTTCACAGAAATACCACAACCAAAATCCCAATCATACATTGTTGGGATGATGGTGGTGCAGACATTATTAGCTCATGGTGACTCTAATTCAGGGGGCGGGAAACCTCCATGTTTTAGTTCTATCCCTGGTTTAACACACCTGCATCAAATGATGGCTCGTTAGAGGAGAACACTGACTTGCTGAGGGAGAGAACTAAAACATGCAGGATGCCGGTGGACCGACTTTGGGCATCCCTGCTCTGATTGAATGTCATTTCACTTTACTGTGATTACAGGGCAAAATAATCATATTTTATCTTCTATTTTTTTGTTTGTGAAAATATGACCTATATGCTGTGATTAAACTCGTAAAGACATACAGTTTTGATACGTCTTATTTAGAAGGGAATATTTTATTTGTAAAAACACGACAAGTGGAAGCGCATTAATTTAATGCACTGAAAACTTTGCAAAGCAGGATATTTTGTGTAAAGCGGGTGAAGCTTTCCGTTTTAGAGTCAGTCTCTTGTATTGTTTGTCTGTAAGACGATCGACTCATTTCCGTATCTATAACCTGCTTAGTCTTCGTTGTTGTCATCATGGCCCCACTGCTGTCAACCAAATCAATAAATCAATGAATGAATCTGTAAATCAATCAGCCAATTAAACTGCGCAAACGGGCTAGTGTTTTTTTTTTTTTTGGTACATTCAGTGACACCTAGGAATTTGGACACCTAACCGTCAATAAAATGGAAATAAACAATAATCAAGTCATTTATGTGACTAAAGAACAGACTCATACTTCCGCTTTTACTGCTAACTCCCAAAAGTCTCACTTTGCAAACAAAACGCAAAATGGTTGGTTGTTTTTCTTGATCGTTGTACTAAAGTAATCCATAGTTCTTATGCACTGATTTCTGTTCTTCACACATATTGTTGTCGATACCCTACCAACAGTACAGCGCTGATGGATGCATAAATGTTCCTGTTTTTTTTTTATGGAATGAGAGGAGACTAAAAATTATTGATGCGACTTATCGTTACGTTTCCTAATGCTACATTTGCTCACCCACAACACTTTCCCCCGCCCCGCCGCGTCAAGTGAGATACGTCAAAATAACCAGTCAAAAGGTTGCTCATGTCACACCGGAAGTGAGGTGTTCAACTTCCAAATTAAAATGAAAACAAGCCTCCAAGGAAAGGTTTTTTTTAAAATAGCACATCACTAAATTTTCATTGTAACCTATATAAGGGATATAGGGATAACAGTTTTTCAGGGCTTCAAGAGCAACCTACAAAAAATAAACCAGAGGTGGGTAATAGTTGGATTTAGCCAGTTACATTTACATGACTATTTTATGTTGTTGTTTTTAAAGAAATTACATCTAGTGTGTCTGCACCATACTTTTTACGTTTACTTGAGTAATATTATTGTTACAATAATGCTGCTAAATTTTCAGTAAAATTTCCAGCTACTCTACCTAGAGTTACTTCACCAAATGAAGAATGCATTTTAACCAAATATGCACAAAACACATAACCACAATACATTTGATGTAAAAACTTAACTTCTTGTTTTGACACAAGCTCAATTGTTCATGTTCTGTCTGCTGAGTCTGGTGTGCCATTTGTAGTGAATATGCAGTAAAATAAAAGTTATTAATGATCCCTCCTCCGGAGTGAGCATGTGACAGGTGTGGAAAGGACAACTCCATTATAACAGGAAGAAACTTTCAGCATAACTCATCTCAAGATGCCATGCCATTTTCTATGACGAGCTGGATGTCAGAGACCAGAGCAACAATAAAGAAATAACATTAAAAAACAGAAGTGCCACAAAATTTCTGTATGCTAAAGAAAGAGAAATCCAGAGGTAGACACATAAACTCTGAGTCTTAAGATCTATGGGATGAAAAAGCATACAATTAGTTGCATCAACTGGTTCTTGAATGACTTGAAAGTCCAGGAAAGAGACAATAGGTTCTTTCAAGAAAAGAAACAGAAAGTCAGTCGGTAATGTCCTGCACAACAGCAAGAGAATTCCAGCAGTGTGGGACAATTGGAGGTGTGGTGTGTGATTGACATGAGCACTATTCAAAAGGACTGGACCAGAAATTTCCCATGCCATTCTTTTCCAAAGAATAATAGTACACAAACTCACTAATGATGGTAGTTGGCAAGCAACACTTCAAAGTTAAGTGACTAATTTTCTTGCTATTCTTGATAGATTTTTTTTCCTATTATAGTACCTTTAAATCCTGTGGCTGGCTGATTTCCAAGTCATTTGTCATCACTATACTATACCTGACCATGCCTGGGAGTGTTGTGTGAAACAGGTTATTATCAATAGAGAACAATAGAGAGAGAACATTACTTTATTGGCAGAAAATGTTCAGCTGTTATTTAGAAGATTGTATTTGCTGTTAAGTGGTGAGACAAATAACATAAAGAGAAAAAACATAACAAGAGAATTTAATTGTAGTATAATCAACTCTGTAGATCAGGGGTCACCAACTCCAGTCCTCGAGGGCTAACCATCCTGCAACCTTTAGATTCACCTCTGCTCCAAAATGTCTGAATTCCCTCACCAGCATTCATTCCTCTCTGCAATAGGCTGGAAACGAGCAGTTTATTTGATCCAGGTGTGTTTGAGCAGAGGCACATCTAAAATTTGCAGGACGGTGGCCCTCAAGGACCGGAGTTGGTGACCCCTGATGTAGAGAGTAGTAGGAGAACACAGCAGAGTTAGAATAGTTGTGTCAAGATAACCTGAGCATGCTAACTATAACATTTATTTGAATAAACGAATAACGGTAACTATTTTGGTTTCTTGTCGCTTCACTCCTTGTGGATATCCAGGGGGGCGGGGGGGGAGTGGGCTTTTATTTTGAAATAAATAATCGGAAATTCGCTTGTGTTTTGAACTAGCTTAGCTGCTCGGGCGAAACTACAAAAACCCGGGTATTTTTCACCTTCTTCCTCCACTTTCTTTGCCGAATCAGCTGCTTGTCAGACAGCGTGTGGAGAAACTGCTTCCGGCTTCACTTGTTCCCGTCTTTATTCAAGACAACCAGCCAAACGCCTGTTATTGTGCCGGACATGGCGAGTCGAAAGCGACGCATGGGGGCAGCTGCTAGCTCGGATGAGGAGTTCAAAACCCCGGAGAAGAGAGTGTCGGTGGTTCGAGGCTCGACCCCGGACTCCGGCTTCATGCGGTGGGGCGTCGAGGAAACCTGTCGGTACCTGCAAAGAGAAGGACTTGCAGAGTGGAAGGATAAGTTCAGAGGTTCGCTTTTCCTTTGTTAGTCGCAAATAAATATATTGCTTATGTTAGCAAGGCAAACATGGATGTTTGGTTTGTACATATTTACTGACATTGCACTTTTTGTTCTGATGGGATTCAGCTGAGAAGATTACAGGTGTGGGACTGAGGTACCTCAAGGATGAAGACCTGGAAAAGATTGGCATAAAGTAAACTTTTTACATCTTTCCACACAACATGACATGGTGGATAAAAGGAAACGTGACCAGTACTTCATTTTCTGCTTCTACATTGAGTCTGTAGCCCAGGAAGAGGTTTTTAAATGAAAATCTACTGCTTGTTCACTTCAGGTGTCTCGGTGACCGTCTACAGATTCTGCACAGCCTCAGGAAACTGTGGCAGATTGGAGCTGAGCCCAGCAAGGTGAACATTTTCCCACTAGGACAGACTGTCAAGGCTGTTCAGATAACATTAAGCAGACTGTAGGTCCAAGGACATCTACACAGACGGCACAAAGGAAGAAGAATCTCCTCTGTTTCTGTTTTGACCCCTTTTTCATGCTGTTGATCGTGAAAGTAGATGTGATCCTGTTCTAATGTCTTTTTCCTGCCCGTTTGTCAGGTCTTCAATGATCCCATCCACGGCCATGTGGAGCTGCACCCTCTTCTCATTAAGATCATCGACACGCCTCAGTTTCAACGACTTCGAAACATCAAGCAACTTGGAGGGACGTATTATGTTTTTCCTGGCGCGTCCCACAACCGCTTTGAACACAGCATTGGGTAAATGTCTATATGCCGCTTCAAGTTGCTGTTAATTAACTTTGGGCAATGGATTTTGGAGAGAAATGCTCAGTGCCTTGCAAAATTATAATCAGTTCCCCAGGTTTGTCTCATTTTGTCAAGTTGCAACCACAAGCTTTTAGTTTTTTATTTATTGGGTTTGTAGTTGATAAACTAAAACAAATTGTGTTATTGCTATGCGAGAAGAAAATAATTTCACACATATTTACAAATAAAAATCTTAATTCTGGTGCATGCATTTGTATTCAGACACTGAGTCGCAATCATTTGCAGCTGTACCTCTTGCTGCAATTACAGCTGCATCTCTCCTTGCATTGCACTTTAGAGATGTTTTTTCTCTAACTACTGGGGAAAAAAGGCTAATTCAGACTGTAGGGTCTCAGAACAGCAATTTTCAATATTTTCAAACGGAAAGATCATTCCTCCCAGGACATGTAAGACATTATAATGACTGCTCCAAAAAAATCAATAAATCATTATAGCAGCAGTTATTTGCACATCCCAGTTGTTTGCACAGGTTTTTCCAGTTCTTGTAAATTTTTTTATTCACACATATTTAATTCTATATCCTTAAAAACCTTCAAAGTGAATATGTGCTTGACCGTAACTGGCTCTTGTGACACCTGAATTTTCCCAGAGTGAGGCAATAAAGGACAGATTTATAACCCATCTGTTCTTTTATTTTCACTTTACAATACATGTGAAGTGGAAATGTTAGTCTGTCACATAAAAAATATTACTATGTCGAATAAAATGACAGGGTGTGGACACTTCACCAAGGTGCTGCATTTTAAAATGGAAATGTTTGTTTTCACTTGGCCAGCTATATCGAAGGCCAAGTAATAAAAACAGTTGTTCCTGTCTTGTGATTACAGGGTTGGCTACTTGGCCGGACGACTTGTTCAAGCTCTTAACGAGAAGCAGCCAGAGCTCCTCATCTCTCGCAGGGACGTTCTCTGCGTGCAGATCGCTGGACTCTGCCACGACCTCGGTCAGTGCTGCTATAGGCAGACGGCTTCACAGTATCGGTCTGGAGAAGAGCAGCACTCTGAACTTTTAGGGACTTCACTGCATTAGTTTGGATGTTGACCCTTTTCTATTGAGGAAAGGAAGAGGCTTTACTTTTCTTTTTAAAAGTCCGTAGCTCCACAAAATCAACTGTATCAAACTAATCTATCCAAGGATTAGTTTGTCTTTAAACTTTGAAGTAATGTAACTAAAAGCGGAATGTCTAAAGCTATGTGCTGCTCAAAGATTGATTTATTGTACAAACCAGTCTAATCGAGCTAAAATGATTTCTTTAGGTTTAACACTGAACTTCTTTATGGGTTTCATCTCGGATGTTTCTCACTTCTTTGGCTTCAGTTTCTGGGTGTAAGAACAGAAGAGGAGTTGCTGATGTGTTTCAACACTGCTCCAAACCCTTTTAAGATCTTGCTAGTTGCCTCTGAAACTAGCGAGATCTAGTTAAACCCAGTATTGCTGTGTTCTTCCCCTTCCAGGACATGGACCTTTTTCCCACATGTTCGATGGCATGTTTATACCCAAAGCACGTCCAGGAATTAACTGGAAGGTAAGGCTTCTTTTTCTATTTTCCCTCTCCACAAGATGCATGGTCTGGTTTTTCTTGTTCGTTTAATCACCAGTATCAAGACAGGGTGTTCCCTGTTTGGTTGAAGCCAATTTTGGCTGCAATTATGAGTCACAACCAAATAATTTGGCAACAAAGGAGATGTCAAAAAGAAAGTCGCACTGTATGAGTTCAGCTGTAAATCCAGTGACTGCTGTTGTCGGTATGTAACCGACATGTTTCACTTGTCATTAAAATAAAGGCATGACCATTATATTTATCCTGATACATTTTCCACTACATTAAATCAGAAACAAAGATCTTAACTTCCATTTATATCTGCTTTTTAGTTATTTCACAGGGAAGCTTCTTTACAAAAGCTTGAAGGTTTTAGAAGTATTAGCTTAGTGGGGAAAAAGACTTGGACCACCATGTGGAAGCCAGTTTACTACATCATAAATGTTTTAATAGATGTAGAAACTCAAGTATGCCAGAAAGTCTTGTCTGCTGGATTCAACCCGGTTGTGAATTTATAGATCTAAAGTTTACTAAAAATTTTATTGAGGAAGGTAAACATTTCTGCCAGCCTGGGCTTCTGCACAGAGCTGTTAATGTCGGTAGTTGAGGTAACAGCACATTTTACGGCCCAGACTGATAGACATGAGAACGACTGAACAGAGTCTTTACAAACGTGAGTAAAAGAGTTTGCAACAGCCTGCTGGGTGTAATATCAGCTGAGCTCCTTCTGTTCAAACCGGAAGTCGACATCCATTCACGTTCTGCTGATTTTATGATGTTGAACCTGTTCCTTTTTAAATACGTTTTTGTATCTTGCAGCATGAGGCTGCCTCTCTAAAAATGTTTGACTACCTTGTGGAAGACAACCACCTGAGACCAGTCATGGAGGAGCACGGTCTGGTGCTGCCAGAGGACCTGGACTTTATCAAGGAGCAGATTGCAGGACCGACAGAGAGCAGCTCAGGTCGAGGAAAGAAGGTGATCAATGCGTTGAAGAAACGAAACGCACACCCTTTATCACCATTCCTGGCTGTGTTATTGCAACATTCATAGTTTCTGCAAATTCTAAACAAATTATTTAATTTTAAGTTTGGGCCTTATGAAATCTTGTACCCAATGGTGTCCAAACCTTTTACTTTGTGGGCCAAAATTGCAAAGGTAAAGCACTCTGATGGCTTCTCCCACCCCCCAAATTAAATCCCCAAAACCAAAATGTTTAGGATTTTTTTTAAATTCACATAGCTATAAAAGTAAGATTGACATAAAGTCTTTAAAGACATAAAAGTCTTTAATTTAGCATAATAAATCTTGCAGCAACCCCCACTGTTGCAAATCACAGAAGTGACATTTCTAGTTCTTGGCTCTTTTGTCAAACGGGTAAGCTACAGTTAAATCATATGACAGTCAGGTGATCACATCAGCAGTAGCAATCCAGGAAATAAGAACCAAACTACAACACATAATGCAGGGTTTCCCCCAGAAAACTTGCTAAGCCCGGTGGTCGGGGTGCCGAGGAGATCCACTGGTGGTCCACCATGTTTTGTATTAAAACATGTTAAGGTGACAGGAAATTTAAAAAGATCACTCTGTAATTATACGTTACGGGAAAACCTCACCAGTGAAACACTACTTAAACCCACAACTAGTCTTAAAACCAACAAATCAAAATATACAATTAAAATGTCAATTATTTGCACTTTCGTTTAATCCAAATTAAGTCAGCAGCTCCATCAGGCCCCCCAGGGCTTCAGGGGCCCCATAAATGCTAATATTTAAAAACAGATCACACATGAATATAACACTTGTTTGAGATGATCAGTGCTGCTAAATTTGATTCAATTTCAGCATACATAAATAAAAAATAAACATTTAAAAGTAAGATTTTAATGAGCTGGCAAGTTTACTTTGTAAAAGTTGAAAGAACAATATTCATAGTTTTTTACCCTAGCTATAATCTGATGCTGTGAGTTTAATCTTTAGGTGTATTTGTTGACAAATACAAATTGGTAAACTGCAATTATAACTTATTGCTTTTTTAGGTTGTCCAATTAAACTACTCCCCTCTCTCTGATTAAATCCAACACATATGTTAGAGGTGCTGATGTTTTTAGCAACAAAAGGGGCCCCTAAATCAAATTCTGCTCCAGGCCTCATGCAGCCTTGGACTGGCCCTGCATGATTAGGTAATCTTCTGCACCATGCAGAGTTGCACAACAAATGGGAGATTTAATTCTGCTGCTAATGTGGCTTTAGTAGCTCTTTCATTTTGTGTCGTTTTAATAAACGTAACAAACGATTCTGGTTGGTCAAGTTTATGGGACGAGTTTCTCAGATCTCTGTGCAGCTGAGCACATTAACTGTCTGATAAAGTGGATAAAGCATTTGTTGTGGTTTGATGCATTGTGTAACTGGAAAAATACTATAATATAAAAGCAGCATGATGCGTTACAGACAGGAGAGCACGAAGCTCCTCACCAGGCTGAACCTGCATGATCAGGTTGGCGCTAGTTCGTTAAATACACCGGCCAACCGGGAAAACGTAGATAAACTTTATTAGCTCAGGCAGAGCCGGGTGCTGGGCAGCGTGTTGAGATGGAAAAGCCGCACAAAATTCTTCGTTCACAAATAAATATAACTCATTCTCACCCCTTGCTCAACGCACCTCTGAAAGCACGACTACAAGTTATTCCTGCAGTTCACGTAGAGCTGCTTAACCAGAGTGGTGTTTAAAGTCCTACCACAGATGTTTGGACTTGTGTGGATTGTCAAGCGAGTTTGTTGAGGGATTAACGTCATTATAAATAACTACACCTGAATCATAAACGTATGTCTCAGCCTCCGAAACCAATATTTGCCAATGATCTTATTTTTTTTTCTTCTCCATAGTGGCCGTACAAAGGTCGTTCTAAAGAAAAGTCCTTCCTCTATGAGATTGTTGCCAACAAGAGGAACGGTATTGATGTGGATAAATGGGATTATTTTGCAAGGTGGGAAACTGTTTGGATTTGACAGTTCAATATTTAATGTGAAATATGTTCCTATTGCATATAATGGTTTCATTGTTTTGCTCTCTGTCCTCAGGGATTGCTATCATTTGGGCATCCAGAACAATTTTGACTATCGGCGCTTCCTAAAATTTGCAAGGGTCTGTGAAGTGGATGGGCAGAAGCACATCTGCACAAGAGACAAGGTGCAATTTTATTTTTTCATTTCTTAACAGGTTGGAAAATGTGAAAGTCAGTCACTAACATTCAAGATGTGGTTTTAAACAGGAGGTGGGGAATCTGTACGACATGTTCCACACTAGGAACTGTCTCCACAGAAGAGCCTACCAGCACAAAGTGGGCAACATCATCGAGACCATGTGAGTTATTTCTATTTTGTGCAGTTGCCATGGTTTCTCCTTCTTGGACCATGCAGCAGTTTTTCATAAGTTTGATCTACATCCACAGGATCACAGAAGCGTTTTTAAAAGCAGATCCGCACATCCAGGTTGAAGGTTCTCAGGGGAAACTCTTCACTCTGTCCACAGCCATTGATGACATGGTGGCCTACACAAAGCTGACAGGTCAGAAATAAACACTGTAAATTTACATGTAATTTTTTAGTCAAATTAAAGCTGAATGAGCCTTTGAAACATATGCTGTGAGATGATAAATCATAGCTTGTGATAAGTAATGGGTTGATTTTTAAAACAGCACAATATGATAAAAAACATGTTGTAATAACAGTGTTGATGAGTAATCCTTGTTTTTCATGAGTCTGTTCTGTTCTTTATTTTCCTTCATCACAATGTCCCAACTATGGTTACAACTACGGCTACAAAAAATTTCCATTTCCATTGAAGGAAGTGAAAACCCATCCAACAGGCCACATACATTACTGGCATGCATAATTTGGCACTTGGAATATAATATCCTACTGATAAGCATAGCTAATCAGTAAAGAAAATTTTCACTTTTTTAATGGATTCCCTGAAATATATTAGTTTTAAGTGTATTAAGATGCATCTTGTTCTATAGAGCTGACTCATTCTGTTTCACAGCTCTATGCAGCCAGTCATAGTGACTCGTTAATCAAACCTGTTGATGTAACATAAACTGTCAGTCCCTATATGTGACTCTTTAAAGTGTGAATTCAGAATATGGCCTGATGAATTTGTCACTTATCTTTTTAATATATAGTTTTCCCTGTGCATCTTTTTTTCTTGAGATGGTATAATACTTGTCAAATGTAAATTAGGCTCCATGACTATAATTTAGAAAAACTATGAACACAAAGGTACGTCAGTCTTGAAGTTAATGGTAAAAGACCATTAACTTCCAGCTTTCTCTAGTGGTTATCTTTCTTAATGAATTGGACAAGTTTCTTGAGTTGACATAACTTTTTCTTCTGTCTTTTTGTTTTGTAGATAATGTGTTTGAACAGATCCTGAACTCATCCTCTCCAGAGCTTGCAGAAGCAAAGCTGATATTGCACAAAATCATCTGCCGGAAACTCTACAAGTGTCTGGGGCAAACCCAGCCGGACAAAACCTTGACTGTCACTCAGGTTT
This sequence comes from Poecilia picta, assembly GCA_033032245.1. NCBI lineage: Eukaryota > Metazoa > Chordata > Actinopteri > Cyprinodontiformes > Poeciliidae > Poecilia > Poecilia picta. The sequence goes on along the minus strand of CM065359.1, from coordinate 15,952,488 downwards.
GTTTGTAATTGGACAGCTGTTTTGTAAATTAAGGTTATTGGAGAGTTAAGACGCCTGAATTGTTTGCATATTTAAAAATTACACAGTCAGGCTGAATTAAATTATGTTCTCTAAGCTGGAAGATAAACTAAACGGAGCAGAAATGTAGCTAAAATTTTGGATTCAGTTAAAATAAGGCCTTTGTGGTGAGAAATGATTTTTAAAAACTCAGATTTACTGCAGTAGTTTTTGTTTCATCTTATGTTCAAATGGAATGTCTGCTCACTTTATCAATTGTTTTCTTATCTCAAGGAAAATATTCACAGCTGGGAGGCAGATTTGGCTCAGTCCATCCCCCACAGTGGCTCTCATGATGTTGATCTTCAGCCAGAGGACTTTGTTGTCAGTGTGAGTTTTATAAAAAAAAATTATCTCTTTGTAACGTTTCTGCAAAACTTCAGGAGTCAATTTTTTTGTGGGAAACGGTTGAGGTTTTTTGTCTGTGTTTTATTTGGTGAAATGTTGTCTTTTCTTGTAGGTTATCATGATGGACTATGGGATGAAAGAGAAGAACCCCATCAATAACGTTCGTTTTTACTGCAAGGATGACCCAACAAAAGCCATAAAAATCAATAAAAACCAGGTAAGGATTTAACGTAAAACCGAATCCATTGTTCCTCTTTCATTATCAGGCCTCTGTAGAACCTATTTGCTTGCTAATCAGATTAGCTGTGTTGGACCAGCAATCAATCTGAAAGTTATTATTCACCAAAGACAGCAGTTTGACATAAATGCCTACAATTTTTCTCTGCCTCTGTTTTGAATTTATTACTAAAGATAATTTATTTGGTGCCATCATTCCTTGTAGGTGTCTAAACTTCTCCCAGAGCACTTTGCTGAACAGCTGGTCAGGGTTTACTGTAAGAAGACAGATGAGAGAAGCCTGGAGGCTGCCAAGAAGCACTTTGTTCAGTGGTGTATGGACAGGAACTTCTCAAAGCCTCAGGTATTTCTGCAGATTGCATGACATAAACAGTTGGCTAGATATTTAATATTGTCATAACATTAAAAAGCAGATTTTCCTCCTTTTCTAAGGCTCTGCAGTAACAGAACACTATCCAATATCCAGATGCATCTGGCATCTGGATGATGCCAGGTGCCCATTAGTTTAGTTCAAAGTAATAAATAAACCTTAATATGCATTATGTCAGACTGTTCATGAATATTTTCACCACATGCCTAAAATGTTTTTTTAGTAACTTTCTAGAAATAAACTGTAAAACTAATGAACACAACTCACATTTGTTGTTGACACAACTTAATGTATTACTCTTTGATTTAGTCATCATACAATGTAATGATGACGAAAACTCTCAGATGAACATGTAGTTCTACCATCTTCTGCTCATGAAGCCGCATTTATCAATTTTCCAGCTTCATTTGTTTTTCGGAAATGGAACAAACTCCATATGATCCTGTTATGTTGATTTGCATTTCCCCATCAGATACCTTTTTGCGTGTTTGTTCAGCGCTCAGAACCCAAGCACCATGTTTGCACTGCAAAAAAACTTCACACATTGTGAAAGCTCAAAGTGTTCCTGCAGTTTTGTCCCTTTTTTGCAACTGCGCTCTCAAATATATGGATGGATGAATACAAGCAAAACTGGAGAAATACACCAGTGTCTGATGGTGGTATAGATGGATATTATAGTAAAATGGGTCACATTTGCATTTAATTTAATAATGGTGAAACTACACAACCTTCTTCTGGTACTGGTGCTTTAATTCTAGAGGCTCTGCATTCTTGCAAATCTCATACCATACATTTGTTTGTTACATGTAGAATGGAGACATCATAGCACCTGAGCTGACTCCTCTGAAACTCAGCTGGTGCACCAACAGCGAAGGCGAGGACAGTGATGGCTGCAGCTCCAAGGAAACAAACGTTCACATGAATGGACTCAAGAAAGCAAAGACTCAGCTTAACTTTCAGTGACCAGAGAGAAACGGCTGCACCCTGTTGCACATGAGTAAACAAAGATGAGTGTTGCACAAGTATATTTTTATACAAGTAAAGTTCATTGAAGAGCCCAGCAAATAGCTTTTTATTAATTAGAAGAGAGATTTAGTGAAACGGTCCTAGACGAGGTCTGTTTCAGAAAAATAAGGTCCAATTTAGCAATATTTAAATTTATATTCTTTTAATTGCTTTTGTATATTAAATATTATGAATGTTAAAGGCTTTTTATAATTTTCACAGAATCATCACCAAATTTTACTCAGCCTTTAATAACGACTATCATAGTCTGCAGCATTTAAAAAACCAGCTCTGCACATTTAGTGTTTTTACATTTTATTTTTTATTACTAAATGAGGGAAAAACTCCCTTTATTTATTTCATTTAGGGTTGTGTTTTGGTTGAATTTTTTTGATACACCTTTATTTATTGTTTCTCCAGAAAATCTCTCTGCTTCCTTCTCTCATCTCTGCCTTGCAGGTCTGATGGAAACATTGGAGTTTTTACATTCTACCTAATCATGTTGTGGCCTTATCAGATCTTTGCTGGATTGTGTTTAAAAAAATATGTGATAATGTTGGTTGTGGTAATAAACTCTTCAGAATTCATCCCGTGTTTCACAGCTGTTTAAATTGAAAGGATGTCTTTAAGTCATCTGAAGCTAAAGATGAAAGTTACAAGTTTTGTCTGATTGTTTTACATAACTCATGTTAAAATCCAGAGTGACAGGTGAATTCTTAGTGACTTGATTCCACCAAGAGTTGCAATCAAAGCTACAAAGAAATCTAATATGTTCATGCCAGTATCACCTTCACACTGTTTGACTTCAGTCCTACATGCTGGGCATTTTAAACTGCTCTTTGAATTAACATGAAACAATCAGTGTTGTGCCTGTGTTATGATACTATGTCTTTTCAGGAACTGAAACTGGTGGGATCATAATTCACTTTACATGACAAATGGAGCCAGTTAATATGCAAAGTATAGAGGTAGATGCAACCATTTTAAATGAAACCCTTCCAAAGCACAGTTTCTGGCAGTGATGAATAAACGAGTCTTTGTGCCAAGTTCCTTTACTACAGGAATCCATTGACCACATAATGAGAACAAGTTGATCTTGATTTAAAGGGCTTCAACAGTTAATTGTGATGAACCTGTTTCATTCCTGGCATGAGTTTGTTTTGTTTCGGATGACCAAAAATGAAAGAAGCATCAGGTGATGTGCTATATCATGTTCGGTAACGGGTGTGGCCAGATATTTTTCATTTTTAGTGTCAAGGTTTCCAGTATTAGTCTGGATGATTGAAACAAGATGTCCATAGTTTTGAAACTCCATGTGTTCGTATGGCAAACATCCTAAGAGGCAAGGGAGCAATTAAAATAAAAGATGTAAGCAAATGTTAAAGTTGCATAAATGATTGTACATTTACTGCAAAGCAAATTAAGGTAAGTAAAATAAGTAATGACCACATCAATCGTCTTAATTTAATGATTTCCAATGGGGCAATGGAAGTAAAACGGATGAAATCAAAGTAATTCATAAGTATTTGCGAGATTTAACTGATGCTTGTTTTATTTTTTTTATCAGTCAGGAATTGCAGGATGTCGTGAGCAGCATACAGACCCTTCATCAGCTCAGACAATGTTGATGGGTTGGAATTTATTCAGATTAGCATTCTGATATTTTAGAAAGATCTCCAATTTTTCAAAGTTACATTTATGTTAAATTTCAGTTGATCAAATTTATTACACATTTCCCGGAAGTAGACATAGCCCTTAAGTTACCACATTTTTAAATATTAATTTCCATCCTGCTCTCTAGTCAATTGTTCCTTGTAATAAAAAAAGAGGGGGGGAAAAAATGTTCTATTTAGAAAAAAAAATACATTTTTAAACTCCTGTTTACCTGTTTGAGTCATGTTTCATTCTGAGTAAATGGTCAACTGTCACGATGTGGAGGCGGTGCTTTGGTAGGTGCATGTGACCCTTGTGCTCAGATGACCCCGTTCCACAGGAGGATAAACACTCCAGCTGCCAGTATAAATTGCTGCTGCGATAGAAGCAGGTTGGCATTTTGATTCTGAAGATTCTGAGGTGACTGAAGTTTCCTTGCTTCACTAGTCATATTGCATTGAATAATATTACCAATGTGTTTTTCATTGGCTTTAAAAGTTGTCATGTTAACATAACATATTAAATGTTATCTGTTTCACTCTAGAATATCTGTTTTTGTTTTAATCTTTTCCTTCTTTACAGCATCTTGTCGTGACCATCTGCTGATCCTACAAAACCTCTGAAACAATGGCAGACGAAACTAAGGTAAAACTGTTTCTTACTGGGGCAGGTGTGAAAAACTCATTTTCATTTTGTGCCACATCACAAATGTCCTCAAAGGGCCAATTGTGAGAGAATGTTTTGATGAAATTATCTTATAACGAACTATTAAAATATTAAACAACTCAATATTTAATATTAAATTGAACATATTTTCACACTGAAATAGTTTGACAGTATAGAGACAAAAACTGCTTTAATTTTATTAGCAAAATAACATCTATGCACACAACTTTTATCGGAAAACTTGTGACCAACCGGATTTGGCCCTTGGGATTTTAGATTGACATGTGTCCAAGAGAAGGAGACATAACTCTGTTCCTGTGTTCATAACTACAAAGTTGCCTTTAATGAGGTACAGAAAAAATGGATAAATTTCTACATGAAATGGATCAATTTTTATTACTCCTTTTGACTATTGTCATTTTGCATTATAGGGTTTGGCAGATGCAGTTTTCTACTTCCAGTATCTATTTTGAAACCAGTATAGATAAAAAAAAAAGAATAATTTGGATAAAATCTGCATTCATTTTGAAAATAAGTCTTTTGATTTTACAAAAAATCTATAAAATAATTTGCAGGTTTTTTTCATGGGAATTATTTGCTGCTGAATCTGTGTATCCAAGTAGAAACCTCACTTGATCAAAACCAAAACTGAGATTTAAACATATTGTTTGTGGGATAAAAATGGACATGTAGATCACTGATTTCCAGAATGAAAGAGATCAATTTCAGATATTTGATACTAATTCTGAGTCAGAATTTAAATTATTTTACTCTACTCCTCTGTTTATGGACCGTTTTCCCACATGTTTGATCAAATGTTTATACCTAAAGCTGGATATGGCTGGAGCGTAAGAAATTATTTTTATCCATACTGACTTGCTACCTCATTATTTTTTAGACTGGCTTGAGAATAAGAAAGCTTACATTTTCCTCCAGTTGGAGTTAGAATAAGAATGTTATTTTTTGACCAGCTTTAAAGATGACAAGATTTGAAGTTAACTACTTAGTATGTAAGAATACGACTGGTTTAAGGCATAAACCAGTCCTTTTGACAACTGGATTAACAAAAATATATTCAGAGCTGTTCCTGCTGGTATCTTAACAGACTAAAAATAACTGATGCAATGAAATACAGGTACTTGTCAAAAAAATTTGCATATCCTTAAAGAGAACAATATTGTCTGTCCCTCATTTCAGAAAGTGAAAGTCATATTTGTATATTCATTACACAAGTTGGAGTAAACTATTCCTCCCTTCATTTCTAGTCATTGTTATGACTATACCTTTCATATAATAAAAACTAATTCAGTGTCTCAGAAATGTACATGTAAATTTACAGACAGACATAAAAAATAGTATTTTGAATGAATGCTGTTGATCAGCCTGTGATTCTGCAGAGGTGTAATCAAAACCTCGTTAGCGGTTTAGATAGCAGCCTTCAGTGCATCTGCATCGTTGGTTTCCGTGTCGCTCATCTTCCTCCTGACAACACTCCATAGAAACTCCATGGACTTCAGGTCAGGCAAATTTATTGCTCAATTTAACACTGAAACACCATGGTCATAAAAACAGCTTTGGTAGCTTAGTATTGGGACAGATGCCAAGTCCACTGCTTCTTCCTGATAGCAGAGCTTGTTGTGAATGTCAGGTTACTTAGAATGACCACTGATGATGTCGGATAAATGGTTTTCCTGGATTGGCAAGTTGTTTCTCTGCCATTAGCACATTCAGCAGTGTGTATAGCACATTGCTCTGATTGGCTCTGGTTGGTTGTTTTTGACCAGGAGCTGTGCTAGAGCTAGCACTGGGAGGTGGTCAGTATATTATCATGATATAGTGACAGTTTTAAAAAATATGTGAAAAATGTTTTTTTTTTTTTGTAAAAGTTGCTTACTGCTGCTTTACTTAGGCTAATTCTCATTTAGATGTTAAGTATGTTTGAAGTATACTTTTTTTCACCTGGCCTAACTCCTTGATAACATAGTTTTTAGCTTGGCTGATGGATTTCAGTCTCATCAAGTCTTGTGGGCTAATTTCTGACCTTGCATTTTTAGGACCACAAACAGATGCTTCTGCTTTCTATGCATTAAGTAACTTGAAATTTTGATCCATCCACTGATGGATATTGTGGACACACTTACTGGGTGACTAAAACAGGCTGAAACATAAACCAATCATAACCAAAGCAGCCTCATTTCACCATATCACTCCAATTTTAGTACAACTTCAGTGACTTTCTGACACATTTAGATCATTCACATTGTATGAGTGGTATATATCTTAAATAAAAGCAGCCTGAAAATGTTCCTCCATGTATGATCTCTGTGGTGTTTTGTTACTAAATGACACAAACTAACCTGTACTGTTTTTGCACTATTTTGACTCAGTCTGCAATAAATAATTTCCCCTATATTTTCTATGAATGAAGGGCAAACATTTCAAATATACAGGTGTAACTTATCATTATATAATGACACAAAGAGTCAAAGGACAGTGATTGGTTGGAAGGCGGTGCCTTGACATGTGTGATCTGCACAGGCAGGGTTAGTCTCCCAGTATAAATCCCCACACTGACAGATCCAGCTGGTAGGGAACCAGCTGTTCAAAGCTTTTAATCCTGCTTTTTGATATAACCGTCTGAGAATAGAAATATCATAGTGTATGTTTGTTGTTTTCTCCTAAATAAAATAGGAAAAGAGAAAAAATGAGAAGTTCTCTAAATTTGAAAAATATTTTGTCATAAATTCTCTGATTTCTCATTTCAGGTATCTTGGTGAAATTCTGCTGAACGTGGAGAGCAAACTTTGAGATATGGACGTTATTCAACCAAGGGTGACGATTCTAGATTAAACTTTTAAAGCTATGCAGATAAAATATGATTGTCTTTAGGAGCATGTAAACAGAAAACTACCCTGGTGTTTTCTTTGTTTGCAGCCCACAGCTCTGAAATTCTTAAAAAATATATAATAAAGAAATACGTTGTGTTGTAAAATAATAAAAGCAATCCACTGCCCATTCATGGAAGAAGATTTTAATAACTTCTTTTGAGAACTAAAGCTTTTCTTTATTTATTTAAACCCTAGGATTGCGCGCTTTCTTTTCAGCTCTTTATGATTTCTAGTTTTGTGAATGTGCCTGTATTCTTTTTTTACAGATGAATACATTTTCCATTTAGAGAACAAAAATGGCAGTAAAAAAGTTGTATATATATATTTATGGGTTTTTTTAGGTTATGAATTGGGTTTCTATATGGATGTCCTTGTTGAAGTTCTTTATTTTGTCATTTTGTCAGGTGTTTAATGATCCTATCCATGGCAGTGTGGTGCTGCCTCCGCTGCTGGTCAAGATCATCGACACGCCTCAGTTTCAGCGACTTCGAAACATTAAACAGCTTGGAGGGAAGAGTTATGTTTACCCTGGAGCAAACCACACCCGCTTTGAACACAGCATTGGGTAAAATATATTTACACTGAATGGCTTAAAGCTCATCTGTTACAATATTAGTTTTAAAAAATCTGTAGGTTTTTGTCACTGTATCTGAATTAAGATGTCTTGTTGTGTGATTATAAAGGGTGGCTTACTTGGCTGGAGAACTTGTTAAGTCTCTGAGAGAGAGGCAGCCTGAACTGGTCATCACTGAGCGTGACGTCCTTTGTGTGCAGATTGCTGGACTCTGCCATGACCTGGGTGAGTTATGCAGAAACAAACAATGTTGATCAATGTGCATCAGAAATTAAACAGATTATGATGCTAACTGAGCATTTTGTTAAAGAAGGGATCAAATGTGTTTTCCAGGCAAATGGTACCATTTTATTACTTATTTAAGTAACTATGTTACATTCAGTTATAAAAATGCTGTACATATCAACAATAACTTTCAAAAAATTTGGCTTTGCATTTTTTTGCCTTGATATTGGCCTCTTACTCTTTAGGACACTCTGCCTTCAGTATGTCATCATAATAATCCTTCCCATTGCGTTGCTGTGGGAAGTAGTTTGCATGATAAGCTCAGCAAACACAGTTCCACCAGGTCTTTGTGTATTGCTGTTGCTGCCAATCTGGTACAAGTCTGTGAGGAAAAGCTTGGATGGAGCTTTCAGCTTCAAGAAGAAACTTTGCTAAAATATTCGGTGGGATTTTGGCAGAAACATTTTTTTCTGTCAATACTGCTTGCAGCAAACTGATTATTCAGTCTATTTTAAGGACATTCAGGTACCCCCATAGTTTTGTGGGAAATTATACTAAATAGCTGACAGTGGCAGTTATTGAATTAATGGTGCCCTGGGTAGTCCCCTCCTTCTGCTGCTCCACAACTCATTAAAAAGAGTACACAACTAATTAAAATGCATACCAGTAGTTATTTTTATTAGTTGTAAATAAATAAAAGCAATAATCTGAGATTATCGGAGAGATAAAAAACAGTGTTGTTGTGTTGTCTCCCTAACCTCAGCAGCAAGCAAATGAAGCTTACTTCAATGCATATGCTTAACAGCAACATAATACTTGTTCAGGGCACAACTGACAGGTAAATTATATTTTTAATAAGATGTTCATGAAGACCACTAGTCTAATGCCACCCTCAGGAACTGTCTATGTTGTCCATCTCAGTAGCTGCTATAATGTATTACTCAATTGGAAGAATCCTTTAAAGATTTACCTTGGAACAAATTTATGGTGACTGTTTTTCTTCCTTTCAGGACATGGACCTTTTTCTCATCTGTATGATGGCATGTTTATACCTCAAATGCAACCTGAGGGAAGTCCGAAATGGAAAGTAAGAAATAATTTTAGATTTTTCTTCAGCAACCTTCACTTTTGTCTGCAGGTTGATCTCTGAGTGATGGTTTTGGACCCTCTGCTTAGTAGAAGCATGAGTATCATTTAAAAACAATTTACTAATTTGGCCTTAAGAGATTAATCTGTCATTGCAATTAGAACATTCAAATGTAATCCTGCTAAGAAGATAAAAAAATGTAAAAATTAAAATGTCCTAATCTTCTATTGTGTGTTGGTTATAATAACTGTCTGAAGGTTGATATCCACTGAATAATGACATATTTACATCCTCTGCCTAGTAGAATAAAAGTCATAAAGCCATTAAAAGAATACATGGAATCATAGAAGTTGCAGCTATGATTTATAACATACCAGCCCATATATGCAAGTCTAGTGAAATCAAGTTTGTTTATACAGCAAACGACCAAGTTTGTCACTACAGAAGATGACAGCAGTTGTTTTCTGAAGAAAATAAGATACAGTAATTGTCTGATAAGAATGATGTGTATTTAAACTCAAAGTGATTACAATAAAAAGTGATTTTGACTTCTTTATGTTTACTTCAGATCTTCTGTATTTCTGTGTTTTGGAGAAATTGATCCTTATGTGTGCTGCAATAGGACAGAGTAAATACTCAGCTGGACAGGCCTCAATAATATACTGTATTTAAGTGCCAAAATTTACACTGAGTTTGTCAATTGTTTTAATTACCTATTTGTTACAGAAACAATTACATTGGGACAGTTGTCCCAATGTAATACTGTTGATGGAGTTGGTGCCGTTTTACCACAACTAAAGATTTTCCCTGCTTGTATTTGTTGCAGTTGTTTTTGTTCTATGGCTGTTTTCTATCACAGGGTCCTCACATATTAATACATCCTGAATGAGTTTAACTTTTTACTTGAAGTCAATGCTTAAAGAAAACTAACTGATTTGATTACAAAGCAGTGTAATGGAAATGTAATTGTTGTAAACAAAGGAAACTGATTACCACTAAAACATGTTTTCATGATGTAGGTTTTGGGCACAGAACTACTTTCTGCTGAACATGAGAGATAACAGAGCATTTATAACAATGTCCTGTTCATTCTGATTAAAAATATGTTCAGAATTTGATTTTCTCTTCAAGATGCATTGCCTTTGTTTTTATTACAAAAGCTTTTGTGCTTCTTGCAGCATGAGACTGCCTCTGTAGATATGTTTGACCACCTGGTGAAGAAAATGAAATGGAAGAGGAAATAAAGAAGGAACTGGAGTTGCTCAAGAAGGTCATCAATCCAAAAATTTCTGATTATGTAACACCGATTATTAAAAACCTCACTTGCTGAATTTTTGTGTGTGCATGTGTGTGTGTCTTTGCCTTTGTTTTTATTACAAAAGCTTTTGTGCTTCTTGCAGAATGAGACTGCCTCTGATGACCCGGAGAAGAAAAATAAATTGGAAGAGGAAAAGAAGAAGTTACTGGAGTTGATCAAGGTCGTCATCAATCAAAAAAGGCCTGATTATGTAACACAGATTTTTAAAAACCTCATTTGCTGAATTTTTGTGTGTGTGTGTGTGTTTGCCTGCGTGCGTGTGGGTGTGTGTGCGTGTGCATTTTAATGTACAACTGTATAACCATGATTAATTAGGGCCTTCAACTTGGCTCAAACCCAGGGGCCCTCACCCTCCTAGGTCTGGCCCTGATGTAGGTTGTGGGCACAACATGAGAGATAAAAGAGCATTTATGACAATGTCCTGTTCATTCTGCTTAAAAATATGTTCAGAATTTGATTTTCTCTTTAAGATGCATTGCTTTTGTTTTTATTACAAAAGTTTTTGTGCTTCTTGCAGAATGAGACTGCCTCTGATGACCCGGGGAAGAAAAATAAATTGGAAGAGGAAAAGAAGAAGAAGGAGGAACTGGAGTTGATCAAGAAGCTCATCAATCCAAAAGTTTATGTAACACCGATTTTTAAAAACCGCACTTGATGAATTTTTGTGTGTGCATGTGGTGTGCATAGGTTGTGGGCACAACATGAGAGATAAAAGAGCATTTATAATAATGTCCTCCTTACAGATGATTCAAAAATGGATGGAGGAAAAAATAATGAAGGATCCAGAGTTCATCAAGGAGCTGATCAATCCAGAAATTTCTGACAAACTTTCTGAAGAAGGAAAACAGGTACCAATTTCTACCTGTACCACAATCTGTCTATAGGATTAGGTTTGATGGGATTATAACGTAACACAAAGTAGCAGCTTCTACTGAACTCATTTTGTATTTTATGTCAACTTCTGCACCAATGTAGTACAGCCTTGTTAAACTGCAGCAGCAATTTGATGTGAACCTTTAATGTTGTAGTGTGAGAAAGTTAGTGTCATTAGTAATGGTTTTAGTAAAGATTTGCAGGTTTAGCATATCCAAACCTGCAAACCTTTGATTTTTTCCCCTTACAAAAATCACATCCACATCCTCCACATTTATGTGAAGGAATCCGTCTTTTTATTAATTGTTCTGTGTCTTGAAGCACATTGGAAGTTGCGGCATCCAAGATCCGCTAGGGTCCAGCGTCTCCTGGCTATAAAAGCAGTCATGCTCCAGCTATTGAGAGAGAGGGAAGGGGGCTGGTGGAGCTATGTTGAAGCACGCTTGGGGCTGAGCTGACTTCTCCCCCCAGCTCTGCTTTTCAGGCTGGTTCTTGCCTGTCTTACCTTCCCATCCTGACTTTGCTTTGCTTTCTTTTGTATTGCAGGACTCCCCTGTTCAGACCACCTGCTTTTGGTGATGCTGTGGGCCACAGGGGCCGCCTGCTTATTGCCTTAGTTTTCTTGTTTTATTTCATGTATGGTGCTCAATGAAGAGCCTAATTATTGTTGGAGTCCATGTCTCCCTGTCTTTTGTTACGACTCAACAAGCTGTGTCTTATCAACGATCTTTAAAAAAACTTGACTTGCTGAATTTTTGTGCGTGTGCATTTTAATATACAACTGTATAACCATGATTAAGTAGGGCCTTCAACTTGGCTCAAACCCAGGGGCCCTCACCCTCTTACTCCAGCCCTGATGTAGGTTGTGGGCACAACATGAGAAATAAAAGAGCATTATAACAATGTCCTTTTTTTCTGATTAAAAATATGTTCAGAATTTGATTTCCTTTTTAAAATGCATTGCCTTTGTTTTCATTACAAATGATTTGAAATTGCCTCCTTACAGATGATTCAACAACTGTTGAGGAAAAAAATAGATGAAGATCTGGAGTTCATCAAGGAGCTGATCAATCCAGAAATTTCTGACAAACTTTCTGAAGAAGGAAAACAGGTACCAATTTCTACCTGTACCACAATCTGTCTATAGGATTAGGTTTGAAGGGATTATAACATAACACAAAGTGGCAGCTTCTACTGAACTCATTTTGTATTTTATTTCAACTTCTGCACCAATGTAGTAAAGCCTTGTTAAACTGCAGCAGTAATTTGAAGTGAACCTTTAATGTTGTAGTGTCAAAAGCAACTGTGTAGATTTTCATCAAAGCATATTTATATTAAATTTGAAATAATACTTCTTATACTTATTCAGTGTAAGAAGATGTTTACTTAAATCAGCTTCATGAACATGAAAATGCCTTTTACATTTTAGAAAATAGTTTTTATCAGAGAAGAACCAAACCATTCCTGTATTCATGTATTGAAAACATGTTGTAAATGTATGAAGTGAGAAAGTTAGTGTCATTAGTAACGGTTTTAATAAAGATTGATGAATTTTTGTGTGTGCATGTGGTGTGCATAGGTTGTGGGCACAACATGAGAGATAAAATAGCATTTATAATAATGTCCTCCTTACAGATGATTCAAAAATGGATGGAGGAAAAAATAATGAAGGATCCGGAGTTCATCAAGGAGCTGATCAATCCAGAAATTTCTGACAAACTTTCTGAAGAAGACAAACAGGTACCAATTTCTACCTGTACCACAATCTGTCTATAGGATCAGGTTTGATGGGATTATAACGTAACACAAAGTAGCAGCTTCTACTGAACTCATTTTGTATTTTATGTCAACTTCTGCACCAATGTAGTACAGCCTTGTTAAACTGCAGCAGTAATTTGAAGTGAACCTTTAATGTTGTAGTGTCAAAAGCAACTGTGAAGATTTTCATCAAAGCATATTTATATTAAATTTGAAATAATACTTCTTATACTTATTCAGTGTAAGAAGGTGTTTACTTAAATCAGCTTCATGAACATGAAAATGCCTTTTACATTTTAGAAAATAGTTTTTATCAGAGAAGAACCAAACCATTCCTGTATTCATGTATTGAAAACATGTTGTAAATGTATGAAGTGAGAAAGTTAGTGTCATTAGTAACGGTTTTAATAAAGATTGATGAATTTTTGTGTGTGCATGTGGTGTGCATAGGTTGTGGGCACAACATGAGAGATAAAATAGCATTTATAATAATGTCCTCCTTACAGATGATTCAACAACTGTTGAAGGAAAAAAAAAAGACGGATCCAGAGTTCATCAAGAAGCTGATCAATCAAGAAATTTCTACCAAACAGGTACCAATTTCTACCTGTACCAAAATCTGTCTATAGGATTAGGTTTGATTGGATTATAACGTCACACAAAGTAGCAGCTTCTACTGAACTCATTTTGTATTTTATTTCAACTTCTGCACCAATGTAGTACAACCTTGTTAAACTGCAGGAACCATTTGAAGTGAACGTTTAATGTTGTAGTGTCAAAAGCAACTGTGTAGATTTTCATCAAAAAATATTCATATTAAATTTGAAATAATACTACTTATGCTTATTTAGTGTAAGAAGGTGTTTACTTAAATCAGCTTCATGAACATGAAAATGCCTTTTAAATTTTAGAAAACAGTTTTTATCAACGGAGAACCCAACCTTTCCTGTATTCATGTATTGAAAACATGTTGTAAATGTATGATGTGAGAAAGTTAGTGTCATTAATAACAGTTTTAATAAAGATTTGCAGGTTTAGCATATCCAAACCTATAAACCCATGATTTTTTCCTTAAAAAAATTCACATTAAGAATGCTGAGCAAAGAACCTCATCTTTTAATCTAATTTTATTATTATTCCCTGCTTTAGAAATGGCTCTTCATAGGTCGTGGTGAGGACAAGTCGTTCCTCTATGACATTGTGGCAAACAAAAGGAACGGCATCGATGTGGACAAGTGGGATTATTTTGCAAGGTGGGATTTAATTTTAGTAATTTTCTTCCAATTCCATCATTGAAATTTTCTTCAACATGCATTAATTCATCTTTTCATTTATTTTTCCTTCTACCATGTATCAGAGACTGCCATTATTTGGGTATGAAGAACAGCTTTGACTGTCGCCGCTTAATATCATCTGCCAGGGTGTGTGAATGGGATGGTAGGAGGGAGATCTGTTTCAGAGACAAGGTTTGATTTTATTGCTCCTTTTTTGCCTTTGTGGAATTTGAAAACTTTATTCACTTTAAAAATTGCTCACCAGAATTAATGTTACTTTTTAACAGGAGGTGTTCAATCTGTATGACATGTTCTACACAAGGTTTTCTTTGCACAGAAGAGCCTACCAGCACAAAACTAGCAACATCATAGAATGGATGTAAGTCGCTCATCATATTGCAAATGCATAGGAGCTGTGCTTTAGGCTTTTCTCACAGATATTGTGAGGAATGATCAAAACCAACAAAGTTGGACTTTGTTTTTCTAGGATCACAGAGGCCTTTGTGGAAGCAAATGAAGACATTCAGATTCAAGGCTCTGAAGGACAAACCTTCAATCTGTTTACAGCTAAAGACGACATGGAGGCCTACAGCAAGCTGACAGGTTAGCAATCATCACATTTGAATGAACTTTAAAAAAATATGTGTAAGTACATCTGGAATTGAAGGGCATGTAAACATGTTAATGTAAATAAAACTGAATTAAATCCACAGAGATAATGTAGTTTGCAGTAAAATTACCCTTTTATGTACAAATATATTCTGAAATAAAGCTTAAAACATTGTCTATCATTTTTATGTAATCTTTATATTTCCATTTTAAAAGCAAATTCTGTACATTGTGACTTATTTCTTTCCAATATTCAAAATTATGTTCCCATCAGTGGGCACAAAAATATTTTTCTGTTTTTCTTGATATTCTAGTGTACAAATATTGTATTGGCTTGCTGGTTTAATACAAACAAGAAAAAAGTATTGTTGGCTTTATGTTTTTTTTTTTATCAGAAATTAATTTTGTAAAGACGGAGAATTACTAGTTCTAATCTTAAATTAGATACATACTTATCTAAATGCTGTTTATTTTGTTAGGCAAAATAGAAAGGTTTTTATCCCATGCAGTCAGTGAACGTGAACCAAGTTTTTATATGTTTGTGGAGACATATTTTTTTCTAATTTGAGGGGTTGTGGGCACCACTGCTTCTCATGGGGACAAATCTTGGTCCCCATGAGGGGAAATGAGGTTTTTGAGTTAGGGGCTAGGTATGTGATAGATAGGGTTAGGGAAAGGTTTAGGCTATAGCAAATGAATGGAAGTCAATGTAAAGTCTCCATAAGACACAAAAACGCAATTGTTTGTGCATGTGCATGAGGGTTAAATATTAGTTTTAAAACAAAAGAACAAGACTTAAATTTATTTTAAAATCTTTGATTATTAGCTTATGGTATTGAGCCTCAGAATGCACACAGTAGATGGTGTGTAGTAAGACAAAATATTTGTCCATTCAAGTAAACGAAAATGGACAGTGCATGCAGTTTTCCACTTTTTTGATCTGTCAGTCACGTCCCATAAATCAGAAATACCTCAACTTCCCAGCATAAATTTATAAAATACGTATTAGACTTTCAGTGTTTCTGTGACTTTTTTGAGTTTCCATACAGTACAAAACAGTGATTTAGAAGCTCCTTTCATTATGTTGACTTTTTGATGTTTTCCATTAGAATTTGATAGACATTAACATTCAGTTTCATTTGTATGGCTTTCCAATGTACATAGGAGTGGATGTATTATAACTAAAGACGTAAATTTATTTTTAAAAAATGTTTTCTGTTCTCTCATTACATTCCAAAAAAAAGTTTGAACAAAGAATGATTAGGCAATTTTTTTCCTGGCAGTAAGAAGGTTCCATTTTGATTGCATTTTAGGATGGTGTGAATAGATGAATAGATTTTTCTGTGTGTATTTCTGTTTAAATTACTAAAAACTTAAAGAGCTTTATTTCCTCTTTCTCTCTCCGCTTCCCTGTAGATAATGTATTTGAACAGATACTGAACTACCACACTACTGATGAGAACACTGAACACTCAAACATTGAAAAAGCAAAGACAATTCTGCGCAGAATCCTTAACCGGGAACAATACAAGTGTCTGGGGGAATTTCCTTCAAAAAGACCCAGAGCTCAACTTGATGTAAGTGTTTGTTCAATTACAAATCTGATTGAAGTTATAAAATATTGGTAATGTGTGAATAATAAGCATGTGTTTGAATTACTTTATAGAGTATTGTTTCCTCCACAGCACATCATAAAATCTATTTAACAACATACAAATTTATTTCAGCTATCACACAGAAATTCATCAGCTAGATAAGAAAATCACTGAAAGATCCCAGTTAAAATACATAAATACGCAGTAAATTAATAGAAGAGCTTATGAAAAATAAAATTAAGAATAAAAAGTAAATAAATTAAGTAGTTATAAATGTGTTTACACGTGAACCTTATAGTAAAAACAATTAAATACCAAACACTAAACAATTGTAGATACATTTTCTAAAATCTTCACCGACCTGAATGTGTTTTGTATGCTAGGATAAGTTTTAAATTATTTTCTTGCATCAAGTAAATAATTTAAATGTTTAAGTTTCCAAGAACATTCCCAGTACATCAGCATCAGTGCTAAAAAGGGAATCAGTTTTTAAGTAAAATTTGTCCCTAATGTTATTATAAAGAAGTATTAAAATAATGGCATAAAACAATTTTGCAACAGATTCAGAAATTTAAGACAATTGAGCTTCATATTCTAGATGTCAAAATGGAGGAATTTCTAATCTGATATCAGATCACATGTTGAATCTTTTGCTTATTTTTTTCTAAAAAGGAAATCAAAACTAAATGGAAAGAAGAACTGGGTCAAAACATTCCACCACATGGTACCCAAGATGTGCAGCCAGAGGACTTTGTGGTTGATGTAAGTTTAGATTTACTACTTTACATATCTATGCAGTAAAAAAGAATAAAATAAAATAAAAAATAAACATGTAATTATGTTGAATGTTTTCTTTAGATTTCCTATTTGTAATTAAATCTTATTTACTATTTTGTTTGTTGTGTATTTTATTGTTGTTCTAAATTTAATTTTTATTTAGGTAAATAATCTAGACTATGGGAAGAAGGAAATGGACCCAATACAGCATGTGCGTTTCTACCGAAAGGGGAACCCAAAGGAACCCATCCAACTGAACAGAGAAGATGTAAGATGAAACTAATAAAGTTTGCATCTTTTACTTTTTAGATATTTAATCTGCATCAGTTTTCTTATTCAAAATCTAGTGAATTTTTATTATAGCTACTGCTGCTCTCATTCATATTGCTTCATAAAATACAATAGGTATTGCTTATGTTCTTTCTAGGTATCTTATCTTCTTCCAGCAGAATTTGAAGAGAAACTAATCAGAATCTATTGCAAGAAGACAAATAATGAAACTCTGGAAGCTGACAGGCAGCATTTTGAGAACTTTAAGACCAAACACAACAACTTTCCAGGACAACAGGTATTTCTTTAAACTGCAATGACAGCAAAAATTACATACATTGTATGATAAAACTTGTCTCTGTTTTAGCTTAATTGGAATAATCTTAGAAATAATCAACAATAAATTGATACAAATGGTTAATATTTAGTTTTTCTTATGCATAAGGTGGGGTAAGTAATTATTATATATTGTGTTTGGTTTTGAAAGATGAATTATTTTAGTGTCCAAAATAACATAATTTTGTAGAATGTACTTCTGCTGCAGTGTAAATGTTTACAAGGATGCTTCTGTTGTAGTTTGTGCTCTGAACTCTGAACTCTCTTTTATGATAGTCTGCAGAATGAAGATGACAGCTTCTGAAGAGGCTCTTCCATAATCCAGCTGGGGGAGCAATTATAAAGTTATATGAAATAAACTTTAATTATTTCTTTTTTTTATTGAATACATGTGTTTATCAGCACAATTTAAATATATCTATGAAGAGAAGGGAATGAATTAAAATAAGGGTAAATATTAGAATGCTTTGATTCCTATTGGGAGGTTTTTGTTGTAAGAGATAAAGTTTTACATATTTTAAAAATCCATTTAAATGATTTATTTAGTTGGGCTTTATTTAGTTTTATTTTAAAGTCAAGTTCTGAAATTTAAGAAATTACATATTATATACATGAGATGTTTGTATTTATCTTTGATTTGCAAATGGTGGCTTCAGGGTAGTTTTTATTTATCCATTTAACATTTAAAGTACTTACATATTTTTATTACTAGTTTCAGAGATGGCTTATTTTCCCTTGTAATTTAGTTTACTTTGAGGTTTGGCTGCAATATGTTTGTGATTTTTAATTGTTGTCTTCATGTTTGATGTACTTTTAATACTACACATGTATTTTAGGGCACTACTTTGAAAATACCATACTTTACCAAAATATGTTTTCACAAACAATCCACAAATTTCTTGTTTATTGAACTTGATTTTCATAGTAGTGAAATTACATCTTTTCAAAGTTTGAAGAAAGTTCTGTTTAAATTTTTTTATTTTGTTAAACATAAGGGCTGCACAGTGGCGCAGTTGGTAGAGCTGTTGCCTTGCAGCAAGAAGGTTCTGGGTTCCCACCAAGGGACAAGGGTGTCAAGAAAATGGATGGATGGATGTTAAACATAAGACAGCATAATCCTTAAATCTAACAATAAATGACATAAAATAGTTTCATCACAATTGGAGACATAAAAGTTGCAGCTCTGTTGTTTTCCTCAGACACTAATGAGAGGCTTCAAGTGTGTATATTGATTACTGATTATTAGCACATACTCAGGTGAATGACAGTTTATCTTATGGCTTTTATTTCACTTTGTGGCTTAACGGACATAATAATATAAGGGAGAAAGATTACTTGGATTTTATGCCCTCCCTATATGTTTTATTGAAATATTTTATAACTTCACACTCTTTCAATAAAAGTTCTTAATTGTACATGTTTGATGAACTCTAAATTACAGATACAAAATAATTCAAAATAAAATAAAATTGGTCTTTCCATCATTGTGTTGATGTCTCATTTATTTTGATTTATAGCTGTACACAGGAAGTAGAACATATCAACCTCACTTCTGTTTTAATCTTACAGTTTTATTTGTTGTACATCTTCAATGTCCATATTTAAAAAACATTACCCACTTAAAAGCACTAGACAGGTCAGTTAATTATGTTATAAACATGAGAACATTAGGCATTTTCTAATATTTTAATTAGAACAAAATCTTACAATACATTCTTATAAAATTTCTATAGAGGGGTTTTGTAAATTTTGAATTGGCATATAAATTCATATTCAATCAATTATAATATTGAAAAGTTCCTGATTTCAGTAACTCAACACACAAGTGAAAAACATTATTTAGAATAATTACACACAGACTGATGTTTTAAAGAAGTATTTTCAAAGTGAGGTAAATTTTTATTCATAAAATCTAGTCTATTTTTACATTAGTATTATTGTTATGGCATATTGAATCTTATTTCAATGTTATTTGCCATCCTTATCTTTGTGACTGGCTGCCAATCAAATTTATTGAGGCACTTTCTCCTCAAGCTGGGACAACAAGACTGAAAGTTTCTGATAAACTAAATACTTGGCTGCTTCAAAAAACTATAAGAACTCCTCACTAACTAAAATCACAAAGAGGCAGAATTTATGTTCAATAGATGTAATTATTATTGAATGTTGAGTAAAAGTGAGAAAATGTTATGTTTAAGTATTTTTACATATATGTAATACTGTCTGTGGGTTTACAAAGGAGGCCAGAATCTGATGCTGTTTTTGAGGTTCATGACAAGGAAAAGATGGAGAGCCCATATTTTAAAGCTTTTATTTTGTTAAAGGTGATTATTTCTTCCTTTACAGTTTATGAAAACATGACATTTAGTCTTTGAGAGCCAAGAAATAAAATACTATGTGATAATGCATTGTGTAAGTCATTCATGCATAGTAGTATGGAAGAAAAAATAAAATAAAAAACTAAAACTTTTGTAAAATGATGTAATTAACAGTGACAAGAGCTTTAGATTAAGCTTGAAATTTTCCACTATTAACTTTTATTAATCCAGGAGAATCAGTTCTCATTTAGGACAGAGGAACCCAGCTCCTCATCCTCGACTCCCTCCTCCAGGTAAATCTGGAGATTTTTATCTCCAGATTTAAAACCAGAACTTACTAGAGTGCTTGAATTATACCAATAAAGATCATCAAGTAATTATCCCAGCAAGTAGTGATTTAGGAAACAGAGTTAAGAAAACAACCATTAAAAGTGAAAGTTAGAAAGGAGCAGAGACTTTTCCTTTTCCTGCTTGATTTTTACTAGTGTAAGTGCTGTAAGATTGATTGATTGATTGATTGATTGATTGATTGATTGATTGATTGATTGATTGATTATGCTGGTTTAGGAACCTTTTAATTAAAAGTCCATCGTTCATTTCTGCTTGAACTGCTCTACTGTCTTACATCCATCCATCCATTTTCTTTACACCCTTGTCCCTTAGTGGGGTTGGGAGGATTGCTGCTGCCTCTCCAGCTGACATTCCAGGTGAGAGCTGGGTTCACCCTGGACAGGTTGCCAGTCTGTCGTAGGGCAACACAGCAACACAGAGACAGGCAGGAAGAACCATGCACACTCACACACTCACACACCTGGGGAGAATTTGGAGAGGCCAATTAACCTGACAGTCATGTTTTTGGACTGTGGGAGGAAGTTGGAGTACCCGGAGAAAACCCACGCATGCACAGGGAGAACATGCAAACTCCATGCAGAAAGACCCTGGGCCTGTAGAGAAAAGGCCTAAAGAGAATGTAAGTTAAGTTGTGTCCATCTAATTATTATAGGTAAAATAGATTTCTACCCCTTTTTATGAGGGGCCGTTTAGGACAAACTCTATGTTTTGCCTATGAGTGTTTTGGTCTGTAGTATTAAATGACCCTGGATTTAAGTTCTGCCTTGCATTATTAATCATTTAGTGTGCTTCTGGACAATTCAATTTTAAGAAAACATTTCTGGGTTGTGTTTTTTATCCATTCTTTGTTTGTACTAAGCTTAAGATTGTTCAGTCATATTTTCTCTTTCTGCTAGGCTGGTGGTATTCATCTTTTTTGTGTAAGTTTCAGTGTATCTCAAAAGTCTCAGTACTACTTAATTTTTTCAATTGTTTAAAGTACTGGATGCACAATATTCAAAAATTAATAAAAAGCCCTCCAGAAAAATGATGCAGAAAAATAACCAAAAACTATATGTCAGAAGAATGGATTGCAACAGAGATACTGCAACAATCTACCACCTTTTTAGAGCTACTCTGCATTTGTTCACTTTTTAATACGTGATTTTATAAATTAGATTCATACTTGTTCACATTTCTGAATATTTACATGTGGAGTACAAACTTCTTGGAAAAATTACTGTAAAAAATTGTATGTTGTACTGTGTAATATAAGCAGCAAATTATCTCTGTTTTTTCTTTGTTTGCAGCCCACGGCTCTGGAACTTTGTAAAAATATTGTAAAGAGAAACACAGTGTGTTTTTAATAAAATAAAACTGATCTACTGCCCATTTGAGGAAGAAGATTTTAATAACTTCTTTTGAAAACTAAAGCTTTTCTTTATTTATTTAAAACCCGGTTAGGATTGCTCTTTCTTTTCAGCTCTTTATGAACTCTAGTTTTGTGAACGCACCTATGGAATTAACAATTCATCATCTCTTTTATACAGATGATGAATTGTTAATTCCATTTACAGAATTAACAAGGCATAGAGACTGTGAAAAAGTTACATATTTAGATTATGAATTGGGTTTCTATATGAATGTCCTTGTTGATGTTCCTCTTTTTGTCATTTTGTCAGGTGTTTAATGATCCCATCCATGGCAGTGTGGAGTTGCCTCCGCTGCTGGTCAAGATCATCAAAACGCTTCAGTTAAACAGCTTGGAGGGAAGAGTTATGTTTACCCTGGAGCAAACTACACCCACTTTGAACACAGCATTGGGTAAAATATATTTACACTGAATGGCTTAAAGCTCATCTGTTACAATATTAGTTTTAAAAAATCTGTAGGTTTTTGTCACTGTATCTGAATTAAGATGTCTTGTTGTGTGATTATAAAGGGTGGCTTACTTGGCTGGAGAACTTGTTAAGTCTCTGAGAGAGAGGCAGCCAGAACTGGTCATCACTGAGCGTGACGTCCTTTGTGTGCAGATTGCTGGACTCTGCCATGACCTGGGTGAGTTATGCAGAAACAAACAATGCTGATCAATGTGCAGCAGAAATAAAACAGATTGTGATGCTAACTGAGCATTTTGTTGAGGGGATATTATGTATTTTCCAGGCAAATGGTGTCATTTTATAGCTCATTAAAGTAATTATGTTACCTTCAGTTATAAAAATGCTATAAAATAGATTTTAAAAAATTGTGACTTTGCATCTTTCATCTTGATATTGGCCTCTTATTCTTTACAACACATCATTATAAAGTCATAACAGTCATTATAACATCATAACAGTCATAAAAATTTACCTTTGGAGTGTTGCAGTGGGAAATAGATAAGTTCATGTGACATTCGAGGCTTGTGCAATTTAAATTATAAAATATTATGACCAACAACGCCATCTGGGTTTAAAGTCCCAGGACTATTCAGCTTTCCAATATTTACAAAATGTCTATGCCAGGTCAGGACAACAAGGAGAAATGGATTATTATATTTTTAAAATGATTTATTTTCTCCAAAGTTTAAAATAGACCTACAACATTAGAATCTATACATAAAAGACAACTTACAAATTTCACTGAATACGCAACATGTTTCACATTAAGTCTGCAACAAGTTGTACTCTCAAACCCATAGTAACTAAGAAAAAAGGATATTATTAATACAAATAAGAAAAACACTGCAAACCAAGCAGCAAAAAAATGCAAAGTAAATAATAAACAAAATAGCAAAACAAAAAAAATGACAAATTAAACATGTATACAAAAATGGAAAAACTGCAAGCACCAAATGTACATGCAGTTAACGTACATTGCTCAGGGCTTTAGCAACAACAAGACTGAAAGTTTCTGATAAACTAAAGACTGTCTGCTTCGAAAAACTGTAAGAACTCCTCACTAACTAAAATCACAAAGAGGCAGAATTTATGTTCAATAGATGTAATTATTATTGAATATTGAGTAAACGTGAGAAAATGTTATGTTTAAGTATTTTTACATATATGTAATACTGTCTGTGGGTTTACAAAGGAGGCCAGAATCTGATGCTGTTTTTGAGGTTCATGGCAAGGAAAAGATGGAGAGCCCATATTTTTAAGCTTTTATTTTGTTAAGTGTGATTATTTCTTCCTTTACGTTTTATGAAAACATGACATTTAGTCTTTGAGAGCATACCAAGAAATAAAATACTATGTGATAATGCATTGCATAAGTTATTCATGCATAGTAGTATGTAAGAAAAAATAAAATAAAAAACTGAAACTTTTGTAAAATAATGTAATTAACAGTGACAAGAGCTTTAGATTAAGCTTGAAATCTTCCACTATTAACTTTTATTAATCCAGGAGAATCAGTTCTCATTTAGGACAGAGGAACCCAGCTCCTCATCCTCGACTCCCTCCTCCAGGTAAATCTGGAGATCTTTATCTCCAGATTTAAAACCAGAACTTACTAGAGTGCTTGAATTAATTATCCCAGCAACTAGTGATTTAGGAAACAGAGTTAACCAGAGTTAAGAAAATAACCATTAAAAGTGAAAGTTAGAAAGGAACAGAGACTTTTCCTCTTCTTGCTTAATTTTTTCTCTTAATGTTGTAAGAGTGAATAGTGAGTGAGAGTGGAGTGGTGATGAGTGAGTGAGTGAGTGTGAGTGAGAGTGATGTGAGGTGAGTGAGTGAGTAGGAGTGAGTGAGTTGAGTGAGTGAGTGAGTGAGTGAGTGAGTGAGATGAGTGAGTGAGTGAGTGAGTGAGTGAGATGCTGGTTTAGGAACCTTTAACTAAAAAGTCCGTTATTATTTTAATTTCTGCTTGAGCTCCTCTATTGTCTTATTATATTTTATGTAAATATAATATGAGTGTGTATATATATATATATATACATACATTTGAAATCTGAATTGATTGTTTAAATTAAAAAAAATACCTATTTTATTCATTAATGTGTTAAAAGTTTCGTTATTGACTGATGTGTGCAAAGCCTAAAGGAAAGGGTGGTTTGACTGTTGCCTAGCAACAGGTGGTGTACCCCTCTCATCAGTGGTAATATTAAATTAAATTGAATTTAAGTTTAATTCAATTTAAATTCAATTTAATTTAATAAATACCTTTTAAAGTCCCTGTTTAATAGCTTTTCTTTTCAGTTGGTGCTATATAAATAAAATGAGTTGACATTTTATTTATGTAGCACCAACTGATCATACTGTACATCACAAATAGATGTTTGTTTTTGTGAAAGCGTAAGTTTTTTGATTCATTCGCTTCCTCTGCAGCACTCAAATATCCATGAAAAGAAACTCAGGATCGTTTTTGGGCAGTTTTCGTTTAGTTTTACCTCAGTACTGTCAAAGTAATTCTCAGTTAAGAAGGAAAGGCTTTTATCTTCATTTTCCGATTTTGTGGATTCTTTACAAGGAGTTGATTTACTGCTGACAACATCTGGTGATGCTGTATCTACCTTACCTTCACATTTTAATGAATTGGACTGCGTAGTATTGGAAATACTCATCTGCAGCTTTGCTGGTCGTATTTGTTTCCTGATTGGTGTTTCCTGAGCCGAAATGTGAGGCTTCACATGGATCAGAATTCTTCCTTTCTTGCATGAGAGTTTTTTGTATTGATTTAAAGCTGCCACCACTTTCTGAGATGTTTGCAGCCCTTGTACCATTTCCCCCTGTGATCCTGGGTAAGTTTGGCTTTCTGTGTTCTGCCTCCCAGCTTTTATTGAAAACATGCATTCATCATTTTCATAATCCTCTTCAAGTTGGTGGTGAAAGCCTAAAATAGGTGAATCGAATCTGCACAGATTTTCACTGGATGTTTTATACCTTCCAACCTCTGCTTGCCTGAGCTGCGACTCTCTCATGTTTGCATGAGCCAGAGATACATACGGCCCTTTGCTTTTATACGAAAGATGTGACATGGTTATGAAACGATGGCCAAGAGCTTGACTTGGGGTGATCCTTTTTGCTGGATTAACGTTCAGCATTCGCTTAAGGAGGCTCATGAAAGCCTGTGTGTCTTGTTCTTCTACAGGATCATCCAGTCCTGGGTGCAACTTTGGCAATTCATCAAAAGTCTTTATATATTTGTCAATGCAACTGTGCTTGACAACTTTTTTCCCTGTTAGTTTCTGATATTCCTCACTTGTATTCAGTTTCCAAAATGAATCCTCAGTGAAAGTAAAGAAAGTGCTCACCCTCAGCCCCTTCCTGAGAATGGTGTCCTCCGGGAAACCGTGCAGCTTCGTTATCACTCTGATGAATTCGTATTCAGATTGCACGGGATACATGTGCCTTCCGATGAAAACCAGGGCCAGAACACAACCAAGAGCCCACATGTCAACCCCTTCTTCCAGGGGCAGGCCCAGAACCACTTCAGGGGCTCTGTAGCCGAGAGCTTGGATCATCTCGACCCTTTCCAACGTGGATCTCCTCATGGCATTGCCAAAGTCGATAAGCTTCACCTTAAACGGATGCAACTCATGGTTCACAAGCATTACGTTGTCTGACTTGATATCACAATGAACAATGCCAATGTTTTTTAGTGCATCCAGAGCCACTAACAGCTGTTGAGCTATGACCCTTATTTCAGACACGTGAAGCGGGAGAAGTTTTCTGTCCACGAAAAAGTCATACAGGCTTTTACTCAGAAATTCAAAAACAAGGCACTTGTGTCCTTTGTAATTGAACCCTTCGTAAAACTTGATCAAGTTTGTCTTGTCAGCGTCGAGTTGTCTTATCGCTTTTAACGCTTTCAGTTCAGTTTTGCCTGCGTTGGTGTTTCGCTTTAGGACCTTGATGGCCCTGAGCTCATCTGTGTGAAGGTTCCTACAGCAGATCACTTTCCCAAAACTGCCCTCTCCTAATTTATATTCCACCAAATATGAGTCAAACTTACTGTGGATAATGGTATGCTCCTTCCATTTGAATGAATTATTTTTCAAGAGGACCTTCTCAGAACTAAACATCCTTTCATCCTTTTGGCTCAAAATAATTTTGTTAGAAGTAAACATCCTTCCATGCTTTGAGCTCAGGGTGATTGCGACAGGACTAAACATTCTAGCAAAGTCTGAACTGGGTTCAAACGACGACCTGTGAACTTTTGGATTTCAGTGATCGAATGTTGTGACGATGCTGACTGTTACGTCACGGGGCAAGCTGCGCGTGTCTGTTCTCCGTTGGATTCAGTTGCGTCGATCTCGCAGCCTCGGGAGCGTCGATGTTAAAGACCAGAAGGTTGAAGCGATCGGTTCACAACGTGTCGCCGTATTGTGAGCATAAACCACAACAGCCCGCACGAAAATAAAACCAACAAATTTCTGCGTTCTGCGCTGATAGTTACGGTTTGTATGTGTTTCGCAATTATCGCAAGATACTCAATATTTATGCTAGTTTTTAACACATCTGAAATAATTACAGCAAACATTTAACTTTTTGGAAGCAATTGCATATAGTTTTAATTGTGATTGAGGATTTGACCGGGGTTTTATAGCGCTTGACAACAGGTAAAATTATTAATCGTTGGACATAATAACTGTGTCAACATAAAAAAAAAAAACAACCGGAAAAGCCTATGAATTCCGCAATTTCGATTTTCAAAAGAAATTCTAAGTGCTACACAACAACAACAACAACAACAACAACAAACACTAAGATGCTGACATTAGCTTCAGCCATCAATAGTGAAAAGTAATGCAACTCAACAATGTCAACAACAGGTAAAAATAAAAAAGGAGAAGCCTATACAAACCAATTCATAGCAGAAGAATTGTGTTCAAAATTAATTCAATAAAAGTTGTCCCTTGTTGGTGAGTTCAGTACCATGGACAGCACTCTTGTCTTATGCAGCTCTGACCATGGTGCTGAATTGTACACACCAACATCTAAAAGAGAAATTCTGATGTGCTTTACTCTCTTCTGTTTGGTGATACCAGCTTTAATATATGGTTTTAAAGAAGATGAGTTATGTAAAAATCGACTTCATATCATGTTCTAATGTTAAATTCTCATCAAATACATACAAGGAGTGTCGCTTTTGATTCTTTGCATGTTTGAAAAATCCTTCACTCTCCCGTGGCAACCATGGCTCTCCATATCCATACTCCTTGGAGCTGCAGTCAAATTGTGAAATTATTTCGTTAAAGTTAAGATTGATATATACAGCACTGAAAGTAATATAATTACTTGATTATGCTATAAAATGGTACTATGCGCCCGCCCCTTTAAAAAATATTCTGTTTGTGAACTTTTGCTATGAAATATTCCATTTAAGAAAAAAAAAATCATTGCTCAAAACAATAGCATGTAGTTTAGAGCCTATACATTTTGTTGTTCAAGATCTAAGAAATTGGGGTAAAAATTACTACAACATATTCTCATATTTGATAAAACAAAGTAATCAAACTAACCAATCTACAGAATAATTACCTTATCTTTTGCTTTTGCACATCGTCTGTCATCTCTAATTCTGCCACCAGGTGGTGCTGTTGTATAGAGATCACCTCCAACTGTTTTCTCGTCATATTTCTTTCCATGTTTCCTTTTGTAACAAGGTTTGCTACAGATTGGCTCACAACGCTTTCCTCGTTTGTCGAAAACCTCTGGTGATAAACACTTTGTAAATACCGTGGTCTCACTTTAAAAACTGTTCATTTCTAAGTTGAGCCACAAATATTGCCTCAGGCTCCCAAAGCGTCGTTTCCCTAAATCGTTTTCCACAATTGCAGCTGATTGTCACTAGATGGCACCATAGAGACGCTTCCAACATCTCCTCCATCAGAGGAATTTTGAAAAATTAAGTGTATTAGTTTGTTTGTGTGTTTGGTTGTGAATTAAAAAAATAATAATGTTACACTTTCTTTTTTTTTATTACAAAATCTTTAGTAAATCTCTTTTTTTTTCTAAATAGCATTTTATTTGATGTCATCTAAATAATTACCAAAACATCAACTGATTTAAGTCTTATTGGGAGTCTTATTCCCCTCTGAAATGTTTCTGGAATCCCACTGTTCTGATGCATCCAGTCACAGTCGCTTCAACACACACATGATCTTTATGTCCTGTGATGCATTCAAGACATTTCTACCAGACACTTGCACCGTGCAGCAGCAGCAGCAGCACCAAGGCCAACTGGCTGCCAGTATTTTTATAATCTTCATCCTCTCTGACCTCTTGCACCCCTACTGGCGCCAGTCGTCTCAGCCCCTCCACTTCTCCTCACCACACACACACTTGCATACACACATGCTCCTGTACACTTAGCGGTGCCTCTGTGGATAATTGAGACCAGCTGTTGCAAGGTGCCTCTTCCCTTGACCCTGCACCCCTCCTTCCCCCTGCTGCTGCTGCTGCTTCTGCTGGTGGTGGTGCACTTGCCTCTCTGGCAGAAAGCAAATCCAAAGTACCCCCACTGCTCTCTCATTTCCCCTTCCTCTATTCTTACCCCCCACTCTGCCGGTCCGACATGCGTTTAAATGTGTTCGAAGTCACTTGTGCTAATTGATAAGTGCCTGATTTCCTGGTTTTCTGGGGTCTTTGAGAACTGAGAACTGAAACTGATGAATCCTGATGAACATCTAGTAGTTGCAGAAAGTTAATTATTCTGTCAAATCTAATAGATAAACATTTGTCCAGCATAGTCATCCATTTATATAAACAAAAGGAAAGAACCAATTTCTCTTTCTTAAATTTAAAGCAGAAAGTGCATAACTAAGCAAGAAAATAGGATGCAGATCATTAAAAAAGACAACTTTAATTTTACTCCCCTGCCACTTTTTTAGGTGTCCCTTACTCCTTAGAACTGCTGTAATTCTTTATAGCATCAATTCAACAAGGTTTCTGACACATTCTTCAAATATTTTTATCTGTATTGACATGATAGCATCACACAGTTGCTGGTGATTTGTTTATTGTATTTGATGCGTATCGTTCGCTCCACCACGTCCCAAAAGGCGCCAATGGATTGAAATTTCCTGACTGTGGTGGTAACAGGAGTTTAGTGCATGGTAAGACTCTCACACAAAGTCTTACCAAGTATTTTCCATCAATTTTCTGGTGCAAATATGTTAGTACACTTGAAATAAGACAGAAAATTAACTTAGAAGTAACTTTCACCAAATATGGGACCTTGCTTTAAGGTCATAAAAAAAAATTCCAGTATTTTTGAAAAAAACTGTAAAAGTTTTGATTCTGCAGATTTTCTTTAAGCCATTACAACAATAAGTTTTTAATTATTTGTTAGGATTGTAAATGACAGATAAAGAAACAATAAGCATTTTTCAAAAGTTTGTTTTTTTAAAAAAGACCATTTGACCAACATTTATATTCAGTAAACTTTACCCCGATAACCTGAAATAAAATTGAACACAGCCAGATATGTTCAGATGCCACAGAATCCAAAACTAAAATTAATTTCTGTTTTCTTGTGTGTAAATACAGCAAATATCTTAGAAATGTTGAAAAAACGGTGGTGGCTGCATCATGGTGTGGGGACCGTTTTCTTGAGTAGGAACAGGGAAGCTGCTCAGAGCTAAAGGGAAGATGAATTGATCTACACACAGACAGTTTGGGAAGAAAACGTGTTAGCAGCTGCAGAACATTCAGAAATCAGGAGAAGCTTCATCCAGATCTAAAATATTTTTGATAACCTGCCATCCTGTTTCATGGACATTTGTAGCTGTAACAGAAAAAATGTATATACAAAAGTTAAAGAGGTGTGAATACTTTCACAAGGCACATAATGTGTGCAGTTGAATCCGGGGGAGATGAGGGAGGAGAGAAGGGGTCAGCCTCTCTTTCCCAGCTGGTCTGTAGGGGTCAAACTGTGTGCATATGTGTGCGTGTCATGGCCTCTCATTAGGGGTGAGACGCTGCGGCTCCAGACCCCCATGGTAGGATTGCTGGGTGACTCTGCAATGATCCTGCCACTTTGAAGCCCCTGACCCCCCCTGCCTACTCTAACCCCCTACCAAGAGGCTAATGAGCCTCCAGTGAGCTCTAAATGCATGCCGGCATTAAGTGTGAGCGCAGTTAGATATCAGGTGGGAGAGAATCTGAAAAGCTCTGATAAGCCTGCTGTTGTATTTTTGCAGGGAATGGATCAGATAACAAGGCAGCGAAGGTTTGGATCTGTTCAAACAGTTCAGGCCAACTCAACCAAGCACCTGTTCCTCATGAGGTCTTTGGTTCGTCTTCAGGGTTTTATGCTTTCTTCTCTATAAACACTTATCGCAGCTGAGGCAGCGCTGAAAACCCTGCGAATCTGATTCAGCGCCTCAGCCGTCAACAATTATTACCCATAATTACAAGCCGAGCTCCACTGTTTCCCCATTCCAGCGTCTCTTTCTTGCCCCTGAAAACCGACTCCAGCACTCCCTCACATAGCTGAGCAGGCACTAAGACATGAATGGTTTGCTTTGGGCGGGGCAGAGCAAGCCCCGGCCCGCAAAAAGGAAGACTAAAACAGGTGCTCGAGTTTTCTGTCTTTTCATCCTTCGCTCTCTGTTTCTTACTTTTCCCCACCTGTTGAAGAGGGAGGCCTCATGCTGGCTCATCTGAGCTCTGCTGTGACAGAGGGGGGCGGGGGGGTCTGATCTTAAGTGGAGATAATCGCTTTACTGTGTTGGATCTGCTCTGGTCCATCCCCCCCCCCCCCCCCCCACCCCCTCCCACTTTTACTGTTAAGTGTTACATTTTATAGCAGCCTCTCGGACCAGAACCCTCCTTATTTTTTGTTAAATCAAAAATTAAATATTAGATTTAGCTGAATGGAAGGGAAATTGTAAAGTTACATCAATAGGTTTAAAGGATTAAAAACCTGACAAACAAAAACAACTACTGCAGCAACAAATCTCTCTCAAACTGATCTGTATGTTGATTCCAGAGGTGGTATGAGCCCCTGCTGGAGCTCCTCACTGGACCGGCAGTAAAGTCTCAAAAAACTCGACTCTCCTCACTGCAGGGGTCGAAATTTACCCAGCTGTTTGGGATCTGTACAGAGCCATCCTTAAGTATTGACACCTTATTACGGCCACAACTTTCACTTGATTTCATTGGGATTTTACATGATAAATCACACCAAATTTTAAAAAGAGAAAAAACAGCAGATGATATTAAATCTCAAGAGTGTTTCTTTCTTTTTTAAAAAAAAAAAATCTGTAAACTGTAGTGAAGTTCTATTTGGAGTTTGATGCAACCCATACAGGACACACAACAATCATGTAGTTTCTCTGAACAACTTACAGCAAGAGGGAACTGTTCATATGCAAAATGCTTTGAGTGCCGAAAAAGTCACACTACCCATCACCCACATTTTAAAACAGAGGACCGCAGTAGGTCGCCTTTTACTGTGGGGACCCTCGTTAGAGGTGATGGGTAGATGGACGAAGTTAAATACTGGGCAATCCTGGAGGAAAATCTTGAGTCTGGAGCAGAAAGAAAACACACTAAACATGCAACCAGAACTTCAAAAACTCAGAACCGAAATACAACTGAAGGTTATGAATCAAACATTTATGTCCATAAATTCTCTCCATCTCTTTTTTTGAGCTTTTAAGCAAAAAAGAATCACAAAAACCTATTTTCTAAAGCTGATGAAGAAGGAGCTGAGAGACTCGACTTCCTCTTTCCATCAGTAGCTTTTATAATATAAATTAAGTCACCTTAAAAATAATCCTGTCTAATCCTTTAAGGTCAGTCATGTTAAAATTGAATCAATGAGACTCTTTTTAGGAGTTTTGTTCAGTTAACTAAATAATATATACCAGTGGGAGTTCACTGAGTTATTTTGATTTGATCAGGGCTCAGCAGATACAACTGGGCCACCCAGGGATCAGAACCACAGTGACAAATATTTGAAACTGTCATTTATTTTAAGTCAGTTGACTTCAGGCTGTAGCTTTGTGTGGATATTTGTTTTTATAGTTCATTAAAGAAAAATACTTACTTCACTGCTAAGAGAAACAAACTGTGTAAGCGGTAAGGGGTTTCTGACTTCTTGTGAAATGATTGGTTTACAGATGTGAAACTGAAGTAAGTTGGGATGAAATCATACGACGTTGGTACAAAATAGTGGTGCGACAAACTGAGCTAAAAAGCTATGAAATAAGTAATAAACTTAAAAAAAAAAACCTAATCGACTGGGTTAAAATAAATGTCTTCAAATCTGAAACCATTTCTGCAATAGATATTCAGACCAGGCGTTTTTCCAGTGGAACCGGCCTGGTCACATCTGGAAAGACTTCCAGTTTCAAACGGGGCATTTTTGTGTGCGTTTGGGTGGCACCGGCGGGGGTTTGCTGTCATGTGGGAATCCTTTCAGTATTCTCCGCAGGGGTGATGTTTTCTCTGGGTTTCAAAAACACACGCTCTTGCTGCCTAATGATTTCAGTGTGCTGGTAAGCTTTGTTTTCTTGTATTTGTTTAACCAAAACTCTCTTCCTCACATTACTCGGGCTCCATCTTCCGGCTCCCACTCCAGCGAGGTGTGTTTGATTTATGTGTTGTAGATGTGGTGTATGTGTACATCACTGCGTGTTTTGGCACATGTGCGTGCACGCATGCCACCCGTTCTCCTGTCAGGCCCTCTAGCTGGTAATCTGAGCATAGAGATTAGAAAGAAAAACAGCAGAGAAGAATGTCTTTGGTTGAGCCAGAGAGGAATTTACAATGGCCTTCAGGCTGCTCTGACCTCACCCTCCCTTTCTCTCTCTGACTCTCATACACATAAACACAATAATACTAAATGGGGAAAAAAATCCCATTTCATCATCTTCAGGTGCACTTTGCTGCATGGATCATCTTATTATTCTTAATGCAACACCTGAAAGTCCTTGTTTTCTTGATATGTTTCACGTTTTTGGGAATGTCTTGCAGACACATCTGACAAAATAAAACAAAATATGTTGGGTTTCTATTGAAATAAAAGTTAATAACTCCTGTTTTTTGTATTCGCTGAGAAAAACATAAAAACAATAAAGTTGTTTACTAAAAGATCCTTAATTAGCTGGTTATTAAAGACGCATTCTGGTTATAAAACATTTGTTTCAAATTCTCAGCTCATTGTAATCTCTGTTAACATTTGGTCTGTAAACAATACATTATTTTCATCAGGCAGATACAAATGTTTTTCAAAACGTCTTGCTTCATCCTTCATTTCTGGACATTTTACATCCAGTGGGTCAAATTTTGTAGTCTTGATCTGACATGATCAGATGATCTTTTGGCTTTCTGAACTTTTCCACAAGCATAATTAGTCATAAATTATCATAATCAATCTTACTTCTTTGATTTAAACTTTATAAAACACCAAAAGATAAAGTAGATTGATTTTAGTTCCGATAAGATGATGTCTGAACAATAATTAGCTGAAAACTTGGCACACAGGACATGAAGGAAATACAGAATGATAATGTCAGGTCCCGTGTTGGATTTTATTTTAAGTTTCTTAAAGGCAGGACTTTCAGATAGAGCTCATATAAAAGAGTTCATAATTTTCTGAACATGTGAGCACAATGTAAAAAATGGGAAAACTGCAGCCTTATTGCAGCCTTATGAACATTTACAAAGATGCTCATATGTGGATTTGTGAACCAAACATCGGGGTTTAGCCAACTTCTTTTATCTAATGTTTCACACTTCCACACTGAAGTCCCTTCATGCCAGATTACTGCTTGTGATGTCTTTTTTTACTCCTCTCTTTTATTATTTCTTAAATAATTATATACTTTTTCATTACTGTTGATCAAGAGCATGATAAAACTGGGGGGTTATATGGGATCGATAGATTGATAGATGGACGGACGGACAGATGAATGCACAGTGGCTCAGTCGGTGGCACTGCTCTCCTGCTCAAAGAAGATCTTGGATTTGCATGTTCTCCTCTGCATGCTTTGGTGGTCTCCAATTACTCTGACGTCCTCCGAGTCCAGTCACATGACCATTAGGTTAATTGGTGCCTCTAAATTAAAAAGATTAAAAACTAAAAAGAAACCCTGAAATAACAGGCAGAAACCCTCACACACTTTTCTTAAAAAGTCATGTGGAATAACAGCTGGACTTCTCATCTTCACTGTAATAGTTAAATAAAATGCCTGTTAATAACAGGACGGATGAGAAAAGCTTTGAAACCAAATCTTTTTACTGTTTGTTAGACATATAGATGGTAGACATGTTTTGATACATTCCCATCTGTTGCTCGTAAGGACACAAAGGTCTGCAGCCGCTCTCCAACAGCTTGCAGCGACGTCACCGAGTGGGCAGAGGCGACACTGCATTGAGCCGCATCCTTGGTCTGAGTTTTGGTTTCAGCAGGACAGCTGCATGGATACTCAAGACAAACTGATGATCCCCTCACTACATCCTAAAGAAGCCCCCCCACCCGCCCGTCCGGTTTGGTCACAGACCAGAAACCTGCCCTCTGCCCAGACAAACTTTAGACTGTGTGTGAGACAGAAGGGGAGAGAAGTGCAGGTCTTTTCACAGACGGAGGGGACAGGTGTTGGGGACAGGAGGTGCCGTCTGGCCTCGGGGTGTGGTCAGGTGGTGAGACACCTGTGCCCACTTACTATGAGAGGGTCCAGTTACCCACAGACACACAGCCATGCACATCCTACTGACCGTTTGTTCAGACATGCAACCTTAGACCATCCACTGTCTCATAAATGTGCACATCTGGGGAGTCAAAACAAGCCAAGAATGATTCTCCTCATGCCAAAGCAAACGCAGAAACCTCAGATGTGTCATGAAGTAACATGATCAGAGTTCAAGGTTTGTAGGGTGTGCAGAAAGTGAGAAGAAGGCATGCAGGACAAATTTATGTGTGGAAATATAGTTACCAAGAAAAAGTGTGACAGACAGAGAGAACAAAGATTAGAAAATCTGGCTGGCATCTTTCAATGTAAGGAAACTGAAGCTCCAAGGAGGAGTTTTGTGGAAATAAGCTGTAAAAATAAAAATAATGGCCGAAGTCTTTTTTTTTGGCAAAAAAAACTTATCCTAAAAACCATTATTTATAATTATATGCACACACATGGTGCCACCCTAAAATATTTAGATCCAGCCTCCTTGATGAATCATTGCTTTAACACCTGCTTAATGTAAAATACTGAGTTCTTTACTCAACACAACCACAAAAAAAATCCATTAACTATTACTTTATGCATCCAGATGTTATTTTAATCTCATTGCCCTTTTTGTCTCTTGCTGTTGTCTATCTACTCTATTAAGCAAGTCAAATATCTAATTTCACATGCTCCTCTCATGTTTAAGAAGTTCACTATCTAAATCAATTCTAAGCATATTTCAGGTCTGCAGTTGAGAGGACAAACATCATTTTGAAAACAAAAGAGCACTCTTATCTTTAGTAAGATGATTTTTTTTGTTGTTGCAACTCTGAAACACATTTGAAACGTAAACATTATATTCAGCTACCTTTTAAAAACAAAGATCAGATTTTGCTCAGATACACGATTTCCCCGTTAACTCTGGTAGTGGGCTCTCAGAACACAAACATCAAATGATTTTCTCTACTAACTTTTACAGGGCAAGGAAATTTGTAAATTGATTTAAAAATTCAAATTTCAGCAGGTTTGATATAACCAGATGTTCTTGCTCTGAGAGTGTGTGCAACATTTGGTGTGTTTATGGAAAACTATGGAGATTTTAGAGATAAGCATCTGGCCCTGAGGTGTAGATTTCAGGCAGGTGTATTTCACTTAGCCTGCAGCAACTCAAGGGACAGGATAGGACGGAGCGAGGCGGAGGGAGGACAGGAGGTGGAGGAGACGGGAGACAATCTGTGCTCTTTACAATAACACATACGCTCCAGATCCTCACTCAAAGCGCGACTCCCCACCCTACGCCACCTCCCTCGCTCTTTACCTTGTTCACGTGGAATGCTTTGGAACAATAGGACTGTCCCCGGCCTTCAGCTGGTGGCCCCCTGGGTCCACACAGGCCCTGACACGAGGACAAGAGTGCACCTTGCAACTCCTAGCATTACCAGCAGCACCCAGGAGGCAAATACCTGAATACCTGTGGTTGGAAAAAAAAAACAGAATCACACAACAGTGTGAGGTGAGAAAAGAGACTAGCGTAAATAAAGAGAGAAAAACGGTCAGAACAGGAGAATTTCAGCTGTTGCCAGCTCTAACAGACTCATCTAGCTCCAAAGAAAACTAATACTTTTCAATCTTCCTATCTTGATTAGCTTGTCACCCATTTTTATCTCATTTCATCATCCTCCTCAATAAGTCAGTTTCATGTATTTTCTCTGTTTTTTCGTGTCATGACATGTTGGCCTTTGCCCAGTTTTGCCTGTGTGTGTGTGTGTGTGTGTGTGCGCGTGTGTGTGTGTGGTTTCCAAACTTTCTCACCCACTCCCTTTCTTGCACCACATTTAGTCCTGGGTTGGCTCATCGCTGAAATGAATAGCAGTTCCACTGGAATTTATTTATTTTTAAATAATTGCATTTGCAAGAGAACATTTAGACATATTTTATTACCAAAATGAAATTTTTGCAGGTCATCTTCCAGGCACATCTTGTTCCTCCTTCCAATCGGGTTAACAACTAAAATTAGGAGTTTATTTGAAGACTGAAAACACTTTTTTTTGTTAAAGTCATTCTAATTGAACTATAAATTGTTCCTATCCTGTTTTTGTGTACTTACAAAAGTTGTTTTTAAATTGCGTCATGCTACAGACACATTGTCGTGCGATAAATCAACACAACATAGTTCATTGCTGCAAAGTGGAAGAAAAGAGAAACATGGTTTTGATAAATGTGTAAGCATATTAAAAAGTATGGCTTGTGAACACATTCAACCTCCTGCACTTTGATACCAAATGAAAAATCCAGGACAACATATCAGCATAACGTTTCATCTAAACCTACAGGTGAAGAAAAGCAGGGAAAGGGGCAGTGGTAGTTCTGGAGGAGCTGCAAATATCCATAGCTCAGGTAGGAAAACCTTTGATAGGACACTTTAGGAGAAGTGGTAAGAAGAAAGCCGTTGTAGAAAACAGCTGTTGAATCTGTCTTTTGATTGTGAACTTTAGGTTTTGGTTGATAAGTTTTAGTTTTCTTTTAATTTTGCACTAATTTCATAAAGCACTGTAAGTAAACAAGAAACTTGATGAAACTTTACTTTCCTAAAATGTTCCTCCAAAGTAAAAATCTACTGACTAACTGAGAAAAACATAATAAAAAATTCAGTTAATTCTCTGTGCTGATAAAATGACTTAAACCTCAATCCGGTAGATATGCAAACCCCCACTTATCTTCTTATTTCGCTGCTGTAACTCCTGAATTTTTAGACCGATTTTATTCTATTCAATTTGATTCAATTTGATTCGATTCATACAGTTTTCCCCCATGCCATGTCCCACCTACTGCAAACCAGATTTTCTCAGTTTGTATTACAGCATGTTGGGTGGATAAAGTGAAACTCTGGCAGATGGTGGGACTCTCTCAGCAGCAGCAGACTCAGATCCACACAGAGGCCACTGTGACAT
This sequence comes from Poecilia picta, assembly GCA_033032245.1. Taxonomy (NCBI): domain Eukaryota; kingdom Metazoa; phylum Chordata; class Actinopteri; order Cyprinodontiformes; family Poeciliidae; genus Poecilia; species Poecilia picta. The sequence goes on along the minus strand of CM065359.1, from coordinate 15,914,370 downwards.
CGAAAGCCAGTGTATCTGAGCAGTTTTGACGACGCCTCTAAACAGATCACTGGGTGGCAGATAGAAAAAAGATAGAAAACTTGTATTTCATTTACGCTGAGCCAAGAAGACATTGTGCATTTCAAAATAAATAAATAAATGTAATTATTTTGTGGCATCAAAAAGTTTAAATATTTAGAAACATATGAGTCACTCATCAGGCATTATGTCGTTTTGTAATGACGCTCAGAGTGTTTGAGAACCAAAGAAAGCTGCTGCTCGCTTTTGAAATTGAAATAGTTTCCAATTCTAAGATTTCAGCCACTCAGCAGTTTATCCAGCAGGACCTTGTTTGTCATATTGTTTCATAACTCACTGCATGTCTTTCCCAATCAATACATGGTCTCCACTGAGCTGTGTTTCTGTGCTGTGTTGTCCATGCTTCTGCTGAAATGATAACGATTTCAATGTTGACCACAAGCATGATGACCAATTGAATATTTAACAGTTTAATCCAAATGAGAACATTAATTCAAAAGGCAGCCAGAACTGGTACTCTTGGGGAGCTGCAATGATCCACGACTCAGGTGGGTCAATGTGTTGACAGGAGTTTTAGTTGTATACTCGAAAACTAACACTGTATTACACTACAAACACACTCAGACATAGGTGTGGCTGCATCATGCTGTGGGCTGCTTCCCTCATCAGAGACAGGGCAGTTTAGAGGTTAAATAAAAATGTGGACCAACATTTTTAGAATCATTTCCCTGTCACTTCAAAATTGTTCACAGTTTTGTTCTGGTTTATTCAGTAAAATCCCGATGAGTGAACATTGTCCTCTGGATGTCCCTGGTACGTAGGAGCTCTGCAGCAGAGTTTGTGCTCTCTCCAGTATTCAGCGCCAAAGGAAACACGCCCATTGACGCCTCTCTGCAACTCAAAGTTGGACATTTCTGCCACAGACAAACTGTGTCACGTTTGTTTGTCCTCCTGTCTCTCTGTGGCTCATCCTCTAACCTTTGACCCTGTGGGACGGAGCCTTGCTGTTGAGGAGCAAGGCTAAAGCCTCGTAATGCACAGAGACACGTTTTGGTGAAGGGGAGGGCAGGGGGTTTCGGAGGTGGGCAGGAAATGGCATGTACCCCCCTCCCTGAAGCCGCATCCTGTCCTTGGGTAAAACTGCTCTATGGTGCGCGGAGATCTGAGTTCACCATGTGGATCTGTCGCAGAGCGGCACGCACTCCAAATGTTTTTGACGATAAAGACGAATTCCTCCTTATTTTGACTGTCGGATAAGCCAGATGTTGATGTGTTTTACATACTGATCGCCTGTTACGGCGGCGGCGGCTAAAGTCATCATATCTCTCTGCCCTCACAGCACATGTCATTGATCAAGTCTGCATTGCAACATGTGGCATTCCTCAGTAAATTCAACTCCCCACTGATTTGATTAATGGCCTGCAAACAGATACACCCATTCTTCTTCAGACACCCACCTCCTCCTCCCCCCTCCAACGTCCAGTCTCTCCTCTCCTGTTGCTTACCTCCTCCTATTATCCTTACATCACCCTTTTATTCCTAACCTAATGCCATTTATTTTCCCCATACGTGTTGCTTAATTTTCTACTTGGAGGCAGATGAGGCTTAGGTAAATTTGAGACTTTTTAATATCTTTTGAAAGGACAAAGGGCTGGAGGAGAGTCTTCTGAGATTGCTCCAGCAGAGAATGTTGGCGCTGAGGCTTTGGGCAGTTGTGTAAGAGCTCTGCAGCTTGTAAGAGGGTTGGAAACTTTAGCCCAGTGACTTAACCCTCTTGGCTTCAACCTGATCCTCCAGTGAATCAGCTCTGCAAAGCCTGATGTTCTGATTTCCTCAACACACTCGCTCTCTCCCACTCAGCATGGGCCACTGTAAACCCTGGCAACCTTAATAGAAAATCAACAGACACTTATCCAATCATGCCCTGTAAATACCGTAAGACAGATGCTTTGAATCTTGAGGAAAGGACCTGTTTTTGCTGTGCTGGCAGAATAATTTCTGTCCTAAGCAATAAATACGATCTTACAAGTACTGTATGGATTCACATTCTGCTGGACCAATTTCATATTTATGCAATATGTCTCCCACATAAAATCCTACGGCTTCATAGGAGTTTATAGTTTGTAACAGAACCAAATGTGAGTTCAGGTTATGAATATTCTTGGAGAGCGCTACACGCGCATTTGCTTCAGCAGGGAGAGAAAACCTTTGGACTCGGTTCACAATTATGTTGGGTGGAGAAAAAAGACATCTGTTGATAGAAGAATTAAGAGCTAAAAGATTTAATCTTTTTGAGTTTAAAAGTTTGTAAATCTATTCTCAACGGAACAAAATCCATTGAATCATGACAGAGAGGGATGAGAATTTCACATCGCAAATACTACTATGTTGATGTGTATCAAACAAAGATGGAAACAGAGTACACCTTTAAAATAAGAGAGGATTTTCAGAGGATAAATTGGACACAAGTTAAATGAAGTAACTTAGAACTTTACAAATAACATCACCTCATGATCAACAGCATAATAAATACACTGAAGTTTAAGTTTACCATTTGAACCCGCCAAAGCCTTGCTCTACAAAGTGAGGCATATTTTGATTCAAAATCATAAGTTCTTTAGTTTCTTAGTTCTCAAAGTAATACACTCTGAGTGTGAGATAAGAGGAAACACAAACCGGATCCCCAAAGGAAACTCCTCATGGCTCTGGGACAAGGTATGATGCAGTTAACTTAACCTGTCAAATGAGCTGTTTAATAAAATATAAAGAGCAGTTAAGTCACACAAAATGGCAAACACAAGTCAAATATTCTCTTAACAATGATCTTTTTTCAAGAATGAAACAGAATTAAGCTAAACTAATTAGATATTTGGCACTTTAATGCATCAATGGGCTGAAATTAAAGATGTTGAAAGCCAGAGACAAGCCTGTGTGAAGTTTGTCCTGTTATTGTAAAAAAAAAACTCATTTTCCATGTCATTATCTTTTTTTTTCTCTTTTTTCAGTCAGGAAATACTCATTGACATTAAAAATGTCTTTTACAAAAAACCCTGGCCAGGAGAGCTACATAAAAACCATTTTAGACACGAGGACATAAATATTTAAACACACAAATACAGTAGGCGCAAAATCCTAAACACATTTACAGTAAGACATTTCTTTAACCAAGTTCTTCAAAAGTGTTCAGCAAGACCAGCTTCTAGAGAATCAAAGCATTTTGCAGGAAAATCCAGGCAGATGGAGCCACATTTTTTTTGTTAGAGGAAAATCTAAGTGAAAAGACAGCAGAAAGAGAAGCCAACGCTCTGCAAGGCGGTGGTATTATATGTCTGTCGCTAATGGTTCAGGAATGCCAAATTAGTCAGGGGACACACGCGTGAGGCTGTGAACATCAAAATACTTTAAGGGGGCCAATATGATACCAAACATCATTTAAAAGGAAAAGATGACAGCTCCAGTGATCTCATCGCCTCGCAGCTAAAGAGTCAGACTGCCTCCTACGCACCACAAGCCAAACAAAATGTCCCCTTAGCTAAGATGTCCATTTAATTTCAAAAGCATTTAGGGGAATCAAGTGTAGAGTTTGTGGCGGCAGAATGAGGAAAACACGAGGAGAAATTGAAATTACACACATCTTTTAAATTCTGCGCATTTTTCTCCACAGTGCTCGCCCACGGCACGTGTCACGGTCGGCCCTTCAAGCTGAGCTCAGGCCCTCTGTGATTCGCTGCGAGCGCGTAGGTGTGCAGCTGTTAAAATGACTCTCACATTCACATGAGCTCAGAGAGAGAGAAAGGTAGCAAACAAATGAAAAATCCCCCCCTGATCAAAGTAAGCTTCTGTATTCAGGGGTTGTGTGTTTGCATGCGCGCAGCCTTTAGGGTGCTGTTTACATTGAGCAAGCCAAGTCATGCAATCTGATCTCAAGGTTTGAACGGCGTCCTCTCAGACACACTGGTGCACACATGCACCTTTCTGCACCAAGACCAATCGGCAGTAAATTCTGTTACCTCACCAAAGGCATGCTGGCGTCAGTGCACGTTTCTGTGCGTTTAGATTGTTGCCATATGCTGCACCCCGGACACTTCGCTTCAGACGGACCCATTACCAGCTGATCTGGACTGCCCTGTCTAATTTACCTGCTTTCTTTTTAGATGCCACTTCTTTGACAAGAAGTGAGTGAACAAGGATTGCACCCTTGCTTATTTGCCCATTCCCCTCCGACCCCCCCACGTCTTTCTGCACAGTCTGCCCACCAACCCTGCTTTGCACGGTGTGTGTTCCCAGTGTTTCCCGACCGACGGGCAGGTGTGTGCAGGTGTTCTACCCATCACTCATCATCATATAAACCTCTCCCCCGCTCCCCGTAGCACACACCAACCCATACAACTGTGTGTGCAGCTCTATCATCCCATTCACAAACTGTCATGCATGTCCTAATGAACTCTTGTGTCAATACCAAGTCATCTGAAACACTATTACATTTTTTAAAAAAAAAAAAAAAAGGAACACACAGAAAACCAACTGAGTTTGATAGAAATCCTTTTATTTACAAAAACCATAGCTCATGTGGCGCATGTCACCACTTTGCAAATACACAACTTTGCAAAGTACATCTATTGAAAGTCATCTTCAAAAAAAAATGTTTAAAAAAAAAAAAAGGAAAAAAAAAGCCGCACATCCAAAATAGTTTTAAAAACAGTTTTTGGTCAGGCTCAATTGAGCTTTTCTATCCCCGGTGTGGTTGTGCAGCGAGGAGGGGGGTGATGGGGGGGGGGGGGGGGGCGCATGTTGTCTTGCGTGTGTCACCTGTCGTTGAGGTTGCAGCTAGCGCGTCTCTCAGCGCCCTGCCTCCACCGTGCACCATGCGCAGACAGCTGTCTCAACACACACACACACACACACACACACATCATGCGTGTATAGCATGGTGAGGAATGACATCCTCGCGTAATACGCACAAACACACCCCAAGGCAGCTGCAACATGGCCGCGCGGTCCCGGACCCGCCGGCACCAGCCAAGTTTTTCCTGGGAATTAACTCCGCCTTCAGCTGCCACAGAGTTCCACAAACACGCAGCAAGCAATAGTGTGGTTTCAGATTTGGCAATCATGAAGTTAAGGCACTTCTAAAAAATAATTAAAAAAAAAAATTTAAAAAAAAAAAAAAAAAAACAGGAATCGTATACGGATGTGGGCGCTTGGCTCCCAGCACGACCCCAAACAAAGGGCAGCGCTCCAGCTGCGTCTTCTTCAAGCCGGTCTACGATGAGGAGGGACAAGACCCAGAGGAGCTGTGTTTATGCAGCAGGGACATGCGGCTGAAGGTCCGGGAGCAGGAGCCGCACTGGTACTTCTTCACCTCCGAGTGGGTTTGCAGGTGGGCGCGCAGGTTGGAGCGGTCGGCGAAGGCCCGGCTGCAGTGTGGACAGGCGAAGGGCCGCTCACCTTCACGGGGAACAGAGAAGGACACGTTAAAGTCATTGTTTTTAAAAAAGAAAAAGGACGCCCCAGCTGAGTTAATGCTGTCGTTTCTCATGCAGACCAAACTGGTGGTTCGGCTTGAGATTAGATTGCGTCCCGCTAAGCAATTACATTTGCGCATCGGTCAATAAATATCAACGAGCACAAGGTGCACCCAATTGCGTCAACAAAGTCGAAACAGACTGAATCAATGAGAGTTGGGGGGGGGGGGGGGGGAGGAGAGGGGGGGGGGGGGACTTTAAATCTTTTTACCTGTGTGCGTGCGGATGTGTCCTCTGAGCAGCCAGGGCCTGGAGAAGGCCTTGCCGCACGTCGGGCACACGCAGGGAAGAGTGTGTGAGCGGATGTGCATCTTCAGGGCTCCCAGGCTGCTGTACTCCTTGGCGCAGTGTTTGCAGTGGAAGGCCGGGCGCGGGGATCCCTCCGAGGGAACGGAAGCCGTCTGCAGTAGCGGACCGCTCGGGGGGAGCTGGTGGCTGGACAGCTGGTGGTGTGATGATGATGATGCTGCGAGAGCGCAGAGAGGCTGCCGTAGCTCTTGCTGCAGTGCAGACAGTGGAAGATGTTTTGGATGAGCTCCGGGCTGGGGGGGTCCGAGGTGCGGCCGCCGTCCTCCTCCTCCTCCTCTCCGCTGAGGGAGGCGGAGGGAGAGGGAGGCAGGGACGCCGGGGTGACCGGGGAGAGGGGAGCAGGCAGGGCGTGAGAGCTGGCGAAGAAGGGGCTGCTGGGATGGCATGTGAGCGCAGACGCGTTGTTTTGCGTTGGAAGCTCGGCCAGTGGAAAGCTTTCTGGGACAAAAGCTGAAAACAAAAGAGGAAGTTCAGTCAGGTGGGGTTAAGCAGATGATCTAAGCTTGTTATCATTCTCGCTCTCGGGTTGCACCGCTCTACTCAGAGCATCGGCCTTTTCTCATCAGCGCGTTTTCCAGGCGAATAGATCAGAGTTTTCACCTGCGGGCTACATTCACAACTCTTCCTGGCTGCGTTTTAACAGTGGATTTGTTGCAATATTTCCTTTGAAAACTCACCTGTTTGACTTTCCAGCTGGCTTTCTCTGTAGTAAGGCTTCTTGTTGGAGAAATACTTCTTGACGAGAAAAGATCGAGGCATTTTGAGCTCGGGTTTTGTCCTCGGCCGGAACAAATAAGACTGTCTCTCCACAACCAAACGCAGACTGTGTCCTCCCTCCCTTTGCTCCTGGCTTGATGGCTATTTCCAGACGGACGGTGTTGAAAACTCACAGACAACCTGCGATGTTGCGTGTAACCTCTCTGTTAAAGTTTGCCTCCTCTTATAGAGGGGGAGATCGCCGCGGGGTGGGAACGTCCCCGCCCACAGACACACCCCTGCACTGCGGGGCGCCACGGTCCCCTTTGATCACAGGTACTCAAAGTGCCCAAAACCTGCGCTGAGAGTTTCGGTGACTGCGCTCATCACCACGGCTCTACACCTTAGGCTTTGACTGAAATATGAATTGGGTTAAAAATAAATAAATAAATGACCAGTTTGGAATATTGGGTGTTCAGGAGTTAAAGATATGAGCTTAAAGGTTCTTTTTTTTTACTTCATGACACAGTGCGACCTGCTGCAGTTCGGGTTTTCATATGGGACATTCAATAGCAAACTATAGCAAATTTATCCTGCACTGTTTTTCTGAAAGTGATTAATAATTAATGTAAACATTAAAGTTTTTTTTTATTTTTAAAAAGGTATTCATTTGAAACTTTGAGAAAATTAAAGTCTAATTCCAACTTATGTATTTTTCTCCTAACTGGTGAAAACGATACATACATTTGGTGTCACTCTACTTATGTCATATAATAATACAAAACAAGATGCAAAAAAAAGGACAGTCAAGGAAAACAAGTTAGCGGTAATTTGAAAATATGTGTTTTCCATAAAAATATTCATGCGAAGCGAGAATTATTTTATACAGTAGCATGATTAACTGTGGTCACATGACATAAAACCTTAAATACCTCATTAGCCACGAATTAATTTAAATAAACTCGCAATGTTCAGTGAGAGCTACAAAAAATTACTTAAAAGTATCCTATTTCTAAAACTAAATTAAGCATGCACTCCAGATAAGTTGAAAATGTTGATTTAAAAGAAGAAAAAAAACAAGAAAATAAAGTTTCTTGCGTCATTTAGTCAATAATTTGTTGATGATCCCTTAGAGAGTCTCTGAGTTCTGAGCAAGTCTAAGTTCTGTCTCAGGACCAGGACGGAGTGGGGGGGAAGAAATAAAGACACCACTAAAACAAGAGTTGATCTGTTTAATTTACAGTTTCAACAATCAGATGGGGAGTCCCCGTGCCGGTTGAGAAGTCCGCATTTATTTATCAAATTTCCAGAAAAATGCTTTAATATCAGGCTGGAAAAGGCATAGAGAGACAATCGAACCTCTATCACTCCACACGAACACAGAAGATGAGGAGAAAGGCTCATAAAAAAGGGAGAGACAAACGACCTGTCCTCTTCAGCCACTCCTGAACACAAAAAGCTCAGTTCATCCTGATCTGTTCTCCTCTCCGCTCTCAGTAGGAGATCGTTCAGTGTGAATAGGAGCGGCACTGTTCTCCCGCTTCCTCGCTGCGGGAATCGAGGTCACACACACACAAAAAAAATTAAGCGAGCAGACAGGAACCAAATAATGATGTAAAGTTGTAGTTATTTGAGCGCCTGCCTTGCGGTGGTGTGAAATTCTGGGAGGAAATGACCAATAAAAAAAAAAAAAAAATTTAATTGGGTCAGAGTTGAATATTTGTCCTCCTTTTAGTCATGTTAAATTATTGCATTTTTTTTTTTTTCCGCTTGCGTTAAGATTATTGGTGCGCAAAAAGGTGCTTGCAAACGCGCACCGGGTGCCAGTCATCAGACAGGAATGTCTCAGCCTTTTAACTGGAGCCATTTAGCGTCGCAAAGGGAAGTAAGTCAGAGGCCGAGCTGACGGGGCGGGTTGGTGCACCTGTCCAAAAGGCGCTTTTGTCACCGACTGCCCAAAAGTTCACACGTCGTTTACGGCCGCTTGTTGAGCCTGACGCCACGCAGGCGGCGGGTCAGCAGGGCAGGGCTGCAGTCAAAACAAAACGGCGAAAAGCCAAGAGTCACGTGAAAGCAGTCTTCCTTCGCGTCGACGATTCTTTGAGCTTGAAGCGACACTCGATACGAGTTTCTCTGCCAGTTATATCACCTTGTGCGTTTCTCAGCTGCTGCGAGAAACTCGCTCTGCTGAGTGAAAACCGGTGATTAAACTGTGATGATTCAATTCGTGGAGCGGCCGGGGGGGGGGGGGGGGGGGGGCATCTTGTCTGTAGGGAAGACAGTGCGGACAATTTGTTGTCAAGAGTGACCCTACGACATGAACAGTTTTGTGCAGGGAACAGATGTTCCGCTCATCTGTGGCTCCAGGCGTCAACCGGACACAGAAGCTTTCACAGATTGCGCGGTTCTTCTCTGAAATCACCGCAGCAGAAAGGAATGTGGCCGTCAAGAATGAGAAAGTTGGGCCTCGTGATTCCCCCCCCCCCCCCCCTCTTTTTTTCAATATAATAAGCCGCAATAAATGGCAAAGATGCAAAATATTCTGCTGATAAATTAGTTCCTTTCTTTCCTGCGCAGGTTGCATAAAAGTTGATTTAGACAGATTGGGAATCTTGGCCTTAAAACTAACAATAAACGTCTCTCTAAGCATGCTGGGAAACATTGTGGTGGCAGCTTTGTGCTGTATTTTTGTTCTGATCAGAGTTAAATGACCCAGAAAAAGTACAGGTCTACATCCATATGGGAATTAGTGATGAGGCTTGAAAATGTTCGCCATCAGTCTAATTTGACTGAACTTCAGTTGTTTTGCAAAAAAAAAAGTGACAAATGTTGTGCAAAGGCACATCCCAAAAGTCTTGCAGCTGGACTTGTGCTCAAACGTTTTTATTTTACTTGTAAAGAATTTTAAATGCATCATTTCCTGTTTCTTCACCTTCATACACTTCTCAGTGTTACTCAGCATGAAATACATTGAGGTTTTTGGTCATTAGGTGACAAGCAGTTTGTGTGAATACTTTTGCAAGATGCTGAATTTGCTGTTTTTAATCAATAGTTAACATAGTTTAATTGTTAAACTCAAGCGCAACAAAAAAAACAACATAGTTCCCACATGCAGATGCTGCATCAAACTTAGGTGAAACAGGAAAATAAAAAAATCCAAACTCAAATCTCAAGGATTTTCTTTCGCAACAAAATCAGCCCTCGTTTTTGATCATTCCAGCTCTAAAGTTTCTGTTCTGATTGCTTTTCAGAGCCTAATGGTGCCGACTTCATCACGCATTTGAATGGAAGCAACACCCAAGCATCTATTGTCATTGTATGCATGCATCAAGTGCACGTTTACATTTCAACACCCCCCCCCCGCCCCCATCTACTATCTCAAACCAATCAGGTGCATTGTAACTATTCAGTCAGTTCAGGACACAGGTAACGACCACTTGATTAAATTTACATCGAGTCAATGGAGGTTTTTCAGCAGAGAGAGAGGAATCGGCTCTTTTTTGATTGAATCTGTACTACGCCTCTTAAAGTCCATCAGATTTATTCTGAACGCCATTGGATAAATCTGTGATGAACGACCCTGTTATGCCCCTATTCAATTATTCCTGACGTATTCTAACTGCTCCATTCATTTTCACGGCTGCGTCTTTGTTTGCTTGTAATGTGTAAATGTGTAAGTGTTGCCCTGCAGTACAGAGGTCCACAAGGAGGAAGATAAGATTATCCCAGAGGAATGCACAGCAGTTCATTTGGACACCAACTCCTACATGTGATCTGTAGAAGTTCACACATTGTGCGTTTAGCTCATTGAGCAAGAGGTGCTCTGTACGTCTGAGCATGACGTGACGTGATGAGAAATTTACAACATGATCACTGAAAGTCTCGTCTATTATTTCCACTCAGCATGATCTATTTTGACATATTTTCATTGTGTAAGCATAAAGCAGGTCACTTTTGAAAATGAGACCATATTTTTTCAGTGAGATTAACCTCTCTCTCTCTCATATATATATATATATATATATATATATATACACACTCTTTATACACTCCTATAATACATCTACTATTATTATCAAGTCTGACTCTTTCATTCAGACTCCAACGGCTTAATAACGGGGCAGATTTATATCCACATTTTCATTTCTTTGTGCTCATGTCACTTGTTTGCAGAGCACGTCAATTTACAGACCAAGTGAGGTTTTACACATCCATCGGCAAATGATAATTATGCCAGTCATTATTAGATTTGTCCACAGTTGTATTGTTGCATGCAAGTCGAGAACAAACACTTCACAAGCCAAAGGAGTGAATTACAAGCAAACATTTCATCTACATCTCACACACAGGTGGAAACATTGTCTATTTTTATGTGAGGTGGTGAAATTAAATGTTAGCTCAAAACCCAGAGAGAAAATGATGGGGAATGGGGTTTGTTAGAGCATGTTCAAGATTTATTTCCCCTTTAACTTGACCTACAAATTCTTAGAAAACAAAAAGATGGTCAGATTGAGCACCTTGTATTTGGAAGTCATCCTGATGTGAGCTTGTGTTTTTATATTTCAGTACTTTCTGAGCAGGTAGACCTGTCCTTTCATGCATTATTCAAAAACCTAAGATATTTCATGTGAAATCATGTGATATTTTTTCTACAAATGAAAATTTCTTTTTCAAAAGTGCAGGTAAGGTATGCAACAATGTAATATATGCAGTTTATTCCTCTTTCTCTAATATTGTGATAAAGTTTTGTTTCCTTGAATTCATAGCCCTCATATAATATGCTTTTTCAATTTGCTCTGTACAAACAAATCTGCATTTCTGTACAACTTAAAGGGTTTTAATTTTTGTGCTACATCATGGTTTTGATATTATTGCTGTTGATCATGGGTTATTTATATTTACTCAGCAAATTCAAATTTCAGACGACCTACATACTAATTTAGCGCCACCTGCTGTTAGAGATGTCAACCAGTTTTGAAAATACTCTAATTTGCCACAAGATGGCGACAAAGAATTCTTTGTTCTCAAACTATTAATGTTTATAGTCGCATTGTACTTTTTTGTCCTCTACAGAACTACAAACGGGTATGAGAAGTCAGGAATATTTTTCTGAACAAAAGTTTTGAAAAATTATCAAAAAGATAAACCGTTTGAAATAGTTTCATTTAAAATTATTCCATCAAAAAAAATATTTTTTATTGTTTTAAGGAAACTGTGTCTCAACGTTGTTGATGTTGAACCTAAAAAAAAAAAAAAAAAAACAAAAGCTCAGAAATAATTTTATTGTAAGCAGTTTTTATTCTTACTTGCTCAATAATGAACACAACTGGTTTAATTAAACAATGCAGCCTGAAAGTTCTTATTAAAAGGAAAGGATACAACTTTATAACTTTGGGGATACATTTTTTTTTCCCATTTTATTGGTCTGGAAAATATTGGAGACCATTATCTTCCAAAGCACTTGTTCTATTTTGTGCGATATTTCAGAAGCTGTGTAGGTCTTTACAAATCTGAGGCTCTGCATTCTTTGAAGAGGTAGAGCCTTTTTCCAGGAAACTCTTACAAACAAGTTATTCTTGGTTTGTTTTCTTCTAATTAAAATGCCATCATTTACATACCACAATTAGTAACAGCTTTTGGTTTTTCTATACACTTACAGCTACTGAGAATATTGAATTATAATTTTAATACCTGCTTAAAGGTTGTCATTTTCAAGAGGTACTTCTTTATCTGACAAATGGTCCTCACCACAGAGCATTTTCAAAGTTAGGTCCTTTATAAAACAACTTTCAAAATGTAGCCTTTAGGAAACCATCAGTACTTAGAGGAACTACTACAAACTTAATGCTTTGATAAAATGATTGGGCTCATCACAATAGATACATTTTATGTGTGGCAATGTGATTTAAATTTATCTGCACCATCTTAAAACCAGGATTGAATTTGAATGTATTTAAACAAAAGTGTACTGCTCGGAACAGAGAACCCTGAATTTCAGTCAGACACAAATGAAAAGGCAAGTGTTTGAGAATCAGGGTATGGGACAGGCAACCACCAGCAATGGGACAGGAAGAAGCCTGGTTAGTGGCTTGTAATCTTGGGGCCAAGCTCAATAATAAAAGACACTAACCTTCTTAAAGTGCCATGGAAGATGGGGGCAGATTCTTGGCTCCTCAGTGAAGTGATGAAGAGAAGTCGCCTCTGGAGTGTTGGTTGTAGAAGACGGAACAGCTCTGAAAGATAGAGACTGATCCGGAGCGTGAGCACTAGTGGCACAGTGGTAAGTAGCAGGTAATCCGGGGGGAATCAGAATTCAGAGGTCAAGGGGCCGAGGCAGGGTCAGAACCAGGGAGAAAGAGGCAAACTTATGAGGGTCAGGGCACAGAAACAGCTCAGGCACGTGAAGACAATATCAGGAAGACAAATCCAGGTACAAGGCAGGAGGCAGAGGTTGAGAGGCAGAAACAGGGTTGAGTTCAGAAACCAGTGAAGAATCCAACGTGGACTAGGCAAGGCAGGGAAATCCAAGAGACAATAAACATGGTCAAGATCGTGGTTGGGTAAGGAGGTAACGCTGGATACCTCCTTAACAAAGGACTTTCAAAACTCTGGCACCGTCTGCCTGCCTGAGTGCTGAATGTAACTGCTGAAGGACAGGTAAATGACATGAGCCTGATGACACTGCAGCGCAGCAGCATGCAGGTGAACCAGATGAGTTTGATTGGAAAGATGAGGACTGAGGAGGAAAACAAAGCAGACAGACAGGCCAGAATCATAACATAAAGAGTCAATTTTAGGTGCAACAAACCTCAGTCCTCTGAAAATGGGTTTTCCAACTCTTACATGTGTCTGTGTTCAAAAGCACCTGAAAAAATGGAATTGTGTAAAAGTAGACCAAAAGGTTGATTTATTTCACTATTTCTATATCCAAATTGCATCTGTTAATGTTTTAAAGTGCCTTGAAAGAAAAGTTCTTATGAACTGGCCCAATATAAGCAACTGAAATGAATTTATCTCAACTTATTTAAAGGTTCTCTGCAAGGGCGACCTTTAGAAAACCTCCCGCAAGTTTGTCCTGAAGTTTGAAAGAAATTTTAACATGTAATTTTTCGCAATTAAAATCTATTGGAGAGAAACGTTCATTTTTAAAAGCAATTGTAATAATTTAATTTAGTTGAAACAACATCCATTTCATTTTTGTAAAACAATAAATGTCTAAAGCAAAATGTTACCACGACACCTAATTTGCTCCATAAACATGATCTGGAAGATTTACATACAGTTCCTTCTTACCTCCAACACGATATGCTTTCACCCATGTTTACTCTTTTTTTCTTTCTAAGACTATTCTGCAAAGATTTATTCATTAAAATGTGATCGGCGGTTTCTTCTTCACGAAAGTTGTGAATCAAAGACGTTAAAAAAAAGAAAATGTCGAAAAAGAGTGGAGATGCCGGGGATTGAACCCGGGGCCTCATACATGCAAAGCATGCGCTCTACCACTGAGCTACATCCCCAACTGGAGTATCAAGCCACCAGGAAGTAGTTTTAAACATAACCGTCAGTTGAGTTGCCGTCTACTGAAAAGTACTTTATGTACTAAAGCTTATTTGCGACCTACTTCCAGTCCTTATTTTGCCGTTTCAATTTTCACATTTTCGCCAAGTTTCCCCTCCGTGTTCCGAATAATATACATTTTTATTTAAGCATATTTTTTACATATTCGTTGAAGTGGCGATTTTTATGTGACGACTGACGCGAGTACATGTAATGAAAAATAAAGATATTTGCTCTAATTTAAAGTTATTTTTTTTAAACTTTCTGATGCTTTGCGCTAATTTTAACCTTGCTTTTGGGCGACGAACGGACACATCTGCGTCTATCTGACCAAAGAGCTCCTGATGATCCCACACTGAGTGAAAAGCAAATAATTAACTGACAGTGCTGAAGGACAGCCAGACAAGGTCTCTGTCTATATTTTCTAAAATGAATGGCGCCTGAAACTCATTTCTTGTCATCCGTGACAGCATAATCCTTTAGAGAATTTAAAATAGCTCTCCTGGTTACGTTTCGTAATACCCTACAGGGGGGATCATTGCCCCCTTCCTTCTGGTGAGCACAGACTGTTCTCACCAATGTTTATCGGTGTGTATGCTGTCTTTGCCAAGGACACTGTCTCCAGACCCTGCTTGCTCTGGCCTTGTAGGGCTAGATCCATTGGAAGCAGATTCTGCAGGAGAGCTGTCTTTGTAGACCAGGGACCTCCCAGGAAAAAGAAGATCTGTCAATTCTGCTGCCTCCTGTCATATAAATTTGGATTAAAGAGTCCAATCAGGCCATGGTGCCGAGTAAGCAATATCAACATAGTGCTGTTGACTAGAGGTTATCTGGGGACTGTGTGAAGAGTTTCAAGTACAGACAGGCTGCATGCAATATGAGACAAGCAGAGGAGTTAGTCATCTAAGGCCACAGACCGACTAACACTAGTAGACGGTGTCAGAAGAAATGATTTGGGGTTTGGCATGTTTCTAAAGGTGGAGCTTAAATGTTTTTACTTAAATTATTTTTAAAATAGCCTTTTCTGTCTCCGACAGACTTTCTGTCTATTCAGGCCACTGACTGTCATACAGCCAAACAATGCTGATGTTTTTTTGATATGAGTTATTAAATCAAAGTCAGAGGAGGGGAATATGCTATGACAAGGCATGGTGGCCCAGGGTCAACAAAACGCAAAAGCCACACCAAAAGTCACAATGGAAGTCATGCTATACTATGGAGTTCCAAATGTGCCAGAAATATTTGTCTGTGTTCATAATGAAACCCCTTTTCCTCCTTTGCTCTCAAAGTTTTATTTTATTAGCATAATTTCAGTTTAAGTATGACCTAGTGTGACTTTTCCTCTTGTGTTTGGCTTTTGCATTTTGTTGACCTCTCTGAGCCACTATAACAACTAGCAGTTATGCATATCACAAACTTGGCCAGTATAGAAAAGCAGCAAAAGGAAAGCAGGTGCAAGAAGTCCAGTGTGGCACAATTCAATCTTTATGTGGGACACAGTATGTGGAAGAAGGTGCAGTGGCAAGAAATCTAACAGAGCACATCAATCTGAATACGCCACTACCAAGGTGAAACATGGTGGCATCAGCGTCATGCTTTGAGGTGGCTTTTCCTCAACAATCTGAAAGTTAGAGATGAACAGAGCTGGAGAAAAACATTCTTTAAAATGTTGCAAAAGTCTTGAGCCGAGTATATAGCTTTACCTTTAAAAAGGACAAACAACCCCAAAAATATAGGCAGAGTTGTAATAGAAAGCTGTCTCTAATTCTGTCTTGCAAGTCAGAATTTGAGCTATTTTACAAAGCAGAAAGGGGAAAAACATCAATCTTAAGATAAGCAAAGCAATTAGAGACATCACACAAAAAACTTGCAGCTGTAATAGCAACAAAAGGCATTTATACAAAATATTAGCTGAATACAAATGAATACACATTGTTGTTGTTTTTATTCTTTTATAATAGGACCCTTGTATCACATTTAGGGATTACATTTTGTATGTTCATTATTGTAAACAAATTATCCTAATGTGCTGAAGATGAAGAGGTTTTTACATATCTCTTAAAATTAGTGCCAGTTGTTTGGTGGTAACACTTCTTATCACTGGGGGCTGCTGTCTTATCGTCAGCCAGATGGTAGGAGGCCTAAGACAAGAGAGACACTAAAAATAAAGCCTACATTACATACACGATGAAGATAACTATTGTGACATTAAGCATCTAAACTAAAGAATTAAAATGAGCTAAGTAAAATTAGAGGATGTGAAGGAGCACACATTTTTTTCTGTCTGATTTGTCAAAATGTCTTTTACCACCATCTGATAAATAAATTAAAGCTGTTTAAATGACAGAGAGAGATAAGGGCGACAAAGTTGTGGCTTTTGGCCTGGTTTCCTGACGAGCATAGAAAACTGCAGGACTCTTAAGAACTTAGCTGAAAGCACCTAGATGAATTAAGGAAAAGGAGAAAAAAAAACAATAATCACTACTGCCTTTTGGATATATAATTAGTAAGCTTGAGCAGCAATTATTTGTGCGCTGTAATCATTTCTAGTGCATAATAGCAAATGCAAACATCTTGACACGTACCCGTTTCATGTTTTGCATGTTTTCTACTGAAAACCCTATAAAAAACACTCTAAGGGCATGACAAAACAAGCGCTACTGGGGCTGTGACTTGTCCAGATTAGCTTCAGAGCACAAAAATTAGACACAGATGCACATGCTGTTCTCGGTGAATGTTTGTGTTCAGCGTGTCACTTGAGTTTGGATGTCGTTATCACTGCAGTGTGTTCAATGTGTTTCTGTCTCTCAGTGTGCCTGCGTGCTTCAGTTACCCAGCACCTGGTAACTGTATCGGCCTCGCCACCCAGACTTAGGAACGCTTTGTGGACTGCTTTTATTTAAAACCTGACATCTGCATGAGAAATCTGTGACACACTCAGCAGGAATCTGGAGACAGGTGTGGTGTTTTTTGTTCATAGTTTCCGGCTGAGTTTCTGTTATTGTTGCTTCCTTACAGTGCAGCACCAAAACACTGACTGCTTTGCAGCCAGCCGAGGAAGTCAGACTTTGGTTACAAGTTCTGCGAAGATCTTCTTAGGCTGCCTTTTAATACTACTGTATTCTTTGTACATGACATGATTTTGCATATTACACTGTATGTTGTCAAAAAACTGAGAACTCTGTAAGGGTGTGCAGTCCAAAAAAAAAGCGAGGCCTTCATAAGTCCTCCGACTAGTTAATCATTAATGATTTCAGCTTTTAATACACAATTTCATGTCTGTCGCTGATGTCAGTGGTTGTTAACAGGAAGGTGCCAAAGATCCCAACTTCAAGCAGGTTTCCTGTTATGTTTTCTGCATTGCAAAGAGACAATACAGGATCAGGCTTTGAAGTCCAGGAGCCTTTTAAGCCGGAATGATTCATGGGACAGCGTGATGTGGCTTAAGCAAAACAGTTGTAGGAGTGAAGATGTGAACTTAAACAGCAGCAGTGGATCTAGAAGAGGTGAAGGACTTTTTAAAAATGAAGGTTTTTCTAAGGAGCAAAGAATAAACAATTGGGAATTAAACAGAAATAGAAATATCCTTAGGGCTCAAAACTTCACGGTACGTGTTATATCAAATCTGATCAGTTATTTAGAGGTTTTACTGTATTTTATAGTAGAAAAGTCCATCATAATTTATGAACTTCTGTTTATTCAGTTTTGTCATGCGGGGTATGTATTATTAGATTCCACTGTTTATTAATCTTCTGTTCAGTGATTGTTTTTCTATCCTAGTATAGCTTCATTTTACCATCAACTCTCTCATAAGAAGGGTTCTGCCTGCATCTTGCCCATGTTTTTGTCCAGTTCCACAAAAGCACAGGGAAGGACTAAATGCAATACATACTGTACATTTACCAAAGCAAGATGTATTATATTAAAAAATATATCCCTAAGCTGTTCCATATAGGGAGGACCTCTAACTTTGATTCCAGTTAAGCTTTTTGACATGTCAATGGGTAATTCTAGTTTCTGTTGGCCTGGTAAGACGTTTTACTACTAAACATTATCCAACTAGCCGTCCTTTTTTTATATACTTATATCCAACTAGAGATCAAATTCCCTTCTGCTAAACAGTAATGTGGCGGTACACCATGGAACTTAAAGGTAACTTATAGTGACTAAACTCAGTTGCTGTTTTTAGGTGGTGAAACCAGAACACTTGAGAGAATCCATGCATGCAGAAGGAGAACCTGAGTGCACTCTGCAATTTACACCAATATGTGGAAGTGAATATATTTGAAGATCGATCAGGTGTGCAATTCTTTATGGAGTTATATTTTTAAAACATAAAGCTACACCAGTGTGGGCAACAGCAGTGTATATAGATGTGTACCATTATGTGAGTCTTCACACATTTGCATAAAGTGAAAAAAAGAAGGAAATTGGAGATTGCAGGAAGGACAAAATACCACCAGGGGTTTAAACCAAAAATCCAGAAATACCATTGGACCCCAGATGCTGCATTCATAAAAAGTAGGAGTGGGTGGTATACAGTGTGATGAAAGGCACATTTTGGATCCTCCCCATTAAGGTAGAATGAACTGAGTGATGCTGTGAGGAGGGAGAGATAACTACAGTATTTACATAAATAAAATTCCAGCAGCATCACTGAAAAAAAGGAGAACCTTGGTGCTGTTGGCACTGTGGCTGTTTACTCATTTGAATATTTGAGGCTTATTTCTTTCAGTTAATGATCAGCTTGATCAGTGTGGTGTCAGATGAGAACATGCAAATAGGATTAGGTAACCCAGCATTAGCTATGAATTTGCAAAAAAGAAATAAGTACGAATAGCATGAATATAGAGTGAAGTGTTTACTATGATTACTTCAGGGGAATTAGTTTGACTAAAATATCACTTTATTAACAACTTTACTTTGCACATCTTCATCTGTTCCCTGAGCAGGCCCTGGATCCGTTTACCCTCCCCCAGCTCCGCTTCACAACAACAGAGCTGCTGGAAAGCAGAAGCTGATCAGGGATCAGTCTCCATTTCCATCTGGGTTCAGGCTGACAGCTGAATCCTGCCCAGCCCCCAACCCATCCCTGTTGCTTAGAGGACTCGGCTGCTATCGGGTGTAATATTCTGATTGGCTGCCTCGCCTTCTGGGAGGCGTGCTAAAAGGCGTGGCCGACACATTGTGATCTCACAATCAGCTGTTTTGTACGATTCTACATTCTGATCCGAGGATCAGCTGGAAGGCAGCAATAAACAGGAAAATCTGCAGCGAAGGAAACAAAAAAATAAAAACAACAAAAGAGGGGAGGAGGAAGTAGCTGCAGATGTTATGATCTGAAAACATCAGTGTAATTATTTTTTACACGAAGCCCTTCTTCTAAGAAGAAAGCCTTTTATTTTTGTATATTAGCGCTCCAACTACCTCACGTAAAGGCTATATCTAAAGCTATGCTTTAAGAGTTGTCGTTTCTACTGTGTTTTGACACCTCGTTTACAACTTGAACTCAAAGGCAGGTATGTATGCTTTCATTTGTTGTTTATTTTCAGCTTACTCTTTTGTGTCTTGCCTGTAGATCTTAGATCTAACAAATTTGCCGGCCAGCCTCTTGTTATCCTGATTTTTTAAGCCCATTTCCTGGTTATTGAATAATGTGTCATCCAGTTATAACGTATTTGTCCTTGTGACCCATACTGTAGGCTATTTCTGTCCGCAGCGTATTCTATCTGTGATGATCTATTATTAGGACATGAATAAACGCGAAGGCAGTATGGAGGTGCAGAATAAGATGCGTAAGAAGGCCGATTTGCCCCCCCCATATGTTACTATGAAAAAAATGACTCCTGCCTGGCTGCATATATAAGCTCAGCCAGTAGCCGTTGTTTTGCGAACTGCACCAAAATCCTGATGTGGGTCGATGGCGGATGTTGACGTCTTTTCAGCCTCTTCCCCCCCCCCCCCCCCCCCCCCCCCCCCCCCCCCCCTTTGGTCAAGGAACACCTTCAGGGTTCATTTATTTTGCATAAAATCCTAAGTTATTCAGTGTAAACGCCGGTCTTTTGTGCTACCGGAGCCTGATCCAGTTGATGTCTTGCGAGCAGTGCACTGAGGCACAGCTGTCATTGCTGTGACCCTTCAGCTGTAGGGCTTATACGGATAATTCATGTTTAACCTGAATACCACCAACAAACACCGAGGGAGCTTCACGTAGCGAAGCTGAAGATGTTTTATTTACCTTACAAACATCGCGGGTGTCTTTGTCATTTTCCGTGTAAATATTAGCGCTGCTGGCAGCACTAATATTTACATAAGTCTCGCGGGACCCATCGACAGGCAGGAAATGGCTTTGCCGTTTCAAAATGCGGACTAGACACGGACAGCGGAATATGTTTCATAATACATGATCTTGCATTTCGATGTTTGCTGTTAAGACCTTTTTTTTCGCCTTTGGTCGCAAAATGGGCTGGAGCTTTCAGCGTCAGCGTCCGTGACGCAACGTGACGTCAGAGGGTTCTTGTTTTCATTCTCCGCCGCCCATCGCGTTCCTTTATCTCGTCCCTCTTAGAGGAAGTCTCACTTGGAGATGCTTATGCATTTAATACGTAAGATAGCTACATTGTAAGTTTGTAAACCTCTTGTGTAACTATGCCGCTTTTCTCGCCAGATTTTGTTTCTCCCTATAGACCTGAGGGCAAAGCCAGGGCCGCATTTAGGAGCTTGTGGGTCCCTGAGCTAAAGCTGGTTTTGCTGCCCTTCTCACACAAGTTTCTGTTATATGCATTTTGTAATACATTGGAAGTTGGTTGTAGGCGATGGTCATAATTCCCATTAGATACACATCAAAATCAAGATTTTCTGCCACTGATTTTAAAGCAATCCTTACATTTTTTTTCCTCTAATGATCCTTATAAAACAGTCTCATTTTTAGAGATATATTTATATATCATATATCAATAACTATGTTTAAACTAATGAGATACCGGTAAGTTCACATTTACTCCTGAAAGACTGAAAAAGGATGCACTGCCAAAACAGCTAAATAAAAAAAGCACCGTGTACAACATGCAGATTATGTTTTAACCTCAGACAAAGCAGACCAGAATCTTCTCACTCTGAAAGGTTGTGTAACTATAGCTATTGACAGTCATGTGTGTGTGTGTGTGTGTGTTTTTCTGTAGAAATTAGACAAACTTATATAAGTGTATGCTTTGTAACAAGTGGCAAGCATGCACATATGTGTATCTATTGACAGCTAACTTTATTATTTAGTTATTTGGGACACAGACAATATTACTAATAGGTAACCAAACACAGCTATAAATGAATTATATCTCTTAATTACAATGCATTAGTAAAGAATATCAAAACTGAGTTAACTTACATGTTATCAAATTACCCCAAATCTAAAAATTATTGAAAGTGTGTCAGTGTTCTGCATGGAGACCAGGTGTGGTATTTGTTTCACCTACAGTCACTCGGTTTAAGTACATAAAATATGCCCTTTGAACTTATAAAGGTTGATAGGGCGAACTGTTTAAACATTGCTCTGTATTACATCATCATGTTCACATGCAGGTGAGGCACTTGTCTTTCGCCTCAGCTGTTGTTGCTGCATTTCTGGTTTTATTTCCATGCACGAGTCTCTTTTGTCTCACCTTCCTTCACCCTCCTTTTCTCTGGCTTGTCCATCTGTTCTGAAACTGCTGACTGGTTGTCTAGATCTTTTGGGGGAGGGAGGTTTAGTCATTGTCATTCTGCTCTTTGCTTAATGAATCATTTCTATGTTCACAAATCACTTTTCTTACATCTTTTCTTCACAGATATGTTAATGTACTTGATGGCAATAATGTATTGATTGTTGCCATACAACAATCAATACATTTCCATTTGAAATCAAACTTAATATAGTTAATAGTTGCATACGAATAGAATCATCAGATAACCGTTGCAGGGAATCGAGTCCAGTAAATCATCCTGGGGCATTTCGTTATGAAAAGCTTATTTTTAAAATTGACTGTGCCAACTGATATAGTGTAAATGTGGGTATTATTGGGGCCGCACAGTGGCACAGTTGGTAGCACTATTGCTTTGCAGCAAGAAGTTCATGCGTTCAAATGGGTCTGGGTCTTTCTGTTTGGAGTTTCCATGGGCTCCCTGTGGATGTGTAGGTTCTCTATTTTTCATAAATATTAGTTAAATCGGTCTCCCTTAATTGTTGTAAGGTGTGTGTGTGCACAGCTGTTTGTCCTGTGATGGACCTGCGACATGTCCAGTGTGTACCTGACCTCTCATTTGTTGACTGCTGTTTCAAGGCACTACCGCCAATGAGACCAGTGTTAGATGATGGATGATGAATGGATGTGAGTTCTGTTGTGGAGGCAAAGGGGAAGATTTGAATTTCCCAGGACATTAAAAAATGCTTTTAATCTATATTTAGCTAACTTTTTAAAGGCCATTTTGCTAAATCACAGTTACAATGATGATGCTTAACTTTACTAATGCACTTTCAAAGATGTTTTATTTTATTCAAATTGCAGGGTTTCCTGCCTGTGTGTCGACCTTTAATGATTCTGGATATAAGATTAGCTTCCAGCTCATGAACTTAATGAAACATTAAGCACCATATTTTTGCTACAACTATATTTTGAAAACTCATTGGTTTTTATCAAACTAACAATATTTTTTTCATTTATCTCTCTCCTTCTCCCCAGGCCTTTGTTCCAAACCAAGTGAAACCTTACATTTGCACTACAAAAGTCCCTCCTGCCTTGATTTGTCAACTTCAAGATCAAGCACAGGGCTTTAAGTGGAAACAAGAACATCAGGCAGACAAATAGCATTAGACAACAACTACAAAAAAGAAAAGGCAGCTACTGCATACATTTTCTCTGTGGGAGAGCATATAGCACATCACAGGCATCAAAACTTGACGAAACAAGCAGAAATGTTCCAGCGTCTTAGCAACCTGTTGTTCGGCGATGTGGAAGAGGTGGCAGCTGATCTGAAGGGACCCAATCCATGTGTGACTGAGGCTGACGAAGAGGGATGGATGCTCGTCAACCTGGCCGGTGAGTCCAAGAGTTCAGGGATGGAGTGGTGGGGGGAATCTGTCATTTTATTTAAACACCACAGTAGAAAATACACCGGTCAGGCATAAAATTATGACCACTCAAAGTGAAGTGAATAACACAGATTGTCATCTTATAGAAGTGCGTGTCAATGGATGTAGGGATTTTAGTTTGACAAGGAGAAGTTTGTAATAGACAGCTGTGTCAGGGAATTTCCTGAACCTAATCTGTGTCCCCCGGTCTGCAGATCAGTCATAAAGGTTAAAGGACTTACTGTACTGTTACTGTAGTGGTGAACCAGAACATGGGGAGCTAAGACTCAAATCAGACGCACTGTAGCTTCAGTCGCATCTCAAATTGGTATTTATGGAGCTTCATAGCTACAGACCAGTTAGGGTGGAAACAATATTTCCTGACGGTGGGGTTGTCTTTCAGCAAGATAATACTCCCTGCCAGAAAGCAGAAATAGACCAGGAATCGTTTGAAGAGAATTCCTCCTGATCTACATCCAATGATGAATCCGTGGGATGTACTGGACATTAAAGTCCAGTCCCTGGAGGCCCCGCCTCACAGTTTGTGGACCTGCTAAAATCCAGCGCCAGATGCCACAGGAACCTTTCAGGGATCCAACTCATGATTGGGGCGGTGGTCACAATGTTATGTCTGATGGTGCAATTAATTTGTGTTATGAAGTAAGAAATATTCAGCTCTTCTTTGGCATTGCATAATGCGGTTAAATCTGAAAGGTAAATGGGAACGATGGAGTACGGTGTTGAATCAGTCTGGGCATGGCGTACCTCTACATGGCTGCCATGACACCAGCGCTGTCTCTCTGCAGATCAAAGCACAGGAACATTCAGCTTTGTCCACTTTTTTGTTCATGGTGGGATCTTGACAGACACAGCGACTGCAAAAAGAAAGCTTGTTTTGGTGCCTTTAATGGAGCCAAGCACATATCAGCACTCCAAAAGTCGTGCTGATTATTTTGTCCCATTGCCATTTTATGCCTTTGCAGTTTTAGTCAATTTCTGTCTGACGTTTGGGGGTGAAAAATTAACCGTTAGAAACATGACATGTCATACCAGTCATGCGTCAATGCATGCCAACCTAGCAAAGCATTATACCTGCTTCTAAGTCATTTTCTATCTTCTTCTCTTAGACTTCAGTAAGAAGATGCAATTATGTGTCTGTGATAAATAATTTATAAATAATCATGCGGTTACTCAGTTATTTTGATTTGATCTGGAGTGCAAATATGGCATATTTCATTAGACAGTTCACTCAAACTGAATATTAGGACAACAATCCATGGAAATCTGGAGTAATGTTTTCATCACACTATTTCATTTGACTAATAAATAACAAAAATGGACTGGTACTGTGTTTTAAATGATGCATAGACATAGACATAGATGCATAGAAGATATTATGCATAGCATAATATCTTTTTCCATACTTAAGATACCTAACATGGGAGGAAAATACATTTTGATGTAATTATGTGTGGGAAACAATCAGTTTGTTTAAAGATATGAAATGGCAACATGTGGGTACAAAATGGAGAAGGGGCTACCTGACCCAGAGCTCATCAAAAGTACCTCTCAGCAGAATCAAAACATTATGTCACTGACATCATTACAACCTCAGAGGGTCAACACAACTAACAATGTGACTCCTTTATGTTTTGTGTTTCCTTACCCCTTCTTTTTTTCCCCTCTTCCAAATTTTGTTTAAACACCCTTATATATCTCACATCGGTATGTGTGCGCGTGCGTATGTGGTCCCTCTAAAATGATCTTCCACATCCCGCATGGCCTTTTGAAAAAAAAAAAAAAACTTTTTTTTTTGCCACATTTGCAAAAAAATTTTTTTTTCTTTTTTGCAAAATCCTCCTCCTGCCTTTATTGGCATTCACGTTCCCGATCTCATCTGTGCAATGTTCTTAAAAGACTCTGACTGCATGATGCAGGTGGAGGATGATGTGGGAACCCCACTGACTGCACAAGCATCACCCGACAGTAAACTAGCAGATTACCAAAACACGCAAACAAGGACTGAATGCCCAGCCTCCACGCCCCGTCCGCCTCATAAGCGTCGCAGGCCGCATAAAGGTCAGACACGGGGTCCAGCAGCACCTTCGGAGCCCCTGTCTTGTCCCAGTGCTAGTCCACCACACTTAGGTGCCGCCACACCCGTTAGCCTCCCGAGACGGGCCAGACTGTCCACGCCCTCCTCTACCCCGTCAATGTCTCCAGGCTCTGGGAGTGAGTGCGGGGGCAGTGGGGGTGCCAGTAGGTCAGGATCAGAGAGAGGCTGCATGGATGAGAGCTGGTTTGTCACCCCTCCCCCCTGTTTCACTGCAGAGGGAGCCACGGCAGAGACCAGCCCCATGGAGGACCTGCTCATAGAGCACCCCAGCATGTCTGTGTATGTCTCCCCCAACAACCTGTCCATGCTCTCCAGCAGCAACCTGTCTGTGGTGGGGGAGGAGAGCATTGTCAGCCTGGCGAGCAGTGCGAGGTGAGAAATATTTAGTCACACTATATCTCATCTTCACCTTCTTTTGTAACTAATAAGAATCGTGCTGTTTTTTTTTCTTCTCCTATTTGCAGCAGAGTGACTGAACCAGCAGCTCCCCCAGCCACCCGCAGCACTATGCCCACCAGGGTGAGCCGTGGAGCGGCTGCCCAGGCCGGGGCTTTGGCCAAGGTCACCCAAGTGGCCAGGGTCCAGCGTTACAAGGCTCGCATGGAGCGCCGCCATCTGAGCCGCAGCCACATCCAGCGCCAAAACCGTGTGAGGGAGCAGGTCCCTCGTCACGCTTCGCACGCCAGAAACACCTTCCTTCACCAGCCCAGCAAGCGCAACTTCTGTCACTAAGGTTACCATCAAAAAGGGGGGGCTTCGTTTACGTCTGGGGGTAGTCGTTGTGCAGAATCCAACATAGTCAACACATGTCCACCCACAGCATTTTTAGCTTCCATTTCCATACATTATGTCAGGATGAGTCACAGACTGACTCATCTTGGTCATTTTTCATCCAATCTGCAGTTAGAAAGCAGTTGCTAAATGTAGATCTTTGTAGACGTTATGATTACCCCCTTGTTGTCATCCAGAATAAACAACAAAAAACAAAAATATAAGTACGTTTTCAAGCTTTATCCAGTTATAATTTCTCAAAATGGCAATAGTTGAGTTTTGTTGATTTATATGTCTTTCTAAAGACATATGAGTTTTATTTTTCTTCATTTAAAACCATAATACTGTGTAACTATCATAGAAAATAAAATAAGACTGAAACAGCCCTGTCTTTCATACTCTGACTGGAGGAACACTCTTCATAGCAAATCTATACAAAACGTGATCATGATTTTTATTCAATTAGTTTTGCTTACAAAACGTCAAAGAAAATATCGTCGGCGAGAAGGAGAGAAAAATCAACACAAGTTGGTTTCTCTGCAAAGTTGCTTTACTAAAAAAAAGTGTGTTGCCAGAGGAAACAATTGATTCTCTTCTCTGCCTCGTGAAGAAGGCCACAGCATGTAGGAGATGGTGAGAGTATGTGCAAAACAGACTAAAGAGTAAAATGAATCCCTTAGTACATGGTTTTTAAAAAAAATGTGGTGTAACCCTCAGAGCAGCCGGTGAAAATTCAGAGATTTGGGGCTCACTTTGGGGTTACAAGGTTATAGCAAGACATGGTAGGTGAAAAGCGGTATCGAAGGCAACTCTTTATTTTCTTTTCATAACATGGATTTCATCTTATTTTATCTGAAGTCTCTTTTGCAAATTTCCACCAAGAGAGAAAATAAAACTGTTCCTGCAGTCAGACAGAAAGATTTGGCTTTTAAAGTTAACAATTAAATTCTCCTTGGAGATATGTCATTTGCCCAGTCATGTTTAACAACATGTGCTGTGAATTTAAATTAACTATGTACTTATAGTTTTTTTTCTACAATAACCTATTGAAAGAGCTCTACAGTGCCTTGCAAAAGGCTTATAACCTCTGATTTTTTTTTCCACAATTTGTCACATTACCACTACAAGGATATGTGAAAAACCAACAACAAATAGAGAATAATTTTGAAGAAGAAGAAAACTTGTACAAGTAGAAAACTTGATATTTGTGGCTTGCACTTGCTCCTTTTGAACCAGTGATAGAACCACCATTTGTAGGAGTTACAGCTGCAAGTCATTTCTACCAGTTTTGGACATGTAAACAACATACATTTCTGCCCATTTGTCTTTGTAAAATATCTCATGCCAAGTAAACCTGGATGCAGAGGGTCTATGAACATCAGTTTTCAAGCTTTGTCACATTTTCTCTGTTGTAGTAAGGTCTGAGCTTTAACTGGGCCATTCCAACACATGAAAGGGCTTCACTCTAAACCATTCCCTGGTAGGTGTATATTTAGGGTCATTGTTCTGCTGGAAGGTGAATCCCTGCCTCTATCTCAAGTCCACTGCAGAATCTTAAAGGTTATGATTGACCTCTTTAGCTGCATCCATCTACCAATGGCCTCTGTCCGGTTTCCTTATTCTGCTAAAGAAAAGCAACTCCACAGCATGATGTTGCCACCGCCATGTTTCATGGTGGGAATGCTTTGTTCTTGTTCATTTCCTGCCAGTCACAAGATTTTGTATGTAAGCCAAAAAATGTACACGTTAATCTCATCTGACCAGCACACTTTTCCACACACTTGCTGTGTCTTTTAAACAGCTTTGGCAACCTAGACAAACTACACAAACAAGATCTGTTATGGTTTTCTTTTAATAATTCAACATTGTAACCATTTTTCCATAAAGATTAGTCTTTACAACCATACACTAATTTGGTTGGTCCCATAAAAATTCCCATTGAATATATTGAAGTTTGTGGTGGTCATGTGACAAAATGTGAAAAGGTTTAAGGTGCATGAATAATCCTGCAAGGCACTATATTAGGAGAAAAAGAAACAACACCTTTCTTAATGCCGAACAGCAAAAACCTTGCATCTGTTCATCAACCACTCCATAAATTTCCAGCCCTTTTTGTTGCTTGCACATCCAGCTCTAACATCGTCCACTTTTACGATCTCGCTTACTGATATGTATTCAACAATATTAAACAATGGTGCTGAAGTGTATACTAATGTTTGTAAATTATTTTAAGACATGGATGTAAGTTTGCACTGTCAGATATTGTGTGGGTAAAAGTTTTAGCAGTGTGCTGTGTGCTTGTTTTTATTTTTCTTTCTTTCTGTTTTTACTTTTGTGAAACTTTTTTTTTGTTTCGAATCCTGATGTGTGAGAAGGTGTACTACTGGCACGCTAAATGCTAGAACCTTTCCTATATGGGGGAAAATACTAATTATAGATATAAAAAAAGTGTTGGTCATTTATTTTTCTTGTAAATATTAGAAAACAACTCACAACTCTCCGTTATAGATGTTGAAGCCTCTGGACATAGAGTCCGGTGGGGACTGAGGTTCGATGAGGCTGCAAATAGTCTCAGAATAACACCCAAAACATCACTAAACTCAGCTAATGTGCCATAGGCAAACCCTGGCCTCTAGAGGGCAGTGTCGCACAGCACCTGCTGCATGAATGGTAACGACGTCACACAGCAACGATTACATAGTATGGATACATCTCTGCAGGAGTTCAAGTTCAACAGAAAGATTGTCTGTGGATTCATTTCTGATTGTTGTTTTGATGTTTTGCTTGAATGAATGACATTATATGATTTTTTCTTTCTGATGTATCTTTTTTGTTTTCTCTTGTGGCCGTGATCCTCTGAATGAAAAAGTCCTTGCACTCAAAATATAAAAAAAAATTAATACTACCTTGTTTTTTTGTTTGCTCTGAAGATAAATATTATGTAATCATTCATATCCTCAATAATGCAGAGCATATGAGGTGTTAAGCTCATCACACACACAACATATAGTGCTGTCTTTAATGACATCCACAGTGTTCCAGCACTATTCTGTGCCTGAGAGGTAGATAATGTTCATCTGTTGCAAATAAACAAGTGAAAGATCACAAGTGAGCGTAAGTGTGCAAAACCACCACAGATGACTCTGCAGCTGAAAAATGTTTTCTGTTTTGAATCTTTTTCTCCTTCCCTTTCCTCACTCAAAAATGAAACATGTTTTCTGTATGTTGTGTCTGATTATCATTAAGGTGTTATGCTTTGCGTGAAAGTTCTCAAAAATTGGTTGTGGAGAGATGTGGACAAAAAGAGGCAAAAGAGAAATAGTTTCTATATATGAAAAAGAAATGTACTGCATTAAAGAAAAAAAACATGGATATGCTCGTATTTTCCCACATAGCTATTAGAAGTTGTTTAACAACATGGGTGTTTCAAACAAAAGGCATTGAATGTCTGGGAGGCAATTTCCTGTATTATGTTGTGCCCTGAAAATAATGGCAGCTTAAAAATACTTGGGAGGATTTGTCCATATTACACCTGAATTGGTACAACCCCTCCCTCATTCATTAAAAAGAAAAGATAAAAATATAAACATTTGAAATTTGGTGTCTCTGATATTTATGGTGATTGTGCCTTTTTACTGTTTCTGCATGGTTTTTGTGATGTACTGATTCCCCATCGTTGGACAAGTCATCCTCTGACAGACAAGATCTATGCAAAAAAAAAAAAAAAAAAAAAATCAACGGATGGGATTTTTTCAGCATTCATTCAGACACTCCAATAAATATATATAAATATACATACATATATTAAAAAAGAAAGAAACTGAACAGTAACGGTAACAAGAATAAATACTCAGGTTAAGACCTGAATTCTGTGTCATTATTTTAAGTCTGACTCTGACATTGATTAACCTATGAATATAATTAAACATCACCAAATGCAGGAAGTGATACATTAGTTGTTCTAATAATGAATAAACAATTTGGCATTAAAAATATTGTTAAAGAAAACATGTATCTTCATTTATATGTTTTAACTTATTAGATAAAATTCAAACTTTATTTTGCACACCCTAACGATCAAGGGGTGGTTCTGTTGGAGACAACAAGGTGAATGTAGTTAAGAAACGGTTCAGGAATGAATCCACATTATGTGAACAGACGGGTGTGGCAATCAAGAGTAAATATTGTCTGTAGATCTGGGCGTTGTGTTCTTGTGTGCAACACTGACTTAAAATAGTGTGCACAAGAAACTCAATACAGCAATCATGAAAACACACACAATTATGCTAAAAATAAACACCCAAAAGGAACGGCACAAGTCTCCATGATTTCTTTTTGGCGGTAAGGGTGTATTTTTGGTCAGTCTCAGGTTTAATGTTATAACGTGGCCAGGGGCAGTTGCATTAACAGCACCATAGTGGAGTTCCTCATTCTGCTTTCCTGCACACAGCTAATAAAGCAAAGTAAAAGTAAAATAAAACATGAAGGGAAATGGAGGGAGAGGCGCTCTGTCACAAGTGTGCTTTTAAAATGTAAAATGTTTCAAGGAAAACCAAGAGCTAGATAAAGACATTTTTTAAATTTGAATAAAAAATTATTTAAATGGGAGTGCAAAAGAGTATATTACTGCAAATAATATTGCCATAATATATGGAGAAAAGTGATGATATTATGCAGAGATAGTATCTTCACATAAGCTTTCAGAAATTTCTGTACCTTACATAAAAACAGACTTACTTGTCTGGGTTTTTTTTTTTATTTAAAAGATTTAAGTCTTGCATTGAGACCTTGAATGACATCTGTGTCTCCCGATTAAGATCAAAACTGAAATATAAGCTTGTATTTTGGATTTTATTTATTTGTACGTCGGGTTCCAGAAGAGTCAGAGCCTCACCGTCATGCACTTCACCGTAGTCAGCATGTCACGCTGCCCTAGGTTGGGATGTTGTCCTGGGCAAAAAGCCCTTTTGCCCATGTCAAAAACCAACTAGTAATATAGCTGCTACCTGTTTTTATATTTTTTTTCCTCATCTTGTTTTCCCCTTGGGGAACAAATAATAAAAAGAGAGAAAAAAAAGTAACAGCAGACCGACATCTGAGACTTTTTCATTCTTTCCTTAGGTGTGTGAGAAGAAGAAAATAAAGGGAGGGTTTCATGCTGAGCAGGTTTATGCACCTGGTATGACGTGCTTATCCGCTCCAGCCAGTTAACCCAGTTAACAGCAAGTCCAGGAATCACGCAGAGTTCTCTCTCTTGCAAGGATGTAGATAGGCGAAACGGCGGGGGCTTTATGCTTTTCAGAAACAGATTTCAGCGAACCTTAAAGGCCTCCAGCTCTTTTTCACTGAAGTAAGTCTGACGTTGGTATAAAGAAAACGACCAGACGAAGAATACTCTTTGGCTATTTTTTTCGCCTGACAAATAATAAAGGTATCCAATTTTACCTTTTTTTTTTTTACACTCAAATGTATATTTAAAACTGGGTGTTCAAATTCCAATAATTATCCTCTAACAAGTCCCACCGGTTGTCCGACACTCAATAGGAAGTCAACTTCAGCGTCGAGCTGCGGCTGCTGTGTGTCTGCGGGGAGGGATTCGGTCGCTGGGATGACTCCGTCCTTCCTCCTCACCGGCTTTGCATAAAACCCTAAATTAAAAAAAAAAACACCTCCAAGGGATGGCTATATTGAACAACATGTATTTTACGACAAGGGTAAGTATTATTGCCTCACACCGATCCTCTTAGAAGCAGTGAAAGATGAGTTAGCTTGTAGCAGCGCCGTAAATAAACAGCGCACGAATTTAACCTCGGGAGTTTTAACAGGTAATATTGCTGTTCTTCCTATTAATAACAAACTCGTTTTTTTACTTGACTCTTCCAGGAAACACTATGTGCAAACATTAGCTTTAGGCGTTAATGTGTTTTATTAAATCCTACAAGACGCGAGCTCGTCGTTGGTTGTATATCAAGGAAACTGATTATTTAAAACTAGTCAGTCAATCTGCATGTTTGTTTTTCTCCAGGTGGAAGGAAAATCACCATCATTGGAGCTACACACGGGGGCTTTGGCCTAATGAAACGTTTCCCAATTATACCCGGCTGCAGTGATCTTAGATGTGCCACAATCGCACTTAAAACTACAAATCCCTGCAGGATTGGGATATCATGAGAATTTAAAGAAGCTCAAGGTTCCGGATTTGCAGTCCCTAAAAAGAGGAAATCCATACATTTCTCGTTACCTTTTTCTTTTTTTTTTTTTTTACAAACATGTATTTCTTGGCCTAATTCAAGAATTTAGAAAACAGAATCAGCACAAGATCCACTGCAAGTCATGCACAACCTTGCTCCAGAAGCCGTGGCAGCCTATCCTGGTGGAAGTGGGGTGGACAAGGATGCCAACCAGGAGACAACCTTGGGGAGCGCCTACTCTCCGGTGGATTACATGAGCATCACCAGCTTCCCCCGGCTGCCTGAGGATGATGTGACGTCTGGAGAAAACACCCTGAAATCCCGCAAAGATGACGACAACGTCCTGAGCGAGCAAGACACAGGTAGGACACAGGAAGTCATGTCAGGAACCATTATGCAAAATACTTCCCAGCTGAGCTTATCTTGCTTGTTCATTTAAATCTGTGGTTGGTACCATTGCAATAAATCACTCTCACAGGTTCAGTTAGTTCTAGTTTCACTACATGGAGTCGTAATTTAGAAGTGAAATCTAACGGCAGTTTTTTTTGGTTTTTTTTGTGAAACACTGCGTCCTCTTCTTTTCTCACTTATGACTGCTTCTCATTTATGCTTTACTCATCCCAGACCCAGATCTGTTTCTGAAGTCGGCTCGCCTGCAGCGTCTCCCGTCCTCAGCCTCAGACTTGGCCGGCCACGAAGTCGCCTCGCTGCGGGAGACCACCGTCGATCCTTTCACAGAGGACTGCGCCTGTCAGCGGGACGGGCTGACGGTCATAATCACAGCCTGCCTCACCTTCGCTACCGGGGTCACTGTTGCCCTCATCATGCAGATCTACTTTGGCGATCCACAGGTGCTGGCCTAATGCTGCTTCCTGCTCATTTAACGAACAACAGCGTTGCATCACTTCTGTTTCTCTCAAGTTAATAATTAAGAGATTACGGATTGCGTATCTGCTTGTCTACACCCGTATAAGCCATTTCATAATAAAAGTGTTATGAATATGCTTCCTTCCGTTGTCTTTTTATGTTTTCAGGTCTTTAACCAGGGAGCGGTGGTGACAGATGTAGCTCAGTGTACGTCTCTGGGGTTTGAGGTTTTGGGGAAGCAGGGATCCAGTGTGGATGCCGCCATTGCTGCCGCTCTCTGTTTGGGAATTGTACACCCTCACACCTCTGGCATTGGGGGGTGAGTTACTTAAACTTTAACAGTGAAAAAACAGCAACATAAAGATTAAGGAACAACACAGAAAGACCACAAACAAAGTTTTGGCGAGGTTTAAAGAACATTTAGGCTATAAAACATTATAACAAGCTTTTCATATCTAACTGAGTGACATGCAGTCCATCATCTGAGTATAGGAAGAGACTGCAAACATACCGTCCAGCCTAAATTGACTGTCAGTGTAGAAGAGCATTAATCAGCAAAGTGGCGGCCAATAAAGCCACTGTCGAAAGAACAACATAAGAAATCTTGTTTGTACTACTTTGTCACAAGACATGTAGTGGACATAGCATATATGAGGCCCAACTTGAATGTTTAAAAACAATAATTATACAATCAGCACTACTTTTTATTGGCTTTATATTTGCCTCTGTCTTGCTTGAACGTCTGCGTTGTGCTCTTTTTATGTGTAGCGGTGGCGTTATGTTGGTGCACAACATTCGTAAGAATGAGACAAGAGTGATTGACTTCAGAGAGACGGCGCCATCTGCAATTCAGGAGAACATGCTGCTCGCAAACCTCGACCTTAAAGTACGTTTTTCTTCTTCATGTCAGCCTGTTAGATATGAGAGATGAAGGTCAGAAGTTGCTTTCTGCCGCCTCTAAGTGTTGTTTAATTTTTTTCAGTCAGGGTTGCTAGTGGGAGTTCCAGGGATGCTCAGTGGGATGCATCAGGCTCACCAGCTCTACGGCAGGTCCTTATACAGTTAAAATTATTATTAACTCTGTTACAAGCCATTATACTTTGCTTTCTCCATTAATTTCATTTTTTCCATTTAAATTATTTTAATAAAACCAAATATTTTGCTTTTATTCTATGTTTTTTTATATGTTAGTTATCTGTAACAATATGTTTCTAAGCTGTCATGTTCAGACGTAAAAAAAACAAGATCTGGCTGTGATTTCAGACTAAAGTTGTTGCTTTTGCAGTGAAATTGTTGCCTGCTGTGTTATCACGTTCCAGCTGCCTCTGCTTTTAAATAGTATCTTATACTATCTTGCTTTATCAACGTAAAATGATTAACTGAGAATTGTTAGCGTGACCATTAAGTTGTTTGTTGACTTAATATTTTGTTTTGCTAGGATACCATGGAAGGATGTTGTTTCCATGGCAGCAGATGTAGCTAGAAATGGATTCAACGTTACTCACGATCTGGGTAATTATAGATCATTATCATGCCAGACAC
This sequence comes from Poecilia picta, assembly GCA_033032245.1. Classification (NCBI taxonomy): domain Eukaryota; kingdom Metazoa; phylum Chordata; class Actinopteri; order Cyprinodontiformes; family Poeciliidae; genus Poecilia; species Poecilia picta. The sequence goes on along the minus strand of CM065359.1, from coordinate 15,879,675 downwards.
CGGGTGCAACTGACCGTCATTACAGTTGCTCCTTTTTTGCAGACAGAAGGAAGGCACCATGTTTCTCTCAAACAACATAAAGTGAAGACACTCAAACTTTAGCTGTAATCTCATATCTCTCTCTCCCTTTCATTTGTTTATTGTTTTGCAGCGGAAGCTGTGAATAAAGTGAAGAATAAGACCGTGTCCGATGCGTTTCGGGATTTGTTCCTCCCCAACGGTCAGGGTCCACTTTCCGGACAGTTCACCCGACGCCTTGACTTAGCAGACATTTTGGATGCGGTTGCAGACAAAGGAATATCAGAGTTCTACAATGGGAAGCTGGCACAGGAAATGGTGGCTGCAGTAAGGAAGACTGATTTCTGTCTGAATGTATTAGCAGTCATGAATTTTGCATAGTGTCCATACAAGATTAGTTTTGTTCTGCAGGCATCAAAGTCTAGTTGTACCTTCATTTTATTGCATCATTTTATTGGTGTTATTGAACACTAATGTCAAAATGGGAATTAATGTTGATAATATGGTTATTACTGGTTGCACAGGAATATCTTAAAGAAAAATTATATTAAATTTTCTGTATAGCCTGTAGTATAACACATTTATAATACAATGTTGTGTTGCACCATGCTCTAAAGAAAGTTAAAGGTTTTGGCGGCATTCAATGGTAAACTACTGATTGTGTAGCTTTGATGAATAAGATGCAGATTAACCTTGTACACATGATTTGAGGACGACTTTTCTGCATCAACACTCCAGAAAGTTTCATTTTGGTCTCATCTGACAAGAGCACTTTTTTTCCCCACATTTGCTGTGTCCTCTTCATGGCTTATGACAAACTCCAAACAGGACTTTTTGTTGCTTCATTTCAACAATAGCGTTCTTCTTACCCCATAAACACCAGATTCATGGAGTGCTTAACTCACAGTTGTGTCGTAAACAAATTGTCCCACTTGAACTGCTGATCTCTGCATCCCAGCTATGTAATCTTATTGTTTCTGAAGGCAATCGGTTGCAGTTGACTTAATTAAGCGACATCAATGGAAAGGTGACTAAATACATATTTTTGATACAAAAAAAGCTGTTGTACAACGATGTATCATTTTTCTTTCTCTTTGTTGATCTCTGGCCCATTGGTCAGTCAAATAAAACCCCTGCTGAACAGTGGGATTTGATAACTGACTTTTCACTAAAATGACCTACACAGAGCTGAATCAAGTATAAGAAACAAGCAAACCACTGATCAGCTGATATTGTCACCCAGCTGATTCAATGACCCTGACATGACCTTTAAAAGTACACTACCTGGTGTTAAGCTGTGTGTTTGATTAGCGAGGCACTAATACACTGGAAGAAGACTTTAGCTCGATGATAGATAACAAAGTGCAGTCAGTTGCAAACACTGGAAAATCTTGTTCCTCATCGACATCTTGAAAAGTTTGTCTCTTACCGCAACTTGACAGAAAGAACATATTTAAATCTAACTGGTGCAATATGTTTTGTAAAAGCAAGCAGTTTAAGCATATTTAACCTAATTCTAGCTTTGTAATAGGTAAAAGCAAAAGATGGCGTGCTGACGGAGGAAGACTTTGGAAACTACAGCACTGTCATCCAACAGCCAGTGGAAATCACCTATCAAGGTAAATGTTCCTTATTACCCATCTGAGCAGTTAGAGAGACACTTTCAACTACAATATTCACTTGACCTGGTATAGACACTTGTTTCTCCCGGTCCTCTGTGTTTCCTGGATGATTCTAGAATGAGCTAAATGTCCATCCTTGACTTTGGCAGAAGTATCAGTGATGCTCTTTTGGACCTGAAGTGACCTGTTTTTAGTCTAGGAATCCAAATTAAATGCAAACACCGATTGTATTTAGTAACTACATATTTTAGCCCCTTTTATTATTTCATTTGTTTGTGTTTGATATCATCATGTCTTTAATATTGTGATCTGTTGGTGTTTTTGAAGGACATCATATCATGGCTGCCCCAGCCCCACATGCAGGTGTTGGATTGATCACTGCACTCAATATTCTTGAAGGCTACAACATTTCCAGCCAAGTGCCCAAAAGTAGCACCTACCACTGGATTGCAGAGGTAAATAATAATAATATATATATATATTTTTAATTTTGATTATAGAGTATAAACACTTTGTATGCTGGACTGATTTATGTTTTCTTCTGTTTTATTTGACAATAACCTCCCCAGGCTGTGAAGATAGCATTGGCCCTTTCTAGTGGGCTGGGAGACCCTATGTTTAACGATTCGGTCTCAGAGATTGTTGATAAGATGCTGAGGTACAAATAAATCCACCTTGTAAGAAGCCAAATTATTTTTTCTCGCTTAGTAAAACATCAATACAGAACCTCTTCCCTTTGGTCTTCCAGTAAACCAGAGGCTTCCCAGCTCCGAAAGATGATCAACGACTCCCAAGCTTTCTCTGTCAACCATTACTCTTCATCATTTCCGATGAAGGACGGTGCAGCAACCGCACAGGTCATGGTTATGGGCCCAGATGACCACATTGTTTCAGTTGTCAGGTACGTCTTATTGTCAGTTTGCTAACAACAACAAAAAAAAGTTAAAGTTGCAACACATATTTTTATTTTCTTTTAGCTCGCTAAATAAGCCATTTGGCAGCAGGATAGTGACTTCGTCAGGTATTCTTCTAAATAGCCAGATCCTGGACTTCTCGTGGCCTAATGAAACACTGAGTTCATCACCTAACCCTGTATGTATGACCTTCAGCTTGACCTACTTCTTCATTAAATCATTTGTTGCACCATCTTACGGCTCTTATCTTTACGTTTTCCTTGTTGTTGCAGCATAACCTCATTGAGGCTAGAAAAAGACCCATGTCCTTCCTGATGCCCACAGCGGTGAGGCCGGCCGTGGGATTATGCGGCACGTATGTGGCAGTTGGATCCTCCAACGGAGAGAAGGCCCTCAGCGGCATCACACAGGTTCAATATTCACCTTTTAGTCCTGTTACACGTACAGCTCTCTATGTAAAATGTATATTTTATTGCAGTTTATGTAATTCCTCCACAGGTACTTATGAATGTTCTCTCTCTGCGCAAAAATATGAGTGACAGTTTAGCGTATGGCAGACTCCACCCACAGCTGGAGGACAACATACTCCTGGTGGACGGTGAGTTTTTCCTCTTCTGTCAGGTTGGGCACAAATATAGTGATACTTACTCTTTAGGCCAGTGTTAAGGTATCATCTTGGGATAAGCTACATAAGTTAGAATGTATATTTAGTAGCGCTGTGCCGATCAGGTAACCCCGCTTCTCGCCCGGAATGTTAGCTGGAGATAGGCACCAGCAACCCTCCCGACCCCACCAAGGGACAAGGGTGTCAAGAAAATGGATGGATGGATGGATGGATGGGTGCCGATCAGGTTTTTTTCTCCCGATACCGATCACCCCTGAGGGCCGGTCGCCGATTCCGATCCCCGATACTGATCACATAATTTTTATTTATTTATTTTTATCATAAACACTACTGTTACATTATGTAGAAAAAGGAACCATGAATTCACCTTAATTTAGACAAAAACTTTTTTATAATAACTTTTCCAAGAAGAAAACTAAACAAAACAGGCATTGTGCAAATTGAACTGCTATCATTAATACTATCTTTAACAGACTGAAAACATATGAGGCTCTGAAGAGGCTAAATAATGCAAAGAGCCAAAATAAAACCTCTCAACATTGCCAAAAAATTCAAGTATAAAACTTAACATTCAAAGGCAAAAACAGGATCCATTACAATAAACAATCCAGAGTTACTGAATGAAAACTTCCTGTTATCATGGTGGCTAGCTGATTACTGCTAGTTCTGATTGGCTGTTTCTGACTGAGAGGAGTAATTATGCAGAGCAGGGAAGAGATCGATTATTTTTTTAGAGATTATCTGTCTCATGTTAGGACAGAGAAAGTTTTAATACGTATGTAAAATGTATTTTTTAGGTTAGATGCTGCGGCTTTAAACAGGTTCGGTGTGAGAGTCACTACCAGGTGGAGCAGAAGCGGCTCCGTGTCAAATATTACTAAATATTAAATATTACTACCTGTAGCGAAGCAGCGGTTCAACAGCAGAACCAGCGTCTTACATCGCAGCTCCAAGACTTAAATCATTTTCCAGGTTATTAGTTTAGCTTTGTGACCGTCATGCTAATCCGGGTGAATGTTTGTAGCTGCGCTGCTTTATCTGCTGTCTGATCCTCCATGTCTTTTTACTGCACTGAGCCTCGATGTAGCCAAACTCCGTCATTGTTTTTATGTCTATTAGCTTCGTTGTGTTGATGCATTTTGACCTGCTTCAATTTTCCGCCGTAACACGCAAACGTCCTCATTCACTCAGTGCGATATAGTTACAAATGGCTTAGCATTTGTTGCTGCGCGTTTGCGCAGTGAAGAAAAGGAGACCAGCTGGACAGACAGGCTGGGAAATGAGATGCAGGTGATCGGTATCGGTAACAAAGCCAATGATCGGCCGATCCCGATCATCACCGATTTCACGGAAATCGGCCGATTATGATCAGTGACCGATCGATCGGCACACCTCTAATATTTAGGAATAAGTTGAGTCTTTTCGATCAAGTGTCAAGTTCAATTTAACGTGTTCTGAATGATTCATTTGGCTCCACAAACATTAACCTCTCCTGCTCTAAGCATGTACTGCTACACATTGTTACTCCATAATCTATTATGCACTCTATGTAAAGTAGAAACTTGCCTCTGGCAAACAAAAACACCAAGTGTCAGTGTCTATACCAGCAGTTACCAGAGCTAAGCAAAAATGTTGAAACGATTTTAAATGCTTTTATTAACTTTTCCAGATGTTTAGACTTTCTGGGATCTTAACAGTAACTCATACATTTTTGTTTTACTGAAGTATAAACATGACATGAGACAGAGACCCATGTATCTGTTCTGCAAGCTGGACAATAACCCTTATTCTTCTTTCCACCATACACACAGAGAGGATGGTATCATAGATAAGAAAATATCAACAAACCAACTGTTATAAAACTGCAGCACCTGTATGTAGCTATTAGCTGCTTTCCATATACAGGTCTTTCCTGTCCTATCACATGCAAACACACCGGTTTACTATACATTACTGGCACTGTAAGAAGAAAGCACTGTGGTCAGCTGAGAACAAACATCAGATTTTTTTAGCACTCAGACATTCTAGGTGGATCTGGCTTGAAACAAGGAATTTGCATGTAGAATAGCACCACAGACCGCTATTAAGTATGGTGTGGGATCTGTCATGGTGTGGGCCCGTTTCTCTTCCAAAAGCTGTGGAAACCTTGTTTGACTGCACAATGTGGATTATTTAAAATACTAGGAACTTTCAAATGAAAAGGTAGGATATTGTGCCAAAAAATATAAAATGGGTCATCATGTGGTTTCTGGTGAAATTTTCATTCTTAACACATGGCCATATAAGCTCAGAAATGTAACAAAGAAGTGTGACTTTTCTTAAAAGCTTTGTTTCAGATTATGCTCCCGCACTAAAAGATTAATGTATTTGAAGGGAGGGTTGCCATAAAAGTGTCCAACAGCATAAAATACCTAATGTAGACATGCAGTACAAACAATCCAAGCAAGTTTTGATTGCTCCACCCTTTGTGAGCGTTATATTTGAATCACATAAGAAAAAATATCTTAACCTTCTTGTCATGTTTTTTGTTTTTCTTTTACTTTATCTGCTGCAGCTGAGTTTTTAAAGGACGATGTGGAGCTGCTGGAGGCAAAAGGGCACAATGTCGAATGGAGGGACGTTCTTTCGTTGGTGGAGGGAACACGGAGAACCAATGATCTCATCATCGGGGTGAAAGATCCCCGCAGCGCCGATGCCTCCGCTCTCACTATGTCCAACATGCCTTAGTGCATTACTTCTTCCTTACTGTAACAGTAAGAGCAAGTGGTTTTTAATGAGGAAGAAAGGAGGCTGCTTAATAAATAAAACGACAAGCTAATCCACTCTGCAATCATCTAACAGGAGAAACGCATGCGTGTTTCCCTGAACTAACATGGTACAAATCTGACCCTCTTTTAGAATATTTAAATTTTAAAGTAGATCCACTAAAGTTTAATGTTGATCATAGTGCACCTACTTTCTCAACCTCAAGGACCGTCCTACCACAGTGAACCCACTTGTAAAAGAACACACCCGTCCCATAAATGGCTTAAAAGTCAGCTGCTTGTATTATACACAGTAATGTAAAGTTTATTGTTGAATCCAATTGAAACAGAATCGTGAGCGGTTGGTGAAGTTATTTGTTTGAAGATGGTGAAATGGGAACTTTTTTTTTTTACTACTTAAGTTCCCGAGTTTTGCACTAGAAATGGCTTTTGGGAATTATGAGTGAAATTCCCTTGCAAGCACTCGTTTGAAAAATGAAGGGGTATGCCAGACCAAAAGTCATCATTTATAACATATTTGAATCACCTTTGCTTACTTTGTGATTGCATTTCACATAAGCACCAAGATTCCCCTTCCAATGGGCTCACCACCTGTCGGAGGGGCCAAAGGGGTCGGGTGCAATGTGTTACGGGCGGTGGCCGAGGGAGGGGACCCTGGCGGTCTGATCCCCGGCTGCAGAAGCTGGCTCTTGGGACGTGGAACGTCACCTCTCTGGTGGGGAAGGAGCCGGAGCTAGTGTGCGAGGCTGAGAGGTTTCGGCTAGAAATAGTCGGCCTCACCTCGACGCATGGCTCTGGTTCCGGAACCAGTCTCCTTGAGAGGGGCTGGACGTACTTCCACTCTGGAGTTGCCCACGGCGAGAGGCGCCGGGCAGGAGTGGGCATACTTGTTGCCCCCCATCTTGGCGCCTGCACGTTGGGGTTTACCCCGGTGAACGAGAGGGTAGCCTCCCTCCGCCTACGGGTGGGGGGACGGGTTCTGACTGTTGTCTGTGCTTACGGGCCGAACAACAGTTCAGATTACCCACCCTTCTTGGAGTCCTTAGAGGGGGTACTGGAGAGTGCCCCTCCTGGGGACTCCCTTGTTCTGCTGGGGGACTTCAACGCTCACGTGGGCAATGACAGTGAGACCTGGAGGGGCGTGGTTGGGAGGAACGGCCCCCCTGATCTGAACTCGAGTGGTGTTCTGTTGTTGGACTTCTGTGCTCGTCACGGTCTGTCCATCACGAACACCATGTTCAAGCATAAGGGTGTCCATACGTGCACTTGGCACCAGGACACCCTAGGCCGCAGTTCGATGATCGATTTTGTCGTCGTTTCATCGGATCTGCGGCCGTATGTCTTGGACACTCGGGTGAAGAGAGGGGCGGAGCTGTCCACTGACCACTACCTGGTGGTGAGTTGGCTCCGGTGGTGGGGGAGGAAGCCGGTCAGACCTGGCAGGCCCAAACGTGTAGTGAGGGTCTGCTGGGAACGTCTGGCGGAGTCCCCTGTGAGACGGAGCTTCAACTCCCACCTCCGGCAGAACTTCGAACACGTTCCGGGGGAGGTGGGGAACATGGAGTCTGAGTGGACCATGTTCCGTGCCTCCATGGCCGAGGCGGCTTATCGGAGCTGTGGCTGCAAGGTCGTTGGTGCCTGTCGTGGCGGCAACCCCCGAACCCGTTGGTGGACACCTTCGGTGAGGGATGCTGTCAAGCTGAAGAAGGAGTCCTATGGGGTCTTCTTGGCCTGTGGGACTCCAGAAGCAGCTGATGGGTACCGGCGGGCGAAGCGGCATGCGGCTCGGGTGGTCGCTGAGGCCAAAACTCGGGCGTGGGAGGAGTTTGGCGAGGCCATGGAGAAAGACTTCCGCACGGCTTCGAGGCGATTCTGGTCCACCATCCGGCGTCTCAGGAGGGGGAAGCAGTGCAGCACCAACACTGTTTACAGTGGGGATGGTGTGCTGCTGACCTCGACTGGGGATGTTGTGGGTCGGTGGGCGGAATACTTCGAAGACCTCCTCAATCCCACCAACATGCCTTCTGTTGAAGAAGCTGAGCCTGTGGACCCTGGGTTGGGCTCTCCAATCTCTGGGGACGAAGTCTCCGAGGTGGTCAAAAAACTACTCGGTGGCAGGGCCCCGGGGGTGGATGAGATCCGCCCGGAGTTCCTTAAGGCTCTGGATGTTGTAGGGTTGTGTTGGCTCACACGACTCTGCAATATCGCATGGGCATCGGGGGCAGTTCCTCTGGATTGGCAGACCGGGGTGGTGGTCCCCCTGTTTAAAAAGGGGGACCGGAGGGTGTGCTCCAATTACAGAGGGGTCACACTCTTAAGCCTCCCTGGAAAGGTCTATTCAGGGGTCCTGGAGAGGAGGGTCCGTCGGATAGTCGAACCTCGGATTCAGGAAGAGCAGTGTGGTTTTCGTCCTGGTCGTGGAACACTGGACCAGCTCTACACCCTCAGCAGGGTCCTGGAGGGTGCATGGGAGTTCGCCCAACCAGTCTACATGTGTTTTGTGGACTTGGAGAAGGCGTTCGACCGTGTCCCTCGGGGGGCCTTGTGGGGGGTTCTCCGGGAGTATGGGGTACCGGGCCCTTTGATACGGGCTGTCAGGTCCCTGTATGACCGGTGTCAGAGTCTGGTCCGCATTGCCGGCAGTAAGTCGGGCTCGTTTCCGGTGAGAGTTGGACTCCGCCAAGGCTGCCCTTTGTCACCGATTCTGTTCATTACTTTCATGGACAGAATTTCTAGGCGCAGCCGAGGTGTTGAGGGGATCCGTTTTGGTGGCCTTAGGATCGCATCTCTGCTTTTTGCGGATGATGTGGTCCTGATGGCTTCATCAGATCGTGATCTGCGGCTCTCGCTGAAACGGTTCGCGGCCGAGTGTGAAGCGGCCGGGATGAGGCTCAGTGCCTCCAAATCCGAGGCCATGGTCTTGAGCCGGAAAAGGGTAGAGTGCCTTCTCCGGGTCAGGGGGGTCGTTCTGCCTCAAGTGGAGGAGTTTAAGTATCTGGGGATCTTGTTCACGAATGAGGGAAGAAGGGAGCGGGAGATCGACAGGCGGATTGGGGCGGCGTCTGCCGTGAAGCGGGCGCTGTACCGGTCCGTCGTGGTGAAGAGAGAGCTGAGTCAAAAGGCGAAGCTCTCGATTTACCGGTCGATCTACGTTCCCACCCTCATCTATGGTCATGAGCTTTGGGTCATGACCGAAAGAACGAGATCACGGATACAAGCGGCCGAAATGGGTTTCCTCCGCAGGGTGGCCGGGCTCTCCCTTAGAGATAGGGTGAGAAGCTTGGTCATCCGGGAGGGACTCAAAGTAGAGCCGCTGCTCCTCCACGTCGAGAGGAGCCAGTTGAGGTGGCTCGGGCATCTGGTCAGGATGCCTCCTGGACGCCTCCCTGGTGAGGTGTTCCGGGCACGTCCCACCGGGAGGAGGCCCCGAGGAAGACCCAGGACACGCTGGAGGGACTATGTCTCTCGGCTGGCCTGGGAACGCCTTGGGGTTCCCCCGGAGGAGCTGGAAGAAGTGGCTGGGGAGAGGGAAGTCTGGGCCTCCCTTCTGAAGCTGCTGCCCCCGCGACCCGATCCCGGATAAGCGGAAGAAAATGGATGGATGGATGGATGGATAAGCACCAAGAGCTTAGTGGAGACGTTTGCCCCTGTTACAAATCCTTGCTGCACCTCACCTGAGAAGGAGCGTCTCAGACTAAACTAACAAGCTCCCCTGCTCTTTCTGTGACTTGTAACTGTGATTCAATGTTACTTGGTAAAGCTGCTGGAAGTGGAACTGCTGCGTTGACATTTTGGGACCATGCTACAGACTAGAGTGCATCCGGAAAGTATTCAGATAACTTCACTTTCTCTACTTTTTGTTATGTTACATCCTTATTCCAAAATTGTGTCAATTTAATCTCTTTCCTCAAAATCCTACACACCCCATTATGGTAGTGTTACATTTACAGAAGTATTCACAGCATTTCCTTAATACTTTGTTGGCAATGATTACAGCCTAAAATCAGTATCTGCCTGTCTGTAGGCAGTTGAGCTCATTCTTTGCAGTTCTTCTCAAGCTCCATGATGTGGGATGGGAGACGTCTGTGCAGACATTTTCAGATCTCTGGAGAGATGTTCGGTCTGATTCAAGTCTGGAATAAGACAATTATTCTTTTTTTGGTTTTCTTTTTTTTTTTAAATGCAAAACTCTCAAAAACATTTTTCTACATTGTCATAATGGAGTATTTGTGTGTAGAAATGTGAGGAAATAAATACATTTAAATAAGGCTGTAACACAAAAATGTGGCAAAAGTGAAGTGCTGTGAATATTGCACGGATGCACTATGACACTGATAAGTTGTTACATACAATTTTAGACTAAATTCTGTTCTTTTCTCTTCTCTTTACCAAGATATTTTATTAAGTTCCACAGGTCTTAGATATCAGTTAAGTGCTTGATGAGTGCAATTAAACTAATGTAGAAACGGAATATTTGCATTTTCTTAATTTGAATGTTATGTGGCTGGATTCTTTCTAAATAATTTACTGTGATTTCAGTTTTTAAGGTAATGTTTATTTGACTGTATACATTATTATAGTTTATATAGTTTTATTAACACATATCAATCAATGCATCTTATTTGTGTAGCAGTGCAATTGTATTTAAGGTGTGAGCAAGATGTTTTTGCATACTTTATCACTGAAATATAAATGCCAATCTCAATTAGTTAGATCAGTTTTGGTCTTTCATCTTTTTGGGTGCAGGTTCACATTTTCTCAACTAATGTCTGGGCAAACACTGCAGCCATCCGTCCAAACAATAAAGAATGTTTCACTAGTTGTTTCTGTTTTTCATTTAAACAAGATTTTAAAATGATGACTGCAGATTCGAACACACTGATTTGCAACATATGGATGTTGACAATCACAGGTTTTTAACAACCTGTGATTGTAAAAAATGGGGCAGCAAAAATAATTACATAATTTCTGATTTAATCATTTCGATTTTTCAGCATTTCAACCTCTGCTAATCTCATGTTATTTCCCCCCCTGTCCCATTCTATGTTTATAGTTCATATTTTTGGGGGCAGACTTTCTGAAAAGGGGATTGTCAAGAATTGCCATCCACATTAATTCTGATCAATTCTGATTTTATTTTGTGTCTTTAAAAAGCCATCAAAGTTTGTGCTCAACCCCATGAAAATGGGATTCACAGTTTATGAATAATTTGAAGGGATTGCAATGTGACAGGTAAGGAAAGGCGTATTTAACACACAAGACATCAATCTGGCGAAAATAATTTTTAAAAATAAAATATTCAGACACACACGAGGGCTAAATAAAGCAAATTGTATGAGTTTTTTTTTTATTTTACCGATGTTCAAGCTTTTACCACAACTGGACTTTTATTTTGGAAAGCATAATCGGAAGTCGTTCTGTTAACCTGCTAACGAGAATCATGTTTTGTTAGCCTTCCTAGCAAGCAGATTTCAACTGGTTAACCATATTTCCTCACAATTATGTGTGGTAAGGTGTTTCGCTCTTACTAATTATAAGGTGTGGAAATTTAAAATGAGTGAATTTTTCAGCTAAGCGTTGGCGCTTGAATGCATTCGTGATGAGTTACCTTCTCTGTTAGCTGGCTATCGGTTGCTAGCTGCAATTAGCTGTAGTTGACGGAGACGCTAGGATGAACAATTTTGACTTCCAATTTGTATATTTCTAAGTTGCATCACCTCAAACCTAAAGATGTGGGGTGTAGACATTGTCCACTCTTGGTCAAATGTGCACCACCACAAATGAAAGTGCATATGAGCTTTTGCGTCGGGAATTTCCTTACCTTATATTTGCGTTAAGGCCCATACTACTGCTGGGCCCCATCATCATCATTCAATCAAGCTGGACCTCGTTTAAAGTGCTGCATTTAAACCGTGTTATACTAACTGACTGGGGGTAGAAACTGTACTGCGCTGAACATCGATAAAAAGACGCTTCTAAAATTGAGATATATCTGCTTTGATAGACTGAACATCACCGGTCAAATTGTTGTGACCTACAGGTGTGTTTAGTGTGTGCTGCTTCTGTCGTAATGTGATTTTATGCTTTTCTTCTTGCTTTTATTATTAAGAACGGTCTATAAACGCATGTCTATTCGTTTTAAATGTGCAAAATTTTCCACCGACTCTAGATTTTCCCCATGTGGCCCCTCTTTGGGAATTGCGATCATTGTGAGAAAAAAAAACAAGAAGAAAAGCAAAGCACAGCCCCTTCCTGTAGATACAGTACTATACGCTGTTTGAAACTTTATATGTGACAGACTTATCCAAATTTAGGGGTAATTTAGTCAAATATTTCCAACCTTTGAGTGTCAACAATGCTCGTTTAAATGCGCAATTATGTTTATGTTCAGTGTAGATTTTGGCCCATAATTTAGTCCAATATTTGTCATTTTTACCAGTATCATCCGCAGTCCAAAAACTGAATACATTTTGACTTTAAACATGAAAACTCCTGACACCTGGAATATAACAGGCATTTCTTAGTGCTTCTCAGTCCTTTGCCACATCAGTACCACACACACTGATATAACCATTAGAATATATTTGCGATGTAATGTGCAGCCATAACTGTGTGTGAGGAGGCAGAAGAGGGATTCAACACTTTTTTGTTGCTAAAGAGAATAATGTGGAAACTAAAGTAGCAACACCCGTCAGTTTTACTAGAGAAAAACGGGAGAGATTTAGTGACTAATCCAGGAGTGTTGCATTTCCTTGTTAAGCATTGTGGCTCCTTTAATGCTGCCTGACTACCTGGGCATGCAATTCAACCAATCCACCTGCTAATATCAACATGTTGTGCTCTCATGTTGTTACTCTAAAGAGCAACACAGCAAATGGGTAATATCTTCCATAAAACTACTTCTTAGCTTGTGGCTATTAAATTTTAAGTCTTTGTTTTAAAATTGAAATAATGACGATCAAACTTTATGCATAAACTGTCTTTATCAACATTTTACTTTTGCAACAATTGGAATAATTGTGTTTTAGAGTTTAGAACAATAGATTATATGAGTATGTCCCTTATTTGTAGTGAAATGCTGGTATTTATTACTCGATGTCAAATCCAGAGAATCTGTTGCGTGTTCATGCCTTCTTTCATGTTATCACAGTGTGGACATTAACACTTGGTTTAGATAGACAGACTCCAGTGAATGTTGAAGGGGATGCTGCTTGATTAATGACAGCCCCTTCAATCAGCAATAATTCAGAAAAAGCTGAGTTCTGATCTGCAGAGGGTCTCAGGACTAATAGTTCTGGTGTGATTGTGCATCAGGAAACTGCTTCCCTTCAGAGGCTGTGTAAGGCAGAGCAGATCTGTTAACACAATGCATGTGGGTCATCTGAAACTTCATCAGCAAATCTCTTGAGGAACAGAAAGTGAGCAGATCTACGGCTTCAGCCAGCACACTTAAGTCTACCGGTACACATTTTTTGGATATCCAAAAAATTGGCGAAGAAAAATATATTTACTAAATAGGAAAAAAATACCATCAGGTAATACAAAAAACACATTGGCTTCAGGCATAGAAATAAAATCAGGTCAGTTGATTTCTAGTCTTACTTTTAGCTTTTTGGTTGATTGAAAACAGTTAAAGGAAACGTGCAAATTCAGTGAAATCTAGCATAATAACTCAACCATGTCAAGGATTCCATAGGTTGTCAAACAGTGTGATTTTATGTTTTTAGCTTGCTAATTTACTTAAAGCAATATACAGCAGTCCATTAACAATAGATTTTCATCTTTCCGACATTTAAGCACAAAAAGAAAATGTTTCCTTCCATATTGTTATAAGCTTCTAAGTCTTTGATGTGGCAGCCATGTTCTGACTTTAGAGGACGTTGGTTGTTGTACTGCCAACCTGGAACTGAAATAAAATACCCTGTTGCAGGGTTTCCCCCGACCGCCAGGCTTAGCAAGTTCTGGGGGAAACCCTGCTGTTGAGTACAGTATATATCAAGTTCAGGTTTAGGATGAAACCCCTGTGAATGAGCCAGTGTTAATGCTGTAATCCGTGCCAGAAAAATGCGGCATGCTCATATAACCTTTTACAAGTACGTGCCAATTGTATTCCAACTACTTGAAAAATGTTGAGTTTTCAGAACTGCGCAGAAGGTTTTTCATCTGAGCTGTTGAGCAGCTCGATATTGGAAAAAGTGAGTGAGATTGTTGAATATTGCAGTGAAGGCACAATTCCACTGCTGTTATTTTTTCCTTCTGTCATGAAACTGCTCATCCTTCAAATCTTCATTCTTGGTCAATAAAATCGACAACTTCTCCAAAGGTCCAGTGTGGGAAAAGTCCATCCTGCTGGTCATATATAATATCAGAATCTCTGGCCATTGAGAAATTGTAGCCTACCAAGTTTGTCATTCATTCAGTCCCTTACTTTGTTGTTAAACTCTTTGTTTTTAGCCCACCTCCCCTAAATTAGGTCGTTTGATGCATTTTTAGTTTTTGTGAAGCACTTATTGTTTTTTACCTATCCAAAGTGCAGTATAAGTGTTTTTACATATTTTCTTTCCGATTTTGGTTTTGTAAATATGAATGTTGCTTTAAAAATTGTTTATGTCAACAAGTCATTTCTGATTGCTATCAACTTATTTTGATTTAAAAGAAAAAAGAAGCTGAGCAGGGAGCAGCTCCAGTTCCTCAGTGTTTGACTTAGGAATAAATAATATCTTAGACTTTGTCTTACTTAAATTTTATGTACTACAACCTAGTATTATTAGTTTTTTGACATTTTTGTTGCTTTTTTTTGTAAGGTATTCTAACCTGAGTCTTTATTACATGTGACTGCAGCTTAAAACGGTTCAGACGCCACTCCTAGTACAGGCGGAGGATGGCTCACCAACAGGCCCCGCCTGACGTGTCCCAGAAGGCTGAGCACCTGGAGTCTGATAACGATTCAGACAGAGACTCAGGTGTTGGGGACGATGCAGTCGAAGAAGCTGATAGTTGTCATGAATGCAACACAACTGAAGTAGACGAAGTTAAGAAGGCAGACGGGATGGAAGAGCACGGTGTGAAGGACGAAGACTCCACAGTATTTGTTGCCTTTCAAGGCAACATGAACGATGTGGACTTTGCTCAGAAACTTGACTCGGTTCTCAGCGGGATACCCAACATGCTTAATATGGGTGAGTGTTTGTAGCTGCGCTGCTTTACCTGCTGTCTGATCCTCCATGTCTTTTTACTGCCCTGAGCCTCGATGTAGCCAAACTCCGTCATTGTTTTTATGTCTATTAGCTTCGTTGTGTTGATGCATTTTGACCTGCTTCTATTTTCCGCCGCAACACGCAAACGTCCTCATTCACTCAGTGCGTTATAATTACACATCGCTTAGGATTTGTTGCTGCGCGTTTGCGCAGAGTGAAGGAAAGACAAGACCAGCTGGACAGACAGGCTGAGAAATGAGATGCAGGTGATCGGTATCGGTAACAGGGCCAATGATCGGCCGATCCCGATCATCACCGATTTCACGGAAATCAGCCGATTATGATCGGTTACTGATCGATCGGCACACCTCTAATATATATAATTATCATCTTTTAGGCTCTGATAAGCTGCAGCCACAGCGTGTAGAGCCTTGGAACAGCGTCCGTGTTACCTTCAACATTCCCCGAGACGCAGCAGAGCGTCTCAGACTGTTGGCCCAGAACAACCAGCAGCAGCTCAGAGACCTGGGTATTCTCTCTGTGCAAATAGAAGGTGACAGAAGCATAACTCAAACATGGATTTCTTTGGAAATTTACTGAACATGCAAATCCATATTTACTGCTTTTCTTTTACATTTTATTGTTCAGGCGAGGGAGCAATCAATGTGGCTGTCGGACCAAACAGAGGACAAGAAGTAAGAGTGAATGGACCAATTGGTGCACCTGGTCAGATGAGAATGGATGGTGGCTTTCCAGGTCAGCCTGGTCCAGGTATGGGTTTGCTTAATTTTTTTCAATTTAGAGCAACAGATTATCCAGTGAATGAGAAACTATATATTACAGAAGACATCCCAGTCTGGGCAAGTTATAAAAACAATATAAATGTTTTTTTTTTTCTTTAGTTTTATTCAGCATTAACTTTTTTTTCTTCTTAGCTATTGTTCTGGTTACTTTAGAATATTGATTTTGATTGATTTGCTTACAATTCTTCGCAAAGTCTTCATACCCCTTAAGCTTATTTACATTATGTCACATTACAGACACAAACCTCAAAGTGCTTTTTTGGGTTTTATGTCATGAACTTGTACAAAGTAGTGTATTACTATGATACAGGGGGGAATATGTATGTTTTTACAGTTGGTGGTATAATGATTGTTTTTTTGTGTTTTTCTCCAAGGCGGGGTAAGGATGCCCAATCCGTCGATGGTTCCACGTGGGCCTGGCATGGTGGGTCAGCCTATGTTGCCAGGCAGCAGCGGACAGATGCACGCTCGTGCACAGAGACCACCTTTACAGACAGGTTTAGGTCTTTATTTTTGCTTCATCTAATGATTGATGTTGGAATTGCAAATACATTACAGCACTTGCATAACAGAATTTCTCTGTTGTCACAGATGTGATGGACCCAATGATGATCCAACAGCAGCAGCTTCAGCACCAACAGGGCACTGCTCATGCTTCAACCCCCATGTCTGCTCAGGCTGCTCACCACATGCAGGTTCTGCAGGCAGGCAGACCAGTCAACCCTGCTGCACTGCAACAGCAGCAGGCCCAGCAGCAAGCTCAGCAGCAGGGTCAGCTCTCCCAGCTCGGACCTCGACCTCCATTCAACCCCGCGGGCCCGATGGGTGTGCCTCCTGGCTGGAATCAGTTGCCCTCTGGCGTACTACAGCCACCAGCAGCCCAAGGAGGCCCTGCCTGGAGAAAACTCCCCCCTCAAAACCAAATGGTTCAACGCCCACCGTCACTGGCTACCGTTCAGACCCCCAACCACCCCCCACCCCCGTATCCGTTTGGTAGCCAGCAGGCGGGGCAGTTATTTAATGCAATGGGACAGGGCCAGTTACAGCAGCAACAGCCTGCAGGGATGGGGCAGTTTGCTACGCCGCAGCCTAAAAGCCAACAGGCAGGTCCAGGTGGTGTCGGCGGTCCGCCCAGACCCCCGCTGCCCCTACCGTCAACGTCTGGACCACAGAGCAACATCACGGCCAAGTCACCTGGATCCTCCTCGTCTCCATTTCAGCAAGGTTCTCCCGGGACGCCTCCTATGATGGCTCAGAGACCTACGACTCCTCAGGGGTTTCCCCAGGGTGTCGGCTCACCAGGTAGAGCGGCTCTCAGCCAGCAGGGCAACATGCAGCAAGGATTCATGGGAATGCCCCAACATGGGCAGCCGGGAGCCCAAGTCCACCCTGGTGAGTAATTGTTGGTAATGGCTTCTTTTTCTTTTTGGTTTCCATGCATGTTAAAGGCTACAATTTTTTCTTTATAGAACAATCGCCTTAAAGTTATGATTTCTAATGTAATGATGATTTCTTGAATAACTACTGATTTCAGGCATGGCAAAGCGTCCTATGGGCTTTCCAAACATGAACTTTGTTCAAGGTCAGGTGACTGGCGGCACACCAGGAACCCCTGTAGCAACTCAGCAGCTGCAGAACCAACAAATGACTCACACAGGTAAAAAATAATAATTATAAGAGAAACTCAAATGACACTACAGAAGGATGGCTGTATGATGGGGGAAATTGATCCTATTGGTCTAATTTAAACTATATTTCATTGTTCTTCACTCAGTATTCACAATTTCTTTTGAATTTGTCCTTTTTCTCATGTTTTATTATATTTGTGTTTGAGCAAGAAGAAAATAATCAGAGAAAGATGACCGGTGACATTTTTAAGAATATGCATTTCTATAACAGTGTTCAAACTATTTATTTGCATGCACTGCGTAAAGAGACTTAAGCTGATTCACCATAATTACGTCAGACCAAACTTTTCTTTTTAAGTAGAAAAGCCAAATTTCCTAAATATCAGAGTCATTTTGGACATTTTTTTGTCATTTATTTTTAATTTACGGAATGTCACAAAATGATTTGCCAAATTCGCACAAAAGTTTAGGTTGTATCATTTGAGATGTAAAATATGAATATGTTTGTGTCATAAAAAGATATTAAAGTAATTTCTACAATCTTTTATGTATATTTTTTCTGTTTCAATTCAGGAGCCCAGCCAGCAGCATCTACTCCAAACTCGATGCAGGGACCACCCCACATTCAACCCAATATAATGGCTGGTCAGAGTAGTATGCCGGGTCCACCCCCTGGCACCACGGCTGGGGCTAGTATGGGCCAGCAGCAGCCTGGCCTCCAGACCCAAATGATGGGCCTCCAGCATCAGGCCCAGCCTGTGTCCTCCTCCCCCAGCCAGATGGTTCAAGGCCAGGGTGGAGGTCAGACTGTCCTTTCAAGGCCTATTGGTCAAGGGCAGAGAGGAGGGATGACCCCACCCAAGCAAATGATGCCACAGCAAGGCCAGGGGGTGATGCATGGGCAGGGTCAGATGGTTGGAGGCCAAGGGCATCAGGCCATGCTCCTGCAACAGCAGCAGCAGCAACAACAACAGAACTCGATAATGGAGCAGATGGTTGCCAACCAGATGCAAGGAAACAAACAGGCATTTGGAGGGAAGATCCCACCTGGGGTTATGCCCGGCCAGATGATGCGTGGCCCTTCGCCCAATGTTCCTGGTAACATGCCTCAGTTCCAGGGCCAGGTTGGCCCACAACAAATGACTCCACAGCAGCAGCAGCAAATGGCTCAGATTCAGCAGCAGCAGCAGTTACAGCAACAGCATCAGCTGCAACAGCTGCAGCAGCAGCAGCAGCACCAACAGATGAACCAACAACAGCCTCAGCAGATCCCAATAGCTGGCAATCCTAATCAAACTATGGGAATGCATGGGCCACAGATGAGACTCCCTGCTGGCCATCATCTCATTCAACACCAGCAACAACAGTTTCAGCAACAAAAACAACAAGCTATGTTGCAGCAGCAGCAACAACAGGCCGCTCAGCAGCATCCACATGTCATTGGCGATCCAAACAGTGGGACAGGGGAGTTAGGTGTGCAGCAGATGGTCCCTGATATGCAAGCTCAGCAGCAGCAAGGCATGATGGGAGGCCCCCAGCATATGCAGATGGGTAATGGTCACTTTCCAGGTCATGGCATGAACTTCAACCCACAGTTTGCTGGTCAAATGCCAGTTGGAGGACCGTGTGGACAGCCAGGTGGCTTTCCTGTTAGCAAAGATGTTACACTGACTAGCCCACTGCTGGTCAACCTACTGCAGAGTGATATCTCAGCAAGCCAGTTTGGACCAGGGGGGAAGCAGGGAGCTGGTGGGGATAATCCAGCTAAACCCAAAAAGAAGAAACCACCCGAAAGAAGAAGCCCAAAGAAAGTGATGGACAGCAGCAAGTAGAGGGACTTGGGTAATAACAATTATTTGTTACAATTTAGTTGAATGGTTAAACTGGTTATTTTGTCAGATGGCTCATTTTTATTTCTCTTCGTAGTGGCCTTGATGGGACTGTTGGCATGGAAGATGCAGATTTGCCAAATCTAAGTGGCGAGCAGAGTTTGGGTTTGGAAAGCTCAGGCCAAAAACTCCCCGATTTTCCTAATAGGACTACAGGTACATTTTATGAAAAAAAAAAAAAAAACTAAAAACAAAACTTAAGTTATTCAATACAAATTTTCTGTAATTAGTCAAACAGTTATTGCATACTCTTATAATTTATAATATTGTATTTGTTATTAAGTTATGACTATGACCCTCTTTGTTTTGAATAGGCTTTCAAAGTCAGACTGGAGAACAGAGAGTTCTGCAACAGGTACCAATGCAATACATACAGCAACAACAGCACAGCAGCAACAACACAGCAGCAGCAGCAGCAACATCAGCAGCAGCAACAACAACATCAGCAGCAGCAGCAACATCAACAGCAGCAGCAGCAATCACAGCAACAACAACATCAGCAGCAGCAGCAACATCAACAGCAGCAGCAGCAACATCATCAAATGCAGCAGATGCAACAGCAGCATATACAGCAGCAGCAAATGCAGCAGCAAATGCAACATCAAATGCAACAGCAGCAAATGCAACAACAACAACAGCAGCAACAACAACAACAATTGCAACAAATGCAGCAGCAGCAGCAGCAGATGATACAAATGCAGAATCTTCAGAATGCTCAAGCACAGCAAGGGATGCCAGGGTCACAAACACCAGGACAAAGTCAACCACAGATGCATCAGCTGCAGCAGCAGCAACAACAGCAGCAGCAGCAGCAGCAACAACAGTCACAACAGCAACATCTGCAACAGCCCAGCCTACAACAACAGGTACACGTATTTTGTGACTTGATGGTATTGTTACTTGTCAGCATCAAAAGCTGTATCTCGTTCCTAAAGTTTGTCTCTACATTCTAGCAGCAGCAGCAGCAGCAGATGATGATGATGATAAAGATGCAACAGGAATCCAAGAATCGCATGCCCATGCCCCCAGGAGGGCAGCTCCCTCCTAGAAGTTTAGGCAATCCAACAGATGTGCAGAGGCATCCCGTTTCGCAGCAGGGAAACATGCCTGTAATGATTAACCTGCAAGGCCACGGTGGTGTCCCACCTTCACCTGACAAAGCCAGGGGGATGCCCCTAATGGTGAACCCACAAGTAAGGAATGATGTTAATGGATTTAATACAAACATTTATATCTAATAATCAAAAGACATCTTTTGATTAAAAGTGGAGAGGTAATCACATTTTTTTTAAATGTTTTCTAAAATCTTTTCCAGCTTTCAGGTGCTGCACGAAGAATGTCTCATCCAGATGTAGGGCAAGGACCCCAAGGCAGTGGGTCTGAGGAGGTCTCCACTGGTCCCCACACAAAGCAAGACAGGCCTACTGGCTCAGAAATTGGAGTTCAGCCTGGAAATGGGACACAGCAGATGGTTTCCAGCCAGACTGCCAACCCTCAAATGATGAAGCAAGGTCCTGGTCAAACATCAATCCCTCAACATACTGGGGCCAGTCCTCAGCAACAGTTAACCACTCAGCCCCAGCAAGGAGGTCACATGCCTGGCCTTCATTTTCCCAGTGTCCCAACATCCTCACAGAGCTCAAGACCGAAAACCCCAAACAGAGCAAGCCCTAGGCCGTACCACCATCCCCTCACGCCGACTAATCGACCACCAAGCACTGAGCCCTCAGAAATTAACCTTTCGCCTGAGAGACTAAATGCCTCCATTGCAGGGTTGTTCCCTCCCAAAATTAACATTCCTCTTCCTCCAAGACAGCCAAACCTTAACAGGGGATTTGACCAACAAGGTTTGAACCCAACAACTCTGAAAGCCATAGGCCAGGCTCCCCCTAACCTAACTCTGCCAGGCAACAACAATAACGGCAATTTAGGAGGAAATAACTCTAACAATCAACAGTCTGCTGGAGCCGGTGTAGGGGTTTTAGGTGCCAAGCAAGACAAACAGTCTGGGGGTCAAAATAAGAGGGCAAGTCCTAGCAACAGTCGTAGGTCGAGTCCGGCTTCCAGTCGAAAGTCTGCCACTCCAAGTCCAGGAAGGCAGAAGGTGACAAAAAATACCATGAATTGCCCTCCTCACCAGCAGCAGATGGTTAACCCGCAAGGACAAACCATGATGCTAAGTCCTTCCTCTGTACCACAGAGTCCAGTATCAATGCCTTCACAAGCTGGTGGGGCCATAGAGACACAGCAGAGCCAGAGCTCTCTCCATGGTATTCATGGCAACCCTGTTGATGGATTTAGGGAAAATCAGGGAATAATGCCACCAGAGCAGAGACCAGTTGCTCAACCTCCAGCCCAGACGCAGCAATTTAGAGATTTATCATCGCCAAGAATAAGCCCTCGTATGCCAGCACATCAGGTTCTCAAACCTGATGTTGAAACGCAGGCTAACACAGTTGACAGACCTCCAACACACCTAGCAACTGGACAGGACTCAGAGGTCTCGCCTGCTCTTAGAGCCGCTCCAACATCCCTTAACCAGTTACTGGATAACGCAAATATTCCAAACATGTCACTTCGGCCCTCGCAAACAGGGAATGACAACAACAAGTCTGCTTTGGATCCAGACAGACCTGTATCCAGCAGTTCTCAGAACGCAGATAAGTCGACGTCTGTCGTTACTACAGCCGCTGCTCCTGCCACTGCCGCAAATGAAACTCCAGCTGTACCTAGATCTGCTCTAGTTCCTACCAGTGGTTCTGCCTTGCCATCTACTTCAGTTCCAAGCTCCCACCCATCCACTGCTGTAAACTCCAGTAGTACCCTTACTCTTAAACACAACCCATTACCTAGCTTTGTAAATTCAAATGTAAATCCAGCAGCTACTCTTACCAGCTCAGTCTGCACTAACACTAATGCCAATCCAGGTCTAAGCACCGGTATGCCTACTTCTGGTCAGAACACTTTCGCCTCCTCCGTTAGTGCCAGTTCTGCAGTAAACACTGCCAGTTCAGCTGTCAAACCAAGCCCCAGTCCAAAACCTGTGACCAGTGTTCAGTCAGTCATACAGATCCCCGCGTCATCTAGTAACATTTCCCCCAACCAGATAACAGTGTTTGTTACATCAAACCCCATTACGTCTGCCCCCACTTCACAGGTGCCAGCATCAATGGTGTCCACCATGGTGGCCGTCCCTAACAAGAACATAAGACCTCAAGACATCCGGCATCAGAGCTCTGGCCCTCGACCTGCACAATTTATCACCACTACACCTGTATTTATTAACCCAATTTTCCAGGTCCCAGCTTCCTCTGTGGCTCCTAATTCAGGAGTCGTATCACAGTCTGTTACCATGGTGGGGTCCTTACAGGTCTCAGCTGCAAACATCCATCTTTCTCATGCCCCTAGCTCCTCTCAAACAACAGGGGCTACAATGACGAGCGCTCAGTCTAACAGGAGTGGTCTTGGACAGGTCCACATAACCACTAGTATGTCGCCATCAGGGCCAGTTAGTACTCTTGTAGCTCCTCAGCAGTTTAACCAAGGAAGCATCAAACCAGAAACTCCAAGTGAGGCGAGTTCCTCTCAGAAATCTGCTGTTGCGGCACATCAGCCTTCTCCCCACCCAGGCCCGTCTGTATCGGCTTCCTTTCAGCCACCTCTGGCTTCTCCACCTTCTTGCTCCAGCCCCATGGCTGTCCGAAAGAGTCCTGTGCCTCCGTCCCCTACTTCCCAAATGAAAGTAATGCCCACATCAGCCACTGTATCCGTTTCTGGCAAAGGCGACTCCCAACAAACTACTGTAGAAAGGCCTCTGCAGGGTCATACAGGGGGTATCCCACAGCAGGTCTTTCTACATCCTGCTAATCAGACTGAAACACAAGCTCCTCATACTACTGTTGTTAGTTCAAATAATAATCCAGCTGTGGTTTCTAATGAAATCCCCAGTCAAGTTACAGTTCCAACTACTCAGATTGTTGGACAGGCTCCTGCACCAGTCTCGGTCCCTAATCAGCCACTGCCTGCAAATTCTCAAGCTCCCATTGCGACTGTAGTTGGCTCCGGGGTTTCTTCCAGTGCTTTGCTTTCTACAGTCCCTCCCATACAATCTTCTGTAACATCTGTTCTTCCGATTGTTGCTGCAAGCGGACCCGGTGAGGCTCCCCACATCACCTCCTCACCTACTGGTATTCCCAGTGCAGTTCCAACAAGCCAGACAGATGTCCCAGCTGCAGAACCTTCTGTGCCGCCGCCAGCAACAGCAGCAGCAGCTGAATCCGCTCAGACCACCCCAGGTACATGCCTAGCAAGCCATGAAAAATATTCATCTTGTTAGTGTACGTATTGTCACCCCGGTGTTCATTGATTTTTGGATTTTGGCCCTAAATGGGGAAATTTAGGGCTATTGTCTCCATATTTATACAAATATATTGGCAGGCATAGCAAAAATGTATAAAAAGAAAAAGAATATTGCAGCACCATTGTCTCCCAATATGTGAAAATTCTAATATCTAATCATTTTCATTTAATTTCAGCACATTAATTGAATTGACGGGGATAAAAACTGGGCAGAGATTTTTTCTTTTTATTTTACAAGGGATAGTTATAAAGATGGCTTCAGAATTTAAAAAAAATCACCCAACGGTTAATAATTGGGGGATGAATAAAAATTGTCACAGATTACTTAAGATTTAATTATGTTTTTAGAAAAGCTGATTAACTCATACAGTTTGAAAAATTATTGAGTTACTTTTATTTTAAATAAATTGATAAGGAACAGTTGTGTTCTTTTTTATTTTTGTTTATTTATTCATTTATATTTTTGATATTTTTGCTATGTGTACGTATTGTCACCCCGGTGTTCATTGATTTTTGGATTTTGGCCCTAAATGGGGAAATTTAGGGCTATTGTCTCCATATTTATACAAATATATTGGCAGGCATAGCAAAAATGTATAAAAAGAAAAAGAATATTGCAGCACCATTGTCTCCCAATATGTGAAAATTCTAATATCTAATCATTTTCATTTAATTTCAGCACATTAATTGAATTGACGGGGATAAAAACTGGGCAGAGATTTTTTCTTTTTATTTTACAAGGGATAGTTATAAAGATGGCTTCAGAATTTAAAAAAAATCACCCAACGGTTAATAATTGGGGGATGAATAAAAATTGTCACAGATTACTTAAGATTTAATTATGTTTTTAGAAAAGCTGATTAACTCATACAGTTTGAAAAATTATTGAGTTACTTTTATTTTAAATAAATTGATAAGGAACAGTTGTGTTCTTTTTTATTTTTGTTTATTTATTCATTTATATTTTTGATATTTTTGCTATGTTTAATTGAAAAAATTATTTTATGCAAATGTATTTAAAAACTATTTAAACATTTTATCAGGGGGCCAACAAATTTATCTGCTACTATGCACATGATGTTGCTTTACTCTCTCACACACACAGCTGTAGCTTTTTAAAAAGTAGTGCATATAGATGTTTTCCATCACACTAGATGTTTCTCCTCATGTTTCAGCACCTCTGCAGCCAGAAACCTCACAGGAGCCTCCCTCGACTGAGAAGACGGGTAACTGACCTTTATTTGTTTTTTTCCTTTCAGAAGAAAAGAAACAAGCGTTAAACATTTTTGGAAACTTTAGAGTCCTAATGGATCATTTGCTCCTGTGTTTCTCAGGTGAAGACACCTCAACAGATTCAGAGCAGGGGTAAGGCTCCAAAATTATCGTTGCTGTCCTCTGCTTGTTTTGGGTGGCGGGGCTTCTAAAGCTGTCCCCTTTTTTAACGTTAATTTCACGGAGAGCAAAACCAATCTTGGGAGATTCTTGTGGGATTTCTGTCTCCATTGAAACAATTTGGAGGTATTTTTGGTTGACCTTTGGGGTACGTGATGAGTGAAGGCCTTCGAACTTGGTATGTATGATTAGCATGAGATTATATGATATTTAAAGCATGTCAAATCAAAGGCAAATCATTACCACACGGCTGTATCTCCACATTGGGATTGTCATGATATGGTGAGGTGGTAAAACTGTTTGTTCAGCACAGTTGATAGTTTACCGCTGTTTTTCCACTTCTATCACAGATGGGCAAAGAAAAGAAAGACGCCCATCAACATAGTCCCAAGGTATGTATTTTGACATGGTTGTGCTGCAAAGACAGAAGCAGTGATCATGTCGACGTAGTCGGTGGCTGCTGTTGGGATGAAGATGGACAGTATCTGTGGTAGATGAGGAAAAACAGCAGAGTCCTCTTTGGTATTACAATGTTGAGTAAAGCAGAAAATGGTTGCTCGTTAGTAACAGATCCATGTCCTGTTTTTTTTTTTTTTGTTTTTGTCCTCTCCTTGTTTGTTGTTTGTCTTTGTGGTTCTCCCAGAGCTGCTGTGGAGAAGCCCAAGGGACCAAGCAGACGGAGCTCCCGAGCCGAGAAGGAGGCGGAGGAGGAGCCGGCGGTAGACGGCGGCATCAGGAAGAGGTCAGCCAGGCCCGGAACCAGTGCTGCAGTTAAAGGTACAATAATCACCGGAGTGACGTTTCAAAGTCTGTATCTTTCTCATAAGACATTCTAAAGTTTTCTCTAACTGACGTATTTGGTTTGACAGAAACCGCAGCGAGCCCCACCCAAGCCAAACGAAGGAAGTCTAAATAGGCACAACGGTGGTCGTTTACCTGTGAACTGTACTGTAAATGTTTTTGTTTTCTGCTGTGAATCAGTTGACCTTAGTTTCTCTGGCTCAGTTTAAAACTTAAACTAGAGGAAGATACTATGTACAGATTGTTTTATGAAAACAAAATAAAGCTATTGTTTTGTTGATGCTTATATGTGTGATTGTAGCTAGAATGTGTGTATACAGTTTGTGTGAATGTGCTTTTTTTCCTATAAAATGCTGGATTAATCATGAAGATTGATAATGAAACTCACCATTTACTGTATGATTAAGTTGTAAAATCATATTAAATTTTCTACTGTTTTTGTTCTGTGAAATGATATGTTGGTTCTTTTTGTCAATTATGGTGAATTTGATTTCAGATCTTTTTGTTACCAGAATTGCTCGTGCTTACAACTGTGTCCTGTCCACCCATTTGATGGTTTATCCTCGTCCGAGATGGGGTCGCTGAAGTAACGAGTCCCCAGTGACATTTTCCAGCTCATTCCAAGATGCTCTTTGGCCAGAAGTCCTATTAGCGAAAATCTACTCCAAACTTTCCAAGAATATGGGATTTCCTTACCCACTTTAAGGCTTAGACAGGCCACACTACAGACATTATTTCCTTATTCTTGTACCCAGGATCACATTCTTGAGTTTGGTGTCTGTCTCATAATCATAATTGTGGATAGACCTGTAAATTATACGGTGTGCAGTTGGCTTCAAGCCCTTTTCCGTCCATCAATAGTTTTGCTAAAATACTAGAAACAGAAAAAAAATAGAAACTCAAATGGAGGGAAAAATATCTCAATCTGAAAACAAAATCTAGCTGAAAAAACTGAATAAATGTATTGGAATATGTGTATATAAGGTAAAATAGTTTTTTTAAAGTATTTTTTAAATTCACTTACAAATTATTTTATCCTTTTTAACCTTTGTTTTCCCTCTTGCTTTTATAAACATAACTTCCATTAGTTTGACGCCAATTTGTGAATGTAAAAAAAATCCATAGTGGGGTTCCAGCTTTGAATGCCACTGGAGTAGGTGAGAGCAAACCTGATGAAGAGTTTGGGGGAATTTCAATAGACTGACCAAGTCTGACCCCTACGTGTTCATAACTAAAATGATTGGTGCACTGTAGTAATAAATACCAGCCCTCATAATTGTTTATACAAGGAGAGAGTTCTCCGATAGAGTGAGCATGCGCAGTTGGCAAACATTGGGACTCCATTCCAGGCTGTCAGTGATGGTTCCCTGAACCTCGCATCCTGAACTGTCGTCCTCTCAGTACTAACTTTACCTGCTCTCCAAACAAAAACAACTTGACCATGAGTGGGGATCATGGACGCGGAGACTCTCAGGTAGCTCTCGCTTCATAGTCGAGGGGGTTTTTTCTCGCTAGTTTTAAATCAAGCTTTCCAACCACAACTGACATAATATGAGTAATAGCCGTCACGTTATGAAATAAATGTTAATTAACTCTGAAAACTGAAGCAACTATTCTCAGAGATAGCCATCCAGGTTGTTTGTGCTCTTTTTATTTTGTGTTTTTTTTTTATATATATATAGGAACGTATTTCTAGGTTGCAGTTGTAACTTGAACAGCCAACCTACCGGCGTTTTTAAAATTGAAATAATAAAAATATTTTCCTCCCAATTTTCAGGTCAACTCTGGATCTAAAGGAAGTGGTAGGTCCTTTTCTGACGATTTTCTTCATTCATCCTGACTAGTTTCTAACCCCAGCCGCTGGTACCTGTCTACTGTTAGTTTTTAAAGGACAGAAATGGCGTCCCAGAGACTAAGTCCCTTCTCCTCCACTCTCTTGCGGCTATTGTTCAAAAAGAGGGTCTAAAATGTGCATTTACCATCCTCGGATTTCAAAACTAAAGGGATATTCTGAAAGAGGCTGATCTCTGGTAAATTTTGCATGCCTTGGTGCGATGATACACGGATGCAATTGTGATGAATTTTGGAGCCGAAAGTGATGGAATCGGGGTTGAGGACTTAGTCTCTGCGCCATTTTCTTTTCTGTGTGTAGCATCCAGGGCGCCGCTGAGCGAACCAGCTGTCCGCCGTGATATGGAGGCGAGAGCCGGGCGCTTATCGCATCTCAGCACCGGCTGCTCTCTGCCTCCATCCCTGTCAGAGAGCCGTTTATCTGCGCCGCCAAAAGAAAAATAGATATAGCTTCAGAAACTTTGATCCAAACTGGAGGAATTTCCTCCTCAATTACTGAAAGCATATGCTATTTTTAATCTAATTATAAACCCCTTATGTGTCACTTTAAAAGTTGAGAGTTTCTTATCTCTCTGTTCGGTTACATTTGTACTGATCGTAGAGAAAAAGTGGGAACAGCTTCAACTCCAAACTGGGATTGTTTTGATATCATAAAACATGAAAATTCTTCCCTTTGCATAAAAACTTTTATATATTAGTAATAGTTTGTTTGTTTTTTTCAAATTCAACAAAAAGCTGTACTTGTTTTGAGCTATATTAGTGGTGCTTTTTCTTAGTGACAAAGTATTTATATCTATGAAACGTCACATTTTTTATCACATTATGAATACGGATCAATTTTTTATTTGTAATTCTACGAACTTTACAACAATGTAAAGCGGAAAGTGGAAACTGAGATGATAACTTAGATTTGACTAATTATGTGACATCTGAAGCAATGGTTGCATTTATTTAGGGTTATTAGAGTAAAAGAGACTGAATACAAATTTACACTCTTCATATATATTTTTTTAAAAGACAGTTTAAATGACATGGATAATTTTCCCCTCAGACATCAGGGCTTTATCTTTTATTTGTGTTGGCCAACAAATTAATCTGTCCATTAGATTTTTTTCTTTGTTTATTAATGATTATTAATAAAGACTCCTAGAGACCCTCTTATAAATTACAAACAAAAGTTACATAGGAACTGTTCACACTGCAGCCTGAAGTGACCCAATTCCGATTTTTTTTTGACGTAATGCGACCTGTATCCGATCTTTTCATGGCAGTGTGAACAGCACAGGTCGGATTCTTTTACGAATGTGACCCATATCCGATAGTATCCGATTCAAATGCGACCTAACGTCACTGATTCCTCCTCCTCCTCCTCCTCCTCCTCCTCCTCCTCCTCCTCCTCCTCCTCCTCCTCCTCCTCCTCCTCCTTCTTCTTCTTCTTCTTCTTCTTCTTCTTCTTCTTCTTCTTCTTCTTCTTCTTCTTCTTCTTCTTCTTGCGGTTGGCAGAACACTGCACAACACATACAGGTCGCATTTACTGACAGTGTGAACGCCCCTGGCAAAAAAAATCGGAATTGAATCACCTCAAGTTGCAGTGTGAACTTTGTTGATAGCAGTTAATGTTTAATTCTGGATTTAAACCTCCTCCGCTAATCAAATACGATCTATAAAAATGACTTACAACAAAGAAATTGTGTGAGATTATGCTCCTTTGGTGAAAGGAGTTAATTTTAGTTTGCTTTACACATCCATATCAGAGGTGGCAATAAATATCCAGGCTCTGTGTGAATTATGGCGCCCTGGGAAGAGTTTGTACTTCCAGAGCTTATCCTTAAAGTTTTTATTTTTTTCACCAAACTAACTTAAAGTTGTCATTTTATGAGTGACTCCAGTTGGATCTTTTCATTGTGTCGCATCGCAGACTCTCACAAGCATAAAGACAAGCACAAAGAAAAGGAGCACAAACACAAAGATCACAAGAAAGACAAGGAAAGAGAAAAAATAAAGCACAGCAACAGGTACACTTTTTTCTCTCTCAAGTTAAGAACAGAACATGAATTTGTTTTTCATTTGCCTCATGACTTGATTTCTATATATCTTGCTTTACAATGTTACGTAAGGAACATATATGCTCACAAATACTACAGGCATTACTGTTAAGAAAACTCTGAAACATTAAATCAGTAAAGTTGATGTAAGCCAGCCACATTAATGACATCTGCAGAACATGTGTTGTGGTTTGTTCTCGGAGAAATAGTGGCGGCCTGAGGTATCACAGCAAAGACAATGACTTTAACTTTGTGTTAAAGAAGACGTTTATGCCACTGGCATGCTCTGTCTGACCTCTTGGATTGGAACTCTGTGACCTCTGTGGCTTTCAGTGAACATAAGGAGTACGCTGAGAAAAAACACAAAGACAAAGAGAAGCTGAGGCACAGTGACGGCAGCGCAGACAGGCACAGAGAAAAACACAAAGACAAGGACAAAGAGAAGAGGAAAGAGGATAAGGTTTGTTGATTCCTTCTTAGGGTCTGTCACTAAGTGAGCTGGGTGACTTTTGTGCTTACTGGGTGCTTATGAGCTAAGCATTTTACAGGTCTGGACAAGTATGGAAAAACAGCAGAGCAGGGCCTGCACTCAACCATTTGTTTGTTATTCTATCCATTATTTACTGGACCATCTATGTTTTCTCTCTTGCTTTTCTACTTTAAGAATTGGCTTGAAAAGTGTTTTCAGACTATTGTTTTAGTTTTACATAATGTTTTTTGTTTTGTAAAACAATTACTTATTTAATTATTTCAACTGAATCTAAAAATAATTCATTAATTTAAAAGAGAAAATAGGTTTTCAGCTATCACTGGTGAACATCCCCAAATCTCAGAGGTAACATCTCAACATCGAGTCTGCAAGTACAATATTCCACTGCAGAATGTGGTGGATTACACTGTCTCTGCCATGTCTCAGACCATCTGGGGCAGAGTATAGTTTGGAGTCCGGGATGTGACCCTTCAGCCACGTCTTAGCGAAACACGTAATGCTTCATACTCGATGCTCTGGTTGGGTCCTCAGCAGCTCATCCATCTTATTTGCAAGAGATTATGTTGCCCTTTCTAAGACTAAGGACAAAGAATGTTTAAACTTCCTCTTTCACTCCCTCCACTTTGTGTCTTTATCTCATCAAAAGATACTGGTTTTTTTTCTAATCAGCCCTTCTGTTACTGTTATACTTCTGGCCAGAGTACCAGAGTAAAAGAGAGCTTTATTTACTGTTTAGCTACTGCAACAAATTGCCACGGTGTGCAGCACTATTCCAGAATTCCTTGTATTTTCCAGAGATTAGAAAACGCAGCAGCTTGACATAATTTAGCCTGACCAGCTGCTTATTAACGTTGACTAAAGGAGTTTTTATTTTTTATTACAGAGTTTATCATCCCATCCTGACAAGCCTAAAAAGGAGAAGGAAAATGGATATGTGAGGTTCGCAGTATTGCTTTATTATTATACACATAATATACAAATGATCAAGTACAATTAGACAGCAGCTTGACCTACCATTGTATCTCCAAATGTATATGATTGATTGCTTCACTTAAATGATATTTAATGTGCGTTTCAGAGAGAGAAGTCCTGCTGCCATTAAGAGTGAGCCAGAAGATGACAATGGCTTCTACCCGTCTCCCAAACACAACAAGGCCACCAAACGTGAGAAGGACGACGATAAGGAGTACGTTTCATTCAGATCTAATGAAATTTCTGCAATTAGCTGTGATTAAAAATGTATTTTATGCTATTTTGTAATTGAACCTTTATTAAAGCAGGAGTTGTTTACAGGTTTGAATACAAGCCTAAGAAAGTCAAGGTAGAACACGACAAGAAGGCCAAGAAGAGGAAACATGAGTATGAAGATGACGAGGAGGAGGAGGAGGTATACCAGCTTAACCAGCGTTGTTGAGTTGCATTGGCGAAACCTCATGTTAAATCATGTAAATTGCGTCTTTTAGGATACTAAGCATAAAAAGAAGACGAAAGACAAGAAAGCAACAGAGGGAAAGAAAGCCAAAAAGAGGAAGAGGAGAAATGGAAGTGGTAAGATAAAGTTCAGGTCAAAATGTTCTTTTCCTCAGGAAATGACAATCAAAGTACCGATAGGCTACCGGGTGGCTGATCTTTCTCTTCCCTGATTGTGTTATTAGGTGGGAGGAGGAGAGGTACACTGACGGCTCTAAATGGCGCTTTCTTGAACACAAGGGTCCAGTCTTCGCTCCACCTTATGAGCCTTTGCCCAACAAAGTCAAATTCTACTATGATGGTATCACTTTGAAAATCAGGCTGCAAGTCTCAAAGAGTTAATTCTTCAAGATTGTAATGTTTTTTTTAGGTAAGCCAATGAAGCTTAGTGCGCCCGCTGAGGAAGTGGCCACCTTCTTTGCCAAGATGTTAGATCACGAGTACACCACTAAAGACATCTTTAGGAAGAACTTCTATAAAGACTGGAGAAAGGTGGGGAGAATCCCCCCGTGCAATATGTATGAGTTCAGGAAAAAGAAGCAGAGAATACCTCGTTGATTTTCCTTATGTTTTAGGAAATGACATCAGAAGAGAAGTCAATAATCACAGATCTGAACAAATGTGACTTCAGAGAAATGAGTGAGTACTTCAAAATCCAATCAGAGGCTCGCAAACAGATGTCCAAGGAGGAGAAACAGGTTGGTGCTCATTTATGTGGATGCAATAAGTCTTTAGAACACGGCGGAATGAGTTGATGTGTTTTTGAAACAGTTTTTTTTTTTTTCAGAAAATCAAAGAGGAAAATGAGCGGATCCTTCAGGAGTACGGTTTCTGCATCATGGACAATCACAAGGAAAGGATTGGAAACTTTCGCATCGAACCACCGGGTTTGTTCCGAGGACGAGGCGACCATCCAAAGATGGGGATGCTGAAACGGCGCATTAGACCCGAAGACATCATCATCAACTGTAGCAAGTAAGGATTCAAATGACTTTTTTTCTATATCTATACACAAATAACAATGCAAATTCAGCGATTTATGCATGAATGCATGTCCTGAGGGTATTGCCCTCCTCCTGCCAGTATGTTATGACTCTTGTGTCCTGGTTCAACAACAGTTTCTTCAATCCTAATGTTGCTGAAACCAGAGAGCTCTACCTGAGGAACCAAAGAAAAGGCAGAGGCACTTACATGTGTCAAAAAAGACATTAAAAGTCAGGCGTTGTTAGCCCATTGAAGCTATCTTTTCTTTTTCCTTTTTTTCAGTAATATTGAGACATTATCTTTATATAGACATCGATTTTGCTTTTCTCTTTTAACCACATATTTACATTATCTTAACATTTTTAAAGGAGACCACCACTTTTAGGCTCAGTGGTGGTCTGAGCCTAAGACAATCTTCCCAATCACATTGGGAAGATTGTCTTCAATTAAAGTGCACTTTTATGAGAATAGGACCATCTTTTGCTTAATTAACTCCACTCTGCAAAGCATTTTCAAATTGTTTAAATTGAAGACAGAGTCATCTCTTCTGTGTTTGATTTTTCATCTGTATTTTGTTTGCCTGGCAGTCATATTTGGTTTATTTTTAAGCCTAGGAGGAAAATAGTACCTAGTGCTGCAGTATACCACAAGGTGGCCCCGTCACACCAACCTGAATCCAGTTACGTGAAATCACATCATGGGAATCTTGCAGGGTCAGATGAGATTGAGTCAGTTTGCAGGAGTTCCTCTTTAGGACTATAACTCACATTTGTTTATCATCCTCAACTCTGTGTTCACACTCTTCATTCTTTATCTTTCTTCTTCTTACCGTCTTGTTGTGGCAGCTTCTTATAGACTTTAGTTCAGTTCATTGTCATAAAACCTTGCCTTGGTGTATCTTTTTATAATTAATTTGCAGCAACAAGTTGCCATCAGAAAGATGGGGAAGTGAATATTATTCAGTGGCAAGAATATTATTATCATTCAAGTGGCAACAGTATGAGAGCACACACTCAGATACACCACTGGCAGTGTGTCAAAGGTATTCTTCCTGTAAAAGAAAGCCAACAGTTACGCAACCCAGGGAGGACGTGTTGATCCTCACATACTGGATATAATCTCTGCGCTACAATAGCTTACATACTGTGTTTATTATGAAAAGTACCTCATTCTTTCTGTCTCAGATGTGACTTTGTTGTAAAATAGTAGTTTTGGTGGAATTAGTCCACCATACACCAGTATTTATATTAAACCAGCTGTTTGCTCCCACAGGGACTCCAAGCAACCCAAACCTCCACCAGGGACAAAGTGGAAGGAGGTTCGCCATGACAACAAGGTGACCTGGTTAGTATCCTGGACAGAGAACATCCAGGGCTCCATCAAGTACATCATGTTGAACCCGAGCTCCAGAATCAAGGTGTCTGTTTTTTCTCAAACCTCCCATGCATTCATTAGCCTTTTTTTAAAAACATTTTTACCTCAGCTAAAGAAAAATATTTGTGTGTGTGTTTGTTCGTGCAGGGGGAGAAGGACTGGCAGAAGTATGAGACCGCCAGGCGTTTAAAGAAGTGCGTGGATCGGATTCGTACTCAGTACAGAGACGACTGGAAGTCAAAAGAGATGAGGATCCGGCAGAGGGCCGTTGCACTGTATTTTATTGACAAGGTGAGTGAACCTCCGTAATTGCTCTCTTAAATTAAGTTGAAACAACAAACTTAGACTTTGCATTTCCCCCTGCATAGCTGGCTCTGAGGGCAGGGAACGAGAAGGAGGAAGGTGAGACGGCAGACACGGTCGGCTGCTGCTCGCTGAGGGTGGAGCACATCAAGCTGTATCCCAAGTTGGACGAGCAGGAGTATGTGGTGGAGTTTGACTTTTTGGGAAAAGACTCCATCCGCTACTACAATAAGATCCCGGTGGAGAAGCGGGTGAGCTGCAGAATTACAACAAACGACACCACCATGGAATCACAGTAGAGCAGAACAGACCTTCAACGTGAAACTGCTGTTGTGCTTGAATGTTGGTACAGTGGTCTAAAGTTCAGATGTCATTTTCCCCTTTTCATTAGAAATGTTATGGTGCAACAGTGAATGGAGTTAAAGAACGAGGGTTGCGACTTGAACAGTTTTCCTCATCCTCTGTTTATGTCTCTTCAGGTCTTTAAAAACCTTCAGTTGTTTCTGGAGAACAAGCAGCCAGAGGACGACCTTTTTGACAGATTGAATGTAAGAAAAGCGGCAAAATCTGCCTTCGGGATGTGATCCGACTACATTTAGGTCTGCGTTACTTTTCCTCACCTACACGCTATCTGTCTTTTTCCTGCATTTCCTGTAGACTTCCATCCTCAACAAGCACTTACAGGAGCTGATGGATGGACTGACAGCCAAAGTTTTCCGTACCTACAATGCCTCCATCACCCTGCAGCAGCAGCTCAAGGAACTTACCTGCCGTGAGCAGCTTTACTTCCATTCACTCCAGCCATCTGTGTTTCTTTGAAACTTTCTCCTTTATCCGTTTCTGTTGTTGTTTGTTGGGTTCACAGCTGAGGACAGCATCCCAGCTAAGATCCTGTCATACAACCGAGCTAACAGAGCCGTAGCCATCCTGTGTAACCACCAGAGAGCTCCGCCCAAAACATTTGAAAAGTCCATGCAGAATCTTCAGACCAAGGTGACCATCCCGTAGTAAAATATATTTTAGGAAGCAAAAAAAACAACAAACAAACAAACAAAAAGTGATGCGTCATCTACACTAATTTCCTCACCCACCGTGTGTTTGTGATGCAGATTGACGAGAAACAAAAGCAGCTATCTGCAGCCAGGAAGCAGCTGAAGGCCGCCAAGGCCAATCACAAGGCCTCACACGATGAAAAGAGTAGAAAGTAAGAACGCCTGAGAGCCGTTAGCTGTCAGCTGTCAGTAAGGTGTTTTCCTAACACTCTCTGTCCATTTTGGAGTAGAAATGAAATACGTTTTTTTAACCTCCGCAGCTGAACGTGCGCATGAATCGTGTTTTTATTTCTCCGTCAAAAGCTCTGGCTTATTTTAAGCGTCCTTGTTTCTGTATTCTCTCGCTCTCAGGACTGTTGAGGTGAAGCGCAAAGCCGTGCAGAGGATAGAGGAGCAGCTGATGAAACTCCAGGTGCAAGCCACGGACAGAGAGGAGAACAAGCAGATTGCTCTGGGCACCTCCAAGCTCAACTACCTGGATCCACGCATCTCTGTTGCCTGGTATTTACGCACGTTCCTTCTTCTGACGCTGGAAATTCAATAGGTGAAAAGCTGCAACGTTGGGGTAGAAAACCGACTGATGCGCACGCCAGCCATTTGTTTGTGTGTGGCTGGCCGTGTGGGCCTCACATCTACCACGGTGACAAAAAAAGGCAGGAAACGGCCTTGCATTGTAGGAAAAGAAGCAGCGGAGGTAAAAAAGCTAGTGGCTGCAGAATGAAAATGAGAGGAAGAAAAGGCATCCGAGCGCCAGGAACAATGGGGTTTGTTTCTGAAAGCTAGGGAGCGTCCCCAAACAGCTCTCCTTCCTCCATGTGGGAAGACCATGAGGAACTGTCTGTGGCCGAATGCCTCAGAGAAAGGGGGGGACAGTGGCTCACCCTCCCTAAATGATGCTCCACTGCTATTTGTGGAGAAACTTGTCCTCAGTCACAATGGACGAAGGAATGCTCCCTGCTTTAGTGTAAGGGATGGGGGGGTCCCAGTAATGGGGTGGTGCCTGGAAACATGGCTGACAGTGTAGGACCTGTGACAATAAGGGGAAAAAGGTTGGTTGGTTGAGCAATCTGTGTTTCTGCAGGATCCTGCCATTTCACTTGGTCCCGCTAATTTACTGTATTGTGGATTTGTGGAATTTGATAATAGTTTTAATAATGATAAAATTAAAATACATATGTTGCACAAGTAATAGTTAATCATGAAGTTTTTTTCTGATAGACCAATGCAAAGTGGAAATGATACATGTCCCTTTTTCTGGTGGAGTTTGGTTTTGATAGAGTTCTGTTGTGTTGTTGATACTCTGCTCTGTTTTCATGGTGTTCTTTTGTGTTTTGTTTTAGTTCTGGTTATTGACTTTGTATCAGTTAAGTCTTCTTGGATTAATTCATACATATTTACCATAATCCAATTTACCTCATAGGTGCCATTTATGCAGTTGATTAGACTCACCCGGTCCTGTTTCCACTAATCACCTCCCCCACATTTATCAGCCTGCCAGTTTCTCTCACTTCTAATTCCAATTACCTGCCTGCAACTTCTTCTTTTTTTTTTTTTTACAATTAAAAAACTTGAAACTGTGAAAGACACTATCTAAAGGCCTTGTGAGAGGCCTTTAAAGGTAACCATTGTTTCCTAAGAAATAAGAATACATCTGTTTATCCCATTCCTTCGTCAGCATCATTGACATAATGTTACTTCCTCTTCATCCAAACTGACCGAAAGGTTTGCAAGTTCTTAGAGAGAGATCATATCTTTTATTCAGCTAAAAAAAACTCCAGAAATTTCCAGAAATTGTTACAAAACCGGCAGCTTCGTTGAAATACAATAACTTTTGTCCAGTCTTGCTTCAGTGAAGAAGAGTTAGTATATTAGAAGCACAAACTGCTGCTTGTGCTTTTGTCCCTAATTGGTTCGTCTTCCCTTCTGTCCAGGTGCAAGAAGTGGAGCATTCCAATTGAGAAGATCTACAACAAGACCCAGAGGGAAAAGTTTGCCTGGGCGATCGACATGGCCGAAAAGGATTATGAATTTTAACTGCACTTAGTATTTTTATTTGAACATTTCTACTCAAGCCTTTGATTGTACAGATGGTTTGTTGCCGATGTCAAACGATTCCACTGTACGGCACCTGGCTTCGTCCCAGATGCCGTATTCATCCTCAACAAAAAGCCCTTATTCCGCTATTGCAAATCTTTAGTGAGTGTGTGTTTCCTCAGTCTTACAGTGAACAAGGCCTAACGGTGATTTCGGTTGCTTAAAATGCCTGAAGCATCATGTTTTTGTGTGCCAGAGCTGAAAGAGACTATTCCCTCCGACAGACGGGTGTGGATTTTTTTGCCAAAAATGATCACATCATCTATCCTTGTAGGTGTGCTGTTTTTGTAACGCTATAATAGAGCAAGACATGTCTTTGAGAAATCTTCTAATGTGAATGAATAACTTTTGTCATGAATATTTCTTGTTATTTGATCATTTATCACACAATCCCACACTGATTTGAAAGCTTATTTAGAGCTTTGTAGTTTTCAGAATAAAAACATCAACCTTGTTCTATTTGCTGCTGTTTGCTATCCTAATCTTTTACACAGTAAAATTAAAAACTAGCTTTTTAGAGTTCATCATATAGTCAGGCAAATAATATTCAATAATAATATTAAATAATACAATAATACTAATTTATCTCTTACTGTCTTTTGTTTTCAATGACATGCTGTGGAACAGCTGAATGAAAACAATAAACAGTGGCCGGTGTACTTACTGTAACCATAACGAAAGGTTTTAGGAGAAAAAGACAGAAATAGGCGCTTCTGCTGAGAAAAAGTTACCTGAAGTTTACAGTGAAACGTCAAAAGAGCTTCCGGAAGCAAGGTTAATACTTTCAAAACAAAAGATAGATTTACATTCGTAGTCTATTTCAAACTCAATTTTTGAGGAAAATAAAAGCTTACAATGGTTGTCAGAAGTCTATACACCTGAGTCATGATAGACAAGATTGTAAAGCTAAAAAAGCATGTAGTCTTTTTCCACACATACCTTGCTAAAGCACTAATTGATTCAGTTTCAGCATTCGTTCTTTTAGGGCTCACATTGCATTGAAT
This sequence comes from Poecilia picta, assembly GCA_033032245.1. NCBI lineage: Eukaryota > Metazoa > Chordata > Actinopteri > Cyprinodontiformes > Poeciliidae > Poecilia > Poecilia picta. The sequence goes on along the minus strand of CM065359.1, from coordinate 15,840,995 downwards.
GAAACCAAGAAAAAAAATACTGTCCTAGTTGGATTTGTCCATTTGTATTCCTACAGCTTGCTGACAAATTACTAAATTAGAGGAATTGTACAAAAAGTTTCACAGGAACCAAGACACAATGTAGCAATTAATAATTTGAGAAAATGTAGAACAGCAGTGATATGATGAAAGCTGGATATTTTACTTCAGTTAGTTTAAAAAAAAAAAAAGCAATACGAAATCTGGTCAGGCAGTTTGCAAAGAGGCTGACAACAAAAGTTTAAAATAATTGTTGACACTAAATCAACACTGAGCACAATCGAACAAGTATTATGCCCTCTGTGAAATGGAAAGATGGACGCATCATGCTCTAGGCTTTCTTTTTGAACAACTCCAATGTCTAATTTTGGATCCAAAAAGTAGAGGATGAGCTATAAAGCTGAAGCTAAAGAGTAATTTAATTTTTTCAGCATCACTGTGAGTCCAACCATACTGCTAAATCTGGGAGGAAATTTAAAGTTTTGTAATGGCCTATCAGCAACTAAAACTGACTAAAAAATTATTTAAATAACTATGCAATCAGCCATGAGCAAGTACTCTCAGCCCACACTTTAACTGTGCCAAAGTAAATCATTTTAACCATAGACAGTAGTCATCGAAAGTGGAATTTAGGGTTCATTAAAAAAAACAACTGATAGTTTACAGTTTTATTTACCTATTTAAATTGTTCTTGCACAATTAGTTTATTGCTAATATCTGATCAATTTTGTTAATTACATTCTAGGTGAAACATCAGCTCGTTAAAACAAACGGACATGGTTTATATTTTATTTTGAAAATCCACAGCGGAAGCTTGCTTTTTGACTCTGCTTGGGATGATGCTGCTGCGGGTGGACTGAGAGGGGGGGAAGGGCCTCGGCTGGTTGGATCCGAGAACAGACAAACTTACGTAGTCTTGGCTCACCGTTGCCTGCCTCGCTCTCTCTCTATGGACGGCTGGAGGGGACGGCGGGGGGGATTGCTGGGATTGTAGCTGTTGTCGTCGGCTTCGTGGTGTCTTCAGAGGGCCTGGTGATGATTTAATTCACGGAAAGCCCGGGTCCGCGGAGTGGAAAAAGGGAGCAGGAGAAAGAAGGACGAGGGGAGTCGGGCTAGAGGAGAAAGGAGGAGCAGCCGTTAGAGATGTGCGGTCGGGCCGAGATTGCTGCGGTAGGTAGTTACGGAGCTCCCCAGCTCCTGCTACGTGTTGTTCCCCCCCCCTCCTTGTTAATTTCTCCCTGGGCGTTAAGAGTAATAAAGAAGGATGAGAAAAAGGCAGGGTAGCTGCTGCTACCTGTTTTTTTTTTTCTTTTTCGGAAAAATCCAGCCGTATTCTCCAGTCGGCCCAAGCAAAATGCTAGCAGCCACCGGCCCCATTTCCACGCTGGTAAAATAGTGAAAAGCTCCTTGTTAGACCGCTTGTCCCCCTTTGCTGCTTTAACACTGTCGTTTCTTAAACTTGCTGTATTCAGAGGGGGGCTTTGTTTTTCTGCAGGGCCTGTTGTCTTCTTTTACATCATTCTATATTAAAATAAACCTGCCAGCCTCCGGATTAAATTGACAAAACAAATGCTTATTTAAAAGTTATGTAGTGTTATTAATTTAAAATGTCTAATGTTAGAAAACCAGTTTTGTGGAGGTAATGAGCTGTCAGTTGTCTACTGCTAATGATAATTAAAGAATTCTCCTGTCTGTATGTGAAGTTGTGTAAAAAAGTCAGCAGCATATATGAAATGACTAAAAATTCATGTTTTTCCTTATAAATCTATATTTTTCTTTTTTAATCTATATTCTAATGTGATACAGATGTATACGCTTTACTGACTTATTGAAGGTATTTGTGCTGAGAAATCTGAAAAAAGGCACAAGAAGTCAAAAATGTGTAATTCCTCAAGATCCAGAAATCCCAATTTTATTCAGTTGTTTTGTCTTTAGCCTATGTGTCAAAGTAGTAAACAGAAATTATGTTTACATTGCATTAATTTACTGTCTGGAAGGATTTTTAAAAAGACTGTTTAATAAGTTTAACAGGTAATAAGTTAATCTTAAGATGTCTATTTTTAGGCTTTGGCTGCTCAACATTTGAGAGCATTTCTAATTTTAAATAAGTATGTAAAGCATGAATAATATGATTTATTCAATATGTGTAGTAGATGAGCATTTAAGTGATCTCAAGATTATGTGTAGGTTTAAAATGGAAGACAATTAAAACGTAATTCATGAGTTATTTGCGTTGAAAACTCTTTAGATAATTCAATAAAAGACTCGGCAAAGGGCCTTGTATGAATGCCCAGATTTTATGTAGTAGTTAGAACAAGTATAAACATGTTATAATCCTTTTATTCAACCTAAACATCACATTCATCACTTTAGAAGATGACATTTTCACCATTAACAGCAGCAGTGGTTATTGTGACTTGAACAAAAACTGTTCAGCTGGTATTTTGTTTCCAATGAAACCCAATTCGGTTAAATCCTTAAATTAGATTGCAAGTTGTTTTTGTTTTTTTTTTTCCTTCTGCTGGATAAGCTGCTGGGCAAGCTTATCATGTTATGTATTTTTATATGATACATATGATTTTCGCCATGATGAAACGTCAACAATAATAAGTAATGCAATCGACAAGAACGAATGAATGAATGAATGAATGGGGAGAAAATGGATATATGATAACCTGGGCATGTCTGTTTTACATTATCAATGAAAATTAGCACCGCATATTGCAAATGAAAAACTTTTTCTTTTTTGTTTAGCTTGTTTTAGGAAATGGGTTCAACCAGTAGCAAAAGAGAGTTGAGCACAAACGATAGATACTTTAAAACAATGCTGCCCATTATCAGAGTAATCTTGCTTTAGCATTTTAGTCTCTAGGATCTAAATCAGATGTAGACATTAAGCATTAAGTTCCTCCAATGCTTAGCAGCTGAAATATTGTAGCTAATCGAATATTTCGCCCAGAGAGACAATGACGATGTTGGACAAATTGAAGCTGCGTTGCTCATTGGGATCCAGTATATTGTGCAGTTCTGGTTCCAGTATTATTTTTTCCAGGTTTTAACTTCCAAGTCTTTGCCCTAGTTTAATGTACATACAGGATTGCAATACTCTGGGGAACTGTTGTTTCATGCGTCCCCCCCCTCCTCCTCCTCCTTCTCCTGTAGGTAACCCTGTCTAGGCCTGGACCGAGCAGATTGTTCTGAGAGGAAACGGATAACAAACGGGGGAAGTGAACATGGCTGGGACCTCTGGCTTCTTGTCCAACGGACCTGTTCCGTGGATGGACGACACGGAGATGAACAACCTGTACAGAGACCTGGAGCTGGGCACAGTAATGACTCTGTTTTACTCTAAGAAGTCCCAGAGGCCAGAGAGAAGGACTTTTCAAGTAAAACTGGAGACGCGGACTATTGTCTGGACGCGAAGCACTGACAAAATTGAAGGAGAGAGTGAGTAGCTTGCAGAGACACGCTCACACACTGAAATGTTAGTGATTTTCCTTTTGAACAATGTTGGGATGGAATGCCATTTGTGCCAGAACTGGTTTGTGTGCATGAAAGTAGGCACGGCGGAAAACGAACCGTGTTAATTTGAAAATACAATAGTAGTTCTCAAAGCCTTCTAATTTGTTTTCTTAATGCATCAGACTACTTTCTGGGTTGACGGGTCTGACCAGCATTTCTTCCGGTTTTTGCATTCAGGCGTCATTGTCAACAAATTGTTCTTAAGTAGTACGTGCTTGATGTGGTTTGGGATTATCTCAGTGAAATGAGCAGGAGTTTTATTGAAAAGAGCACGATAAAATGACTTTTATTCATTTTTCTCCAACATGTTTTTAAGCAACCAATCTCATCCCCCAGAAAACAAAACAATAACAGTCACACAACACATGACATCATTTTCAGGAATTTCTCAGTTGTCATGAATATTTTGAAATCCCCACTACTGTGGAAGTGATTTAATTTTAGAATCGTGTCACTTGGTCTGCAGCCAGCAACTTGAGCAGATGAAGCTCAGAATAAGCTCGATGTGTGCAAAGTGTAAACGGCTTCACCATATTATTTAGGGTGCTGGCTGGTGGTTCAGTGGGTGTGAAACTGCTACATTTTAAGAAAGAGGTGCAAATGTTTCCAATTTGACCTCTTGTAAGCGATGATGGGATTCTCTATGCTTTTGTGCATATTGTTGTGATTTATGGGTATGGCTCTCAGGGAAGATGGTTCTCCCTTTGTTACCACAACATGACCGTCTCGTGTTTTTCACAACTAGAAATATTTCCAAAAAACTGATTAAAATTATTTGGAAGCGAATGACTAATTCAGGAGCCTTCTGCTTACGAGCTGTTGGGCAGTGAGAAGCACTGTATTATTCCAAATTAATTTCAGGTCTACTCAACTTTTTGTAGTGTTTATATCAAAAATTTAAACTTTTAGATACAATAGAATATAAAATATTACAGAGTTGGCATAATGAAGCAGTGAACGTGAGCCTGTTACAGTGGGTCCCAAGTATTTGCGGGTTTCAGGGACCTCAACCGCCTGTGAATACTTTAGACCCCCTAAAGTGCTTGTAACTCAATTTTTAATAGTTAAAACACCAAATATACCTTAATATTAGGGCTGTCAATTGATTAAAATACTTAATCATAATTAACTGTACGTTGTCCATTATTAACTCATCACTAATCACAAATCAATCAGGTTTTATAGATGTTTTTCATATACTTAGTATTTTTTATGCTTGTAAAATTAGGTAAAAATACACTTATTTTATGCAAATGTATGTTATAATTTCATCAATACCAAACATGACAAAAAATATTAAGAATATTTTGCAAAAAGAAAATCCATAAATCCACATTCTTTTGCCAGAAATGCTCTTATGCATATACTCCCACAGATAAATGCGTTTTTCCATCATGTAGGAATATTAACCAAGACAACAGATTTTAAGTGGGATTATAGCAAGGAAACTAAGAGAGTACAGTAAATAAAATGTGACGGTGGAGAGTGAAATGCAGAACTAGGACTCTTTTTAGAAAGTGCTGTTAGATTAATACTTTCACATGTTTTATTTTCACATGTTGTATTTGTTTGAGGTCTGACTTATAGGAAACTGACTAATTTAATCATGACAAGTGCTTTCCTGAGTGGTTCTTTAGTAAGAGCTTATTAAAAGGGACGTTTAATAATGCTGTTCAAAGCAAGTCATTTTTGAAGCAGGACAGATGTAACATTGGCTCCTTTCTCACATCTGCTGCTTTTGTATTTATCCTTTTTTTATGTTTTTCATTTGTTTCAAGATATCTAGTGTTGCTTCAGTAATGAATAATGGAATGTAAAATGACGCATTGCTGTTCTTTTAATTTTGTCTGCAACAGTAACATAATTCCAGAGGTTTATCCCGTTGCTACTGAGCGGCACTCAGAGCTGTTCTTAGTGTAGCGCACAATTAGCGCCGAGTAGAACAGGAGGATGGGACAGTGAGTGGAAACGACGTTTTAGGAAACAGGGGATTAGCCCCACTGAGAAAGAGCTGAAAGAAATGACATTTAAAACAGCAGTAGATAATTTTTGTTTTAAAAAAATAGGGTTTTTTTAAATTTTTGTCTGACACTAAAGGTGGTTCAATATGTGACAATCTATGAAAAATATCAAGCTCCTTCAAGTTAGAAAGCCTGTCTGTTAATCCTATGTTAAAAAAAGGTAACGGCGCTAAAAGGAATAGGTGTTATAATTAACAAGTTAACTTTGAAAAGCCTGCTAAATATAACTTGATACCAAGTGGATGCTTCCTTAGTACCATCACTCCTTTGGAAGTTTCAACCAATCACGTGGCTGAAACTTGCATTGAACTTATACATTTCAGCTGCATATAACACCTGATTTTTTCTAAGAAGCAGGTGTTAAATGTTTTTCAGTCAGTGCACAGATTTTTTTTCCCCACAGAACTGAGTGCTTTTATGCAGCCACAGTTCTGTAGCGCTGGACTGTTTCCCATCACTTCCCTTTGCTTATAGTTTTTTTTGTTTGTTCCTTAACTCAGATCCCTTGATTTAGAGATTTGTGCTTTAGTTTTTCAAGCAAAATCGTGTTTACAATGAAGACAGTTTTTTTCTGAAATGAACTACATGAACATGTTGTCTTTTACTGGATCAATGCGATTTCACGCAACCTCTCCAGTCCACTCCAACCTTTTGCTTCCCTCCCCTCCCCCAAGTTTAGACGCGAGTATTTGACGAAATGACATTTATAACGTATACAGTACATAAAAATAAATCCTGGGTCATTGACGAGAAGACTTAGTATTTCATTTTCCCTATCTGCTCCATTAACAAGAATTTTGCAGTAATTGGTGTCAAGCTGAAGACACGCAGGCCTTCGGTGAGTCGTTAAGTCTTCTGTCTGTCGGCTCGAGCACAGCTGCGGTTTGCTCCGGATGCAACGAGAGAGAGAGAGCACGCAAAAAAAAGAAATAAAAATGATGGGGAGCGTAGTTGCCTTTTTTAACAGTGATAGGTTTCATACACCCATGTGCTATGAGCTCATAGCTGTTATCTGATACTCATGGAGAGGTGAAATTAGCTTAGGCTGTTCATTAATGTACAGAAATAGAGTCTTTGGGATTTGCTGGAAGTATGTCATCAATCAGGATCAGGCTGGCCTGGAGTATTTAGCGCTTATCATATCAGTGGTGTTAAGGAATGATGCACACCAATCGTAGAAGGAAATGGCTGTACTAGCTGAAGACTATTTTTCACGTCAATTTTCTGCGTGAAAATTCTGTGAATTAGCCGTCATCTGTTTTTTCTTCTTCCTTCATATTTTTCAAACCTAATAACATGTGATTTACACATGATATGATACTTTATGATTTACCTGTGGCTTGGTAAAGCAGGATGTGGTTATTTACAGAAAGTTGGGGGTTGTTAAATATGCACTGAATTTCAAATTAAAAAGTGTCGGATCTCAGTCTTTTTAAGAGGTGAGGGTCTCACTTCACTCTGTACTTGTGCGTAAAGTCTGAGTCAAAAATAGATTTGTTGCAACATCATGCTCAGCAGATCTACTGTATATCTCACAGATCTGTAGACATTCTGGTTGGGCATGGTCCTGATAACAAGTGACATGAGCATGCATCAAAGCCATCTGCCACTCTTAACTTCTGAGATGTATAGCGAAAGTCGCACTGTCTTTATTTTTAAAACTAAAGGCAACGATTTTGCTCGGTCTTCTATAGTAGACTTTAGTGTGCATACTTGAACATTTCCCTGACTTGTTGCTAACTGTGTAAAATAATATTAAACTTGCATGATTACTTTCATTCATGTTAAGGCATGCAGCTGACTGAGCAACATCAACAGAAATGTCTTATTTCTACAGGTGGTCAAATATACTTGAACTGAAAACCTTTGCTGTAATGCTTTCGGTTCCCTATAGTCATCTAAAATCTGACCTCCAGTAGCCTGAAGAAGCAGCCAACACGCCTCAGTAGAAAATGGTTTCCTTTAAAGAAACTTTTTACACCTTTCGTTCTTTCCCTAATGTAATTTTTAAGCTCTTCACTGATTCTGAACATGGTTAACTTGGTCCTGTTCCCTCAAATTCAACTTCCACATAAGTGAAGTCAGTATGACATCATGGTGCTTTAGTAGTATGATATGTAAGCCTGTCGTAATAAATCAATTAATCGTATAATAAATTAAAATTGGTAGTTTTGTTCACCTGTCTGAGTTTAATTATTGATAGTTTACAGAGACTTTATAATCCATTATGTTTATGGTTTTGGTTGCGTTTTGATTTTATTTCCATTTTATTTTTTGTTTAGAGTTTTTTTTATTGTATTTTGGATATTTAAAATGATTAAATTATATTTTAATTGTTCTTAAAATTCAATCTTATTGATGTTTGAGAGACCAATAAATAATGCAATTCTTGGATTATTATGCCAATATCATTATATTTTTTTAAATTAATCTCAAATCAAAAATATTATCACTTATCACAATAATTTCTGGGACAATTTATCATCTAGTAGATTTTTGTAATCGTGACAATCTTAGTGATATGATTTGGAAAAGGATAGACTTTTACTATTAAACCACTTGATCAACTATCAGGGTGACTTACTAGTAAAAGCTGCACTTTTCTTGAATTTCTGTACATTTTTACCACTGGGTCAGACATCTCTGTTAAATTAATTTGTCTTAGCTGTGCCAGCAGTGGTCTTTATCTCTGGATGTAGAAGGTCAGTGGGGTCAGAGCTGCATGACAAGGTTCAAAAGAGTCTCATAGTAGTCCCAAATATTCACAATGTGATAACAAAATGTTCAAAAATACGAATGCTGATTGGATTTTTAAAGCACAATCACAGACACAGGTGATGATATGTTTTATGTACATATTTACCCAAATAATGAGGTTACAAAAGTTTGTCAACTCCAGAAAAGTGACAGCCATATATTGTGACACTTAAGTTTAAAGTGAAACCTAATGATTAAAGACTGTTTCTATGTAAGTTGCAGCATGTGATGAAAGAAAAAGACTATTGTAGAAAGGTTTCACTTTATTGGGCTTGACTAACGACTCATGTGAGCAATAGAAACTAATCATTTGTTAAATTATTCTGTGGATTCATTTTCAGTCGCAACCTTTTCACTGTTTCATATATATTTTTTGCAATTGACATTCTTTCAAAAAATAGTTATATTGTGGACCTTTTTGAAATTGTGATATGAAGCCTATCATGACCTATTCTGGCTGGTTTCTATAAAGTTTGTGTTGCTCTCTCTCACTCTCTCACAGCCAGAATAACCCACTGGCATGTCTTGGGATGTAGCAAGTAGAATTTCATTTTAAATGACTTCAGGTTCTATAATCAAATGAGGTTTTTCTGGCCTTCCAGAATGGTAGTTGATTATTTAAATAAGGAGCAGAAGCAACATCTGTATCTAAGAGAGCAGAATGCTAAGTATTGCTTTGCTGCTAAGGTGAAATAATTTGTTTAATTTAAAAATTGTAGCATCTTTGAAATTTGCACAGTTAGCAGTGTGTGCATTACTAAAATGGCTTTCTCCAAAAGTATTCTGTGAGACTTCTATAGAGGCTGTCTTCATTAGCAACAACAATTTTGTGTAAGTGTTGCTCTCTCTCACTGTCTCACAGCCCGAATAACCCACTGACATGACTTGGCGTGCTGCAGCAAGTAGTTTCATTTTAAATAACTTCTTGCGTCTGTTCATGTTTCTTTGACTTTATTTTCATTATGAAACTAAAAATGACTAACGTCAAGTTTTCTCTTAACATTGTCCGCAGCAAGAAGTCTTATGTATTGCATAGTGCATTCACCAATTGGAAAAATAAACATTTGAGTTTATTATTGTTAAGCTATTACTAATCTGATTAGGCTGAAAATTGTGCTTTTTCTGTCAACAGCTCAATATTAGGTGCATCTCTGTTGAGCGCAAACATGAGCTCACCACCTGTTACTTATCTTTTGTTTGCAAAGGGCTTAAAAGAGTAGATTTTTTCTTAGGTGTCACTTCTAAAGTGAATGATTTTAAAACTAACAGTTGTTACTGCTAGTATTTTATTATTATACTCTTGATATTGCAAAAGATATTTAGAATGCAATAGCCACTGGCTAACAATGCCAATGAATACATATTTTGCATTGCAGTAGGATATTCAATCTGCTGGATGGACTCTCATCTGCACTTCAGAGATTGTTGTCCAAGGTCCTGATTGTTGCACAGAGTGCTGAGAGGACTCGAGTTGAGCAAACATTAAAATTTATCACAGTATTTGCCAGCAATGTTGTCATTGCATGGAGTTTTATTTAGGACTTCTACCAACAGTTATTTTAGTAATCGATTATTATATCAAGTATTCTGACAATCAGATTTTTAAAATGGCATATACAATATTAGACAAACATGAATGTAAACAGATAATTCATTCCCATAAACATGTTATTGCCAGAAACGTGGCATTCCTTTAATAAAAAACTTCTTACATCAACGTGTGAAAAGCTCAGCCCTTTCTCCTTGACTTATCATAAATAGTGTGGAGATAATCTCTTGATACCTTTTTGGATTAACTGATTATTAATTGGATAACAAGAGGTGCTTAATATAAAATTATGTTTTACAGTACTTGAAATGGTTTAAACTGAAACTTTAAACACCACTTGAGAAAATCTGAGTTGAACATATTTGCAGAAAAACAGTTTTTGTGTTTTTAATGCAAAATGTATATATATTTTTTTGACAGTTTTGGCATAATTTCTGCACTGGCCTTTTTTGAGTCTGTATGCTCTACTTGACAATTAATCAGTTAAAAAAAATAGTTAACAATTATTTCAATAATTAATTAATCATGATTAATCATTCCAGCATCATTTCTCATATCATGCAGCGAGCTGTGCAACATACAGAGTGATGGTGTACCATGTGGAAGTATCTTCAGAGTACTTTTGCACTTTACTCTAACGGGAATATGTGATAAATTTGTGTGTCATGTCCTATTGCACCATTACGATCTTCTCAGAGACCAGAAAGTGGTTTCAGTGAAGCCAGGTGAATGTGTAGTGTTGTTTCAATTGTAGCTGTTTACTTTCACACCTTATTTGTGTGTTTTCTCACAGCGATCATATTGTCAGTAATCTGACAGCTGTTTACCATTTACAATAAAAAAGTTTATCAGGATTTTCGGCTGCTTTTAGCTCAAATTTACCTTTTAAAAAACTCTTGTTTTACTTTGCTGAGAATGGAACGGAGCTACAGTGCTATTCTGTCAAAGGTTTCTGCCTCTTGTTATTCCCTCAACTATTTCAAGACTTTAAGCACGGAAATGAACATAAGAACAGTCGGTTTAAAAAAAATCATAAAATATGTCATTTTTTTTTAAAGAACCAAGTTATTCATTAGGATCTGTGTAGCTGATTTGTAGAAATGCAGTGAGTTACCTGCGTTCATGTGTGGAAAGTTTTTTGTCGCTGTGACCTGCTTTTTCCAGCCCTCCTGCAAAAGAAGGGCACATGCACTCAGCTCAGACCTCTCGTCTCTTTTCTAGGTGACGCACTTTTTTTGGGTTTTTTACACTCTTGACACTCATTTCAGTGTTTTTTTATGAGATCTGTATCAACAAATTAGTGGAACACAAGCACACAAGCAGAAACGACTTCTGAATGAGCTCCAATAAAAATGTTGCCAATTTAGTCCCTTTCTTTCCGCATTGGAAAACGATCTCAGCTCTGGAGCAGAATCGATCCAGTTTAAGTGTTCTGGAGAAGGTTGAGTTATGTTGTTGTGGGCAGCTGTTTGAGAAAAGAGGAGTCTCCAGTTTAACTTGAGCCAATAAACTTACTAATGGGGATTGTGTAGTGTCATATTGTGAGCGATAGTGTTTCTTGAAGGATCCACTTAAACAAATAATACGGCAGTAGTCTTAAATATCTAAATAAAAACCTGAAGCACTATTAGTTGCTCGTTCGTGAGCATTTTTAGTTAAAAGAAAAAATATGAGGACTTTGTTGTGGAACTGGGGTTTGCCCAATATGGAAGGAGGAACTGAAGAGGGTGTGTTGCAGGAATACCTTCTGTCAACTCCCCGGGTTAGGTCACACCTCTGGCTATCTCCTTTACTTCCTGACACAAGCCTCCAAATATTTTGACTCAAAACGACCAGCAGTAACTCCAGCTCCCCTGCAGTCAACGGATGTCTGCTGGCTGTGCAGTGGGTGAAGTAAACTGAGACGGGAGGTATGACTGGCAAGCTACGAGGAGGTCTAGTTTTAAACTACACGACAAAAGAGCATGCACACTGTCACCTATGCACAAGCACAGATGTGGTGTGTAGGCGACAAAAGCACAGGATGTGTGGTATGGGGGCAGGAAGAGGAGCAGGAGCTGAAAGAAATGTGTGTTTTTAGCAGGAGAGTTTCGGGTTTTCAAAAGCTACTAAAGTAGTACCGACAAGGACCCAACGAGTTTCTTCAAGCCTTTTATTCTTGTAAAGTTCAAGACTACTTGATAATCACACACCAAGACACACCTTGGAGATGACAGGATCTATTTGCTGTGTCTCTTTGCGCCTTAGTTGCCTCAGTTTCCTGTTAGAATACAGATTGTATATAAAAGTGTCTGATGCAATATACAATTTGAAGTGAATTTATTGGTTGCAAGCTTCATATTTGTGTCATTCGTGTTGATCGTTATCTTTGTACTGTATGGCACGTAAAGTGATCATTTGTGGTTTGTCTGATGCTCTCAGCCTGTGCTTCGTGTCATTAGAGGGCATATAAAACGTGTTACTCTGTTAGCTCAACTGTTATTTTTAACATTTCTATATAAGCCTTAAATGAAAAAAATAAAAACATTTCTTAGGAAGCTTGAAGCTATTTCAGTAGGTATTTAACATTACCACAGAATTATGTCTTAGAAAATGTTATTTACAGGCCCAGAATGGAAAAGGTTGTTTCTTAAGCTTTACTTGTTACTAATGACTGTTATTGTAACGTAAAATAAGATAATAAATATGATGCAGACTTGCTAATATTAGTCGTTTTCAGCTGCTTATTCCACAAAATATAAGTTTTTGATGGGGATGCAAAAAAATATCAACATTAACACGATGTTGGTCTTTTTTTTTTGTTTTGTTTTGTTTTTTTATATCTATGTTGGTCCCATAACCAAAACCGTGCTGAAATCAATATCCAGTGTTTATTTCCAACTTGTTACCGTTTCTGTTTCGGGAGGGAGAAGGAAGCGAGGTCAGTATGTGGTATTTGTTTGCTCATTATGACAGTGATGCAGTGCAGGATTGTGGGATTTTTAACTGCAGCAGAGACGCAATGGCAGCTGTGTGTTTGTTTTTTGACTCTTATGAAATCTAGATGTAATATAAAATACATTGTTAAATATTGGCCATAACAGCAATATTAATATGGATATTGATATAGGCAAAAAAATTATATTGGTGGATCTCTAGTTGTTGACATTTTTCTAGTCGGGCTGTTTGCTCCAGCAGCTGGGCTATGGTCAGCTGCTAAACAGTAGTGGATAGGACTCACCCTTTTACTTTCCACACCGTGAATGACTGTGTTTTTCCTATTTGGAAATATCCCCAAAGATTGAATAGATTGAATATAGTTTTTCTTAAGGTCAAAGGGTAATGATGTTCCTCCAGGCAGTTGTCTGGCAGTACGTTACATCAGATTAGCAGAGGTGACACTGCATTATTCCCTGAAAGGATGTCAAGGGGCGGAAAATTCTCAAAAACCTTTCATGGGAATTTTGGTTGGGAATTTGTGGAAATATTACAAATTGTAAACTTTCCATGAGAAAATAAATATAAACATTCTTTTTTATTCATATGCTTTCATGCAATATTCTCAAACAATACCATATATAAAATATAATTACCCTATAATGTCATCAAAGCTGACTTCAAGAAGTTCACAGACTCATCTGAGTGTTCCTTAGTCTTGTGTTCCGGGCTTCAAAGTACAGGTTCAGTGGCAGAAATCCTGTGGGCATGTAATGAAGGAATGCACAGTGCATGCAGGGAATGTTTACTTAATAGCCCAGCAGTGAGTAGAGTACTAAGTGCATGAAATTAAGGAAATGGTATGGCAAAAAGTGTTTATCAGTTTTTAAAAGCTTGGGTGTATCTGGATTTCAGTAAATGGCCCTGTGCCTAGTTTCCCTTCGTCTTTGGAAAAAGTCTTGAAAAGAAATGGCGGCTGTTTTGTTTTGCTCACCGTTTTCTGTGTGTCTGCTCCTACAGTTGACATTCGAGAGATCAAAGAGATCCGTCCTGGTCAGAAGTCCCGGGACTTTGAGCGCTATGTCGAGGACTCAGCAGTACGGCTTGACAGCTTTTGCTTTGTTATTCTCTATGGCACGGAGTTTCGCCTTAAATCCCTCAGCCTGGCAGGTATGTGCACAAACATTCTTCATCTGTCATTGCAGCAAACCTCACTCAGTGGAAAAAGGGACATTTTCTTTAAATTATGACTGGTTTTTATATGTAGTGCCTTCATATTTGTGACTCTTGTTTCTTACTAACTGCTTTCCTCAGCAACTTCTGATGAGGAGATGTCCATGTGGGTGAAGGGGTTAAAGTGGCTCAGGGACGATACATTGAAATCGCCAACACCATTACAAATAGAAAGGTACACTAAAGCAAACATGTCATTATCATCCAAATTAGTTTTTTTTATTAAAAATGTTAAGTCCATTCATTCTCATCTTCCAGGTGGTTACGCAAGCAGTTCTATGCTGCTGATCGCAACAGAGAGGACAGGCAAGTTCTAGACAGCACAACTACATATTTTTCATTTATACTGAGCATGTAATCCATATATGCTCTATATGCACATAAAGTGGAATATTTCAAGCCTCTGTTTCTTGTAATTTTGATGATTATGGCTCACAGATCACAGCGTCTGTGGCAGGGAAGCAGTAGATCTGGTGTCCCTTATCTTCCTCTTGACAACAGGACCTAGATTCTCTGTGGCACAGGCTCATTGCAAAAATGCTCTCAAATCCTTAGTCTAAAAATGATACAGAATCAAGTGTTTTCAAATAAAGATATAATGATAAATGCAAGTTTTAGCAGTTTGTCCATTTTTTTATGGAATTATTGCTTTGGGGGTCCACAACAGAATTACACTAAGAGTACAAGTTATATTTGTTTAGATCTCTTTTTGTTGCCATTAAATTGAAAACTAGATGCTTCACAAATCCAATCAAAGAAAATGTAACCATCCTCTTTTTGCAGAGGTTTTACAATGTATGACAACACATTGTTACCTGCTCTGGGTATTTCTCAAAAATTGTCAGTTGCACTTTTTTCAAAAGGACTCTAGTGTTGATTTGAAAACAAAAAGCTTACTTTCTTTTGAAATGAGGACTTTTGGCCACTGAGCAACAGTCCAGTATTTTTTCTGTCCAGTCAGCAGTTTTCCCCTATGACAGTGTCCTACTGACCCAGACTGAGACAGGCTGAGAAAACCTTTGCAGGTGCTTGTGGTTGATTAACTGATTAGAGTCACTCAATGAGCAACTTTTACGCAATGTTCTTAATTTCTATAATCCATCTGTAAGCCACAATTATCAAAATTATGAGAAGTAAACTTTATAGGGAATTTGTATGATGTATGATCTTCACTTTTTGAATTTAATTTTTAAAATTGTCTTAAGCCTGACTGCAAACATTCAACCGGTTCATTGTTATTTTTAAATCACTTGGCACTTTGGCAAAAAAAAAAAAAAAAGTTTGGTTACCACTGCTACAGAGAACAAGATATTTTCTCTTCATTTGCTTTGTGAAATGCCTTTTTTTTTTTTTAGATCAGCAGCAAGTAACTTTCCTTTTTCAAGTGGTTGTTTAATAATCAAGAGTAAATTGAACTGGTTCCATCTGGATGCTGGGTGTTTTTGTCAGCGCTCTGTTGAGGTGTAGTGAAGGAACTGACCTAAGAGCTAAACACTAGCCTCTCTTCCTGCAGCAGGAAACAGACCGCAGAGCACGAAGGAGATGTGCAGAGTTGTTTGTCTGTTACATCCCTGTCTTTGTTATTTTTTAAGGCTATTCTCATCGCCTGCCAACAATTCCAGGTTCTGTAGTAGAAGCGAAGCAGTAGAAAAATAAATCTGATCCAACGGCGTCCAGGCTTGGACGGATTTTACGTGCTCATGCATTTTAGTGTTTAATCATTTTTGTTCTCACAAAACGTGCCTGTGTGTGTGTGTTCGCGCGTAGGATATCCTATAAGGATCTGAAGAACATGCTGAGCCAGGTCAACTACAAGGTGCCAAACATGAGGTTCATTAAAGACAAACTTCCGGTAACCTCTCTCCGTCTTATCACAGACCACCTTTCCATTCTCTCTCCCTGCCCACTTCCTGCTCCACCACCATAAGATTTATGATTTTTATCGTGACGGTTCTTCCTTCCACACTCATCCATCTCCTCTTGCTTTGTAAGGACTCTGAAACCAGAAATGGAGACGTGACCTTCAGCCAGTTTGCCCAGCTTTATCGTAACCTCATGTTCGATGCGCAGAAAAACGTAAGTGCAGACATTTTATGTGCTGCCATCGCTCTTCCCCTCCTGCGATCCCCTGCTGAGGCCCACTTCATCCCCCATCTGTGTGTTCTCAAATGGCTGCGAGATCAATATGCACCGGCTGAAACCCACCAAACCCCTCTAGTGGAGGCCATTAGGACACATAGATGAGCAAGCAGACAGACTCTGGTCACATTAAATGGATGACCCCAGTGGCCTCACCCAATCTGCTGGAAGTCTGTTTCTGTCTATATAAGCTGAACTGCACACAGAATTAGTACAGCACTGTGATGGAAATTAACTAAAATATTCTGTTTTTAACCTCTTTTCAGGTGGAGATCCCTTTTATGCAAAGGTAGGTCCTAAAAACGAGACTCTGATGTGAACAGTTAAAATCTTTTTTTGATTGTCAGTTGTTAATTTCCTGCTTCCTTCTCAAACAGGTTCATGGGTAACGTAGTTGATGAAAGGATCACCCTGGAGGATTTCCAGAGCTTCCTTGTAGAATGCCAGAAGGTAATCCCTCAGCTATTTAACACGTCACTGAATTTGATTTGGTTTGTGCTCTAATCTGACTGTATTTTGTATTTATCGTTTGGGCATTTAAGGAACTGTGGGCCTCGGACAACAACAAGGTTCAAGAGTTTATGTTCAGCTACCTGAAAGACCCCCTAAGGGAAGTGGAGGATCCATATTTCCATTCAGAGGAGGTAAATAAATTACCCTCTTCTGTTCTAAGGGTTTCACCTGTTAATGGAAACATTTCAGATGTTTTCAGAAGTAAAGTTTTCCAAAGCCCGTCTCTGTGCTACAGCTGTGGGTGGGAGTTATTCAGACACTGATATGGATACGGTGATCTCGGCCTAAAATACCATCTCCTACGCAGTCAGAAAAGGTTATTTACCAAACTTCTTCATGACAGTTCTGCAGAATGCAAAGAATGCTTTTGTGGACACCAATAATGTAATGACTTAAGAGAAAAGGAAGCTGGTGAGAACCGGTCTGTTGGAGATGCTGGCAGAAGTTAGACAATGCCTTTGGCCAACAAGCAGGAATGCAGTCTTCAGCTGGACCAGAAACTCACTTCAGTTCATTAAAGTCATTTTACTTTGTTGGCAGTTTGCAAGGTGCTGCATTATATCTAACCTGTCACCACTGACTTGTAATGAAAGTCAGGGTAAATCATCTAAAAACCACTGCAGAAACAAAGTAGCACCAAAAGCGTACATTCCACACAGAAAGGCCTCAACTTGGGTTTAACTCAAGAAACTTCTTCCTGTACAGAAACAGTTGAACCTGCACTCCTGCCTGAATATTTTTTTAAAGCACTTGCAGCACTCTGTAGAATAATTGATTCCAGGATTGACTTTGTCCAATACTGCAGTTTCAAACAGGACCCCATCTGAAATGGTATCAGTGCTAAATTAGTAGTTTAATCAGCCTGTTTTTTCTGCTTCTGTTTTAAAAATATTTTTAGTGTGTCCTGATAAACAATGTGGTTCTAAGGGTAGTTGTCAGTGGAGCGTTGTCTCTTTAAATCGAATTCTACACTTGATTTTTATAAAACACTTCAAATGTAGTAGACGGAGACTGTAAATAAAGGAAAAATGGAGAGAGATGAGATAAAAAGTTTAATTGGAAATGAGATAAGACTAGAGAAACAGAAGGATATAGAGAAAATACCCTAGAAGTCTGCTACTACACCTTCAGAAAGAAAGTGAAAAAAAACTGAACCGAGAAACCACAGTGACAAACATCCACCTGGGACGATGTTGTCACTGATGGCAGATGATTGGAGCCACAGACATTCAAATATCTTAAACCAACCCGCTAACCCAGGAGGCGAACCTGTTCATTTCAGATTGGACCACCCAAAAGATTTTAGATTTTAAGCCAGAGATTATCAGGGATGCGAATAACGGTGAAACAGTCTTAACCGTCTTTCCTTTAGGTCAAAAACAAAATCCAACAACTTCTTATTTAATTTACATATATTGACTAAAAGTTGAAAAAGCATTACCGTAGTTACATTTTAAACAATCTGTAATTAATCTAAAATCACCCTGGACGTAATGAACAAGATGAACTTTAGTGTTGGTAGCATTTTTTTTTTGTTTGTTCATTTTAAGTTGCTGCAAAACATTCTTGTCTACCCCTCTGTTTCTGTTTTACATGCGTTTCAGTGCTGAATGCAAGCTTATTATTAGGAAGTTGGACAGATGGAAATAAATGTGGTGGAAAAGGTGTCAAAGCAGAAGGAATAACTGCATCCTGGAGAGTACTCATGTAAAAGTTTCAAAAAGGGAGTGGACTGCAGTTTACAGTCTGGTTCATGAAGTCCAGTGTGACGTTTACACACCATCTGTTGATATATTTTATAAAGTGGGGTGTCAGTGCCATCTATCAGGACATTTTAGACCACGTTTTGTCTCTCTTGATGAGCTTTATGGAGATGCTGGTTTAAATTTTCCATCTGAACTTAATACCTTCTCTTACTGCCAAAGGTACCAATGCCTGGTTTAATCACCTTGTAGTTCAGACAGGAAAAACCTGTCTGATCTTAAGGTCATCTATTGTCATCTATTGGAGATGCATCACACCCAGCAATGTAATTACTAATTGTGGCTATTTAACCATCCTGAGCTTCTTTAACATCTGCACTGCATTAATGCAGTAATTTATGCAAAATCAGGCCTGACGAAGCATTACATACATACTCTTCAGTGGCCTGACATTTAAGGATTAAATATAATCTGTTATTGCAGTGTAGTTTTGAGTTTTCATCTGCAAGCTGTAACCAGTTTAAGATATATCTCCATGTTCAATACAGAATTTTCACTTTTTGAACTGGGCTGACTGTGGATAAACCAAGCCAGGATTTCTGAAATGGTTTCATTCATAAACTTTTGCTCTTTTCTCCTTTCCGCAGTTCCTCACGTACCTCTTCTCCAAAGAGAACACCATCTGGGATTCTACCCTGGACATGGTGTGTGCCGAAAACATGAACAACCCCTTGTCCCACTACTGGATCTCCTCTTCGCACAACACGTAAGAAAAGCTGCCCCCATGAAGAATGTTTTCTTCTGTCAATTGTAGTCTGGTCCTGGGAATGCTGAAGCCTGGCATCCACTTCCCCAAACAAGACTTTTACACTGACTTCTTGTATCAGATAAAAGCGTATTATTTCCTCATTATGTCCCAGAATAATATTCATGCTAGTATTCAGTAAGAAGAAGTATTTTTCCAGGCATTGAAAAGTGTGAGAAAGGCACTTCTGATGATAACCTTTTGTCCTGGAAGTGAAACAATACTTTCTGAGGGGGTGAAGTGAAAATTTCCCATGTTCCTTTGAGTCTGTTTGAATGGATATGAAACAAGAACTTCTGTTGACAAAAGAGAAACAGGACTTGTAATTTTGCTGTGCTTTTTTTTGTTTGTTTAATACGTAAACAAAGACACTGTGTGTCTGTTCTTTCTGGTTGGCTGTTAATGTATGAACTTTGTGTACTTAAGTTATAATTGCGTGGTTATTTTTAGCTACCTGACTGGAGACCAGTTTGCCAGCGAGTCGTCGTTGGAGGCGTACGCCCGCTGTCTGAGAATGGGATGTCGCTGCATCGAATGTACGTAAGCACACATAACCTGCTCTGTTATCATTACTTTCAGCCTTTTTGCTGAACCGTGACAGTTTCTTGGGTGTATGCCCATAACATCATGTTTTACTCGCTGCGCGGTACTAAGAATAAAGCCGTGTGTTTGCTTTCAGTGGATTGCTGGGATGGTCCCGACTCGATGCCAGTTATCTATCACGGACACACCCTCACAACGAAAATAAAGTTCAACGATGTTCTGAACACCATCAAAGACCATGCTTTTGTCACATCCGAGTGAGTCTTTCTGTCTTCGCCAGCTTGTTTTTCTCCTTAATGACTTGTATTCTCGATAAGATAACAGAAGACTAAGAAAAGACAGAGATCAGAAGATTGCACAGAGGAAAGATTCTAGATGCTTCATCCTTTATCAATATGTCTGTCTGCAGTGAACAGATATTTTAGGAAATGTTCAACTATCTCAGTTTAATCTGTACATCTCCCTCAGGTATCCCATCATCCTGTCCATTGAGGATCACTGTAGCATTGTTCAGCAGAGGAATATGGCCACCCAGTTCAAGAAAGTGTTTGGAGACATGCTGCTGACCAAAGCAGTAGATATGGCTGCGGACGGCCTGCCTTCACCCAACCAGCTCAAAAGAAGATTCTCATTAAGGTCAGGCCTTAAGAAAGCAATTAAGGGCTTTTAATTTTATTATATTTTATCTCTTTCTGGGTCTTGGCTTCATCCTCCCTCAGGTTATGAGGGCGGGAAGAGGATCTTTTTTAGCAAACATGCTGATTCCATCCAAATACATCTAACATTTAAAAAAAAAATAAGTTATTATTTTAATCAAGAAAATAAACCTTGACCTATTTGTAATCATGGCTTATTAGACAGGGTGGATCCAGGTGTTGCACTAATATCCATATAATATGGGTCTCACTTCCTGGTTCTTTGAGTGCTGTGGCTCTAGTTTGTCAGTTTTTTAGTTACTTATCTGACCATTTATTTATGTCGAATCTTTTCTATATTTAGATTTTTTATTGCTCCAACATATATTTGTCCTTTAACACTCTTAGTCTTTTAGGAATAACATTTCTACGCAGGTAAAATGTTGCTGTTCCTGACTGTCCTTCTCTTTCTTTGTGCCTCAGCATAAGAAGCTGGCAGAGGGCAGCGCCTACGAGGAGGTGCCGACAGCCACACCTTATTCTGAGAATGATATCAGCAACTCCATCAAAAACGGCATCCTTTACCTGGAAGATCCCATTAACCATGTAAGCATTGTTACTGCCTGGAAACTGCAGAGCTGCCGCCACATGGAAGGCCGTTCAGAGACAGATGGGTGGCTGGAAAGTTGCAGCTCATATCCCCAAGTCTTCCAGTCGTTGTGATAGTTGTAGATGTAATGAAGACACAAAGTGTTGCAGTTTTTCTTATTTGTTGGTTTTGAAAGTTTTGTACACTTTTTTTTATTTTATTGCATCTTTTATATCCTTATTTTTACAGGAGTGGTACCCTCATTTCTTTGTCCTGACTCACAATAAGATCTACTATTCAGAGGAGACCACCAATAACCTGGGCAATGAAGAGGATGAGGAGCTCAAAGAGGTTAGTACGAGGCTGTTCAAAGTTAGGCCCAGGAACTATTTGTGGCCCTGAATTGATTTTACGCGTGTTCCCCCCTCAACCACAATTCAATTCAAGAATAAATTAAATAAATCAGGACAAAAGTACAACTTTTACTTTAAAGTCTACTTACAAAAATATTAGATGCAACTCAAAGTGAGTGTCTTTGTCTGGCTTTCTGATTTCTTACTATTTCCATAGTAAATAAGTCCACATCTACTCATTGACTTATACAATAAAGTACAGCTGGGTGCCCTCAAATCTGATTTTAGTTTCTGTATTAAAACAACTAAACACAGAACTGTTTTCAAAGAAAAGAGTGGCTTAGATCCTGTTTTATTGCTGAGAAGAAACAATATTTTTTCAGTTTTCTTGAGCCCAAAATAATAAGCAAGCTAGTTGCTTTTCATTAAACAAGGAAAATGTGGAAAAAAACGTTTTGGATCTATGATCCTCCATCCATCCATCCATCCATCCATTTTCTTCCGCTTATCCGGGATCGGGTCGTGGGGGCAGCAGCTTCAGAAGGGAGGCCCAGACTTCCCTCTCCCCAGCCACTTCTTCCAGCTCCTCCGGGGAACCCCAAGGCGTTCCCAGGCCAGCCGAGAGACATAGTCCCTCCAGCGTGTCCTGGGTCTTCCTCGGGGCCTCCTCCCGGTGGGACGTGCCCGGAACACCTCACCAGGGAGGCGTCCAGGAGGCATCCTGACCAGATGCCCGAGCCTCAACTGGCTCCTCTCGATGTGGAGGAGCAGCGGCTCTACTTTGAGTCCCTCCCGGATGACCGAGCTTCTCACCCTATCTCTAAGGGAGAGCCCAGCCACCCTGCGGAGGAAACCCATTTCGGCCGCTTGTATCCGTGATCTCGTTCTTTCGGTCATGACCCAAAGCTCATGACCATAGATGAGGGTGGGAACGTAGATCGACCGGTAAATTGAGAGCTTTGCCTTTTGACTCGGCTCTCTCTTCACCACGACGGACCGGTACAGCGCCCGTTTCACGGCAGACGCTGCCCCAATCCAGAAATCCTAGAAATTCTGTCCATGAAAGTAATGAACAGAATCGGTGACAAAGGGCAGCCTTGGCGGAGTCCAACTCTCACCGGAAACGAGCCCGACTTGCTGCCGGCAATGCGGACCAGACCCTGACACCGGTCATACAGGGACCTGACAGCCCGTATCAAAGGGCCCGGTACCCCATACTCCCGGAGAACCCCTCACAAGGCCCCCCCTAGGGACACGGTCGAACGCCTTCTCCAAGTCCACAAAACACATGTAGACTGGTTGGGCGAACTCCCATGCTCCCTCCAGGACCCTGCTGAGGGTATAGAGCTGGTCCAGTGTTCCACGACCAGGACGAAAACCACACTGATCTTCCTGAATCCGAGGTTCGACTATCCGACGGACCCTCCTCTCCAGGACCCCTGAATAGACCTTTCCAGGGAGGCTTAAGAGTGTGACCCCTCTGTAATTGGAGCACACCCTCCGGTCCCCCTTTTTAAACAGGGGGGCCACCACCCCGGTCTGCCAATCCAGAGGAACTGCCCCCGATGTCCATGCGATATTGCAGAGTCGCGTGAGCCAACACAACCCTACAACATCCAGAGCTTTAAGGAACTCTGGGCTATGATCCTGTTCCTAGAAACAAAAATTGCGTTACTGTATTTGTTTAATTAAAACCGCTCATGCTTAGTTTATTTATTGTGGATGATCACAATGTTTTTGGTAATTTTAGTTTTAAAAATGATATTTTTTTTGCCCCTTGTGTACTTTTGAGCTGACCAGTTCTATGGTTTTAATGCTGTATGCAGGGTTTCTGCTGGGTGCTAAAATGTCTTAAATTTATTCATTTCAAATGTTAGACATTCAAAAGTTGGGCCCAGATTTCCCATATTAATTACATTTAGATGTGCTTAAAATTTCGATGTTTATCCGTTCTTTGCTCTTCGTTAACTATTTCCGTGTTCAAATCCATCATTACATGCAAGTTTTGTAATGCTGACTGATACAAAACTACAAGATTGAAAGCAAAGAGTGCATTAGGAAGGGCTTAAATGCAAAATGTTTGAGCTATTAACTTTTTAATGCAAATTTAAGTAGACTAATAATTAGGCGTAGAACTTACTTAAATATTTCTAAGGGTATCTTTGGTCTTAAATTGAAATAATGATGGTCTTAAAAAGCATCCAATTGAAATTAGTGAAGCTTGCACAACCACACCTGTTACTCCAGAAGATAAAGGTGACTAATGAGGAAATGGTATTAAAGCTGATGTTTTCTGCAGAGTATGGAAACACGGTAGCTGCAGTTTGACTGATGGCCTTGTTTCTGTTAAGGTGCTCAATACTATGGACCAGCATGTGACGGAGAAATGGTTTCACGGAAAGCTTGGCGCTGGGCGGGACGGTCGGCAGATCGCCGAGAGGCTCCTGTCGGATTACTGCCAAGAGACCGGAGCTCCTGACGGCTCCTTCCTGGTCCGGGAGAGCGAAACCTTTGTAGGAGACTACACACTGTCGTTCTGGTAATTACTGCAGTCACAATGCTTTAAGACTTTTCTATGAGACTAGAAAAAGAACAAAAACCTGAGAGAATAAACTGAGATCGATATGTTTATTAGGAAGTAACAAGCAATTCTGGCAAATGATAAAAGTGTTGATCTACAAGGTTTCTTCTTGTGTTTGCCTTTGAATAGAAGCAATGAAAACATGTTTGGTTCATGATGCTCGACGACTTGTTGGTCAGAAGCAAAACGTACATCAGTATTTATAGCACCAGTTGTACATATTGGTGGAGGGCTGCTGGTTCCGGCTGGTGTTTTTATCTTTAATCTGAAACACAGTTGTGCAGAAAACAAACTGAAAAAAAAAAAAATAAATAAAGATTTTGCATCGATCAGTTCAGCTTTGAATTGAAATGCACCGTGATGAGCTCAGGAGGCTGCAGCAGAAATAGACGTCTAAAACAATCAATGAAAGGAAGCAACGTCTAAAATAGCAGCCACCATTTCTCCTCTGAGATATTGGAGGCTGATAAGGTCATACAGAAACGCTTCAACAATTTTGCAGATAAACGTGGCCCTGCATGCTGCTCAGACATGCATTGCTTTTCATTTTGAACAAATTATGCACCAAACTTTTACGATAAACTTGTAAAATAAATGTGTGTTAGTAACAATATGCAAATATGGTTTTATTTAGTTTTGTCTTAGTGGTCAGTCAGGTTAAGTGTCATTTTTACAACGTCCAGTTAAACATTTTACCATATAGAGATTAATCGAGGTAACTTTCTGCCAATGTGCAAGCAGTGAAAATACGAAGCGGCACACGGTTGTTCTGACTTCTCCTGTCCTCCCCTGCGGTACGCTAGGCGGTTGGGGCGCGTGCAGCACTGCCGGATCCACTCTCGCCAGGAAGCTGGCAGCCCCAAGTTCTACCTGACGGATAACCTGGTTTTCGACTCCCTCTTCGCTCTGATCACTCACTACCAGCAGGTGGCGCTACGCTGCAACGAGTTTGAGATGAAGCTGACCGAGCCGGTGCCTCAGACCAACGCTCACGAGAGCAAGGAGTGAGTTTGCAGGAATCTTTTAAATCCCTAGAGAATGTTTTGATGATGATGTTGTTCACGAATGTGTTTGCTGTGTTCTTATTTAAACTCAGATTTTACCTGGCTTTGTTTTCTCTGATAAATCGATAACTTAGAACCATAGAATCAGAATGAAGTTATCCATGGTGTGTTTTGGGTTGTTTGTTTGTAGATGGTACCATGCCAACCTTTCCAGGAGCCAGGCAGAGAACATGCTGATGAGAGTTCCTCGTGACGGGGCTTTCCTAGTCAGGAAAAGGACAGAGCCCAACTCTTTTGCCATTTCGTTCAGGTAACTCCATCCTGATGCCCTGTTGATTGATGCCTATATTATCCTTTTTAATCTATATAGAGCTTTTATGTTAATTGACTAGACCTGGTTTAGCCATTAGCTGTTAGTGCAGCTCTCCAGTATTGATGCCCCTGGATCCTTTCTGTTTTGTTTTCACTCTTTACTGCAGTGTTTTATTGGGGTTTATGTGATAGACAAACACAATCTACTATTAATAAGGTGGAAGGGAAATGACATGATGTTCATCTAAACTAAAGTGAGCAGTCCGTTTGCATTCAGTTCTCTTTACTCCGATACCCCTAATAAATTTCTGTTGCTGTAGGAAATGATCCAGAGTCCACCTGTGTGATTAATCTTGGTATGAATACCACAGGATACACTGAGAATGTAAAAGAAGTAGTTTTGAACATAAACTAAAATATTGAAATCTTGCAGTAACATCTTATATTTTGATATTAAGATATTGTGGTTTAATCTGACATAAATTCCTAGGTTTAAAAACTACCCATAATGCAGAAACGGTTGATTCTACAAAGCAATGAGTAATAGTAACTGGATTCAAATGTAAACTACAATTTTGATTTTTAGTTTCTAAAAAAATAGTGAAATTAAAAGACTAATTTTCTATCATGGTGTTTGTCCAAATGCATTTAAATGCGGCTGCAAAATGTCTAACCTTTGTCGGACATTGCACGCTTCTAAACTTTATACCTCACGTTCTCATTATGACCGTGTGGATTCTTGTTTGGTTTCAGGGCCGAGGGTAAAATCAAGCACTGCCGAGTGCTGCAGGAAGGTCAGGTTGTGTTGCTGGGCACCTCAGAGTTCGACAGCCTCGTCGATCTCATCAGTTATTATGAAAAGCATCCCCTGTATCGGAAAATGAAGCTACGCTATCCCATCAACGACGACACTCTGGAGAAGATAGGCACTGCTGTGAGTGCTATCTGCTGCATGTTTACTAGACATTAATTAAAAATAAACAAGCTCCACTAGTCGGAACTTTCCGCAGTCTGTAAACACTGCATGTTGGCCAACAGGAGCCAGACTACGGGTCGCTGTATGAGGGCAGGAATCCGGGTTTTTACGTCGAGGCCAATCAAATGCCAACTTTGAAGGTGAGTTTCCAGCGTCTCTTAACACTGGCGCTTTCTCACCAGTGGCGTTTGCCCATCTGACTGTCTCTGGTTGTTCCAGTGTACAGTCAAAGCCATGTACGAGTATAAAGCTCAGAGAGACGACGAGCTCTCCTTCTCCAAGAACGCCGTCATCACCAACGTAGACAAACAGGAAGGTGGATGGTGAGTGAGAAGTGCAGGAAACAGTTCTTCCATTCGCAGAGATTGCATTTTTTTCTAGGAACAGAACAAGAGCAGCGAGTGTGTTATAATAGTGGCGCTGTGTTAGAAATGCACTTTGAATTTTTGTGTTTGGCGCAGGTGGAAAGGTGACTGTGGAGGGAAGAAGCAGATGTGGTTCCCTGCAAACTACGTTGAGGAGATCAGCCAAGCAGCAGCGGAGCCGGACAGAACTGTGAGGATCGTCACCTTGTTGTTTATTCCGCTGATCATCACTGATCTCTCTCATTGGATCCCTGCGTAATGTGGAATAAAATGTCAACAGAGATCAAACACTTTGTAATCTGTTTCTTTTTTTGTCTTCTCCGTCATGCAGGAGATGACAGAAAACAGCCCTCTCGGAGATCTGCTGAGAGGAAGTGTGGATGTAACTTCCTGCCAGATTAGTGAGTAGCCCCTCCACTTCCTGTCAGCCTCTGCTGCAGGGCTGCAGAGCAACCTGCTACCTTGGCAGCGGGCCCCATTTCAGGCTGAAAAATGGAGGCGTCTGCTTTCTGCATTATTACTTTCCTGACTGCTGTTTCATCGGCCTCTTTCTTAATTCATTGCTCAGAGGGCTTGATTATCTTTTATATAGCTTTTTACACGCTTTTATCTCATAGTTTGATTATGTTCAGACTAGGAAAACCACAGTGAATTAAATGATAAGGTTGTTCAAATTTGACCCACTGAGCATTCATTTGGAAACTGATGTAAAGTTTCTGTGTAGACCCATTTTATCAGTTTGCCTTTAAGCCACCAGGCTGCCGAGTTTTGACAGTTTCATAAAGAAAAGGATAAAGTTTACTGTGCTGGTTTTAATTTCATTCTCTCATTGTGAGGAGAATAACATCTGTCTTTAAGTGCCAAAGGGTCAAATTTTTTAAAAATATCAGACAGAGATGAGCTGAGTTATTTACTAAGGAAAATGTTTAATCTAAACTAATCGGATCCTGTGTGAAAAAGGGTTCAGGTGTAAACCTCATCGCTGCGCTTCAGGTTTGCTTCCCCTGCAAACACCCAGACAGTTTTGCAGTGAATATAACAAAGCATCTGACTGAAGACTGTATGAGCGAGTCATGACTATCAGAACATGCTTCCAGTTCAGTTTCAAGGCAGCAGAGACAGTAACTCTTTCTGGATGATGACATCATCATCATCACTTACTGTGTTTTCGCTTTTGCCACCGCTCTTTATCTGACCATGTGGTTAGAAAGCTGGGCAGAGAAACCTTGGAGTCAATCTTTGCCCTTTATTATCGATTTAACAGATAGTTTGAACTTCCTCCTTCTCTCTCTGCTCTTTGGTTCTGCTCTGAATCCATGAAGTCTCCTTTTCAATTCCTCTAGGAGCTGGAATTGTAGTTTACGTATTATCTGAGCCGTTGAGATGCTTATCAGCTGCTCTCGATTGTAAAAACTATACCTTGTTGTCAAGGTTGCACATCACAACAACTGGCCAAAAGTTTAAAAAACAAAAAGAGGAAAAAAAGAAAAAAAAATCTGTCTAGCTGCACAGCATCCAAAACAAGAGGAAATAATTATCCTGACATCCATTGTCTCGGCCAATAAAAGAAGTATGAACAAAAGAAGTTAAATATTGTCCCAGCAGATTCTCTTATAGTATTTTTTTTTGCGGCTCAACATCTCCATCTAGTGGCGTTAAAATAAATCATTTTCATTTTAAGAAAAATTAAGCAAAATATCTTCAGTCCAATTCTTAGTATTTTGCACGTAATCTAGATTTAACTGGATCTATTATTTGGTAACTTATGTAACTTGTGTTTATTATTTATTTATTAACCATGGCCTAATGGAAGGCCATCATGATATGGTAATGTGTTATTTCTTTTCTCCTCTTCAGTCACCCGCACTGAAGGGAAGGGCAGCAGGCCGTTCGTCTTCTCTCTGGTTCAGAATAACACGGCACAGGCCACTTTGCTGGACGTGGCTGCCAACAGCTTAGAGGAACTTCAGGACTGGAAGACGAAAATCCAGGAAGTCGCTGCGACGTCTGAGGCCAAGGTGAAGACGCAGATACGAGATGCGTATCGGGAAATGCACCGAAATATGAAGTCTGTCTCCTTTATAACAGCTGTGAATATTTAACAAGCACCAACAGTGCGGTGCAGTGAATGTTAATGTTTTCACACACACTGAGCTGTATGCTACCTTTACATCTGCCATGTTTACGTTTTTGTGTTTCTGTGCTCAGCTGGAAGAGGGCAAGATAATGGAGAGGAGGAAGAAGATTGCGTTGGAGCTATCAGACCTGGTCATCTACTGCAGGCCGGTCCCGTTTGATGAAGAAAGTGAGGATAACACACAACCTCCAGACAGCGGTCTGTGATGACGTTAAACCTGTTCTGAGATCAGCCGCGTTTCCCTCCCTCTCTGCCTCACTCAGAGATCGGCACGGAGCGGGCCTGTTTCCAGGACATGTCGTCCTTTCCCGAGACCAAAGCGGAGAAGTACGTCAACAAAACCAAGGGGAAGAGGTTTCTGCAGTACAACCGGCTGCAGCTGTCCAGAATCTACCCCAGAGGCCAGCGGCTCGACTCCTCCAACTACGACCCGTTCCCCATGTGGCTCTGCGGCTCCCAGCTGGTCGCGCTCAACTTTCAGACTGCTGGTACGTCGAAGTGCAGACAGGAGAATTCATCTTTGGGGTTTCTTTTTTTTATTATTGTTTCTGGGTTTTTTCCCTCCCCCCACTCATTTCACCTTTGTTGTCTATTTCCTCTCCGTCTGCCCACAGACAAGCCGATGCAAATGAACCAGGCGCTGTTCATGCTGAATGGAAGGAGCGGCTACGTCCTCCAGCCTCCCATCATGAGAGACGACTCCTTTGATCCCTTCGACAAAAACACACTGCGCGGCGTAGACCAAGTCTCAATGAAAATAGAGGTAAAGTCAAAGGTTTAATTCTAGTAAAAAACAATAAGGAGAATTTATGAAGACGGCTTGGAAAAGTTGATTAATTGCGATTTAGCTTCATTACTTACAAAATAAAATTAAGTTTTGAGACGTGTTTAGGTACAACTAGGCCTGTCACGATAACAAATTTTGCTGGACAATTAATTGTCTAAAAAATTATTGCGATAAACGATATTGTTTCAAGACCTTTTGACACTGATTTAATGGAAATGACTAATAATGCATGCTATTTCCTGCCATAGATGGACACACTTTATTTTCAAAAGAACACATAACACTGGAACTGATAAACTAAATAAACAAAACAACCAAAAACAAAATTAAAATGGATTCTCAGTCTCCATTAACAAAAACATACTTGAATAAAAAGTAAACAAGATAAAACCAAAGTAGAAATAAATACTACATTCAACCAAAAGAGTGCAGATTATGAAGTCTGTATATTATATTGCCCTTCAGTAATCACTAGATTTAAATAGAGAAGATGGGCACATCCGATTTCCTAACGAAATAGTTCACACTACACAATTTTTTGCCCCTATTTTCCCTTTATGACAATCTTAGATGGTTGGCCGATCCAAGATTGTCATTGGTGATTTTGTAATTGATCATCCTGCAGTGTGTGGTGCGTTACGGTAGTTCGTCGTTCCCGCTCCGATCTAAATCAGGGGTTTTCCCCGACTGGGAGCTTAATGCTGAATGTGACAGGTAGCCAATCAGAAAGCAAGTCCAGCGTACATTGGAGATGATATGTGGAAACAACATTAATGTTTTCAACATTTCGTGCAAAGAATATAGAAATGACAAGGGGAGGAATTGGAGCCAAATTGCTACCGCAGTTGATAAACCCGGTAATTTTTCAGCTGCTCTTTGTTAACGTGACATAAATGGTTATAATGATTTTCATTCAGTCAGGACTTTACGCTGAGTCTATGCCACATGCATCACAGGTAGATTCTAGAAAGGCTTTGATTAATGCCTGATTTTAAAATTACTTAACTGGACTTGTAGCCGTTATTTTGTGCCCATGTGGCTGGACACCACAAGGCACGATGAACCCGATCGAACCGTTATAGGCCTACCTAGGATTTCTGTCAGCAGGTTTTGAAATTATGGGCTGACAATCGGTCGTGTGCGCTGGACATCATACTAAGGAAATGAGGAAGGGAGGTTCAGTGGAGAGCACCGGAGTTGAGCCTTTTTTCCTTCAGTGTCATCAACGGAAAGAAAAAAAGGGCAGGAAGAGACGAGAAAGACGATAATTAAAATGAGGTCGATAGATTTAATTTATCGTGTGACATTTAGGGTTTGATTAATTTTCCACAAGGGTTTCTATTTTGATTCAGGAAGTAATGACTTGATGGAGTTGGTCACGTGTGATTTTATACACTTCAGCTATAAATAACTTTAAAAACAGAAAAGACCCTCTTTTTTTTTTTTTACCATAAATTTGATATTCGAGGTGCATGGGGGATTGCTGTTGCGTTTTTTTTTTTTTTTTTTTTTTTACACTTTTGAAATTAAAGTTAAATATTTCTACCTTTTGGTAGAAAAAGGATTAGAGCAATATTAGCTCCTTCCATCAATTCTTCAGCTGCTTTCAATCAGAAGAAACATGCTGGTAAATTGAAAAGATTATTTTAAATTAAATTTTGCCCTTTACTGTATCGCTGTCTTCGTTTTGTTTGACTTCGACACGGTAAGCGTTGCAGCGACAGCCCTGGTTTCAGCAATGTTTGTATACTTCATTCGGCTGTTGTAGGGAGCACAACTAAGCAAGAAGAGTGCAGAGATGGGAAACCACCTCCTACGAGGAGCTGTGAGATTGTTGTTCCCCCTCAGCTCAGTCTAACCAGGGCTGTATTTCTCAGGCTTTCAGTTCTTTGTGGTAATTTGCCACAGAACAACTTTGCTCACAGCAACCTGGTTGTTTTTTTTCTTCTTCTGCATGCACTCTTCACCACGCTGCACGTTTTCTGTGCTTGCAAACTCCCAGACTGCATCCGCATCTCAGAGATGTGAATTTTTTTATTTAAATTGAAGTCTAAATACCTCAAAACAAATCAAAAGCAGTTTTGCAATAATTGTAAATCAAGCAGTGTGAGAAATCAGAAATTTCAAGCTGACTGAAATTGTATGCAAAAACTAGAAACGAGTCATACAAGTCCAGCTCAGCAGAACAAATCTAGATTATATAAAAAAAAAAAGTAATGAATGATTGCAAGCGTATTTGTAATTTGAGGTGTGATAATGAGTGTGAATTTCGCTGCTTTGTCTTTCAAGGTTTTGGGCGCTCGGCATCTCCCGAAGCACGGCAGAGGCATCGTCTCTCCTCTCATCGAGATCGAGGTGTGTGGGGCGGACTACGACAAGACAAGCAGAAAACAGAATCCGCAGGTAAGCGCCGCTTCAACTGCAGCCGCAGATCTCTCTTCCAGGAACGGGCCTACGCGCCAAAACCGTAGGAAGGAGTTATTTTTAAATTTATTTTTTCATTGTTTATTGGATCAATTACCCTTTGTACAAAATTTCCTTTGTGGTCCTAGAAAAACAGGAAGTTGTGCAAACAATTTGGCCTTGTCTGGGAATACAAAAGCAAAACATTGTGCAGCGTTGACATAATCGTAGTTTGTCAGGTGGAATGGTTTAGCGTTGAAACTTGTGGGTGTTTTTTTTCTAAACATTTTGTAGATTTTAGTTTTTGTGTTTTTCAAATTAATCCAGTTGAATGAGAGTCATCAGAGCTTCTATAGTGCAGTGATGCTCTGATCAGACCACATGCCTGATAGCATGTGGCTCCTTCATGTCAATAAAAGCCAGTTGGCAATGTTGTTGCAGTTGGTGGAATGTGGGAAAGGACCACCACACTGCCCCCTGGTGGCAGAACCACGAATCATTCACACAGATTTTATTTAAAAAAATCTTATTAATCAGATCCTCTGTCTGGGCTGGTGATGTAAAGACCAAATATTATGTAGTATATTCCGGTCATTATACGGAGAAATGTTTTCTTAGCTGTTATTAGTAATATTGATCTGACTGAATGTTTTAGACCTGATTTTTCTGTTTGAGGGAGTAATAAATGAATGCAAACAGTTCTTCATAGGTTTCCAGCCAGTTATGTTTCAGTGCAATTATTCTGCATATATTGTTTTGAGGAAAATGTAAAGTTGATTACATAATTTGTGGATGCATATTGTATAGTTCTCATGTTTCTCTGATCATTTCTTATTTGGTATCAGTTAATGAGACTGAAAAATTCTCATCAGCCCCATATCTATGATTGGGTTTGAGAGCTCTGATTACATAACTTATCAAAAGGGCTGATATTGGTGTAGAACAATGGTTCTCTGAAGAATAGTAATAGAATTATTATTGGAAATTATTCCCTCATACAATCAATTAATCAATTCTAAATCAAATTAACCTAATGTAACGATTCAGTAAAGAAACAAAACAAAAGCTCAGCTTAGTATTCCTGGATTTCCGAGTGTCTCATGTTGCTCCAATGTCTGCGGTCTCTTCCAGCTGACAACGGCCTGAACCCGACCTGGCCCAGGAAGTCCTTCTCCTTCACCGTCTGCAACTCTGCCTTTGCTTTCCTGCGCTTCGGGGTTTATGAAATCGACATGTTCAACGACCAAAACTTTCTGGCTCAGGCGACGTTCCCCATTCAGAGCCTCAAGACAGGTGTGTGTGTGTGTGTGCGTGCGTTCGTTCGTTCGTTCCCCAGATCTTTGACTTTGAGAGGAAAATCTTGATGCTGTGTGGATGTAAACAGTTGTAAATGTGCGTGTTTGTGTTTTTCAGGCTACAGGTCGGTGCCTCTGAAGAACAGCTACAGTGAAGATCTGGAGTTGGCTTCTCTGTTGGTCCACATGGAAATCACCAGAGGCAGGGTGGGTTAGTCTCTTTAACCGAGCTCCTTCTAAACCTGCTGGGTTCTAAAAGCCATAAGACAACATGCACTTGTTTCATATAGATGTTATTGTTCTATGACTAAGATGTTATTTTAATGCTAAACCAGGAGGTTTGCTGTTTTTAGTCGAGTAAAGCCGCAAGAGTATTTTATTTTCTTGGCTTTATGCAAAAGCCAAGTGTCCAGACACTCACGACTCTGGGAGAATCGATTCTCTCACCTATGAAGAAGTGATAGTCGTCTATTTCACTCGTCTATTTACAGATTCATATCTGGAGCTGCATGTTGACACCTGCTCTAGGTGTGAGAACATGTCACTGACCAGTGTGAGATGAGGGGAAAACGTGTATATATTTTACAAATTGTTAAATATAATTCCAACCTACTAGATTTACTTTGGTATTTTGTATGCAAGTGTTATATTCTAGGTTTTAAAATGCCTTAATTTATTATTTTAGACAACATTTTTAAATCAACATCTTTATTGATGTTAAACCCTGAAGAGATTATGGTATCTCCATAAAACAGCTTCTGCCACTTCTGTAGCTTTGCACCAAAAACGTAAACTTTATGTTGTAAATGGGGAATTTTATTTCGGTGTCGGTGGTGGTGTTCATTATTTAAAATGTAAATACTATTTTTAAGTCAATTGTACAAACTGAATAAAATCTGTTGAGAAATGTTCCAGTTTAGTTTTTTTTTCTTTTAAGTCTTTGGTTTTTACCCTTGGATGGGGTTTCAGGGGGTACGATAGTTTCAACACACCGCCGCCTTCACCTACGTTTGTTTGTAACCTTTACTTAACGAGGAAGAGGAAAAACTCAACAAGATTAAAAATTTAATTCATCAGCGTCCTGGGCCACACGAGACAATTTGAACCTTCGAAACGTTTTAAATGTAAAGGTTAAAACTGTTCAATAAAACCATTTCCTCAATCTTTCGATCCTGTTATAATCCCTTCCAGTAATGAGGAGCAGAATATTTACAGAACTCTTTTCCAGTTTTGTCCTGGTAATTTGAATCTCACTTCAGAGCTGGACTAGACGCAGGAGCTGACTGGAAATTCACACCAAGCAGAAATAGAGTGGAAAGGTGAGAGTAGCGACTGATGAACAGCAGGATTTTCTCCTGCTGTTCATCAGCCGGTGAATCAATCAGACTTTGAACTGGAGA
This sequence comes from Poecilia picta, assembly GCA_033032245.1. Classification (NCBI taxonomy): domain Eukaryota; kingdom Metazoa; phylum Chordata; class Actinopteri; order Cyprinodontiformes; family Poeciliidae; genus Poecilia; species Poecilia picta. Next base: position 15,806,439 of record CM065359.1, on the reverse strand, counting down.
CAAATTCAAGCCGTTTGGTTCAAAGAGTTACAAATATAGATCAAAAAAATGTGAATACCGTGAAAGTTCAATACTTTCTGTTTCTCGTTTGCAAAACCTTTAAGCACTTTCTTTAGGTCAGACTACAAAATATACTGGCTGGCACAAAGAAGGAAGAATTCTTTTAATGTTTTGTAAGAACGCGTTCAGCTTTTATTACGACATCATCTCAGCCCAGTGAGTCGTCGTCACCTTGTAAAATTCCCCCACGTCATCAGGGAAGAACCAATCAGTTGATTAAATAATCTGGTCCTTCAGGTCAGCTGACCTCATAATGTTGCTGACCTTTGACCTGACCACCCCCTCCAGATCATACTGCTCTCTTCTGACCCTGATGCGCCTGCCGCTCTGGAAGAGAGTAACTCTGGATGCATCAGATTACATCTTTATGCCTCCGTCCAAATTAAAGCCTTTCTTCCTCCGGTTAGCCTCACTGATTAGTGGTTTTATGGTCACACAGCTGTTCAGTCCCAGTTCCTTGAGTTTCCCACGACGAAATGCTCTTACCGTCTCTACCAAAGATGGCTCTGATTTCTACTCTGGTTTTTCTTTAATTTGGTGTCGCCAAACTTTCAGTTGATCACGATCACAAATTTCTTTTATCCAACCACATTTCTTCCTCAAAGACGATGATGGGTCCCCCTTGTAGTTTTTAATAATGTATTGATATTAGTTTCTCCAGTCTCCTTGGACGATTTGTCTGCTTGATGCCAATGACTTGACTCTTCTTAAACAGACAAACATCCTCGTTTAAGAAACGAGAGGCGGCCACTCTTTGCATCAGCTGGGGTGGACAAACTTTCCAGCTGGAAGACCAATAGTCACCAGTGTAACTATTCAATAGGAAAGTCCTGCTGGAAAAAGAACCCAGCATCTCCATGCAGCTTGTCAACAGAAGGAAGTGTGAGCTGCTGTTTGGCGTTTGGTGTTGGAAACGCCGCACTGGACTTTAAGCAACGAGGCTTTTGTGCCTCTTTCACTTTTCCTCCAATTTCTATGATCTTCATTTCTAAATGAAATGTGAAGTTTACTTTCATTTGAAGAGATGACTTTGAACATCTAAACGACAGCGCGGTTAATTTTCTCCTTAGCCCAGGTAAGATGCTTCTGACGTGTCTTGATCAGCCAATTGGACATTGATCGATGGAACCTCATGACTCCAGCCTCAGTTCACTGAATGGATTTTGCTTTTCCTTTCACCCAGCTTTCTGAGAATTATGCTTCAGCTCTTTTTACAATATTCTACTTTCCTGAGACACTGAATTTTGAGTTTTGGTTACCTGTGAGCGACAATCTCTAAAACTACAAGAAGCGTCGACTCGTAATGGTTTGAAAGTTTCACTTCCTTAAATGAATGACTAAATTGTTGAACTTTTTCTTCATGTTCTAAAATTTTGAGCTGTGTTTGTAGTAGAAGTCGCTTCAGATTTCTGCTGAACGTCTTGCTCTCTCTCACTCCGGTCTCGACAAACAGTTTCTCTTTAAATAGCTTCAGGCTTCCTGTCCCTTCATTCTCACCTCCCCGATGATGAAAATAGCTCTAAGTCGTCTTTACTTTGTAACAAGCTGCATCCTGTTCAAAACAAGTCATTACAACTCCTCGAACTTGGAAGACGTGATGATTGCGCAGCTTCATCGCCTCTTCGTTTAGCTGTTGAGGAAATCTCTCGCCTTCCTTTTCTTAGGCCCCGAACCCGGTCAAAATAAAAGCTTTTACTGTCGGTCCAGCAGCTGCGCTGATCCTGGATCATCTCTCCTGTTTTGCTCCGTGGTTTCCAGGATGAGAACGGGGAAGTCCTGAGCCCGTTCTCCGCGGCGGGGAGCGTGTCGGTGTTGGCGGCGGCGGCGCAGGTGGGACGAGAGCTGGGCTCCGTGTCCTCGACGTCGTCCACCACGTCTCCGCTGCCCCAGTCGCCGGCTCAGGCCATGTCCTACAGAGGGAGGGAGGGCTCGTTCGAATCCCGCTACCAGTCGCCCATCGACGACTTCAGGGTGTCCCAGGAGGCGCTGCTGGACCAGATGGACCCTCAGAACCGAAGGTGAGCGTTGGCGTGGACAGCTGGACAGCTGCTGCTATCGGTGGTTGTTAAGAGGATGTGGACCTCACCCTCCTCTCCGTCTTCTCTCCAGGATGCTGCGGAGGACCAGTCGCCTCTCCCCGTACTGATGATGTCACTGACTGCTGTGTGATTGCTGTTTCCATGGAAACGCCCACCACCGCTTTGGCCTACATTTCAGGCAGCTCTCCCTCCTTCGATTTCCCCCCCCCCCCTACAAGCCCACATCACCGCCTCTGCGTCCCACTGAGGAGGAGGGAAAGGACGCTGGCGGGGTGGAGGGGCGCGCGACAGGAAGCAGACGGCGGCAGACAGGAAGAAGGAACTGGAAGGCTGGAGGAGTCCTGGACTGTGATTTCCAGTGTTGTTGTCGTCGTGGCAACAGCTGCTGAGCTTTGGAGACCAAGTGGAAGAAAAGGGATGGAGCTGGTTCCGGTTCCAGTTCCTCCTCTCTCTGCTGTTTGGACGGATATTTATTCCTGCTGCGCCGTCGGCCGGAGAGCAGCGGCAGCCGGTCTGCTCTCAAAGAGCTCCTGTCTCCACGTTTTAAAATATTCCAGTTATTTAAACCTTTAAACATTCATAATGTGACTTCATGTCGGCGGGAGCCATGAGGGCTTTCTACGGCTACGTTTTAACCTCGCTCTGCTTCGTGACGGACAGTTTACGTGCCTCCGCTCCGACTCTGACTTACTGAAATCTCAGAGGCGTTTCTGTTTTTATTGTTGTTATTGTAATTATTAAAGGCGGGACGAAGAGGCCGGGGCCTGACTTTGTGTTCCAAGGAGCATCGCGTTTCTCACTTACATTCCAGCAAAAACAAAAGCTGCACATCATTCCATCGTCTTGCTTTGCTAACCGGCTCCGCTGACCCTTCTGGCGCCTCGGCCATGTGATGATGATGGAGGTCAGGCCTGGACTCTGATGGTGACTGATTGTCGTTTCTTTTTGGGGTTTCCGTTTGCACCCGCTGCCATCATGTTCTTATCCACATCAGTGTCTTAAAAGACGCACTTGGTAAACGATACATGTTTTAGATGTTCAAAATTCATCTGAGGAATGCCAGAGAACAGGAATAACCTGGTTTCATAAACACACCGTTCAGGTTTTTAGTTTTGAGAAAGTACGTCGCATATTTGGCCTCTACTTTTCAAAATGGCCCCCAAACGTATCATCCCTCAGGTTGAGCCAAAACTTTATTTCTGGTGAAGAGATTCCTTTTGTCTCTTGGCTGATTTAGTGAAATTTTAAATCGACTGATTTCCAGCAGACATCTAAATGTTAACGACCTCAGATCATAATGCTGCCACCATGTTTCACTGTGTTCTGCCAGAGGTGCTTTGTGTTTTTCCTGTCAAATTCTAACTTGTGGTAGTCATGTTTATGTTCGTAGCAGATTCTCTTACGATGTTTTGAGAGATTTTATCCAAGCCTTGATCTTTTTAATCTAGCAAATGTTCTTTCTTTTATTATCCTGACAGTTGGAGAAATACAAGAAATTTATGTTTAAGTTCAATAATACAGGCTGCGTCACATTAAAAGTGTAAAGGCCTTTAAAAATCAAAATAACATGAATTTTAACAGCGGTGGGTAAACTTAAGATTCACACAGGAGTCTCGGTTCATTCTGCTCATTCCTAATACAGGATATTCATGCTGGAATTATGGGTAAATTAAAACCCAGCTTTGCAGCCCAGTTATCCCAGTCTGGATCACTTTCTGCTGCTGAATTCAGATGTAGGTCGATTCTGAAGCGTCACTGAAAAAGTCTCAGCTCTGCTTTTCCCCGTGTGTTTTTGGTGCAGGTGGTTTTTGGTCACAGTATTAAGATAAACGAGTATTGAAGACCAGCAGTGAATAAATGATGATGAACGAGAGGCCCAAAGAGTTCAGCTCACCGCTGCGTCTCGTCGTTGCATGCCTGGAAACGGATTAGCCTTTAGCTGGACTCAAGGTCCAGGCTCGCTGGACAAACAAGTGTTTTCCCTGATTTGACTGAACGGTCGATGATATTCAGATTCTTGCTCAGTGTTTTGAGACGTATTTTAAGCCATAAAGGACGATGTAAGGTGAAGGTGGGGTCATCATGCTGGACGGCTGGGGCATTTTATTGCATTTGCACTCGATTGTTATCCCGAAGCTCCTTTTGTCTTACATGTACTCTTCCTCCAGTGTGTTTAGTTTTTTTTTTATATGTGTGTGTGTGTGTGGAGCAATGCATTGCTCTCATTTCTGGCCTATCTCCATACACACACACACACACAACACACACACATTGAAGCCACATTCCCCACAGCCCATGGTCACGTATTTTGATGGTTTGCAGCTCTGCACCGTGTGAGCACCTGCAGAACGACTCAACTGTTTGATGTTGTCGGACTGTTCTCCATATTGACATCAAGTCAAGCTGAATAACAAAGGACCTGTGTGGGGCCTTTAACTGTAATTTTGTAATTGTATTGATTTTTCTTTCTGCTACCTTCGGCCTCATTTTACATTTGCCTTCTTGTAATGTGCCTAAACCTCAATGACGAGAAGTATTAATTTTAATTTTAATTTTTTTTGCCTTTCATATGGAACATATTCAAGCCTGAAAAGTAAATAAAATACTCACTGCTTTATACATCCTTTCTGGTCCTTATTTTTCTTATCACTTCCGGAAAACTGAACAGAAATGAACGGCTTTAAGACGAGTGAACGGCCGACGAACCTGAGGGATGAATAATCGAACAGAACCGAAAGAGTCGCGTGGAAACAAAGGGAATTAATTTAACTTGTCTGAAATAATTTGGTATTTTAAATGGGAAAAGTATTTATAGAAGTTGAGCTTTTTCCATTTTTAATTTTTTTTTTGTTAAAAGCAAAAAGTGAATTTGGTAGGAATTTTATGTAATGAACCAACATAAAATGGACAAACTACCAGATGGAAGGAAACAGTTTTCCAAAATGGTTCCAAAGTAAAATATGAAATTTGTTGCATGTGTATAAATGTAATACTTTGTAAATCCACATTTTTGCAGATGTTTTGGGGCATGTAAATCTCTGCACATCTAAATACTAAACACTTTCAGCTGTTCTTGGCAGAACAGTAACTAGGAACATGTATTTTTGAGTCTGGACTTTGACTGAGCCACTTTGACTCCCACATATTTGCTTTAAACTAACCCTGGGTTGACCAAAGGTTGGGCTTTTTGCAGCCAACAGAATGATTTTTCTGAATCCCTGATTTAAGAAATAAGTGAATCTTTAGGGTGCAGGAAGCCTTTGAGAAATGAAAATGCTAGGTACAACCTAAAACATTTAGGTTGCTTTGCATTCTCTTTGCTTTCATTTTAATGTAAGTAGGACCAAAAACATCCAGCAACTCTTAGAAGTGGATTAAGAAAACTCAATTACAAACACCCTCCCTATATATTTTCCAGCCATTTTATAGCCCAATAAATGATCACCTTTACTTATCAACTGCTGTATTTCTCAAACCTAACTTAATATTTGACTGCAATTGGCCCATGTCTTTTTAAGCAACTTCTACGCCGTTTATATCACATTAAATCTCAGTAAAATTCAGTTTAAAGTTTCTGTATTTTATCTTTTAAACAAATGATCCTTTAAACAGTAAAGTTTCAGATGGTTTTGTTTGGTTCCCTCATCTTGGACCAGTGAAGGAGAAACAGGTTTGAATTCTTTACATTCTGTTTATTCTCCAAATGCATCGGTAAAAATTGTACATCGAGCGCAAGTGTGGAACTGTGGTAAAAGTTCAGATCTTTTGCATTTGTTCCTAAGAAAGTTCCATAAAAACAAACGAGACGTAGAGAAGCACTCTATGCTATGAGAAGATCCGAACTCCGTGTGGTTTTAGCGCGACGTCCCATTCCTTTGGGCATCGCAGGGAGTCCGCCTCCACTCCAAAGGTCTCCCAGACCAAAGTCCGTCCGATCCGAGCAGAGAAAACGCACCGACAGCAGCCGAGTTTGGACGTGTAGCTGAGCAGACAGAGCAAGACTGGGGAAAAAAAAGGTTCATCTAAGGCCTTGGCAAAAACGCCCAGCGGCGACGACTTGATAAACTTCCCATCAGTCTTTGTCAGACCTCCGTCCACCAAACACGTGGCCATCAAGTAAAAAACGGGATGATGGCGTCACATGACACACGGAGGGACCGAGGGCTGGCTCTGGTGTCCGTCCCTAGTAGAGGTCAGTTTCAAACCACTGATCCGGTTACAAACCATCTGCTGTCCTGCCGGAACAAAGACCACCTGCCTTGTGAACTCTGTCCTCATACTAAGGCCTCTTCACTTCCTGTAGAGGGGAAAAAAAAGAAGCAACAAATGAATCAGAAAAGATTTAAATCTATATTTGAGCTGTTCAGTTGGGCCAGACAGGCAGGAAGTGAGTATCTGCCACAGCACGCCTCATTACTCATCATCATAATATTGGTGTGTTAGTAGGTTCCACCCTGGTATTTCTGTGCCACCTGCTCATTACACACACAAACACCCCACACACACACACACACACACACACACACACACACACACACACACACACACACACACACACACACACACACACACACAGCTGTTGACGCAGCACTCAATTTCTCCCACAAATGACCGTCAGTCTTTCAAATGTCTTTTCTTTGTTGCATTTAATTATTAAAAGGTGTGTGAGTGGTAACTTCTTGAAAAAGTCAAATTTTACTTTACACACACACACATTTTTCTTGAGGTTAAAAAAAAAAACACCAACCATGGAGTCCAGGACTACCTGTATTAGCAGCAGCGCCGTCGGCGTCGCCCTCCGCCCCGCACACCGACTGCTCCATCTTCTCCTCCGTCCCGCCGCTGGGCTGTGGCTCCGGAGCCGAGGATCCTGTCGCCGGCGCCGCTTCCTCTGTGGCGACGGCTCCCGTTCCCACCCGCTGTGCAGCGCTTTGCTTAGCGTCGGGCGTCGCTCCCCTGGTAGAGAACCAATGCCGCACCAAGTCGCTCGTCAGTCCAGTCTTCTCAGCCAGCTCCTTTAACTAGGACGGAATAGTAAAGGTTTTATTAATTAGATGCAGGCAAATGTTAAAGCTGAACACCTTGAGACTGAAAGGAAACCATTAGGTTGGTTCTGATTCATCCTTGGTTCAATTTTTCGGTTGAGACTTTTCTTGTTTAAACAGTTATTCACTGTGTTTTCACTGTGGTTAGAAAAGCTTGACTTCTTTCCACTCTCTCTCTCCGATGTGAAACTGAATCTCTTATTGTGATCTAACTGTGTTTATTTCTTAAAATCTAACAGAAAACAAATACTGCATGCAGAGTCCTTCCAGATATTAATATGGTGATTATGTGAGAATATTGTGCAGCTCTAATCCTTAGAAATGTCATATATTAAATATTTACTATAGTTGTTCATACTGGTTGTTTTGTTTTGCTACTTTGCTTTAAACAAATAATTCCTGTCATACAGTGGGGACATGGATAATAGACAAATGTTTATTAAACCCAAATAAAATACCAAAAGGAGAAACTTTTTTTTCTCCATACAAATAAACAAAACTACTACTTGAAGTTTGTCTCTGGAGTCGGAGGATAAAAACAGCAAAGAGACGATTTCACTCACAATAACATCTAAAACTTTGCTCTTTCATCAGGAGGTTTTTTTCCCATGTAGTTCAGTGAACAAAAGACTCTCGTCTCTCTTGAGATAAAAGATGACAGATGAATTTAGGAGGAATCAAGACCTGAGCTGTGTCTTAAACTTCAAAGCTCTCAGCTACGAAGGAGCTTCCTGAGAATCCCCTCGGCAAACAGAGCAGCGCAGCTCGCATCTCAGCAAAACATTACATACATATATTATTTTTTTAAACCATCTAAAATATCACGCTCTGTGTTATGAGAGTTTCATGGTACGATGACGACGAAGACAGTTTTACGGCTTCATGGTGCCTAATGTGAACCAACTGCTGTTACTCAAAAACAGAAAAGCATCAGCTACACCTGCTGCTGCAAAGACGACACAGCCTACATTTTTATTAGACTCAGATTATTTATATGGAGACAAAAATTAAAATACAGCATTGACCTCTGTAAGTTTAGAAAACACTTTCACGTACATATTGCACAAAACGTTTCCCCTCCTTGTTGTTCTGCTCGCTGGTTGATTAGCTGAGCTGCTCAACTGTTTAAAAACCAGCGTTAATAAATAAATCACAGGAATGTTGATCACTTGGATAGTTAACCTTCGGACTTCTGATTGAAAATCGATCATTATTATTCAAACTCTTTAAATAAATATTGCAACATTATTACTAAACACTATGCCATCCTATTCTCTTTTTTTTAACACCATTTGGTTTTTATGCGTCAAATAGAGCTGGGACTTTAAAATGCTCATTTTGATAAATTAAATACATTAATTTTAACATGTTAAAAAGTTTTAATGCAGTTCATCACTTTACACATACAGAACTCCAGAGTCAGAAGCTTTTTGTAAACGTGTTTCTGATACGCTCATAAATCTGATGCACAAATTAGATCCGCTAACAACAGCGATGGACGACAAAGAGGCTTTTCCTCATTTGTGCTCCAAAAAGTGATTTGATGGAAGAAGTTGTGTGAAACTGTGCAAATAGGAGGAGAGCAGATGTTCCCAACGACAACATCCATATTTCTAGTTATTATAGTATAGTAATTATTTTTTCATAGAAATAACATGAAGGTTCAGGGCTTCCTGAAAGCTGAATGTGTTTATTGGCACTTTGCACCAATCTGATGGTTTAATGGCCTGAATAAATAAAAAAATACATGTTTTGTTGTTGAGCTTATATGTGTCTATTTATTCAAAAATGTTTGCAAAAAGAGGCTATGAAGTTAAAATGATTATTTTGTTGATATACTGTTTTCGATTGAAGTACAATGAATTTTGAATAATTGCAAATCCTGCAAGTTTGTTTTGAGAGAGTGGTCAGAAAGGAAAGTGAGTAACGAGAAACGGGGGGAAGACATGACCAGTACCTGGGAGTCGTCCAGCCTGCCGTGGGCGTCCAGATGGTCCTGCAGGACCTTGGAGCCGTCCCTCTGCAGCTCCTCCTCCAGGGCCAGGTTCTGGTACTCCTCCAGCCACTTCAGCAGTCCGTTCTTCTGGACGTAGCGGGAGTCCCCGAACCAGCGCACCACCTCGGGTCGGGGCAGCCCTGTTCCTGAGATGAGCTCATCGTACTGAGTGGCGCTGGGCCACTGGGTTCGGGCGTAGACTTGCTTTAGCAGGTGGAGCTGCTCCGCCGTCTTCTTCCCTCGGACGGTTGAGGGTTTGGGGGAGTGGGAGGTTTTCTGTGTTGGGGTGGAAGGTTGGGAAGGTTTAGTGGTGGTGGAAGAGGTGGGGCCCTGGGTGGAGGCGGCCGTGCTGCCGGCCTGAGAGCTCGTACTACCAGATCCCTCCCCCTCTGTTTTACTGCTAGCCTCAGTCACCTTCAGCATCTTCAGATTTATTTTGATGGGGTTCACTTTCGGTTCCCCTGAACCGTCATCCCTCTGCCTCTCTTCTCCATCCACCTCCATCTCCTCCTCGTCCTCCTTCGGCTCCCGCTCCGCCTCCTCCTTCTTCTTCTCGGCAGCCACTCGCTTCCTCTTCTCAGCAAACCAGCCGTGTATCTCCCGTCGCGTCATCTTGGTCTCAGAGCGCAGCCGGTCCACTTCTTCTCCTGACGGGTCGGCGTTCTGGGCAAAGCTGGCCTCCAGGGCTATCACCTGAACGTAGCACACGCAAAGAGATGAATATTATTGTCAAAATCATGAGAAGGTTATTTATTTTCCCATGTACTGGACTCGTGCGCTGAAGGAGTCGGAGCTCATTTTGCGTGATTTACTCCATCGACTATGTCAGAGGGATTAGCCAGCCAATCAAACGCAGTCGGGTTTTGGTACAAAGTCTAACAGGAAATGAAATCAGCATCTCCATAAAGCTTATCAGCGGCAAAGAGAACTCCTACAGATGACCCGGCTACCCAAATCATCACTGGTTCTCTGGATTTCAAATTTCAAATAAAGAGAAAAATGTGCTTTTATCTGAAAAAGCACGGAGTTACAGTTAAGGCCTTTTTCTCCCAAGTTAGCTCCTGACCTCGTCTCTGGGTCAGGATGGCTGCAGACGAGAAAAGCAGGAGTTGAAGACCAAATGAATCTCTGCTCCAGACATGCCTCAGTTTGTCCAGGATGAAGAAGTTTTTGTGTGTGATTGTTGCAGCCTAAAATGAATGATTTTTGGCACCTTTTTCAAAAGCTTGTGGTCAAATTTGCACATTTTTATTTTGCCTTATTTTTGGCCTGACATGGTCTTGCAAAAAAGTATAAATTGCTGCACATAATTTACCAAATGACAGAATTGTAACTATTTAAGTAACTTTGTGAAATAGCAACTTTAATCCATGTGAAGTCCTGAGGATTTGTCAAAATCTTCAGGACATGAAGAGTTTGGAAAGTGTTACCATTTAGCGTTACATACATTTTCTTCTTGCAGATTCGGCTTTCAAAGAGACATTGTGAAACAGGAAGTGAAATTAGCAGAGGGCTAAAAGGATTGGTCAAAATTCAGCATAGTTGCAGTGAGAGAGAGTTTGGGTCTCACCTGGTGGGGGTCTCTCTCCTTGTAGCGGACGGCTGTGAAATCAGGTGAGTGTAACCTGAAGAGCCTCTTGGAAGGAGTGGAGGGCGATGTGGGGGTCTGTGTTGGCGGTGGGCTCTGGGTGGCGGTGCTGGAGTTGTGCTGGGGAGTTTTGGCACCAGAGTTGCTGCTGCTACTTTCCGACAGATCGACAGGGGCGTTACAGCCGGCGGCGGCGGCGCTGCTACCAGGCGTACCTCCGCCGTTCCCCGCTCCACCACTGGGCTTACTCTGCCCACCCGTGCCGGAGCGGGAGCTCTTGCAGTTGCGGAAGTGATAGCGTCTGTCGCTGAACCACTTGCGGACCTCGCGCACCGTGAGGCCGGTGAGGCCGATGAGGCGGTCGACCTCCTCCTGGTCGGGCCACTGGCTCACCAGGAAGCTGTCCTTCAGGGTGCTGAGCTGCTCCTGGGACTTCTTGCCTTTGTAAAAGCTGGGGTCCAGGAAGGCGCTGGAGGGGGTCCGGGAGCCGGAGCTGCTTCCCGGACCTGCAGGAGTCGGGGAGGAGGACTTGGAGGCGGGGGATGAAGCATCCTCCATTTTGATGGTTGGTGAGTCACAACCAGAAGGATCTGCGTCCTCAGTTCCTGCACTGGCCAGGTTGTGATGGTTGCTGCTCCCATTAGCATCTTTGCTCTTCAGGTTTTCACAGCTGCTGATGACAGCTTTGTTTTCCGTGGGGGTCTTACTGTCCATCTGACCCGCGCCGCCGCTGCCCGGTTTACTGTCTGTGTTTCTGGCGCTAGCACGGCTGCTGACATCACTGCCGTTTTTCTCGTTGGAGTTAGCATTAGCACTGCCATGTTTACCATTGACACTGCTCCCCTTAGCGTTGCTATGACTACTGCTTCCAAGACTAAGGTTGATGACGCCGCCCTCAGTGCTGTTGGTGCTGCTGGTGCTGTTGGTGCTGTTGGTGCTGTTGGTGCCCCCTCCCACAGCTTTACTGCTGCCCACCATTCCCACCAGCATGCTGGGGCTTTTGTCCGCCACCAGAGCCGCGGCGGGTCGGGCCTGCATGGTGGGCCGAGCCGCCGCCTGGGGCTTCGGCGTGACCGCCAGGGCCACAGGGGCACTGCTGACCTGGATTCCGTTTGCCACAACAGGCTGCGTGACGATTACGCCGCCTGGGCTGACGAGAGACCCCTGCAGGAACTGAGGGATCCCGGTGGGCCCCAGCGAGGCGGGCAGCACTGTGATGGTGTGTGGCGCCGGGCTGTGGTGACTCTGGGTTTGGTTCTGGGAGCTGACCGGCGCCGTCTGGATGATGGTGTTGAACATCTTCCTCCTGGCCTCCTCGATCTCCTCCGGGGACCAGCTGATGCCTTGCTTCAGCCGCTGAGCGGTGAACCAGATCTTGATCTGCTCCTCGGGGAATTTGGTGACGACCGTCAGGTAGCACAGCTCAGCCTTGGTGGGGTACGGGAACTTGCTGAAAGAGGTCTTCAGGAAGGAGGAGGAGTCCATGGAGGCACTGTAGGTGGGGATGCTGCTCAGAGGGATCATCACCTGCAGGGAGAGACGGAAAATCAGTGTGGAGTCGGGTTGAACCGTACATGTTTAATCACACTTAGGGATGGATGACATGGATGAAAAATGTATGAAAATATAAGGGTTTAATAACGGTCGATATAGATAGTTATTGATATTATTTTAAATATCTGAAATATTGCTAAATCTAGTGGCATAACCTTTTCCTGCTTCATCCCCAACAGGATGAAACTACTCACCCTGGTGTTCCTGCAAGTTTCATGTTGTTATAGGATCAGTTTTCTGTTCCAACAAGACAATGATTGTGGAAAATTTTTTTTTACATCATAATAATTTATATTGAGTGTAAATATGGTCATGTTTACTCGCAAATTATTTAAGCCACATTTTTCAAGCTGGACCTCATTGAAACAAACTTTCCTGTCTGACTTACTTTTGTTGGAATTTTTTTAAGAGCCCACAGAAACTCTCATGACCTAAAACACACATCAAACTGGTTTTGCATGAACCCCTTAACGATCACTTCAGTCCAAAAGCACTTACTTGCAAGTCAATGGGTTCATTGAGGACATCGCTGCCCTCATGAATGTTAAAGGGCTTCCTGAACGGCCGACCCAACCCTCTGACCTCAATCACATTAAAACTGTGCGGGTTACTCTTCAAAACCCGTTCCACAGCAGTAAGGCAACAATTTTAAAATAGCTAAAGACGAGTAGCGCAAAGTATCCCACAAAAATGTGAGACTTCAAATTATCCGACCTAATTGTTGTTTTTAATTCGTTGAGGTGTTGTGTTTTCAAACCATCCTGGAATATTGATTGTATTATAAAACCCCTCATTAAAAAAGGAAGTTTCCCTTCACTGATGATTGCATGTAACCCATTTACTTGAATGGTAAATTGCGTAACACTGACACAAAAGCCAATTCGTACCTTGGGGAGATTTTGCGAGGATGAGGATGAAGAAGCAGAAGAACCAGTAGAGGAAGCTGTGATGGGTGCTGAATGGTGAAGACTTCGGTTCTGAGCTACAGAAACAACCTGCAAGGAATTTAAAAACACGATTAATAAAGTAAATTCCCCTAAAACAAATTTAAAAAAGCATCAGTATCTGGGCCACCTGTGTGATGGGCGTCTTCAGTAGGGGTAACCCAGTAGAGCCGTTGACAATCTGGATGGCCGAGGGCAGGGTGGTCTTGCTCGTTCCGTTGTGGACAATCGTGGAGACGTGGGTGACTGTAACAGCAGAAGATTCCTTTCTTTCAGATTCCCTGGATGCGGAGGCAGAATGGGCGTCGGAGACGGGCTCCTCTGACACCGAGTGAGACACCACAATCCTTTTGGGTTCAGATTTGCCCTTCAGCATCCTCATGATTGGCGTCTTAGTGATGGAGATTTCGCTGTCCCTGCACAGCTCCGTCCCTATCAGCAGGTTCTGCTCCACCACCGCCCTCCTCTCCCTCCTCCTCAGCTGCAGGGTTGTATTCAAAGTGCTGGGGTGGACCCTGGCGTTGTGCAGAGCTAGCCCCTCAAACTTTGGCGCCGAAACGCCGCAGCTCATGCAGACGAAGCCAGGGTCCGCTCTAAAGTCCGGGTGCCCGGTGTAGACGTGATCTAGGAACAGGTTGAGGTCGTGAGTTTCAAAATTGCACAGCTTGCAAGTGTAAATGCCACCGTCCTTATCCGCGTCCCCCGCCTCCTGTTTTGGGTCGCCGCTGACGTCCAAAGGGCTGCGTCTGTCGCCTGCAGAAACCCTGGAGTGACGGAGCAGAACCGGAGAGTCCCGCTCCGCCTCCTCCACAGAGCGGATGACCTTACTGGGGATCATGCAGGGTGTAGTGGACTTCCGTTTGCTGGCCATGGTGAGACCAGAGGGACAGGAGGTGGGGGGTGGGGGGGTCAAATGGCTGAGGGGCTGAGAGAGAGAAGATGGATTCCTCCTTCACTATCGACCAGACATGGGGGAAGGAGAGTGGACAGGCTCGTCCATAAGTCCCCGTATGATTCTCTGCAGAGTTTTAGTAGAATCCTGAAAAAGAAGGGAGAGAAAATTTAAATATCTGAGATAACCTGGAATTCAGACAAGAAAATAGGCAAACAAAAATAAAAGGATTTCTTACAGAGGTTTCAGGTAATATCAGGATCTTCAGGGTAAAAAAAACATCTTTAAAGTATTAAAGCCAAAAGTAAGGGCAAACTTTCCTGTCCCTGAAACTCAATCTCATTTATGATGCTGTTCAGTCTCAGTCTGCCTCCTCACTACAGGGTTTTTTGGAGAGCCCCTGTCCCACCCCTCTTACTCCCCTCCCCCATGCTACTGCGTCTCACTTCCTCTCTTTCAGACACACCCCCACAGAGTCTGCGAGCTGTGTGCCTCTGAAGTGCCACTAAACACATTTCCAAGCACTCTGAATATATTTTTCTTTTAAATTTGCTGCTCAATACAGCTGGGAACTTGACAATGAAGCGACGCAGAATTTCATCACATATTTCCTGGAAAGACACATTCCTGAGCAATCAGGACCAACAGCAACACACCTGCATCTCAAAAAATAAATAAATAAATACATAAATAAATAAAATCGTCCCACGTCCAGAGTCTTTACGGGGAGATGGCGTAGCTTCCTGTGGAGTGGAGGGGTTCGCTCCTCCCTTTTTCTCCACCTAACATGGAGGCAACGATGCAGGATTGAAGGACGGCTCTAGGGCAATTACTCTCCCAGCCATTCTGCCCCAACATGACATCTCATGCAGAGCACGAGAAGCTCACCGAGCCTCCACAGCTGAAACGCAGAACAGCGTTTCTTCGTGCAAAAACGTTCCTTGAACACTGAACACAAGATTCACCTAATAGAAGAGGCTAAAAACTGAAACAAGATGCAAACCTCTTCCTGCAAAGTATTTGTGGCAAGGTGTGAAAGAAACCCAGATTGCATGTGGTCATTAAATAAATCCCTCCTTTTCTGGCTGCATATCTCTTTCTCTAATTGCAAACCTGCTGCTTTTCTCTGCACCTACAAAGGCATGAGTAAATGCTTGGTTTGTCCCATACGTGGGTCATGGTACATTAGCTCGACGCTCAGTTAACCCCCACAGGACCGGGGTGTGAGACAACACTTTGACTCAGGCACCAGAACGAAGTCAGCCTCCAGATTTAACTTAAAAGAAATAAATCTGCATTAAAGGATGACTCTTTAGCCCTTTTAAAAGGTAAATAAGGGGGCAGTGTGTGTGTGTGTGTGTGTGTGTGTGCGTGTGTGAGGGGTTAACAGGCGATTGAGGTTTGCCTCTGAGGGAACGTGATGCCCCTCTTCCCCCCCCTTCTTCCACCCCACGGAGAGCAGCAACTGCCCTCGGTTTGAGCCGCCGTCTGCCCCTCCTACCTAGACCCCCACCCCAACCACCACTGCCATTCAGTTCTGCATCAGGGGGCACCGCTCTGCCAAGCCAGGCTGGTCACATGACCAACACAATGGCTTATGGGTGGGCAGTCGCAGTCATCCATCACGTGGTTGTGCTGGGTGTGGGTGGCAGGCGAGAGTAGAGAGAGGGAGAGCGAACGGTAGATGCTGATGATGGTGGGGGGATGGGCAGGCCGTTTGGGGTGGGGTGTGTGGTGGGTGATGGTGGTGTTAACTATCGTGAAGGAACCACTGAGGTGTTTCAGTGAGGAATTTTCCTTCATGATACCCCCCACCATCTCCACCACTGCAACCAGTCTACCCCCGCATTTCCGAGCCCCCGTCGAGCTCTGAGGTTCAGTCACACACTGTTTCCCTCCCTCCCTCCTTCCCCACCTCGCTGTGAAGCCTGGAATGTTCTGCCAATGGACACAACCTGGAGCTCATGAAAACCAGCTTACAGCGTCTTCCGAAACCGAACTGACGAGTTTAAAGCAGATCGAGAGGCATCACTTAACTCAGGTGGCGGCTGAAACAAAGTCCCCTGACCTCACATCAGCTTTTGCTTGGGCAACTTCGGTCGACTTGAACACCAATTCTGTGCGTTGAAATGCACCGACTGACCATCCTAGCCATGATGGCAATGTGGATGCGTTTCATGCTGACACCATCAACGTTTGTATGTGTGAATTTCCTGTGAGGTTCAGAGTAAAGTGCAGGGAGGTGGGTGTGTGTGTGTGCATGTAACATGCGGGGGTGGGTGTCTGCATGCCTGCGTGAAGCCTGTTTACGAAGGTGGTGAGGCTGCCATTTTTTACTGTGTGAGAGATCACAGTCTCCCAGTCCCTTACACACACACACACACACACATAAAAACAAGGTCTTAAATGTCTGGGTTTGAAACTAGAGATGCATCGAGTGGATGAGATTGGGTCTATTTTTTCCTTGATTGGCTCAGATCGGAAATCAATAAGTGAAATAGAGAAGAATTTTTTTTTAATTCTCTATAATAAAAAACATTAAAACTGATAAATACCTCCATACTCCAAGTTCAAAAACTACTAATGCACTAAGTCAACAAGAGAGCAGTTTAAACACAAATTTCCCCTTGATCGGCTCTGATCTTTGATAAGTGAAGTACTTTCCTTTGCCCAAAAAATGCAACAAAGCTAAAATCTGCCACCATTTTATGTCTGTGAATGGATCGACAGAATGTACTTTTATACACATTTTTTCAATGTTATTAAATGATCCAGTTTAAGTAGTAGTGTTTAAGTACTACTTAAACTTTAAAGCAGCAGTAGTTTAAGTATCATTTCCTTTGTTTTCTATTGGGTTGCTAACCACTACCACTGACAAAAACAAAAGACAAAATAACAGATATTTTATCTTTGTGCGTCACCAGGTTCCAGAAAAAGTCTGATCTTTTTAAAACCAAAGGCATCCTCGCTTTAGCAGAGTATGACGCCAAACAATCAGCTCACCTGAGAAATGCTGCAGCTGATCACCTGAGATTACAGATGCTGCTCTAGGATCTGTGCAGGGAAACAAACCTTACCCTAATGAGTGTTCCTGCACAGGCCTTTCCTTGGCTGCTCCCATTTTATTCCTCCCTCTTCCCCCTCCTGCTGTTCGCTCACCCCGCCTCCCCCTCCGAACAAGTTTGGCAGTCGGAGACAGGTCGGCAGCGGCACTGGTGTGTTACTGTCCCCATGGCAACCACCTCCTAGCCCCCCCCCACCCCCCCACCTTCTCTCACCAGCTCACTTCTCTAAAGCACACGCATGTGGGTAAACACACACGCGCACACGCACACCCCTCCACACACACAGAGAGACCTCCTGTGCCATGCAGTCCCAGGCCAGAGTGGGGCTTGTTTGTTCCACACACCCCTCAGAGTGGTTGGTATTTGGAGAGTCCCTGCCCTGCTCCTATTTCAGTGCAGCTTCCCGCACCGAGTGTTCCCGTCTCTCCAATAGGTGTGGCTGCCGTCTCCATTGGCCGGAGCCGACGGCGTCTCTTCCTGTCAGGGTTGTGTCCAGACATCTGCCATCCTGCCCCTGCCCCCCCCCCCCTCCTCTCCCCCACAGTACTCTGTGGTCCTGCAGGGGCCTCGGTCACACAGGGTTGCTATGTTCTGCGCTGCAAGAGCTACGCCAGATGCTATCTTACTCATTCAGGGGAGGAGGGCCCTAAAAACGGCCTCAAACCCCAAGTGTGTTCCAACCAATTATCAAGACTGCACCTACGCGACAGCATACACCCGGTTCCACCTTCCAGTGTCTGCCTCTATGTCTTCCGCCATGTTTTTCTTTGTCTTAGTACAAAATCAAAGTGCTTGTTTCAGCTACTTTCTCCCACCATAAACCAGCACCTTCCAGCTAACCTCCAGCTGTCAATCACGCTCGCATCTTGTGTGCATCTCGACTTGTGTCTTCCACAACAATCGGGAAACCGCAATTACAGCGTTCCTACATTGTCCTTCCTTCCTTCCCTCAGATCCCCGAGTGTCAATGTGGGCTGCTCCTCGGGTCAGGGAGAGGATGGGCTGCGTGGGCTGCACCGCTGTGGCTGCTGCCGCTGCATGGATTTAAACTGGACTGCTGAGAGGGGAGGGAGAAAAACATGGCGGTTGCTCTTTGTAGTCCAACCTAAAATGGCCGACATCACAGGCTGTTCACCAGTCCAGCAGACTGAAGAGATTGCGATGATCCAAACCAGTCGGCTACAGGCCCTGTCGGGTTTTTCTTGGTCATAACTGGCAAGAAGTTAATTATAAATCACACGGTTGGATACAGGAAAGACAAAGCCACTCAACTCGCCTGATGCAGTCAGAACATTTCTCACGTTAACTGATTCATTACAAGAGTTATTAGCTAAATAAATCCGGAGCTACTCAGGCAAAAATAAAGCAGCCTGTAGAGCAAAGTGGTCATAGCGAGGGCGGAAGCAATTCATCGGATAAATGTATCAATAAATTATTATTTCAACAATTGATGAATCGTTCCCTGAAGCATTCATAAAAAAGGCTATCTGCTGACAAAAACAACACACTTAGAGCAGTAGTTAAGTCAAAATTATCCAAAGAATATCTTTATTTTGCAATCAAGATTAAAAAAAAGAAAGAAAGGAAATTTGCTAAGAACCTTTGACTACTGAATTTTTAATTGGTTAATTCAAAACAACAGTCAACAGATCAGCCCTATGCTGTGTTGAGGTTGAGTCAAGCAGAAAGGGCTGAGCTTTTCACATGTTAATGTTAAAAGTATTTTCAGCTGCAAATGGATCCTTTGCTACAAATTATCAAGCAAGCAGTAAGAAAATGCTTTTGTATCGAATTTTAGGCAAGTTTCTGTTTTTTGCATCAATTTGCATCTTTTAGTGTATTTCTAAAGTATAAAAAAAGGCTTAAGTGGGTTAGCAAAAATCTGCACAATATGTCAGTTGTTTTTTTTAATCAGATTAATTGGTTGAATAGTAAATGACAAAAATAATCATTAGCTGCAGCCCTAATCTTAACATTACTATACCACTGGATTTGGTAAGTTAAACCACAGCATCAAAGACAACAGCGAGGGAATAGCGCAAATATGGAACACCACATTGTATTCTAGCTGTGTTAAACTTAAGGCTAAACTGGACTGCATGTTACTGAATCTTTCTATAGGATTGGACTGTCTCAGATTAATATATTATGGACATGAACTGGACCTGCATTTTTTATAAAATGCCTTGAGATTTTTATTTCATACAGAAGTAACATGAAACAAAATTCTAGTTATACACCAAGATTAGACGCAGCACCAAAGCTACAAGGCAGAGGATCAAACTCAGTGTAGATACAGTTTGTCACTTCCACAACAACACCATTTGTTTTGCTATGTTGTTGTAAATTATTACATAACTTAGATAAAAATCTAACCTCCCACAAACCAGTTTCCAAATGCACATGCCTCTCATGACGTCACAACCGATTGTGGGGTTTTTGTTGTTAATTTGTCACTATTTTTAATCATCCAATCCCTCATTTAAATGTGTTTAATTGTATTCTGTGCAGCTGCAGCAAAGTGCTGGAGCTCTTTTTGACAACACTGCCTCTGAAAGAAAGATTTGGCAACAATAAAACAAATGTAAGCAGTTTGTTAAGAGAAGGGGGCACATTGGAATAGGACGCTTCACATTATATGCCAACTTCTGTCATAAGTCATTTGTCTCCGACAGCGTTTCCTAACGCCAGATGATCAGCCCGTTTCTTTTTAAAGAGGTAGCATGAGATCAGGTGGTGACCGGAGTCGCCCAACTTCTAGCTTCATCGGCTCCGACCACTGGAGGTCAGATGAAAACTCAAAAATGTTATGTTTTCCTGAGAACATCAACACTTCCCACTATGGCAGTTACTACTGAGTGAAAAGGACTCCAAGTGTGCCTTTTTTCATAAGTGATGTGAGGCTGTATTTTCTATTATCGAGACAGGTCTGTTATTGATTGAAGCTGCTGGAGAGATCAAAACTTTCAGAGGATAACAATAAGGTTTAATAGAATAAAGCGGTTGATTTGTTTTTAATCCATATAAAAAAACATATTTTAAAGTGGAAACCATTACCTAGCTGTGTTTCTAATGTCAGTTTAATTTTTTTTAAATTGCACACCACTGGACAGTTATTACGAGTTCAACATATTTTCTCGCATGATTGATAAGTTGATCCACCTCAAGCTTTTCCTGAGTTCTTATTTTCATCAGCAATGACGAGGCAAGCGGCCACTAGTGAGAGTGGACCGTTGGCGATGAACAGAAAGCTGGATTAAGCTCTGCGTCGAACCTGAGACTCACGTGGACGTCAGACACAAATTAGCTTCCTGGGAAAGCTTTGGTCTAATCCTAGGAGTGACACACACTAATGACAACACTATCAAGATAAACAGAAATGCACAAACCCGGCTTTTCTTGGTCGACAGCAATATCCAGTTGGGTTCCTTTGAGATCTGACCTGTTGGTTCTGGTCATTTTTATTTCTAAAGGACTAAAACACAGTAGAGGGAAAGGTGTGCTGCATATTTCACTAAAAGAAATAGCAGTTTTCGCTATAAGGAAGCAAATGTTTATCTCTGCTAAATGCATCACAGCCTCCATGACATTATCTAAATTTGATTCAACCCATTAAGTGCATAACAATAAATGTTGGTTGACGTCATACTCTGAAAAAGATTTGAGTTCTAAGTTGGGAATTTATTTTTCTGTTCCTCACTTTAGTACTGTGTAGTAGCTAAAAGTGCTTTATAAATAAAGCTGGACTGCAATGTTTATTTCAGAAACAACTAATGAGAGCCAATTAGGGGGAAATTGCCCGATTATGATCTCTAATGATAAACAATCACTTGAACGCTTCATGAAATAATAATAAAAACAAACATTTGCTGCTTATTGTTTGTAAACTCTGGGTCAGTCTTGATTAAAACTAAAGTCGGTCTGAGCCAAAACA
Source organism: Poecilia picta (assembly GCA_033032245.1). Classification (NCBI taxonomy): domain Eukaryota; kingdom Metazoa; phylum Chordata; class Actinopteri; order Cyprinodontiformes; family Poeciliidae; genus Poecilia; species Poecilia picta. The sequence continues at coordinate 15,785,322 of CM065359.1, read as the reverse complement.
CAACTTTTTATAAACTGTAAAAATCCTTGTATGGTTCACGGAGTAAAACAGAGAGAGGGGTTGCTTGGGACGGCTGTGATTTCTAATTTCTATCGTGATGAAATACTGATTTGGAGGAAATATTTTTCTAGCAGGTTGAGATTTAACGTAAACAGAAAACGTACATTTACCACTTGTTTGAAATAGTATTTTCTAGAAATGCAGTGTTAAGTGTGAAAAAGTGTCTCGACGAGTCCCTGAGCGCAGCAGCTTTAAACGCATCCGAAAACGATGCATCTTCCGCTCAACTTAAGGCGGAGTAATCCGCAACTTAATTCGCTCATGTGCATTATTAAGGGTTGCAAGCAGTGTAGCCAATTCAGATCGGAGAAAAGAGGCGAGCCCCCCCACCCTAAAAAAAAAGAACCCCCCAAAAAAAACTACACCGTCTCTCTGTTTTTCCCACCCCCGTCGGCTGTCGCCATTTTAAGCAGGCGACATGCAGCTGGCCAGCGCTGCTGAGCCAAAGCCCACAAAGGTGAGGCTTTTCCTCAGCTCGGATAAGTTTTAGTTGACTGAAATAGCCGAGTATCAACAAACCACACTCACCTCGCTTTGTTGGATTTCACTGTGCGCAGGGAACGTTCTATGAAATAAAAAAAAAAAGTTTACATTGACACGGGCTCACCACCGGAGCCACTAACGGACTTCACTGATGGCAACTTATAGGTGTAAGACCCTCCGTCCATCGGCTGCAGACAAACGTGACACCCGGCGTCCGGACAGCGACACGCTTGTCTTGGGTTCGTGTTTAATTCGCCAGGCTCGGCTCGGTTCGGCCCGGCTCGGCTCGGCTCTGCTCTGCTCTGCTCTGTCTCGGTGTTGGAGCAGACAGCGGAGGGGAGGAAAATACGACGGACGTACCGAGGGAAGAGACGCACACGTGACGCAGACGTCACTGACGGTTGAGTTGGCGTGAGGGCTCGAGCTCGGAGATGCGGAGTGAGAGAAAGTGAGTCAGCGTCACCGCCTCGACCCCTGACCCCGCGGAGCCTGTGCTCTGAACTCCTCGCGAAGTGTCTCTAAGAGGAGCAGAAACTAACAGTAGCGGATTAGCGTGATGCTCAAGCAGCTCACACCTGTCCCCCCCCTCCTCTCAGGTAACTTCTCTTAAAGGGATAGTCCCCCCCCAAAAGACACCCCGAACTATGAATTACTGATTATATCTGACTGCGGTAAATTCTGCAACTGTAATAAACCAGTTCAACAACAGATTTAGCTTTAAAAAAAATACTACGCTTCATATTCTTTTGACATGGCAAAAATGTGACGGTAATATTTAAATCACATCTGACAAAAGTATTCGCACCCGTGACATCATAACAACTAATGTCAGTTATTGGGACCTTTTGTGATTGCAATGATGAGAATACCCTTTTGCTGCACATAAAATTTTTTTGTTTTATTTGTTTCCCTGTTGGCTCTGCATATACAGCTTGAGCTTTTGCCGTTTTTTGTTTAAAAATGTCTCTCCTCAGTCAGTGTGGGCACTGACTGATTATCTGTGAACATCAGTTTCCAAGTTTTCCACAACTTCTCATTTTATTCTGATACATGACTACTCTTTGATCTTAACTATTCCACTGTAGTTCTGGCAGTATGTTTGGTTTACTGTACAGACTTTCTTCCAGGATTATGCTGTATTCACCCATCATAACTAACTTCTTTGCCTCTGCTGAAAAAATGCATCCCCACAGTCCATGTCCTTCTTAGGTTTGCAGTGTGCTTTTTACATTTTACTAAAAAGCATACTTTACAAAAACATATCGTTTTTTCATGACTTAGTCATGATATGATACTTTAGTAATATTTTATAACCTAACTCAATATTTTATGACCTAAGAAAAGAGAGTGATCATTCTTTCCTCACTATTTTCACAATATTTAATCAACAAATTCAATGCAAAATAAGGACGTTTATGAAGTGATTAATGCATAAATGTGTAATTTCAGTTGCATATTCATTATTTTGAAAATCCCAACCAAATGTATCAAGCATATATAACTGATAACTAAACCAACCATCATTTATCTATTTATATGAGAGTATCAAGATAAGGCATTTGTTATAGCATATTTTTTTATCCAATACCGTAGATGCATGCTACATAGTTTTGCTCAGTTAATATTTTTCGTAGAAAGTTTATTCTGGTACCGGAGTATTTTTACAAAGTGATTTAATTAAATCTACCCAAATAAAATGTGTAAAAATAAACAACAGTTTTAATCATGAATTCAAGTTAAAATTAGACAAACTAAAAGTGTTCTGTGAAGTTCTTCTGTTTACATTAACTTCAAATGAATCTTGATCATGGCTAAACAATATTTTAAATATTATTCTTTTCATGCTTATTGGCAATGATGGAGATGTAGAGAGTCGCTAAAGTTGTGTATCAGATTCCCCCTTTTACTGTTAAGATAGACTGCCACATTTTGCACATCATTTTTATTCCCTGGGCCATTACCGTCAGGGAAGAGCATCCTCCTATCAATCAAAGCGATTCACCAATGACGTCTCAGATCAATGCTACATTGTTTTGTTATAGGACATAAATGGACAGTAAATGTGCTGTGAATCATGGTGGCAGCACCACCATTCTGTGTGCTTTCTTTAATTCATGTGATTATGGGATGGATATCTCATAATCACATGAGATATCCATCTCATGTGATTATGAGATATCCATGGGATATGATTATGATATCCCATAATCATATCATAATCACATTATGATTATGATATGATCATTAATTGATCATATCATAATATAGCATTACTTTTTTAAATCTGGAAATATTTAAAAACGGGGTTAGGGTAAGGGTTAGGAGGAAAACATATTTTCAGATTTTTGAAATCTGAAAATATGTTTTGATATAATTAGAGATAATTTATTATCAACCCCATGAATAAAATAGTTATAGTGACACAAATATCAGTAATCACTTCTGAAGGCTAATATTTTTTTGTTAGTTGTTGACTTTTTGTCATTATATGAAAAAATTAATCACATTTTATATATCCTTTTTCAGAATAACAGTGTTCATTTCAGTTCAAGTGAGTTTAATTTAATTCATTTCACTTTAATTTAAAGCGATTCAAAATACTTCATTAATCCAGAAGAGAAATTACTTGTAGTTTTCACTCACTTCTTCAAAGAGTAATCACTTCAATAAAAAATTCAATAATTACGTCGGACTCATTTGTTAATAGACTCTACAATCACCCGTTTGTAGTCACACTAATTTATTTTATTGATTAATCAATTTCCTATTACCCACCCATCAGTACAGACAGGATTTGGCATGCGTTTTTGCTTGTTTGTTTTGAACCTTAAACTTTTATTTCTTTTTCAAAACCACACAGTAATACTGAACTGGCTAATACTCAAAGTTGAAGCTGTCTCAGAAAAAGGAGCAGAGACATGGTACCCTGGTTATAAAATGTGTAAAATTCTGGTTATAAAAGGCTAGGGAAAGAAGCAAAGTTGAATGTAAACAAACATGAAATTAGTACCTACTTAAAAAGAAATGTGAATTACCATCAGCTAATTTAATGTCCAACTGTATAAAGTTCTATCAATGTCTGGCTGTCCTCCTGAAATAGAAACACAGGGCTTTTTTAAACACTTTAGTTATCAGGTTAAATACATTACTTAAAAGTATTTTATCATGTGGTCCACTTCATGGCTGCTGGTTTTCATCCAGAAAACAGCCCCAAAATTGTTCAAAGTGAAGTCTCTATAAACAGGTATATGACTTTATTATTGGAAGCCAAAAGAAAAGGCTGAGTTTCTTTGTGAAAGTCTTTGCACTGAAATAAACATATTACCTTCATGGTCTTAGATTCTGAACAGTTTGAAGATCTCAGGAACATCATTTGTGGCATAAAAAAATCCACAGATATAAAAATAATGGAGATTTAGTGGAATCTGAGGGGGAATTAGCAACAATAACTATACTGTTATTGTTGCTAGTTAGCTATAACATTCACAGACATACACAGTGGATCAAAATAAAATATTGTCAATGCACCAGAAGAAATCAGCATTTTTCTGGCTCAAGGTTTGTAAAAAGTGCCAGGAGGACATAATGTGTTGAATGATTGTCATTTTTACTATAAAACTGCCTTAATGATTCCTTAGCAGCCAAAGGTTCAACAGAATAGTTTCATTTTTCTGGCATGAATTTGTCCTTATGGTGTGATAGTAAGTGACGAAAAAAGGAAAAAGAAAAAACAACTTCTCATGACTTTGTAGTTTCAGTCTCCAATTTGGTTCTCCGATGTTAGCATAGACTCACAACTCTCTCATCCCTTGCAAATCCCCCAAAAACTGACCCAAGTCAGTGGTGCTCCACATGGACTAATCTGAAGTGACAAACAATAAGCAGCATAAGCCCACATGAATCATGATGAATATCCTGCTTTGTTTAAAAAAATCCTTAAGCAGCTTTTGTTTTAAATTTGTTCCGCAGCGCCCAAACTGAAAATGCTGACACATCGCCCAGCACTTCCTGAATGAGTCAGTTATTCAAAAGAGAAACTGAAATTCTCTTACTAAGTGTTGAGCAACATCTGAAACAAACATGTGGTAAAATACTTGAGACCAACATGATGCTGATCCTTTTGTGAGGTTGAGAGACAAAGATTAATCCTTACAAATAAAAAAAATTGAAAAGTGTGGTGTTCTTCTGTATTTATGCTTCTTTATTCTACACATCTAAATAACATCCAGTGCAACTAACTGCATTTAAAGATCGCCTACAGAAAAAAAAAGTATTTTAATCTCTGTGTAAGCAGCTGTGCAGTGAAAGCTCTGGCGGTTTGTTAGAGCAAACTGGTGAACAAGGAACACAACAGACAGGCCAGACAAAAAGGTTTGGAGAAACTTAAAGGGTTAGGGCATAAAATCCCAAACATTTATGGAGTGGCAGGAAGAAAGCTATTGTTCAAAGACAGCCTTCGAAAAGGACAGGGATACAGGAAATGACAGAAGATGTTTTATCCAGATGAGAGCAGCACAGGCCCTTATGGCCTACATGCAAACCTCTACGTTTGAATACAACACGCTGCATATCACCCTGATCACACCATCCCCACATGTTGCTGGCTGCATCATGCTGGTGGAATGCTGTCCTTCAACAGAGACAGAGAAGCTAGTCAGAGTTGATGGGAAGATAGATGCAGCTAAACACAGTGAGGTTTTTGGAGGAAAATTTTGTTGCAGCCTGCAGAAGACTTGAGAGCTTGGCACTTATCTTCCAACAGGACTGTCTTACAGCCAGAAGTGGAAGGATTTAGATTGGGTTTGGCTTGAACACTAAATACTATAGAGAATTTTGAGAAGGCTTGAAAACTACTGCTCCCAGTCACTCATCCAATCTATCCATGCTACGGTAGGAAAATCTGATAAGAAGCAGCTTTGCGCATGCGTGATTCATTTCCAAAGTGGACACATAATGGGGTCCAGTTGAGTTCAACTCAAATTTATTTAATCAAAGGCAACACGTTAAACTATGCTACGTGTGGGGAAAAAACAGAGAAACTGTTGTTCTGTGCATAGGTTTTCTAACCTGCACAAAATTAATTTCTTGCTTGTACCTTTATTTAAAGACAGTAATATGAAACGTTGCAAATTCCTGTCATATACACAGACATCTACCTTGAATTTCTGCAACTATAAACAAGAAAAACATTAAAACATATATCAGAATTCATATTAGAGAAATACAATTCTCCATAACAATGTAGGTCAGTATAAATCAGTTTTCACGTTCTTGTTGTTTTAGCCGATGTTTCGTCTGGAAATAGAAAACTCTTAGATCAGTTTCCATTTCTGAAGGTGGATTCTCTGTGTGCAGGTGAGGTTTTCTGAATCGGGTCACCGTGGGACTGACCACCTGTCTGAGCTTGGGGATGTTGGAGGGGCTCACGGCAGCGTGGGAATTCTAGCCCTTTTTAGAGAACCGGCTCTTTTAGCTTGAATCACTAAAAAGAGTCGGCTCTTTCGGCTCCAAAGCAGGTCTTCAGATTTTTTTTTTCGTCCGTTAATTTATTATCCAAGAGAAAAATGTTGCTAAATGAATGAGAACACATAGTCAGAATTGACTATATTCAACAGCTCTTCTTCTGGGTCAGTGACAAGTTAAATGTGCATTTTGAGTTTTAAAATACTATATAAGTTTGTCAGTTGTCTTTTGATGGTTACATTTACAGATTTACTTGCGGAAAATTGATGGAACGGAAGCTTTTAATCCAGAAATCTTCCCATTTTGTCTGAAACTTGTGTTTGCATTGAACCAGCAGTCAGAAAACATGCTTCTTGTACTTGACAGTTTAAAGTAATGGGTTTTAAATGTTTTCTTCCCTGAAAAACACACCAGCAATAAATCTCAGGAGTGAAAGGATTATTTAAATCCACAAGGGGGCGTCCTGAACACTTATGACTGAGCATGAAAGAGAATTAAACTCAACCATAATTATTGTTTTAGTATAATGTAGAAAATATGTGACATTAGTTACACACAGAAAATTTACATTTTAACACTATTTGTGGCTTTAGATGGTACAAAAATATAATAAATAAGTTCTTTGCTTGATTATATTTTTTATTGTTCAATGGACTGAGAGACTGCTGTGATTTTTCCCCCCTTCATGTATGGAAAGTGCAGTGCTGCCATGACGCTGTGGTATTATTCAGGATAACAGCTGAAAGCTGTTATAGGGGTTGTAGCCACACTGAGCTGTTGACTTGCATTTTAATACACACCGTGAGATGCCATGAGGCCTAAATTCTGAACATCATGGCATGGACTGCATCCCAGTTTTCCATGTCTGGCGCCTCCTCACCCTGACTCTCATACTGACAGGAGGAACCACAGAGCTCTGTTAAGTTAAAGCTCATCTTCTGAAGATGCGATATTTTTCCTCCAACAGGTTCCAGAGGAATCATCTCAAACCAGATGTTGGACTGGATTTTATTTCAATGTCATTTGTGAATGTTAGAGCCTAATTTTCAACAGTAGAGCTATAAAGGTTGAAAAAGGTTATTATTAAGTCTCATCGACATCAACATTTCCACTAAATAAGAGGCAAAAAACATAATAATAATAATAATAATAATAATAATAATAATATAATAATAATAATAATAATAATAATAGTTTGATAGAGGAAAAGCCTCTCAGACTGAGCTCAAAGCGAGATGCCAAAGGTCCAAAGAGCACCTAACTATTTTTTTATTTAATTTCACATAATTGTCGCGGTAGAAGCCATTTGTTTGTTAAATACTTAATTAAACATGTAACCATACCAGGTGATCAACTCTCCGTCTCTCTTTGTCATTTAAGCACACCCGTTGCCGTGGCAACTGACTGCGCTCCGCAAGCCCAGCAGAGATTACTTTAAAAACATAGCATTCAGTCCGTTACGATATTAGCTTTTCAGGCTTGATATTTATTTTGCCATTCTTAATAAGGACTTTCATGAACACAGCGGTGGTTGATTAGTTAATTTTAAACTCCTGCTCTGCTAGTTATTTTGGTAATGGAACCGAAACGCACAGAGTTGAACACCTTGTTCAAACAATAATTACTGAGATTATTATTTTTGTTGGGTCATTAATTTGAACACGTTCGACTCAAAACCGTCGAGATATTGCACGGCTGCTCTCTAACAAAGCACGATCAGTTCAGAAATAATATGAAATGGGGAAAAAAGCTATTTGTTAACTGATTAAATTGTGTTTTAGATTGTTCTAGAAAAACTAATCAGTCACGGCTGATTGGTGGATGCACCCACGGCTGCACAATGTACCCATTGATTATTATTATTTTTTACAGCAGACAGCCGCTCCCCTCTCTTGCAGGTACTGCGTACCCCCGCTAAATCTTTGAGGGGTACGCAGTACCCTACCGTACCCGCCTACTTCCACCCTTGATTATATCACACTAATCTGCAGAGAGGCCAGTCGTGTTGTTTTTGTGGTACTACTTTAAAAAAAAACAAAAAAAACTTGAGTATCACTGCGGTACTTCAGTGGCTGTTATGAGTCTAGTCCAACAGAGGTCGCTGTAGTTTTCATACAGTCACTTTGCCGAAACGTCGCACTCTCTGATTGGCTGGCTCACACTGGGGTTAAACAGTGTTGCGCATGCTCCAACTCCCTTTAACTGTTAACGACAGAAATCTGTCGGCTCAGCGGAGCTAAGGTCCGTCTAATATCCTCAAATATTTCCGAATACCGCCTTGTTTTGGTCAGCGCTAGGGAGCTAACTCTGACTCAAGGGGTTTTTAGATCCGGCTTGCAACTTTTCAACGCGTCTTGATTGAAAAAAGCAGAAGAATGGCGAGCAGTTCTAAACGGAAAGAGGAAAGTCACCTGCTGAATGGGGCTGTGAAGCAATCCACATGGAGCAAAGCCTTCTGCGGTAATGCCGTTTGGGAAGAGAAGGTGGGTCATTTAACCACTTTTTAGTTGTATTTTTGTAACAATTCCTTTCTATTTTCTACTAGAAGTTGTGAGTTTCCGGACTTTAATAACATGTATGGATAAAGACAGGTAGCCGAAGCTAACCCTTATGCTAAGGATTAATCTGGTTAGTTTAGCTGACTGGCATAATGAAAGATGTTCTCTCTCCCCTGTATCTGTCTATCGTTAAAGCTGACATTTTGGGGTATTGTATATCAAGATCCTTTTGGTAAACAACTTTTGTTGAATGATTGGCATTTAATTGACAATTACTCTTTTTATTTTTTACCACAAAAACTACATCAGAGAATATTACACCCTAAAAACAAAAAGGCATCGTACTCTTATTTTTTCCCCCAAAATTAAACATAAAAGTAATATTCTGAAGTTATGATTATGTCCAGTAATCCAATTGCTTCAAGGTTTTTATTCTCAGAATGTGCTTGTGTTCATGAATCACATCACTTGTTATATATGTATTGGGAATATTACTTTTAGTCTTTCTATGTTGAATGAAAAAAATGCTCTTCTTCAAGTATATCAGTTTTATTCTATATCATTAGCAAAAATAAGAAAAAAAATATGGCCATAATCTGGGTATATCATTAAATTAGAATGAGACTGTTTTGCAACCCTGCTTACTACAATAAATAGATGGTTTTAACCCAAAAATGAAATTAGGAATTAAATTCAGTGTTTTTATATATATATTGTACCAACTCACAAATGTCATCTAAATGGTTCCAACTCATATGCTGTCATTGAGTTTAGTTCTGTCCTAATTTAAATCTTTGTTTTTGTTTTTTTGCATTGTAGTGTATTCATATAGTTGCATTCAGGTCTATCTACATGTGTAGCAATATATACTGCTCACAAAATTAAAGGGAACACTAAAATAATACTGCTGAAATGTATTCACCATTTTTATCTGTTTATTTTATGTAAATTCCAGGTGGAAAGGGCTTCATGTTTACCATGTCATTAAACATGAAGCCCTTTCCACCTGGAATTTACATAAAATAAACAGATAAAAATGGTGAATACATTTCAGCAGTATTTTAGTGTTCCCTTTAATTTTGTGAGCAGTGTAGATAATTATTTATAATTATAATACTGTAAAACCAAAATCAATTGATCACAATATGCCCACTAGTAAACGGTTATCTGTCAAAGAAAGTTTAGTTGACTCCATTGAGACAGCTACAGTGACAACTATAGAGAAATCTGAACATTACACACCCCAAGTAAACCCTGTGCTTGACGTCAAATGTTTGAATTGTTTTTATTTTTATTATAATTATTAACAAAATAAAAGATAGAAAAGCCTGGAGACCTTAAGATATTTAAGTGGGAAGTTGAATTTTAATTTTCAATTTCAGTTGATTATAAATGTAGCTCTACCACTTTGAAAAATACACAAATTCCCAGCATGGAAAGTAATTGAACTGATGTCATTTGCTTTCCACTTTGTAGACATGCTGGTGTGTTCCATCACAGCTTGTGTGGCAGCTGCATTACAGCTCGACTAATGTAAAACCCTGGATTGTTTCCCAACCAAGATTGGGACACCAATCCACTAGATAGGATCAAATCAGAACGTCTCCATGTTTTTTAACAACTGAAAACCGAATCAATGATTCATTATCCCTTTAAAGTCAGTTTTAAAAACATATCTTTTATTAGTCACTTGTTTTAAACATGTGACAGGGAAATTACTTGCTACTATTTTTGGCCTTTGTTACTATTTTTCGTTTTATTTTTTCAGTGTCTCTTTCTAAGGTGATACTTTTAATGCACTTGGTGTCAAGTGGGATGAAGTGATCAGTGTTAATAGCTGTGGATGTGTTGTAATTTAAATGCTTAAATCTGGCCCATAACATTTATTGCCTGTCAATGTGCTTTTTCCACAGGATGAGTTTTTGGATGTGATTTACTGGCTTCGACAAATTATTGCAATTATCCTGGGTGTGATATGGGGCATTGCACCATTGAAAGGATTTCTAGGAATAGCCATGTACGTACTCTGAGCTCGGTATCTAATATTTTCCTGTTTCAATATTAGTTTGTACAGATGAAAATACATGAAAATTTCTTGTCTTCCCTCGTTTGCCTCTTTAGTTTCTGCGTCATCAATGCAGGTCTCCTGTACGTATACTTCAGCAGCTTTCAGCAGATTGACGAAGAAGAGTATGGAGGCACGTGGGAACTCACCAAAGAAGGCTTCATGACATCTTTTGCCCTTTTCCTGGTAAGTATACCAATATAGAAAAAAAAAATGTTTTTGCTAAGTTCAAAAGATCTTAAATAGTTTCCGTTTATCTTCATTCTGTGCTGGATAATGTTTTTTTCTTATTTGTACTGTTCCACTTTGAAATGCACAAGCTGAGTTAAGTAAATATGTATTCTGATTTAAATTTGACCTGAATCAATCATAAAAACAATCTAATTGAAAAAATTTTTTTTCTTTACCAGGTGGTGTGGATAATCTTTTACACGGCTCTACATTTTGATTGAGAGGAATGCATGAAGAAATAAATATGAACATTTTTGTTGAAGTAAGTTGACAAGACTGAAGAACTTCATGGTTTGGGAGGTGTCAGTGCTCTACGCGAAGACGTCTTTGTGTGCACAGCATTATGGGTATGCAAGTTTGCTCAACAAGATCTGGCAAGATGAACACGTTCAGAAGCTGTACATCTCTTTCATTTGAGGCTTCCGTTTTTTTAAAGGACATCTTTCCTTACGCTTCCTACATTTTTTTCTGTTTTTCTTTTTTTGCCATTTATAAAATAATAACAAACACTATATAGTTGCAGAAAGTAAAAATGTTTTAGGCTGTTTGGTTTTAGCACAATACATTGTTGATATGAAATGGAGCTCAATCAATCTACTTTCTTCAAATTCAAATAACTGACGTGAATCCAGCCTTTATACTGCAAAGATGACAAGTTATGGCTACCAATCTCTGCTTATTGGTGACTCAGTGAGGTCTCAAGCAAACAGAGACATTTCAATATGAGTGTGTGGAAACCTTCATTTTTTTGTAATACACATTTCAGATGAACAAAGCCACACTACATTAATTAGTTCTGTTTCTTTAGTTTTTTTAAATACCAGCTCTGAAATTTTACAACTAAATTATTTGTGAAAAATGAGGAGTCATGCTTAACATTTTAGTGACTCTTTGGAGCTTATGTAGTTTGTCTTATCAAGAGCTGGAATTGTTATTTAATGAGATTTTGTTTCTTCCAGAAATAGGAATTGTTTGGTTTCAGCTGATGAATATCTTCTAACATTAACGCAGCTGCTGTTTGGAAAGAGATTCCCGTTTGCTCAAATTCAGTCTTGAACTATAAAGAGGAGTAAAGAATTTTATGTTCAAATGGAAACTTGTTTTTAAGCTGAACCTGATCTGTGCACTGCCATGATTTGCTTTTGGTTTTTGTCAGCCGTTATTCATACACTTGAGGTGAAAAAAAAGAAAAGAAATTCATAAATTCAAATTTTTTCTTTACTAGTCAGGGGTCTCCAATCCTAGTCTTCAAGAGGCACTGCGCTTCAGGTTTTAGATGCATCCCGCTCCAGCACACCTAAATCAAATGAATAACTTGTTACCAGGCCTCCTATTGGTAATCTGAATAGTCATTGTAATCATTTGATGCAGATGTGATTGACAAGGAATCCATCTAGAAGTTGCAGGGCAATAGGTCTGGATTGGAGACCACTCATTTAGATAAATCATGTTTGAAAATTAATTTAAACTTTGTATAGTGTGTCTTTTTTTGTTGTCGAATCCCATCTTGTATTACACAGATTTATTTGTATTTGTTATATCTCTTTTGATGTAACATATTTCTCAGTATTTTATAGTGAAGAACTTCTGAGAGCAGTTCTTGCTAAGATGTTATGATACTGTTATTCAATATGCAGCTGGTGTTTGAAAGGATTGTATTTTCTGATCAAATCTTTTGGGAATCATTAAACATGGGCTTCATTTGGGCTCCATTTTCAAAGACCTGAGTATTCTAATTGCAAAACCTTTTGTTCTTTTCATGTATTTATTCTATAATGAGCTATATCTTAATCGGCAATGGAGGATTTTCATGTACAACATAAAATTTCATGTAGTTGTGGAATATTAGAAATGGGTAAAACAGGACCTAACATTCCAATATAATTTTAGATGCTTTTATAGTGAACATTTTTAAATCTTTTGTTTGTTTTTTCTATTAGTGTTTTGAAGAAAATTGATATATTGGAGAGGATATCCTACAGACCACTACAGGAGCTTTTTCCTGCCCAAAACCATCAGTATCTACAACAACATAGTGTATAAATGCCTAAAATTTATTCAGTTTTGAATATTTTAAGTAACAGCAATATGCAAATTTTTTGGCCTCCACTATGTTTTGGTAATGATGCAGGCTTTTTTTTTTCTAGGAACTGCTTTAGAACCTCTGGAGATTGTTGTGCAAACAAAGATTTTTTCTGACATGAAGTCTTTGTAAAAAAATTGGATAATATGAATTACAACAACAATTTCCCTTTGGGATTAATAAAGTATTTTAATTTAACTGACTTCTGAACATCTGAAACTAGTATAAAATTACCTTGTTAATGAAAATTGCAATCCATATAAGTTATATAGATAATCCTTATATGGCATAACAGCCAGGACGGTAATTACCGTTATATGATACAATAATAAAATTATATTTTACCATAAGTTCTTGCTTATAGCGCCTTTACCTATTAACCGGTAAATCGGCATGCCATACTCTGACGTCATTCAGAAATCTCTGAAGAAAGCCCAGCTCGTCGTTCTCGCGTGCAGAAAAAAAAATGATGTGACGTAGAAGCCAAGATGGCGGCTCCCCACTCCACGATGAAATTTTGGAAGCCGGGTAAGTGCAAAGAAAACAAGGGAGAAGGCATGTATTGTTGATTTGGAGGTCGATAACTGTACATGTGCCTTTACCGTCGTGAATCGGCCATAAACGTGCGAGTCTGCAGAGGAATCTATCGCTGCTGCGTGCTTTCTGCAGCCTGAGCGCTCCAACTCCGGTTCAACTGCGCTGAATTCAAGTGTTTACCTGCCAAGACGAAACCAGTTTGGAATAATAACAATTTATAGATTGGTCGCAAGTGAAAAGCCCCCCCTATTGCAGGGCGGTGCGCCAAATCCTGGCTGTCATTCTTTGAAAACCCGCAGTTTGCGGTAAAACATTTTAATAAAACATCTCCTCCTCCTCCTCTTCCTTTTCTTCGCCATCTGCTTCGCTCCAGGCGCTGAGGCTCCGGGGATCTCAGAGGAACGCGATCTGAGCTCAGAGACCACCGGCTCCCCCTTCGTCTTCAACCCAAACACGGCCCTCTCTATAGAGAAACAACGGCAAAAGCTCCCAGTTTTTAAGGTTTCACTCTGCTCCCACACACCTATAGCTAATTGTATACTATTAGTATTTGGCCACCTGCCTGTCAGTTTGTGCATTTTCTTATTTATTCCCAATGCAGCACAGAAACAACATCTTATACCTGGTTGAGAGCTTCCAGACTGTCATAATAGTTGGGGAGACCGGATGCGGGAAGACCACACAGATACCTCAGGTTGGTGTCTGTAAAACCGTCAAATGAATTTGAGGTGTTTTGCCCAGAGGTGCACAAATTCAGCAGTTTCCTCCTCAGTGGTTCAATATGACCTTGACTGGATGCTTAGCAGCCTATTTCCCTAAACAGATCAGAGTTTGGGCCTCATCAGCTAAAGCTTAATTTATGCAGAATCTGTTATTCATGCTTTGCTCCCTCTTTTTCATCTGCCTTCAATCAGTACCTGCTGGAGGCTGGCTGGGCGGCAGAGGGGAAAGTGATTGGAGTGACGCAGCCTCGACGTGTGGCCGCTATCTCTGTAAGAGCTCATCTTATGTCCTGTCACTTTTTTTGCCAATGTCATCCGGCTGCAGGCGAATTCGGTTCACGCTGTAGGACACTTGCCTGCCTCAAATGTCAGGCTTTGTTCTCATTTGCTGATAGGTGGCCAACCGTGTGGCGGAGGAGCGCGGGGCCCTGCTGGGACACGAGGTGGGGTACACCATCCGGTTCGATGACTGCTCTGATCCCCACGCCACGAGGATTAAGGTAGCTGGAGGAAGGTGGCATCGGTCCGTCCTGTGCGCGGCGTCAGTCGGTCTTTACTAATGCCTCTGTGGTTGCAGTTTCTGACAGATGGCATGCTCGTGCGAGAAATGATGGCCGACCCGCTTTTAAAAAAATACAGGTACATGTGTGGAAGTGAAAGGCGCACTCATTGGCCATTTTATTAAGCACACCTTTCCTATTACAAGAGGGACAGAACTCTTTATTTTTCATGCCGTTGATGGTCAATATTGACATGACAGCATCACTCAGTTGTTGCGAATTTAAACCCTTAATACAAGCCATGATCCATCCACGCTTTCGTGTTGTTCAGGGGAAATTTCAGCCTACCGTTTGGATGTTGCTGCTGAAATCAAGACTGACAATGTTTTCCAGTTCATTATGGTCCGATTTCTACCTCAGAGTGATGGTATGGAAATCCCAGTATATCAGCAGCGTACAACAGCCATACAGTTGATTCTTTCTTCTTTCCCATTCTGATGCTCACTTGTTTAATCTGCACCATGTCATGTTCCTGGCTTGCGGTTTACTAATTAACTATTTGTGTGAATAAGCATTTGAACATCTGTGCCTAATAAAATGACCAGAGAGTGCATATTTAGTTTTTGTTTTTAAGTCTGGGTTTTTTTTGTGTGCATTTTGTATGAGCATGAATTGCATAGGATTATTATTGGTTACTAATTCTATGCTTTTCCTCCGTTCTTTTCAGTGTGCTAATGTTGGATGAAGCACACGAGAGAACTCTGTACACAGACATAGCCATTGGTCTACTGAAGAAGGTAAAGCCAGCTGATGCAATGTTTGTTGACTTAGGAAAAACATGAATGGTCTCTGATTGAGAGGTTTAGATTTCACGTGAAGAGAAAAGTTCAGGTTCCAAAAAAACTTGATGTAACATTTAAAGTTGATTTGTATGTAATGAAGTATAAATGGACTTTCAAGCAAAACAAGACTTTTCTTGTCGTTAATCACCAGGTTTGAACTAGACATGCGCAGGTTTTAGATTCTCATCGTGTGAGTGAAAAATACTATCAAATTATCTCTCTGCTTTTGTTTTATATAACAACATCACATTGATTTTTGAATTTCTGTGGCATCTGTTCATCTTTTTTTGCTGTGCAAAAACAGATACACACCTACTTATTTTAGCAGTACTTTCTAATTAAGCAGACCAGTAAATCATTTTCCTGTTCTACTCTTTATGCAATAAGACAGGTATAATTAAATGATATCTGGTTAATTAATTTGATCTATGCTCACCCAGTCTATTGATAACTACTCTAGAGGACTTCTGCTCTTAACTTGGAAACCGTAGTTTTAAAACCATATTACCTCAATAAGAAAGTTCATATACAACAACTTATTTTCAGTTTTTCTTGTAATAGAAAAACATGAAACCTAGCAACAGGTGGGGGGAAAGGTAGTCATGTGGTCAGTCTCTTCTACACTTCTTTATTTATTATTTCATTCAAACAATTTTAACCAGTAGAAATGGCATGATAAAAATAGTCGATTGTAGAGCTATAGGTCACCTATTCTATCTCTAGATAGATTTGGGCCGACTTGTCCTGGCAAAGTCTTTATTTACGCTTGCTGGCTTTTATTTGTGTCCCTGCTCCAATACTCCTGAATCAAACAATTACATGATTAACAAGACTCTGGAGACCAAGGTTTGGTTTTGTCTGACCAAAACTCTTTGTCTCATGCCGTCTCCAAGTCATTTAAATGTTTACTGGCATCATAAAATGGCCCTGTTGCTGCAAGATTCAATCCATTAAGGCCCAGACCGAGCTACCGATTGTGTTGATTGTGGTCGAACTTGGATCTGCCTTCGGTCCTTAAATAGCTTCTCCTGTGTTGCTGTTGGCTGATCCTCTCAACTAATTAACTAACTGTCATTTTATCATCACATCATTTTTAAATAACTTCCCAAACATTTGTCGCCGTCTCATTAAGCTTAATGCTGACGATCTTGTAACCTTGTGTAGAGCAGTTGTCTTGTCTCTGACAGGCTTTTGGTCTTGTACATGGTGGCTGGAATGAATGAAACTGAAACATAATCAACTGATATCATAGCATTTGTAATTAATTGATTGATTTTGGATCTACATACCACAAACACACAGTGACAGGGCTTGATGTGGACTGGGTGACATTGTAAAGGGGCGTTGGCGTCCCCCACTGTCCGCTGAGAATAGCAACACTAGCTTATGTTATTTAAACTACAAACAAAGCTTGAAATAATTTTATTCCAAGTCAGAATCTGATTTAATTCAGCTCAAATGTTGGCAGAAGGAGGGAATTCACACTGTGAGATATTTATGTAGAAACCTCACAAAAGCATAATCGACCTGTGGAAGCTTTTCTAAAAAAAAAATAATCTACAATTTTCAAAAAGAGAAATTGATCATTCCTTGTTAAGTAGGAAAATTCTCAAAACCAGTCAATGCCTATATACTTGTCTGTAGTCATATCAAACTTAATTCAATAAACGTTTTAGTTTTTTTTAAATGTTTTAAAATCGTTTTCCTCTGTTTTCTCTCTCTGCTTCCTCGACAGATTCAGAAGAAGAGGCGAGACCTGAGGGTGATTGTGGCCTCTGCCACTCTTGATGCCAAGGTGACTGCTTCGTTAAGATGAACAGATATGCTAGGCTAACTTGAAAAGAGCAACAAAGGCAGGCACCCGGGGAGCGTAGCCGTCAGGGGGAATAACAATGCACTCACATCTGCGATAACCTGCTGATGGATAGATAACCAGGATCGGGTCAAAAACACTCTCAGCATCAAGCGAGTCAGCGAAAATATGCCTGACAACTGCAAACTGCAAGCAATATAATAATTACAGACCTTGGCAGCTTTAGTTGTTGTATTGTAATTAATTCCTTTTTTCTGTTTGAACTCTTTATTAGCATATTTAATTGAGGAAAATAAATGTAGATCTAATTGCAATTTTGAAAAGATTTTTTTTTCTCCACACACTGCAATATTCTCACTACCTAAAGAAATTTCACGAGTTCTTTAACCTGAATGAAACTGGGGATCCGAACAAGGACACGTGTGGAATCCTGACAGTAGAGGGACGCACTTTTCCGGTGGACATCTTCTACACCGTCAGGTAGTCCAGAAACGGAGCGTCATACTGGAAGAAGTGGTCGCTTAGCCCTTCCTTTGTGACTTTGATCTCTGCTTTATCCTTAGCCCCGTCCCAGATTACGTAAAAGCCACAGTGGAGACTGTGATGAAGATCCACGAGATGGAGGATGACGGGGACGTTCTTGCTTTCCTCACAGGGCAGGTCAGTGGTTATTTTTACGTTTTGCTATTATTTATTTTTTTTTGTTTTTTAGATTTATATGGTGATCATCCCCAAAGTCACTGAGCTTTTGTAACAGCGACACATACATATTGATTTTTCTTTTTCCTTAAATTAAAATCCATCTTAGGAGGAAGTGGAGAAGGTTGTGTCCCTCCTGCAGGAACAGGCCAGAGCTCTTTCTCGATATGGGATGAAGAAGCACCTGAGAATTTTGCCCATGTACTCTGGCCTACCCTACGCAGACCAGATGAAAGTCTTCGAACGGGCTCCCTCTACTGTTCGGAAGGTGAATATTTATCTTTCTGTGGATTTTTATAGAGAAGTATGATTGTTTGGGTATTTTCCAATGCTGTTTCTCGATTTATTTGACTAAATCTATGCCAAATGAAGTAACTTTCTTAAAATTCTAACTTGAACAGACTGAAGATAGAAGAATATTGTGCTTTCCTCCTGCTACCTGTTTTCCCATCCATCTATTGATTTGATGCTCCTGAATTATCAGGTTTTGGGAGGCGGCCAGGAAGCCTCCTGTCTAAATGCCAACTGGGTATTTTCCATAATTTGGCTTAACTTGATAAATAACTTAAGCCAAAGCCAAACATAGCTATTAGGCCAGCTTTGTCAAATGTGTCTCACAAATGTTGTTACAAATATTCTGCTGCATCCTCAAACAGAGGTTCAATGTGTGGCAATGACCACTCTGATAAATATCCTGGTCCCCTACTGGTCTCCTAAAAATGAGTTTAAGGGAATAGCAGACAGATTTCAGTGAGTCGGAATATTGATATTTTTATTACATGTTTTTAAATATATAAATATATTTACATTTTTATACATCTCTTTTACAACATTGTGCCACTTTGTTAAGGTTGAGACAAGAGTTTAATCAAAAGGTAACACTAATGTTGTGGATCTTTTTACAAGTCCTTTGATCTTTCTGATCCCTTTTTATTGAGCCGAAATGAACTCTGAACCTTTCTGAGATCTTAGATGAGTTATTTACGTTACTGCTGTTTATCTGAATCTAAAGCTCACAAAGCTCAGCTGAGCTTGGATTGTGAAAAACTCTGCTGCTCCTGATTAGATGAGATTCTAAACCTTTTTATATTTTCTTCTGATCACATCGCTGAACTCATTCTTTTCTATTTTTAACTTGAGGAAATGGAAATCAGCCCTGATTCGGCTCCTGCTAGAAGGTGGAAAACACAGATTTAAACAAGAAATAATTCAACTATACTACCTGAAGTTTATTTATGGTTAATTAGATTTTCTTTGCTTGGTAGCAGATGTGACCTCAAGAAGACTGGATTCTAAATTTAAATCAGAAGACCCAATAAATAATTAGCGTAAGGGTGTGCACATGTGTGCAACCAGGTCCTTGTAACTTTTTTATTATCACTTGGCAATAAAACCTGACTGTGATCAACTAATTTAACAATAATCTTTTATTGGGAACATCATAAATGTGCTTTGAAAACCTTAATTTTTGAAGTCTACATATATGTTATTTTAGACAGCAGTGTGTTATTATAGAAAATACACATCTGTTCTAATATCTTAGGTCAGAGGTTCCCAAACTGTGGGGCGCGCCCCCTAAGGGGGGGCACCGCGCCATTACAGCGGGGGGCGCGGGAAGCCGTCTGGATAAAAAAAAAAAACATGAACGCTGGATGCACTGGGTTTTTACCTTAGAATGGCCAACTCTCTGTTATTCCTATGTCAATTTGATACAGTAGGGGCTTCCACATTTCCCAAATCTGTGTCCGCTGTCAGTTTTTTCAGCAGTTAAAACTGTTTCATCCGTTGTTAACATGTGGTAACCTGTTTATCCGAGCTCCCTTTAAACGCAACATGAGCGCTACAACACTCGCTCTGGGTTTACACCTGTGCGGCAGTGAAGGAGACCTGCTGCTGCTGAGCAGAGCTACGCAGGTGTGTTAGAATCATGGCAGCAAAACACAAAAAACTTTCCATAGTTTTTTTCCCCAAAACTAACCGACTGAGTTGAGTAAAGCTGTTGGATGCAGGTAAAGTTAGCTAAAACATGACTAGCTAGCTAATATCAATACAGCACCTTAAGCTCAACAAGTAGCCTGTAGGCTACCGATGTTGTTTATGTTCAGCAACTTGCATTCATTTTGCCCCCAAAAAAGTTGATCCCCCCCCAGGGGCAGAGACAGGGAGTCTCTAAGAATCTTCTCTCCCCTCCCACAGCCTCCCACACTCGTTCAACCAGACAGCCATTTGTAATCCAATGGGGGGGGGCCCAGAAAATGTTTGGAAACCACTGGGGGAGGCGCAGGAGACAAAGTTTGGGAACCACTGCCTTAGGTTGTTCCATTTTAGTTCCCAATTTGTTTTCTGTTTTTATTAAAAAGTGAGACACAGGCTGCAACCAAAACACATTTATCAGCTGAGGAGTCGCTTACACAGTGATGCCCACCCTTAATCAGGCAGTTGATCTTAAACAGAAAACACCAGGTGCTTATAAACTTTTATCCTTTATTAAGGATCCTTTATTATCAAGAAAGCCATTTTGGATATGATGACTTCTGTCCGTGTCGATATCTTTTCCCGTTTCCTTTCCATTTCCAGATTGTGGTGGCCACAAACATAGCTGAAACCTCCATTACTATAACTGGGATCATGTTCGTCATCGACTGTGCGTTTGTGAAGCTCCGAGCCTACAATCCTCGCACCGCCATTGAATCGCTGGTGGTCACTCCCATCTCCAAGGCTTCAGCCAGCCAGCGGGCCGGGAGGGCCGGACGAAACCGACCCGGGAAGTGCTTCAGGCTGTACACAGGTTTGTGTCGGACCGCTGTAACGGAATCACAAGAAAGAACTTGAGTACGTTTTTTTTTTTTTTTAAATAATCGCCGTCTTATCTTTCTGTGCTTCATCAGAGGAGGACTATGAGAAGCTGCCTGCTGCTACTGTTCCAGAGATGCAGCGCTCCAATTTGGCGCCTGTGATCCTTCAGCTCAAAGCGCTAGGCATAGACAATGTGCTGCGTTTCAGCTTCCTTTCCGTAGGTCGCTCACATTGCACCCACTCAGGGGCTGTGATCACCCCTTCACCCACTTTAATAAGAACTTCTTTAGAACAGCAGATTGTGAATGAATTCTGTCTCATGGTTTCTCGTTTCAGCCTCCTCCAGCTCAAACTATGGTTCAGGCTCTGGAGCTTCTTTACGCTCTTGGAGGTAAGAGACATTAGCTGGGGGAAAACAGCTGCTGTTTTCACACTAGCCAAGCTGTGCCGGCACGGAAAGTGTTTACAGTCTGCGTGTTTGATGGCAGGTCTGGACCACTACGGCCGCCTCACTGACCCCCTGGGTATGCGGATGGCCGAGTTTCCTCTCAGCCCCATGTTCGCCAAGATGCTCCTAGAGTCTGGAAACTTTGGCTGCTCCAAAGAGATAGTTACCATAGCATCGATGATGCAGATTCAGAATATATTTGTTGTGCCGCCCAATCAGAAGAAAGATGCCGTAAGGGATTTTTTTTTGCTTTTGTTTTCAGAGCTTTTTGTACTTTCTGCTTCATCAGCTTAACAGTTATCCTGTTTTGTTTTTTTTTGGCAATCTGCCCCCCTGCAGGCTCGCGAACACAGGAAATTTGCAGTCGCCGAGGGAGACCACCTCACCATGCTCAATGTGTACGAGGCATTTATTAAGGTACAGCACGTGGACGCATTCAGTTCAGTTCTGTGGTGGAAAACTCTTCGGGCTGTTGTGAACTCCCAGAATTTTAAGAATGTGCCTCTAATCATGGCGATGGGACTGTCTTTTTGTTTTTTTTTATTTACTTATTTTTATTATTATTATTTTATTATTTCCTGTAGCATCAGAAAAGTTCCCAATGGTGTCAGGAGCATTTTCTCAATTACAAAGGTCTGCTGCGTGCCATCACAGTGAGGGAGCAGCTTCGGCGTCTCATGAACAAGTTCAAAGTGCCACGAAATTCCAGTGAGGGTATGTGTTTGACACCATAAGGTTATGTTGAATCAACCGAGGCTTCCACAGACATGAAACATTGCGACCTTACTCGCCTGCAGATGTTTGACTAACTCCTACTGCTGCGTGTTTTACACAGGCGACCCAGACGTGATCTTGAAGTGTATCGTGTCTGGGTTCTTTGCTAACGCTGCCCGCATTCATCATTCTGGTTCCTATCGGTGAGAGTGCAATTCAGTCGGGGGTTGTTTATGACTTTTTTTTAATCTAGATTTTTAGATTTTTTCTGTCGTCTTGCCAGGACTTTACGAGATGACCTCGAGCTTCACATCCACCCCAGCTCTGTGCTGTATGGAGAGAAACCTCCAAAGTGGTCAGTATGTGATTTCTAGTGCAACGTTTTGTATTAATTAGTGGATTAGTGGATACTTTTGGTAAAATATTTTAAGATACAGTTCACTGTAAAAGTATTCAAACCTGTAGATGTTGAAACTACAACCCTTAACATGTTATATTAGAATTTCATGTGATAGAACCACAGAATGTAGAGAAATTGTGAAGCGGATGAAAACGGATACAAATCTTTACTCCCCTGCCCCCCAAAAAATTTAAGTGTAACGTACCTCTAAATAAAATCCATTTTTCACTTCAGTATGTTTGCAATATCAGTCACTCTGTACTACTAGGATGATATATTTAACAAGAAAAAAGAAAGAAGGAAGGGAGTCAGGAAATGTGTCTTAATCGTAATCCATGTTGTCATTAAAATATCCAACTATATACTTCTTTATATTAAACAGCCGTGAAATAGAGCATACAACAACCTTTAAAAGTAACCTACTTGGTAAATAAGAGACCACCTCAGTTTGATTTAATCTCAGTAGAGTCTGTGGAACGGTGCTGGCTGTCCCCTTCAGCTGACAGGCTGGACAAGGACAGATTGAATCAGACGCTGGAGAAGCTTCAGGGATCTGCAGCTCTCGGGGACAAACCTGTCGACAAGACATTTATCGCTCTCAATTCCTCAAATCTGGCTTTGACAGAAGCATGGCGACAAGAAAACGCGTCCCATTTAGAGTTCTCTGTGAACCACGCATGTAGGGGACACAGCAAATATGTTGTGAAAGTGATGTGGGTTAAATTAAACTGAATCTCACCCTTTTGATGGACACTGTGCAATACTATCCAGAAACCGCCATCCGCTGTACAAGATGGAGATGGCAGCATCATGGTGTGGGGTTGCTTTTCTTCAACAGGAATTGGGAAGATTAATGATGGGCGAAGTGATGGAGAAAACTACAGGGTGACGCTGGGAGAAAGTACCAAAAGACTTGAAGCTATGATGGAGATCGACCTTAATCATGCTGTCAGAGCAATGAGGGAATAGTTTAGATTTAAAAAATAAATACATACTGTCACAGTTGCGTGGTCAAAAAGCCCAAATCTGAATCCAATGAAGAATTTTGGATTGTTAGCCTGAAAATTGGGTTTAAACTGTTCCAGTCTTAGTTGGACTAGTTTTTAAAGAATGTGCAACATTTCATCCCCTAAATGTGCAAAGCTGATAGAAGCTGGTTCTCAATGCAATCCTTATTATGGAGAGGAATTTTCATGTATTCTGTCCTTCCTTCCACCTAACATTTTACAGTACGTTGAGCATGATCATTTGGGGGGGGGAGGGGGGGATAGGTCTTTGTCCAACTCTTACTGATCATTTTTTGTTTCCTTCTTCTCAGGGTTGTCTTTAACGAAGTGGTGCAGACTTCAAAATACTACATGCGTGACGTGACGGCTGTGGAGTCGTCCTGGCTGGTCGAGCTGGCCCCTCATTTTTACAAACAAGCTAAGGTACGGCTCGAGCAATTACACCACATCCTCTAGGCAATAACTCCACATCTTGACTGGTTCCTTCTCGTTGTGCTCCTTTTGTCTCGTAGCATGGCTCGCTGGCCAGCAAGAGATCCAGAGTCCTCTGAATAAACCATCCCAAAGGGAAAACAAGACAAAGTTGCCACTGTGCTCCCCATCGTTTTTCATTGTATATACGAAGATGTATATTTATTGTCCATGTCCACCTAGAAAGGTTTCCCCACACCGAGTGGCCATGTTACAATAGATCTCAATTGTAGATTTTTAGAGGTAATGTCATTCTCTTGGCTGTGTGTGTGTTTGTTTACATAGAAATGAATGTTTGAGGAGGCCAGGCTGGGTCTGACGGGGGTCCATTTGAGCATGGTCATTTGGTTCACTCATACAACTAGAATTATTTATATATATATTATATATATATATATATATATATATAATATATATATATTTTTTTGTGTGTGTATATATAATCGTATTCACAGTATGCTCAGGTCCAGGTTTCAGCTCCTGTTGGACAGGCCCATCCACACCTGGCTTCATTATTATTGTTTTCTTTAAAACCTGTTTCTTTATTATTATTGTTTAAGAAAAATACTGAATGACAATAGACTGTGATGTTATTTCCCAATGAGGGATTTCTTATTTTAACCGTATTTGGTCCATTCATGTCCTAGGTGCCTTTATATTTTAATCACTTACCTTCCACTCATTTTATTTTCACCCAGGTTAAATAGTGTCATATGTACCTACAGATTTTATTTCAGGATTTTTCATTATTTTTTTATTCAGCACCTGGTTCTCTGATTGATACTGTGAAGAAGCTGCATTTCTTTTACACCGATTTCCCTCTTAGCTCCAGTATAGCTCAGATTTAGTGGCCTTGTCACCACACTGTGCCAATTTTATGTTTATTGTTTGTTTAAAACAGCCTGTTTCACATTTCACTTTCTGCTGAAATGTGTTAATACTCCCAAATATTGTACATGTATCGCTGTGAAATTAAAACGAGAACAGAAGTGCCATTTGTTGCTGTAATAACAAAAAGCATTTCTGTTTTTTTCTGATTTTGACCATTACAGCCACAAAGTTTATTTTCTACTTTGTCTTAATTTAAACTAGGCTGTAATTCCTAATATGCATCAGATTCCATGTCATCTGCATGAACAACTTAATGTGTTTTTTGCCCATATCTGTCCTCGGACCCTAAAAGCTTTACTTCACTTGGTCCACTGCTGGAATGGCAAAATTTGACACCTCTACTTTTCCTTATTTCTATAGTAGAAACTGTCATTAGGGTAGCTAAGTGAAAATGTAAAAATCACCCAAAAACAGCACATTACAGCTGGTAGGATGCACTCAAACCTCTTAGATTATAAAATGAAGTACATTTGCATGTTAAATGGTATTCTAACCAAGACCTATACACTTTGTAGATGTATTTCAGGAGAAAACCGTTCCAACGCGACTGAGCACCCTTCTCAGTGCAGACAGCCTGTGAAGGAGGAATCTGTAAACTTGTGTAGCAACTTACCTCTGAGATTAAAACTATCATCTGTCATTTTCTCGTCACATCCTTAAATAAAGCCTTATTGTCATACAATAACTGATTGCTTGTGGTTGCCTTTTTTGCATTTAGTTGGTTCTGCTTTACTTGTCATGCAGTCTGTTCGCCAGGAGGTGTCACTGTTGCTCTAAGAATACTACTAGAACTTCAGCTTCAAGTAAAATCAGCGAATGGCAGAGCGTTTGATCACTGCATTTAATCTCTTGATAAAAGTGTTTTTTGTATCAGCTTTTTACTGTTAACACATGTCAGTTTAATGATGCGGTGTGGAGAGTATGTGGGACTGCAGCTGCAGTTATCTGTTGGTCTGTATTTAAAAACACTGCATGGATATGGACATTTAGGGGAATAAAAGGAAATGTGTTAAACAGTTTTAGTCCATTTAACTGAGAAGATCCTCAGTTAAATGGACAAGATGAGGTCCTGCCAACATCATGTTGAGCTATTAAATATATGTGTTTGTAAAAAAATATGTTTGCACTGCTCTCCAGTTTAGGCAAGGCAAGTTTATTTACATCAGCATTACATTAAAAGAAAAACATTAAGATGCAGATTATAAGGGAAATTTAAATCTGCTACTTTGGTGACTGCACAAATACCTTGTGTTATTTATCACACCATGATGTGCAGGGATGATTATTTGGACATTAAAGGTAAAGTATTGCTTTATCTGTTAATTTCTGAATTATTTGATAATGCAATTCTTCTTGATTTTAATATCAATCTCTTTATCCGTACTCCTTTATTTTCATGTGAAGCACTTTGACTTGGCTTGTGAATAGATTGTGGTTCACATAAGTCATTGTTCACAGCCATTGAATAGACCATGAACTCCAAAGTATTCTGGAAACAAATGCGAGGCTATCTGTAAGAAAGTTTAAGATTGGACCAGAACAATGATCCAGCAAACATCAATAAAATTAGGCACAGCCGTACAAAGAACAAAAGAGACAGAATAGATAACCTGAACCAGTTCAGTTAAAGGGATTCAAGAAGATATTGAAACCATGAATGTAAAACTCAGGGGTGAAGGGGAAAATGAACCCATATTAATAATTGTAAGCAAGATTACCTTAATTATCTTTCCTTTCAAAACAAAAAAGAACATATATAAGAGACAGAAAACATGAGCTTATAAGTCTAAAACAATTCACAAAAAAGACATGTTAAAACCAACAAGTCCTAGAAATTTATTTTTGCATCAAGGTGATCTTGATATTTTATTTTCTAATAAAGAACATTATCTGATTCACCTTTTCGTGTTAAACAGGATTTTGATAGCATTTAATTAGATTTTTGTATCATATCCCTGACAGGTATTTTAAAGCTATCTTCATGTGTTTGTGTCTTTAGATGGAAAGTTGTGTGTGACACAGTTAATCACCGTCAGATGTGGCTAGGTGTGGCCTAATTATTGCCTGTTTAATGGTCGCGCATTTTCAAAGAAACCTGATGGACTTAATTAATGATGATATTTGACCATATTATTTCCCGCGTATTCGTGAATCTTGAAGAAATAAACAAGACTAAACCTTTGGAGGAAAAACCCAAACTTTAAAGTCCTTCAGCCATGTAGTTATTATGATTCAGACAACAAAAGTAGCAGGGTCCTAAACGAAGTCGTCCCTAAACCTTCACTTCCAAAATTGGAGCGCGTTGTATTCATTAATTTCATGCATATTTTGCATATGTTTTGTGGTAGGGTAAAATAATGAAGGGAAGCTGAAACACTTTGTTTTCAGGTGAGTAAAGGTGAGGTGTGCACATTTTCATTTAGCTAATTTCCCACAGCCTGTTGCTGAACTGTTTGTTTGACCGAGAAAACAAAACAAAACACGGCGTTGTGTTAAACGAGGCACTTTACGTGTCTTACGATATATTTTTAATGGAAGTCTTGTACTGATTAACTGCTTTGAAAGGCACATGATTTGGTTAATCACTTATGTTTGAGTGAGTTAGTCCCAAACGTCGTTGTTTCCCCAGAAGAGTTTTACCATACCTTCTCCAAGACACAGTGCTTAATGAGTTAGTGCATCTACAAAAACAAAGAAAAAAAAAAATCTACCTACTGTGTTTTAAGCCTAATTTTTGCTAAAAGATCTGCGTGGTTTGAGAGTTGGCAATAGTGCTAATAGTTATAGATTAGGCTAATCTTTAAAATTAGTTTTGCTGTTAAACGTATTAATCTTTGACTATTTACACTACAAATAATCCCATAGGAGCTAAGATTATGTGACAAAGGCCTTCATGATGCACTCTGCACAACAACTACTTGCACCCTTAGATAGACAAAGAAACATGTCAGTCACAATGAAGAAATGTCTGAAAGAAAACTCCTTTAATTTTAGCACATCATTGGAAGTGTTTACACTAAAGAAGTGGAATTGTTTGTAACCATAAAGTCCTAATAAAACAAAAGTATTTTGATTATGTATTTTTTGATCTTCAGATGTTTAGAAATTGCTACATAAAGATAGCTCCTCGCTTAAATGTTCTTCTGCACGAACATTTAGGGCCTAAGCAATTAAAAACAAGTGGAACTGTACCAGTCATGAGTCGAAATGGGATCATATTGATTTTGCCACCACAATGACGGTGAGGATGATGTTAAAATATCTCCTGAACTCTAATATCCTATTTAAATCGCAAAGTCTTCACAGTCAGTGTTTGACAGTATCTACATGACAAGCCACATCTTGGAAAGCGTAGCACAATGACAAATACCAAAATAGATAACCTGGAAGGTGGTGCAAAGAAGAAAGCAAAAGAGGTGTCACAGGTTTCGGGATAATCTATCCAAGTCTTTATGCTTTCCATGGCTATTAGATGCCAAAAAAAAAACTAGGCGTAGGTAAAATAACGTACTACTTTGTGTTGCTCTATCACAGGGGCCCTCAAATCCAGTCCTTGAGGTCTTGGTGTCCTGCAACCTTTAGATGCGTCTCTGCTTCAACACACTTCCAGAGTGCTGCTAATAAAAGAACCTAACTGCACTGCAGAGATGATTTAACCATTTGTTTCAGGTGTGTTAAACCAGGCAGACATCTAAACGTTGGAGGACACCAGCCTTCAAAGACATGGATTTCATAGCATTTGTGTTCTATTGCAATACATCCCAATGAAAACCCATCAAAATTTGTGGGTCCAATGTGACAAAATGTAAAAGGCTATAAAAACTTTTGCAAAGCACAGCCGAGTTATAAAACTTGACATTAAAGGAATAATCTTAAGACTATTCCAAACTACTGTATCGTTAGACTTTTATTGACTGATTAGTTGTAAGGCTTATTAATCGGGCTATGAAAAGTTAAATTAAGGTTTTGCAATTGTAACTGCTGACATACAGTGCAACAAAAACGTTTCTTGTCCTGAAAAGCTTTAAGAACACCTTTTCCTCTTTTTGTTTTTCTAGGAATCTTTTGAAGGTGAACTGGATCTGCATGTGTCGCATTATTATCCAATGGGAAGCCTGACTCCATCCACCTGATATCTGCATGGAGGACAAAAACAAGTAAGTGTAGAAAGGCCACATTAGTACATATGTTTTCCTGCTTCGCTCAGTTGCCCATTAGTGTTCTATAGGCTCGTACATGTGAGGTGGCAGCCGGAGGCATCAGTGATTAATAGCATGCATGTGACCGGAACGAGGCGGCAGTTTGAACAGGTTGTGAGTGTGTGCTTCAGCGTTTTCTTGTCATATTTCAGCGCTGTCAAAAAATCATTGACATGTTCCATCCAATTCAAGGAATGTTTAACTGTTTTAAAAGGACTTGATGGGAGATGAAGTCATGTGTGAAGTGTAATTATCCCCAGTTCAAAGTTTGTTCATGTTTTGAAAGAAAACAAGTTGGTTAATATGTTTCAACCCTGAATAATTAGTAATGAATGATTTTTACTGGTTTTTGGATTATTTTCTTGTACTTGTTGAGCCATGCAAAGATATCTGTAGCTTTTTAGTGAAATATACCTCTTTACCTTTTTCATATTTTATATTGTTAGAATTGACAGACTTTAGTTTTCTTTCGATTTTATGTGATAGACCATAATTGTAAAGAGGAAGGGATGAAGTTTTTTTCCCCAACATATTTTTTTTAAAATAAAAAATCCCTGATGACTATATGTATTAAGCCCCTTTTATATTACTTGTGAAAAAATTCAAGTTCAAATGGGGAAATTCTGTCACTCCATTTGTCGAATACTTCATGAAGTTAGCTTTTATGAAGGATTATTCAGAAAACAGCAATAACATGTTTAATTTATATGCCACAAGACATATAAGGAACACAGCAAAGGTGCAAAAAGATGAGATCAAAATTTAACCTTTTGGCATACATGCAAATTTTTGTGTTCTGGAAAGAAAAATTCTGAAATACCCTGAAAACACCATCCTCACATTGAAACCTGGTGGTGGTGGCATCGTGCTGTGTGTATGCTTTTCTTCTTTGTGTGTGTTACAATAACTGGTAACGTAGAAGTGACACTAGACTAGACTAGGTTTAGATTAGGGATGTCCAAACTATTTTGCCACATGCCATCATTGAGTTCAAAGTACATTCACTTTTCTAATCATCTTGACAAAATACTAAGCATTAGATATTGTAATGAAATGTGCAAAGCAGTCTGAGGGATCTTCAAAACATTGTAGATACAAAATCCAAAACAGTTTTGATTGTTTGCATCAGAAAAAAAATCATGGATTGTCCCAAATTTTGTTTTGTTCTGAAATTTTGTCTGTCTAATTTCAACAACACAGATTTGGGTCTTTCTTTCTTTCTGTGAAACGCTGGTTGTAATTAACCAACCTTAAAAATTGGTGTGCCTAAATCTAAATAAAAGTGAATGGATATTTGTAGTACTTTGTCATTATGAAATAAAACAAAAGCAGAAATTATGGTTGATGAAGACTAGAGATTTTGTGTTGTCCTAGCATTTTTCCAATTTAAGGTTTTACTTTGCTCATAAGAACAAATAAATAAATAAATAAAATTTACATCAACCTTATTTGCTGTCAAATTTGACCATTATGCATAAAATTATTCCAAGGGCTACAAATTGCCCGGATTTAATCAAAACATATTCTCAACTTAGAGTGGCCCAGTCAAAGTACTAGACATAAATCCCACTTAGATCCTATGGTGAGACTTGAAAATTGTTCAGATGCTAATCATCCAGTTAGAGTTTGAACTATTTTGTGAATAAGACAAATATTTTTGTTTCAGCATGTTAAGTTAATTGATGCTTCTCCCATTGAATCATAAGCATGCCACACTTTTCAGATTCCCATTTGTAAAAAAAAAAATAAATAAATGAAACAATATATTCTTTTCATGTTTGGGTGCAACTGCGTGTTGCTCAGACATAAAATCCAGATGAAACACAACGAAGTTTGAGGTTGCAATAAGCCAAAATGTAAAACCAATATGAATACTTGAAGGCTCTCTGTGTATTTGATGCATAAATGTGTATTGTAAAGACAACATTATAAGAGTCTTCTATTGTCAAGAACAATTTCCACTGCTCAGACCCTTTCTCTGAGCTGCTGTGTACTTGAAAGAGAAGAAGAAAAAAAACACTTAGGAGGTTTCAAGCTCCAGAGGAATTTTTATATTTGGGAGCCTGGATGCAATCAGTAGCCTGGGACTTGCAGAGGCCTCCTCGGGTGACAAATTGAAAGTGTCTCGGTCTAGTTTATAGCCCTGATCAGGTCAAACGAAAAATATTGGAGGTCTGGGTGAGGAGACAGGCCCGCCTGGTGCAGATAAATGGACTGATCATTTCTTATTGAGAAACAATTCCTAAAAGGTAGTTTACTGTGTGACTGGAGAAGCGGCAAGCGGAGAGCAGAACACGCGCCCACTGCTCCCTCCCTGACCCTTCCTCCGCTGCCGGGATTAAATGGATAGAGAGACCGCGCATTTCTGATGGCACTCCTCCGCTGGAGAGACACTCCATTTGTTATGAAGTAGGGGTTCTGATGAAGTGTAGGGAGCTCCCTTTTTTTCTCCCCTTTTTTCTCCCCTTTTTTTCCATCCTCCCTTTTTCCGGCACTACAAGGCCGGCCTTCAGTCTGCTTCACATGAAATGGATGGAAGGAGCCGATTGAATTTTACACTCCCCTGGTCATGATTAATGTGTTTGCTGTGGTCTGTCTTGGCAGTGGGACTCTAATACCACTAGCTGGGGCTAGAGCTCCTCCAAGCCTGTATGCCAGTACCTTGAACTCTTCAGACAGGCTGGAGCGACTATAAGAGCGGGGCAGTTTTGCTCAAGAAAATGGACTTCACGTACCCTCTCCTCTTCCCCCCAACCTCTTTTACTCCTCTCCCATTGTGTTAATAGAAAATCTCTTGCCTGTTCCCTAGTTATTGCTTCACGGCCAGTTTCTCAGTGTGCTCTGTACCCAGTGTAACTTGGCAGGGCACACTGTAAATGTCAATTTATCACTTAACCCACCGTTAAAGAGTGGACGGCGGAGGCTAATAAAAGATGCTAGGTCATGCTTCCATAGAAAACGATGGTTAATTATTTAAATGACATGCAAAGTGGTAACATCTTGCCAGACTCTAACTGATTAATAGCTGAGCTGTATTTTGAAGAGGGAGTTATTCTGTGTTGCTTATTTCTTTTCTTGTATACTGCGGTTCTGATGTTCAGTGTAGTTTAGAAGATGTAAACAAACCAACAAATATAGAAACCGGTTTGTGCTGGTGTCTGAAGGCATCCATAATAGTCTGGTTATGAAATGAATTAAAAGTTGTAGAGCCCCAGTGTTCAAAGCATTTATTCATTCATTTGTCTAATGTGACACATCTGAGTTAAATGAGACGTGCCATTAAAATTGTTTATTTTAATACTAAAAATAATAATAATTATTACATCTGGACATCTAAAATCTCCAGGCAAAAAAGTGTTCATTATTATTATTAATTGTGCGATGCGCATTCTAATACATTCAACTTTTTTATAAGTGCATTTAAAAAATGAATCTAGGTCTGGTGGATGCAGAACAAGAGGACTTGCCAAATTGCATTGTGTAAGAGTAATGATTGGAGATGAAGAGATTTTGGTTTGATTTTGAGCTCAGCCCCTTGATGTAATTGAAAGAAACTTAACATGAACACACAAACAAGGAATGACTAATAGAGGACATTCTGGATATGTTATAGTTGAAACTGACCTACTGTGTTATAGAGAACACTTGGAATGATTATTTTTGTGCATTTTTTTCAAAAACAATTGAAATTGGATAAACTGTTCTTTAAGTGATGTTTGTTTCATGAAAATTTTAGTTTCCATAGTTGATTGCAGTTTGGCCAAATTAAAGTGTAAACCTTTGCACATAAACACACCTTTCATGTATATTTCTGTACACACTGCAGCATATTACATGTGTGTGTATTTCCCGAAAAATGTAAAAAAAAAAAAAGATAAATTTTTTTTGCAAGTTTTGGTTAAGAATATTTCCACACCTCTTCTTTTGCAGACACAAACTACAATCACAAAAATTGTGTGACGTTTACGCTCATGAAAAACTTTAAACTACAAAGTTTATGCACTTACCAGGTTAAAAAAAAAACAAGCACTTCACAACGATAAGAAAATGTTATCATCTAGTGAATTAGAAATTGAAGTTGGCATCATAACCTATTTGGTGATAAGGAACCCGCCTCTCCTGGCTCTATGGCTGGAAGGTAGCAGACTGGATTTACAGAAGTGCTTTAGATGAGAGATCAATAAAGTGGTAACTGAGTGGATGAGCAAGGCTAAGCAGGAATAGGAGCAGGTTTAATTTTGGATAAATAATGTACTGTCTGAGAAAAGAGATGAACTCAAACCAGTGCAGTCAAAAAGCACGTCAGTCTCTTTGTAATTCCTTTTTTAAACTGAGCTTTACTTCAGATTCAGATTTCTACAGTTCATCTGTTTCCACCATATTGTGCACACATTAGATGTTTATATAATTATAGCCCTGATAGAAGTCATGTAAGTGGATTGTAAGTTACCCCAGAGCCTTTTTCTCCACAAAAACCCTGCTCCTTCCGAACCCTGCTTCGATCATCAGGACTTCAGGGGATGATGGATGGAGCTGTCTCCCTCCAGGTTGTCATAACATCTGTTGCATTGTGCTCACTGCATCCAGCTTAGTGGATGCACTCATGCACACTGATCCCCACTCCAGCTCACGTGTGCAGGCGAGTTGGTAGATGATGTTGATGGAAAGTAGAAAACAGAGTCCTTCCCATAACTCTAAAGTATCTCTCCCTTCCTTAGAACATGTAAAGAGGTGAATATACCTGTATTTCACAAATCCCCTGTGAGGGATGACCAAGGTCTCTTGAGGATGTGGGGGTCAAGGTATAGAGATAGGAGAGAAGCGATAACTGGAGATAAAAAACAATGGAACAGTGACGAAGGAAGGGATGGCCGAATGAGGGAGAAATCAATAGGAAATCAGTGTTTGGGGAGGGCCTGTCGTTTATCAGGTGACACGGTTTAAACAGCGTTAAGGCACTAAAAGTGAAAAATAAGGGCCATCCTCATGCTAGTATTGATCACAGCCGAATGGGACGGCAGAAGGCCGAAGCCACTAATAAAATAAGACGTATCTGAGTGGGAATCAGCCAGGGATCGATGGATGTGGTGATCAAGGCCAAAAACATCTTCACTGGGATTTAAGTTTGTCCTGCTTTCCTGGGACCCTGTTAGGCACCCCGGTGTGAGCACAGGTTGGGTCGTTTAGAGGGCTTTTAACGGCCTCTCGGTGTGAAAAAACGGAGTGAAATTTGATCAAATTGAAAACAACTTTAATGCTGTTTTAAATATTTCAGTTTTATTTTCTACTCTATTCAAATGTTTCACAAAAAATATTTTGTCTAAATACTTTTCTTGTCCATGAGCAAAAAATGTTCTAACAAGCTGATTCTAATGTAGTCGTGGATGGAGTGGTTAGTTGGCAAAATTATTTGGGAAATAAATAATTTGAAACTCCTAATGTAATTTTTTTATGTATTCACAATAAGGAATCTTTCATTTAATTATACTTTGGCAGAATTTTGTTTCGATTTAAGTCTAAATTTTTGGATTGTAAAACATTGGATTGAATCAAAAGATTCTGGATTACAATAAATAGTAAATCAGTAGAAATGATCTTTTTCTTAAATGCTATTGACTTGCTGTTAAGTGGATCTATGTACATCAGAAGAAAAGGGAAGAAAGAACTAAAGAGCCATATTTATAGTAGTTCAGACAGTGGGTGTTTAGTGTCATTGCAAATGTTTGATACATTTAAAAAAAAGAAGAAAAAACAATACAATTGCTGCTGCACAACTACATACGGTCTTAACATTTATTATAGATGAGCAATAATGTGACTCTATTTATAGATGCATCAATGTTCTGATCCTTACCTATGACTGAAAGAGAAGTAACTTCCTCTGCAGAGTGCTCAGAGTGTGCTCAGCCGAAGAGAGGAGGTAAGGACCTGGTCTATGTAGAGCTGCTGCTTCTTCACATTAGAAAGAATGTCACCTCAGATGTTTCACCTCAGAAGCTCCTTCTGGGTGTGTCTCGTTGAAGGTTTTCCAAAACCTGCTGAAGGGATTTTATGCCCTCTCTGCTGGGAATGCCATTGGAATTCCTAAGAAAGAGCTGGACGGTGTGAATGGGCAGAGGGACGTCTGCGTTTCCCTCCTGAACATGTTACCTCTGCAACCTAATCTCTGAGCAGATGACAATGAATGAATTAAACAAAATCCCCTTCTTCTGGTTTGGAAACAGTTGAGGCTGAAAATAAACATTGAACCTTTATAAAAAATAAAATCTAGAAGAAGAGATGGTCAATTTCTTCCTCAGTGTTTGCTTTTTAAAAGACTGATCTACAGTGGACCACCGACTATTCTTGCTTCATTATTCGCATATTTTTTGTGGACAGTGACTCTAAATTATTTGTGTAAAACCGACCTTATTCATATATTCATATTTGCAAGGAGCACATCTGAAATATTTGACAGAAAATTAAGCTATAGAAGTTCCTTGGCAGAAATCGGCCATATCCAGGAGCCCTAATTATTTTCCTTGGTGCTGATTGGCACATTGAAGACATCGGTTTCTGGGGTACGTAGTGCAGAGGCAGTTTCTACTGTGTGATAATGTGCAACATTAAGGCATATTTGGTGTTTCACATTATTAAAATATGCAGTTATAAGAGTAAGGAGGGAGTCTCAAGTATTCATCTTTGCGAGTGGCTGTGGTCCTTGGCCCCTGCGGACACCAAGGGTCCGCTGCACTTAAGTTTTATTCATCATTTTAGATTTAAGGCCCACTAACATTCT
This sequence comes from Poecilia picta, assembly GCA_033032245.1. Taxonomy (NCBI): domain Eukaryota; kingdom Metazoa; phylum Chordata; class Actinopteri; order Cyprinodontiformes; family Poeciliidae; genus Poecilia; species Poecilia picta. The sequence continues at coordinate 15,749,622 of CM065359.1, read as the reverse complement.
TGCAACATTTCTCCATGTTTTCCCTCCTGCTTTTCTAAAACATATGATGTATAAAAGCTGCCCCTCATTTTAAAGGTCCCTACTGTAGACAAAATGATGGAAAGATGGATCAATTGATGAATATCCAGCAGTGAAACAAAAGGTTCCAGCTTTACTTTTTAGGTTGTTATGGTACTGAGATTAGATCAGAAGTGCAAATACACACTTTCTGTACATACTACCATTTCATCCCCTGTATGTTCTCCTTTCATTTTCTACAAGCCAGATGGCACAACATAGAAAATGTTTAATAGCAGATGTCAGTTCTGTAGTCTTTGAGGAAAAAAAAATATCTTTTGTTGGTTTTGATGTTTGTGCTGACAACTTAACCATTTCCAAATGTAAATGAAAACATTCATAGTTTTTTTTTTACTCTTTACTTGCTGGAAAAAGTGGAAAGCACTGACCAGTGGTTGTGGTTTTAAATAGTTCTGATTGCTGATTGACATTCAGTTATTCATTAAGCTGACATCCTGGCATTTTTGCTAGTCACAGATTTAAAAAAAAAGTTTTTGTGTGTTGAGCAAAAACATTGACAGGTTGGTGTGGCTCATAAACAGTGACGTTGAAGAGAAAGGAGCGTGACTAAAAGTTTTTGCTCAGGAGAGTTTTATTGCTTAGTTATGTGAAAACATAAGGAAGTAGAAAGGCTAAACAACTAAATTGTTGTCTGAAGGGTACTGTGTTTTTTCCGCCATCTCCACATTTTTCCAGGCCCCGTACCGCAGTGTGCTTAACAAGTGCTACAAGTAAGAGGCGACTGCGGAGAGAGCACTGTGACAAATAGCAGCAGATCATGCAGAAAATGTGCAATGCTAAACATCAGTTACTGCACATGGGAGAAATGGTGTGTTTGTGCAGTGTTTGCTGTCCAAGGAGTTCTGGAGGGGTAATGGAAAAAAAAAAAAAAAGAGTTGCTCTCACAGCTGGGGACTTGCAATTGAATACATGGCTTCATTTTAACTGTTAAAAAAATTATGTTGAGGAGGGCAGAAAATGTTGCTGGGGTTTTGAGTTTCTTTTGATGTGCCCTGATGACGATTATGAAATCCAATAAAAACTAATTAGGAAATTAGGTGGCAGATCAATAAAGTTTGCTCCAGTGGAGCATGCTGTGTGTGTGCGTGTGTGTGTGTTGGTCAGTTTCATGTTGCCCAGGGAATGTGTTGCAGCTCTGACCTGGCCAAAGCAATTGTTACTGATACTCCTCTGTGGATTCAGGCTGCTCTACCCTCATATGGCTCTAATTTATATTTTGTTGACTCCTGGTTTCTTCGTCTGTGTGTAATCTGATTCAGTAAGTTCTCAGTTTGGGTAATTTTATCCTTTTAATGTTGCACTTATCATACCCTGAAACCTTTTTATTGCACTTTATTGCTTCAGCTTTGCATTATTTACTTCATTTATATATTTAAAACTGATTGGGCCATCAAAAAAACAAAACAAATGACGTAGTGGTTTTGCACTCAAAGGAATGTAATGTCATCTTGGTTTGGTTCCTCCTTCTAATAATAGTGAGGCTACTTTTAGAAATATGGTTAAACTTAATAATTTAAGCACAATTCAGCATTTGAGAATACGTAAGATTGTCTTTTTAAAGTCAATTTGCTGTATCAGAATAATTTAAATCAGTTCCACCTTACTGATATTTCAAAACAAAACAGGGACTAAATATTTCAGATATGTGTTTTTAAAAGAAACAAAAAACAAAATAAAACAAAGAACAAACCCCCCAGCCCTTCACTATTGTTTGGCCAAGGGATGTAACTTTACATTTACTTAATAACTCTGAAATTGAGTTTGATAAAGTCCTCTTCATGCAAAAGTGCCCCGAAGTGGGAGAGACGGAGAATGTTTCACAAACCTTTACCTCAAAATCTAATATGACTGTCAGTGTGCTTGCACTTCTGATGGTTTGTAGGTTATGACATCTTTTGCACAAATTCATACTGTGGATCTTCTTTTTGTGTTGAAATACATGAAATCTAAATATATGTTTTTTAGTTTTGTTTAGATTTTTGTATCCTTATTGAAATATCTGCTGATGCTGATATTTTCTTTGGTCCTGATCAGCGTAGTTTTTATTGAATGTCAACTACACTGCTGGAAGTTGTGTTCATCCCTTCAGTTGTGTATTAAAGGTGTATTAAAAAAAGTAAAGGGGGCAAATGGACTTAAAAATACTGGTGCAGTCTATCAGTATTTTTAAAAAGCTGACACTGTCAACTGTTCATAGTAATGTCCACTGCTCTAAGCACTTATTTTGTTTTTCCTGATTTTTAACATATTTTCTGCAGGAGGTGAAGCTGGGCAGCAGGGTGAACACTTTGCCCAGTTGCTCTCTCTACTGAGCAAATCTCTGCCAATCAAAAAAAAATATTTTTTAGCATTTTACTAAATTACCATGTGTATATCATTTATGTATGCAGCATTTTTCACGTCAGTTGTCTTACTCTTCCAGAATGCCAGTCAAAATATTACCTGCAGCTACAAAACACTTGGTCTTCTCTTGATTGTCGGGTGGATCACTGATCAAGCTCAATATCTGATCCAAGTGTCACCTTTAACACAACCATTGACTCAAATTGGCCCCATCTTGAGAACAGTAAAAATCATATTGATCATATTTTATCTTTCCAAAATATGAAAGACCCATCTTACATCTGTTTAACTTTGCATAGATCCATATTCCAGCTTCATACGTAAAGTGCCTACCAGGATTTGTTCCTTTGTGCACGTGTGTCCATTATGGATGTTCTTCATATTCTTCACTGCACTTTTTAATGTTTGTTTTTGAAGTAAGCCGTACATAAAATTAACTTTCATGTTTTGAAAATTTGATGCCAAAACTACTTCTAAGTATGACCAAAGACGCCACCAGGTGCTCTAGTGGTATTTTAGAACCTCAGGCTTTGATCATTCTGGAGCGCAGCAGAGGTTAATCCGTGCTGGATTTACTGTTTACTTTATTGGTCAATGGGTTAGATCTGGCCTGCAGTATAATAATGAGTTACCATCCCAGACCAAACCAACATGATATTGTTCTTTGGACAGTACCATCCTCTTCCCTCTTCTCTGTCTGACACCCCAGTCTCCTTCTTGGCCCTTTTTTGCCGCCCACCCTACAGGATGGAAGGGCCTTATTTAGCGGCCGGACTCGTCTGTGTCCGCGGCCGGCGATTTGTCCTTGTCTAATTACGGCTGCTGGCTCCTGCCCGTGTGCACATGACTAATGGAGCGGCCGGGAATTGGGGGGTGGAGGGTTGTGAGGTTACGGGCAGGGAGGGGGCAGCGGGGGAAGAGGAAGCAGTGGACGAGCAGCTCAGCCGCTGGTGATTTGTGGACCAGGCACTCTGTCATTGCCCTGCGCCCATTTGTCTTCAAGAGCAGTTGGGAAGAAGAGGGGTGGAGATGGAGAGGACGGCTGGGGTGGGGGCTCCAGGGCAGAAAATGGTTTACAATGACTTCCATTTTCCAGCACTTTCATCCTTGGCCATAGCCGTCTGCATGGCTTGCCAGAGATGGGATGGAATGGGCGGCTGAGGTGATGTAGGATATGACAGAAACCTTGACAGCTCACCGCTGCTATTTCTTTTTAGGGGGCCAGCGTGATGGCCACCCTCTCTCTCCCTTGAAAGTGAGCCTTATCTGTTTTCTCCCTGTCATGTGGTGAGAGTGGAGGCTTTGTGGATTCAATGCTTCGTTGTTTGGAGTCAAACTTGGAAGACAAATTTAGTCTCTTATGTCTCTGGCTAAGGACATCAATCAGTTACAGTTTGGACTTTGACTATTGTGTTTTGTGTTTCTTTTAACTGTTTAGAGCCCAGCATACTGTCTGACCCTAATGGTGAATAAAATCATTAACAGTCAGCTGGTTAATTCCATACAAAAAGAGCACTTTTGGATCTCATCTCCTCCTCTCTGCTGGCTTTCCCTTTTCTAGAGTTTCCCTTTGGTTATGTGCAGGTTGCAGAGGACACCTGCATCCCGTCTCCACCTGGGATTCTTTTTAGACTCCAGGTTATATTTCTCCTGCCGTTCAAACAAAAAAAGAGCAGCAGCAGGGCAGGAACTGCTAACTCTGTATTGATTTTAAGCAGTTTTTTACCTGCCCCCCTTTGCTCTTTCTTCAGGTCTTTTTAAGTAAATAAACACCAGATTTGTCATGTTTTTCCAGGGAGAGGAGGGGGTCGATGGAAGTGGTATGGGGCGGTAGAGAGAGGCCAGGCCCGAGCTCAGGCCTAGCGCTGGGTCAGCCATGATTCATTTTGCCGTCTCATGGATGGAGGGATTCGGGTAGGATTGTTGAAGGGCGCCTGTGGAGCCACTCTGTGACCTCCCTTGCTCCTGTTTCTCCCCTAACGCTCCTGGGCAGCACTGGTCCTAAATCACACGCTGTCAGTGGGTTGGCAGAACAATGGTGCAGGGTCTTCTGTTCCATCTCAGGCTCCAGCCCACTGGACATGGCTTCCTCTATCGTTAGTGTAAGCTTGTACCCTCTCTGGTCCTGCCTGGCCTCTGAAGCCCACAGGGCCTGACGAGGCGAGGGACCAGGCAACTTGGCGCGACCGTCTGAGTTGCTGTGGACAGTTGCTTTGAGAGGAAGGAGGGAGGAAGGGATGCATTTGTTCAAACACAATCGCTTTCTCTGTTTTCTTTTTATAATTTACAAATTTGTAGTCAAAGTTATATTTAAAGGTAGTTGTTGAAGATGAAGGTGGCCATGGTAGAAATACAGACTGATCTGATGAATAACAATTTCTACAGTTGTCAGAAGATCTCAATTTTTGTTTCACAGCTCTTTCTGTATCCACAGAGCACTGACTGTGGGATAGAGGAACTGCTTCTTGTAACCAACTCTTTCCCTGGACCGGAGGACGAAGACGCTTTCACAAATGGAAATCTCGTGAGCCATATTTACAATGTCCAAGTTGGTTCTGCTGCTTGATTTAGGAAATAAACAATAAAAAGAGCTTTAACAATAATAGGAAGTTTAATTAGAAATGGAGTAGCATTGGTTTATAGCTCACTTGCTTGTTCAATAATGCTTACTGAATGCTGCTCAATGCTCTCTGCATGGGGCTACACTCAAAACACATTTTTTAGGTGTATTCATAAAGTATCCAATGCTCCCCATAAAGTACTGCTGGTAAGTATCAGTTAGAGAAATGCAAGTTGCATTTATTAAGATTAGTGATAAATGGACTAAGGTTTATGTTAAGTGCCTTTCAATATATATTGCAACATATATTGTATTGTTTTGTTGTGGTATGTTTGTTGTGTTTACAGCTGCAGGTCTTTTACTGTATGCCACTTCCAGCTTTGCCCAGCCAGAAATTTAATTTTTGCCAAATTTTCCTGAAAGATCAACTACAGTGGACCCCTAAGATTCACGTCGATTAGGGATCATAAATAGCTAAAATCCATGAATACATGAAATCCCTCCTACAAGCTCTTAACTGCCTATTTTAATCATTTGAAACACCACATACACCTTAATGTGCATTGTTCCGCACAGTGGAAACTGTTTTTCTCTACCACAGTAGCTAACATCTACAGTCAGTTTTTTTATTGGCTTTCTTTTTCTAGCACTTTCATAAATGCTGACAAATTGTCCCACATCAGTGAGTCTTTGCAGCTCCTCCAGAGTCACTCTGGTCCTCCTAGTTGCTTCTCTGAATAATGCCCTCATTGCTTGTTTTTGTCAGTTTAGGTGTTCAAAGTTCACAGTTATTAACTTTTCTACTGACCTTTTTGTTGTGTTCCTCTATAGTCATGATACACTTTGTTCACTAATGTTCTCTAACAAACCTCTAAGGCTTTCATAGAATCACTGTATTTAATAAATTACACTTAGATGGACTCTGTTTACTTTAATTGAGAAATTGCCGTACCTTTTATTTAAGAAATATAATGAAAACTGCAAATGCACACCACACTTTTCAGATTTTTACGTGTTTTTCACCCAATTTAAAATGATAAATTATGTAAATTTTAAATTTTATGACGTTGAATCCATGACCACTGAAGTTTGTGTGTTTTTTTTGGTGACAAAATACTGAGGTTGAAAGAGGCTTGTTTTGACGATAAAGAAGTTTGTTTGCAAGGATAATGATGCAAACTATTTTAGTAAGTGGTCTGTTCAAACATTATAGGGAAAACCTCGTTGATATAATGAGACTGTACTTGCTTGCTTGTTCGCATCATTCAATATTTGAGACTGGAACTATTAAGTGGAAATGTTCCAGATGCCATCCATCCATCCATCCATCCATTTTCTTGACACCCTTGTCCCTTGGTGGGGTCGGGAGGGTTGCTGGTGCCTATCTCCAGCTAACGTTCCGGGCGAGAGGCGGGGTTCACTCTGGACAGGTCGCCAGTCTGTCGCAGGGCAACACAGAGACACACAGGACAAACAACCATGCACACCTAGGGACAATTTGGAGAGACATGTTCCAGATGCATAGACATTTATTTTTTTTTAAGGTTTTATTGGCTCTGGTGGCCTTTATTTGATGGTTAATTGACAGGGGAGTGGGTGGTGGGAGGGGGGAGGACATGCGGCAAGGGTCATCAGGCCAGGAATCGAACCAGCGATGGCGGCATTGAGGACTAAGGCCTCCATATGTGGGTTGTGCTTAACCCCTGCGCCACCACAGCACATCCCATGCATAGACATTTTAAAAGCACAAAGATAAAAAGTCTCTAGAGAAAACGAGTAAGTTCAGATTTGAATGTAAGTGAAGTTGAAGATGATGAGTTTGTTGTTGCAGACCATTTACAGACATAAGCATTGCAGTAAAGTAAAGTTAAGGCTGAGGTCACTGGTGTGAGACAGATTACTGTTGTTAAAAATTACTGTGACCTCGAGAAAATCATCCGTAGAGTTCCGGGACCTAAACGTGAAAAATTGTTCACCTGGACTGTAATCCTTCCCGAACCTCATCTTTAAACCACAGTTGATGCCTGAGATCAGTGGTTAATTTCCCCCTCCCCCCTTCTTCTGAAATATATGAGAACATGGCAAAAAAACCCCAACAAAAAACATGCCATTTAGAAAATGGGTCAAATGGAACATTTATTAGCTCATTTTGGTTAGTTTATGGGATTGTAGATAATTCATATACTAACGTTAGTTTCGTGGCGTGCTTGAGGTGCTTTTATTCTTCTAATCACAACTTCCTCAATACCTTCATCTTACAGCTTTTAATTAAATAGATTTTACATCTAAAAATGTTTCATTATTAGATGTAATATATTGTATTACAATACAATATATTTTAAATATGGTACAACTGTTATTAATTGTAATTAGCTACACAAATTAATTATTTTAGTTGCAATATAAAAAAATAAGCATGTGATAAAACTAAAACATCACATCATGGTGACTTATTTTTATTTATTTTTTACATTTTGTTTAGTAAGATTCAGACAAAGTGGCCATTTTCTGGTGTGTTATTGCGCCTGAAATCAATAGTTATGCTGATTGTATAACTTTTTGCTTCCAGAAACTGACATAATTGGTTAAAACGCCTAAAACTAATTGTTGTGTTAAACTGAATCCAAACATAATCTTTAGCAGCTGTCATGAATGACTTTATTGAGTTTTTGTTTCAGTCCCTTGTTTTGCTTTCCCCTTTTTTCCCCGCTGATCTCAGTTTTTCTTTTTTTCCCCATGACTTTTGATTTGCCCTCTGCGTTTCACTGTTTAAAGTCAAGAGTCTGGGTCAATCCATCAAATCTCCTAACTGAGGGGGCGATCAATATGTCAGCAGCCCAGTTCTCCCTCTGCTGTTATGATGATGTCCGTGTACTTCGCCGGCCTCGGCTGCCGCCGCTACAGCGCACTGAACAGGGGATCGAACTTTGCCTGTCAGGGGGCCTGACGGAAAGCATGAATCATTATTACCGGACCTGCTGTTTGCTCCCCGGTGCTCAGCAGAAGTGCAAACTACGATGCTCTGTTGACAGTCCAAACCTCACACTAGCTGATGCACAAACACACACATGCGCGCCAAGGCTGTTTTTAACTCGTAGTGCAGCTCCATGTGCTGGAGGTACTCTGTTTTTACAGGGTTAACAAAAAATATACAGGCGAGTGAAGCTTTTTACTTACTGCCCTACCTGCTCCCCAGACATAAACGTGCACCCTTTATTGCTCAATTAAGTGTCAGTTAGTCTTGGACTCATTATGTCCTGGAACCTGATCTAGTTTGAACTCTACTGTTGGACTTGTTTTCTCAGTCCAGCAGATCTACAAAGGTTCCAGTTACCTCTCTAATCTCATTGAAACGCTTTACCCACAGCCAGCGGATGCCTGCTTGTCCGACAAAAAGCCCTCACACTAATAGCAACATGCTTTGCACGTGTGTGTGAGCGTGTGTGCACGATATATCTACATACACAAACAATGTTGCGCTGCTATGGAATACTGTGCACAGGGCCAGAAAATATGATGTTAAAAAATGTGGGTGTGCACCAGCAATTTGTTTGTATGTGGGAATAATATCCTATTTTACAGGATGCATTTTCCCTTAATATGCCCATCCTAATGTAATTTGGCGTCTATGGAGTGTCTGTGAGCTGGGCTGGGCTGGTGTGTGTTTCTGCTGACTGCTCCTGTTTTCTGTTTATATGGATGAGTGGCTCTCTGGGAGAGCATTATGCATTGTTTTTACCGTTTAAAGATTATGTGCACAGTGGCGGCAGAAGCATTAGACAAACAAGGAAATATGTCTTTGATTAAAATATCTTATCTCTTTATTGATTAAAAGGCTTAGTTTGGTAATAGAAAGTCTCTGCCTCCCTCCCTTAGAGCATTTTTTTCTTCTCATGCTACGTTTTTTTTCCATCTCATCTCTGTTGCTGTGTATTTGAGATTAATACAGTTGTATTCAATTAAAGAAGTTTATTCTCGCATGAAATATTTCCACAAATGTGGTCCCCCCTCATTCTTGATGCTGTCTAATTTTAGCATTAATTCAATCTATATTGTGTCACAACTCCTTCTTCTATTTATAGACAAAAAGTAAGTAAATGGTAGTTGTAGTAATTTTCCTTTTGTTGGATGGTTTATTATGTGAAGTTCCTTTCTTTAATATAAACTGAACTTGAGTAACATTGTGGAGCTGAGAGGAAGGGTTCCCTTTTATCCAATTAAAAAAATCTGAAACATATAGCATGCATTTGTATCCAGACATCTCGAGTTAAAGCTTTTGTGATGGACCGAGTTAAAAGCAGGAGGAGTCACAGGATATTAATTTGAAAAATAGGGTTTTTATTTTAACCCAAAGATTATAAAATGACAAAATATAAACTGAGCTCATAAAAGAGGTCAAAGAAACAAAACTGAACTCAGGCAAAAATGCAAACAAACTGGCTGCACAAACAAACATAACTGACCTAACAAAGTAATGACACACAGGGGTTTATATACTGGCTGATCAGACCAATTAAGACACATTAGGGGTAACTAAACAGAATACAATTACAAACGCAAAACAAATAACAGTACAGCTAAGTTTGGCTAAACTAAATACTCACAAAATGAAAATCAAAAAATATTAAAGTTTAAATACTAATATTTACTTAAACTTATCTAAACAAGGAAACTATACATTTCCCCTGCCAGCAGGAACTAGTGGTGCAGGCCAATCAGCATTTAAGCGTGCTGAGGCCTGGCCCCCATCTTTTGTCTGGCCACTCCAAGGAAGGTAAGTACCGGGAAAGAAAACAAAGTTATTATGCAAGCAAATTAACAAACTTTAAAGTTGATATAAATACACATGTCAACTAAATGTGCGCGCTAACATAAAGAACAAATGTATCCAAATCAACTAATAAATGTTTTACTGAAACTAAAGTGTTGTGGTTGAATGAAAAATAAATTGTGCATGAAAGTTACCGACTTCAGAGTGGGGCCATGGATTTGGCCATCACAGCTTTGCTGAAACACCTATTGCCCCAGTTAAAGCTGGAAGTCTTTCAGGGTTTGTCTCGATCAGTTTTGCACATTCTTTCTCAAGCTCATTCAATTTATAACAAAGATCATCTGTGAACATCTGTTTCCAAATCTCACAGATTCAGTGCAGTGTTAGTTTTCTATCAGAGTTTTGCATGTTGACTTAATAAGCATTTTCCTCCGTAAGTTATATGTACTTCATAACTTGTGGCAAATGGCAAATAGGACTTATTTTTTCTTTCTTCTCGACAGTTTTGCATGAGGGCCAGCAGTATTAGTTGCACAAATAATTGCCTTGTCAGATTTTCTCACCTGATCTGTAGGTCTCTGTAGCTCCTCCAGAACTTCAATGTGTTACTTGGCTGATTCTTTGATTAATGCTATTCTGGTTTGATAAACGGAATTAAACATAAAATCCCCTCCTCTCTGTTCAGGTGGATGGGAATTTACTTCACTTTGGTTGTGTAATGCCACCAAATACAAAAATGTTGCTCTAAGATGAAAATATATTAAAGTAAAAGGGGGTTTTGAAATCTTTTTGGCTTTTTAACTGATTAGTCAAATTTGTATTAGAAAATAAGTGCGGAGACATAGTTTAGTCACCTTGGATCTGTTTTTATACCAAAAAACTGAGACTGCACATTTTAATAACCCAAAGGAAAATTTTAGGAGCTCATTTGTTGTATCTCATAGATAAAGGAGTAGTATGATTTTTCTTCGTGGAAAAAAAACTCCTGTTATTTTGGATGTTAATAAAAATATATATACATTTTTGGATGGCTGCGCTTCTTGCTGTTACAAGAACTTTCTAATGGAATAATGATTTATTTGAGAGCCTGTTGCTCCTCTTTAGCGGAGGAAGTTTGCCCATAAAAAAGACTTTGAACCGTGATTTCCTTGAACGTACACGTGACAGCAGGCTGACCGGCACTCTTGCACACAAACCGTGACCCCCTTGGCTGCAGTGGCTTGAATATCCTCCGGTGGTTTGAAGACATCAAGGTCAAGCTCGGGGTGTACTTCATTAGTCAGGTCAGCAGACAAGCTGGGTTAGAGGCCAGATCGCGTCTTTAAGTCCAGGCATGTTTATCCGTGTCCCCACGAAGGCCGTCATGTCAAGTGTGGCACCCGATGAAAAAGAGCAGACAGAGTAGGGAAAAGTGAACGTGATTTAGTGTGTGTGTGTGTGCGTGTGTGTGTGTGTGTAACGGCAGTACGGTGTGCTCGATGGGAAGAGACTGAGCTCAGGCTGAATGAGAACAGATGGAGATGTGCTCTTTAATTAACCCTGCAGAATCACAGGGCTGAAAACAGGCCTCGGCCCGTGAATAACACCCAGCACATTCACGCTGTGTGTGTGTAGCTCTTAACATTAGTGTACATTACTTGTGTGTGTGTGTGTGTGTGCACGGAGAACGCTATGGAGTAGCCAGAGCATCGACCCATTCCCGCTCCACCCCCCTGCCCCCATCCCTGGAGCGGGGCGTTTTATTTCTCATTAGCGGGCGGCAAACTGCTGGGGGATGAAATTTGCTAACAGGAATTAAAAGTGCATTAACACATCTGAGAGATTCGTTTTTGCTAATAGTTTTATTAGTGCTCTGACCTTTCATTTCATTAGAGAACTGCTGGAGAGGGGAGGGGCGGAGAAAAGGTGGCGAAAAGGGTGTTCGGGGCTTACTTTCATGGGTAGACCTTTGGAAGGATCTCAAATCATTGTTTGATTCACATGTTGTAACTGCTTCCTCAAACATTGTCATGCAATTATCTTACACACCTCTTGTCAGCTCACATGAGATGATAATGATGCAAAAATGGCCAGGCGCTACTGAGAAGGTGCTTGCTTAGTCTCAGTGGCCTGATGCTCACCTCCCTGCAGTCAATTACCAGAATTTATAACATGATGTTTTTCAGGTCTGTTAGAGCTTGAGTGTATCACTTATCCAGCCGGTTAATTGTTTATGAACTGTGCCCAACTCCTTCTTTGAAATGAAGCGAGACGACCAAGAAAGGAGCAGTGAGTGCAGCAAGTGTGACAGGAAGGGTATTTGGTGGGTCAGAGCATAGCTTTAAACCTGACCATACCAGGGCAGCAGTCACTTACGACGTACTGACTAGATGTCAAAGCATTTTTCTAACTGGTCTATGAAATACTTTACATAGAAGACAACCATGAAGAAATTCATGTTGTTTTCTTTCTGTTTTAATTGGAAATCAAGTGAGGCAAGTTACAGTGCAATTTGCTTTCCCCTGTTCCCTATAATTAGCACTTTATAGAAATGAAATAACATTGATGAGAAGGTCAATAATCCTGATCTATAGTGAAATTAATCCTGCTATCGACACTACAAGCAAACAATACAATTAAGAGCAGAGGCGGGAGAGAGCGGTGAGGGGGAAAAAAAAAGAACAGAAGGAAAGGAACAGGTCTGAGGAATAGGATGTGTTTTATCTCGGGTTCACTGTGCAGAAATCCTATAAAGGTTTCTAATTAATTCATCCATTGTTAATGAAGGCAAAGCGAGGAACCAGGGATTATACATGAGGAGAGGAAAGAACACAATTAGAGATACCAGCTTAATGATTGCTTTTTAAACTTGCTGTTGTTTTTCCCTGGTGCTTTGTTGACTTGCCGATGTGCGTTTATTGGAGGTTCTTGAAACTACCTCCACCTCTTCTGTGTGCCACCACAATGAAAGACAAATGGAGAACAAAGTTAACATTAAGCTGAAGCAGAACGTCACATTTGAAATTACAACAACCTGACAGATTTAGTCTTTTAGGACCTTTTTAGGACCCAGAATTGACTAGGAGCTCCCATTGAAGGCGTTTTAAAAGGACAGATGAGGAGTTAAGCTCAGTCAGCCACTATGATATCTGTGTTGACTTGTGTCTGACCAGCTAGTCAGCACCATAGGAGCACCACCAGGCACCGTACTGTTACCATTCCTTTTCACTTTGTGCACCTTAGACTTTAAGCACAAGACAGAATTGTATCATATGCAGAAAATGGCTGAACTCTGTCACTTTGGATGACACTGTAGTCATTTGGTTCTTCAGAAATGTGGAAGAAGCCGAGTACAGAGACCGCTTTGTGACATGGTGTGGAATCTTGAAAGTAAAAAAAAATCAATCGTGGAACAATATTTCTATAATTGTGGAGTTATTGTAGAGGCTGATGACTTTGTAGACCAATACCATTAGCCTTTATAGTACATCTTAATAACTTTATTGAAATAATGGCATGTAGATCGATCGACGGTCGATTTACCGATCGATCTACGTGCCCACCCTCATCTATGATCATGAGCTTTGGGTCATGACCGAAAGAACGAGATCATTGATACTAGCGGCCGAAATGGGTTTCCTCCGCAGGGTGGCCGGGCTCTCCCTTAGAGATAGGGTGAGAAGCTCGGTCATCCGGGAGGGACTCAAAGTAGAGCCGCTGCTCCTCCACGTCGAGAGGAGCCAGTTGAGGTGGCTCGGGCATCTGGTCAGGATGCCTCCTGGACGCCTCCCTGGTGAGGTGTTCCGGGCCGTCCACCGGAGGAGGCCCCGAGGAAGACCCAGGACACGCTGGAGGGACTATGTCTCTCGGCTGGCCTGGGAACGCCTTGGGGTTCCCCGGAGGAGCTGGAAGAAGTGGCTGGGGAGAGGGAAGTCTGGGCCTCCCTTCTGAAGCTGCTGCCCCTGCGACCCGATCCCGGATAAGCGGAAGAAAATGGATGGATGGATGGATGGGTAGTTGAATCACAAAATTCAATGTTTCCTGCTCCTCTCCAAATCGAGCTTGGTTGATTTCGAGAGGCGTGGCAGGAGAAATTGTTAGCTAGGATTGTCTGCAGTGTGGTGTCGTCTTCAGATCGCTTTAAAAACTGCCAACAATTTCTGAGCCAGTTGGAAAACTTGTACAGAGGTTGTCCTCTGTCGTTGTCATGAGGCTCCTGTCTTTACGGCAACTGTAACCACAAAATAATTTTTTGTCATAGAAATTTCACCTTCTGGATCCGTTTTTCTGTAGGGAACACAGTAAAAACTGGTCCCAAAGGTCCTCCTCTTTTTCCAATGGTAAACCACCCCATCCAGGGTGGAAGTCTGGGCCTCCCTTCTGAAGCTCGGGTCACCGGATAAGCGGCGACCCGACCCCGGATAAGCGGCAGAAAATGAAAAAAAAAAAAAAAAAAAGGAATGGAATGTAGTGTGCAAGTGTCGCAGGTATAGACTTTACAGGCATTTTTTAAGCTGTGTCAGTTTTGGTCAAGTGATGCCAAGTTATATTTTTCAGTCTGGTCTGTTTCTTAGTTTCGATTAGGCAATCTAAAGCTTCATTTGTCCTAGTCTACAACAGATCACAACATATTATGAGTCTTTAGGGCAGTCTTTAGGGGGGATAACCTCTAAAAATGGGGGGGGAAAAACTTTTCCAGGAAGCCCTGTTCTGTCAGCTTACAGTCAGTAATCTACTGACACAAGGGGCCACAGTGCCGTTTCCAGCTGAGAGGTTTTAACTGGCGCTGGACCGGCCTGGGGATTCGGAGGGGGCGCAGGGGCTGTGCGTGGGGTGGGCTGCCCTGAATGAGGGTGCATCTGAGCGTCGGAGGGTGAAGAAGGATTGCCTTTCAAGAATTACGAGCCATTAAATCAGGGCCTGGAAATCTCAAGGTTCCCCAAGACTGCTGCACAAGGAATCTGGGCTTGAGAAATATTGTTTATGGTTTAAAAGGCCCGGCGATGGATTTATAAAAGAAACATTCATCATTGCAGGAAAACGGAACAAAACATTCCGGAAATAAATACTCACTCTATAGGTATACTTGTCACCCAGACAGCACAATAACAAGTGAATTGGGAAGGAGATCCTTCATTTGCTGGCAGCTGGCCCCCAAAATATGCACTGCGTGTGCCTGTGTATGTGTGTGGCCACACTGTGCTTTGTGTGGGCTTAAAAATATCTCGTCGCACAGTGCCAGTAATTTTATATTCATGTTGATGCATCTGATGGAACATTAACATACTTGGGGGACTTGTACTGCTGTCTTCCATCAGTATTGACTCAGGGAATTGTTTCTCTCAACACCTTTATTGTTTATTTTTAAAGCATTTCCCACTTGATCTAGTAGTTGAAGTCAAAGCTCCGGTAAACGTAATTAACATTATTGATTATGGCAGTCTGACCTGTTCCTGGAAAAAGCCATATCTTCCTTGAGGGAATATTTTACCTAAAAGTGAAGGGTTTTGTTCCTTAAGGTGTCCTTAAGACATGCAGAGAAATCTATATTACAGTCTTCATGGTGCCTGGTCGGCACTGAACACCTGTCATTAGCATGCTGTTATCAGCAGTGGCTCTACTCTTAAAAGTAGGACTTTGGAGTACATTTTGTTTGAGAAGGTTTCAGTTTAATTACCCATGTACAAAAGCCTGATTGGTCTTTGATTTGTAGAAATTAACAATAATGTACCAAGAGTTTATCAAGCGATTTATTATATTCTAAAATTAAAAAAAATATTTATCTGGAGCCACCATCTAGTATTACAGATACCTTCACAATTATGAGCGTATCTGGTAAAGGTACTTAAAAAATATTTTAAATAGTCTTTCAAATTTCATCATAAAAGAGATATAAAAATAAGTGTTTTTGTTGAACCCACGGAACTGCACTTGGTTTTCTCCTAAAGAAAAGAGTTTAATGCTTTTAATCTCTCTGGATCGTCCAGGATCCTGGATCCTCTCTTATGCTCTGTTCTCCTCACTTCACCTCACAGCTTTTATATGAATTAGATTTGGAAAAGATGTTAGTTTTGTAGAGAGATCAAACAGAACTGGGTTTTCATTGTTCTGCCAAAGCCAACAGTTTTATTGATAACTCAGAGTTCATGACGTTATGCACTCTAACAAAGTTCACTGGACATTTGGAACAGAAAGATGACCACAGCATCACAGATCCTCCCCATACTTGACAGTTTACATTAAGTGTATTTTAACAGAAGTTGGACTGCAATTACTACTATTAATTGCATTGTGAACAAATTTAAACATTTACTTATTTTTTCAATTGAAATTAAGGCCAAGTCCTTTTTTGGCATTCACAGACTGTACATCATCACTACATTTCACTCCTAAGCCAAGGTGTCAGCTTAACCCAACATTGTATGCAATCATTCAAAATTGCATACAAATTTTGAATGATTATTTTTTAGGCTTTGTAATATAAACAGTGTGAAAACTTCAGCTCTATCCACAGTTGCCATCAGCCACATAAATATAATTTCATGTTTTGCTGTTCATTAGGTGAGGATATTTTATTGCATGCTCCAAATGTACCAGTTTGCAGTTATGCAGTTTGGGATTAAGTAGAAGATAACTTTGACAACTCTTAAAGGATGATAAAAATATCTATGGACCTTGAACACAATCGGTGCTGCTGCCAATCGTTAACACTCCCATGCACCCCTGAATGCAATTGGATTTCTGTTACAAAAAGTAAACGATCATTTCTGGGGTTAAAAACTGAGCAAATACATTAGCTACGCAATGCGACTGTAGTTAATTGTGTCAATAAATAAGACATTTTGATAAAATATGTTGATGCATAATATGTTTATAACAATATTCTGCATGATAAGACCCCAAAAGTACACAACAGCCTGCACGGGTTTGTTACTGAAGCAGTGAATTTATTTGCATACACATTTTGAATGATTCATTTTTAGGCTTTGTACATTTTTAAGCATGTCTTTCTCTTTACATGATGTTTCACTTTTCCAATTTGCCATAAAATCAGCTACTTGTTCTTTAATGGTTCTAAGGTTTCACTAAGAGTATGTTGTTTTTCTTTGCATTGTGTAATAAAGGATTGTGTACATTGGATAAAGCTGATGAGTGAGTATTTGACCAGTGCTAAACTCTTGTGGATTTGTATTGATGTGATTTGTTGCAATGACATGAAACTGAAACTAGAGGCAGCATTAGGCAGAAAACAGTTGACAGTGATGAATTGATGTTGCAGAAAATGGAGGGAAAAGAAAACTCATCATTTGATCCGCATGTGTAAATTTGTGTTTTTATGACATACAGTATAGGGGTGTCACGATAAGTATATTGAGGACTGATGCAAATTTCAAAACAGTATACTTGTGTCTTATGTCCAGGACCGCAAGGTGCTGACAGTCGGCAGACTGACGTGTGTGTGTGTGTGTGTGTGTGTGTGTGTGTGTGTGTGTGTGTGTGTGTGTGTGTGTGTGTGTGTGTGTGTGTGTGTGTGTGTGGGGGGTGGGGGGTGTATCTGTGTGTGTCTGTTGATGGATGGGCTGGCAGGGCAAGGCCGAGGATAAGAGTGCAAACAAACTGGGTAATAAATGAGAGCGACAGAGGAGCAGTGATGGGGCCCACTCTGAGGCTTCTGATGCATGCCGACCGATACTGGCAGCCATTTGTTTCATAGAAATGAGGAGGCTGTCACTGGAATGAAGATGGTGTTCGTCCTAGGGTGGAAAAGGCCTCTCTCTCCCCCTTCACTTCTGTCTCCATCTTTCTCTCTACTTCACACACACGCGTAAAGAAACACACTTGCGCTGTAGATTTCGGCTCAGCGGGGGAGTAATCAGGGCGAGGTAGGGTGCTAATGTAGGCCATAATGAGAGCAGCCCTCAGTGACATATCACATACCGCTTGGTCTGTTAAAGAAAGTGCAATGGTAGAGCCGCTGGTACCACACAGAAACACAAACACAGGTGTAAGTCCCAGCCTGGTGGCATCTGGGAACAATATCATTGTGAAGATACCAAAAGAGAGGAAGGAAATCATGATTACAAATATGACTAGAAGATGCCAGGTTTCCAGTGTGGCTGCCAGGTCTGGTTACTACTATAATTGTGGCTCAGATTTTTTTCTTTTTTTAGGTTTTATTGGCTCTAGTGGCCTTTATTTGTTCGTTAACCGACACCTTTTAATTTGGGAGTTTAAATAAGACATAACCGATTGCTGGTGAAACTTCTCTAAGAGACTCTTGCCCACTGAGGGATCCTACTGTAAGCCTATGTGTTTTCTGCTTCTGACTGTATGTAAAATATACATTTACTCCATTGTTAAATCATGAATCAACAAAGGTTAACCATATTTTTTCATTCTCATCTCCAATGCTTAATTACGCTCAGATCTGTAGAATTAAGAAATCACTCGAGTAGAATAATGTAGCAGCATGAAGTCAGATAAAACAAAAAAGCTGCACATCAGTCCATGATCTAAAGAAATTAAAGAATAGAAGACAAAGTTAAATCTTTAAGTCTGAAAAATATTAGAGAATGAGTGCTGCAGCCCAGAGTGGCCACTCTACCTAAATTACTCCAAGAGCACATTGATGACTCACCCAGGAGGTCACAGATCAACCCCACTTTGCATCAATTGTGGTCAGTGTTTGATTGAAGAAGGTTAAGTAGCATCAATTTAAGGTCAAAGGCCAAAACCAGTGCTGATCTAAGTTAATGCAATGACTTATTTCACTTCAAAAAGCAACTTGATGATCTGCAAATCCTTTAGAAGAATAATCTACAGGCTGATGAGATGAAAGTTGAACTTTTTGGAGGTTTGCATCCCATTATATTCAACGTAAGACTAACAGCAGTTCTAGAGAACAGTTTAACATTGTGGTGGTAGTGTGATGGTCTTGGCCTTCTTTGCTCTTTTGGATCTGGATGACTTCATATAGTGACGGAAATATGAATTCTGATCTCTACCATACACAATTTCTCGCCATCAGACCATATTATTTTGGTTGTGGCAAACTGACTGAGTATGTGTGCCCTATGTCAAGTTTTTTTTTAAGGAAGCGGAAACTGTTATGGTCAAAACTCTGAAGGATGTTTATTTTGTCCTGATCTCTGACCCTGTAACGTAAAAGACAAACAGTGTGTGCTGCTTAGCCTGTAGCTCAATTAGTGAGTGCAGTAACGCCTCAGCCGTTATTGGAACCTGGAGCGGAATCATTCTGGGCGCTCTGAAGACACAGTGAGAACACACCACTGCGTTTGCTTTTTATGTTTAACAGATGGAAGTTCATCTTGTTCTGTTTTTTTTTTTCTAAATATATTTTAATCTGATGAAGGAATTTTGTGCTTGCAAATATAACAAGCTCATGTCCCCCAATTTTTACTTTTGCTTCACAACACTTCAGCTTTGTGTTGATGTATCACACAAAATGTTCATAAAATACACTGAAGTTTGTGGTTGTATGATGACAAAATGTGGGAAAGGTAATGAACATAATGAACAGCACTTTCCCTTTTTCTACAATTAAAAAAAATACTGATGTGTTTTAAAGAAGAAGAAGAAGAACAACAACAAAGAAAAAAAAAGAACCACACTTGGATGCATTTAAAATCTGGGCTGCAAGAGAACGTCCCAGAATCAGTTCAGGTTTCATGCGTCTTCTGTTTGTGTGTTGTGTGTCTGCTAAATCTGGGTGCGCAATCCTTCACTGCTCTGATGGCCACTGTTCTCTGTGCCACCCAGATACCAGAGGTACAGCCTGGCAAGACAATGGGGGCGAGCTGCATGTGTTTGCCTTATTTATTTATTTCCAAGCCTCTGTGTGTGTGTGTGCGTGTGGATGCGTGTGTAGGGGTGTATACAGCATGCGGATACAGCTGGTGGAAGAGGAATTTGGGCCTGCACCTGCATAGGGATAATTAATGTGGATAGAGTTGCACTCACATAAATCAATGCCTCCTGTAGCCTCAACAGTACTTTTCTGTTTAGGGTCAAAATCTTCTCACTGTGCACTGGATTAATAATGCCCACAAGCAGAGACAAGGAATAGGTGGTGTACACACATTTATGTTTGTTGTTTGTTTTTGTGTTTCTGGTCTTTTTTCCACCTTTATGCGTCTCTTCAGTGGGAGGCTGTAAGGCTATTTTTTTCCCCCTTCCTCACGCTCAGCATTGTAATCTCTTAGAGGACAAACAAAACAACAAAATGTCATGATTTTCTCAGTTGTATAATTAGCCCTCACCCGTGTGTGTGCACAGTGATGAATAGAGGAACCTTTTGTTTGCATTTGTCATACTGCAGTGGCATTGTCATAGATGTGAGAACACAGGAGTACTGGAGGTCGGTTACATGTAGGCGTGGACACGGATGCAAGTCGCTGTGAAGTTCCTCTCAGCTCGTCGCTTTAAAGTACCTTGCTAAAGTATTCATGCTACCTGAACTTTCCTACATTTTTTTCACATTACATGTCTATTCAGACCCCATGAGTATTTCTGGGTTTTGTGGAATAGTTTGCTGCCATTACAGGTGCAGGTCTTTTAGTGGATGTCTCTTCCAGCTTTATAAAATAGCTTAGTCCAGTTGGATTTGGAGCATCTGTGAACATTAATTTAAGTCTTGCAGTTAATTCTCAATTGTATTTAAGCAGAGTTTAGAAAACCAAAGTTGAGAAGAGATAAAATTTTCCATTTTCCTTGGAGTTACAACTCCCTGTAGTTTGGTGCTTGCCTTTTAAAACTTTGCACATGCAGATATCGACTTCTCTTCGCTACAAAGCAACTCAAATGCAAGCGGACTAAATTCAGAGCATCTAAGCATCAGGTTTTTAAACTTACTATATATTTTCAGTTGGATTTAGGTCTGAACTTTGACTGGGCTGTTGCAGACATTGATGTCTAATGTGCAGCTAAATTCTAAGGTAGGTTTTCTGCTGTAATAGGAATGCTCTCGTTCCAAGTGTTTTGCAGGCTCTAACAGGATTTATCCTTAATTGCTGTGTAATCAGTTGTCAGTTGATTTTACTGGGGAAATTGGGAATACTTTGCGTCATTTTGTAATTATAAATCTGAGCTAACAAAAGGCACATGTGGGGATCCTCAAAGCTACATTCTTGGGTCCTTTATTTCTTTTATGACTGTGTTATAATTAACTATAGTCACTGAGTCAATGTGTCCAGTATCTACACATGTGGATAGCTCATGACTTACTGTATTTTGAGGCAGAAAAACAGGTAACAATTTATTTGAAGGGGTGTGCATAAGACTGACACAACACTCATAAACATGACATAACATCTGTCATGAACATGAACATGAGTCCTTATGAATGTCTATGACTGTTGTTATGAAGTGTCATTTGGTAAATAATAATACTTTTAATGCAATGTTGCTTTAAAAGCTGCGTTAAAAGTCCATTAAAAGTGCCAACTTTGCATGATTTTGTTAATAATGACAATTTAATGCAACATTGGCATTTTTAATGGACTTTCAATGCAACTTTTAGAGCAACTTTGCATTAAAAGTGTCATTATTTACTGAATTACACTTCGTGACAATGTTCTTAAAGACTTGTTCATGTTCATGACAGGTGTTATGTCATGTTTATGACAGTGTCATGTCAGTCTTATTCACACCCCGTCAAATAAAGTGTTACCAAAAAACAGAATGACTTTGGTCACAAAAAGTTGTTTACAAATTGTCCTCTTGAAAGCCCCACCCGCACCCCACAAAGAAAACACAACTTCAAAGGAAATCGCACTACACAAGACAAAAAAGTGAATTTTATTAGATTTTTTTCTGATGACCCTTTTTTTCTTTGGAACAAAAATAATGCACAATTATGCATTGCTTTTCATTATGTTGTTGACATTGAGATGATCATTTTAAAGCGATGAGACAAAATATGAAAATAGTTTGAGGGCACAAGTCCCTTTGCAAAGCCCTGCATTCATACGGTGGCGCTCTAGTCGAGCCGTCCCCATGTTCCAGCTTATCTCCACCTCTTCCTGCTATCTCTGACAGCCGGCCTGCTGTTCTAGTCCAGTCCACTGCAGATATACACCCTATGCTGTCCACTCCTATCTCCCAGACTGATAGCCTCTGATTGATCTCATCACCTCCCTTATCTATTATTCATGTTACCTTTCATGCCCTAATGGAGGGAGGGCAAGAGGGGGAAAGGAGACACTACCTGTTTGCTGGCACGTCTGAGACGAGCAGAGAAAATTTATTTAGTTTTATTTAGTTATTTTATTTATTTAGCTACTGACTCTTTTCTCCCTTGAGATCAGTCTCATGATCTGTGTATAATGGAATGAAATGGCTCTGAGATAGATGCCCCGTGGGGCTTGGTGGAGATGGGCGCACGGACAGAGGAGCACCGTGTACTTACGGCTGTTTGGGGAAGAAAATTAATGGTGCATTTTTTGTTTTTATAATGTGATTTAATGATGCAAGTCCTCTAATAGAAGAGAACATTTCTTAACATTTACGCATTCATTTACACGTTTCGTCCTTCGTGGGGATCGTTCGGAGGGGGAGGGAGGGAACCCAGTGGGCCACCGCAAACATCTCACTCCTCTCATCCGCTCGGACTGCTGCAGGCCTTTTTTATCGCCGGTGATGGATGATTTCAGTTTGGCATTTTTTTTGTTTTTGCCACTGCGCAACCCAGCCTCTTCCACCCAGCCTCCTCATTTGAGTGCATTGGGAGTCCAGCCTGTATACACAAAGTCTACATCTAATGCATATTGAGTGGGTTTTGTAAAGGATCATTTGATTGTCTTGTAAATGCCTCTCAGCTGCTAATTTAGCCACATTCCACCTCATTACAGAGGAGGAGGAGAACAAACGATGAAGGCATTCTCTGAAAAATGAATACTTATTTGACTCTAAACAGTTTGAATTACCTCAGATTATTTAGAGGTGTTACTAGAACCTCAAAGTGACTTGTTCTCTCATCCCTCATGTTCCCCCACCTTTCCTTGTCTCTCCATCTCTTTAGAGCATGTGCAAGTGTATCTGGTTTCCTGAAGCGTTTAGCATCTTGGCCACAAAACCCGGACAGGAAGCCCAGACTTTTCGCGATGTATCAATTGCTCTGAACAACACTCCGTTTACCTTCACCTCCCCTCAGCCTGCAGCTGGCTCAGCAGACACACAGCTCGTACTTTCTCATGCACGCTTTCAAGTTCAAACTTAGAAATGTAAAAATGAGACTGTTCCCGTTAGATTTTGCACAATGGTAACCAAACACTCACCATCCGTACAAACACCTTAAACTAAATGAATAAGTCCAAGAATGTACGTATGCAAACACACCCGAAGAGGGAATCTGACCTTGGCACCACTTAGTGCTGGGGTTTATCTTCCGGCCAACCTGGCAAGTCAAATGGTTCAGGGAGCCAAGACAGCGGCTGCAGCTACAGCAAGGCTGCTCTCATCTATTACACAGAAAATTACATATGAACAAAAGGAGATAAAACACCAAAACACTGAAAATAAAAGCTTTGAAATCTAATAAAAATGCACCTTCCTCTTTTTTTTTATATATAATGTTTTATTTTATGGTTAAAAAAAATCAGGTGTAGGAGCCACTTTTGTTTTTATGCAGAAATGTGTGTGACAGTGTGCTTGACTCCTACGATGCACACATTCAAATGTATTTGCATGCATAGGTGTGAAAAAGCAGAAACAAGTGCCTGCGGTGATGCCTTTGAAAGGCACTTTAGAAATTAAAGCGGTGCTACTGTTCTGTAATGGGGCTTAAATGATCCAGAAAACACAAGATATATTGAGCATTTAATGAAACACACAGCACACTCCTTAATTATGCTTACGGCTTGCCCAAAGTGTGTGTTTAATCTTTTTTATGCTTTAAATATGCTGTACACACATGTGCTCACAAAAAAAAATCTTCATGTTTAGAGGTTTTCAATTTAGGTAAAGGTATCATACAAGTATGCCCAATCAGGACATTTTGTTTTTGATTGTTCAGACATACTAAAGGTTTAATATTTGCTGATACAGACACTTAATCTGATTGCATTTTTATACAGGACACGGTTGCAAAATACACTCCATTAAAATCAAAGCCATGCATATGCTTGGCACATCACTAAATCTCTAATGTGAAAAGAAAAAGAACCTCTGTGTTATTCAATAGGTCAAGATGCCTCCATAAAGCAAAATCCAAATTTTATTTTGCACTTTTGCTTGGAGAAAACATTTTTTATGTATATAATGTATATAAAAAAATATTAAACTTCTGAGTAAACTGCAGTGCTGCAGTTTTTCTTTTTTAACAAACAAATCAGTAAGCAAAACATAGTGTACGATATCAACGTTAAGACAGTTTTTTATTAAAGTTGGTGCTACTTTGCAGAATGAAAACTGAAAAAAAGTGTCACACTCCTAAGTGACATTGTGGAGTTGCAGTGTTAATCATGTGAGGTAAGATGCATGCTGTTTTGAGAACTGGGGTTACTGTAATTGTAATTGTACAAATTTACAGCAAAACTGTATTGCAGCAGGTACAAAGCAGCTTTTATTAGTAGATAAAATAAGCTCCTTGACAGTGTGACAATTCCCAATAAACCAGATTCTGAAATGGATATAATTTTGACAACAAGACAAAGTAATTTTGAAGTGCTGTCACGTTTGTTGTGTCTAAAAGTGTCTAAAACTGTCATTCACAATTACTAAAACTGTCATTCACAATTACTGTTTCCGAGAACTGATAGCAGCATTCAGCATGGTAACGACCCTTACCATGATTACTGGATGTAATCCACGTTGCAGAGATTTAATTGAGGGTGGAATAAATCATTTAAGGTGGTTGAGGCTTTCTTGAGACGGGGCAGGGGGGTACAGGCACCTTCCTAGGCACATTTCTGCCATTTTGTTTACTGTCTGCAAAGTCTTTGTGTCACCTGTAGCCAAGGTAAGGACTCTTTCGATGAAGCAGAAATGGCGTCATGGAATGAAGCACGTGTTGGCAGACTGATCTTCATCAGAGCTCTCAACAAGTGCAATCTTTTGCTGCACTGCTCTGACGTTAGTTTGTGTTTTGTCTATGGAAGGTCCTCAGATATGAGGATGACCTATATCCCTTTAACAGTCTGTGTGATGAACTTATTCTTTATGGTCTGACTCAGGAAGAGCTGTTTTAGATGAAAACATGGACAAAGAGCCAAAGATTCTAAAAAAAAAATTGACTGCTGAACCATTGGGTTTCAATTAGTTGATGTCTGAAGCCAATAGGTTGCACTATTTAGTGATCTTGAAATAAAAAGAAGTACTTAGTGTTTACCATGGCTATTAGATTTCAAATCATAAAAGGAATGAAAGTCACATGATTTTCTTTCCCATTCACAAAAATTCCTGTTAAACTGTCATGTAAAATGCACTGGAGCTGGAGGTTGTAATGCTTAAAAGTGGGGAAAAAAGATCAGTTGTGGATATGAATTTTAAATTGTATGCATATAAGATCTATGTATTAAATTGCCTTTAATCATTTCTCTTGAATTTCCTGCCTAGTGGTTGGAAACATTCAACATAGTTTCGTCTAGGAATCTACCTTCTCTCTAGAAGTTCCTGTTTAGAACACAGAGTCACTCTCTTTCTCATTGTCTGTGAATGTCCTTTGTGGTTTGGCCATACATTAATAATGTAAAGGTAATGATCTCTAGACTAAAGGCCCTGTCCTGTCTTGTACCCCCTCCTCCTGCCTCCCGCTTTCTCTCCGACCCTCCCCCACCTCTGTCTGCGGACCAGGCCAGAGGAAGAAACGGGGAAACTGGCAGAAAGGAAAATGATTTCTGGCCATAAAGGGTCAGGAAGAGAATTGGAGGAATTCCTGGCCGTGCGGCTTTACAGTTAAGGATACGCTTGTGCTCTGTTGATTGCTTGAGGAAACGTGGGAGGAAGCAAAGGATCATTCTGTGAAAACAGCCTTTGGCTTCTCCTTTTCCTCTAAAGTTTGGGCTGAAGAAATGATGGATGGGAAAGTTGCTCTAAGGCCTCCTGTGTCCTCTCCTCTTCCTATCTCCTCATCTTTCTCTTCCTTCTTTACAGACTTCGATGAACAGAGTTTGGAGGTGATGGATGGTGAGGTGGCAGCGATGGCAGTCAACCAGATCTCAACACTTGGAGATCTTAATTTCTACTACCTAATTGTACCCTTAAATAAGAGCAAAAAATTGTTACAAGAAATCTTGGTTATTTTTCAAACTTAAATTGTGTCAGAGGTTTAATTTCCCCTTTTAAAAATTTGTTGAAATCTTATTAAATTTAGAAGAAAAGTTTGTTTTATAATTTTTTTTTACTTCAGTATAAAAAGGGTCATGGGTATGTAGTCCGAATTCAAGCTCCGCACGTCAGACAAAGCGGAACTGATGGAAATTGGACTCCTTACACAACATTACACAATGTTAATAATTCTAGGATGGGGTGCAGGGGGGCATCAAAAAATGGGAATGAAATTAGAGGTAAGAAAATAAGTGGAAGAAGGGGAAGTGGTGGTAACAGAAGGGGGTTAGAAAGCCACAAATAACTACCATCAATCATCAAGCAGTCAACATTTTTACATGTTCAAATTGCCTCTTATTGGCAGCAGCCGGGGATCTGAGTGTGTGTATGTGTGCATGCATGCTCTGTCTTGCCCGCCACAGACTTCGCTCCCTTTTCTCACTGTCCTCACCTCTCCTTAAACTGACGCACAAACAACAACAGTTAAGAAATCACCCTCGTCAGCAGGAAGCTGGCAGGTGTGTTAACTCCCCGAGTACCAAATTAGGATGTGCAAAGATTGCAGAAACGCCTCGGCTCTCATATCTCTCCCCTTTTTTTTCTTTCTTTTTTTTTTTTTTAATCACAAACACACAAACGTTTACACGAACCTGGATGGAAACGTGCATTAGGATATCACTGAGGATTTGGATGCAGGGCAGGACCTTGGATCACTTTCAGAAGGGAGATTTGGGCCTTAGTGAAAAACTTCTGGGTGGTTTTAGACTTTCCAATCTACAGACAAGTACCTGCTTAAACTCTTGTAGTGCAGAAATGGAAGGTAAAAAAATAGAGCTAAAATTATTGAGGTTGGATGAGATGCCCAAAATCATGTCCTTTGCTTTTTATTATTATTATCATTATCACTATTATTATTAGTTTAAAATCTTTACTTCAGTCACCTTGTAAAAGAAAAGTAACTACCTAGACTTTCCAGAAAAACATGTCTTTTGAAGAATAGGGTCTGGAACTAATTCACTGGTTATGCACTCTTTATTTAGGATGCAAGTTCTTCTCACAGCAGTGAAAGTTGGTGGATTATAGAAAAGCAACACTAGGGGGTGCTCCAGGTTTGTCCAGCCAAGGACTGAGTCTTATTCTTCTCCAGGTGTTCGTGTGGATTTCTGTACATCTAGATATGCAAGTGCTGCACATCATCTCCACTTGCTATCTAGTTTTCGAGCTAGGAGTTAGTATTTTTCCTCTTTTTTTCCACAAAATATCTTTATGATTAACTCTGCTTGCTTATCTAGCAGAATGGTCAGAGATTAAGTTTCCTAGTAACAAAGTGTTGCAGGATAATAGTTAATAGATGAAGGTTTTCATAGAGTTTGGTCCATTGCTTCATATTTAGTAACTTAATGTGGTTGAATATGAACAGACCTGCTGAGAGGACAAAACAGAGTGAACTAATTGGATGTTTGCGACATGTAATTTTGCCTTTTGTAGGCACTTTCTAAACTGACACTTTTACACAAATATATTATTTGCAAAATTCAAGAAGGGATGTGTAGGATACAACAAACCTTATTTGCCAATGTAATTACGGAGCTCACTTTGCATGTTGTCAAATCATGCAGATCATGCAGAAATTCACTATTTAATTGCTCTGGAATATTTTTGATACATGGATATCTCTTTAGCATTACATTGTATCTAAAGTGTTTATTGTGGAGTTGGATACAGTACATAGTCTTTCATACTGACATGGTACGAATCCTTACACTGACCCATGGCTTTTTATCCTGGTGTGTATTTGTAACTGGCAAAAGTAAGAAAAAAAAAAAATCAAACTGGTTCTTGTGTAAGGAAACAATTTTTTAAGCGAGCCGCAAAAAAGCAGCATAATAAAATCAGTACATTCAGTTGTTTGTGGCCAGACAGTGTGGCTGGGAAAAAAAACCAGCACTCAAGGCACAATAGGATGAAGGACATTGTCATTATACTCCAAAGAAGTATTGCCACATTTTCATATTTTTTGTGCTTTTGGGGAAAAAATGCAATATATATATATATATATATATATATATATATATATATATATATTTGTTAAATAGATTTACTTATTGTATTAAAAACAAATTCTTCCATAAGCCATATTCCACTATAAATCATTTGTCGTGTTTTTCACATTTTGGGTTTTTGTATGAAAATACTGGAACTGATCCCAGGACCAGAAAAAATGAACTATGGAAAATAAGACGTGATGTGTGTTTCTAATTTAGACCTTTTATGTCAGTGTTTTTTTTTGTTTTGTTTTTTTCCCCCACATATTCTTGTGGTTCCACTGATCTTAGACAGAAAAGACAAAATACAAAAACACAATATTGCTGTGTGTTCTGTTCTACATGATACTTAAATTAGAAGTGCTTCAAGAATACCATGTGTTGTATTTTTTTCCCTCCCTACATCTTTATAGTTTCCTATTTGTTCCTGTCAGTTGAGAAATTGTTTAATCATTGAACAAGTCATCCCCAGCTCTCCAGATGCGTGGCTGCGAGAACGCGCCAGGAGAGGCAGCGCTGATGCTCCGGCTCCAAATGAGGGAGACAAGTAATCCGAAACATGGATATGCAGCAGAACTGCATGCATCTGTTCATTGTCATCTCGTAGGGAAGTTGACAGATGATGCACCTGACTTTCCTACTCCACTTTCCTCTCTCTTCGTCTCTTTTCTTTTCTCTCTCCTCTCCTCCGCTCTTACTGTCACGGTGACTCTGACAGACCTCCCCACCTCCTCCGTGGAAAACGGGGGGCGGTGGGGAGAAATCACAGAAACACAGAACCAGATTATTCACGGCGCACCGTTATTGAATATGTGACTAACGCATTGAGAGCCGCTCTGGGAAATCAGATTAAAAAATGAATTATTTATAAGGACACGGAAGGCTGGTCCGATAGGGTGCAGAGAGTGGAAGAATACACCTACAATATACCCCAAACAACATTACAACTTGGATCATGACACTTTTCACTGTAGTTATTCATTTTTATCATCTTCACGGATGCTCCCCTTTATATTCTGATATTGAAATATGACTCTTGGCAAAATTGCGGGGTAAAAGTGTTTTATTATTTTTGTTTAAATAACCTATATTTTCTCTGCTCTTTCCTCACCTCACACAGTGTTGGAAAGATGGCTTGATTTATTTTTCACAGAAGCTGTAAAAGCCAGCAACAAATCTATTTCTCTTTTTCCTCAATTTGGAGTGATCAGTTATATTTTATAGGAAAGATAATGAAACTCAAATTTGAACTTTTTCAATGTCAGGTAGAGAGGAGCAGTTATTGTAAAATGTATCATTATTGTGGAAAGAAATTATCATTTATTTTGATAATGATAAACTTTAATTGGAATAAAATGTATTAGTTTGAGCTGTTTTTGTTTGTCAAAAGAAATGGTTAAATGCAATTAACATGGAGTATTTTGATAATTTTTTATATACATATTTAGCTACTTTTGTTAGAAACAACGTTTAGTCAAATTTTAAAATACAATTTAGTGTGACTTGTTTTCTAAATAAATGGTAAGGCATAATGATGATAAAAATCAAGGTTCATATTGCCCACTCTTATTGTCATAATTAACCTTTTAGCTAAATTAGAGGAGATTAGCTGTTCCTGTTGAAACATGAAAGCATCGGAAAAGACATAAAGAAAAAAGTTTTTTGTGGAAAAAATCCTTCTGAAAAATCAAAACAACATAAAAATAGGCTATGTAAAATCTCTTTGACTTTCAGTGTTTAGGTATTCTTCAACAGTTTTTCTTCTGCTTGATCTGAAAGCTTAGGTGCAATTTTAATTTTTGGTTGATTAAACTGAAAATCTAGTGTTGCTGCTTGCCATTGATCATCTGTGTTTTATAATCACTGATTTCCAGTATGTTTTGTACATAGCAGTAATCTCTGGTTGAGTTGTAACCTAACCAAGCCAGCAGCTTGCTGAACCTCCTTCGCTTCCTCTCCTTTTGGTTTCCATCCTGACATGGACTCCTCCGTCGGCCTTTTTGTCTCGCTCCCTCTGTCACTGCCTTTCTTTTCTCAGATGAGCAATGTGCTGACATGAGGGGAAGTGTGTCAGTCGTCCCTGTCTAAGTAATTACTCCTTTATCTGATCCCATTGCAGTTAAATGTTTTCCTTTTCTTTTTTTCTCTCAGCCATTCTCCATTCTGCTCTATGCTGTTTCTGTTCAGCTCAACTGTACATATTCAGCCTCCAGTGACAGGTGTGGTGCTTGAGTCATGTGGGCCGTTGCAGGTGAATGTGGGGGAAGGAGGTTATATCAGCACCTCTCGCTCCTTTGACACCACTCTCTCCACTCTCTTGTGGGCCAAGCTACACATTTGGCAGCCCGCAGGGGGAATGCCGGGGAGTTTCCACTCTGAACTCACATAGATTGAGGATAGAAATGATCCTCATCTGGAAACAACCCTTTGAATCCTGTTTTTTTTGTCCAGGTTCCATCTCCTTTGGCTCCTTTACTAAGTTTTCACCTTCAGCTATTTTCAGCGATGTGTAAAACAATCTGTAAACTTCAGAAAATTATTCTTTTGTGCTCTTTATACAGTGCCATACAAAAATCAGATCACAACCAGAGATTTTTTTTATAAGAGACACAATTTTTATAAGAGACACAAGCTTTTTATTTTCAGTCATCACATTGTGTCTAGTGTCGTCAGTCCAGGAGCAAGCTTTATACGCGCAGAGACTGAAAATTTAGCTGTTTTTTCTCTATAAAAATGCTCTGTGTGATTGGATGCAAAACATCTGTGAACATTAGTATCTTGTTTTGCCACAAGTTCATGTTTGGATTTTTGTATGAACTTTGACTAGGTCATTACAACAGAGAAATATGCCTTGATCAAAACAATTTCTGTGTAGAGCTGCGCAAGTCTCGGGTTGTTGTAATGCTGGAGGGTCTCAGGTCTTCTGCAGCCTCTCTAAGGCTTTCTTCCCCTATAGCCCTGCATTTAGCTCCAGTAATAAAATCTGACCACCTTTACTGTTCCAGTAAGTGCTTTAAAAATTTTTAAAAAGCATCCCATAGCATCATGGTGCCACTACTGTGTTTCATTGAGGGACAAATGAGAAGATTTAGTTTCTCTGCGTATTTTATATGCATGTCTCATCCAAACAGAGCACCGTTTTCCACATGACTGTATTGTAAGCATGGATTGTGATGAGCCATAAACCAGTCATGTGCCTTGGATTTTATTTAGGCTTAGCACATAGCATGCACATGTTAAACTTTTCAGATTTGTGTTTGTGAAACGTTTTAAAGCCACATATCTTACTGAAGTTACTTTGTTGCTCTTGTACATACAATCTCAATAAAATACATCATAGTTTGTGATCGTAATGTGCCAAATTATAACAAGTGCCATTGGTAATTCTGCATGGCACTGCATTGAGAGTTCTGCTGGTCTTAATTGAAAACAGACTTTTAAAAGGATGTTTGCCTTGTGGACTTCTGCTCTCTAGGAGGGGGGCCACCTGGAGCGTGCTGTAACCCACTCAGATGTAACGTTTGAAGCAGAGCTCAGGGCTCACATTCAGCCCCCAAAACTGGCGTGTGTGTGTGTGTGATGCGATCGAGAGGAAGACGGAAGGATGAAGGAGTAGTCGCATCAGCAGAAAGTTGTTTTTTCTGTGGCCTGCAGATTCTGTGTAAAGTGGAATGTGTGGGTGGGGGACTTAGGTGGTTTGGGGGTGAGAAGGGGGAAAACTGGGAGGTAGGTTGGTCCACAGCCCAAAGAAACACAGACAGGATGAAAGGGAGTGGTGGGAAGGTGGAATGCCCTCTGTTTTCTAGTTTTGATTGAGGCTGAATCATGCATGTTTATGAGTATTTTGAGGATGATCCACGATGGTACCTTGGTGCGTGGGCGAGAGATGTGTGAGAGTATGCCCATGCTTGTGTGCCTGCGAGTGTCTGAGGTATTAATCTTCTTTGTCAGTGTAGCCCAGATGTAGGGCCTTTCCAGAAGTACAAGCCTGGACTCAGCAATCTGGTCTCTGGGAAGCAAGGCACCGGGTGTGAGTGTAAGTGGGGGTGTTTGGAGATGGGGTGGGGGTGGGGGTGGGGACGTGCTTGTTGTGCTGCCAGAAATGGGCATGCTGACGGTGAGGGTGAGGAGGACAACACACAGCAGATTAGCTAATGATATTAGCCTGAGAAGACCCTCATGCAAAACCCAAAAGTTGCAATTAGTGGAGTTTCTGAGTTTCCCCTGGAGCCCCTAGCACACACACCACACACACACATGCACACATGCATGCAACTTTCTCTATATGAGGCACATAAAAATCAGTTGCCACTTACGTAAAGCACTGACGTAAGTCTTGCTGCACATTAAATTACAAACCTGTCCGCTCTTTTACTTCCTGCTCTGCTTCCACAATCCGCCCGTTTTTTTTTTTTTTTGCCGCTCCCCTCTCTTCTCTCCATTAGCACCGCTCATGAGCCCCCTTCACTGTTTGCCCACTGTGAAAGCAGATGAACTAACATGTTTGCTCTGCAGGAAACACACGCTCACAGTTGCTCTGTGGGAGCGAAGCAGGGGCTGCCGGCGAGCCGACGCTCTCTATTCAAGAGTCTGCTGATCTAACGCGTGCATACACACGAACACATGGAGGGTAAAAAATGTCAAGGCAGGGGGTTGAGAGATTGACATAACAAGCTGATAAACCGCTTTCTCCAGCTAATTTGCCAGGACAGCACTGAGAGGAAAGGTGTTAGTGATGGAAAATATTAATGTACTAGCAAAACAGAGTTGATATCAAGCACATTTAGCAATGAGAATGCTGAGCAGAGCACATCCCGATGCTAAGCCTCGTGCTCAGTCACAGTATCTTTCAGTAAAAGCTCAGCTGATTGGTCTTTACTCATTTACAGGGGACCGTTGTCGGGCCTTTTGTTACATAAGGTGTTTTTTTTTTAATTTTTAGGTTTTGATTATGAGAACGATGATGGGGAAAGTAGGAAAGTAATTCCTTGGAAAATTAAAACAGAATAAGGAAGAAACATGTTATCCAGACTTTATTTTCAGTACCAAGAGGATAAAGTTGTATCCATAAGTCTGTCCTTCCATCTGTCCCAAAACTCATCCATCTGTCCATCCGACAATTTGTCCCTACGTTCATCCATCCATCTGTAGATTTTTCATTTCAATACTTAAAGCCATATTACAGTCAAAATTAAAATGACTGTCTTAATTTTATACGGCAGCAGAGTTTTCTGTTTCTGGCATTTTTGACGTCTAATTTACGACTTGAGTTGGATTTTTATAATTTTTTATTTTTTTTAAATCCATTCCTTTTACCTATGAAATTACTACGAATTGTTTTGTGAATTCAACAAACTCCCTATTCTCGGGAAGTTTGAAGTGTTGCCTCCTTTTGCACCTCCTCTGAAAGCTGTGATTACATCTTAAAATTATGTGTAAAACTGGGCTTTCCTATGACAGAGTGATGAATTACAGGGGCTCAGAAAACATCTCTTTTACTCTGGCTCTGTTGTCAGTCTCGCGGCAGGAAGCCAACTGGTCTGCAATGGAGTAAAAATGTTTCCAATGTATTGTTAAAACAGCTTTTTGCAA
This sequence comes from Poecilia picta, assembly GCA_033032245.1. Taxonomy (NCBI): domain Eukaryota; kingdom Metazoa; phylum Chordata; class Actinopteri; order Cyprinodontiformes; family Poeciliidae; genus Poecilia; species Poecilia picta. The sequence continues at coordinate 15,715,970 of CM065359.1, read as the reverse complement.
AATGTCCATCACACTGGATGAGTAAATTATGTGTTAAATCCCAAAACAGAGTCCTCCCGCCTCTTTTTGCTTTTTCTCTCTGACTCCCTCATCTGCAGAAGATTAAAACATGAGCAGCTCTACTTTTCTTCCTAGTGAAACATTTCCTTTTAGTCTTCTCCTTAATTGTGTTGGCACAGACCAATTGGACAAAAAAAAATGACTTGGCTTCTACTTGTTGAAAGCTCTGTAATTCGGGAACTTAAGACTGGACTGAGGTGGGACACCTGAAGGATGGAGCCATTAAGGGTTTCTTGTGTAAACTTCCTAAAAATGCATATATGGAATAAGCATTGTGGGCATCTTAATAAAACAAAAGTCTTATTACTCCATGGCAACATTCACTTCACTTATAGCTTGCAAGTCATTTTGGTTTTGTCTCTATTGCCTTTACACATCAGGAAACTTATTTAGGAATGCAGTAAGAAGAAATTGATCCTAACAGAAACGTGCCAAACTGTCTGATAACTTCTCTTCTTTCCTCCTTCACTCCCTCCACTCATTCTTCACAATCCTTTATTTTCTCCACTTTTCTGACCCCACGCTCTGTTCTCTGGAAGTTTGATTCGGTGTGGATTAATTGCTCCTCATATGGGAGACGGCACTCGATTATTCTCGTTCTTGATAATGGTGTGTGTCTTGTCCGTTGGGAATAGGCTGCCAATTTGCTCACGGCGCATCTGCCAAATGATTGGTGTTTACACGGCACATCCCCCAAGGAGCGTTTGTCACAACTGCGCTTCTTACATCTTAATAATGCACATACTACCAATTCAGGCGTCATCACCGATCACATCATGTGTAGGAATGACATCTTGGACGCAGTTTGAACACGGGCTGAAACTTAATTTCAGTTATTAAAAATTGTTATTTTTAATTATTTCCTTTTCCCAAACCTATTATCTCCTCCTCAACTCTTTCCACCATCGCTCATCTCATCTCCCTAACTCAGTGCTCCTCCTCTGCTGTCCCATTAATCACCCCTCTCTAATTAACAGGCCCACTGTTCCCAGACTTCCCAGCACTCCCACTCTACACCTGGCCCAGCCTTGCTGTCCAGCAGGCTTGCAATACATGGCAACACACGTGTACATGCTTACAGTTAAAACTCAAGTTGCAGCTGGCAACTGACCACAAAAAGAAATTGCACTTGGACTGGAAAATTCCCTACTTTCAAACTTTGTCTTCTTTGGAAGTGTCCATGTTCTCCCTACTTCCCTCATTCCTTTTTAACGCATTATTTCAGCCCTTCATCAACCTGTACCTTTCTTGTAATAATGCAAACTTTACTCCTATCTGCTTACTCCCGCTTTGTTTTCATTTTTACTACTATCCTCACCCATGCTGCCGCCTTTGACTCGCATCCTATTGCCTCCCCCATTTCCACCTTCTCCCTGTCCTCCCCTCTGTTAGCCAGGGTGGCCCCGGCAATGCAGCAATGCCATCTGCCAGCACAGCATGCCCACAGCCTTGTGTCCACACACACTCGCCCACAGACTCTCTTGAACACACGCTCAGCTTGGCAAGGACACCGTCCAGCGCAGGATACACCGATATCCACGCTTCCGCCACTAGATCACCAAAGTCCCACTCATTGTGTTACACAAGGCACAGCCACTTACACAGCCCTGTTGAGTCACATGCTTCATCCGTCTCCCAACAGGGGGAGCCTGGGAGCATCTGCCATAACCGAGACGGGAGTCGTGCAGACTCCACTTACAGTTAGAGAGCAAATTCCTGCAGCCATCCTACAGTTCCCGATCGTAGACAGACAGGAAGATCACCACATGGGTGTGTGTTCCACACTGACTACAAATGAATTGAAATAAAGTAAAGCAAACCAGCAATTACATGCAAATGCACATTTTTGAGGCAGCAGTCTTTGGTATTTTTGTGACCCAGTGCAGCAGTACATTACCACATGCTGCAGGGTTGTTTCAGTTGCCTGCACAAGTTTTACTGTAAATATATAGGATAAATGTAAGAAGCGTTCTGATGCATTGAAATTGTCATGCAAAAGTGATTTTACTTCTTGATTATTTATCCCTTTAAAAAAAACAAAAAAAACTGTGTGGTAGACCAACACAAAGTTGGAGAATTATGCATGGTTTTCAATTTTTTGTTTTTTCACAGAAGAAATATCTGAAACAAAATCCAACTCACCAAGACCACACGTTTGTCAGAAAATATTAGTAAATAAAGAGCATTATGACAGCAGGCTGGTTATGGAGAATGTTGTAGAAGAGTTAAAAACAATATCCTAAAGACTAAAAAACTTTAAATTTTAGTTCAACCTCTTCCGAAAGCCATTTTTCAAAAGTGACTTGTACATCATTAATCAGAGGAGCAGCTAGGTGGCCCATTGTAACTTTGCAGAAGCTGCAGAGATTCACAGTTCATCTATGAAATTTGTTTGCAGTATATCTATTTTTCTTACCCTTCACAAATCTAATACTTATGGAAAAGTGACAGGGGAAAAAAAGCCTTTCTTCAAAGAAAGCAATAAGACCTTATGTTTAGTTTGCAACAAAACCGTGTAGGCAACTCATCGAAGACTGGCACCGAGGTTCTCCTTCAAGCAGGAAATTGACCATAAACATACAAGGTCACCTAATACCTGGAGGTTTGTTGTCACAAAGATGCATTTTCAAGGTTCTGGAACTTGATAAAGTTTGGGCTATGCCATCGCAGCTAGCAGTCGGACAGATCATGGCACAGCTTGTTAATAAGGATGAGTTAAAGTAACATCTTCTATATATTATTAATCTATTCTAGTGTTCTTTCTCCTGTTGACATTTGAACAAGACAGAAACAGAATTGATGGGAAATGCAGCAATTAGCAAATGAGCTCCAGGATGTGTTGATGTTTGAGCTGCTTGGTGCTGCGTCGGGCTGCTGGGGGTGGCAGAGGGAAAGCGTATGCATGTCTGCGTGTGTATGTGTGTGTTCTAGGGGGCCGTGGTGTGTATGCCATGGTGTGTAAATGTGGTGCGCTGCCAGGTGCGAGTGGGGGTCTGTGGCAGTATATTTATTAGCAGCTGTCAGAGAGGTGACACTTTGATGAATGGTGCAGAGTAATCAGGGCTGGGCTGTGACAGGCTGCACTCACAGCCTTCTACCTGCCAAACAGCCCAATCACACACACACTTATGTGCGCTCGCATGCTCGCACACACTTGCGATCATACAACTACACTAAAGCTACTGTAAATGTGTGTGTGTGTAATAAAAACACCTAACAGATAAACTACGTCATCAAACTCCTCTTCCTCTCCTCTTTAACCTCCCTCTCTGTCGTCACTTTACTACGACTCTTTCATGTCCCAGACTCTTCTGTCACGCCGCTGTCATTTTAAAGGAACATTGTTGTTTTTAAGGAGATAAATGGAAAGGATAAATGGGTCGAGAGTCTAAGAAGAAGAGACTAAGAGACAAAGAGATTTGGGGTGAAAATTTGCAGAGCTTTGTTGTTTTTTAATTGCCAGTGAGAGACAAAGTAGCCTTAATTAGTCCTTGTCTATCTTCTGTTGTACTGCAAGGTCATTGTTCTGTGACTTTTGGCTAATTAGTCAACTACTGCAGACTAACTCAAACCTTTCCCACAGGATGAGAAAACGGCTTGGCTTGGTAAGGGGAGAGGTTTATGGAGTGTGGTAAATTGCACAAGTTTTCCATTTTTGTTTAATAGTGCCTCTTCTTGTCTTTTTCCCCCCTTTAAACACAGAATCAATTATCTCATTTAAACAGAAAAAAATAAGCAAATCCTCTCTTACAAACTATCCTTAGATGAAAAAGCAGAAACCCCACAGCAAATATTGTATAACAACTCAAACACAAAATGGAAATCATTACTTTTCAGCGAGTTTTTAATGCCTCCAAACCAAGAAGTAATGGGAGGTTGTAATCAAATAATTTCACTGAGGTTTGGGTTTCCAAACTGTTTTCCACTGATTCTATCGACAGACCACAGTCTGGCCCTAAAGCCTGGAGGCTCAGAGAGAGGAGGGGAGGCTGTGGGAGGGAGAGAGAGAGACGGAGAGGGGAATAAAAAAAGAAGACAAAATGGGAAACAAATAAAAAAAAGAGAAAATATCGGAGCCCAAATAGTTAGTGGTTATTCCTGTCTTCTTTTTCTACAGGAAGGCCTGGCAATGGTAAAGTACGTTAAACCTGCTGATACTAAAGCATCTACATCAATCTGCAGTGTTTGCAGAGAGGTTTCTACAAAACCACACCAGGTTCCATCTAATCCTCCAATTGTCCCTTTGATCGACTCATGTTGCTAAATTTCCAGCATACGACTTTATCAGAACTTTATATTTACAACTTATAAAAAAAATGTTTTAAGGAACCCATAGCGAGACAGAATTCCACTCCAAAATTTCCTTTAGTGATCATATCCTGGGTGGTTTGACCAGGATTTTTGCTCAGTTTTAAAAAGCTTTAAATATAGTAATTGCAAATTCAGGACTTAAAAAGTCTTAAACGTACCCAGATTTCCAAACTGCATAAATCTGAAATGTGCACATTTATTGGTTTATCAGATGTTTGGGAATTACATCGAGAACCTTCATGTTAGGTCATCCACTATTAACTTACGAAGGCATACACTTATTAAGTTTTGACTTAAAAATGTTGGTTTTCAACTCAAGTTACCCTTCACCATATCATTTATGTAAGTTCATTGCAATTTATGATGGTATTAAGTAGATTTATTTGTGATCAATCTCCAGAGTCTCTGGAAAAAACCACTTGATTCCAGGTTTGTGTGATGGAGAAAATAGCTTAAGCTGTTTCATAGGACATGAAATATATCTTCTACTAGTAGAAAACAACAGTTTATATGAAAATGTCAGAAACAATCTCTCATAACCTAATTCCATTACTGAGCAGACCCTCAAACTATTGCTTTATTGAAACAGCTTTTAATTTAGTTTCAACGTTCAGCGTTCTTTGGTTTACATCTGCTATCAATTACAGTGCATTTGAAATACTTTGGAAAAAGGTGCTGTCCTCATTCTCATCCTCCAGTTAATACCAGTGTTTGCAGAGAGGTTTCAAATCAGCAGCATTGTACATAATAAGCCACACAAACAAGACAGAGACTAGTAATTGAAGAAAAATAAAAAAAATAGGGTCTTCTTTAGTCTGTTGAATTGGTGTGCCTCTCAGAAAAATAACTTCACTAAAATAAATCCATGTACACATTGAAACATGATAGTGGCAGCATTATGTTCTTGGGTTAGTTTTCTTGAGATGAAACATGTTGTAAAGGTGGGAGAAGTTTTGAACAGTTCTAGATAAAAGTTAGTTAATCTAGAGCTAACTAACTATAGCTAGAGCTAACTACAGCTTACTGACCTTCCAGGTCAGTAAGCTGTAGTTTATTGAGTTTAAGCATTCATTCAAATCCACATAGAATGACTTCAGGACAATGAAAGTTTACAAGAACCGCGGGCAAGGTCCAAAACTAAATCTAAAGGAAAATCTATGGGATCACCTAAAAATGACTTTGGACAAGAGAGCTTTAAAAGTTCCTAAATTTAACTTGGTGGAACCTGCAGACACTCTTTTATGACAAAAAGGGTCTATTTGTACAGGTTTGCATAGAAAAAGTAAGTATTGGTAATGGCAGACGTAATGTTTGTGACTACCCCTCTCCGGCCAAACACTATTAAAGAAATAAAAATATCAGCCAAAATATCTTTTAGTTAGTAGCTCAGAGAAATTTCCGGATGATATGACCTGGATTTCTGGCAGGGTTTTAAAGTTATAAACTCTCCCAAATTCAATCATCTTCAATAAATTTTAATCCTTTAAGAAGTTCTGAATATGTCCAGATTTTCCAGAGTGGGTCTTAGATTACATTTGGCCTTGTTTTGACTTTTTCTGCTGAAACTGGTTTGTTACATATTTTGACAATTACAATGAAAACATCCTGTTATATTGTCCACCACACTACAGGCCAGAGTTACATGACCTGTAGGCTGACGGTTATATTTAACATGCTTATGTCACAAAATTAAATATAATTTATAATGCCACAAAGTTAACTCATATTATTTTAAATAATAAAAAACCCAAAAAAGGTCTTAAATTTAACTTGGTGAAACTTCCAGAAACGCTTTGACAACAAACACTTCTAAATACTATGTAATTAAATTTATGTCTGTCTGGAAGTGTACTGCTGCAGATCATCAGCTGCTTCAGTGAACAAATAAACATTTGCAAGAAATTAAATGAGCACACTAATTAATGACAGACTGAATGAATGGACTGAGAGAATTCTGTCTTTCTCCCTGTTTCTCAGAGGAGGATTCACTGCCAGGTTGAGTGAACATTGACGGAGTAACACTTATTTTCTCCATCACACCAATGGAAATCAATTGGGTGGTAATTGCAGTCTTTGACCCCTCCTGTCTGCAGCACATCCCATCTCCTCTCCGTCCATACATCCTCCCTGGTCCAGCCATAAAGATGAGTCTGAGGCAGTCGATTCATTTTATACGTCAGGTTTTTTTTTCCCCCTGTGTTGAAGTGAGCCAGACTAATGTGATGTATTTCAGCAGGACTGATAAAAATTTGAGAGGCAGATGAAAGAAAGACAAAACTGGGAAGAAAAAGAAATGGGACAGGCGACTGTGGAAAGCGTTAACAAATGCACGGAAACGGGATGGCGGATGAAGACAGTTTTAGAGAAGCTTTCTCTCTACAGCTGCCATCTGTGCTTGTGTTTGTGTGAGCGTTTTTTTTATTCCTCGTCTTTGGGGTTGAAAATGGCTGGTCAGATGGGTAATGAGTGACCCTTCCTCCCTGGCATGGTTCTGCCGTCACACCAGTATTAATCTTCCTACATCATCCCTTCTCTGAACCGACAGTAAGCCTCTTGGGGCAACACACACATAGATTCTCAGCCCCCCAACACATAAATACACGCACACACAGAGGCACTGATGCATAAGAGAGGTGGCAATGATGAATGGAGATGCTCTTAAGATCTGTTTAATAAGTTTTAGGCAGGGTCCCTGTGAGAGCAAAGGGAAAGAGATGGAGGATATACATCTGCAAACTCTGTGGGGTTTTTCTGTTTGACTGCACTGACAGCATAAAAAGAATCCAAAGAATACACAAAAAGAATTGATTATAAAGTTAAGCCTAAAGTGTTGACAACCCTTCTGCTTTTTCATATTTTGGCATGTTGAAACCACAAGGTTCAATGCATTGAATTGTTTTTTTTTGTGCGTTTGGAAAAACCAACAAAGTTGTGCATGATAGTGAACTTAAAGAAAATTGGGATGCGTTCCTACCATGCTTTCACTTCTAGAGTAACCTTTTTTCTGTTTGTGGAGAGTGTCTTGAACATTAAAGTTCAGAGTCTTTTCTCAAATTCTTACTTGGATGTTTGTATTTAGTTTGACTGGGCTTTTGTAACTCATGAATATCCCTTGATCTAAACTATTTCATTCACACTCTGGCTGAATATTTAGAATTATCTTGCTGCCAACACACATGATCTTTTGCAGAATCTGACAGGTTTTCTTGAGGGAGTGCAGTATGTGGATCTCCATCCAACTTCCCTGTTTCCAGCCCTCTAATAGGAAACATTCCCACAGTATAATGCTGCCACCACCTCTTATAACGGTGGATATAATCTGTTTGGGCTTATGTGAACGACTGGTCATGTTTTCCTACTAGTTTCCCTGTTTTCCAACTGATTACAAACTATGGTTGCACTTGCACTGTATTTTATTCAGGATTATCAGGATAAAGGGACCTGAAACTAAATGCATCCCGTAGTATTTAGACCGTTTGTAAAAAAATATATAAAAAATGTTCTTGTTTTTCTTCCATTTCACAGTTGTGCACTACTTTATAATCAAATAAAATGCCAATAAAAGTAATAGTTTGTGGTTGTATAGTCAGAAAATGTGGAACAAATGCAAAAGGTTTGGAATAGCTCTGGGATAAAAACAACTGAACTGGAAAAACATAAAATAGTCAACATAATCTGACTTATGTAATTGTTAGACCGACAGTATTTTCAGCAAACATTCAGAGCAAACGGATATGTACAAAGCAATGTTTAAACATACACATATAAATATACATTCTATGCTTACAAGAAAAAGATTGACTTTGAGTGAATAGGGTCCAAATTAAAGTAATAAAAATGGTTAAAGTGTAAAAGCTTAAACACTGATATACAATAATTTTCTTTCTGATGTAATTTATGCTCATTAATTTACAGTTTTTAATTGTTTCATCTGTGAGTGATGCAACATTAAAATAAAACCCATTGGATTCTTGCAGTTTTTTTATTCTATACACTAAAACCCATCTGAATTATAAATTGGTAATCAATGAAAAAGTATCTGCAACACCATAAACTGTAATGTTTGAAGTCTTAAGCGAGGTCCCACCTGTTGAATTGATGCATGTGTCGTTTGCATGGTGGAGCTGAAAAGAGCGGAAGGTGTCAGAGCTGCGAACACTAAGAGTCAACTCGACAGCCAATTCAGATAACTCAACTGGGGGGGTGACATTTCAGAAAACCTGCTAATTTTCTCATACTGCACACATAAAAATTACACCTTCATCAGAGCACTTGGGTTTCATTCAGACCAGATTAATGTGACTTCTGTTTTCAGATTTCCTGAACAAAACCTAAGAAATCAGTTTGTTTGGTTCTGTGTATGTGGATGAGTACATTGGGATCTTCAAGAAAAATGGCTGTCGTTTTGTTGTGTTTGAAGTCAAGTTTTGTAGTTCCCTGAAGGCATTACAAAAACAAACATAATCTCAGTTTATTTCAAACTGTTGCATTCAGGTGTCTTTGCGCTGGATTTATGCAAACATTTAGTTCCCACTTTATACCACTAAAACTTCCTTCTGTCAGAACTGGTTATTTATGAAGCATGTCATATTTTATTTTTTATCTCAGTCCTTTCAGTTTTTTTCTATATCTTTCTTTCAAAGAAAAGCTTTTTTTGCTTTTATCTATTTTTTTGTCTGTTTCCTTGTCGGTCAGGAGCATGGTCAGTGAAGCTTGGATTGTGTGTTGTCTGACAGCTGCTGCTGCGTGCCTCTTTTCTCCTTTCCTCCCACTTCTTCCCCCCTCTCCTCCTCTCTTTTAAACACGCGTCCTCATTTCTAAACTATCTATCATGCTGGCAGGGCCAGTGGGGCCTTTAAACTGTAGGATTGGCACTTTCTCAGCTGCTGAGCTGGAAAGGGGGTCTGCTTGCAGACGGAGACATAAGCAGCAGGCCAGTCTGCTGCGGGCGGAAGAAGCAGGAGGTGCTCCTCCTGAAAGCAGGTGGACTGATAAAACTCTTTCATATGCGTCATGATCTCATATGGTGATAAAATAGCTTGTGTGCTGCTGCTGATCCAAGGCCTTGCTCTGCAGCAGACAGAAGAAAGAGTTGTTTTAGGAATTTAATTGGAAAGCAAGTCGATGGGTTCGAGATGGGACTGTGAAACTAAGTGTGCAGTTTCCATGGATGTTGTCGGCAACGAGTTGACAAACTCCGTCTCACTCGGGAGTGAGAGGTGTCTGAAAAGATGGTAACATGCTGACAACATCTGTGTGTTGAGCATGTGCATTGAGCCGCCGCGTTTGACAAACATGAAAAAAATAACAATGCGGGTGCTGTCAGCGGGTCTTGTCCCTGGCAGGGGGTTGGAAACGAGCACGAAGTGTGACTTTCTCAGATGAGCAGAGAACCCGCGATGACGCCTCTTATCGATGTGTGTACGCAAAACGCACGACACACGCATGTCCTCACACACACATTTTCCACGCTGATCATAGGGACCCTCATTGTGTCTGTGACTTCACCCATCACGGCATCATGCCCATTTGGCTGGAAAGTATATATATATATATATATATATATATATATATATAATGTGGGGTGTTTTTCTTTGCTCTACACACTTGCATAAAGCCCAACACTAAAGACAGATGTTTCTCTTTTAGTCCTTTATGTGAGGTTTTACAAAACTGACTTTAAAGCAAAGTGGTATTGCGCCACATTAGAGTCCTGGTCATTTCTGAATCTTCTGGTTCTCCAGCTGTTAAACAGTTCCTGCACATTACAGTCTGAGAAGATGCCACGCTACAGCTGAAACCAAACATTTACAAGCTCTGTATAAACGGATACAACCCTTCCCCTTTCCCTACTTCTCCTCTGACTGTCTGGCAATGAATCAGACTTCATCTTTCCTTTTTAAGGTCATTTATAATGCCTAAATTATTTCTGCTTGGTAGTAGCCAGAATGATGGGAGAATTTTTCAGGGGAATGTTTTTTTATTTCCTCAGACTTAAAAGCTAATCCACCTGTGGATCAATTTTAAGGTACACCTCAAACCTTGTGTGGCATCATGGGAAAATTGAAATAAATCAGGAAAGATAAGGAAAATTGTGGACCTCCACAAACTTAATACTTTAGTAATACTGTATTTCCATTTGCCTGAAGGTGCCACATCCACCTGTTTAGAACAAAAGCTAAAGATCTTTTAGAGATGTTGATTGAAGCTGGTAAGACAGTTTCCTCTATAGAGAAATGTGTATTGTGCCAATATAGGAATGAAAGCCGCTCCAATAGGAAGAAGCCATTGCCATGAAACAACATCAAAAGAGAGATTACAGATTTCAGGTGCACTCAGGACAAAGACCTTCATGTTTGGACACATGTGCTATGATCTGATGGAGCCAAGTTTCATGTTTTCAAACAAGATTACTATCATTGCATACAGAAGCTTGCAAGTCTGAAAACCATCTCAGTTGTATGGGGGTGGCAGCATCATGTTATGTTGTTTTGCTTTAAGAGGGACTTTCACAAAATTCTGTAGATGGTGTCACTAGGAAGGAATATTATTTAAAGATCACAAATAGGTAGTTGAGCAACTGGATTGGATCCACTTTGTACAAAACCTTCCAATGTTTCCTAATCCATGGAGCGGTACTGAGGGCAGCTGGACTGAGATTTCACATACACGTATGCAGTGTTACACTGAACACTTATTCAAGAACCAATCAGCAGTTTATTATATCAACACTTGTACACACTTGTTGTACCTTCATAGATTTGAGAGTCCAGGAAGCTGAAAGAGATCTTATTTAGGAACAGGACAAAGCAAGTTCTAACATGAACAGAACAAAAAAACCCCCCACAAAACATAAACAGAACAAATACTGTATTTAAGCCCATCTTGTAAACAGACACACACATAATCTAATGCTTGCAGATCTCTCTGTTATGCAACTTTATTGAATGTTGAAACAAATTTGTTTTGAAATTGGTGTAAATTTTTTACAAACTTGTTTTACTTGGCAAAAGCTCTTCGGTGTTCTGCTAATTGGGTGTTAAGTTGAGATAATTGTGTAAAGTGTTTTGAGCAAAAAGGGCTTTGCTTTTGAAATTATGCTTACTTTAGTATGGGGAAAAAAAATTGATTATATTTGAAAGAAGCATCCAATATATTTTCATATACTCTAAATAATGCCTGTATTTAATGTGCTTCACTTGGTTTTATAGTTAATGCCGCTGAGTTTTCTGGTTCGTCAGTAGAGGGCGATCTATACTCAGCAGTGCATTGTGTGAGTGTGTGTGTGCTTGTATGTGTGTGTGTTCATTTTTCCAGTGTGTTTACTTAATTTCTCAGCACAGTGGTGGTTTTCATGTGCTCTAATTACATTAAAAGCACAGCCTATTTATTCCTTTTTCTTCTGAGTGCCCCGTATCTTTGAGTATCTTAAAAAAAATATTTACTGAAAAGCCCAGAATGATGACTTGATTATAGTGTGTGTATAATTTGTATCTCCTTCTTCCACTTTTCTGAAATTTACGCAGTTACAATAAAACTAATTTAAAAGAATTTTGCCTGAGATTGCATCTGTACTGAAGATTAAAAAGGAGTATTTGGCCTATACTGTTCTGTACCAGGAACATGTAGGGGAAGTGCATGTTTCAAATTGATTTAGTTTCTGAACTGGTGATAAAATTACAATATTTCATAAATATACCAGTCTTTAGTTATAACATCACTATCGGCTTGCTTACAATAAACGCATATTGGATCTGCTGTAGTTTTCATTTAGATTTAACTGCTTCTTTTGATTTGCTCTGGGAATGTATGAAATGCATGGAAGATGAATCTACCACTTTATTATTGCAAAACCAAAAGTGGTTTTCAGAGGCTTTTTTTATAATGTAATATCTCGCTGCTGCTTCAATCAATGTTTTGTTTAATTAATTACACTTTCTAATTTAGAAAGTTGCATTTAACTTTCATGTTAAACAGTGTTATTTTCTGTTGCTTTATTGTCATTTTCCCCTTTTACAACCAGGTTAAATGACTCGTTAAGATCACAATCTGATTAGAAAGAGGATTTAGAATTTTACACCATTCTTCAATAACAGCGAATCTTCAAAAGTTTTTTCTAAGTCCCTTACAATCCTGTTAGACCTGAATTTATTGGTTTGACAATAAATATGAAGATATTTAAGCTAGCAGTCATATTCGTTTTACCTATATGAACTTATGCTCATCAAAATATCAATTTGAAGGGGAGCAATGTGGGGCGTTCTCCAGGAGTATGGGGTACCGGGCCCTTTGATACGGGCTGTCAGGTCCCTGTATGACCGGTGTCAGAGTCTGGTCCGCATTGCCGGCAGTAAGTCGGGCTCGTTCCCGGTGAGAGTTGGACTCCGCCAAGGCTGCCCTTTGTCACCGATTCTGTTCATTACTTTCATGGACAGAATTTCTAGGCGCAGCCGAGGTGTTTGAGGGGATCCGTTTTGGTGGCCTTAGGATCTCATCTCTGCTTTTTGCAGATGATGTGGTCCTGATGGCTTCATCAGATCGTGATCAGCGGCTCTCGCTGAAACGGTTCGCGGCCGAGTGTGAAGCGGCCGGGATGAGGCTCAGTGCCTCCAAATCCGAGGCCATGGTCTTGTGCCGGAAAAGGGTAGAGTGCCTTCTCCGGGTCAGGGGGGTCGTCCTGCCTCAAGTGGAGGAGTTTAAGTATCTGGGGATCTTGTTCATGAATGAGGGAAGAAGGGAGCGGGAGATTGACAGGCGGATTGGGGCAGCGTCTGCCGTGAAGCGGGCGCTGTACCGGTCCATCGTGGTGAAGCAGAGAGCTGAGTCAAAAGGCGAAGCTCTCGATTTACCAGTCGATCTACGTTCCCACCCTCATCTAAGGTCATGAGCTTTGGGTCATGACCAAAAGAACAAGATCATGGATACTAGCGGCCAAAATGGGTTTCCTCCGCAGGGTCTCTCCCTTAGAGATAGGGTGAGAAGCTCGGTCATCCGGGAGGGACTCAAAGTAGAGCCGCTGCTCCTCCACGTCGAGAGGAGCCAGTTGAGGCTCGGGCATCTGGTCAGGATGCCTCCTGGACGTTACCCTGGTGAGGTGTTCTGGGCACGTCCCACCGGGAGGATGACCCGAGGAAGACCCAGGACACGCTGGAGGGACTATGTCTCTCGGCTGGCCTGGGAATGCCTTGGGGTTCCTGGAGGAGCTGGAAGACGTGGCTGGGGAGAGGGAAGTCTGGGCCTCCCTTCTGAAGCTCCTGCCCCCGCGACCCGACCCTGGATGAAGCGGAAGAAAATGGATGGATGGATGGATGGATGGATGGATGGATTGAACTTATGCTGATAAAAAAGAAATGCTTTAATGTGGGAGTTGATTAGATAAACTTGGGTCCACCTCCAGCCTTGTTTGACACAGTTCTACTGTAGGGTTGTTCAAGTTTGTTGGCACTTTGCTCATATGATCAAAGATAGTCAAGTATAGATAGAAATGCTGTCTTCTATATATTAGAAATTGTTGAGGGTGCAACAGCTTGAGAATTATTTTAATAGTTACATCTGTTATCTTTAACTGAAATAACTAACTTAAAGGAGATTTTGCATGATTTCCTATTCCACCATGTGATGGACCGAGTTAAAAACAGGAGGAGTCACAGGATATTAATTTGAAAAATAGGGTTTTTTATTTTAACCCACCGATTATAAAATGACAAAAGATAAACTGAGCTCATAAAAGAGGTCAAAGAAACAAAACTGAACTCAGACAAAAATGTAAACAAACTGGCTGCACAAACAAACATAACCGACCTCACAAAGAAATGACACACAGGGGTTTATATACTGGCTGATCAGACCAATTAAGACACAATAGGGGTAACTAAACAGAATACAATTACAAACGCAAAACAAATAACAGTACAGCTAAGTTTGGCTAAACTAAAGATTAACAAATGAAAATCAAAAGTATTAAAGTTTAAATACTAATATTTACTTAAACTTATCTAAACAAAGAAACTACAAATTTCCCCTGCCAGCAGGAACTAGTGGTGCAGGCCAATCAGCATTTAAGCGTGCTGAGGCCTGGCCCCCATCTTTTGTCTGGCCACTCCAAGGAAGGTAAGTACCGGGAAAGAAAACAAAGTTAATATTATGCAAGCAAATTAACAAACTTTAAAGTTGATATAAATACACGTTAACTAAATGTGCGCGCTAACATAAAGAACAAATGTATCCAAATCAACTAATAAATGTTTTACTGAAACTAAAGTGTTGTGTTTGAATGAAAAATAAATTGTGCATGAAAGTTACCGACTTCAGAGTGTGGCCATGGATTTGGCCATCACACACCAACAAGTACCAGAAGTACAGTACTGAGTACTGCACTAAGAACTTTGAATTGCCTTGTGCTATATAAATAAAATTACCTTACCTTACTCCTATAACTTAATAAAACCTCTATTGTGTGGTTGCTTTTTTTGTAAATAATTTGGAGTTATGATGTCTGAGTTTGCCAACACAAACTATATGTTATTCTGTATTTTTACTTTCCTGCATCAAAAGTTGGAAACATTCTTGCATTTAGCAGACAATGGAAAAATGTGCTTTGATCATAAACGGAAGGTTTTGTTTGTGGATATTTCTGTGTCACATGCTATATTTATAGAGTTTATGTTGCCAGATCTCCAACATGATGATGTGTTGTGACAGTCTAGAGTTTGTGTGACATTGCAGTAAGTCGTTCTCTCTGACGGTTTATCCAGCCTTCCTTCATCTCTGCTTTACGCACTGTTGGGAATTTAATTGTGCATGCAAAGCAGTGTTTCTTTCATAAAAAAAACAACCCGTATTTTGACCATGCTGGACCTTTATTATGCCTGTATTGTAATGTATTAACCTACCCTTATGAGACAAAAGACATCAGTGTTTGTATATTATATACATCAAACTGATAAGTCGACTCAGTACTGATACAAGATGAGTAAATACTTTTAAATCTTAAAATGCCTTCTTTAATTTGTGAATTTCTGAATTGGCAGCTGGATTATGTTTAACAATCAAGTATTTAAATGTTAAATTCTTAGCTTCTTGGATTATTTGCTGCATTAGTGGAAGCTGTGTGTGTGTGTGTGCAGAGGTGCACCAGTGTGTCTGAATGGTTACGTGTTCAGGATGAGAGAGAGGTGAGATAAGAGTGTGGCAGGAGCGTGCTCAGATTGCCTTCAATTAGTGCAGTCCAGCAGAGACAAGGGGAACAATGGTATATAGATTGGGACTCCACTGGACTGGAGACTGCACAAGACGGAGTGTGTGTGATTACTTGCGTGTGTGTAAGAGAGAGAGAGTGTGTGGGAGAAAGTGAGGTTAATGACGGGCTACTCACAGACAGGTAATCCGTCTCCCTCTTTCTCTTTCCTTCTCTCTGTGGGTATAATCAGTTTCTTTCCTCTTCTCCCTGCAGTCATGATAATTATTATAACAATTAGCTTTCATTTTCTGTCTGCTGCGATGAAGTGTCCCACAGAAACCCGTACTGCACTGTGTCTGCCTAGTGCAGGTCCCATCCATCCTCTCAGCCAGGTGTTTCTCTACCATTGCATGATTCACACAGAGTTGAGCTTCTTACTAACCTACATTTCCCTTTTTTATAACAAATCAAGCTGTTTAGAAAATAAGGAGATAATTAGGAAAACAAAAAACAAGGTCAAAACAAATAAAATATTTCCACCCTTCAGAACAATGATGTGTCTCTAAAAGAGAAAAGTTTCGTAAAGTCATAACAAAACTTTGCAATGTTAAATATCTAGATATTTATAGCTTTTGAGAAAGTATAGGTGGGAGAAGATGAAGCGATTGAAAATAAATGGAATACTGGCTTTATGTTAGTAGTGCAGACATATCACTAAACTTTATTTAATTACTTTATTAAAATGTATTTTGCCCATTTTTCTTCTTAAAAATACCCCAGCAGTTTTTAAAATACTGTTGAACTTAGTAAGAAGGGTCTGAGGAATTGTTGGGGGTTAACAGAGATTTAACTATTTTATCCCCTTAATTCATGGACTCATTTACCTACATACTAGTGTTTTGAGGGTGAGAGTTAACAAGGCAAACTGCACTAATAGAAAACATAATGGTCAAGGTGTTTTGAAGTGTTTGCCCCAAAATCATTTCGTCTTTAGTGTTTAGGTTTCTTCAGACTCTGTACAAATTACAACAGGAGGTCCTTTCTGCCCACGCCTGTCAGCAACTACAACAACACTGGAGAAGCTTGGATAACATGAATTGCAACAACATTTAATGTCCCCTTGGGATCAATAAAGTATTTTTGAATTTGAATTGAATTGGCTCGCAATGTACAACTGCACCTTAATGGATAATGAAAATCGGCTGCCAAAATTCAAACAAGTACATCTGTGTAACAAGATGGTACAGTGTTTTTAATCTTCTGCCACTAAGCACAAGTTGTACTTGGTTACAAGCAGCTTGAAAGAGAGAAAACTTTTAAGACTTTGAAAATATCTGTGACAGGCTCTTTCCTGTCGTTCCAATACACATTCTAGAGTAACTTCAAAATATTTGCAGAGATCTTTGTTATTAAACAGCAGTCTCTCTGTGTGCTAACAAAATGTAGATTGTCTTAAGCTAGATTGCCTAAATATTGCCAAGATTTCCAAATTCAACATGTTCTATGACTGAGTTTAAAAGCTAAAAAGGGTAATGCAGAGAAAGATCACTTCTCTTTAGCCTTCATGTTATCTCCTGAAATCATAATCGCTCTCACACAATAAATCAAAGCAGACATATCTTGACAAGTGTGAAAACACACTTAAACGTTCATAGGCCAACTGGAAATGGCCAATTCTTGAGTCCTATTTATGTTGGAAGTAACTATTTTTTCACCAAATAGTGGTGCTGTGTGCGACACCTGCTAGCACCATGGTCCATTTGCTGATCAGAAAAAAATATATATATTTTAATTTCTGGCTGATTAGTCCCCAGCCAGGGCCAATCAAGCTGAAAAACAGATCTATAACAATGACCAGATAATTGCTCTGTGCATGTCTACTTTGAAACAACTTAAAAAACATTCCCATCTGCCCTCACCAACAATGTTAAGGTCATACTCATAAGTTGGTGATGGTTATTTAAGTATATCTGGTGGTGACGTGAAATGTCAACATACAATGACTCACAGTGGAATTTAAGAGTAAATTCTGCTTACTTAAAAACATATTCAGAAACACAATAACTTCAGCTTATGCTGGTAGCACCAGGTTTTGTGGTTTTGTTTTCCAAATTATTCTGGCATTTGCGATTAATTACAATCCCATTAAACTGAGAGAGACATTTTCAGGAAAGTCATGGTTTTGCTAAGGGTTACTGTGAATATTTGTCAGAAGACAATTTGAGTAAGAACCATCATCGCTGATTTGATGAAAGAATATTAGGAGTATGAGAAGAATGTGGTATATTTGATTGTGTATCCAGTGCTGAAGTGTGTAACCAGGGCTATTAGGCTGAAGCTCGGTGCTGTCAATCACCCTTGGTGTGGACGAAGAAGGGGGGTGTATGCAGATACGACTTGCTGTCAGCAGACCGTAGGAAAATGGATTCCTGAGAAAGCCATAACTATGATAAATTTACTCCTTCAATTCTCAGAGTGCCCCCTCCTCTCTTTGCTCTCCCTCACTAACACATTGTGATAGACATGCATGCATTTCACACACAATACTTCCCATCCCCAACAAAACCCAATATACTACCTCTCATAAGCCCCACACTCAGCCACTGGCAGTCGGTGCACGTGTGACTAATGTATGCGCTAAAGCTTCTCGCTACCCTGCCGCTCACAAGCCCACCGCCACCCCAATCTGTCCATCCGGCTCTAAGTTACTGCCAGGGATCACATCCAAATAAATTTGTCGCTGCATGTTCATGAAAGATTGATGGATGCAGAGGCTAGAAGGAAACTTTGGGTTCAGGAAAGATCAAAAGATTGAGCTATTTAGGGTAGGAATCACCAAGTATGAGCACAAGTTAAGGTATGGATTTATTAAAGAGACAAACTCAGCATATTAGGAAAGAGAGAAGACTGTCAAGTTATGTTAGCAAGGTCAAAAGACTTCATAACATTTGCTGTGCGTCAGGATAAGATGGCCCAAGTGTTTTTTTATTTTTACCTCATCTGCTTTATGCGTATCTGGCTTTATTAAGCCTTTATTTCCCATTGTAAACATACTTTAAAAAAAGTAAACCTATTTTTTTATTATGCCATAGTAAAAGTCTATTCTGTTGCCTGAAGTGTGTAGATCTACTGGTGGAAGTACTTGAGGCGATTCAAGTCTTTAATTGTGCTGTATAACACAACTTGTGTCAGATAAAAATGTTCTGTATGAGCAGCACATTTTGTAACTTTATCCTTATTAAAAGTGCCAAAATCAAGCAGGGGATGGTCAGGACCAAGATATTTTATTTCAAACAGGGTTCAGACTGTTAAGAACAAACTAAGTGTGATGCAAACCAGCTCAAAACATTCATCAGAGTGATCATTGTGTATGCACTTTTTTGCTTTTACAAACCTTTGGGTGTTTGAGTAGTACATACCAAGATACAAAGGTCAGAAACATCTAACATGGACTGAGGGATGATAGGAATTCTTGGAAGGTGAACCAATCCTCTTTTGTAATATTGTGCTTTGAACAACTTCTCCTCAAATCTAAAGTACCCAAACACAGTGTTAGAGTACAACCTGTCTTATGCAGAAACCTTCGGAACATTGTGTGCCGCTGTGCTTGTGTCAAGCCAAGAGGAGTACGACTGAATGCAGAATTATTGACTGTTTGGATTATACAGTATGTGATCATTGAAAAGTGCCATCATAATACGCCTTTCTTTGTCCTCGTGTTTGGTCATGACTGAAAAAGGAATGAGTAGGTTGTTGACAATAGTGACTCATCTTTAGAGATGCATTCCTTCTCTCCTCGGTTGTCTCTGGTAAACACACAATCCTTGTTTTCTCCCACTCCCACCCACCAAAACCTACTGTATCTGTTGCGCCTCCCTCACTCCCGTGTTGTTTTCCATCCATCTGCCTCCCCCTCTGTCCCTTGTCCTATCAACAAGATGAGTCACAGGACTGCCTGTGTCAGGGGCTAAACGTTTGGTCCTCTCCTTTTAGCCCTCGAAGCACAACTGAACAACCGTATTGGACTCAAACTGGCTAAATGTGATGATGCTGAAACTTTCCACCCTCATTGCGAGCAAGCTCGTGCTATATTTGGTCAGAGATAAATATAATGTCAACAACACAGCTGAGACATTTTGTGCTTGCTGTGAATGTGGTGATCTTCAAGGTCACACAAAGAGATAAGAGAAATTAAGCAGTGTTTTGCAGAAAAGAGGAGTGGAGATATCTGGTAACCATCGACGTGATGATTTAAAAGATCAAATTTCTGTTTTCCGTGCAGGTTGTACTCCCCCTTTTCTCCCTCCCGAAGAAAATACATGCAGTTATAATACGTAAGTGGCCTTAAGCTGCTGTTGCCAGATTATTTTTTAACAAAAGCCCCAAACACAAGAGTCAACTAACCTCACTCTTGTCCATATGCAGCTGCTTCTGGCTTAACTGCTAATCCCTGCCTGATGTCAAATACTTCATCTGAGATTTGATAAGCCAGTCAAATATGGTGGACAACAGCTTAAGTGTTACATCACCTTGTTGGAAAAACATTGCCAAATAAAATGATTACTGAACAGTCGGCTATAATAAATAATTTCTCTCTAGTTTTAAAATCAGCTGTCACAGATTTAAGACCAGTCAGTAAAAAGACTGACAAAAAACCTGGCAAATTGTTTTCAGATTTTTATCAACACATTTTGTGATTGAGTCGTGAGAATATTTGCCTCTGATTTTTATGATTTTCAGACATATCTGCACCAACGAGATCATCCAAAGATCAAAACGTCATTCGACTTTATTTTTCAAAGTCATAAGTCTGGTCCAGACGCTGGTCTTTTTGCAGTTTTTGTCATTTCACACACAACTTTATAGGTACAAAATAGGGGTAAGAATGCTCTAAAAACTGGCTGTTTTTTGAGCAGTGAGTTTTTTTGACATAACATGATTATGTTAGAAATATTTTTATTTCCACATCTTTTGTACCTGCAATGTTTGTGGGAAAAGCTGAGACTTTTGTAAAAGGAGACCACACATTAAATAATTGACCCTGTATAGATACTAGAAACTAGAAAAAGGCACAATTAGAATTATTCTTTTTATCTTGAGAGGTTTTCCATCACCATGATGTTGAATATTTGATGGTGTTATAATAATTCCTGTCCAAATAAGAAGTTGTTCTTAAAATGATTTTCCTTTTTATTTCTGTGTTGGCAAAATAGACAGTTATGCCACCCAGTGAAAAATAAATATATTTTTAAAATGGGGAAATTTATTATATACCATATTTTCCGCACTATAAGGCGCACCAGATTATAAGACGCACCTTCAATGAATGGCCTATTTTAAATCTTTTTTCTTATTTAAGGCGCACCGGATTATAAGGCGCATAGAATAGACGCCACAGTTATGTTGCCACCCGTCCGGTATTGAACGGGACATGATTTGTTCCGTTCACTACAAATATGGATGTCTAATAATAAGCAATTGGTCCCTGAGTACTTTATATAGCAGTCTGCACCAGTCATTGTTTCACTCACGGTTTTGGTGTTGCGATATTGTGCCCAACTGCTTTCTGGTTAGCACAGACCAACCGACACGCTGCCGCCACCGTTGTCTCTGTCTCTCTTCCACCGACCCCCACGGCTTTAAATGTGTAGGTGCTGGTCCCTTGGTATCTCTAGCCGAAGCTCCCCGGATAAATGTCTAAAGCTACTTTGTTGACATAAAGAATGTCAACAAAACAGTCCGATTCCGGTTGGCAGGAGAGCGACTGGAATGGGGCGTCTGGGCTGGACGATGGTCACCCTTCTCCGTTCGCGCACAGCATGTTCGTGGAGAACGTGATGCTAGATGACCTGCAGACGACCTGATTATTAGGTGGGTAGGTAGATACATAGACATCATCTATGAGTAGATTGGTCAGTCAAACTTTATTAACAAACCAGTTTTTTGACAACTATTCCAGCATGCACTGCACGCTTCTTCTACCGGGAAAATGAAGTCGGCAGCTGCTTACCGTGGTTGCTAGACCTATCGTGGCTCAACATTGGTCCATATATTAGGCGCACCGGGTTATAAGGCGCACTGTCGGCTTTTGAGGAAATGTAAGGTTTTTAGGTGCACCTTATAGTGCGGAAAATACGGTAGTTGGAGCCATGCTAATATAAAGACTAAGTTATGAAACTGACTAGGTGGTTCATTGGTTTTTTGATCAGATGCATTTTTGTGTTTTGTATTCTCTCTCTTCACTTCTTAAAACATTTTTGTCGTTACCAGAAGGTTTGAACCCAACTATGTCTGCATGACCATCTTTTCTTAAAGGGAAAATACAGATGCAGCTTTTTATTGGACAACCATAGGTCATGACACTCTTTTACCTGACTTTTTTCCACCTGTCACAACCTCTTTCTGTTCTTTCTTTTATTCCACTTTATTTATTTCTTCTTTTCATTCTTTTTATTCATCTTCTGCTTCTTCCTCAGATGACACAAAAGCAGTCCTTCCTAAATCACTTTTTGACAGACGGAGGCAAAGAAAGGGGAGATAGAGTGAGAGAGATAAAAGGAGTACAGGGACAGGGAGGGGAAAAATAGAGGGATGAGAGTTTGAGCATACATGGAATGAACCTATCAATCCAGCATGCCTATTATCCTGTGTGAAATGCCTCTTGCTAGCAGACGCCTAGTTAGTGTGCCTGTTCAAAATTAATAAAACGCCAGCCGAGTCTGGGCTGAGACTCCGACAGGCCCTGGTTATTGATTAAGTCATGTCACAGGAATGGAAGGCTCTGCCATTAAAAGTACAAATTATGCAGCACGTTTAGCCATGCCTCTTATTCATGTCGGAGACGGGCAAGAGTCGCTGGAAGAATGGAAGCCTGCTCCATTCTCTTCCCCAATCCAGAGCATCTCTTCCTCTATTGTTGGAACCTTTTGTTGTATTTAGGATCCTAATAGTATGAAGTTGTTTTAAAATAGGTTAGCCTGCCTGCGTCTGGAATTGGCCTGAGACAAGATGGCCTGAATGAGATGAAGACGAGGATGAGACAGTGCTATTGCATTGTCATGCACTTCAGGACAAAAGGGAACCCATAGCACAGTGTAAAAAAAAAGAAAAAAAAAGACAGGCCTAAATGTTAAACACGTAGATGATACATAGCACATTTTAGTAGAGCTCTCTGTGATAATACAGTGCATTATGAAATTATTCATGGCTCTTAAACCTTTTCACATTTTTCCAGGCTACAATTACAGCTTTTATTGTATCTTATCGGGATTTTGAGTGATTCAAAGACAATGTGTTGCGTAGTGAGAAAGTGAAAAGAACGTTTTATTTTTCACAAATTAAACTCCTGAATGTGTGATCAGCATTTATTCATCCCCATTCCTTTGATACTTCTAAATAATAACCCCCTGCATTCAGAAGTCCTCTGTATAGATTTGATAAAAATCCATCTGTTCTTTGAGGTTATGAGAGTTGATCAAGAAAATTAGTGAACAAACAGCCTCATGAAAACCGAGGAACACAGCAGGCAAGTAAAGTTGTGGAGAGTTTTAAAGCAGGGTCGGCATTTAAAACATCTCAAGCTTCAAACTTCTCACTGAGCACTATTTGATCTGAAAATTGAATTGTCCGTTTTGAGCGATGACATAATTTAAAAGAGCAGCCAGGAAACCCACGGTAACATTGGAAGAGCTGCATAGATCCACAGATCATGTTGGAGAATGCAGTAACAAGACAACTATTAGTTGTCAGATCAAGTCAATTTTAGTTGAAGAGTTAGGAGAGGAAAGCTATTGTTGGAGGAAAGCCACTACAAGTCCTCTTTGCAGTTTGCACACGCCATGTAAAGAACACAGTAAAAATGTGGAAGGAACAGATCTGGGTAGATAAAACCAAAACTGGACATTTTACCCTGAATGAGAAACGCTAATTGGTTGAAAAGTTGCACATTATGATGAACACACCGGCCTCACTGTGAAATTTAATGGTGGTAGCACCGTGCTCTTTCTTTAGCAGGATAGGGAATCTTGCCAACAGTGCAGAGAAGAAGAATAAAACTAAACACAGAGATATGCTGGAAGAAAATCTGTAAAAGACGAGAGACAATCTGCCCTAAACATACATCCAGAGCTACAATAGAATAACTTAGATTGAAGCATTTTTATATGTTAGAATAACACCATCAACATCCACCCCTAGACCCCATTTAGGATATTTGGAAAGATGATATAAAAGTGCTATTCAGTTATAATTTTCCTTTATCTCCACTATTTTGTACTAGTAGAATCCCATTGAATTACACTAAAGCTTATGTTTCCAAAGTGACAAAACTAGAAAAATTTCAGTGTATTTGAATACTTTTCCCAAGGTGCTGTAAGTCGTTTAATTATAAAAAGAAGTCTAATGATATTATTTTGACTTGCAGCCAGATGGCAAAACTGTTTCTGTCTTCAATATGAGGAAAGATGGGAGGAGTGATTGAAAAGGGGATAAGTTGATGAAGATGGAATCGTAGTGGGAGGTAGACTCATTTGCAGGTGGCATATATGTCGTAAAATTTCTCTGTTAGGATGCTCAGTCAAATTGGAGCAATGTGCAAAGCTTCAATCAGAAGGCCTCTTCCCTGCTGTTTATCAGTTGCGTGTGTGACTCTGTGAAAGAGAACACAGGTTGAAATCCCCTTTTTAAGTGTGGAGGTGTGTGTCGGAGGCAGAGATAGATGTGAGGGAAAGGAGACGACAGGGAAGTGTCAATAATTTATAGGCAGCGCCTTGTGTCAGAAGGGCAAAAAGAGCGCTACACATGGTTCCTGAGGCTTCCGCCATCTTTGGAGCACAGCCTTTGCACATTCAAGCTACGAATGCATGTAAACAACTGAAGACATATGTAAATGAGCATTTCCAGGCACACACACACACGCACACAATACTCACCATTGTGCACAACTGACACAAATATGCTGGAAAAAAAAGGAGCCCCTCTTCACTCACCTGGCAGGTCATTAATTTCACGATGCAAAACCAAAAAGCTGGAGAAGACAGAGTCTCACACACACACGCGGACACACGTGCACACACACACAAAAATGGGCACCTAACAATCATACACCAAGTCCCTGAAGAAGCCTGTGTTTATGCATTTGAAATCTTTTTGTTGTTGTGGTTGTCCCAAAGCGTCAAAGCCATTATAACATCCTCTTAGATCTCAGATGTTGTTGGAAAAGAGTTTCTGAGTGGCGGCTGCTTTGTTGTATGATTCATCACCTAGCAGAAGTCAAAACTGAGGCCTTGACAGATGGACAAATTCTGTCCTTCTGCTGTCAGGTGGGTTTGTGATCTGAACTGTGATGCTTCAGTATGTCAAGACACGTGAAGGAATCATTAAGAAGATTCATACTACCTGAGGGCCTGGAAAGGTAAGTAAGGGAAACCTTACGATTCTGCATGCTGGAAACTTCAGTATCTGTTTTTGAGTAAATGAACAATAAGGAAACGAATGAGGCAGGAAGGAATGCAAGTCTAATTAATCTGTTAATCGCGCCTATTATGGAACAGATGCTGGAGAATGAAAGGAAAACCTCCTTCGCTTGTTTCTTTATTTCTAATGTCCCTTTCTTGCTTGTGCAAAGGAACTTTTGGCAGTCGATATGTGTTTTCCCTCCTCTTTCTTAGCTAAAGAGCCAATTGTGGCTAATGGCACAGTGTGCGGCAGGCAGACTGCCCCCTTGGCAATGCCTGCTGGAGGAGCAGAGGGCTTTAAGATGACACAGAGCAGTAAAAATTGTTAGCTGAATAAAAGAGCCACTGCGGAGAGGTAGATTGACTTTATGGTCCTCTATGCACAGCAGGTTGTTTAACTTATTGCAGCAAATTATCAAACGTGATCAGTATTTTAACCCAATTATTCCAAAATTTGTTTAGTAGGGAAACGGTTTTGAGATGAGGAAGAGCAGTCTTGGATGCAACAGAACGACAGCGGGGGGAGAGGATAGAGGAGTTTGTGGGGAGCTGGGGCTGGGGGTGTGAGAGCTGAATCAGCGGGTAGCTCCGCTAATCGCCGCGGCTCATCTGTTAATGGAGTTAATGAAGAATGGGAGCAAACCAAATGCGCTGAGATGAGAGAAGTTCCACCACACTGCATAGGCCGCTGCCCGCTCTCTCTCTGTTTCACACACAAACACAATCACACACACGCAGCTGCTTTTTATTTCTTTCACTTGTCCTCTTGCTGTCCCGCTGCGTTTACCACCTTTTCAGCACCTATTGACATACTTGCTTTTTGCACCCTCTTACACCTATATGTATAATCTGCAACTCTGGCACTCATTACCCCAAGCCAACATCATCACACACGCACACTTGCACGCTTTTCTCGCCTGTCCTCTTGCCATATGCTCCTTTTCTTTCGCCTCATGAGTTACGCATCTCCCTCTGGAGACCCTCCACAGCTCCACGGTGAGGAGATATACAGTGACAACACTGTTTACGTGCAAGGTGAAGAGATATTCGGTGTGTAGGCCTCTCACCCAGCTGATAAGGTTGATGGGTTGACAGGGCTCCTCAGAGAGAAATGGTCACACACACAGCTGACGCACTTGTTAGAGGCTCAGTAGCACTTATTAGCAATTTATTAAACACTTGTTATTGACACAGCAATTACTGCATCAATTAGATATAATCTTAGCGCACACTTCCATCAGTCAAACACCGAGTACATAAATGAAAGCTATAAAGATTTAAGAGTTAATGTCTTTTTTTGTGTCGTTTTAGGAACAAAATGCACCAATAGAACCTGGCAGACATTTAGGACTCTTAGTAAATGTGCGGTTTATGGCACGGAGAGGACATTGGGTTATAGTAGAAGATCAGACATGAGGCTAAACTGGTCTCAGAAGAATTTTCACACAGTTAAAGAAACACACGATGGAGGAGGCTTTATTCGAAGAAATGCATTAAGCAGGATAACACTAATTGTCTGAAGAATAAACTGTAGATGCTGATATGTTTTGAGATCCTAAAGTAGCTGTACATGCAAAGGATGTGGAACAGATTAATAAAGACACTTATTTTAGAAAATCTTTCAGAACTGCGGCCATAAATGGTAGCAGCTGTCTCGCTACAGACCACATTAGTTTACCAAGAAGTGTAAACTAGTGTAGATGCTATCTTTAGCTGTTATCCCTGTGAACCTATGAATTAGTGTTATGTTCATCCAAACTTCTCAATGTTGCTTTTACGCAAAAACTAAAGTTAAACAACATAGGACAATGGCTTTGAAGGGTGTGACTGCTAAGTTAGCCCTCCCTGAATTTTGTTTTTTGAAGTGGAAAACTTCAGGCTATCATCACTGCCAAAGGTAGATCAACAAAGTAAAAGAAAACCCATCCATCCATCCATCCATTTTCTTCCGCTTATCCGGGATCGGGTCGCGGGGGCAGCAGCTTCAGAAGGGAGGCCCAGACTTCCCTCTCCCCAGCCACTTCTTCCAGCTCCTCCGGGGGAACCCCAAGGCGTTCCCAGGCCAGCCGAGAGACATAGTCCCTCCAGCGTGTCCTGGGTCTTCCTCGGGGCCTCCTCCCGGTGGGACGTGCCCGGAACACCTCACCAGGGAGGCGTCCAGGAGGCATCCTGACCAGATGCCCGAGCCACCTCAACTGGCTCCTCTCGACGTGGAGGAGCAGCGGCTCTACTTTGAGTCCCTCCCGGATGACCGAGCTTCTCACCCTATCTCTAAGGGAGAGCCCGGCCACCCTGCGGAGGAAACCCATTTCGGCCGCTTGTATCCGTGATCTCGTTCTTTCGGTCATGACCCAAAGCTCATGACCATAGATGAGGGTGGGAACGTAGATCGACCGGTAAATCGAGAGCTTCGCCTTTTGACTCAGCTCTCTCTTCACCACGACGGACCGGTACAGCGCCCGCTTCACGGCAGACGCCGCCCCAATCCGCCTGTCGATCTCCCGCTCCCTTCTTCCCTCATTCGTGAACAAGATCCCCAGATACTTAAACTCCTCCACTTGAGGCAGAACGACCCCCCTGACCCGGAGAAGGCACTCTACCCTTTTCCGGCTCAAGACCATGGCCTCGGATTTGGAGGCACTGAGCCTCATCCCGGCCGCTTCACACTCGGCCGCGAACTGTTTCAGCGAGAGCCGCAGATCACGATCTGATGAAGCCATCAGGACCACATCATCCGCAAAAAGCAGAGATGCGATCCTAAGGCCACCAAAACGGATCCCCTCAACACCTCGGCTGCGCCTAGAAATTCTGTCCATGAAAGTAATGAACAGAATCGGTGACAAAGGGCAGCCTTGGCGGAGTCCAACTCTCACCGGAAACGAGCCCGACTTACTGCCGGCAATGCGGACCAGACTCTGACACCGGTCATACAGGGACCTTACAGCCCGTATCAAAGGGCCCGGTACCCCATACTCCCGGAGAACCCCCCACAAGGCCCCCCGAGGGACACGGTCGAACGCCTTCTCCAAGTCCACAAAACACATGTAGACTGGTTGGGCGAACTCCCATGCACCCTCCAGGACCCTGCTGAGGGTATAGAGCTGGTCCAGTGTTCCACGACCAGGACGAAAACCACACTGCTCTTCCTGAATCCGAGGTTCGACTATCCGACGGACCCTCCTCTCCAGGACCCCTGAATAGACCTTTCCAGGGAGGCTTAAGAGTGTGACCCCTCTGTAATTGGAGCACACACCCTCCGGTCCCCCGGGGTGGTGGGGGACCACCACCCCAATCCAGAGGAACTGCCCCCGATGTCCATGCGATATTGCAGAGTCGTGTGAGCCAACACAACCCTACAACATCCAGAGCCTTAAGGAACTCCGGGCGGATCTCATCCACCCCCGGGGCCCTGCCACCGAGTAGTTTTTTGACCACCTCGGCGACTTCGTCCCCAGAGATTGGAGAGCCCAACCCAGGGTCCACAGGCTCAGCTTCTTCAACAGAAGGCATGTTGGTGGGATTGAGGAGGTCTTCAAAGTATTCCGCCCACCGACCCACAACATCCCCAGTCGAGGTCAGCAGCACACCATCCCCACTGTAAACAGTGTTGGTGCTGCACTGCTTCCCCCTCCCGAGACGCCGGATGGTGGACCAGAATCGCCTCGAAGCCGTGCGGAAGTCTTTCTCCATGGCCTCGCCAAACTCCTCCCACGCCCGAGTTTTGGCCTCAGCGACCACCCGAGCCGCATGCCGCTTCGCCCGCCGGTACCCATCAGCTGCTTCTGGAGTCCCACAGGCCAAAAAGACCCCATAGGACTCCTTCTTCAGCTTGACAGCATCCCTCACCGAAGGTGTCCACCAACGGGTTCGGGGGTTGCCGCCACGACAGGCACCAACGACCTTGCAGCCACAGCTCCGATAAGCCGCCTCGGCCATGGAGGCACGGAACATGGTCCACTCAGACTCCATGTTCCCCACCTCCCCCGGAACGTGTTCGAAGTTCTGTCGGAGGTGGGAGTTGAAGCTCCGTCTCACAGGGGACTCCGCCAGACGTTCCCAGCAGACCCTCACTACACGTTTGGGCCTGCCAGGTCTGACCGGCTTCCTCCCCCACCACCGGAGCCAACTCACCACCAGGTAGTGGTCAGTGGACAGCTCCGCCCCTCTCTTCACCCGAGTGTCCAAGACATACGGCCGCAGATCCGATGAAACGACGACAAAATCGATCATCGAACTGCGGCCTAGGGTGTCCTGGTGCCAAGTGCACGTATGGACACCCTTATGCTTGAACATGGTGTTCGTGATGGACAGACCGTGACGAGCACAGAAGTCCAACAACAGAACACCACTCGAGTTCAGATCAGGGGGGCCGTTCCTCCCAACCACGCCCCTCCAGGTCTCACTGTCATTGCCCACGTGAGCGTTGAAGTCCCCCAGCAGAACAAGGGAGTCCCCAGGAGGGGCACTCTCCAGTACCCCTTCTAAGGACTCCAAGAAGGGTGGGTAATCTGAACTGTTGTTCGGCCCGTAAGCACAGACAACAGTCAGAACCCGTCCCCCCACCCGTAGGCGGAGGGAGGCTACCTTCTCGTTCACCGGGGTAAACCCCAACGTGCAGGCGCCAAGATGGGGGGCAACAAGTATGCCCACTCCTTCCCGGCGCCTCTCGCCGTGGGCAACTCCAGAGTGGAAGTACGTCCAGCCCCTCTCAAGGAGACTGGTTCCGGAACCAGAGCCATGCGTCGAGGTGAGGCCGACTATTTCTAGCCGAAACCTCTCAGCCTCGCACACTAGCTCCGGCTCCTTCCCCACCAGAGAGGTGACGTTCCACGTCCCAAGAGCCAGCTTCTGCAGCCGGGGATCAGACCGCCAGGGTCCCCTCCCTCGGCCACCGCCCGTAACACATTGCACCCGACCCCTTTGGCCCCTCCGACAGGTGGTGAGCCCATTGGAAGGGGAATCCACATCTCCTCTTCGGGCTGAGCCCGGCCGGGCTCCGTGGTTAAAAGCCCGGCCACCAGGCGCTCGCCATCGTGCCCCACCTCCAGGCCTGGCTCCAGAGTGGGACCCCGGTGACCCGCGTCCGGGCGAGGGAACGCGAGATTCAAAGTTCGTTTCCATCATAAGGGTCTTCAGTAAAAGAAAACATTTGATCAAAATTCTCTAAATCTTTCATCTACATTGTCATAATACAGTATTTGTGTGTGTTGGCGGAAAAAGATTAATACAATTAAGGCTCTAAAGACATAAAATGTGAATAAAGAGAATAACGGAATGATGACTGGAGCCAACTTTAGAGTAAACCTGGAAAAACAAAACAAAAAAGGTTTTAAACACTACTTGTAATTTCAGCAAAATGTGATCCCACAAAGTATGGACTCTTGAAGACTGACTACAAATGCACACATGCATCATTTTCCTTCCACTTCACTATTATTCACTACTTTTTGTTAGTCTTATCACAAAAGATGAACTGGCTCCAGGTTAAAAAATGTTAGGAAATCTGCTTTTAAAAGTCCCACATTCAAAGTCTACACATGAGCTTGCAAGTTAAATAAGTGTAAATCTCTGGATTAATGTGCACAAATACAATGTTATTTTGCTTTGTGTGTGACAGCCGAACAAACCTGCTTAACCTAATGAGCTCAGAGTGTGAGATTCTTGCAATGATGTACGCATACACACAATCTGCTGGTTAATCATCTGTGTAAAGTACCATATCTGTCTTCCCATTTCCCCCATTATTGCAGACGCTGGCTTGATTAGGCCCTTAATCTCCTGAGATTGAGACATTAAAGCATGGGAGTGATGTACTTGGCGTGCGTTGGCACAGTGTCACACTGAACCAAGGGAAGAGTCATCTGCCACAGGAATGCCAGAACACACTGACTTCATAAGATAAAGCGGTTCCTGTCATTTGGTTGCTTGTCTCCGTGATGTCCTCCTTCTGTTCTGTCACTTTCATCACTCTGCAGCCACGCAGGCCTCACGGTGCACATGTGTTCCACTCAATTCCTGCTTACATAAGGTTCATTAAGAAGAATCCTGGTGGAGGACTGTAGCTGGGCAGGATGTGATTCTGCAGATGGGTGTCTGTACTTGCAGGCTATTTCATCCTTGGACTTGTACAGATCCAGGCTACTTTGATATGTTTAAATAACTCTCTGAACAGGAACATTTTATGGTTCTGAGTCCACCTCAGGTTAATTTGCACTTGGCTTTTCTTTAAGGAACTCTACCTTAATACAGAAGCAAGTTTGCACACAGGGTGTACCAAGTGGGAGGGGCAGGTGCATTGAACCAAGAGAAGATGTCTTGAGTTCTGGCCCATTTCCTCCAAGGACAATAACCCCCATCTTGTTTAACAACTCACCCGGCAGGGACTATTACATTAATTTTAATTGGCTCCCCTTTTAATTGCACAGGTGGAAGGAGGGGGTTATTTCTTCTTTCCCCTTCACTTTTAAAGTTGGGCCTGCCAAAATGGATTTTAGGCAGAGAAGCAAGTTGTGTTTTTCTGGAAAAGCAACCAATGATAATGTGTCAGGTGGAGCTAGGAGAGCGGCAGTCCAGCTCAGAGTAAAACCACCACATGTTACGGTTGGAGACAATTACCCTCCTGTTATTGGTGTGTTGCTGCCAATAGCTGACACTTTGTCCTGAACAGCTGGTGGGGATTCAGAAATGGAGATGGAGATGGGACAGTAAGTTGGTTAATGATAGGGAAAGTGTGAGTTTTGGGTTGGTTGAAACAAGAGGGACATGGAGAGAAAGCGTATTTACAGGAATTAAAGTGGATGAGGGAGGGGAAATTAGGGAACGCTGTGGGAGGAAGGGTAAAAGAGGGATGGTAAAGTGCAGCAGAGCACACAGTTAAATGTAAAAATCCAAGCTCTGACCTTATGTTGCCCTAAAAGTGGTGTTCTTAAGTGAACAGCAAATGTATAAATTGATAGTATTGACTGTTTTTTTATTAGAGCTGTGAAGGAACCTTAATGTATCTCAATTTCCACATTTTATTCTCTTTATGGCTTTAGTTTTTTTTTAACATCTGATAAACCCTTTATTTGTTTGCTACATTCATCACCAGATTGGATGGTTTTGGATTTTGACTTTGATTGGGCCATTGTATTACATTGTGTCACATGAATGTCGTTTGATCAGAGTTCTTTGTTCTCTGGCTGCACACTCTAAAAAGTGTTTTTTGGGCTGAAGTTCATCTTATGGACTTATTTACATTTATTTAACTTAACTATTTTGCTTTTGCTAAACCAACTTACTTTTTTGTGTTTATTTAACTCAAACCTTACACTAAATAGTTGAACCAACTTAATTGAATTGCTTCCATAGGTAACAAGCAATTCAATTAAGTTTCTCCAACTTAATTAAGTTTCTCCAACTTAATTTGTTAAATATATCCAACTTAATTAATTAAGTTCATCCAACTTAATTTATTAAGTTCATCCAACTTAATTTATTAAGTTTATCCAACTTAATTTATTAAGATTATCCTACTTAATTTGAGTTTATCCAGCTTAATTTAAGTTTATCCAACTTAATTTGTTAGGTTTATCCAACTTTATTTAAGTTTATCCAACTTTATTTATTAAGTTTATCCAACTTAATTTATTAAGTTTAACCAATTCAATATATTCTAATCATCCAACTCAACTTGTTAATTTTTTTTTAACAAATGTATTAAGTATGTTTAAGATAATAGACTTAAGTCACTCTTACTCAAATCATTTATTTTCTTCTAATAAACATTTAAAATCTCTTTCTCTTAATTCTACAGAAAGTCAACTCAAACTTTTAAGTATTTCCAAACTAAATATTTGGGAAAACTCTTTTTACAGTGTCCTCTAAATATACTCAAATTTAAAAGTTACAAATCTTTTCCTTAAAGGACCTTTTTACTTGAAATAATTAAGTTCAATACCAATTTGTATCATCTGACCAGGTAGTTTTACTTTTACTTGAGTACATTTTTGTCTGTGTATTTGTACTTGTACTTAAGTAAATTTTTTGAGTACTTTTCCACCACTGTCGTTTCCATAGCAATGATCAGAAGCAAGACCTTTCCTCACAACTACAGCGAGGTCACGGATGAGGTCATAGATGACATCATGCTCATCACAGCAGATCAAAGAAGTTCTGAGGCTTTGATTGTTGGAATCTCAACACTTCCGTCAGAATCCAAACGTTCCTCTGAGATTCAGATCTTGTCTAGTGACTATTTTTGTGTTTCAAAGATGACATTCCCTTTTGTTATACTATTCGGATTTCTGGCGGCGACAGGAGCGAAGGTATTTGACTACTTCTTCCCGGGAGACAACGCAGACAAAAGGAGAGGAGACGAATCAGAAGAAAGAACCACTAAGGATAACGAAGTGAGAGATTGGTTCTGGGACGGACTTCCATCCCGTCCAAAAGCACAACCTGACTCGGATGGGGATGAAGGAAGAGATTGGTTCTGGGATGGATTTCCATCCCATCCCAAACCACAACCTGACTCGGATGGGGATGAAGGGAGAGATTGGTTCTGGGAGGGACTTCCATCCCGTCCCAAACCACAACCTGACTCGGATGGGGATGAAGGGAGAGATTGGTTCTGGGACGGATTTCCATCCCATCCCAAACCACAAGCTGACCCGGCTGGGAAAGTTTGTGTTGAACAGGCGGCAGATCCTCAGTCTACAGAGACTTTACAAAACAGGACTGCAGATGTTGGAACTGATGAAACTGACCCAGCTGGGGAGTTTTCTGGGAATGTCACAGCTCCCAAGCTGTTTTTGGGAGGTGCTGTTCCCAAAATCAAAGGTGCTGTTCCCAAAGACAAAGGTGCTATTCCGAAAAAAACAACGACCCCGGATAAGGATGATCACTCGAAGGATCAAGAAAGACAACACCACCCCCGACGGCGTGGTTCTTCTTCCAAGGAAAGACATAGGGACCAGGCTTTCATCGGGTCCCAAAGGAAGAACGATGCCGGACGGGGTCGTTCAACTTCTTCTTCTGAGGAAAGACGTTGGGACCAGGTAAACCTCCCCGGATGGAGGGGTTTACCAATGGAAGATGAGAAGGAACTTTCGGACCAGTCTTTTAACATTTCACCAAGGAACCCCAGATGGTGTGGCACAACCTCTTCTTCCAAGGAAAGAAATTGGGACCAGGCTTTCATCGGGTCCCAAAGGAAGAACAGTGCCGGACGGGGTCGTTCAACTTCTTCTTCTGAGGAAAGACGTTGGGACCAGGTAAACCTCCCCGGATGGAGGGGTTTACCAATGGAAGAAGAGGAGGAACTTTCGGACCAGTTTTTTAACATTTCACCAAGGAACCCCAGACGGCGTGGCACAACCTCTTCTTCCAAGGAAAGAAATTGGGACCAGGATTTGAACATGTCCCTAAGGAAGAACAACGCCGGACGGGGTCGTTCAACTTCTTCTTCTAAGGAAAGACATTGGGACTAGGTTTTGACCTTGTCCCAAAGGAAGAACCTCCCCGGACGGGGTGGTTTACCTTTGGAAGAAGAGGAGGACTTTTGGGACCAGGCTTTGAACATTTCTAGTAAGGAAAGACATTGGGACTAGGCTTTGACCTTGTCTCAAAGGAAGACCACCCTGGACGGGTGGTTTACCTTTGGAAGAAGAGGAGGACCTTTGCGACCAGGCTTTGAACATTTGTTGTAAGGAAAGACATTGGGACTAGGCTTTGACCTTGTCCCAAAAGAAGAACCACCCCGGACGGGGTGGTTTACCTTTGGAAGAAGAGGAGGACCTTTGGGACCAGGCTTTGAACATTTCTTGTAAGGAAAGACATTGGGACTAGGAACAAAGGAAGAACCACCCCAGACAGGGTGGTTTACCATTGGAAGAAGAGGAGGACCTTTGCGACCAGGCTTTGAACATTTTTGTAAGGAAAGACATTGGGACTAGGCTTTGACCTTGTCTCAAAGGAAGAACCACCCCGGACGGGGTGGTGTATCATTGGAAGAAGAGGAGGACCTTTGCGACCAGGCTTTGAACATTTCTTGTAAGGAAAGACATTGGGACTAGGCTTTGACCTTGTCCCAAAGGAAGACCACCCTGGACGGGGTGGTTTACCTTTGGAAGAAGAGGAGGACCTTTGCGACCAGGCTTTGAACATTTCTTGTAAGGAAAGACATTGGGACTAGGCTTTGACCTTGTCCCAAAAGAAGAACCACCCCGGACGGGGTGGTTTACCTTTGGAAGAAGAGGAGGACCTTTGGGACCAGGCTTTGAACATTTCTTGTAAGGAAAGACATTGGGACTAGGAACAAAGGAAGAACCACCCCAGACAGGGTGGTTTACCATTGGAAGAAGAGGAGGACCTTTGCAACCAGGCTTTGAACATTTTTGTAAGGAAAGACATTGGGACTAGGCTTTGACCTTGTCCCAAAGGAAGAACCACCCCGGACGGGGTGGTTTAACTTTGGAAGAAGAGGAGGACCTTTGGGACCAGGTTTTGAACATTTCTTGTATGGAAAGACATTGGGACTAGGCTTTGACCTTGTCCCAAAGGAAGAACCACCCCGGACGGGGTGGTTTACCTTTGGAAGAAGAGGAGGACCTTTGGGACCAGGCTTTGAACATTTCTTGTATGGAAAGACATTGGGACTAGGCTTTGACCTTGTCCCAAAGGAAGAACCACCCCGGATGGGGTGGTTTACCATTGGAAGAAGAGGAGGTCCTTTGGGACCAGTTTTTACTGTGTTCCCTACAGAAAAACGGATCCAGAAGGTGAAATTTCTATGACAAATATTATTTTGTGATTACAGTTGCCGTAAAGACAGGAGCCTCATGACAACGACAGAGGACAACCTCTGTACAAGTTTTCCAACTGGCTCAGAAATTGTTGCCAGTTTTTAAAGCGATCTGAAGACGACACCACACTCTGCAGACAATCCTAGCTAACAATTTCTCCTGCCACGCCTCTCGAAATCAACCAAGCTCGATTTGGAGAAGAGCAGGAAACATTGAATTTTCTGATTCAACTATCCATCCATCCATCCATCCATCCATTTTCTTCCGCTTATCCGGGATCGGGTCGCAGGGGCAGCAGCTTCAGAAGGGAGGCCCAGACCTCCCTCTCCCCAGCCACTTCTGGGAGAGCTCCTCCTCAGC
The DNA here is from genome assembly GCA_033032245.1 of Poecilia picta. Classification (NCBI taxonomy): domain Eukaryota; kingdom Metazoa; phylum Chordata; class Actinopteri; order Cyprinodontiformes; family Poeciliidae; genus Poecilia; species Poecilia picta. The sequence goes on along the minus strand of CM065359.1, from coordinate 15,679,821 downwards.
TCCTCCGGGGGAACCCCAAGGCGTTCCCAGGCCAGCCGAGAGACATAGTCCCTCCAGCATGTCCTGGGTCTTCCTCGGGGCCTCCTCCCGGTGGGACGTGCCCGGAACACCTCACCAGGGAGGCGTCCAGGAGGCATCCTGACCAGATGCCCGAGCCACCTCAACTGGCTCCTCTCGACGTGGAGGAGCAGCGGCTCTACTTTGAGTCCCTCCCGGATGACCGAGCTTCTCACCCTATCTCTAAGGGAGAGCCCGGCCACCCTGCGGAGGAAACCCATTTCGGCCGCTTGTATCCGTGATCTCGTTCTTTCGGTCATGACCCAAAGCTCATGACCATAGATGAGGGTGGGAACGTAGATCGACCGGTAAATCGAGAGCTTCGCCTTTTGACTCAGCTCTCTCTTCACCACGACGGACCGGTACAGCGCCCGCTTCACGGCAGACGCCGCCCCAATCCGCCTGTCGATCTCCCGCTCCCTTCTTCCCTCATTCGTGAACAAGATCCCCAGATACTTAAACTCCTCCACTTGAGGCAGGACGACCCCCCTGACCCGGAGAAGGCACTCTACCCTTTTCCGGCTCAAGACCATGGCCTCGGATTTGGAGGCACTGAGCCTCATCCCAGCCGCTTCACACTCGGCCGCGAACCGTTTCAGCGAGAGCCGCAGATCACGATCTGACGAAGCCATCAGGACCACATCATCTGCAAAAAGCAGAGATGCGATCCTAAGGCCACCAAAACGGATCCCCTCAACACCTCGGCTGCGCCTAGAAATTCTGTCCATGAAAGTAATGAACAGAATCGGTGACAAAGGGCAGCCTTGGCGGAGTCCAACTCTCACCGGAAACGAGCCCGACTTACTGCCGGCAATGCGGACCAGACTCTGACACCGGTCATACAGGGACCTGACAGGCCTTATCAAAGGGCCCGGTACCCCATACTCCTGGAGAATCCCCCACAAGGCCCCCCGAGGGACACGGTCGAACGCCTTCTCCAAGTCCACAAAACACATGTAGACAGGTTGGGCGAACTCCCATGCACCCTCCAGGACCCTGCTTAGGGTGTAGAGCTGGTCCAGTGTTCCACGACCAGGACGAAAACGACACTGCTCTTCCTGAATCCGAGTTTCGACTATCCGACGGACCCTCCTCTCCAGGACCCCTGAATAGACCTTTCCAGGGAGGCTTAAGAGTGTGACCCCTCTGTAATTGGAGCACACCCTCTGGTCCCCCTTTTTAAATAGGGGGACCACCACCCTGGTCTGCCAATCCAGAGGAACTGCCCCCGATGTCCATGCGATATTGCAGAGTTGCGTGAGCCAACACAACCCTACAACATCCAGAGCCTTAAGGAACTCCGGGTGGATCTCATCCACCCCCGGGGCCCTGCCACCGAGTAGTTTTTTGACCACCTCGGCGACCTCGTCCCCAGAGATTGGAGAGCCCAACCCAGAGTCCACAGGCTCAGCTTCCTCAACAGAAGGCATGTTGGTGGGATTGAGGAGGTCTTCGAAGTATTCCGCCCACCGACCCACAATGTCCCGAGTCGAGGTCAGCAGCACACCATCCCCACTATAAACAGTGTTGGTGCTGCACTGCTTCCCCCTCCTGAGACGCCGGATGGTGGACCAGAATCGCCTCGAAGCCAACTATAAAACTATAAAAAGTTAATATCCTGTTTGCAGGTTTCTCTCAGGGCGCTCCGGCTTCCTGCTACAATCTAAAGTCATTGTTGTTGGCTTGATTAGTCTCTAAATTTTCCTTTGGTGTGAATAAAACATTCATTTTGTGAATAAAACATCAGGGCTGCACAGTGGATCAGTTGGTACCACTGCTGCCTTGCAGTAAGAAAGTCGTGGGTTTGAATCCCAACCTGGTTCTGTCCGCATGGGGTTTTCTGCATCTCCAGGTCCATATACTAGCCACTGCTCCACTTTGGGGGTTTCTGCCCCGAGGGCCCCGAGGGCCCCGATGACCACAGGAACCACTGTGGTCTTCACCTTCCAGGTCTTTCCCAGTTCCTCCCTGAGGCCCTGGTATATCTTCAGTTTCTCCTTTTTCCTGATGTTTAGTCACTTGGTATTGCTACATCCACCACAATCAGTTCTGGGTCTAATCGGTTCTGGGTCTAATCGGTTCTGGGTCTAATCGGTTCTGGTCTAATCAGTTCTGGATCTAATCGGTTCTGGTCTAATCAGTTCTGGGTCTAATCGGTTCCGGTCTAATCGGTTCCGGGTCTAATCGGTTCCGGGTCTAATCGGTTCCGGGTCTAATCGGTTCTGGGTCTAATCGGTTCTGGGTCTAATCAGTTCTGGGTTTAAATAGTTCTGGGTCTGAATAGTTCTGGGTCTGAATAGTTCTGGGTCTAACCGGTTCTGGGTCTAATCGGTTCTGGGTCTAATCGGTTCTGGGTCTAATCGGTTCTGGGTTTAATCAGTCTGGATTTAATCAGTTCTGGGTCTAATCAGTTCTGTGTCTAATCAGTTCTGGGTTTAATCAGTTCTGGGTCTAATCAGTTCTGGGTTTAATCAATTCTGGGTTTAATCAGTTCTGGGTCTAATCAGTTCTGGGTCTAATCAGTTCTGCGTCTAATCAGTTCTGGGTTTAAATAGTTCTGGGTCTGAATAGTTCTGGGTCTGAATAGTTCTGGGTTTAATCATTTATAGTTTTGAATAGTTCTGGGTTAGAATAGTTCTGGGTCTAATCAGTTCAATTCCAATTAAAAGTCATATTTGGGTTTAATCAGTTCTGAGTTTAATCAGTTCTGGGTTTAATCAGTTCTGGGTTTAATCAGTTCTGGGTTTGAATAGTTCTGGGTTTGAATAGTTCTGGGTTTAATCATTTCTAGTTTTGAATAGTTCTGAGTCTAATCAGTTCTGGGTTTAATCAGTTCTGGGTTTAAATAGTTCTGGGTTTAATCAGTTCTTAGTTTTTCATTGCAGTTATAGTCACTTTTTGTTTGTCTAATTCCGTTAGTTTTAATTAGTATTTAGACTGTGTTTTATTGGTTTTATTAGTTACATTTTGTTTTTTCATACTTTGGTCAATTTCTAGGTGAAAAGGGTCAAAGTATTGCAATTAAATTTGTTAATGAATACTCAACAGAACATTTTTTAAAGTAAAAACTGTGAATATAATGAGAATAAAGTCGTACAAGTAAAAATAATGTATCAATAAATTTGAAGTATTGTGAGAAAAAAGTTGGATGAAAATAAATTCAAAACAATCTGTGAAGTCGTAGGATTACGAGAATAAAGTTCATATATTACAAGAATAAAGTAATAAAATTACCATTTAATTCCAATTAAAAGTCATAATTGGACAACAGCCCAGGGCATTCTGGGTAAATACAGCCAAAGCTAACATGCTAGTCTAGTGCTAGCAGCAGAAATGGCTCCTGGTCTTCAGCCAAAAACTAAAGAGAAATCCTCCAAACACTAAAATCTCCATCTTGTTTCCATCTGAAGAAAGAAGTTGCTCCAGGCTCGTTACTGGTTCTTTTGGAGTTGGTGGATTTTGTGTTGCGTCTGGGCTGCCAGCCTTTTCCCCCAACAGTCTTAAATAACAACCAGCAGGTTAATAAGTGAATGTTCTGTTTTTGCAGCTTCAGGTCTGTTAATTCACTCAGAGGCCGGATTTTCTCCGTTGCTGTTTTCCTTTTAGATAAGACGAGCGATTAATGAGAGGCGAGTCCCAGAGCCGCAGTTACTGAGCATCATCCAGTCCGTCGCCCTCAGCAACATGGCTGCTCGATGCCCTCCTAAAGTCATCTACTCCCAGGAACTGTGGAATATGGGGCAACAAATGTGTTTTTCTGCGTATCGGGTGACAGACGGAGTTAGGCAAGCAGAGTCTACAGAAAAATGCTCATTATGAACCACTAAACATATGTAGCAAGTCAAGCCGACATGCTTTAGTCAGATGGTTTTGTTTTTACATCAAGTCTTACAGAAAAAATCCAGTTTCTTCAACTTTTCTATCTATTTCTATGGAGCTAAATTGGTGCCCAGACGTTTGCATGAAAAATATTTTAAAAAACAACTTTTTTCTCACAATACTTCAAATTTATCGATGCATTATTTTGACTTGTACGACTTCATTCTCATATTACGATTTTCTTCATTCACTGTTTTGACTTTATTCTCCTAAGATTTTAACTTTATTCTCATTTTATGATTTTAAACTCGGATTTTTAAATATTTTATTTGTGTGGCCCTAATACTTTCATACTATTTCGACAGTATTTCCAATCAACACTTTCTAAAAACCTGCAAAACGTTTTTTTGAAAAGTTTTTTTTAAAACTTTTACAGTTTCAGTTTCAAAACTTTTTCTTTCAGTTTGTAAATTATAAAATCTTTGCAGTAATGTGACAAACCCTCCGCTGTGTAAAATTAAAACGGAGAGTGAGATTAGTGTGTCGGGATTCACTGAACATAAATTATGTTCACATATTCAGAATCTGATTAAACTATTTCTCAAAACTCTCTGCACTCGTTTCTTTCCCCCCCAAAGCTCCTGAAACCCAAACGAATCTCCCAAATGGGTCTGATGTCGACGCATGGCGACGCACTGGCGTCCATGTTGAGTAGGTCGTGTCATCCCCAGGAGGGAAACGGGGATGGGAGCAAAGCATGATGGGAAACAGACGAGGAGAGGGAAAGTGGCACAGCAAGACGACGGCTGATTTATTTCTAAAGAAAGTCATGGTCAGAAAGCAGCTACTAAAAGCAGAAAAGACCCGGAACTGATCAGGAGCTGCGATCAGATGGTGGTTATACACTGAAAAACATTTCTGTTAGAAAAAGTGTAAACTAGTACTGTAAACATGAAAATTTGAGCAGATAAGCAAAATCTGGAGTCACAAATCTGACAGGCCAACTTTTTCTCTAAAAAGAAAAAGTTGAACCAATTTAATTGAATTGCTTCTATGGGTAACAAGCAATTCAATTAAGTTTATGGATGATAAGTTGGATATATTGAATTGGTTAAACTTAATAAATAAGTTGGAAATTAATTGAATTGCTTGTTACCTATGGAAGCAATTCAGTTAATTCAGTTAGTGGTTCAACTTTTTAGTGTAAGTTTTGAGTTAAATGAACACAAAAAGGTAAGTTGTCATAGCAAAAGCAAAAGAATTAAGTTAAATTAACATAAATAAGTCCATAAGATGAACTTAAGCCCCAAAAACATTTTTTAGAGTCATCACATTGTGATTGAAGGCCAAATTCTGCAAAGTCTTTTGCATCATCCTACAGCTGCAGTTATATCCATCTTCCTATGAGCTCTGACTGTCTTCCCTGAACTTGCTAAAGAATGCCCGCAGCATGATGCTGCCACCATATGTTTTACTGTAGGTGTTAAAATACTTCCTTAAAGCAGTTGCTTTTTTTGGATTTCACTTTCGGGGTGTATCAGAATAAAGGGGATGAGTACAAATGCACATTTGCAAAAATTTGAAAACCATGCGTCACTCCCCCTATGTCATTACATAACTCTTCATATTATATCACAAATAATCCCGATAAAATACAATATGTTTTTAGAAATAATCTGTAAAAGCTCAAGGTTATAGATTCTTAATTTTTGATTTTATTTCTTGTATGGGACAAAGTGAAGAAAGCATGTCCTATCCTTCACCTGTTTCTCTTTAACCACATAAATGTTGGGCAGAGCGAGGAGCAGGGATGAGGACAATTGAGATCACAGGGATTTGAAAGCACTCGCATCCGAGTGCAGGGAATTCCCCCTGTCTTTGACAATGGGAGAGGAAGGAAAGAGTGTGCTGGCTGCATGAATGTACCAGGTGGTAGAAAAAGACAGGACAGAGCTACGTGTGGGATACTTTTTAAGAGCATGGCGATGTAAATGAAGAAAGGAACATCATCAGACTTTAAAATGTTCTCTGGGGCAAATTTTGCTATCTTCACAGGAAAACAGAAACTTCACTGCACCTCTAAGAAAATCTTTCTCATGGAGCTGTGCTTGATTATTCCTGGAAAGCAGATGATGCCCAAATATACTGTACCAGTTATTCTTAAAGGGGTAGTATTCTGTATTTTCCAGGCACATAGTGCCATTTTATAGCTATAGGCCTAAGTTTATTTCAGACCCTCACAACAATAAAACAAACAGATGGAAAGACAACAAAGCAGAATCAGCAAAAATAAATAACATGAATTAAAAAATCTTTAAGACATCTCCTCTACTCGTTATTCATCAGTTTCTTGTGTGACGGGGAGTGGATAGAAGTAAACACTTACTTCTTTATTGATACAAAATTTGAGTTAAAACAAACAACCAATAAATTATATTTCAAATGAAATAACTGTATACAATATTTCAATATTTCTATTTAAGATTCAGTCATTGTTCTCATTCCTATATTGATCAAAAACCATCTCTTTATACTTTATTTTAAACTGTTTTAAGTTTGCACACTGCTTCATTGCAACCTTTAAACTATTCTACACATATAGAGAGACAAAAGGTTATCTTTGTTGTACATGCTGGTGAAGTTAAATTTACCCCTCAAATGTATATATGAAACCTGACTTAAAAGGAAATTGACATTGCAATTTAATACCTTGAAATTGGGCCTCTGTCTCTTTAAAAAGCTCCTGCTCTTTCCGATACTCCATCTTCAGTACATCATCACAACGATGGCGTTTACAACTTTTCTTAGATGTATTCGACTGAGAAGTAGCTTGTATTATAAACTGGGTAGATGCACAGTTCCATCAGTTGTTTATTAATTGGTGCTGCTGCTAGTCTGAAGGAGCTGTGTGGGGAAAAACTGGGGAGGGTGCTCTGTGAGACTGCAGCTCTGAGGAGGAACTGCTTGGAAAAGGTGGTGCCAGGTGAAACCAAGCGTTTCTGAATATAGATGGTTGAGAGAGGAGATTAAAAGGATTTCTCAAGCATAGCATGCATGAAAGAATCAAAGCAATACTCCAGGTATGTTTTTAAAGGGGGAATGACATTGTGTAAAGCTAAAAAAAATCTATTTTATATGATGCTGTCCCTTTAAAGTACCGTAAAGTTCTTTTTTTCCTTTTTTTTTTGCCAAAAACTATTTTTAAATTTGGCATGCTGAAAAAAGACAATGTGTGCTTTGCTGTTTTTCTTCATTTTAAGTTGATCTGTTTTTCCTGCTTTAGACTACTACGGGAATGCACACTTTTCCAGAGCAGACTCTGGATAGTCAGCTCCTTTAACCTTCAGCTTGATGTCATTATGAACTCGAATGCTTTTACTTTCTTAAGTTGGAGGCTGTCGGACGCTATCTTGAGTGTCTGAGATCCATCATGTCTTACCGTAATATGACTCACTGCACAGAGGTGGGTCAGCAGCACGTTCTGGCCTTGAGGACAAACAGCTTGTGCTTCCGAAGGCAACAGAGCACCATCTGTATGTTCATATAAATTAAAAGAAAATCACAATTTACCAACATGTTTATTTTATTGCTGTTCTTCAAGGCTCTGTTCTTGAAAGTCCTGCCCCTGGAGGAATAGTTATAAACGGAAAGTTCAGGAAACAGATTTCACTCTGTAACCTTTGGCTTTGAAAAGAGAAAGCAAAAGAAAAGAAAGGAAGGAGGGGACTCCAGATAGAGTTCTTATCTAAATTGTCTTGGCCCTGACCTACATGTCCTATGACTTCAGATGATAAATCAAAAACAACGTCATGACCTCTGACCTGGAAGCTCCTGGACCTCTGCTTATAAAAAGCGGGACATTCTGACAAATGAGCACATTAGTCTAAACTTTGACAGGTATGGAGCTTATTTTTTAAGCGATTACTCAAAATGGTGTCATTAAAGTTGCATCTAGTTTAAAAAAAATGATTTGAGTGAATGTGCAGCATTGCCTAACCTCTGCATATTTGTGTGCCTGTATTTTCGACCTTTAAAGGATGAGGCCATCAAGGGCTTCCCTGCAGCTGGATCCTGTCTAACTTTGCAATAGAATCCTCTCTTCTGACCTTTGGCACAGATAGCTGGGATATTGAGGTATTTCATAATAGTACTGCAGAGTTCAGATCCTCCAAATGAAAAGAACAGAGAAACATTCATTCTTTTTTTTATGGAACTTCATTGAAGTGAGAGTTTTCATTATAATTCTTTTTTTATTTGATCAAGTCTGTGCAATTAAAAACTGATTATTTGGAGGTAACACTTGATGCTGAGTCCTCTAAGTTTCAGAATAGGGCCACCATTAAGAGAGGTCAAGAAAGGAGACTAGACTGGTGGGCGATCACAAATATATCGCGTCAGGACATATTTATATGAGTGAGTTAATTTTTTTTGTAGTTATGCATTATTTCTGGCTGATGTCGAGGTTTGCAGTCCTGAAATTGCTGAGCTTATCTAACATATCGTCATGCTGGGTGGGTGTTCTGTAGCCTTGCAGTTTCCTCTGCACTGATTTAAACACCCTTTGAGCCATAATTAAAACCCAAATCTCTTTACGGAAGGATAAAAGTGGCAGCAATATCTCAGAAGAGTTTTACAGAAATAGTATTCTGTCCTCCTAAATTATTTTCTATACGTTGCCCATTTGATAGCTGAACAATAAACTTGCTCAACATTTTAAAGGGCATGTTATGGAGATTTATTGGCTTTGATAATAATGTCTATTATGTTAACCATCTTGTAACTTTAGTGTAGTAGTTTTATCAACATATTTACATTGTAGTTTTTTGAACATGATTTCATTTGCACAAGTTTCTGGAACTTTAGGAAGATGCTTCAAAAGGACGGTGCTTGAAAATCATTTTGCATAAAACATCAGTACAATGGCAGACTTGGTGCACTTATAGCCTGTATACATACAGCATTGAACTTTTAATGCATGATGGTCAAAACTTGGAGTCCTCCCCCAAAAACCAAAGTAATACCATAATGGCAGAAAGTAACATTCTGTGGCCTGATATGGTTCCATTTTGCATCATTCATTCCAATACAAACACAGTAGTTAAATGGTGATTCATACACATACTCCATATATCAGCAGGACTGGATGTTTTGCAACTTTGGCTACCTCTCTTCACATTTGGACCCCCCCAAAAAAGCTTTTCACATTGCCAACATGTATGGCAAGTAATGGAAATATTTATAAGCACATTAAGAAGCTAAACATTACATTTCAAAACCTTTGACTAAGTAATATTTGGCTAAAGCTCAGCAGACCATTAGTGGTTATATCACTGTCAAAACAATGACATAAAGGTCTCATTTTATTGAGTCAAGAGGGAAAAAAAAACCTATTGTATAATACACTCAAGTAGTTTTTAAATGAACTCATAAACAATAGTGTTTTACAAATAAAACAAAAATAAATCAGAAAAAGGCATTTGAAAGATTAATTGGAACATCTGTTAGCTAAAATTTTGAATTTAATGGAGATATAACTTAAACAATATTAACAGTATTTGCTTTGTTGATCAAAGCTGGCCATCTGGGATGACTAGTTATTTTTTGGCATTTACAAGGGAACGTTTATTCGCATATATTAGCTAAATTAGGAGTTAATTATAAAAATGTTGTTTTTAACTTAAAGTTTGGGCCACTGAAATTGAAATGGTAGCCATGTTTTAAATCTGCAGCCAAACCAATGCTGCTTGAGTCTCATCGTCAGCCTTCAGGACAGAACAGAAACTACTGATCCCCCCGCCCCATGCGTCCCTTTTGCAGTTAAAGAAAGAGATTTACACAAAGTTGGTAAAGCCCGGCTATAGCTCAAACTCCGAGGCCTTGATGAGAAAACAGAAGAGGGGGAACTATGACAGCCAGCAAGACTAAGATGTGTGCAGATAAACAAACGCACACAAACATGGAGTCAGACACCATGACTTACAGCTTGGTTCCATTCTTTCTCTGCACTGTAGGAATGCAGTTGTGTTATGAAGACCTTCAATATTTTCTTCTTTGTCCCTTCTCTCGTGGACTCACTGCAGCCCTGTAACTCACACTGATGTCAAAACAAACACACTGATAAACAACCAAAAGCAAACACACTCACACACACTATCAACAGAGACATGCACCCTTCTCCCCTCCCCTCGGAAGAACGGCGTCCCCCAGCATTGCCACCAATATTTCTCATGAGCTCTCGGCCACCAGCCCTTCATGAATTTTTATTAAACAAAACTCTAAGCAGATTGATTTCACACTGGCTGCTTTATTGCATTTTTATTTAATTCTTTCTCTCTTTCAGATGCTCACTTGCTCCTCCTTGCCCTTACTCTGGTTTCACTGCTCTATCCTTTCACTTCTTTTTTTTCCTTCTTGATGCTTTTCCTACTTCCTCTTTGGAGTTCCTGTGTGTTATCTCTCCTTTGTATTGCCTTCCTTTTCTCTCTGCTCTCCCTTTTATCCGGTCAATTTTACAAAGGCTTTTAAAATCTATTTGGATTTAACTTTCTGAGTTTGGGGTTTTAGGAAGAGTCATTTTGGGTTGAACTTTGTGTTTCAATGAGTTTTAGATCACGTGTGACTTAAAGACTCTCGCATCTTACCAACACAGGTGCAAGGTAAGGCAAAAAAAAGTGTTTGACTGAGACATTATTTCCCTCAACTGCCGGAATATGGCAGTGGGATTTCTTCAAATTTCAGTAATGGGTACCATAAAACTGCCTTGGAAAAAAAATCTTGAGAAGATGTATTTCGGTCAAGAGACTATATGTGATTTGGATTTTATACTCAGTTGTTCATTTTTACTTTTCTGTGCCAGATGTAAATAAAGGCTGCACTGCAAACATAACCTAATTAGGTGGTTTTAAAGGGATTGTGAGGTCAAAGAAGGAAATAAATTGCTAACTTGCAGTAAGTAACCCCACTAATTTCTACACCAGTCTACTCATAGCAGGTCTTGCACAAAAAACCTCCAAAGAAGACGATGAAAAACCTCCTCTGTTGATTCCTTTCATGGCAGAGGGTCAGCAACTCTTTTTTTTTCTGCCAAACTCCTTACTTTCTCCTTAGAGAATTGGGTCCAATTACCTTCTCATTAAAAATTATTCTCTATGGTCTCACTCTTCCAGTCACAATCTATTTGTCATGATCGTGGGAGGGCTTGAACACAGATGGACCAGAGAACCTGAAGCTTCTCCTTTATGGCTCTCCTCCTTTCTCAAACACAACATATTGGTGCAGCTTCCTAATGATCAATCATGTTTCGCTCCAACCCGTTGTCACTTTGTAAAAAAGAAAATAGAGACAAATCCTCCTCTGTACCAAGGTTCAAACACAAATCTGAAGAAGAATTTAATCTCTTTCAAATTTTTGAGCTGGCAAAACTGATTCAAAATGAAAAAGCAGTCCAGCATTTTACAACTTGATTCCTCGACGGGGTTCATAATAAAAACTAAGTATTATTAAAATGCATCAGTTATTGAAAGAAATAACGATGATGGTGGGTTTATGGTGTTGCAATTAAAGGGAAGCGAATGAGCCATTTTTGCGTTCATGTAAGTAACAGAAACATGTACTTTTATGTTTGACAGAGTAAATTAACAGTATGGTGTAGCTAAACACATTCATACTTGCATCTGAACGTTGCAGGTTAGTAACCCTCAAGGACTTGACATGAATGAAAAACTTTCATTTAATAAATGAATCAATGGAGATAATTCCTGCAGATAGTATCTTATGTCAATGAAGCAGTTTGGATGACTGATACTGAACCGTGGGAAGGTCAGCCTGCCTGTGCTTGGAGCATCTGGTGCCGTGGTGTGCAAGGGTATGGTAGTAAGCAGTGGTTGTTCCCAATTCAGCCGGAAGTGATGAGGCAGTGTAAGGCTCCTGCTGGGTGTAATGAGGCTCCCCACAGCTTCTCCACACTGTCTCACCCCGGCTTCCTCGGCCTTTCCACCCAGCACGCCTGTGTTTGCACAGCACTGTGCGCTGCTGCCGCAACACAGACACACACACACACACACATATGTGATCTTTGGTAACAACCTTATTAAATGTTATTTATTTTTTATTTCTCATGTCCACCCCTGGTCTCACGTGCACTGCAGGCATCTGCTGCATTTTTTTTTTCCCAGTGTACTATTTCTGCTCACTTCTCCTTGCAGTGAACCCCTCCTTTTTCCACTTCTCTCCACTCAGCTGGAGCTCTGTGTAATTGGGCTGTTGTCAACAGCACATTAGCCTGGATTAGCGGCAAAGTGACTTCTGGCTGCTGGTGCTGACCTCTCCAAATATACATCAAATACAGCATCACGCAAAAGTATTCAGTCCCAATTACTTTTCTTACTTTTTGACACACTGCAAACTTATAAGAATAGGAATGATGTGTTTTACATTTGAAAAAATATGAAAAAGTGTGGCTTAAATTAGTATATATTCCACTAGTCAGTTTGTATCAACACATTTTGCTGCAGTTAGAATCACAATCAGCTTTGCTGGCACAGATTGTGGGCACAAACTAACAATTTTACTTTGGTTTTTAAACACAACATACAGATAATAAAAGAAAAATGGGACAGTATATATTTATAGTCAATTTTTAATACATAAAGGAAAAAGGCTTTATGTGACAGTGAAAAGACACTTATTTTAAGAGGTGGACATTGTACACAAAAATTGTACTCAAGTAAAACTAGCAATACTTCAACATATTTTTACTCAAACGTAAAACATAGCTGCCCAAGAAATTATTTGAGTAAAAAAAAACAAAAAAAAACGTATTTGTTAAAAAGACGTCTCAAATACTGAGTAACTGATGGCAACCGATATAACATTTAGGAATGATGGTATCAGACAAGCAAAGAACATAAGGTTTTCTGAAAATTTTGTAATTTTAATGACTAAAATACAAATAATATAATTGTAAATTAAGTCTTAAGCAAAAGAAATATGCTTCCAAGTCAATGTATTCCAATGTAAAACACATAAAATGAATACTTTAAATTAGGCAATATGTATGTGTGTGAAGCACACTGAAGGATAACTAGGGCTTTGGTGGAAAGAAAATTCACCAAAACTCTAGTCTTGTTTAATTTTTTGGAGACGGCCATGTCTTAGGAGGTTTGTAGTTGTGCCAAACTACATGGTCGGGTCAGAAAAAGATGTCTCCAATAAAACAGTCACAGACTAATATTTTGTTAACTTTGATTATAGCACACATTTGCTATGGTAATGTTTTTTCATCAAGACCTTGCATAGAGTCTGACCACTGTGGACTTCTCCACATCCCAAAGACTCTCAACCAGGTTCAGGTCTGATTTCTGTGGAGGAATCTCTGATTTTGCCTTTTTTGACATGAACCATTCTTTCATAATTTCAGGCCCACATGAGACACTAGACATTGATATGTGATTATTGTTAAAATATAACAATGTTCATCTGTCAGTAGGATTAAAATTTTCTGTTTAGTATGTGTTACAGGGTTTGACAATAAAACGACTCAAACTACGGGCATTAGGCTGATTTCTGTGAATGTGCCAGCCAAGTGTTATGTTGGAGTGACAGGTTGTCTCTCTGTGAAACACTCCACCTTTCTCCCCTTTAACACTTTCAGATGTGTGTTTGGTCTTTCCTGTTCCCGCGTTCAGATCTAACGCGGGCAGGTCGAGGATTTGTCGTTAAGCGTACTGTAACTGCAGCAATGAGTTTCTAATGGATCAGACAAGAAAACCCTGAAGTCACTGTCCGTCAGGCGGACATCATGCTCTCTGTTGTGTTTCTTTTTCTGTTGCTTGTTGTTCCTCTGAAGCCTTGAGCTATAGAGTAAACCAATCATGACATGCATGCGGGGAACTCCTTACTTTAGCTGTGAGTTAAAGTTTAGGTCTGTTGCCATCAAGTGGTAAATTAAACCTACTTTAATAGAAATATATGTGCTTTGCCATCTTTCTTTCAGGCGTGATCATTTTTAGCCTCAGAGTTGCTGTCCTATTTTGGTCCGCCCACCTTTGTTTCAAAAGCAGAGCCACTTTTATTGCCACCCCGAGGCACACAGAGCTAAGCTACGGTAACTGAATCCCAGTGTAAGGGTAGGTATGTAAATGAGCTCTTTGTCACAAAACCCAACAATATCTCCTGCGCTCCATCTTATTCTCTTGAAAGCCCCAAAAGGGGAGAGGAGACACAGAACTATATTGTTCTTCTTGCCCACTTTTTGGAAAAATTAATTAATTATGAATGAGTAAGCGAGTTAAGAAAAGGGGATTCTGGATTCTATTGGTGTTAACATAATTACCATTCTCTCTCTCTCTTTTTTTTAAACTAAGGAACTAGGGCCATTTCTCCCGTCTCTCAAATAGGGTTTTATCGCCTTCAATTTGGAAAAGAAAAGCTGATAAAAGCTTTTATAATGCTTTAATTTGGCATCGATTTGCATGAATCTCCCTCAGTAATTATCAACTCGCCCCCTACCCCCCTCCCAGATGACTGAAACAGTAGATTCTGATAAGACAGTAGGAGAATGCGTGTGTCTGTAAGGGCGGGTGTATATTCTACTCTCTATCACCCATTTTTCTATTTCCATATCTCATCCTTCTGTCTTTTTCATTGGAAGAGGCGTGGAGCGAATGATGGCTGCAGTCGTTGGGGGGGGCTGGTGGGGGGAGAGGGAACAGAAAAATCCTAAATCAAAGCACTCAATTATAGGGCTGCAGTAATTATGGGAGCCCTTGAATTGAAGTGCTCTCCGAGGAGAGATGGACAGATATATGGATGATGCATGAGGGGCGGGACAGATAGGTAAATAAATGAATATGCCACACAGAAATACAACGTAGCCTCCAGACTTTGGATGACATAAATACACGTATTAATCGATAGGTCGCAAACCATCCTAGTGCAATTAAAAGGGTATTGAGTGGAATGGGCCACACTTGGGCTTGGAAAGACAGTGGGTTAAAGCCCTGACCTATGGGAGGGTTAATGCCCCCCTGGCCCTCTCCAGCCCCTGGTCAGTGTTTCCTGAAATGCTGGGGGCCACTCTATAAAGGGATTTAAGTCTCTTTGGGGCCTTTTACTGGTCAATAAGACTGAGTGACCTCTACCAGGTACCACACTGAAACTGCTTCAGTGCTGATATTACTCCACTGTGCTCTGAAGAATCATAAAAAAATACATTTTACTTCTCCTCTAGGTATTTATATGAGACATTTTTATTTTAAAGATAAACACTGCTTTCATCGCCTTTCTCTCCCTGTCTTTTTAAAGTACCTTAAAAATATTCATACCTCTTGGACTTGGACAACCACAAACTTCAATGGATTTTACTGGGATCGTATGACAGACCAACACAAAGTAGTGCATAATTATTTAGCAAAAATAACAAATTCACGGTTTTCAGAAAACAAACACAACCAGTCGACTTCCAAAGGTATAAGGTGTATACTTTAAATTTAATTTGCCTTTCTTTGCTATGGGACCTCATGAACATCAAGGCGCAGGCCAGAAAGGCCATCCCAAACTTTGATCATTCTAGCTGTGACTTATCTCATTTAAACCACATTTAGTTTCATAGTCAAAACAATAACCAGTGGTTTTTAGCACACCAGAGCTCAGAGGTCATCCTGTCTATCCAATTTAAATTATGGTAAAACTTCAAATCTGACCCAAAGATACTCCTTGGTTGCTCTAAATGAGCTGTGGACATCCGCAGCTTAGGTAGGACAACATGGCGACATAAAAATGATTCTTACACTCCTCAAGTCTGGCCTTATGGAAGTGTGGTGAGAAAAAAAATTAAGTGGCTCTTATAAGATTATTTTGAAGCCCTGTACCTTTTTGTTTAATGTCACAGTGCCTTGCTTTTTTTACGTTGTAAAATTCCAACAAAATTTGTTGCAATTATGGTTGTAGCATATTAGAATATGAATACTGTTGCAAATCTCTATAAACATCACTGGAATTATATTAATTATAATTTCCTCCACAACCTTCATTAAGTGCTCTGCACTTCTCTCAAGATAACAGTGAGCGTGTTGGTGTTTTGCTGCGTGTCTGTCAGGTGTCTGCATGTGAATAGATGTGTGCCAGCGTGTGACTGACTGGCTCCAATATCCATCCTCATATTAGCACATGCAGGAAGTTTGTCATGGACCCACTGCTGTGCCAGAGCTCATTTGATTTGAGGTGAAATTTATCACAGATGTTTCCCCTTCCCTAAACAGGCCTGGCTGCCAGAGACAGCTAACAAAAGACTCGTCTCTGAACAAATGTTAGAGCAAGATCCAAAAAAAAACGCAAAAAAAAAAAAAGCTGATCCTTACAAATTTGTAAAGAAAAGCTCAATTTCAGGAATGCAATCAGTATCTAATAAAGCTTTTAATTGCAGAAAAATGTAGTTAATTGTGTTTTCTTGGTTTACTTCCACATGTAAAGTTGCGGTCTGGCTCATTTATTTGCTCTGTGATAAAGTTGGTGCTAAATGGTTAAATGGATGGGACACTTCTATACCTAAAGCATAGTATCCGTACCTGTGATTAATGTTCTGGGCTGACGGTGTCAGAGGGAGTGATGCTTTCCGATGAGCTTTACGGCAGTCTGCTGATTTACCGGCCTCTATTTCCACTGGTGTAAAGTCAATCTGCATAGAAGGTCACTCACCCCCACTCCCACATTAGCGTCTTTAATCCCCATCCGTCAGGGCAGGCCAGCCCCACGTAGGCTGCAACTGGAGTTCATGGGTGACATTGTTCTGCCAAGAAAAGTGACGTTGGTACCAACACTTCTTCTTTGTATACTTGTTTATGTCACCTCCAGTGTTGATCAGCAGTTGTAAGGTTGTTCACACAAAGATCTTGTCTAAAAGCCACAAGATGAATTTAAAGTAATTTGGTAAATAGTTACTTTTTAGTAGATGAAAATATATTTTTTCTCTCTTTTACAACTGGACACTGTTTTGACCCAGAAGTTACTGGAGAAACCCCACCATTTGAAATTCAAAACTGAATTATGGGTAATGATGAAATGACCTCCGTATTCCAGGATGGGCTGCTGGAGGTATTGCAGAGTATTCCTGAAGTCATTGTTGGACTCATGCTTAGTATTGCTTTGTTGCAATTTAAAAGTCCCAAATATAAGAAGTGAAGTAGTCACACTGAAAAAAAAAATATAACTACCTTTTTCTGTCAAAGGTCCAACATTTTTCTCAATTTAAAATCAGAAGAAAGTCAAAGATTTATCCCTATGAATTATTATTTTTTTATATACCAACTTGAGAAATCTGGATCAATTTTATTTCATAAACGGCATAGGTCTCCCACTTTGTTACGTCCTGAAGTTCCAGTTAAACTTTTTGCAGGCTTTTAAAAAATGCTATGTTAACCTTTTGCCATGGTAGTGATGACGTGTTTGAGTTCAGAAGCATCTGGGATGGACCATTGCATTAGAAATCTGTAGTGGTCATCAGAATCCATATTTATTATCCATAGTTTCACAAGCCAAGAAGTTGAATATCAGCTTCCATTTGACCCCTACATGACTTGTAGAAACTGGAAAGGAACTACTTATAAGTTGCAGAATATTACTCAGTTTCAAATTTCTCCACAATTAATTATTGACTTTTCTGCTTTGTTCCTTGATCGTCATGATGCTGTTTGCTCATAACAAACATCTGAGGACTTTATAGAACAGCTTTGTAAATACTTGCAATAAATCACACACAGGTGGCCTCTTGTTCTTATTTAAAAAGGGTTGAAAGGGATGTACTAATTAACTTTTTGAGTTTTATAACATGTTGAAATGTTATTCCCTCATCAAAAACATACTCGGAGTTTTACTTTGATTCCTTCATGCATGTTTGAGAAATTCTTGAATGTGTCCTGGCAGCCATTTGAGGCTGCTTAAACACTAATGGCTGCCTTTGTCCCCAAAGCTCCTTCTCGGAGCTGCAGTCTCCACTTGAGCTCCTAAAAATGGTTATAATTGGCATGATATAGGAGCATTGTTGTGATGACATGTGGTCACACGTTCCTGTAAATACATTATATCACCTGGAGCGTGTCAAAAAGAGCAGGAGTTTCTTAAAAAGACAGAGGTCCAATTTCAAGGCTCCAAACTGTGAAGTCAAAAAGTCATGTTTGACATACACGGTATTTTTGAATGACTGAGAGCGAAAATGTTACTTCATTGTGCAATAAAATATCACCATGTTCCTGTCAAATACATTATACCATCCCCTCTAAGTGATTATAGAGGACAATTATTGAGACATCAGAAGAAAGAAGGTTGAACTTCACACTTTTGCAATTGTAATAAATAATTTGCATCTTTTTACTTTTGAGTACATTTTGCAGCTATTACAAGGTATCCTGTTGCACGTAAGGGGGTGATTTAGTTCATTTCTTGCTTTCTACAAGTTTACATATTTTATATATTTGAGCAAATGTAAAATTCACTTTTCTCTAATCTTGTAAAGTAGATTTAAACCTACTTTACAACAATAGTTTTCTTTTTTTCAGCATGATAGTATCAGTCTTTTCCAGTGTCTCCCCCATAAATGGCATAAAACAATACGAGTATGGTCATGTTTGATGGCACAGACTATGTCAATGCCATCAGAAGCTGATATGTTTTTGTAAAAAACAATGTAATCAGATCAGTAGAATTTGCTCTCTGTAGTCTGAGCGTTGCCTCAAATGTCTTTTGGAAAATTTCCAGCATCTTGTCACGAGTCTCAAAGCGGGGAATGTTCTGTCTGCTCTCTTGAAGGCCCGATTGCTAGAGGACTGTTCAGACAAATTCTGTTTCTCTGAGCTTTTTCTTTCTCCTCAAATGAACTTAAAACCTCAGTTATAATGACCACTTTTTTCATAGCTTCTTGATTAACAAAAACCTCCTGTCTCTAATTACTCAATATTTCTGGACAGCCAATAGATCACAGGAATCTGTTTAGCAGTTCCAAATGTGCATAATGTTAAGATTTTGGAAGATACTTCTATTCTTCTACTGACCTTTAAAGCCTTTTGAAGTGTAAAGTTAACATGTTCAACTTTATACAATCCTATACCCACAACTCAGAGATAAGGTCTTGGTTTTGATAGGCCAATTATTACAAATCACAATGATTTCTTAAAACAGCTGTGGTACGCTCAATCCTATTGCCTGGTTGTCTTCAAGTATGCATTGCATTGTGGGATGCAGTATAAATTAATAAACAAAGGCTGCACATCTTTGTTGTAAAGCATAAAGCCTTTTACAACTTTTATCTATTTTACTGTTTATACTTTTACCACTGGAATAGATTAACAATAGTAAAAATGACAATTACAAACCATACTTTATTATTTAGATATTGTAATTGATAACATTTACTACCTCCCAAAATTTCTTTCTATGGTGAAGTTCTGAAAAAATGACTTTTAGAAACTAATCAGTTTGTCCTGATTGAGATACTTCTATAATATTTTTAGTTTGTATTCCTGATTCAGTTTTTAACACCTCCATGCATCCAGGCTTATATTTGAGGAGTTGTGCTCTGCCACCACTTAGTACATCAGTTTCTCAGAAGCTGGTTATACACTTGCACATAAATGGCCACATGTATAACTCTCCCCTCTGTCATGGTGAGTACTAACAAGGGACTCATTAACCAGTTCACTGATTGGTGTGTAAAAGCCTCTCTTAATTGTGAAACTTTGCTGATCCTTTTTTTTTACTGCTTTAGTCAATTATAATAAAAAAAACCTTTCATTTGGTAAAAGATTAATCAAGAAAACATCTTATTTCCTACACGGCACATACTTTTGCTTTCTTCACTCTCTAATTGTCCTCTAAAGAGACTGGGCTCTCATTCACTGCACTAAGCAAAAGGAGCAGCAGACAGGTAATCTGTTAATCTCCCCTCCATCTCCAGCTTCATTTTTCTTCTCTATTCTTTTCGAAAACATTTCATATTCAAATCGGCTTGGGTATACGTCACATCCCCTGTAGCACCGCGTCATATTGTCCCACAGAGCCATGAAATTCACCAACAAACTAAAATTATTTAATCTTAACCTCTTCGTCTTTGAATTTTAGATATTTCTTCTGGGTTTTAAACTCAGATTTTACTTCTCCCCCCTTTTTTCTTTTGCTTTTCTTATTCCCTCCCCCCAAACCTTTCTCTCTCTCTTTTTTTTCATTCTTTGCCTGGAGGTTAGCGCTAAACGCGCATCATTCAGCGAAAAACAAAAGAAGTGAATTGATTGGGTTATCAGCCGCTGCTCCGGTGGACCCTTTGATCAGAACTGAAAAGCTGCGCTACATGTCAGAATTCTGCTTCAGCAGCTCTTTCCGAGTTTTACAATTACTACACACCATGGTCACATCCAAAGTTTCCTCCTTTCCTCTCTCCCCACAGTCTTAGGGTTATAGCCTTAGGCAGGGAGCGTTATTACAGCTCATTCAGCTTTCTCCCTTCTGTGCATTTAACTGGGGAGATTCTGTTAAGGAGATTGGGCGGCTGTGGTAAAATGACTTCAGAATCACTGATGCTGCTGTAGTCGGGACGTAGTTCCCTATTCACGTCTCCCCCAGCGCATAATAGTGGAAATTCCTGCCCTGCTTTGAGATATTGCCAACAGCACAAAAAAATTCTTTGGATGAGCTAACCTTGAACTAAGGGTGGAGGAAGTGGCGAATTTTGCCAGTTCATTAATAACTAAACAGTGCAAGGCAAGGCCAGCGGGTCGGCACGGAGCAGATCTGTTTGCTTCATTCTACTTTTCTCAGGTTCTCTCATAACCTGCAAGGTCAACAACAACAATAGAAGAGGAACATTGGCTCTACTCTGACCTGATGCTAGGCAGTAGTTCATACATCAGATTAATGCTCACTGTATTACAATAACTTCACATTTGAGGAAAACACTTGAGAAGAACAATGAGCCAGAGCGGAAATCCACTGAAAAAAAAAATAAACACTAGGATTTCAGGCACACACATGCGTGTTAACGTAAAAAAAAAAAAAAAGAGGCATTCATGCACTAAAACAATAGGATAAGTCTGGTCCTTTTTTTTTCCTCCAGAAAGCCTGAGGGTTCAGGCTCCTAAACAGTCACTGTGCTTCCTCAGTAATTGGCTGGCTGGTACTTAAGGCCAACAGCTTTTAATAAGCAATAGAGGCAGGAGCCAAACTGACAATAACTGCTGCCCTACATCAATTATTGGATACATATCCATCACTCCCTGACTTATATGTGACCCCAGGCACCTGCCAGCTAAGGTATCGACTGGCCGGCTCTCCCCAGTGCAAGTGACAAGTTCCATTTGCAATCACATTTATTAAACAGCTGTTAAAATGAGTAAAGGTCTGGGCCAGGACACGTCCCACTACCAGTTTCAGTAGTTATTAAGCTTAAAACCTCTTGAAAATAAGTGAATTTCTCAAGTGCATATATAAAGATGTATGGGGTGGAATGATTTGTTATTTCTCCCTCTCCCTTCTGCTCAGTATTGAGGACTGGCTTTTTACTAAATAGGTAAAAGCCCATCTATTTTTTTGGCTATGGGTTAACTCGCCCTTACCCAGTTTTCTACACCTTTTTCATACTGTGCTATTTCCTGCCCTGCTACTTATATTTTGCACCCGTAAACAAAACCACTGCTTACATTTTGTTCATTCCATCATATTTATTATTTTGACAAATCACGATATGATGATATATATGCTGAAATCTCTAGTATAATTTAATTGTAAGTTATTCAAACTGACTCCTGATCAAGTCAAAAATAAATGAGTGCCTTCCTGCTGACAGATATTACTTATTGGAGTCATTTATCTTGTTTTCCTTACAGCAAACTATAAGTTAAAATAGAAAACTACTTGAAATCTCTATCATACAGGGTAAAAAATTGTTCCCAAGTCTGGTATGAATTTACTTCATTTCCTTTGTGCCTGAAACATTTGGATACAAGCAAACACACATGTATAAGACTGTGAAATGACCCAAACCCGTTTCTAATAGCAACAGTTTTGTTTTTTGTTATTTATGTCAAAAGAATTTTCCACGTGTTGAGGAGGCATTCCTCTTCTGGCTGCTGGCAATAGTGAAACTAGTTTACAAGTTTGCTGCATTTTATCCAGCCCTAGAATCTCTATCTTACTCATTTTAACTGTTTGATGGGCAGCTGAAGGAGGGAGTCACCCTGGACTGATAGCAAATACCTTGTAATAAAAATACCTATGTAGTTAGATTTTTATGCCCCATGCCAACTCTAATTGACTTACAAATCGTAAAGACTTTGCTAAGTTCACATAAAATAGATAAGATCTAACATTTAACACTTTTCTCTGTATTCCATGTGCACATACATTACATCTGTTCTTGAATTAACTGAGTGACACAGTATTACTTACATAAAAGACTTCTACAACAGAAACTTGAGGTTTCCACCTTGTAAAAAAAAGAAAAAATAGAAACACAGCATTATCTAGAGAATGATCAGGGCTGAGATTCAAACCTTCTTATTAACCCTGTTGTCATTGTGAAAAAGTAGGCGATATAAAAGGGCAGGAAAATGATAAAGGGTCTGCTGAAAAGCCGAGTTGTGTCCTCCCACTTCTCCCCCCTCTCTTTCTCCCAGCCCTCCTACTCACCTCATTCCCTGCCTTATTGAATTATGCCTTTCCTAATTGGCTTCAGTGGCGCTTAAAGCAAACAGTTTAAATAAGTAAAAGGCACTTGGACGAGGAAGCAGGGCCTTGCAATTATTGGAACTACATCAGTCAGGCTGCTCTGTACTGGGGCCGCTCTCTTTCTCTATCTCTCCCCCTTCATCTCACTCTTACTTATTCTATCCTGCAAGTGGTATTTTGGTGAGTTGATAGCACAATAAAACAGAGTAGCTTGAAATGATGTGTGTGCGTGTGTGACAGACTACACCAAGGTAGCAATGAGCAGGACTGGCAAAAGAGTGACAGGTAGCCTACAGTGCTAGTATCTATTATCTAATGCCGTTTAATCATGTGGCTCACTGACATGTTTATAAGGCTGAACTTTCCGCTGCCATTAGAGAAAAAGAAAAGCGAGGGCCTCAGCTCAACCTTTGGGCCCCCAGGGCAGGTTGGGCCCTTTACCTCCTCTCCGACACCTATTATATGCTAATTACAGCCATTCTTAAACTATGCTTACAAGGAGTTAATTTAGTGCGCCATTACTCTGGTCTATATTTCAGGGCGCTGTGTGAAAAACCCTTGTGGGACTTTTTTGAAGCTGTGTAGGCGAGGATGAGGAGTCAGAGGAAATGGGTGAAGAAAGAATAAAAGGTGGATGTGGCAAGTCTTCTGGGCAAGCTTGTATCACACCTTTGCGCTAAACATTCAGCCAGACAAAGATTATTGTTGATAGTTTTCTTTCACTTGTAGCAATTTTCAAATCAATAACTACAAATAGGCATTTTAGGATGTATATAATCTATAAAAATCTAAATTAGATCACCTGTGCAATATCGTCACTGGAGGGAGACGTGGCCACCCTTGAGATAATTGTACGGATTTCTTTTAATATTTATAATAATGATGGTAGTCATTGTCAGTGTGGTAGGAGACTGCAAACTTTGTTCCTGTCTGCAGAACTCGGCTTGCAGAAGAAAGAAAAATATTTTCAGAGAAAACTGAAACGGCTAATTGCACCTTTGCAGTTTTTATAAAATTTGGAATTGCCTTGTGACATTTACATGACGTTCATTTTGTACGAAGGGGCTAAAAGTGTGCAATGAAAATTTATCTGTCCACAAACATTCAAGTTTGATCCGTTCAAGTTGTTTTTGCAAAATTCTCACCATTCCATCTGAGTATGTCGGCTGAAAAGCGCACCCATTCTTCCAATCTGTTGTTGTCCCATTCTGTTGAGCCTGTTTGAACTTAAACCTCAATTTTGTTCAGAGCTGACAGGAGTGGGTCCTGATGTAGTCTTCTGGTGTTTTATTCTCCATGTCCTGGTTGTCACTAATGAAACCAATAAGCAGATGAAAAGATGCTTTTAATAGGAGTCTGTGTAATCAAAAGCAGTGTAAAGATACGTGTGTTTGTGCCAGCTGTACTGTCACATGTGCAGTAAGAAGAAGATGAATAAGTCAAGTCAAATTCTCCATCAAAAAAGGACCTATTCGTGCAATTTTGTTTCTTGTTGACCATCTCAGAAAATGACTAATTAGCTCTTGTGTGTAGAAGCTGCCATATTCTTCATATGAAGCCAGGCATTGCAGGGTCAAATGGTTATTTAGTCATATGTGGACTGTTATGTTTTTTTAAAGTTGTATTTACCAATAGACCAATCCTGTCTAGTTGTATTTACCATAGACCAATCCTGCTGCCTAAGAGGTCGCACTAGCAGGGAGGCTACATTTCTGTTTCTATTTAGACATTTTCTATTGAAGGCATCCACCAGTCGGTATTTGTATTATTATAATTGTTATTATTATTATTATTATTATTATTATTATTATTTTTATTTTATATATTTATTTATTTATTTTTTTGGTGTCATACTGTACCCATGCCAAACTATGACCCAGAAACCAAGACAGGCAGTGAACATCAATATCTGTGATGTTCACTGATTCAAAGAGGAGAGGGGAGGGGAAAAAAAGTTGATCCCATAGTGGCATTTTTAATTAATTTAAAATGACTTTGTTGCATCTTGAAGAAAATGATTTTAAGGCTTGCTGCCAGCTGTAGATTGGTGTGTAGCAAAGCTAAAAACAGGACCATATGTGGCGTGAGAGAGCTGACGACCCAATGGGGACACATAATCTGAGGGCATAAGGACCCCAGAGGAGCAGCAAACAGGAGTAAAGGGAATACAGGCAAAAAAGATGGAAACATGTTCAGACTGCTGAAGAAGGGAGTCGGATAAATGCACCGATAGAGCCATGGTGGTGATAAAAGCAGGTCCGGGCTCAGGGGGGTAATTAAACGGGTTGCTTCTTATCTCTGCTAGTGACATACTGGCACAGCACTCTATGTATAAAGGACATATATCCAGCCCTCTGGAAGCTTGTGTTGGTATGTATGTCTGTGGGCATGTGAGAGTAACACTTGATGTGTGCTGTCTGTTTATTTGAGGCCCGTGCTTCAGCTGTGGCTCTGCCTCCCAGAGGCAGGAGGCTATAACTCCATCACCTTCCCGCCTATTGACTCCCTCCAAGGGGGATCGATACTGGAATGATGGCCCTCCTATGTCTTGCCCATCCATCCGCTAGGCCATTGAGTGTATGTTAATGTTATGAATTATCGAGAGAACAGTTACTATTGATTGCCGAGGATTATTGGTGGGCTGCGTAGTGGAAGGAGGAAGGGAGGTGAGGTTTGGGAATGGCAGCCTGGAAGGGAAGAACAAGTCAAAATTCTGCAGAAAGTATCTACTGAGATTATTGACCCCAGGTCAGAGGTGGCCACTGGGCAAGACTGACTGCTTAATAATTCTAATCTGCCATAAATATTTTACATTTTTTTAAATTCAATGTT
This sequence comes from Poecilia picta, assembly GCA_033032245.1. NCBI lineage: Eukaryota > Metazoa > Chordata > Actinopteri > Cyprinodontiformes > Poeciliidae > Poecilia > Poecilia picta. The sequence goes on along the minus strand of CM065359.1, from coordinate 15,654,405 downwards.
TTAAAATTTTAAATAATGCAAATTTACTCTGAGAAAAAAAGTATAAGGAGATTGTTTTTTTTCAGTTTGTTTTTTGTACACTTTTTCTGGTTTGATCCAGAGTCTGTTTTCTTTTTAAAATGCCGCAATGTTTTTTCCCTTACCTCCTCCAAAAATATATGCACAATTTGCATATATTTTTCCACCGGTGAATCATACTCTAGTTACACAAGTTAATGATTTAAGATGGATTTTATGTTTTCCACTTAAGAGAGTCGTTCTAATGCAAACATGTCTGAGAATGAACTTAATGGTAGTGCGATGTATAAACAGGTTGCAAAGTTATAAATGTTCATCACTCACTTAAATTCTTCTGACGGATGAGAAAGTTTAATGATTTTACAGCACAAATATTCATATACTTTACTCTAAATCTGTGTAATAAACCAATACAAAGTTGCAACTAATTTTTAAATGGATGGAAAGTAATGGATGATTATCAAAATGGGACTGGCGTATTTAGTCCCCTTACTGTTTATTTACTGTGGGCCCATAAATTTTAGTGCAATGAACTGCTTTCAGATGTTGCCTAATTAGTAAATGGATTCATCTAGTTTTGTAAGAATTGTGTGGTATAATAATACTTTGACTATACATTCTATGAACTCTTATAGTCAAGAAGGTAAACTTTTGTCAGTGTTTTGGATTTTGAGTTTATTGTAATGTTTGTTTTTTTGTGAATTTGTTCCATTCCTTGATATTCTAGTTCTGGTTTTCTGCATTCCTAGGTTTACTCAGCACTTTTCCTCTGTGTTTTTGTTTGATACCATCCCACAGCTGTTCTTCATCTTTTCATTGACTCACTGGAATCATATTTGCATTTCTTTAGTTGTGGTTATCATTAAAGCGGTGTTCATCATGAGTTCCCCCTTCCTCATCTCTGCATTTAGGTTCCCAGCAACATTTTAACATGACAATTTGGCATTTTACCATTTTTATGTTTTGTTTCTCAGTCTGCAAATTCAACTCCATCTCCCATGTGGGGTGGCTAGATACTTTTGTCCTTCTCAGCCTAATCTTTATCAAGCCTTACAGTACCAAACACAACCTGTGAAACCACGGCTGTGAGCATAGATCTCAAAGTCATTTCTCACCAGCAAAAAAGATTTTCTGTTTGTTCTGGCTTTTTTAACTCTCCTGTGGCCCTACTGCCCAGTACTCTACTGTAAGACTGTTGAGTCTCTTGCTGCTCACTGTACAATCGTACACATTGATGTTTGCATTAGGAAATAACATACTGGAGAAAGATTTAAGGAATGGGCCGCAATTGAATTCACAGGTTACCTTTCTTATTTTCTGTTTTCATTTGAAGGCAAAAGTCTGAGAGTTTAAGTGAGGCAAGATTAAAGTCTGCACACCTAATACTGTAAAAACACTGACCTCCACCCTTCAAAGAATCACATGAACATTCAGAAATACCTCCGTACACACACCCATGACCATGACTGCCAGCGTTTACAGTCTCCAGTTTGTATGGTTTGGAGTGGCTCTGAGTTCTCACAGGACCCCGGGGAGATGAAAACGGCATTTTCCCAGGCAAATGCTAAACTTATCAGCTCAGACTGGAGAAGTTTTGCTACTGTAGTCTAGGAAGAGATTTTTTTTTTTTTTTTACATTTGCAAAAAAAAAAAAAAATTATTGACTTCTTCAGTATATTTATAGTATCACTGTGATATCACAGTAATATATATTTATCACTGGAGAAAAGAGCTGTGCTTCTGCCTCCATTCATTGACATCTATGTCCCTAGAGAATCCCAATCCAAGACAGTCACTCAATTATGTGTTGGGTCTGCCCTGGCATCTCTTTTTAATCAGGTGTTCAGAAATATTCCAAAAGGAGCTGCCCAAGAGGCGTCTTGAGCAGATCCCCCAAACATCTCAGCTGCCTCCTTTTGATATGGAGGAGCAGCAGCTATCCTTCAAGCTCCTCTTGAATGGTGGAGCTCCTCGTCCAATATCTCAGCCATCCTATGGAGGAAGCTAACTGAAGTAGATTGTGTCTTGCCTCTCATTCTCAGTCACAGTGTCCATTTCTCGACCATAGGGGAATGTCTCTTACAAATGGAGGAATTTGGTTTTTGGCTATCTTCTGCTCTGTTTTACTTGTACCACTACCTGTTACCCAAGACACTGACCTCCATCAACTTTTTATTTTAAAAATCCTTGGCTTCAGACTCAAAAGTATTCACTCTTGCATTGTGGTGCAGAAAATACAATCAGAACCACATCATCTCCAAAAAGCAAAGCTGATTCACTTAAGATTCCCAAACCAGATACCATCCTCTGCAGGACTGCACATTAAGAACAGGATTGGTGATGAGGCCACTCTGACAGAGATCAGCCCAAACCAAGACCAAGTTTGACTTGGTCTTGGTTTATACTGTAAGGATACAATTTTTCTTTGGTTATACAGAATCCAAAACTATTACAGACAAAAACAATTATAATAATTGGCACTAACTTTAAAATGGATTCCTATCAAGTCTAGTTGGCTTATTAAATTTGGTGTTCTATTTTATGGCACCCTTTTTTTCAGTATTTTGTTCACCTTAGGAGTAAGATGTAACTTTGTGCTGTTAATCTGCATCACTAAACAAAAATGCTTATCTGACCTTTACCACATATCCTCCTTGGTAAAGGAAGGACTTGGTGTCACAATTTTCTTGTTAGTCATCCAAAAACATTGACTAATTCAAAGACAGGCAGTTTTTTGCAGTTTGGAAAACAATCTACAGTTACTTCTTTTGCTGTTAGAAACGGCACTTTTTGCTGGTTTCTACAATTTTAAGCCTTATGGCTCACTGGTCTCACCATGCCAGCTTACCTTTAGACACTGGAACCATTTTGGCTCTACGACCCCCTTGGTTGGCAGCTCAGAGGTCTAACAGCGGAGTGTTAACATTAACCTCCCAACGCTTCCTTGGTCATCACATAAATCACATCTAGGTGGCAAAAAGTGTACAAGGCACGTTTTGAAAAGGTTTTGTGAAAGGGAGCGTAGAGATGTGACTGGAGTGTTGCTGTGTGCTTGTTTGGATTTCTATGTTTAAACTATTGTACTCTGTACCGGTCATCTAAAACGGCACTTTTTTGGTAAAAGTTTTTTTTTTTTTTAATTAAAGTTAAGACGAGCTGAAAATTGGATGCAATGTGACTATAAAAAATGTTAGCTTCGTAGGATCTGAAATTATGCTCCCAAATAAAAGCATTCTGCTTCCAGATGAACTAATTGTGGTTTAGCCCAGTTAGGAATCATTGGATGTCATCCTTAGTGATGTAATAGGCACTTTCAGCTACAGCCACACGCCCTGAAGTTGACACCGAGATATTCTGGAAGACTACTTATCTCCCCACTCATCTCTCATTCACCTAAAACTGAAACTAGGCAGTTTGAAGTATGGACAAATATTATTTCATAAAATATGTAGCATTGCAATAAAATCATTTCATAGAAATTGGTGTGACTCTATTGAATTACATAGACTTTTAGATGTATTATTTTAAACCTGAACTGAATTGGATTGCATGGATGTGGGATTCCTTTTTGTGCCGTTCTCCAAGAACTTTGGCTGTGAAATGATACTATACACATAAATAGAATTGAAAAAAGAAACAAACATACAACTGTACACTGTATTTTATATGATCTGAACCACTTTGCAGCCCCAAGACTATTCTTACTGGGACTATTAGAATATTATCACCATATTCCATAACTCTGAGTACCTGTAATGTGATTATCGTACACTGCTGCAATTTCTGAAAGTACCATAATTAAGTATTTTTGTGTATATGTGGTAGTGCTCTACTGTGTGTAACAGACAGAGAGGTGGAATAAACTTTTTTACTAGGGGTGTATGTCTTTATTTAGACATGACGAGTGCCTGCAGTTAAGGGACACAGCATGCTGAAACACAACAGGCACATTTTATTGTTTATTCACTCAATATGTATTTATGTTCATTTGTACCCCAGATACTAATAAAAAGTGCTACAGGGATGAATTAAATTCATTATAAGATCAATTTGCACTTGAAAGTTTCAAAGTGCTCTTTGTTGACTTTTGACTCGCACAATATGTTGAGCTCACTGTGTGTTCACACATTGATTATTTCCAGTATAAAGGATTGGAAAACCAAATTTCTGCTTGTCTTGTTTAAAACCATGTCTGCTTTGAAGAGTGTTAGTAGTTTGCACAATTTGCATATATTTTTCCACAGTAGCCTTTATTTAAAGGTAGTTTAAAGGTAGTTTTAAATAATTTCAGCACATTACTGCCTGATATTTTCCTTGTTTGAATCATCAAACTCTTCTAGGCACTCAGCTGTACTCTCGCAAAGTTTATGACCTTTAGTTAATCTGTGATGTTGTTGCATTGGCAGTAAAACTTTGCTGACTGATGATGCTGGTAGTCATGATTATGACATCGAGAGAGCTGCTAAACAAAGCCACAGCTTTGGGGTTGTGGCCATCAGATGTGATTAGAGTACCGAAAAATTCTACTCAAACAAAAAGAGCACTACTTGAAAATATTTTACTCAAGTAAAAGTAAAAAGAAGCTTTCCAAGAAATTCGTCCAATAAGAATAAAAAGTATTTAGGAAAAAAGGCTTCTAAGGTACTTAGTAACTGGTCACAGTCTGATGCAATATTTTAAAATGATGTAATCAAACAGATGCTATTTGCAAATTCTAGCATTTTAAAGACTAAAAAAAACAACAACTATAAATGCAGAAAAAGGAAATTTTGGAATAATTTTGTAATATTAAAAAACTATAATTAATACTTAATGTAGTTAGTGTGTATATGCTAGAATAGGGAAATGTACTTCCAGTGACAATATATAGTGTTTACTGTGTCTCCAACAGGACCAACAAGCTCAGCAAACAGAAAATAACATTAAAACAACAAAGCTGGTATGAACTTTTAACATGAACTGTAGGTCTGTCTCTGTTTACAATCAATTTCTGGTTAAATATTTTGCTCTTTCTTCATCAAAAGTTACTTGTGTTGGATAAAGTACATATCCAGAAATGTTACTGAAGTAAGAGTAGCAATAGTTCATCATAATATTACTCAAGCAATATTAAAAGTACAGTGCTGTAAAACTACTAAAAGTGTATTTTTTCCCAAAAAGAAGTTGCTCAAGTAAATGTACCTGAGTCAAGGCAACTAGTTGCTACTCATCTCTGGCAACCATCATATAATTTATATGCACCCAAAAAAGAAAAAGAGAAAAAAATCAGACTAAGGCTGGGGAAGATCATTCTGACTTTAAAATAAAAACAACAACAACAGTGCTGTGATCTGGTTTTACAGCTGCTTTGGGTTGGGTGCAGCATATAAAAACAATGTTCAGTCTAAGGTAAATACCTATATGCCAAAGGGTATGAGAAGGCAAGGATATATAACTATTATTCTTAAGTGTTGCATATAATAACAATCACTGGAGAACTGCCTGTTTAAGTCCAGATGACTCCAAAGCATTTTACATTAGACACTGTTTTCATGATTGGCTAATTTTTGTGTGAGAAACAGAAACTTAAATATCTAATAGCTTTTAACTACAAGTAAAGATCTGTTCATTGTCCATGCCATCCTATCCTTGTGAGGGTGAACATCTTCATTTATCATTAGACAGGAGACGCAGTACTTTCAGGTCAGGTCGCCAGTATGACAACCAACCACATATTCATACTGAAGGATCATTTAGAATAACCCCTAACAACTAACTGTGAGTGTAAGCTGGAGTACCTTTAGATTGCATGGGAAGAACATGCAAACTTTATGCGGAAAGTTTGCATGTTCAACCTTGCCTGGATTCAAGGTTTGACCTCAGGCAAGCTTCAAACCTTGTTACCAACTACACTTTCTTAAATGTTCTACCAATCCCCTGCTGGCACAGTAGGTAGAACTTTTGAGTAACTAGTCAAATAACCCTTATTAAATAATCTGACTTGGATCAGAGCAGAAACTGTAGATAGTTTTCTGTATACTATGATGCAGTAGTATAATAGTCATTAAAACCTGTAATTTGATATTCTGTTATGGAGTTATAATTTCAAATCAACAAAAACAAATTGAACTAAAAGCCCAAGGAAGAACTATGAAAACATGTCAGGTTTAGTCGGTTCATTACATTGTCAGTAAAATTTACCCAACCAGTGAATAACACCAAATCAGTCTTTTAATAAGTTCATAAATAGTGCGCCAGAGAAGATGGCAGTTCAACAGGGGCCTCCTAAATAAAAGTTGCTACGTGGAAGGACATATATCAGGATCAGGCCATAAAGCCTGCCCTTTTCGTGTGGGGAGTAGTGGGAGTAGTTGACTCCTGTCTGCTGATAGGAACTCTAAATCACTCAGGTCCCCACCCTGCCAGCATCACACACACACACTCAGACCCTCGTAAATGTCACCTGTTAATCTGGCCCCAAGTGCTCCTCAGTTCACTCTCTCGGTAACATAGCCATAACATGTCCTGTTCAAGACATAGACTCTGCTGTGGGTTTCTTTTCTGAAATCTTGACTCAAGTTGGCGGCATCCTCCTCACAAAGACGTAAACATGCTGATTGTCCTCTGCATTTAGTTTTCTCAAATATAGTTGATCCAAAAATTATCCATTCTCCTGGCAGATTTAGGTTTACAGTAATCATTAATTTTACCATTATATTTCTTCCGATTGGAGATAAATGTCTCTGAGCTAATTATTAGAGTAATGAGAATGAAGCCTTCCAACTTAAAAGAAGCTTATAACCTGACATAAATTGTCAAAATATCAATGAAACATTAAAAAAATCCTGCCAGCTTCAATGATTGCTGTCATGCAGTATTTCCCGATTATTAAAAAATTTAATAATTTTGACATTCTTAAAAAAAATTGCATACAATAGCATGAAATTTTTAAAACATTTCTTCTAGAAGGAAAAAAAAACTATTAAAATATTTCTGCAATATAAATAATTTAGTGCTTAAATGTATAATAAAATGTATCATAAAATAAAAATATGTAATATAAAGTCTTGAACACTTGATTGAAATAGTAATTTCAGTAAAGAAAGAACAAAAATCCTCATGGAGCAATTATTTTACAATGCTGTAGGCCTCATGATCTAAATGGTGCAGAAGAAACTATGAAACAACTCCTGTTAGGCAGGGTGGTGTATATTGTCATATAGGCATGTCATAAATATAGGCAATATTGTAAAGCTCAAGGATTAAGAATAGCTATGGTAGGTCTAAATATTTCAAAAATCATACGATGGTGATATTGCTGGTCTACACTGCCAAGGAGAAGTCATTTGCAAAAAAATAAATTTTTTTAATCAATCTTCATTTCTATGTTTTTATGAGACCATTTGCATGTTGGACTACATTTCTGCAACAATATCCACTGCAGAAAGAAGTTGTCCAAAAGGTTGAATACTTCTGGAATGCAATGTGTGAACTCATGACACATGTGAATATATTGGCAAACAGGTTTTGAATTCCAAATGTATATTTGCAATATTTTGCAACATTCTAGAAAAATACGAGATAATCTGCAAAAACTTCATAATGGCCCATTATCTTTTTTTTTTGATAAAACATGTGGAATAGTGGCAGATATAAGCAATCATGAGATCTAGAGTTTATCAAGATGTTTGAAAGGAGAAAATGCATATAGCAAAACAGAAATGTTTTTACATAAACATTGGAATATATTGTATTTTTCTTTATCCACAGGACATTATATTACTAAAACTGAACATTTTAGGGGTCTTGCTAGCCTAGCCTACACTGTCATTAGCTATTGAACATCCATGGAGACACAACCACATTGACACAGGATTAGTTTTAAAATGTGTGTCAAGCCCTATAACATTTAGTTTTATTCATAAATGGCTCTTAAAGTGATGCCTTTAAAAAAATAGAAGTGTTTTGTAAACATGGTTTAAGGAGGCATTAAATGGATTAGTTCAAAGATATTTGGAATGGATATCCCACAATGTTTTTCAAAGAAATGAACACTGTGTTCTTTCTTCAGAGCAAAGATAAAAAGAACCATCCAGACTTTTATCAGTAACAAGTCCAAAACGCTATGTGAAGGTAAGGAGTTATATGCATTCCATATGCTCTTAGCCACGTTTAGCTCAACTATCAGGAATCCTCCCTTCATCTTTAGGCTGATAACACAGTTCTGTCCACAGAAAATGAAGGGAACACCATGGAGGTGATAAGCATTTCCCAGAAGGATCTAGTATAACAGACCCATTTCTATGAAAAAAAAAACACCAAAAAAACAACAACCAACTTTGACATGGTTACGAGTTTAAACATTTGAACTTGTTCTGAAAAGATAATTCCCTGAAAGCTCTGAACATTAATAAAGGAAAAGAACAAACATGGAACAGTGAGACTAAGCTGAATGCAGCAGTGGGAGAAGACAGATGAAATATATGAGGGCCACATAGAATCACGGAGGGCTGCATCTCTGGCTGTTGCCAAACCGATGCAGCTTGCTCTATAACTGTAAAGCCTCTCTCAGACATTCACTTCTTTCCATTAATTTGATGGCAACTGAACATGTTGGCCTGAACGAGCACCTTAGTGCTTTTCCATAAAAGGCTGAGATGCAGAAAATGCTGATCTGCTGCAGTCACATTAGCAAATAGGCAGACGGTTAGGAATGAGTTTATCTCAGATTTATTTTTATGAATGAATAAATGAAATTAAAACGGAACTGTCCAAAATTCTCACAGATCTTCTGCAAAGTATTCACATCCCTTGAACTTATTTTAGTTTGTCACATTATATCTACAAACTTGAATTTATTTTTGGGGTTATTGATTTTCAAAAGTTTTTAGAAATCTGAACATTGTTGTCAGGTTTTGTAAAGCTAGGCCCACTCCTGACTGAAGCTCTTTCAGATTGTATACTAAGTGTCAAAAAACAGAAATATCAGGGTTTCCCAGTATTCAGATTCATTCATTCTCCATCAACCCTGACCAGCTTCTCTATCCTTGTTGAAGAAATGCATCCCCACAAGACATTTCTGTTAAAGGCGTGACCGCTATTTTTTAAAAAATCCTAAGACAAAGAGTTACTTTTAGAAATAATTTTAGAGAAATTTTAATAATTTCTGGAAGCCTGAGATTTTTCTGAATTTTTTACCTCTGTAAAATAAAAGCCACACATCACCTAAGGCTAAACGAAGGATTGGACAGTTCTCCATGAGATGTTAAAATCTTGGACTATTGCTTTTTGAATGTGTCCCGTATAAATGGGGGAAGCCAAACAATAAAACCCATTTCATAATATTCCTAAATTAATAATCAAATTCAGCTATCCACATTTTAGAAAGCACTATGGCTATATCTTATGAAAATATGAAAGGTGAAATTCAGAAATGGCATTCATACATCATGCACATAGGGGAAACTCTTATTACTATGTACTTTTCTATATATATGGATGCTTTACTCAGCATACAATCAAACACTATCGCATAAGATGGCCTATATATGACTTTTAAGGAACATGCCATGCGCTTTTTGTTTAATAAAGGCCATGTAAGGGTGTGTGCATGTGTATTTGTGAGGAGGACCTAGTCAAAAGAGCATAGGATATTCAAGCCACTGTATGCATCTGTATGTACGGTGTTGTGGCTGCAGAACTGCTGTGAAGCAGCCGTTGTCTCATTAGCATGTCAATTGACTCCATCTGCTTTGCACATGAAAGAGCCAGTATGTGTAGGAGGACAGGAGAAAGAAAGAACGAACGCGGGATGTGGAGGGGGGGCGGGGACTGCTGTGTATTTATCTCCACCTTGTAGGAATTTGTATCGTACACTGAGGGCACTTATTAAGGATCACACTGAGGTGTGCTCCATCGCTCTAACACGCACAAAGATAAAATAAAAACCCAGGTACTCACATCAGTGGCACATATGTAATTAAACCAAACAGAGCACTGATGTTTTGCTTGATGCTGGAAAAAGTTGCCTCTAAAATGAGAGGTATGGAAAGAGGGCGAGTCAGTGGCTATGCACATTTAAGGACCCTCTAGTTGGGAATGTATGGCCTATTTCTTTGTGTCCATAAACACATCTTCAAATATTTTGTCTAGTCTGAGGAATTTTTAATCTTTACAAAGTGAAACGTCAGAAAAGTCTGTGTGCCCGTTGGTCCAACCAACAGACTCTTCAGAAATCATTAAATTAGTAAATAGTGCACAACTTTATCATTTTATCTTCTTGTACAAGATGAAATGATGGTGTTTCATCTTTTAAAAACAAACAAAAAAAATTCAGGTTTTTTTTTTTTTACACGAATGGGCAAACAGCAGGATAATTACTAGTCTTCTATACTCTTTTCAATGCACAACTGAAAATTGGTCACAGTGTAATACCTTAGTGGTCCCTAAAGAATTTCATAAAAATCTGTGAGTGTCTTAGTTCAAGCTTTCTTTTCCACTAGGATTAATATACTCAATTCAGAGGTTTCTGTTGTTCCACAGGGACTCTGCCATCAAGGAAAAGTGGCCCCCTGGCTTTAAAGCGTAGTAGATGGGTGCAGAATCTGATGTTTATCCTTCGCCCGTAAATTTTCAGTGATCTGTACAGAGCTGTGGGATCCAGAATGGTGTAGGACAGGGTAAACCTTGAGGGTAAAAGAGGAAATTAGAGAAAGTGAGACAGAAGGGGAGAAAGAAGAGTGGGACAACAGTGAGGAGAATTGTAGGGATTTAGTCTTTAATCACGAACAAGTAGACGGGAAAAGAAAATATGATGAGACAAAATTGAGGACAGTATAAAGAATCTGTGCTTATTTACATCTCACATGCTAATTAGCTTATTAACTCAAAAAACAGACAAAGGTTTCCTGAGCCTCTACATGGTCTCTCAGTCTGGATAAGTAAGACACAATCTTGGGGAAGACTGTTGACTTGTCAGATGTCAAGAAGGCAGTAATTGACTGTCCACCCAAAGATGGAAAGCGATAAAAGGCTATTGCTAAAGAAGATGCTTGTTCAAATTGCTGTCTATAAGCAAATTCGTAGAAAGTTAAGTGGAAGGTAAAAGCTGCATGAACAATGGGGATAGCCACAACCTTGAAAGGATTACTAAGCAAAATCAGTTCAAGAATTTTGGAAGCTTCACGCAGAAAGTCTGGGCTCTTGGCTATTTAGAATTGATTGCTTGCTCGAGGCGTGGACTCCATTGAAGTTTTAAATATTACCCCATCTTTAATGTAAAGTGCCAGTTCGAAGCTGTGACGCTTACCCAAAATTGCCTGCACTGTAAACAACCATCCTCCACTGTGAGGAGAGAAAACTAATTTTAAAATGAGTTTGGGTTAATTGTACCGTTTAAAGACCCAGTCATGTCCACACATTTGACTCCAATGGTCATCATGGACAAAAGAAAATTGGTCAGAATATGTAGAAACAACTTTGGCATTTCAGTGTACACACCTATTGTGCTACTAGAACCTGTTTGAATACCAGTATCACTGTCCAAACATTATTTGCTAGAGTACCAACAAAGAATATTGGACCAGTCCTGTAAAATTTGTAAAATATCCCCATAAACACACTGCTAAACCCAGTGGGCAGCCTTCCCAGTGCAGCTGAAGCTGTTATAGCCGCAATGGATGTGCCAACTCCATATTAGAGCTTTTGTATTAGAAATGAGATGCCATTAAAGTGTGTCCATGTGTGTAAAGGCAAGCATTTCAAAACTTTTGGCAATGTAGTTTTTTTTTTTCTGTCTTTCTTTCTTTCTTTCTTTTTTTTAGTTTAGTGTATTTTCATGGAAATACCTATCAAGCTAAACACACTTTAACACAAACTAGCTCGCAAAACCTCTTCTCTTTCCCTTTGTTGTGCTTGGTTGCTATGGAGTTTCTGTGGCTTGCCAGGGAAACTAGCAAGTAGCAAGACTTTTGTATTAGCTTGTGACTTTTTGACTGGAAGCAAAATTATGCAAAGTCAAACACTTGTGTGTGAGGATATATCTGGCTATACATGCATAACGCAGTGACAAACACCTGATGCTTTAAAGCAATAGGAAAACGCAACAAATATGAACATTTTTGTGCAGAATGCTAGATAAAGCAGTGTTAGGTGTTTTATAAGTCCTGTGTGAGTGTCTGTGTGGGAGTTAATCATTTGGGCAAAATGAGAATATGGGGGTGTAGCTTAAAGACAGCAGCTGGATGAAACTCTTTGGTTGAAATTAGAAACATGTGGCTGTTTTTGCTTTAAATTGCAAAACTTGCAGCTCCTTCCAGATTCAAAAACAAATGTGAATCATCAGTTTAAGACAAGGATTCAATCTTAAAAGGTGATTCATTATCAACAGTCACATGCACTTGTGGGACCACTAAGCATTTACTCATGTTGTGTTTACAGTATCCCTCTTGGACTCATCCTTGTCTTTTGAAAAGCAGTGTTTTTTCAATTTGAATGCACATGATGGGGAAGGTAGATACAGACTGTCTGTCTGCTTGCCAGTATTTAGTTGTAATTGTAACCATAAATTCTTGTTGACCCTTGTATTTTAATCCAGGTGCAGAGCGGCTTCCTGGACTGGGCTGTGGCTCTGCCTGGAAAACGGCCGCCTTCCCCTAAGTGGGAGCTTTGATTGGAGCGACAGACTCATGCAAGCTCGTGTGAGTTGGCGGGAGGCAGCTGGTTAGCTGCATGTTGTTTTTTTTCTCCTCTCATTTTGTATGGTTTGGCTTGGTTTGGGCCATACCAGCTTGGTGTGACCACATCAGTACTTCTCACAGGGCTTGCTGAGGAAATGAACAGATATATCTGACTCAGCAGCACTTAGTTCTGCTTATGATCTTTGCACACATGCGTACACTCCATTCTGTCTTGGTTGCACAGCATACTGTACTGGCTTACTCATATGCAGATGTATTCTCCGTTCATGCGCACTATTACACACTCTCCACCGCTCTTCTCTCTTTTCTTTGGTCTTTGATGTTGCTCCTGCTCCTCGAAGCCTCGGCTCTCCATGCCAGTGAGTTTCTTTCTCAGGGACCGTGATGGAATCATCAGTCCTACTCAGCGCTATGCTTCATGCAGGTGTGAGATCTGCTGACCCAGCTACGTCCCCATGGACCTGCAAGCGATGACCTAATGTTCATGTGACTCCCTGTCCTTCTGTCCCCTGTTTTTACTGTTTTGAACACCAGTGTCCCATTCAATGCTACCAAAAAGACACAATGATATCATTGGCGTGAGTCAACAGGTGAGTGTTGCAGTGTGTAGCTGAGCTGGCGTTCTTGGTTCATGACGAGTTCTGGAGCCGTTTCATGTGACCACAGCTGGAACCTTCACATCTGCACTTGCTGCTCTTATCGAGCACATTTTAATTTTACTTTCACTGTCCCTAAAATACATTTGTAGCTTTGTATGCTGCTGGTGTATAGCTAATTATATCCAAGTGACGTAACCAAAGATAAATGCTGCTTTTGTTATTCTCTTTTGTGGGGTCTTTCCGAGTGGACATACCAGTAAACAAATGCAAGAGTTGTGGTAGTAATGTTGTAATCCTCTCTCATAAACACTGCTGTTAGAGTGTTTGTGTTGACACATATTGAGAGACAAGAAACAGGCACAAAGCTGGTAAAGGTGGAGAAATGGGGAGGAGTGTGTATATTGATGGGATTTTTTTAAATTTACCACTACATGTGGGTAGGGACACATTACGTCACTCCAAATTTCCCCTTGTCTGTGGCCGTTTCCATAAACAAACTTTATTTTTCAGTGTGTAGACAAAACATCCACCATGATTTATAGAGCATTCCCTGATGGCATAGCCATTAAACAATCTGACATTCAACTTTAAATTTTAGGGGTATACGCAAAGTACTATGTATAATTGAAAACTAACGCCACACATCTGTCTGAACGCCCCATATCTATTGTGAAGCATGGTGAGTACAACATAAAGCCGTATTTATGCTTTTTTTGTTGAGGGGCAGTGAAGCTGCATCAAAGTTGATGAGAAGTTTTTTGTAGGTGAATACAGGACAATCCTAAAGAAAAAAAGTTTTTAAAGACTGAGATGTTAGTTCACCTTCCAGCAGGACAACAACCGCATTGCAATGACTTCATTACTTCATTTGTCAGAATAGCACCACGGTCAATGTCTAGTAATAAGTCTGTAGGCCTAAACATTCTCTTCAAGAACAGAGTTGTCTGTGCTTTGTCTCAGAACTTCATGAACATTGACTTCAATCTGATGTTGTACTGTTGCTTTTGGAGTTCTTGCAGCTTTTTCATAACTTTAGAGTAAGTTATTCAGAGGAAAGATGACGTAATGCAATGCAAGATTTGATTTACTTCATAGATGATCTATAACCGCTTTATTTCATTTGTTTTTTCCCCCCCTTAAAAATACTGTTTTGTGATGAGTCTTTTATTCAATAATGCTAAATCCTGATATCACTTTTTGGTCTCTAACATTGAGATAAGTCACAGGCTGACAAGAAGCTCTAGGTCTTTTTTTTATGTGGATCCAAGCTGAAGTAAGTGAAACTGGATGCTCTCTGGGGTTATGAGGTATATGTTCAGTTTGTTCTGGTTTGGTGTTTGCGTAATGACAACTCCCCCCTTTCTCAGTACTTACACATAACTTGGTAATATGCTTCCCTCTCTGGTTTGTTGATCCCACCATCACAACCCCTTGGACATGTTTCTCATTATCCTCATAATGGGAACATATGGCTGCCCACTGTTTGTGTATCTGTCCTAAAAGTACATTAAGGGCACACAGATGCACACATGCAGACATAAGTCGCTGAATCACGCACTCTAGTTAAGCCATTTCATTTTCCGAGATCTAAGACTTTGCTCTTTTTGTTGTGGTGTCTTCATCAGCCCACAAGTACACATATACATTGTGTTGCATGTGTATGTGTTTAAAATTTAAATACACTGACTTGACCTCAACACTCGAAGCCTTCTGCGAACTAGAAACCTGAATGTTTGTGTGAACATCTGCAAACGTAAGCAATCCAGACCTGCTTCTGACGCACCTGATGTCTCCAGCCAAGACTGAGATGTGATATTAAGAATAACTCCAGCTATATATTAGCCAAAGTACTTAATATATAGCTTAACCAAAGTAGGATCTTTTGTTGGTTCTGAAAGTAATATTAATTACTATAAACTCTTTTAACTGCACCTTTATATCCAATCCTTTTATGGCAGAAAGAAATCAATACTACTATTTCAGAGTCTACTTGAAATGTTTAATCAGAGCTGTTGTAAATTAAGAATGAGCCCTTGGGACTCTTTAGTTTTATAGTTTAGTTTAATTGATATTAGCACTGGAGGTGAAACAGTACCCAAGATCCATAATCTAGGTGTGGTCTACAGTTTTGAGGTCTTGGTTTTCAGTTTGGCTTTTCAAAAATGTTCACCAATCCATAAAGACCACAGTGAGCATAAGAAAATCCATATTTACTGTCCTATAGCATGTCAGAGTATAATGTAGAGATGTGGGGAATAATTGTTGATGATAAAATATTTTTATTCACTTAGCAAAATAACCTAACACCCCTCACTGCACCCTCAAACCTGTCTAACAAAAGAAAAATAAAAACTATCTTGCAATATAAATAATTTATATTATTTATTCATAATTATTACAAGGGCAGTTTGTGTCTATTTGTAAGGTTCTGTAAATGACTGAGTAGCTGAAGTGTTGTTGGGAAGAAACATATTTTATATTGAGGTGGTTTATTTTAATCATTTTAAAATCCTACATCATCCATAATGACGCATAGCGTCATAAAATCCTTAAATATGAAATGTACCAGTGCTTTGGTTAAGGCTTTGGCTCTGTCTAATTTTATGCTAAGTGATGGTGTAAAATCTCCAGTAAGTAGAAGCCATTCTTTTCTGTCTGACTCTCTCTGCGTTTTGTGGTCAATAAGTAACTTTCAAACACCCAGAGGAGTCACCACAGAGGACCATTGTCCATAACCTGTTACATTGATTTAAAATTGGATCATATCTAGTTGAAGGCTTTAAATCTTTGTCTTACTGTTGCACAAGTTGAATGGTAGTGGCTGCAATATGTGACAGAGGTCAATACTATTGGCTGTGATGCTCATTTGACTGCATTTAATATTTTATGTGGTGATCATAACAATGGATGTAAGTCAAATATTCCTTTTTTGTACTTTTAGTTCAATAGAGGAACTAAAAGTACAGTTCCAATTCTGAAAGCCCTGCCTGTCTGAATATGCTAATTCAATATATTATAGGTCAACCATGGAGCAAAACAATCATTGGATGAGGTATTGAATCCTAAAATTAGTAGTGATCTATGTAGACTTGTTATAGAAAGTATGTAGCTGGCCAGCTTGCTCTCCAGAGGGGCAGTTGTTGTAGTTGCATGAGCAGACAAAGTCTTGTTCTCTTTCTCCGTTATCTGTCTTCTCTTTTTATCTTTTCAACCCAAACGAGTGCCTCTGAGTCTGTATCTTCTTCTGTCTCCCTGTTCCAATACCCCCTTGCCATCACCCTGCACTGTAGACTTCATGTCCAGACAGCACAAAGGCTCATACTCGCATAAAGCACATATAAGCGCATACACAAGCCGCCACAACACAATAACCGCAGGCGGCTGAATATTAGAAAATCACCCAAACCAGTTGACCTCTCAGTCATGCAAGAAAATCGGAAGATTTCCCCACTATATTAAAGCGGAGGCAGCAGCCTGTGTCCCAGCTTCCCCTCATCTCTCTGCCGTTTATTCTAATCACACAGAGCCTGTCTCCTTTTCTGCCTTTATTTTGCTCTATTTTTCCATCTCTTTGTTTTGTTTTTCGGCTGACAGTGACTGGGTCTCTTCTGCCCAAGGGAACAGAGTTATGAGCCTGATGTCCTTTCATAGTCAATTGTATAATGTGGCGTGTGTGTATGTGTGTGAGACAGTGGGGGAAAGAGGCAAGGTGTACGTGTGTGCAGATTACTGACTCACTCGAAGCTCATATTCAGTATTGGGTGTGTGTTGTTTGCAGATTGTGTCCTTCTTTGTGGTTTCTCTGGTCGGGTTCTTCCTGGATGCTGCTATCATGCTGACCTTCTCTCCGTCCCGTCACACACTACTGGAAGTGCTGGGATCACACAGTGTGTGCAGTTTTCTCCTACATTTTCTCCTCACACAGTGGTGAAATCGCTCTGGTCTTTAATAAATACTCAGTGTTGTTGCTGTGCTCCAGCAGGTTTTGGATGTTCATCTAGTTTGTCTGGTTGTCAGGTGTTTTCCTGTCTGTGTTGGGAACTTCATAGATAAGTTTGATGTGTTTTTGCTCCCTGGAGGCTGAGTATTCTCAACATTTTACTCTAAACAAGTCCTCCCTAATGTCCTTGTTCGGTTGGAGCATTGCAGGGGAGGCTGCCTCCACATCCTCCCCAAGCCTCAGGCCCCCTTTCAGGGCTGGGAAATGCAGGTCAACCCCCTTCACCTGCTCCTGAGCGGAAAGCCCATGGTCAGAGGAGTTTTGTTTGGGCTAAGCGTTGCTATTTTCAGACGAACTGATTTCGCTTATTTTAGGGAGATGTAGGGAATGAGAATTAGCACTACCAGGATGAGTGGACAAAGAGTTATAAAAGGAAATGGTCAGTCATCGTTTTGACAATTGTTTACATTGTGGCCAACTTCATTTTAGTCACAGCTCTCTTAAGAAATAGGTACTTTCCCATGAAGCTTTTTTCAGCATCTGATGATATATAACAGGGTGGTTTATGTGTGGTGGGTCCAATGAAGTGTTATAATTTAAAGGTTAAAAAAGTTATTGCTAGTCTTAAATGTGATGTTTTTGTTGATTTTTTTTTTTTGGTGCAGTTTATTCCTGTAAAAACATATCCCCACGCTACTTGTTGTTTCCATTTTTTTCTTAACTTATTATTTTTTTCTATTTTGTTTTATTTTTGACAGAATGTTTTTACGATTTTGGAGAAACAGCAAATGTATCTTATTGTATCAGTGAGTTCACTCTTAAAAGAAATGAAATATATTAAATTGTAATTTCTTTTTTTTGTAGTTCGCAAATTTTGATATGCAAGATCAATTGTTTAGCATTTTACAAATAAAGGTGACGTGTTCAGCGCAGCATCAATTCTCAGCAGGAGAAAGGCGTGGACAGTGCTTTAAATTGGACCTACTTCTCTGAAATCCTGAGCTCATATACATATTTTCCTGTTTCAGTCTCTTGAAATTCCGAGTTAGAAATTTGTACTTTATTAACATTGTTCCCTTATCAAAGTTGTTTTTGCCAGCAAACCCACCTAGAATCCTCGCCTTCCCGCAGTTCAAGGGAACTACATCGACTTGATTCGACTTGACCGGTCGCACTGTGTGCTGAAAAAATACACAACTTTTTTTCAGCTGTGTGAGCAGACCTCCCAAAATACAGGGTGAAGAAAGTCGTACGTGTTATTTTGATTTACAATGTTTATTAAAAAGATGATCAAGAATAATAGGTTTCACATGCTGCGGCACTGGGAATCTGTGATTATACCTGCTGAACTGCATCCAATGTTTGAAGGAGTTTTATGAGAGAACAGATTCAAAAAGCACTTTTGATCTATCTAGGTGGTGCATTGTGTGATTATTTGTTGACTCACATACAATTGTGGGTAAAGTTGAATTTCTTTGATAAACATGATTAAAGAGTAAAATTATTTGATCATATGGCCACCTGATTTTTAGCCCCACTGTTTCACAGTATGATGCTTTGAGCCACACAACTCAGAGGTCTGACCAGGGCTGACTATTGCTCTGTAGACGGGCTGGGCAGTTCTGGAAAGTCCCTGGCTGAGGATGAGGCTGGCAGGCTGGGTGGGTGTGGGGAGCTTGGGGGGATGGGGTGGGATGTGGGGGTGTTGGAGTCCTGGAATTGTGCATGTTTTCCTGGATCAGGAAGGAGGATGTGGTAGTCAGAAGACACCCCTCAGCTCTGCCTTTTAAAAAAAATCTCCATCACCCCCAACCACCCACATCCACGCACTACCTCACCCCACAATCAGCCAAAAGAGGTAAAAAGATGGAGAAAATTACCCTTCCAGTAAAGCCACTCATTCAGGGCAACACGCAAAGGGGAAATGGAATGAAATTAAGGGGGGGAAAAGCAGGTGAGGACATAGAAAGTATTTGAAAAGTAGGCAGTGACAGGTAATTTCCATTGGTTAGTTTGTTTTTCAAAAAAAAAAGGCATTTTTGTCTCGGATTTACTGGGTATGCTGAGAGTGAAAATGAGACTGAATACTGCGACGCTTAGAATGTGCTGTTGGTGTAATCCCAAGTAAGATGGCCTGTTTATCTGTAAGGCAATGTGTTTCTAAATGGGCACAGAACACAAGTCCATCTGGGCTGCCCTGCCTCTTAACCCAATATCTAGCCGCCATTTATCATACAGACATGAAAACCTACACACATCCACGTGCAACCACCCAACCCAAATAGGAACTACAGCTGCCATCTAGCCACATCACACACACTCACACTCATCATGGTCCACATTAGCCCCCTCTGTGAACACAGCTTGACGGATATTTATAGCTTAATAGATATTTTGTTGCAGAACGTAGAATTACTGTGAAACTCTTAAATGAATCTGCTTTTTATTTATTTTGTCCTTTTTTCCGGCAACTCTGCTGTAGTGAGTTACTCAGATCAGTCTCATTCATACTTAGGGATTTTTTTCAATTTATTTGCAGATGTTTTCCATCACTTTATAGTAATTTTACTAACATTGAACATGTTGAGCTGCAAAGCTCAGCTGTATGGCCCACTCAGGTTTCACCTTGGCACTAGTGCTCTCACCCTGGCAGCAGATTTCACACACTATTCCTGCCAACTCTCTTCAGCTTTCCAGACTACCTGTAACATATGTTCACCTCTAACAAGGGTAACTACTGTTTCCAAAGCCTCATGAGCCACAAGTTATCATATATCCTTCTGTATTAAACGTCTCCATACTGTCTGCAGTATTTCCGCTCAGTGGAAAAAGGAAGTGCTTCAGCAACATCTTCTTGTACATCAACAGCTTGTCAAACACTGAAGGAAATGTGTGATTTCAAATCTAACTTTTGTGGCATCTTTTACGTAAGGCCCATGTTTAAGTAAACTGTAGATACAAAAATAACAACCCAAAAAAAAACTAAATAAAGCAGACACAATGGGGGAGCGCTTGCATGAAATCAGACACACCAACAACAGGTATGATGAGTTGGTCTCTAATCTCCTAGTGTTGTCAGTTGTGTCTGTCACTAGGATTTGTAGAATCAAAAACAAACAAAAAAAACAATACATACATAAGAATATCTTAGTGCTTAAATGTATATTTTTTAAATAGAACCTTCTTTATGGGTCTTGGATGCTCATAACTTGGACAATTTTCCTTCACTTTGGAAACAACCATGACCCTACTGTGTTGTTTGCACTTGCCAGAGGTCACTTTTACACCATGGCTTCAAGACCATGCCATGAAGATTCTACCGCTACTGGAATCATCTCTAAAATGTATGTTTTTATGTCAAATACTACTAGTAACAACTTGTAATTACTACGCACAGTTCATATAAATTCACCTGTAAGTAAAGAAAGTCGGGACAAGAGACGAAGACAGATGGAGAACCAGTTGTGAAGGTGACTCTGCCTCCTCGAGAGTCTCTTCGTCTGGGCACAACCTCGGTCCCCTCTCAGCCAATCTCCTACCTGCTTTTTGACGCCCAGAGGACTAACTGCGGCATCCAGCAGGCCAGCAGCTGTTTTTGGGAGCCGTCCCTTTCTTAACCCAACCCTTTCTCACCTCGCTCCCGAGAGAGGAGCACAAGGATCAAACTCCTGTGTTGAGCTGCTTTTCATTGCCTCCAGGACATATTAAACGGTGATGCAACAAGGACATGCTTGTGCCGTGCAGAGGAAGCACTTTATTGTTAATAATAAAGGACATAGAGAATGCTGGAGCTGCAAAAGCAGAGTCAAGATGCAGATTTAACTTTCTCCCATGTCAGTATCAATAGTCTGACCCCCCAATGTGAATCTCTTGCTGCACGGCACTCTAAATAAATACCATTCACTTTTCAGTGTCACAAACTCTGGGCTGCACCCAAACTGTGGCCTCTCTTCACAGCTAAGGGAGGACAGGGCAGGATGGTGTGTGATGGTAAGTGTTTGCATGTGCGGTTTGCAAGTGCATTTGAGTGGTGACTGATTGTGTATGTGGGTGTGTGAAAACAATAGAAAGGATTCATGGTGTGTGTGTGTGTGTGTGTTTTTTTTTTTTTTTAGCAAGACTGGATCTGCGACTGCAAACCAAATATTGACAGTAGGGGTATCAATGTTTCATTACAGCTGGAATACCGGTGTGAGATATTTTTTTTACTGGATTGTTGTGACTGTTACTTCCTTTGGTTTCTAGTGTTAGCTGATCTGAATTGAGCCATTTAACAAATGATGTATGTCCCTTGGCAAATTAGTTCTGCATTAAAACACTAAAGAAATGCTGGGTTTTTGACAAAAGATGCCTAGCAATCCTCCAAGCATGGGCCAACATGATGCAAACACGACTTGATATTTTTCCAAATAACTCAAGTTTGGTCTCAAGCGACGACAGCTGTTCTCGGAACCATTTTAAATCAGGATGAACAATCACATAAGAACACGAGACATAATTACATAAAACAACTGTTAAAGTTTAAGGAAATAAACTTTAATTGTTGAATTGTAGAACAATGGATATGATCGTAAGCATTTCTGAATAAACTGCAGCAAACTGGAATATTTTCATTACTGATTTAAAATGGTCACCAGCTTCAGCAGATTTCAGGCATTTTAGGCTTTGGTTCCAGACCTGAGAAGCATACTCCTTCCCTTGTTTAGCCAGGTTACAATATCCTCTCACACTGTACTGACCCATGACTGACTGATGGTCTCAACAGCTGCTTCTGCAGGCTTGAAATACAGCCATTCACACTTCCTTCCTACACAAAAGGACTACTTGGTACCCCAAACAGCAGCTTTAGAACTCCTTACTCTCTCCTTTCTGACTTTTTACCTGCACTGAAGCTCTCAGACGGAGATCTAAATTGGCTCTTTCAGTGACAGAAGATCAGGGAAGCTCTATGGACCTAATGCCATCACCATCATGTTTCCATGTTTCTACCTTCTACCTGAGAACTTGTGTTGGCCAGTTGTCCCCTATCTTCACTGAGATTTTTAAATCTTTGGAACTGTGTAAGGTTCCCCTGCTTCCAGCACTTCACAGGCAAACTTTTCCCCAATTGTGTAATTAAAGGATTGGTCCTGTTGCCCTGACCTCTGTGGTCAAAAAAAAATCCTTTAGGCGACTGGTGTTGAAACATTTGAGGGACATCACAGTCCCACTTCTGAACAGGTCAAGAGATGGTGCAGTTTGCTTGGGGCTAACGCTTCATCCTGCACCATCTTGACTATGTTTGCACTATACTAATCTGTCCTTTTAGAAAGAAACGTTGGATAGACATATGTGTACATTCTGTTTACTTTATCTTTCCTTTCCATCTAAAATATGTTTAACTTGTATACACTGAGCATGTGACACCAAAGTTAAATGCCTTGTTGGTGTTCACAAGGTTGGAAAATTCTGATTCTGATTTGGAATAAGTATAGCAGGTGGAGAGGAACAGGTTTAACTCCAAGATTGTTGTATAAACTTTTAGAAAACTTTTCATAGAGTGGAAATGTTAGGATTCGGGTTAGTGTGAGCGATCTTTCCTATAGAGGATCTTCGGGGGAGAATTCTGACAGGTTGGCGCACCGGTGGCTGATTCCAGTGATTGCCTGGAAGGCCTTTTTAAGAAGCAGTGGAGCAGCCAGTCAACGCTCGATGGTCCCACTCGTTGGTCAGAGCCTAACCAGAGTTCATGTCAAAGCTATTGTTTGAGACTTCATGTAACACTGTGTCTTTCCCCAGGAAACGCTGAGCTGCCTAAATCAAGCCTGAATTCTGAGATCTGCCAGGATCGAACCTCACCGCCTGCCGCTCTCCTCCCCTCTCCATCTCTGATCCTTGGAACGCTCCCGGATCCAAGCCCTTCCCTCCCTGCAACCACCATCCGAAACAACAGTAAGCGGTCCCCCCCTCTGAACCCATCCAGATCTCTCCTCTCCGGTCCCTACTAACCTCTCCCTTCTCTGAACAGAACCAGAGCTGACCTGCCTTCAGATCTTCCGGAGCACTATCTAACCGTGCTTTGAAACTTATTAAAACTCTCATTGAACAGTGATTCCGAGTATTGTCGTGTGAACTTGCATGTGGGTCAAGAAACTGAAATCCAACATGACAGGAAAGTCCTTTTTTTGAATGATTAGACTAAGTTATAAAAGTCTTTGTCAAAGTCAGAGTAATTTATAACTTAAATATCATTAAATATTATGGAAAAACTGTATTGAACATGAATCATTTATCAGACACAAATATATCTGACAGACTCGGATATATTTCTTTGATTTCCTACTTCACTTTATCCTTCAATTAAGAATACAATGGCTATACATTTTCTAACTTATTTCAGGCTTTGAATATGCTGAATTAAATATTTTTATTAGCCTTTGGACTATTTGGTTTTGCAAGTAAAAAGATCTGGTAAGGGGGGAATTTGAAGCAAGACATGGAAAAGCACTGGCTAACTTAGGAAATTGAATCAAGGATCATCTCAGACTATTGTTGGTTTGCAGGAAGAGATTTCAGACTTGGACTGAGGATGTTTTAGGCGATGGGAGCAGGAAGGATCTTTATCTTCTACCTTGTCGTCTTGGAGGAGGCAGAGCTCCCAAATGCGGTTCACTAAGAATGGAGGAAAATAATCCAATGAAGGCCTTGTAATCATTCTCCCCATTCCCTGAGGTAGATTACAAAGGGAAGATAGAAGAGAAGTTCTTACCAGTTCTGAGGTTCAGGAGTTATGTGGATTTCATCCTGGCTGTGGAACTGTAGATCAAATCTTCACCCTTGCAGAATTGCTGAGGGTCTCATGGGAATTCAAAAGAATTATCTATGTGTGTTTTGGAGACCTGGTCATTGCTGCTGCTTGTACGAACAGAACCTGCCATGCCTGCTCCTTGTCACCAATGCTGCTTATCGTGTTCATTAACTGGATCTCCTCGTATGGGGAGAGAATGGTGTTGAATTTGGGAACATTACGACCTAATCTTTTTGATAGCATGCTTTTTTGCTGAAGATGTGTTTTTGTTGGCACCTTCAGACCATGACTGCAGCGGTTTCCAGATGCAAACCGGATGAGAGTTGGCTGAGGTCATGGTTGTCAACCATGAAAAGAAGATGAATGGCTTCTTTTGATTTGGGGATCAGTCTTTGCTTCAAGCAAAGGCGTTCCAGTATTTATAGTATTTTGTCCTCAAGTATTCTGGTGTAAATTCTTTGTCATCAAGGACATGACGATTCTAAGAAGCCAATTGAGGAGGCCTTTTTATAGGACAGGGGCTGTATATGCTTTTGGTCCTCAACAAGTCTTGGGATCCCACAGACGGAGCCAAAAAGGGACAAAATAAAATTACATCGCCTCCTGATGTGATATGGGGTAATCGGAAGAGAATAGGAGTGACAAGTTTGATGTTTTATTTTGGAAATTGTCAAATCATTTATGACTTTAATATTGCAACAATGTCAATAGATTATTGAAATATTGTCAAATGCATCTGATAAAAGGCACATTTTAAAAAAATGTATGTCTTTAAGAGCTTAAAGCAATCACTTCATTCAGACAAACATATAATTCTGTAAACTTTTGTCTTTTTCATATAAAAATCACATAAAAACATTTACACCCATATATATTTCTATCACTTGAAATCCTTTGAGCCATGCCACTCATAAGGATGTGATAAACATTCCTCTACCACTTTATTTTTTTTTGTATTCCGTAGTTTCCATTTCTTCTTAACTCTGATCTTTTTGCCTCTGTGAGCATTGTTTCTTCTGGGCATAGTGCCCACTTCATCCCTCGGCTCGAACATGTCCTCCCTGGGGAATGTGCTTTGCTGGGATTGCTGTTCGATTGGGTTAATATAATGACCAGTGCTATATATGACTATTAAATGATGTTTTCTCTGCATTACAATAATGCTTATTTTATGCATGAATGCAAGACAAAGTTTATTATGTTTGCAACAGATCAATAGAAACTTAGATTTATAAATACAGATTAGCATTGCGAATAACAATTAAGAAGAAGAGTGGATCGATATCACTCAAAATAAGTTGGATTCAGACAATACCTCAAGGGATTTCCAAGCAGCTTAGCCTCTGACTCAGTTCCACGGGGGATAGCAAGCTGAGGGGTGTAAGCAAAGGGATTGTGAGGAGGAGGAATAAAGAGTTTGAGATTTTTGACACTTTCTGTACATGTGAGAGTTGGAAAAAAGACAAAACCATTCAGAAAGAGGTTGGTAACTAGAATAAGGAACAAAGCTTGGATGTTAAGGATTAGCAGGAATGGGAAAAAAAAAACGCAATTCGGGAAAGTGGGGATATAAAATTAGAAAGGATAATGACAACAAGATTTGAAATAAAGGAAAACAGAAGCCCCAAAAAATGACGGAAAGAATTGGACATGAGAAAGAGAAGGGTGCTCACTGGGGAGGTGGGGTGCTAATTCAGAGAATGGATGTGAACAACAGCCAAAGCATTTTTGTATTAACATAATTAACAGATGGTGTTGGTGATTAGGTTACACGCGATTCAGGAAGCCAGGGTTGTTAGCCGAGTGTTAAGGCTGCACATTCTGTCAGCCATTAAAAAGATCGGAAAAGAACAATGTCAGTCGAGAGAATTAAATCAACAACACCTACTCAAATCTAAACACTGGGGGGGGAAGTGGGGTGTATCCGCACATGCACAGATGCACAGACGCAGAGTAAACAAATACACATGATGCTCACACTCGCTACACAATTATAATTTGATCGCCAACACACGCAACACATGCACACGCAAACACACACTTGCCCATTTGCAGACTTAAAATGCATTGTTTCTGGGGTTTTTTTAGTGTACCGGGGAGGAACATAAAGGCATTTTATGAGCCATGGCCCACTTTCAAAGCTTTGTCTGCTATAAATGCAGCTTTGATATGAGAAAAGTGACACGCTGCTGTGAGAAGACTCTTTGTGACTCAGTAAAATGTAAAAATAGTCCTGTTGGCTCACTAATGTGAACATGGTGATGGCTTTTGTTCTGTCTGCTATTGTCTGTAGCTATAGGCAGAAATTTTTTTGTGAGTTTTTCTTAGGCTTTGTCTGGCCAATGAAGTTGCTTATACAGCACTGTTCCCACCACTCATGATTCAGTTTTTCACCTGTTTGATATTATATCACATTACTCACTTCATGTTTGCTGCCATGCGAGTGTTTGTGTCTGTGTTTGTGTCTGCCTTTATGTATCTCTGTCTGTCACATCTGCCAATTGGTTTGTTTTTTCCTGAACCCTTACAGCAGCCAGTTCGGCATATGATAATCTGTGTTCCTTTGTGAACAGACAGCGAGACTATACAGTGGAAACAAACTGTTTGCCCTGATGCAGTAGGTGCGTTTCACACATGTGTCTGTCTGTCTGTCTGATGCGTGCGTGTGTGTGTGCGCGTTAGATCCCATGTGTTTGCGTGGTGTCTGTGTCTTCAAAGCAATCTGGTTTTAATGACCGTGGGATGTTGTCCAGCTTTTAATTCAGACAGGCAAGCTTGAGTTTGGATGAGTCCCCATGTACATCTGTGTGCGAGAGGGTTTTTTTTTATTTTTATTAAAGCTTCGCTGTATCCAGACAAGCTTGACAACATTGTTGTTCCATGGAGACCCATGCGACTCTGACTGTCCCTCTGGTGGGTTAGGTAATCATCTTAAATTTCAAATTTTGACCAAAGTTTGGACTATGACTTCTAGTTTCCTGGAATAATAAGATTCCCTGTAGTAACCCCCACATGTTTTCAATTAATTTTTGTTTGTCATCTAAGCTGGCGTGTGAATGTATCCGGTGAATCTGCCAGCACAAAATAAAATGGGTCATTTGGAGGTCTTCATTTTTCCTTTGAGCTACTTGTTTTGTTTTCCAATAAGCTTATATGTCCCATTAATGGTCAGAGGTAGAAAAACAAAACCATTAAATTATTCCAGTTGTTTATTTTGTGTATGTTTTCCCAATCAGAAAGTTGTGATAATACAGATATACAAAAATCCAGTGACAGTATTGGATTTGGTCTAAGAGAAGAAAAATGTGATGTAGATCCAAAAAGTAGAAGAGGAGAAGGAAGCTGTCACCAGATTTCGGCTGAAATTGTATAAATCAGAAGAGTTACTGCCTCTGACTGGTAAGTGCACACACTAAACAGAGAGTGAGGGCAATTTGTTCTTGCTTCCTTGCTGTGTTCATTGACCCTTTGAAAAATAGAAATGAGATTGTGATCAGAGCTATGTGCTCTCTGTTAATAAATGCAATGCTTAATAAGTTATTTAGGGATTTTGGCAGGAATATGGCACTGTACATGGAGCTGAGTTGATTTTTGGCCAGGTCAGTCAGTGATTAGAAGTAGAAGTTGTGAATGATGACATGGACTTTCTGCACTGTTTTAGAATTGTAGTCTGCCTATAGTTTTAGCAGGAACTTCACGAAGCCTTTCAGTTCATGTCGGCCACGCTTTCAAATGTTGCCTTAACGATAACAGCCACCTTGTTCCACTTGGGACTTCTTCCTTCGCAGTGTAGGACGGTTGTTTACAGTGCAGGCAATTTCTGGTAGGCTTCTTGGCGTCAAACTAGCATTTTACATACGTTAGCAATTGGGTAAGACTTAAAACCTCAACAGCATGCTTCTAGGATGCAATCGTTTTTCAACAGCCGCACTGAACAAGAGCGTTCTTAAGGGTGAACACCATCTACTATTTTTATTCCGTTTCACATGTGTGCTTGTTTCACATAAAACCCCAATCCAAAATACGCAGGTTTATAGTAATGTCTTAAAATACCATGAAGACCTTCAAGGATTATGGACACTTTTCCAAGTAATTATTATTATTATTTAGCTTTTTTTCTGTTTAGCCTCTTTGTGGCAGGAAAAAGCTATACATGATAGCAGCATTGCTGAATGATACTATGCAATATCTTATCTTAAACTGAACTCAGGGAAACACAGCTAAAGTGCTTCAATTTGATAAATAATTAAATAGCTTTCTGACTCTGATTTAGACACAATGAAGCCAACAAAACATGGAAATTGTCTTTTTAATATGCCTATATGACGACAACACAGCTCCATATCAGAACCTTTTCTGCACTCATCTGTACCTGCATGCCCACTTTCATACATACCCTCATCTGCAGCCCAACTTCAGAGTGGAATCAATGCAGCAGTAGAGTGATGGTGTGCTGTGGCTGTGCTTGGATCATTTTATGGTGTGGACATGGAAATAGAGGATCAATCAGAGCCATGATATCTTATTACTAACGTTAATTCACCCAGAGCAGTATAGATTGGTGCATTGGCCTGGCTGAGCCTTGATTTAAGGCAAAGTGGAATTGAGCGTAGCTATGACTCTGCCTGTGCCCATATGCAAGGATTTTGTTCATATTAGTGCTTCTCTGCATGTGTCCTGGTGATCTGTTTTAAAGTTGCATGCAATTTTGTTGTCGGAATACTTAAAATGTGCATCCATATCTAAATATGTTCATTCTGATATTTCAGTGCATGAAATATCTGAAGATGAACTTAACCAGCAGAGGGGAATGGAAGATCACAACCACTCTTGTTCTTTCTCCGTCAACCCTGGTCAAGACCGTACAGCCTCAGGTCAGACACAAAACTCGACCAAATCTGAAGCTGGTCATCGTTCAACCCCACCTTGCTGCAGCTGCCTCCTGGGATTATATCCTGGTGCATAATTTCTCTGAGCGATGGTGCTCAACAAAGAGGGGTTGCCCTGTATCCATGTTTTATTCATTTGGCCTGTCACTTGGGGTTTACTTGTTTTGGTCATTCTGTAATGTTTCCTCTGAAAACTAGCATGTGAGTTTTGTGTGTTTAGTTACTATTTTGGTGTCTCTTTCTGCATTTTCATGTCCCTCTCTCTCTCTCTGTAGTGTGTAAACGACTTTTTGCATGTGTTTGTGTGGGTGTTTCCTCCCTGGAGAGATGAAAAGCCAACGACCATATGTTATGCAGCAGTAGGCCACAACAGACAGCACGGTTGCAGAGTTCAACAATAAGGATTGCCTGGTGGCTGAGGGCCAGTTGGAGGTTTACTTGGACCAGTTGTCTGATTAGTGATTTGCCAACCTGGCTGCATGCCTGAAAAAAGTTTTTTGCCTTTCTGATTCTCACAAGCCTTAAGCTTTTATTTTTGCCTATGTAGTATCAAAGGACTGTATGTTGGCCTACACAGTCCTGAGATCTGCTTTAATCAAGAGCTTTTTCTTTGAAGACGGGGATGTTCACAGTGTGTACCCTTCAGCCTACTATATCACAGTTATTGGTTTTCCAGAATGTTATGAAACAGGCCTTCCATTTATTAAATGTTCTGTTTTTAAACTCCCAGAAAAAAACAAAAAACAAAAAAACAATCAAAACATTTCACAATGTCATTTGACCACTAGTTCAAAATAGCTACTTATCATGCTACAGATTTTTGAAAGTGCTCATGCATGGATTTGGACCACTGTAGATAAAAACACTTAATTGACGGAAAGCTTGGGATTGCCCTCCAAAATCATTGATTTCAACAATTTCACCAACTTCCTTCTCCAAAGAATTTCAGTCATCCAGACTGTTTCTCCATTTGTAAAAAAATTTGGTTATGTCAATATAGCCGTAAATCGCATCTTAGTGCCATCATAGGGAGCAATTATTCAGTTTGTAAGAAATTCTTATTAATGCATTAAACATCTGTAAATGGTATTAAAACAAAGTGAGGTTAAAACAGGCTAAATTAAAACAGGTTGGAACAACTGGAACTCAGTCATGCAGTGATTAACCATGGAAAATAGCAGAGGGAAGACGGTAGATGAGATGTGCAAGTTAGTAACTGTCTAGAGAGTGAATAGCCAGAGGCCTCCTAAATTTCTGTAGCCTTCAGACTAACTAAAGAGCAGTAGAGAACTTAATGAAATGATTTTTTTATGGCTGCAGCTTCATACAAAACTAACATTGCAATGTGTGATGCGACTTGCATGGAGTGCAGTGGTCTAAATATCTTCACTGGACTTCAGGGCAGGGGTGGTGTTATCTCTGCAGCATCACATCATACTTCTCTGTCAGAGAGTCCAATAAATGTATTAATTTAATCAGTGCTTCTGCTAGTAAGAGTTCATTGTAATCTCCATAAGTTTACTTCTGAGAAGCAAGTAAATTTAGATATAAGTGTGCCTTAAAGTGACAAAGTGCCAGTCTCATTCTTCAAATGATTTATTATTCACATATTGATATTTGATTGACTCAAACTTTAAATGCATGTCAGTTTTGCAATAAATTTGCTTGAATTCTTATAATCTAGCATTAATTCAACCCATGTGTTTTGTTTTCATCTTTTCCAGTTTCAATTTATTTTGGACAATTAGAAGAGCAAATCCTGCTTCTTACTGATGGCAAATAACATATAAGAAAAAACAATTTTCTTCACAAATGTTAAAAAACAAACACTGGAAATGCTGGTCTTGTAATTAGAAAATTTGACAATCTCTCAGCAGTCTGTTACCTTTTGGGCATGGCAGAAAAAATGGTGTGACAAATGGGATCTACAGTTTTCTCCTTCCCTTTGCTAATAAATTTATCCACTGTTATCAACATTTGTGCAAAATGTATTCATTCATGGAATTTTGACCTTTTTTGTAAAATGATAAAATGTACGCGCTAATCAATTTAATTCTAGCACTTGTCTTTAATTTGCTTTCAGAAGTATGTGTCCAGTTGATATTACAAAGGAAATAATCACATAATTTTGATCGAGATAGATGAGATTTACTCTAAGATGATTATAAGTTAAGTATTTGTAGAAAAAAATGTCAGCAGAAAACAAGAAGTAAACGTTTATTTGTTTCTAAGTGAGTTGTTTCTATTTATTGCACAGCAAATAGCTTATAGCCTTTATGACAGTGTAATAATGTTTGACTGCCAATGTGCTAAAACAATGATGGCTTCACACAAGTCCTTTTCCTTTGTCACCATGTGACAGAAAACCAAGCCACATACATGAATGTAGTAAAATACACTTGAATGTCTAGCTGAGGATTTAAATTACCTTTCTGGGTGCATCAGTTGCAGATCAACTTCATAAGGATGAATCATGCTGATAATAGGGTATACAAGCACTGATACTAAATCTTTCCACTCACAGACCAATGCAAATTATAACCCAGTTTCTCCACAAACAATAAAAAACATGAATGCAGCCTTTAATTTTAAAGATTCTTTGAAAGTCGGTCCACAGCCATAAAACGAGCTGAAGTGCTTTAACACTGATTTCAGCCCTATAAAACAAACATGCTCAAAACCAGAACTGTTGTTTCCATTCCTTGTGGTAGACGTAAAATCCATGAACGTTAAAAAGAAGAATGGACCAAATATTATGCTTTAAACTGATTTACCTTTTTCAAAGAATGTTTTGTTCAAATTCAGAAATAAGGCTGGTGTATCTTAGCTAACCAGAACAACATCCAAAAGTTAGAGAATGTATTTGGAAAAAAATAAAAGAGAATATTGGTTTTAATTAGCCCTCAGCCATAATGGTCTAAACTAACAGAAAGAAATGCTTGAAATGCATCCCTTTTTGTGTTATGAATCCACACAATGAGTTCAAAATTTCGAAACCTTTTCATTTATGTCCTAATTCATTGACATGCACCCACACAATGAAAGACACATTAGTTACTCAGCAATGGTTTTATAATGAAAATCTTATCTGAACCAAAAGTTTTTTTCCACTATAAATGAAAAGAAATGATCAGTGGTCTTCAATATTTGCAACATGAATAAGCTAATGTTAGGTATACGGCTGTGTTTCATAACCATTGATTTCTGAGGTTTGTTTGCAGTTGCATGTTTTTAGGGAACTTGATTTGATGACACGTTGAAATTTTGCTTACTGCATCCTGTTTATTACCACAGTGTTTGCTTCTATGCATCCAGCCATAGTAGAAGTTAATATAACACTAAAAACAACCAAGCACATTCATAACTTTACAAAATAATAGTCTCTGTCATAGTGCCTAGAGGACAAAGCCTGCCTTGAATGTTGGCAGGAATATGGCTGAACTTTATAAAAGCACCTGTACAGCAGTCAGTCACACAGATATATCTGTATTCTCTTGTGTAATAAGAGAGGGCAATCAATACTGTCACACTGAAAACTCAGAACAAAGAAAGCGACCAAAGTGAAATTGACAGACTGGTGGGGGAGTAACAGGTTTAAAGTTAATTTGAGCTCCCTCTCTCTACCTCTTTCTCATATTGTCTCTAGAAGACTGTCCTCCCTTTAATAACACACACCCGTCTCTCTTCCTTTTTTCCCCCTCACCCCCCAGTCTCTTTGTGCCTCTTGCGATGCATGCACATCCTTCCCTTAGAGGTCATTTTAAAGACAAGGTTTGGGCCAATCAAGCTGAAGTTGTATAGCCCTAGTTGTGGCTGCCTGATTGAGAGTGACATTGACACGATTACGACAGACAAACTAGATTAAGAACGACGTGGCACTCCCAGCCTTCCTTCGTCTACCTTCTCCTCCTATCCGTCTACCTTATTCCCCCTTTTTCATTCCTCTTGGCCACTCATGCCCCTTGTGTACTGCCTTAGTTTTCTCAAAGACTTTGCCCTCTTATGACAATCTGTGGCTCGTCTTTGCTCAGGTGTTTCTCTTGTTTTACTGCCACTATTGCATTACTTTTTTTCCCAGTGATGACATGATAAAACGACTTAAATAAAAAGATTGTCAGATTTCTAATATTTGTTTGGGGTAGTTGACATAATAAAAGCACAAACAGAGCTAAAAAGAGAGTTCTGGCTACCACCAGCATTTTCTCAGGAAGCAGTCTTCTTAAATATCGCCCCTTGTTCGTAATGTATAGTGTTGCAGCCAATTCCTCTACTCATCATTATGTTGTCTAGACAACAGATGCAGAACTTTCTCTCAACTCCATACATGAAAACAAATGGGCCTCAAATCAACTCTGTCCCTATCCTCTGGAATTGCTGCACTGTATATTTTAGTTACACCTAACATCTAAAACATACACAATCTGAAACATTTTGTTTCAGATTTTGTTTTTGTAGTTGCATTTCCATTCAGCTCCCTTTTTGTTATGATACCCCTAAAATAAAATTCAATGCAACCAAGCCACAAACAGTAGTCAAGGATAAGTTTGAGCAGATGTTTGAAGGTATCTTAAGCTCATTGGCTCATTGTTCAATATATTTTCCCAAAATGGAGAAAATGAATGGCACAACTGTAAAATTACCAAGACAAGTTTGTTGACCTAAACTGACAGACCAGGCAAGATTATTGATCAGAAAAGCAGCTAAGAGGCCCATGGTAATTCTGGAGGAGCTGCAGTTTGAACTCCACGAATGGTGAGAATTAAACCATTGTTGAAAGAAATCTAATTTGCAGTTTGCACAAGTCAAGTAGGAGCCAGAGAAAATTTTTAACCTTTTAGTACATGTGCCAAGTGGCAAAACCAATGACAATCGCACATTACTCTTAACAGGCCATCAAGACTCTGAAAGATGTAAAAATCTTTGCGATTTTGCAAAGAGTGGGTAAAAACTTTCCTCTATAGATGTGCAAATCTGGTAGTGAAATGACTCAAAAGAATTGCATCTGCACTTGCAAAGAAACATGTTTCTATAAAACATTGATTATAAGAGCCTGAGTGAATTCTAAAACCATTTGACCTTTTTCTTTTTGATTACAATTATGCTCTGCTTTGTATTGGTATACCACATAAAATACTCATAAAATAAGTTTATGACATATATACTTTTGCAAGGTATTATTCAGTTCAGACAGTCATCTCAAAAACCCAGCCTAACTCTTAAACACATGTCCTCTTTTTGCTGCTTTTCTTTGAAAAAATGACGCATGTATGATATGTGGATGTGTATCACGCTCAGCATTTGTGTTGGGATACTGGAAGTACCACCTGTTGGTGGTTGCTGATGGGTGAAATCCAAGGATAACAAACAGAAAATTGCTGTTGTGTCATATTTTCCCTTCCATATAATAAAAAATGCATTATGGGTAATAACATATTGCTTCTCTATCCTCCTCTATACTGTGTGATACAGGATATATGTAAATCTATATCTTGGCCAGACAGTCAGGGACCAACCTCACAGTATAACACCATACTGTATGTCTTTGTTATGTTTACAGTCTTTAGCATTTTACATAATAAAATAAATATTCTTTTTTTTTTTTTCGAACAACCAAATGGTTTTCTCAGAAACCTTGGAGAAATTTCCCAGAAGTGGTGTTTTCAGAAACCTTGGAAAGATTTTAGAAAACAATTGCCTCAGAAAATTTGCATCTTGACATTCACTGGGATTTTATTTCACCACAGTCTATGCAACAGAAAAGGTCTGCCAGTCTCACAACAAAACTTCCCGAGGAATACATTTCACAAAACCCAGGCAATCACTTAATATTCTTGATTCTGATCCAGTCCAGTAACCTGTGATTGTGGTGACAAAACAATACCTGGTGACCGCCAAGCAAATATGAGATATCAGTGTAAAGTAAACTCAAATGTGTCTTTCAGTTTTGACACTATCTCTTCATTGGGATGTGTCTCAGAGGAAAACATGTTACCATTACTCAGAGACTTGTCGGTTCTGTTTCTCTGTGTTTATCAATGCCTTTCATTTGTAGATTATATGTATATTGTGCATGTTCATAAAGTTTTTGCTGGTCTCACAGTGTGTGTCTTTGTCTCTGCTTCTCGTAGGTGGACGAGGGTGTGTGTCTGAGCATGAATTGTGTTATGGGAACCAAAGACAATTGCATCGGTCTGATCTAATAAATGTTCATTCCATTTTTGAGCTTTCTCCTCACCTCCTGCTTTAAACTTTGTTAGTATCGGTAGCCAGATTAGCTTAATGAAGTCCCAGGGAAGTCACTTTCCCTTTCCATGTCTCTCTGCTCCACACCTCAACTCTCCTTTTCCAAGCACATCCTGGGTGCTCCACCACCAATCAGAGGGGCTGAAAGGTGATTGGGACTTGAACGGTAGCTTCATACAAGCTCATATATTGTACAGAACATAAGTTTAATGTATGCCATAAAGCATGTCTTTGAATGCAGCACACTTCTTTGAGTGACATTGATCCCATGGCGATTGACCCCTGATCCCTGACTCTTCCAGCTGTCCCCCCAAGGGACCAAACCAAACTGTGTCATCAGCCTCTCTCAATCTAATCACGGTTACGCATAATACCACTGAGTGCTATTAACTTACCATCAGAGTATGGCTTGTTTGTTGTGTTCGTACACAGTCTTGTATTAGCAAATTACTAATAAATCTTTACTGCTGCAGTTGGGTAGATATTGTTTTTTCAAGTTTTGGATTCAGATGGTGAGAGAGAGACAGCGAGAGAAAGAAAGTTATGCTTAAAAAGCTTTTCTTAGAAGAAAACTCCTGACTGTACTGTACATCAAGCTCTTCCACCTGAATCTAAAAAGGCTTTTATTGATTTGTCTTAGGATCAAGCAAGCGTAAGGGTTGCCCTTCCCTTCATTCTAGTGTTGATCCTAAACACCTAATGTGTGTTTTTATTGCCTAATTCTGAGTCAGTAATCTCTTCTGATGTTCTGGAGGTGTCTCCATTAGTGATTCACTGAACTGGTTTTAGTTCCCTTGAGGGACAGAGAGTAAGGACTCCATTTTGTTTCTCCTCAGCAATCCATCTACAACTGGTCAATACAGAATGATTGACCATACCTGTGTGTACATAAGTGTTTATGCCGTATACCTCTGTGTTGGCATGCATAAAAAAGTACAGCAAAACCCCATCATCTCGCATGCTACCCAGGGTTCCTCGTTTTGTATCAGAAACGGGTGCCTGCATGTCTTTAGGTTTGTGTGTTTGCGCTGTAAGGTCTCTTTCATCCTCTCCCATCCCTGGAGATAGAAGTCATAGTGGGCAAGCAACTTGCTCCAAACCCTCTTTGATAATCTTCTTTAATTGGTCTGAGGCACAGTCTCCTGAGAAAGCTAATTAAAACAAAGTATTGAAGGGCAAAACAACAAAATAATTGTGGTTGCACTTGTATAATTTTATGTGTATGTACTCATGATAGTTACTGTTTAAATGAATGTCTTTCCATGTGGTTGTAAAAGCATGACTGGATGATTTTCTGTGACTCAGCAAGTAGTTTTGTTCAAATTTACGCCTCAAATCTCATTTCCTCCATTTTACATTAAGTGCAGTCTTTCTGTTCCTCTTTTTGTAGGTCTGATGAAAGGCTTTTAGAGATTTGCATGTAGATTTGATCACAAATGAAGCAAAAGGTTTTCTGTACCATGATTGTTACTATTGCCACTATTTTTCTGTAGTATCTCTTAACTACAGTCTCTCTGTTTGAAAAACATTTCCCCCGTAAATGTTTTGAAAGAAAGTGAACATGGGTGTTTGCTTTGCAGAGATATTTATTTTGTGTTCCACCCATCCACCCAATATTCTCTGCTGATTTGATTGGGTTGTGAGGATAAACTAGGCCTAGCACTCCACAATGTACCCCAATTCATTCATATGCGAGAAATGGTGTATAATTCTGCCAGTGAGTTCTGGATCTGGCCCAGAGTCTCTTCTTGTATATATTTAAAGGGAGGCACCCTTGAAGCATCTGGATCAGATACATGAACCACCTCAACTGGCTCATTTCGATGTGGGGGAGAAGCGGTTGTATTTTGAGTTTCCCATGAATAACAGATCTTCTTCCTCTGTCAACAAGTCTGAGTCCAACCTACCTATGGATTCGTATTTCATGAACATAGGCAGTAGTAGTTTCTGATATGGAGGAAATAGTTATTTGCCTATGGATGAAAACATTAGGGAACACCACAGGAGATAAAAAAATGCACCCCAACAAAAGTTTGTTATTGGTATTTCCAGTCAGTTAAAGTGTAATGGGTACACAGTGTATGTGTGCAAAAAAAAAAAAAAAACTCTGAAGGCACACCACATGGCTAATGGTGATGAACTTGGTATCCGATTCAAGTTTCCAAATGAAATTTAAAGTTCTGAATTAAATTATGTTATAATGCAGTTTCACTGTTGTTAAAGACTCTGGACTGAATTTTATCATCAACAGTTAAAACACCCATAAAGCATTTTGTCAAAACAGATTGTAAAATATTTTCTGCTTTTTTGGGATAAAGACAAGCTTATAGCTGGGCAAGTATGAAAACTGCAATATACGGGCAGCTCAATCCAAAGCTTAATTAATGTACAATGATTGAGTTTCTAAAGTAGGAAACTGTCAGGGACATACACACCCTGCTTTAACAGATCCCAAATTCCTCAAAACATTGAGTTTGTAAAAATACAAAGAGAGACATGTTTATGCAAAAAATGAAAAAAAAAAAAGATTAATTGTCTTGTTACGTTCACCGCTGAATTAGATTCTTACTCAGCACGGCAAACTTGCAAGTGCATGATTATGCAACCATATTCAAAAAATCAGTCTATGCATTCAGATGAGGCACATTGTGAGATTAAAAGTATTTTTTGAAAATTTTTTTAACAATCTTTAAGCAGTCGCCAAACGTACTTCCTATTCAAAATGTTTTTTTTATTATCCTGCTGTAATATTCTAGTTTTTAAAGCTATGTTTTTATTAACTGTAAACAGAAAATCATAAGAATAAATAAAGGCAAACCTGCATTTATTGAATAGGTATGGAGGTGAGGGTCAGAATGGGTCTTTTACTACCACACACACATTACTGAAGATGAGACCCCGATCTTTCTGTTCATCTCTTGCTCCATCATATTAAGTCATCTCTCATGGAAAAAAAACACCAAGGTGCTTCAACTTCTTTGCCTGAACAGCGTTTAACTCCTGTCTTGACAACCATTGTCTCAAACTAAAAGTAACTCTTACATGCTAAAGAAACCGTAACCTTAAATTATAATCACATTCACTGAACGCCAAAACCCTATGACCAGGCAACTTTGTTTGAACTCATTTTACTGAAAAATTCTGTCCAGGGAGATTTTTGAACAAGACAAGCAAGCTTTTGTGTGGCTGTCATAGTGATTTAGTCCCTCTTGGCCAACATCCATGGAGATGAGCTCTGCACAATGTCCACTGAAACATCTTCCCTAAAATGTCCAAGAATTGCTCATGTTTTTGGTAGAGTTGTTTTTGGACCTGGATGACAAAAGAGGATTAAGTTGAATTCTTATTTCTAGAGACAAACAAGCATTCAGCATAAAAGTCATGGTTCATATATCATTATTATTTGCTTTTACATTAATCGGGTTTAGTTCTCCATAAATGCTTTTTGGATAGAGAAAAGTTTCAAGTTGCTAAATTGACTGCTGAAAGGAACAATACGAGAACCAGAGAGTGAGAGCTAAAGAAAAAAAAGATTCAGAAAATTCAAACTGAGGCGCTGCACCTTTATGTCACGACAGCTCGTTCAATTTGCCGTCTCTTCTTCTGCTTCTTCCCCTCCCTCATTTCCTTTTTCCATCAGTGGCCATCTCCATTTACCTATTGAGCCGTTCTGTCATTGATCCGTCCATCGACTGGCCCTCTGATCCATCCTCCATCTGTCTACCACTGACAGACTTTTAATTGATGGGAGAGCAGGTCAAATTAAGCAATTAGGCCAAGTGGTGGAAAAAGAGACAGAGCATGTCTTTTTCAGGTAGACAAGGGGTGAGGTGGTGGGCGAAGGCGGGGATAGGGTGGGGGGATACAAATAGGGCAAAAGCGGGAGAGTGAGAGACCGAGGATGTTCTGAAGGATAATGAATGCGGGAGGCATAGGCAGATGTGGAATGTTTACGCTTTTTCATTTTGGAATTTGAATGAATTTTTCATAGCTATTCATAAAAAATCCATCAATATTTCACCTGGGGAGAGTGAAGGAGAAAGAGAGCGAGAGGGAGAGAAAAAAGGACCCTTATGGAATGAGTTGTCATGAAAGTCCATTGAAGCAAACAGTCGCTGGAGAAGAAGAGGGAAGAGAGAAGGTGGAGGGATGGAGGGATGTTTATGCCGAGGACACAAACACCTAGATAGGAGTAACGGTGCAGGAGGAGGGGGGAGTGAGAGGAAGGGATGTGGAGGTATGGAGATTGGGGGAGGAGGAGGGGTGAGTGGGAGGGGGCCTACAACGTAACTGTCTGGGTGAGAATGAGAGCAACGGCTGGTGTGGGATCTGTCGGAAGGTGTGTATGGGCGTGTGTGTCGTGGAGTCTGAGACAAAGCCGTATCAGCCGCCTCTTCCAACAGTAACAGCAGGAGTGGGGTTGTGTTAATTTTCACTTTGTCAAACCCCATTATGTGAGAAGAGCATCTGATCCTCTCCATTAGCATACAGTGGGCCCAGAAACCTGCAATGAGATTTCTGTTTCCTGCTTTCATCCGCTTAGCAGAACTGGAAGTCGTTCCATTCAAGATTCTCAGACTGGAGTCAACCGGTGGCTTTTGTCTTTCTCTTCACATGCTGCTCTCATTCACAGTATTTAAAAGGTTCATTTTCTCTTATTCAGTTATTATCTTGAAGGCTAGAATTTAAGATAATAGAGAACGAAAACATGTTCTGCGCTGATCCACAGCGCACAGGGATCGGAGACTCGGCTTGACCCCCGCAGCCCCTCGTTGAACTCTGTCCTGAGCAGACCGGACCATTAAATCTACCTCGCGGGGAGGTCATCCGGGATGCCATTTGCATTAATTTATGCCACCAGGCGGGTCAGTCATCTGTCTACAGGTAGTCAATTAAATATCTAATGTGAGGAATTTAAATAATGTAGAGGTATTGATTGGTTTGGTTGGGTGGGAGGGAGTGATGTTTTTAAACTAGACAGGAGGCTGATATTAACCATTGAATACTGTATCTGTCATCCTGTAGAAGCACACAGCAACTACATGCATGGCTAAAGTAGAAAAAAAATACTCGTACAACTTGACATGAAGCAGATATGTCAGGTTTCAGTTTGATCAAATATGTAAAAGTAAACTTTTGATGCTATAACAATAACAGCTGTTCCAGTACTTTTCAATAATATTTTTACCAACACTTGTCACATTTTCTCACCTTACAGGCACAGATTTCACTGCATGTAGTGGGACGGAAACTTCAAAAAGTACATAATTGTGAAGAGGGAGCAAAATGAGACATGATAGATTTCATAGTTTTTTTGTTGTTGTTTTTTTCTCATTAATAAAAATCAGAAAAGCATCTGCAATTATTCCCAGTCCCTTGAATTACAGCTGAAAGTCCTTAAAGAAATACCTCTTGCAGTTCTGCACATCTGCAAACAAAAACTGTCAGTTCTTTGCTCAGTCAGATTGGAAGAACACAAAGATCAATTCTCAAATCTCACAAAAGACTCTTAATTAAAATCAGGGCTGGACTTTTGACAGTCGCCATCCTTTAAAAGCTGAAAAGCTGAGAGAATGTCGACCGCCCTCCCATCATCAGGAAAAATGTTCCACATTCCTTCATGTTTTTGTGTGCGTGAGGATTTGTTTGCTCACACATACGTACAATATTTATACGAAAGCTGTACAAATACATTGTGACTGTTAAAGAGGTATAATTAATTCAAGATCAGATGTAAAAACATTTCCACAACTTGGTGAAGGGCTTTTGTTTTTGGCACACAGTGACAGCTGTTTATGCGAACCCTTTCACCTAACCTTGCCTTTTGTAGCCTCAATTATCCAAGTGTAAAATAACAACAGCATCAGCCCACAACACTAACATATTGCCCTAAACATGTGCTAAATACATTTTGCACATGCGTTCCTTTGTTTTCGAGCTGGCAGTGCTAAATGTGTACCTGAGCTCTTGGCTGTGCTCCAGTGTGGCTGCCTGATCTTGTGCTAAAGTGACCATGACCACAGATACGTCTGTTTATGGATGTGAGTGAAACCAGTGCAGTTATTGTGAGATAGGTGCCTTTTTTTAAGTCATGGAGAGAGGGAACAACATTGGATATGAGTTGCTGGTTCATTTGGGTTTCTTAGAAGAAACGGCTTGATTTTGAGACCTGCTGCCATGCAGAGGGGATAGATAGGAATCAGCATGGAGCAGCATAACTGCCTGCTTGAGCCCAACAGAGGGTGATGATAACACGCTTCACTCCGTTTCTGAACCAGAAAGAGGCCAAGGGTGAGAATTCTGTTTTCCATAATTTCCTTAATTTTGCAATACAATAAATGGTTACTTATAAAAAAACATTTTGGTGAAATTGGTTCTTTCAGATTTTACATGACTGACTGCAAAACTGATTATTCTGTTCCATAAAAGAACAAATAGTCAGATCTCCAGTTGATGTGCAACTCAATAAATTAAAAGTAAGTTGATTTATTTACATTGCAGCTTTCAAGACATATCAGTCACAAAATGCTTTGCAATAAACTGATTAAACAACCCAAAACCTAGCAATATGTTAAAAAACCCCAAGAGATATTAAAACTATATTAAAATAATACATTTTAACTCAATATCAAAATGTAAAACTCATGTTATTACAACTTACTATACATTTAACGCACCTAACGGTGCAGGAGTTTTGACAGATTAAAATTCTGATGTAAAAATTATAGCATCCAAATTTATTTATTTTTTGATAAGCAACTGTTGCTCTAAAAACTCTCTAATCTGAAATTTTTACTTCTCCATATCACTCTTGTGAAAAGGTCAATTTTTTCTTCTGTTTATTTGACCGCAACAGAGAAGCTTAATCCACAACCACCTGCTATTCTCCTGAGTGCTTTAAATTTGACCTAAGCAGTAGAACTGAGCAAGGTAAATTGCGAGAGGGTTTGCGGATCAGCTGACCATGTCTGACGTGACATGAAGAGCTTTGCCTGAGAGAACTGCGTGGAGAGTCCCTCATTCTTTCACAGTTTATGGTCTCCAGCTTTGTTCTTTTATTGTTGGGAATTTTTCTTTTTTTTTTTTTTTAAACAGTTTGTGAATATTTTGCTGCTCTCACTTCTTCTTATTTCATTGGCCTCCTCTCCTTTTTTCCCCTCCCACCCATTATGCCCCCACTCTCTCCCCGCCGCCTCCCTCCAGATGTGTTAATCAGTACTCCCTGTTAACACATGATTCACCCCATATGTCTTCCACAGCACCAGGCCTCAACTGGGGAGCTCAGATTGTGTGTGTTTACGTGAGTGTGTCTGCGTGAGTGTGTTTAACTTTAACACGTCTTCTCTCCTATTCTAGCTCTATTATAATGTATCTGTGCATGGATGTGCAACACTCACACACACACACACACACACACACACACACACACATATATATATATATATATATATATATGTGTGTGTTTGTGCGTGTGCTTGCATGTGTGTGTGAGTGCGCGTGTGCATGTTTGAAAATCCACCAGGCTTGCTCTGGCTTTCTCCAAAGGGATGCTGCTGTCGGCTCAAATCATCGTCCTCTTCCCATGAGTGAACACACTAATCCATTTGTGTATCTGAGTACATGTTGTGTGTGCGTCTGCGTGTGTATGTAAGCATGCTAATCCAGGGGAGGGTCCTGCCTAACACTCCATGAAAACACTCCATTCACCAGCAATTAGAGGCAGGGGCCCTGGGCCTGGCACTATGCTTCCACTGGGAGAGGGGGAGACAAAGGAGGGGTGGAGAGGAGGCAGAGATGAGGCTACCAGAGGGACAAGAGGAGGGGTACAACTCTCAGATGCTTGCATCGTTCTCATGGAATAAGAGATGAATGAAGGAGTGACTGTGAATTGTCAAATGATGTATTTGTAAAGTCATCGATGAACTGCATTAAGATATTACTGAGGTTTGAAAAAGTCAATTTCAGAGATATTGCTACCTCTTGAAACAGTTTATGCTATAGAATAGAAATATTCTCATTATTGGGGACAACAAAATATATTTTATGTGAAAAAATGAACACAATTGAGAAGCAGATGGGAAATGGCACATGTTTCATGTACCTTTTATATTCTGAAATCAAGAAAAATCAGCTGCCTTCAAAAGGCACCAAAGTGTGTTTAATTTAATCTCAGTATAACTAAAGCTACTCTGCTGAGGTCTTAATGAACAAACATTGTGAAAGTCAAGGAACGCAGCAGAAAACCAAGCAATAAACTTGATTAAAAGTCCAAACAGAGCAAGGCCTGGCCACAAACCATGGCTGTCCACCTAAAATGAGCAATGAAAAGCAACCAAAAGACTCATGGTAACTCTGGGGGAACACCCACAGCTACTATAGAATAGCTCAGGCCAGTGTTTATTTGTCCTGCTGACATGAACTACTCAATTTTAACCTGTGTGAACAGAAACTGCTGATAACCGTGATCAAGCACCTGATCTGATTTGTGTCTTCCAACCTCAGCTTGGCCACCACTGCTTTATTTGTGTGGTTTTCAAATGCAGTCATGTTCCACACACAGACCAGTAGAGATGACCTTTTTGTGACTCCTTTGTTGTATACGGTTTATGTAATTAAACTTTGGCTAACTTAGACCGGATTGTCTGGCAAGACAAAGCAGAGCTGAAACTTGCTGCTTCAGAGAAAACAATGCCAACAGAAGCTTTGGATCTCCGTCTTTCTGTCTAGGGTCGGTTTGTTTTGTAGCTTCAGTTCTAATGAGTGATTAATGTCATTCATAAATGTAGACTGATCTTTATCCAGAGAGACGGTTTACAGAGAAACGTATTTGGACAAAGTCATAGCTGTGCTTTCACAGTCTGGAGGTGATCTCTGCTGAATGCAAC
Source organism: Poecilia picta (assembly GCA_033032245.1). Classification (NCBI taxonomy): domain Eukaryota; kingdom Metazoa; phylum Chordata; class Actinopteri; order Cyprinodontiformes; family Poeciliidae; genus Poecilia; species Poecilia picta. Next base: position 15,610,367 of record CM065359.1, on the reverse strand, counting down.
ATCTTTCTTCCATTAAAGTGCACTTGGGGACAGGATTCATCTCAGTGTCACTGTGTCTGTCTTTTTTTTTGTGTTTGTTACTGTTATATTATTTGTGTGCATATACATGCATGTGTGTGCAGTTCGGTGTCTGAATGGCCACAGCAGCTGTGAGATTTGATGTGACCCATGGTGAATAATCATGTAAAACATTAATAGCACCAGGAAACAGCAGCATTAATAAACACCATCAACCTTTTCTGCTTTAAAAATATTTACATTTTAGTAACTTGTAAAATTTTACTTGCCTTGCTCTTTAGGTAGGACCTCAACAAAGGGAGAATGAGGTGTATAGGAAGTTAGAAACAAAAGGAGTCTACTTAAATAATGTGGGAATGGTGTTAAGAACGAGAAATACCCTTAATACTTGTATATACTATAGAGCTAAACCAAAAATTACCCTTAACCCTGGAAGACTTGGATTTAAAATTATTTTTCATTCAACCAATGAGTTAATTTCTGATAGTGAATGAGACGAACACGTTAAAAACCTGTTTACAAGAAGAATTGATTAAAAAAGAAAAAAGAAATCTATTTTTATTTAGATTTAATTAAAAATACAGATGTTGGACGACATCCGCTCCATCTCCCTAATATTTAGCATCCTCCACAGATTATTTTATATTTAGTAGCTAGGCCACTTCAAAACATTAATATTAATTACAGTCAGAAATTGTTCAGTTTAGAAACATAATTTAAGCATAACTCTTCAGGGGTATGAATGATTTTTAGCGTATCTATATGAGTATTTTTCAGTTTGAGGTGAATTAGCTAAAGAAATCGTTTTTTTACTTCATGATGTAATTCAGGTTACATTATTCTTGACAACTTTATTGACTTATTTTCAAGAGTGAGTGATTTTAGAAGTGTTTATCAACTACTACTGTAATAAAGCCTTGTTATTGTCTCCTCAACATGGATGTAACTTTTATTAAGTTAAAGTATATATGTGTCGCCGATAGAAATTGATTATAATAAACCAGTATTGTGGTTTTACAGGCAGAGAACATGAAAAGTGACAATCCCCCTCAAAGCACACTTTAGATGATTTTTTTTATTCAGTTCAGTTCGTCTATAGCACCATTACACAACAACAGTGATCTCAATTAGACTTTATGATGCATTCAATTTATTGGCGGACAGAGCTGGCAAATGATGTCACAAGCGCATTAATATGGTTTTTGTTGCAAATCAGAATACAGAAAATAGGGATTTCTTCATTATTGTTGTGCAAACTATTTAACCAGTAGAAGATGCTACATTCTTTCTATTTCATGCATTAAACCACAAAGCAGATGTTGTCAAACAGATAGCTTACAGCATTGTGCATGCCAATGGTTCAATGAGATGCAAAGTGTCAGAAGTAGTAAGTAGCTTATATTCACTACAATCTTGTATATGCAGCATCTGTATTGGATACATAACTCGAGGCTGCCCAGCAAGCTCCCACTTTTCCAGTTGAAGTTCTGACTTCTAGTTGACTAGTGTCAACTGGACACTTGTAAAATCTGTCCTCTGGGTACAAAGAGAAACCAAAAGGTCAAATTACTTGCTGACCAGCTCAGTCTAAATCATCGACTACATACTGAATCTTGGTTGTTGCCTTTTTAGGACTCAATAAATTCCACTTATCTCTGGAGCAAAAAGCATATGTTTTGTCCACTTTAAATTGTCTTTGTGTTCCAGTGCTTTAATGAATGAATGAGTTTCTGTCTCTATGGTTGACTTGTGATCTGTCCATGATGTGCCCCACCCCCCAACAGCAATCAGGACAAAACAGCTATGGATGGATGTATAAATAGATATATGAATGAATGGATGAATACATAACCCTCCATGAATACTCAGTACTGCTAAATTTTTTCTTCCAATCATTGCCTAGGACCATAACCTTGAAAAGAGTTGGAAACATTCTCTCCACTTTTTCATTGCTATTTATGTTGACAGCACCTTGACGGCTTAAGACGCTCAATCTATCAAAGCCTTTCTGCTTGTTTCAAAACTGTCTCAGTGGCTCTTACAGAAACAAAAAAGTGCCTTTAAACATGAATGAAACGGTATTGCTTTTGAACTCGCAGGTCGCTGGCAGTACCCTCCTCCCCTCTCAAGTCGTCGCTTCTCCTTCATCCTGTCTTTTCTGCCTTCTTAAATTTTTAATGCTTGTTCCTGAATAGGTTTGTAATAAAGAATAGGTACAGTAAGTAGCATAAAATATTGATTTTGTACATTTCCTTATGAATTTTTATTCTGTGGAATGATTAAATTTTTCATATTTCGTGCACTTGGGAGATTTCTGATAAATTCATCTCGGTTTATTGTGTGTGAGCACACAACTGGTGTTCCCAATTTAGAGGAATGAATAATGTAGCCCCAGGTCTGCGTGACTCTGAGTTTGTGTGAGACTTCATAATGCCAGGTTCAGGTGTATGCCGGTGGCTCTTAAACGTTGGATGCAAGTGTGTTTTTGAGCTTAGCAAAGAGATTTTTCTACGCCTTTGACAAAAATGATTTTGAGGTTGTTTAGCCAGCACAAATGGCAGAGCAAGTTGTACATATGTGTACACATAATGTCGGTATCTCTTTCTCTGGGATTAGCTACGGACGGCTAATTAGCACAATAGTTTGATTAGCTATGCAGACCAGTGGCCACAGGCTCCCTGAAGAGGCAGGGGAGGAGTGAAGGGATGAAAAATTTAAAGGGAAAATATAATTTAATTCTATTTATCTCAGTTATTGTGCTTAGATGGTGTCTCTCAGCATTCGTCAGATGACTTTAAAGTACTACTTTAAATCAGTTTGCAGCTGCCTTAAGGAAGCTCGCTGTCACAACCTTTGGTATATAAACCGGTCTTTTTTTGCTTAAACAAAATGCATGCAGAGAATTTCACTACTCTTAATTTTTGCTCTACTAAAAATTTAGTCTACTCTATAAGAACCTCAAAATGTAGAATCGAGTGTATGCTCTTTTGTTAATTACAAAAATTAAATAGAAACTGGTTTACAACTTTTCAGTTTGGGCTTCTAGTTGATTCTAGTTATATATTTTATTAAAAAAAAAACCTGGGGAGTACGCAAAGATTTATATGGCGATGTGTCCAACGAAGAAGAAGAGGAAATCTTAAAACATGAGAGTGGAGACGTAATAGACTGGAATTCTACCCAGATATTTAAGAGCGCTGTGGCAAGTCTGATGTTTGCCATGATTGAGAATGTCAGCATTTGACAAAATTTATAATACAGAAGACTAAGATAGACAATATTCACATAATGTCATTTCTGCTCTTGGCCAGCATCGTTACTCTGTTACCAACTATTATCACCATAATGCTAACATTAGCTTTTTAGTGGTGTTTAAAGTGAATGGAAGCAGCTGAAAGTCACTTTTGTCCACCTGATTGTTGCTATGCCAATAGGTATCTACACATCCATTTGACATATCGCAAATAGATAAGTTGCTTTGTCAAAAAACTGTTTTCTGCTTGAAATGCTTGAAAGCAGTGCTCTGCAGACTTTTCGTCATCCATTTATGGTTTTAGTGTTTCTGTTCTTGAGCGATTCTCCTCCAAAGGCTCTTAATGTTTTGGAAAAGCATGTTTTAAACTGCTTTCAAAACCATGTAAAGCCTGATTTGGATTTTATTTTGTTTCCTGCTTTAGTGTTTTTAGACTTTCTTACTCTAAGATACAATATTTGCTTTTTATTTAATAAACAAAATGTCTATCTCAAAATTGTATGATGAAATATCCTTTTTGAATTGTGATGGTTAAACTAATATCAAAGAGCAACACATATATCACTTCTGGCACTACTTTTATTGGATTCGGTGGGAATTGTGATTGCACACTGGTAAAAAGATAAAAGAAAATACAGTCATTTCTTGGATAAGATGTCAAAGGGGGGAGAGACCTTTCTTCATAAGTGAACTGTGAAGCGATTGTGTTTTGAAGGGACCTTGAGCGTGAGTTTGAACTGGATCGATGGACGTTCAAGAAAGCCAATGGTGATCAATGAGAATAGATTTAGCGGGGAGTGTGTGTGCGTTGCAGCTCTATAGCGACTGAATCTGTTGAAATAGACTTTATGAATATTAAGCAGGATGCAGGGTCGATACCAGGGACAGAGATGCTATAGTCATCAGGGGAACTCTGTGTTCATCTGGAGCATGGCTGAATACAAAATGAATAAATATATACATAAAATCCTAACTGGTCTTCAAACAAAGTAATTGACTTTTCTAACGAATAGTTCCCTGAAAAATAAATAGTCATATCCATCATCCAGAATGTTTCTGAACAGACAACACCAACACTGCCTAAACCTTGTCCACCTCCAGCATACACACACCCAGACCCCTATTGCTGACAAGCTGAGTGGTGATGGGAGAGCATAGTAAATAAATGAATAAGCAGACAAAGCGTGTTTACAGTGCAATGTGACCTCTCTCCCAATATCAGCCAGGCTCTCTGTGCACCCCCAGCAGATGAACTTGAGGCCTGTTCAAGGGTATATTTGTATAATAATAAACGCAGAGTGTGTCTGTGTGTGTTTGCAGGTGGGTGGGTGAATGAATGACTGAGTGAAAAATATACCAGCTATTAGGGAAACAAATTGGGCTGGCGTTACCCCGCTTTGGTTGAGTGGGGGGTGGTGTCACTAATATGTCCTGACATGCTCCCTCAAGACCTGAGGAGACTTGTGCGTATGTGTGTGTCTCTGCTTCTTATCGCATGTGTGATGCACATTTCAGTAGCTTTTCAGTAGCAATTTTTGAAGTGCAGTGTCTATGAAGATTCATTATTCATCTTTATTTAATGCTAACACAGTAGGTCATTTTATGTATTTAGTTGTACATAAAAATATATTATCTAACTCAGGACTTAAGTTTAATTAAAAAAAAATTGTTTCCAATTCCTAAATGCTTTCTCCTCTTTTGTTCAGATTTTCCATATTCCTTGTTATGTTTAAGTCACGGCTTGTCATAAAATAGTTCACTCTAGCAAATGTTGTAGATGTCATTCTGTGCAGTAAAATGTTTTTTAAAATGAAATTGTTTCTGGAAATAATTTTTGATGTTTCGACCAGGCTACGTTAAAATGGAGCTGGATACCTCCTCCCACCTCTCTAGGGTCCAGTTCTGACGGTCACATCCCCGAATTTGGCGCCTTCAGAAATGGACACGGCTCTGCATGAGAACCCTGACTGGTCTGCAGTGATGCAGCCCTATACACAGCGATCTGAAATGTGCTGCATATTGCGACACATTTTATCAGAACTTGCATTAACTTCTTTATCAATTTGACCTGCAACAGTTGCTCATTTGTGTTTGCTGCACAAGCAGTCACACTTCTTATCCGGTCCCACTCAGTTATCTGAAGTCTGCCCTGGCCTTTACACCGCTGGGCTGTCCAGAAAGCTAAACCTCCAATGTGTTCCCTGTAATTCCTCTTGAGGCTCCAGCTTTGCTGTCCACCTGGCACTCAGCCAACTCATAATTTGAGATTTCAATCCATTAACTTGACTAGAACACCATGACAACAGAAATTTTGTGCATGTTGAACTTGCACGAGTTTCACCTGTTTTTTTTTTTTATACTAGCTGTGTTTTCTTAATTGCAATTAGTGGAAAAAAATCCATACTGTACACAACTAGATTAACTAATTGGCTTTAACTCATCATCCAATTTTTACTTTCACTGTCTTTTTCTTTGTTTTCTCATGTTATCCCATGTTTCCTTGAGCATTAATTCTCATATTTTCACTTGTTGCACATTTTCATCTTCCCATCCTAGCAACTCTGCACTATGATGTTTCAGTGCACAAACACCCACATTTCACCAATTATTTGTATTGCTTTTTAAAAAGAGTCTAATCAGCAGAGGGGACCCTAGGACTCCCGAGGGAGCAAAAGAAAGGTTTAAAGTAGTCAAAGAAGATAACAGCAAAATGGAGGAAACTAAGCCTCACTGCAAATGTGTTTAAGCCCCAGCTTATTCACATTAGTCTCCACCTGAAAATGCTTCTTCATACTCTTTTCAATGAGGTTCACAGCAGTTCCTGATGGTTGACCAGGTTTACAAAACAGGCTGTTTGTGAATCCCTTTTTCCTCAGAGTGTGTGGTATGTGTGTGTGTGTTTTCCCCATCTGTGAAGTCCAAGGCCGGCTCTGTTTGGCTTGGGGATAAATGTAACGGGCTGAGATGGAGGAAGCTGTCAGACCTGAATTAGATGTTAAATCTTTTCGACAAAATGTATTGTGTTCAGAATTTATCATGTGCTGTTTCCAGCCCGCTGATGTATGTTGCAGTAAATGCGTGTGTGCGCTTGCGTGTCTCTGTGTGTAATGCTGCAACATTCCCCACAGAAGCTGCCTGGAGTGGCTGCCAGCAGTCTGCTTCACTGTAAGGATGCCACATAATAATTTAGTTATTTGTTTTTACTGGTATTTTTCCTTTTCATCTTTCTGACCTTCATTATTGAACTGCTTGGTCCTAGTTTCATCTTTTTCTCACAGTTTCCATTGTGCGTGTCCTGCTCTGAGTCATCTTTCTTGAGTCTGTCTTCTTTCAAACAATATATCTTAGACAAAAAGTGGAACACTTTCATCCCTTTTACTATCATCTCTGTCTTCCCAATATTTCTCACTCTTTATCCATCACATTTCACCCCATTACTCCCACTCTTACTCAGTAAGCTCCTGCGCCAATAAGTCTGCCGTCTGATTATGGACCTGACTGGCTAACGGCAATTTATCTGACTATAATGCCAGCCAGTTTTACTTCTCAGAAATGTAGTCACAATCTACATTCTAAAATTAGCTTTTAACCTCCAATTGCCAGTTTAGAGCGCTACCTCCCCCACCCAATGCAAACCAACTGTTTCAGAAATGTTAAAAAGTGTCAACTTTAGAAGTCTGATTGTTTTCGGCTTGATTATGATGGATTTAGATAAGTGCAAAATGTTGTGTTATGTTCTATAACCATCCGATGCTTTTTTAAGGCAAAAATATCTACTTAAAAATAATTAATATGGAATCAATGAGATGAAAATGTTTGTTCCAAAATCAGTTTTGCATCAAAAAAAAAAAACAGGAAAAAATTCCAAACCTTAGCAGATCTTAGCATCTGAATAGTGGCATATATTTTTAAATGACTACCTGTTATTAATTTAAATAAAATGTGATAAACATATTTCCACACTGGTCCCTCAGTTCAACACGCATCCTGTGTGGTAGCACAGTGCAGAATTGGGAGTGGGGGGTTTCATTGGGAGCAATGGTCCCAGTGAGGAGTCGACCGCAGCAATTAACAGAGAGATGAAAGACACCGGGCTGCCTGCTGAATAATTAAGACTGGTTTGATGAGCAAGCAGCAGCTTCAGGGGATGGTTGACTGTAACTTCATAATATTTAAGTTTGTCCGGTGATGTAGCATGTACCTTATGGGGTATATAAACTTGTTCTTTCAAATCATGCTCAAGGTTGCTTTCAGACAGTATTCTGATTTTTAAATTTAAAAAATCAAGACGTGAAATGATTTGACCTCACAGAAACTGAGCTACTTAAAAGTAGTGAGCAAAAGGTAGACCCATGAGCCTGGCGAGGTTCTGCCAATGTGTCGCCATTATGTAAACTGAAGGCCTATTGATCAGTCTGGATTTGGTGAGGTGCAACATAAAAGAAAGAACAGCACACCGGTGCATGAAGGGAAGAGTTTGATCTGTAAATTTGAAAGAAAAAGAGCACTGCAGGCATTGTGAGGCACAAGCAGGGAGAAGAAAGGGAGCAAGAGATTGAGGCAGACACAGCAAACAGGAACTCTCCCAGGAGTGTTTTAGCCAAATGTATTTAAATGTATTCTGCTAATTACAAAACTCTAAACACATACACGCTGATGCAAACACTGTCTGGCATTTTGTAGCACCGTTGTTCTGAAGGTAATTACATGCGTTTGCTCTACACACTTTGTGGCCCTTTGTGCATCAGCAAACGTCGCGAGTGTGTGTCTGAGGAGAAGAAGAAAAAAAAAAAAGACTTACATGCGTGGAAACACGATAAGCGGAGCTTTTTCCACAAAAGATTAAGTACTGTGGATTAAAGCAGAACATGCGGGTGGTTGCTTTTCTCCCTCGCTGGTGGAGATGAATCAAGGCCTATCATAGCTCAAACACAAACATTAACTGTGGTGATTTACTTTTCAATCTCAAGTGTTTTTTGGGAAACCTTTTTTACTATTTATATCCAAGTACTATAGAAAAAAGGTAACCTTTCTGAACATCATTCTTGTCTTAGTTTGCCCTACATGTCCTGCGAAAGACAGATACTTTAACAGCAGTTAGTAGAAAGCAGGGAAATTGAAAAGAAAACATGGTAAGCCTGCTCTTTGAACCTACAGTTTATCTAGCTGATCAGAAGAAGTGTAGCTCTCAGTGGTTACTCCCCAACCACATGCTTGTTTGACCTCTGCATTGGTTTATTGACCAGCAGATGTCTTTACATTGGCTGGACATACACCTCTGAATGTCCCCTTGATTCCCTCATCACATCCCTCTCTTCATCTATCGTCCATCTAGTTGTAGTTATGTCGATCACTTTGCCAATTCTGTGACTAATTGGCCTTTATTATAGGAAATACTAAATAAAAATACTTATGAGCTTATGTGTTGATGCAAATTAGTTTTAGCTGACCTGTGGCCATCTCTAGTTTCTTTGTGATGACTAGTGGATACATTATTTTTTTCAGAGTATATAAACAATATGAATGACTCAAAACATTTTGCACAATACTTTATTGAATATAAGTTATTTCTATTATACATGTCATGTTTGCTGAATAAATTGAATACTTTAAAGCTTGCATAGTCTGTTAAGGACAAAATATGTGGCATGGCTCCAGTATGTTCAGCTTAAATAACATCCCACATCCAACATCTGTTGTATTTTTATTTGTGGAAAAATCTTTAATAAAATGATTCTGAAATCCTGCCCAACTCGAGATAATCACATTGCTACCTTCAAACAGGAGTCACATTTTGCCAGAACCTGCAAGTGATTATAATGGTAATGAGGGGTGAAAAGTTATTTTCCATTTTCAACTTTTCTCCACATGCAAGGCTCAGATTTGATGTCTCTTCAGGTGACGCTGCAACTCATAATTTCAAATTGCCCTCTTCATCAGTGACACTGTTGAAAACTAATGCGGTTTCTTAAGGCGAAAGAAAAACCTCCTTTTTGCTTTTAAAGAATGTTAAAGCATTTAGCAGAGCTGTGATCAGCAAATGCATTTCCCATACTTTGGGTTGTTGATTTTATTGTTAACTTTATTTCCATATTTCCAGGCAAATTTCATTTTACTATTGTGAGGTCCAACCACTGCATTGGCTCTGAATACCCTCTTCTGATCCCCCCTTTTGTACTTTTTCAGACATTTTATTGATGATATGGCTTATAGATTGTGTCCTCATTTCAACTCAAACCGTATCAAAATAGTTGTCAACGATTTGGTTAAAAGAATGTAAAAATACAACTTTGAGCCCTCCGCAGTGTTTAACATTCAAAATCTAAGTATAAACAGATGCTCTTTGGTGTTGTTGAGACTTGGATCAGCATCTGGTCAGAACGGGCCTGTGTAGCCAAAACTAAATGGAAAAGAAGAAGAGCATTTCATGTGTCTGAGCAGCAGGGAAAAGAGCAAGAAGAAAAGAAAGAAAGACATGTCTCCCGGGATGCATTTTAATTCACTCAATTGCCCTATATTCTGTTGCAGTTTTTGTTTTGATGATGGTGACGCTTTGCATATCTTCACCCTCCAAGCATAGAGGATGTGCACAGGAGGGGGACCTGTGTTTGGAGTTGTGTATTGGGGGGGTGGTACAAAATATATTGGGAAAGAGAAAGAAAAGAAGTAGGATTTAGCAGAGTGGTACCATAGTACAGTAGTATAGTGAAGCAACCAAACAGGTTAAAGCTGCTGAAATTATTAAACTCTCTAGAAACACTTCTTTTCATCTTTACAAATATTTAAGATGTTTAAGTTTAAAGTAATAATAAAAAAATAGATTTAGCATTTTTGGACGCAATTTTTTAAAATATAAATCCTGGTGTTAGGGAGGGAAGAAAATCCTTAATTTTACACACAGGATGGCTATACTTCTGAATAATTGTAGGAAAACTCAGATAGCATTATGATGACTCAAAATTTCTGAGTTAACTGGAAACACACTCCTTAGGTGACATCATGGTAAAAATCAAATGAAATGAGTCAAAATATGAAGAAAACCCCACGTCTGGTATATCCTTTGAGATGATGGTCCTGTTTGGTGTATTTCTTTCAGAAGTTGAATTTGTTTCGATATGGTTTCTGATATTATTACACTGAGATAACTTATCCTAAAACTATTAATAATTAACAGCCCTTTGGATTGTAAAATCCTTTTTACCCTGCATAACTCAGGATTACTCAGTTGATTTCCTGGAGATCAAGAGAAGTTCCTATGTTTACCTTCATCCTTTATCTTTCTTGCCATTTTTTTATCCTTCGATATAAAACATTTTGGTAGACTAAATTTAAACATGATAGTCAATTAAATACATAAATACTGTGGATCATCCAAATTTGAGAGCAGGTGTAGCACATCCTGCTTTAACACCTTTTTTTTTTTTTGAAATTTTATTCGAACATGATACAAGTATAAAAATAAGATAGTGCACAGTAACAAGAAGTGCCTAAAAAAAAAGAAGAAAGATACAGTTTTTGTCTCAGTTAACATATCATGGTCGAAATTGGGTAGGAAGAAGTGAGAACTTAACTCCTACCCCCTAAGCACATGAAAACTTTACAGTCCTACCATCAAAGAAAAAAAAAAATCAAAGTCTAAGTGGCAGTCAACAGTTACTAATATTTACATATACATTTTCCCTTATTATACTGGTTTGTCATTTGACGTTGCATAGTTAATTAAAATCCATCCATACAAGCTGTCAAACATTAGATACTAATCAAAATTAAAGCATACATTTCACTGTAGCTTGCCTGAATATCAAAATAAAAATATTTCAAGTAGAGTTGGGTGATTTTGTTATTATTAAATAGTATTGATTTTCCCTTTAATAGTGAAACTGATTAAATTACAATATGAGGCTCTATTTAAGGTAACAACCTTTAAGCAGGTATTCAACATTATTTTTATTAATCCCACAATTTGTTTTTTGTCAATTGTCAATTGTCAAGTTTTTTTGTCAAATTGTCAACCATGGAGTTTCCCTCTTAAAATGAAATTACAGCTAACCAGCACAAGTAGAGTAGTTCAGAAAGTACATTCTTCATGCTTAATCCCACCTACACAGATTCAACTTAACTGTTTATAAATGAGAGCGCCATAAAGTCTGATAAAGTTATGCCACTCGGAGTAATACTCCCATTTATTGCACAAAGTTTTTCAGATGCAATTCAACTCTGACATCATTTCCTGTTCATGGTGGACTGTCTCTGCAGAAGGATTGTCTCTGCGTTTTGTCAGTAGCACTTCTCTGTCTCTACTTCCTATCCCACTGAGATAGCTGTACATCATCTAGCTGTACTTGATACTTCCACCCCTCTCTGATGCCAGCACAGTGAGAGTCTGCTGTTACAGGATTACTATGAAAGTGCAAAGCAAAATGCCATTATTGCTTGGCATTTATTGCTTTGTTTTGGTCCCTGAAGGAGTGAGAAATTAAGAGACAGCTCTGTACATTTATAGTTGTAACTGAGAAACTATTAAGTTAGATTAAACTGGCCGAGGTGTGTTTGACTGTGTATGCGAGTATGTGCATGCATTAAGGAGAGCAGTTGAATAAAAGATTTATTTTTGTTACTTTTATGGCTGCAGTGAAACTCCAGGCCTGTCTTGGCATCATGCCAACCCACCTTTATTCCAGATGTTACCATGGTGAAACTTATGGGTGGTATCCTGGCAACCAGACAGCGGTTTTGTGAGCTGGAGAAGACTGTTGTACAAGAGTGATGGAGAGATTAAGAGAGAGCGAGAAAATTGAATAGTCTCCACTCTTTCTCTGTTGTTTCTCCCCCCTCCAGAGGCCGGGGTCTGGTGTTGATTTAAGCCCCGTCTTAATGTGATTATCACCCCAATGTTAAGGGCTGTGCTCATTCCCTCTGCAACATTGATTTCCATTTAAAACTGTAATTGAGAGGAACAAACATTGGTATTAGCTATTCTCACCCGCCATTGCTCTTCCAGACTCTGTCTGACACTGGAAACTGCTTAGCTTTTCAGGAGCACTGGAGGGAGAGTCTGACTGTCTAAAAGGATGTGGACTGGTGTCGTTATTGGAACTACAACAGTAGAAAAAAAAACTGTAAAAACTACTGTACCATGATAAACCAGTAACATTTTTATTCAGAAACACTGGGATTTTCACCTCCAACAATTTCTCAGATTTACAGAGAATGGTCTGAAAAAGAAAAATAGACACTGAAATTACAGTTTATAAGGTTTACTAAAAAATGTTTGTTAATCAGACTAGTCTAGATTTTTACTCCAACATACAGGTGGTAAGGGCCAGATTGTGGTATAGTGGTGTGGGGGACATTTTCTTGGCGTATTCTTGAGCATAATGTAAAAGCCATGACCTACTTGTTGTTGATCCTGTACACTTAGGCATAAACAATTAAACTCAAATAATATCAAGGAGATTGCAGGGTTTGAGGCTAATATGTTTAAATTTTAGCATAAAAAGGAATGGGACAAGGAAATGGGGAGTAGCTAAGGTATTTATCTATCCAAGAAAATAAAGGAGATGAATTGGCTAATTAGTTGGACTAAATTATGGAAGTGTTTCTTATTGGCTGGGCAGATTGATGCACTTTTCACTCGTTTGCATAATCATTCCCATCCTTGAAAATAAATGCTCACACTGGGAGAGTAACTCAGAGTTCACAGAGAGAGAGACAGAACAGTGGAAGTTATGCAAAGCAAATGATTTAAGTACCAGTTAACTATGTTGACAATTTATCATTATTAGTGGATTTATAATTACATCATACACTGTAACAAAAGCCCACACCGAAACCTGCTGCTGCCTTTGAACAGCAACAAAACTACAGTCACCCAGTGTCATAACTGGTGGTGACATCTTTCCCACTTTGTTTCTTCAAATCTTTTCAGAGTGCACCTCGGCGTGTGCATTTACGGAGGAGGATTCAAGGGCAGTGCTAAGTGATATTCTGTGAGGGAATGTCGGGGGTGGGGTGGAGCGGATTGCACAAAGGAAGTGAGAGAAGAACAGGACAAGTGAAGAGGAGACAGCGGCAGTAGATGCCGTAAAGATAGCGGCATTGTCGGGGACCTTTTATTATTGTTTAGTGTTTTTATCCCCTCATCGTTCCTCCACCTCCTTCAGGTACAAAAGGGAAGAGTTGACATTCAGCAGTGGTGTGAAGAAGCCAGGTAGATGACAGACTTAACGCAGCTTACCAGTGCTGTCACCGGTCTTTGTGGGTTTTTTTTTTTTTGCCTCCGTTTGTTTGTGTGTTTGCGCACCCTTGCGTACCAGACAAACAGGCCAAACATTTACTTCTCAAGGACAAACTCAGGTCCCCCTGCCCCCCTCTTTCAGACCTTCTTGTAGTCTTTGGCCTCACTCATTCATATGTTTAAAAGCCACTTTTTTTGTCGTGAGTGGGCTGTATTGATTCACGCCGTGTCCTTCGCCTTGTTGGGAAGCAGCAATGCGACCAGTCCTGCAGGACGGCGGTGACAGTTGCGTTGTCGGTGTGTTGTCTTTTCGTGCTGGGGGCCCCCATTGAAATGCCAGTCGAGTGTCTGAAGAGACAACCTCACTGATCAATCAGGAAACTCCTCATTCATTATTCACTCCGAGCCCATCGAATAGCTCAGAGCCCAGGGCCACCACACACTGTCATCAATGTTGCCATTGATTATCAGGGCTCATCAGCATTTGTTTGGCTTGTCAAATCAATGCCTTTTTAACAGCATGCGATCTCTGTAGGAGACCACAGATGAATATTTCATATCAGCTGTGATACAATCATAATTTAAAGCATCAGAAAAAAAACTTGTGTTTCTTGTTGTTCAATCGTTTTCAAGTGCAAATTGGCAGTATGAATAGATAAATGTCAAAATGAATCCTGTTGTTGATGGTGGAGTCTCTCCCCTGAGGAAGTACTTACGAGATTTGACATCTACATTGCTTTAGTCTGCTATTTATGAGCAGCACATTTCTTTTTAGCATCAAAGTTTATGATGCATTATTTTTTTTAACCATTAAGCAAATGAAGGCATTTTTTATTGCAAAGAATATAAAACAATTGTACAACATATTTGTGTGCATTTGCAGGTGTAACAAATTGGAAAAAGGTATCAGTGTTGTTGTAGTTCGTACTCCATATCATCCTTAGTTAGGTGCTCCATTTCCAGCTTTTATCTCCCAAGTACATCACATTATGAGCATCTTCAACCAGGAATTGGCCTTGCAGGTCCATGTAGAAAACAACATGTCTATATTCATCTGAATTGTAGTCATCTTGTGGAGGTTTACTCTTTTAGCTGGAAATGGCAGAAATTTTCAACAATATATTCATCTGTTAATTACTTTAAATACTCATGGAGCATCTTCCTTTGTCGGTGGTTCAAAGTTTTATGCATCCTCCCGTCCCTTCTTTTATCCTAACATCTCTTTATCACTAACTTTATAAATTACAAAGTAATGAATTACTGCAAGGGTAAATGCCTTAAGGCCGGGTCTGATTTACAGTATGAAGGTAAAGCCAGGTTCAGTAGAGTTACAGGTTTAAATCCACTGGTTACTTTAAAGAGATGCAAGAGATTGTTTCTTAACGCAAATCTGGATAACCATGGTAGACCCTCCAGAGGCTGGAGGGGGGCAGGTCGGCCTCTCGGGGCCGGCCGTGGCCTGCCCTGCGCGGGGCAGTAGTTAAAGGTCTGTCACCCTTAATATTCTTATGGGTAATATTATTTTAAAACTTCAGCAAACTCTGAGCAACATGCCACATGCCTTCTAACCATTTAGTTTTGTTTATTCAACTCATGATTATGACACAGCTAACAAAACCCCCAAAATTCTGTCCTAAAGAGAAGATTTTTGTCAGGAGATCAGTTTAAAATTCAATGATCTTTATACTGAAATGTCTAGTTGCTTAAAAGTATGCATGTGCTGAACAATTCTCTGAATCTGGCCTCGCTTATCTAAGTAACACAAAATATTGTTTTAATGTTTGTTGTTTTTGGCAGTGTGGGCATATTCCGAATCATGTTGTTAGCACAATGGAAGCAAGACCTGAGGATTTTGAATGAGTGAGTTACAGTCTGATGCTTCTTGTCCCTAGTCCAGGGAAGAGACTTCAGATGTCATTCCTGGTTTAAGACTGGATCAACACATACATTGCAACAGTTGCAGCCCATGTGCTGCATATGCTGATGTGATATGGTTGTATGTTGCACTCTGAAAAGAATTATGATTTTTTTTCTTTGGCTTACTCTACTTTTGGATGATGTCAAAGCAATCTTGCCAATGATTGTGTTGGCCATAGCCTTCTATTTCTGTACTTAAAAATCATTTTTATTGGCCTTATGAAACATTTTAATTTCCTTAAAAACGGAATTTTGTGCTTTCTTTGACTGCAAGCTGTATTCACTACTTAAAAACACTTACAGAGTATAATTCCAAGTTTTTGCAATGCAAAGCCTGGAAAGCACAACATCTGTGTCAGTATTATCTTCTTTCAAATGCATTAATTTCAGTTAAATCATAAGACTTTGTGGTAGGAATCCATAGTACTATCACTGTTATAAATCAAACAAGTGTCTGTCATGAATCTAAAAGTTGGCAAAAGTTTGAAAAGATTTTTAATGGGAAGCATGTGCAGTCTATTTAGGGTTTGGTCCCTCATCACTGATGGAACATGAATTGCTAAACGGCATGTTTAACCTTATTATCCAAAGCAATATTTAGCTGATCAGTTTTGAATTAAGCCTTCTTATAGTTCACCAGTTGCAGCTGTTGTCGAGTGAAATGTTCCTGCCTATTTTTTTATTTGACTGCAGCTTCACCCCTGATCCACCTGTTTGTGTAGCGGTTATGACAGGTCAGTGTAGAAAAACTAGTGCTGACAGGCATGGCTTTGCTGGGAAATGGAGAAAGTGCACTCCCCTCCTTGCACTATGTTGTCTGTGTGCGGGTGTGTGTGTGCGTGTGTGTGTGCATAAATACCCATGACAGGATGTCAGCAGGAAATGGAGGGACTTCCACAGCAGTGTTTACTTTTACATTTCAGCGAAAAATATCTGGCTTTATTCTAAACAGATAGGTGGAATATGAACAGTGACGTCTAATGTGCTCATGAAAGGGAAAAAAAAAATTCAGGTATATGGCTTCCTACTTACTGGCCATGTCAATATTTGATAATATTGCAGATTTTATTTCTGAAAAGGTGTATGTATGACAATGCCCTTCCTCCATTGTGGAGTCGTACTCCAGTTAATAGCCGGTTCAGTTCTAGCCAAGTTGGGCGTGTCTCCGTTGGCAGTGTGTCCCTCACAATTGTGGGTGTGAATATGGGCAGGAACGTGGGAACATTGGTGGGCCTTGAGCACCCAGGAGCTGTTGTCGACGCTCTGATGATGTCATTTGTAGCAACACTCAGCGGTGGATGACTTTGGCTTTGTGGTTCTGATGAACTTAAGTACTCTCAGATATTTCATTTTGAAATAGACAAACACCCAAAAGTGTCAAGATGTTAAGATTTAAAACCTGAAATGATCCTGCATTTGACATGCGCTCTGCTCATAATTGCTCTCCTCCACACTGAGTAGCTCTGTGATTTCAAACGTCATGTCCGCTGGTCTGCTTTGGTGGTTGTGATGTTGTTGTTTGGAGTTTGTAGTAGCAGTCCGCTGCTTGTATCACCTCTGAGGTGGATATAAAAATATTTTGAGAGAAACCGTGCAGAATCTGCAAATGAGGGACTGTGGAAGAACCGGTTAAAGCCACACCTGTAGAGACGGGGCTTAGATGTCCTCCAAGAGACAGAACATATGTTATATTATTGCATATCTTAAGTAGGCAGAAGAGTCAACATAAGAAGCTTTTACTGGATCTTTCATGATCTTGAACAACCCTTGTCAAACAAAGAGGTTTAAACCACAAACAATCTCACTTGTATTCAACAAATCCCTCAGCAACCGTAACACTGAGAATGAATCACACTTGTATCTTTAAACATGCCCCCCTCTTTGTTCATCTTTGTAGTTTTTCCCTCCTTTCATCCCTTTATCTTTCTCCCCCTCATTTGTTGGTTGAAGAGGATTAGTCAGATAGGGGAGCTGAGAGGTCTCTATTTACCCTAAAACACATTTGGGCCACATCTTTCCTTTTCTCGTGTGTGTTTTTGAAGGAAGAAATCAGGGGAAAAACTCATCATGGTTCAAGAGAAGTCTCCCAAAGCTGCCTGCTGATTGTTAAACTGCCTCTC
The DNA here is from genome assembly GCA_033032245.1 of Poecilia picta. NCBI lineage: Eukaryota > Metazoa > Chordata > Actinopteri > Cyprinodontiformes > Poeciliidae > Poecilia > Poecilia picta. The sequence continues at coordinate 15,592,822 of CM065359.1, read as the reverse complement.
TGATTACTTCTTCTCATGTCTCACACTACCTCAGCCTTCCTTAATCCTTGAGAGATTTTCTCCTTTTTCTCAAAGATGTTTCAGAATCACCTCCAGGGCCAAATCTCCTGTTCTGGATCACGTTGTGTTACTCCACTAACTGGTAGCACTCTGCTTCTAGCCAGGAAACACAGACTGGCCTGGAGCTGTGTCTAGGGCAACAGCAGTAAATGCAGACAGACACAGTTAGACATAGAAACACTAGGATGTGGAGACATGCACCTTCTGTCTTAATCTCTGTTTCTCTGTCTCACACGCACACAAACACATGCACAAAGTTGCAAGGAGACTTTTGCACCGGAGGCTATGAATCAATGAAAGCAAACTGTAAAGTCTTTGACCTCCGTGTCTGTTCTGCGTCAGCACGTATTTTTACTCATAATATCACCCACAGGGAACCCACACCCACATGCTAACATACACAAATGATCATGACCAAGGATCTGAAAACAAAATTAGCTTTCTATGCAATGTGTTAGTAGATTTATCAAAATCAGATATATTTATTGTTTCATTCTTGCAAAGTTTTTATGGATTAAATGTTTATTTTAGTCATAAGTTGCATGTTTGAAATCTTTTAGACTAGAAATGACAATACTCTGCAAAATAGCATAAACAAGCCCAGAAATGTAAGTGTGTGTGTGTGTATGAGTGCGTGTGTGTGTGCTTGTTGGAGGTCTGATGTAGCAGGTGTCCCAAAAGGCAAAATCAAATAGAAAAAAAGAAAAAATGGAAAAGATATTATGAAATGACTATAATCAAACTTAATAATAAAACATAATAAAATTTGTGAGCCTTCTCTTATTAGTTAATGAACATAAAACACAAGACAAAAAGCAATGAAAAGACTTGCCTTAATTTCCAAAGAGAAATATAAACAATATGACACATTTTTTCTAATGTTAAATCACAAACTATCAATTTTAATAAGATATTATGTGACCGACCAGCACAAAGTAGTGAATTGTGAAGGGAAAGAGAACAGGGCTTTTTGTTAAATGGTTTTCTTCCATTAAATAAAAGTGTTAAATCTTGATTGATGCCCATTTTAACACATTAATATTCTTTGATCTAAACTAATCTAATGTATCTCTAAATGTGTGTTTAGAGTTTCCATCCTGCTAAAACATAAACTTTTGCCCTAGTATTAAATATTTTTCAGCCTCTAACAAGTTTTCTTCTAGGACTGACATGTTTGTACTCCCTCCATCTTTCCTTAGACTCTGAGTAACATTCCCGTGTTGCAAAAAAGCCTCTCTACAGCAGGATGCAGCCATGGCCATGTTTCACAGACACTATCTTTAGGGCAATGTGTACTGCCATACAAATGTTTGGCATTTCGAACAGAAAGTCCAATTTTTGGTCTCTAGAGACCTGGGTGTTTTGGTCATTGTTTAGGAAATCGGGCCTTCATAATTAAAAAAATGTGATGATTAGTTTCTATTTCTGCGCTTGTTAAAAGCAACGATTCAAAAAGGGTTAATGTAAACTGAAATACTTTGAGTTATGCCCATTGCTGCTTCAGCAAGCGTTATTTCAGGCTCTGATGAAAACATGCATGTGTTGATGTGTTCAAGTGTTCTAAGGAAAAAGTTAATAGATTTAAAAACAAACCTAGTATTCAGGTGTGTAGTAAAATCTGTGTGATGTGTAGTCTAAAATTTCTGTTTTCTTCCAAGCTGTTTTGAGTGCATATGTGAGAAAGAGACCGGCTCAGAGAGAAAGTGTGTTTAGTTCTCCCTGAGCGGGTTAGATCTGATAAGGCTGACAGCCACAGGTTGATATTCCTGAGAGCAGCCAGCCTCTGTGCTTCACACCACATGGCTGACACACAGACCTGCAAAGAGAGAAGACAAAAAAATGTATGTCTCTTTTTGCAAAATGAAAGAATAAAAAAAAACGGTGAAATGTTTTTAGTATGTTTTCCAAAGCCGCTCACAATCTGCTGGTCAGGGATCTGTTGATGCATTAGCTGTTTTCTACTGTAACGGTCACTGTAATTACAAAATTTAACAGACCTGGGAATTAGCCAGCAGGCGCTTTGCCATGCAAATGCACCAATGGGACAAGTCTCTTTGTGTGTGTGTGCGTCAGAGTGACAGTTACGCTCATACTCACCACACCTCAAAGGCAACGGGTTCTCTCGGAGGCCTACTTCAAACACAGCCTCGGGCTGTCTGTTTGTGCTCTGGTCATATCTGCCTATCTTCTTATATTCCTCACACTGCTTCTGATTTTTCTCCCACAGGAAAGGCTCTACCCACCTAACTGCACATCTACATCCTAATGTGCATAGATTTTTATCCATCTATAATTTTCCACAAGGCTCAGGAGAACAAATACACCCTGGTGATCCCATATACAGCACACAGAGCCATTATGCACACATCATTGCTTCAAAAAGTTCTAAAACTGACGAGGGAAGAAAAAAAAGATCCGTAAAACGCATGCAAAAGACTGTGGCATGTACAGTACACACATGCAAATTACCCCCCACTTGCTATCTTTTTCCTACATATACGAAGTGGACCCTTGAAAGGGCAAAGCAGTGGCACGTTGACATTGAAGGGAATCACAGAGCCTTGCTTTGTACACAATGAAAGAAGAAAAGGAGGAGAAGGGAGAGAAAGGCTGCATCCTTATTCAATTAGCTGCACTAGCCTGGAGTAATTACTTCTACTCTCCCTAATTCCCATGTAAATTTGCAACGAGCGCTGCACTATTTTAATACAATTTAGCGCCACTTTGACTTGCTGCCAGTGTGGAGCACCAGGAAGAGAAGCTTTGTGTGTGCGCATCACCACGCATTTGTGAGAGAGGCAAAACTGACGGAGAAAGATGAGCCCCCTGCGTGAGTCTGCTGTAGAGAACAGCAGAAAGAATAAACAGTCGAAGAGGGCACTGGAAGGAGAACAGGTCCGTAGTGATGACACAGTGATCAGATAAGATCTGCAGTGGGACCTGACTCTGCGTGTGTGTCCTGTGGGAACAACAGCTCGGACTTATTCCTACACTTTTGCCGTTATCTTTTTCTAAGGTGCTGAATGCTCACATGCCCGGAGGAAACACTTGGAGTTCAATTTAGGCGACCACTTCACAGAAGTGCTCTCTTTATAAACGGATAGTGAATATTGAATAAATAAGCTATTAATGAACCTACGAGACTTTAAAAATATATATATCAATAAGCAGTTGTAGCACTGCTTGGCTAAGGACATTTGCTGTTGCAATCCTTTTGCCAAAGACTAAACATTTTTGAAAGCATTAAAATAAACTTGGGGAGAATCGAAAAATCATCTCTGTTTTCATCATATGCTAATTTATATATAACTGCCTATTTTGAATGTGTTAATGACGTTTGAATGGATATTGGCTCCAAATGATGAAAAGCTGAATGGGGACATAGGAGAGTTGCATGAGGCTCACTATTTGGGAAGACATTATTGACTTTGCTCTTTCTTTCCTTAACTAGTCCACTCTAACTGCTTGGTAGTAAGAGTTTACACCTTCATTTATTTCTGTCCTATTGTAAAGTTATGCCTTCTCCAGTTAATGCAAGACCTTAAGCAGCACTTTTTGGAAATATCTCATGTCAAAATATGCTTTTATTTTGGGTTGTGAACTTGGATAGCTGCAGGTTATAACCAAAATTGTCTCACAGTGGTTGAGCAGGTGACGTAAAAGAAACTGAATCTCAATCACTACAGCTATGTTTTCCCTGTATTGATTTTTTTCCCAGCCAATAAATTGCCTGCTTAGATAATTGTCTAATTAGCCCACTAATTGGCCCATATAATTAGTCATTTTAGGATATTGTTCAGGATGAATAATATCAGCCTGAGTCAACGACTCCCTGGCAGCTATTCCAACTCTGCACATCTCTCTGCCCAGCACAGACATCCAATCGATCCTTACATTTCAAGCCTGTGCAGGAGGAACAGACCAAATGAACTGGCAGCAAGAGCAGGTTCAACGCCGAGTAAATTGTTGTGAAAATATTTGGAAAATTGGACAACAGCAATTTGTCCAAAATCACGTTACAAAATCATGTTTGTAACGTGATTTTGTTACAAACATGATGTAACAAAATCACGTTACATCATGTTTGTGGTTTAAAGAAAAGGATGTGTGAACGGGCCAATGTTTTTTTGCAAACTGTAGCTTAGCATTAATTGTGATATTCCTCCAGCATATCTTAATGAATTTACAAGAAAACAGGCTCAGATGGAGGCACATGAGGAGGACAACCTGAGAGCTTTCCACGTCACTTGACATGAAGAATGAAAGGCAGCGTGTTTAGAACCCAAGCAGTTTTACAGGAAGGAGGGTGGAGCTATGTTTGGTGCTAAGCTCAGGCATTGTTTATGGGTTTGTGTACAGTCTCTGCAATCTTTATTTGAGGTGAAAACAGGCCATCCATGGCCATCTCGAGTATGTGTATGGGTAAGCATAGGGCTGATTCTTCCCAGGTGATGCTCTGCGTGCGCTTGTGTACGTGTTTGCGTGTGTGTGTGTGTGTACGTGTGCGCAATCACATCACCAGGTGTGTATCTCAGCTGTTAAGTTAGTTTGGATTCAGTCAGCTCCCTTTGACCCGTGCAATAGGGTCAAACTTTCTCTCACACCAGTTTATTTTCTTTTTCCTCATTTCCTACTCACATGCATGGTATTAGGAGCCTTGGCCTGTATTTAGTGGAGGGAAAAGGAGCTGTAGGTAGCTGCCCTGCTCACAGATTTGTATGGGAACTGGTCACCTGTTTTCTCTGTGTGGAAATCCCCAGCTCCCTGGGCCCTGCTGTGTGATTCAGTGACTCACTCTGCTTTTCAAAGCATGTCTTTGCCTGGTTGTGGTTTGTGTGTTTCTCCGTGGACTGCTTCAGTAACTTTGTCCAGGTATAACGTACATGTCCTGTGAAGGTTTGAAGTGCTTGTGCAAAAAATATGGTTGTTCTTTGGGTATTCTTTCTTTTATTATACTGTGTTTCAGAGAAAATGAGGACACAAGCAAACATTTTATAAGTCTTGAATATGTGTCAATTGCCCTGCGGTACACGGGGAAGCTGGCTAGAGTTGGGTAGAGCTAGATACAGGTCCATGCTAAAAAATCTCTGTTAGAGGCTCCGACATGACAGCAACACCAAATGTATAGTCATAGTTACACCTGAATAATTTAGAGCAAAACATGTCAATATTAGAACAGCCCAGTTGGAGTTCAGTTCAGTTGACATAACGCAACACTAGATCGCTCCACACGCACAGAAATGTAACTTGGCTAGAGAGAACCTCCGCCAAACAAACACAGTTATGTTGGCGAAAGTAGTGATTACCATTACTGTTTCCTGAAACATTTGGTGAGACATTTTTGCTTTATTATCCAAAAAAAAAAAAATCTAATTAACCATACATAAGGTCTGTGAAGTTATATGCAGGAAACCACTGAGATGTTGATATTAAAGTCCAAGGGGCACTACATTTAATCTGCAAACACTGGATGTTTCCTACCAGCCCATAAAGAAACTTACTTGCAGATAGTTATCTTTATACAGATGAACATGTGGTTTATGGCGTAGAATAGATCACTGCAGTTTTCATCTGCACATCTAGTTGCTCCATTTTTTACATGTTCCCAGAATCCATTTAGGATTTGGAAATTTAATAAAATTTATCCCACCTTGTAAATGCTCTGACTTAAGCATGTTGTAATTGCATCTTCCCCACTGGCCAAGCTTTATTATTTTTTCCGATTATTGTCAAAGCTTCACTTTTTGAATAAATTTTGACCACCAGTTGGTCAATTGTTGACAAACCTACTGAATTGATAACCAGTTGGCATCATGTCTATTGAAAGTAAAAGGCAAACCCTGAAAATTGGTTTTTATCAAAGCACTTCATCAATTTAGCAAAGACTATTAGTCAAGAAAGCCAGTAGAGTGGTAAACCCCAAACATTCGGTCTTTAATTTCAATGAACCATAGATCTATGAATTTTGGATTCGGAACAGCTACATACACAGCACATTTCTCACAGATTTACTTATAAACTATTTTGAAAGTCATAATTTATTTTCACTTCTCATACACCAATTGTTTTGCAACACATTGCAGAAACTCTTATTGTTTTCTAATCTCAAATGGAGTGAAAAAACCTTTGGTCTGTGTATGCGTGTGGTGAACTACGCTGGCCTAGATTAGCTGTTAGGGTCAGGAGCTGACCTTTTCGAGATTTAAAGTTGTTCTCCTCTGACCTTTTTAATGGTCTCTGGAGGCCAGCAAAACTCTTGTTGTATTTTGCTCAGTTCTGTTTCTGCTTTCTATTCATTTGCTTTGAATTATTAAAATATCCAAAGAAACACATTAAATAGGAGGGCTTTTTATTTGGCTGCAGCAAGCATTTAACTCCTTTCTTCCTTCAAACAGTACCTTATCTATCTGTAAGCTTCATTGTCCAGTTCTGGGCTATTATTTATGACTCATTTGATTACTGTCTTACACATACTTTCAAAAATTAATTAATTTAAATCTTTACAGTTAGCAGAATGTCACAAAAAGTATCTTTACAAGGTTCCTGTTGTTCAGCGGTCAAGGACGGGCTTTCTGTGTTGCTTTGATGCAGCGGCTGCAACCTGCATCACACATGCTACCTCACACACATAAATAAATGCACTTCTTTTTATTTTTTATTTTCCCAGGCTGCAAATCCACAACACACATGCAGGTCGACTCATTCATGCGCTGCCGCAATCTTTCAGTCTCATACTCATACACACACCAGATAAAATACACAAGTTGCTGGCACTCTCATATGTGCCAGTGGATTGATCCAACTCTTTTATCTGCTAAATAACTTAGCATCGATTGAATGGTGGAATGGGGAGTTAGACGAGGAGGAGGAGGGATGCATGGATGTGCAGAGAGAATTAAAGCCTAGCTATATCCATGTGCTGTCCACACTGCCTGGACAAGTCACCATGTCAAAGAAGAGATACAAAGACAGACAGATACATAGATAGACAAGAATAAGCCTTCTGGCAGTTACCATTATGAGGACTCTAACAGGTACTATCTATTTCTTATTATTTGAAGCAGCCTGAGGAAAAGTGTAATGGTGGCCCTCTCTTCAGCCCCTGGGGAGCCAGCTATACACCCATACAGGGTTCAGAGGCTAATTGGATATATCAAAGTGAAAAACATTTAAAATCCCAAATCAATACCTGCCTCTTTAATGCTTTTCCTGAATAAGTGCTCCTCTCTATTGCTACTGACCCCCCCTCTCTCCGTGTCCTCACTCACGCCGCGTCTTGCCCACAATCCGTCACCACAGTGACGTGCTCAGGGGATCAGTGAGCTAAGTCTATCGAGGCGCCAAAAATTGCAACAGCTCCTTTTAGAAATGAACAGTGATGTAAATATGGAGCAAAGTGCTCCATCCAACATGAGCTACAGAGGAAAATAACAATGGGCTGGATGGGCGGATTAGCAAAATGTCCATTTTTATGTTGGATTTTACTTCCTAAGTTTTCAGTTTTACAAATATATACTGTTTAGAGGTCTACACTCATGCAGACCTTTCTCTCTTTACTTATGTATATATATTTATATATATAAAATAAAGTTTAATTGGTTTTTGTTTTTTAAACCATAAAAATACCTGGAAAATTGTTTAATTGTTGTGGCTCTTTACAATTTTCATTTAGTAAAAGTGAGGGCTAAAATACCTCTTTTGCTTACAAGGAGGGAACTTTACGTCTTATTTTTTTTTTACATTTCATCTTTAAAGACAGAGAATTTGTCACCAGCCATATTATTATGTTCGAGGAACTTGGAGCCTTACACAAAATTGAATTGTCTGAACCTGAAGCACACCATTTACATGTCATGCTTGGATCCATTGCTATAAATTTCTGATTGATGCTGGAATATCTTAATCAAAGTCCCCATTGTTTTTCACCCTTGTTTTAGGTGCTATGCATCAGGTAATGTTGCTTTTGTGTCTTTGCGACTCCATAGATTTGGATTTGGATAAACGTCATGAATCGGAGCATAGCGGCCAAGGTTGCCTGCTGCCAGTGTTATTGCCTTTGACAGAGTTTCATTTCCAGAAAAACAGGAAGCAGAGACGGTTGTCTTGCACTTCTGTCCCAGTGGCTACAGTTAGCGTGACCCTGGATGTGCATGGTTATATTTGTGTGCAATGTACGAGATAATTGCTGCATATTTGGACCTTGAATACGTGTGTGATTGTGTATCAGAAAAAAACGCATCACATGACAGCAGGCCAGATTTCTTGTTGCGTCACACTGACATCTTCAAACGTCTGCAGCTGGTTGCTGATATGTTGCTTCAGATGTTAGTCATGCTACATTAAGTTACATATAAAGAAAAAAAAAACGATCTGAGATCTATGTCTGGAGTTCAGAATCAAGGTCTTCTGTCACTCATGGCCAAGATGGGGAGGGTTTGTAGAGAGTTAGCCCCGTGCTGCACGAACAGGTTACATTTGACACTCTGTTTTTATTGGAGTTTCTCTCTGCTCTGCTTTTAGTTTCACCCCCCTCATCATCTCTTCTGTTCACTTTGCCTCCCCCACTGAGTTTCCTCCTCCATTTTTCTCCCACCTCCCCATCCCACTCCTTCCTTCCTCTGTTTGCATTTGCTCCCCAGATTCACTTTCTGTGCCAACTTCTTCCCTTTCCTTGTCATATTACCCTGCCTCATTCTCCTTGCTGTGTCTGCTTGACTGCAAAAAAACAGTCTTGGTGCAAGAGAGCAGGGAAGCATGTTAACTTTTAGCCCTAATGGCAACTGTGAGTCTAACCAAATTCCACGATGTTGTCCTTCTCTGGAGCAGAGTACAGCAACAAACATATTTTGCTTTAATTTCCTGTTGAAGAACTAGCATTCTTGAGGAAGGAAAATTTAAACCAAAATAGCCCAGAATGATTCAGAGAGTATTTAGCTTTATAGGCAGTTAAACATTTTGGTTTGGGCCCTACATGTTCCTAGAGAATCAATTAGGACATTGATTTTACTTTATAGGACTATAACTGTCACTAGACTTATTTGAATTTAAGCATTTATTCCTGTGTTAATTATTATTATCATTTTTAAATTAAATTACATTCACTATCAGTCTACCATTGACTAGTAACTTGACAAATGTAGTCATGAGCTGGTTACTGGCAAAATATACAAAACCAACTTTCTGTTTTTTTTAAATTATGGGTCTGATTGAGATGTAAAATTGGCATACATTTTAACATAGCTTATCTGCTGCAGTATACACATCAAAATCACAATGAATATGCAATATACTTTATGCTGTTTATAGTAGAAGCAGTGAAATAATGTTATATTTTGCTTCAAAATATATCTATTGCTGGTGCTGTAATAGCTATGTTATCATACAAAGTGAATTTTAGTTACATTTTTTATAGTTTTCTGTTTGTAAAATCTAAAAATTATGTCATTTTGCTTATCTTTAAAATTTTTTCATGGGTTAGTGTTAAGTGTAAATGAACTCCATAGTATAACATTTTGCATGAAGAATCTAAGTCCCACATTCTAATGTGCCATTCTAATGTCCCTTTCAACAAAGTGCAAAATTTTGATAAACTGATAAACAGGCACAGCAGTGGTGCCTGGATTTGACATACAATTTGCTAAATACATCTAAGTCATTATTTGTTTAATGCGAGTGGTTTCCAATTCTTCCCTAGCTGAATTAAATCACTTTGACGTATTTATTGCCTCTGTGACAAAAAGAAAGACAATACTCAATTTACAATTATGTTTCACTCTCCTTCTTTCATCTGTATCATTGCTGTTTTCAAAACACCTTAATACCCTTTCCACCAATTCTCAGAATAAAGTGCACTAATAATATGAATTGTTTTTACAACATAATTATATAAAATGTGGATGCAAATAAGTTTTTCTGAAACTTCATTTTTTGAGCCTAATAGAAAAAAAAATACTGTGCTACTTGGTTTGGTTTATGCTATTTTAAATATCAACTTTACTTTAAAAACATCAGCTGTAGTTGCTGAATGTGTTCTTTAGACACATTCAGTAATTGCATAATATTTTATTTGTAAATGTTAAACTGAGACAAAGTACAAGTAGACACTTTGCAAGTTGTTGAAGCTGGATAAACAATACTTAGAAAATCTTCACTCAAGTAAAATGAAATGCACAGTTTCGGGCTGTGTTTGGATGTATGTTTAGTAAATAGATACAAAAAAAAACTGCAGAAACTAAACCGGTGTCTTAAAACATGTAGAAGGAGACCTTTAAGTTTCATTTCCCTTTTCTGCTTTAAGGAAGAGCCCACTTAGAGATAAAGTTGTCAAAAAGAAAGAAAATGTTGCATTAAAAACTTCCATTGAAAGTCTTTAAGACAGAGTCCTGTTCCTTGTGTTCTCAGATGCACTTTTTGTGTGCATAATGCTTAGATTAGACAGATCCTCCGGAGTGTGACTGATGTGCTGAGACGTCCTCTACACAGTTGGAACAAGCCATAGATTAGCCTGATAACCTTTAACCCTTAACCCCAAAAGGCAGAGCAGTTGTGTACTTTGTTTTTTTTTTTTGTTTGAGTTGGATCTATTTTTGAGTGCCAACACTGATATGCATTCAGCCATGAATCTAAACAAGCTAACAAAAGGTGAAAGAGGATGACTTATTTTTTTCCCCCACATTGATGTAGTTTAGTGAACTAATTATGTAACATGTTGTAAAATGTAATTGTGAATATGGAAAAAAAGATTATTTGTTCTGCAAATAGTATTGAAAACAAAATTAACAGTATATTTGGAAAAAGGAAGACTCTTAAGAGGAACTGTCAGAACACATTCTTAACTTCCTTAAACTGCTCTCCTCCACCCTCCTTCACATTGAGTTGTACTTTTTTTTTCTCTTTATTTTCAGTTGTGTGTCCAGGAACTGGTCAACATCTGACATTCAAATTAAAAGAAACTTAGTGGTTATTTTAGAAAGCGGACCTGGGAGTTGCCCAGATCTCCTTGTTGCAATTACAGTTTTTTTCATATTTCTGGCCTGCATAGCAAGTTAGGGCCATTTACCGTGTATTAATGGAAATACAGTGGTTTGAAAAAATATTCCCACAGCATAAGTTTTTTATGTGCTTTTCTTATTAACCTCAGTGAACACACTTTTCAGTCTGTTTGATCAAAATTTTGAGCTACGCAAAGTTTGAGACAACTATAAGATAAAAGGAAAATTATGCATGCTTTGACCTTTTTTCTCTAAAAACACTATCTCTGCTGCTGGTGGCAGTATCATGCTTTTGGGTATTTTCTCTGACAGGAACTGGGAAGCCAGCTTTGGATAGAGCTTAATGCAAAGTGGTATTTAGTGCAGGCAAAATCAAGACACATATAAGACAGAGAAAATGTTCTCTTTACATTGAATTACACTGAAGTTTGTGTTTCTAAAGTGACAAAAATACAAGGAGTGTGAAAACGTCTGGAATGGTCTGTATGCATTTTTACAGATATGACTATTAGGATGAAAAGGGAATAAGAAAACCATGTTTGCGCTCTTACAGTGATTTTCTTTTTTGCTTTTTTGCAAACCCATATCTACACACAGATACACTGACATCCACACGCATTACAGATTTGCCCTCATATCATTTGCCATATGCCCACCCTCCAAGTGCTGGTAATCACATTATGTGGAATCTCTCGCACTTAAATCTATAACTGCTGCGGGTATTAATCACAGGAAATCTTGTTATCATGTCTATATTAATTAAGGCCATCTGCCAGGGATTTTCAAAGGTGTCGGTTAAAGGAAAACAGAGCAGCGGGGTTGATACGAACCGGTTTTGTTTGAAGGTAGTCAGCGTGATGTGCGGAAAGATGACACTCGGTTATTTTAGGTAATTTTGTGGTTTGTTGAAACTTTAAACTTTCCTGCACTCTCATTATGAGTGACAATCTAGGCGACACCAAGAGAGATCCAGAGTGAGCTTCTTGCTGGGCGTCATAACGTGACTTGACAGGCTTTTCCTGGTTCGGTGTCACTCCAATCCTCTTTAGCTGGTGATCAAATATCCATTTGCCTGTGCTGTCAGAGCGCTTTATTCATGGCATGAAAACATACACGTGTAGGCTTTAACTTTCCGTCTGTTGAGTCCTGCAGAGAAATCAGGCTTTTAGAAATGGAGAGAGGAAAAACGGAAAAAAAAAAAAGGGGAAGTGGAAGAATTTGCCAGGCAGTGTTTCAATCGGTAACACGAACCACACAGGAGGCTGTTTGACTGCCCGTAAGTGATAGTGCGAAAGCATCTCATCTTCGCTCATGAAGGCTGGCCCTGAAGGAGGAAGAAGCAACCGCACGAGTGAAGTTCAAAACAGAATAATCTTGAACTCAGCATTATTCAGAAAAGGAAACGCCGTTAAGTTTTGATATGTTGCCTTTTCTGCAGTAAGGTATTGCTCCCGGGCAGACAGGCATCCAAAGAGAGGATGGAGTTACCCGAGTGAAGGGAAGATTGGAAAGGCATGTTAGATGCAAGAATAAAGGAACAGAGCCGGGTTCTGTATTTAGCCTCCCACATCTATCCATCTCTCCCTTTATCGACCCCTCCTTCCTTCTGTTCACACTCTTCCTTTATGTCTTAAACTTCAAGGCGGCGTGGAGGTAAAACATGTCAGTGACTCGGGGCGTAATCCTGGGCGGCCAGTGCTCTCCACTCGAACACGCACAATAAACACAGACTGCCGCACACATGAGGACTTGTGTGAATGACAGCTGATCAGGAGCGGCTGCCAGCGCCCTCCTCTCCGCTCCGCGCTCCCTCCTCTCATCTCTGTGCTCATCTCATTTGATCCATTAACATTCTTTTCTCTGTGCTGTTCGTGCTACTGTCAGGCTCGGTGGCACAACCTCAGACTGAAGCAGTTGAACTGTCGCCTGGGGGGCCTCACCTGAAAGGGCTGACAGCTGCCTGCATAATCGGCTGCTATAGCTGGGCCTATCATGATCCAGGCAGAGCAGCGGGTGGAGGAAGGCGGTGGGTGGCTTCGCTATAGAAGAATATAGGCTTGGTGATGCACATGAAATCAAAGTGCAGAGGAAAATGCAATGTGAAGAGGGGCATGTGGGAATCAAGGGCAATTATTAGCAAGGTGTGACGTTTACGACGTTAAAAAAAAATCTGGCCACATATTCATGATAGAAATAAGAAGTCATTTAGAAGTCAATAGTTTTGAGTTCATAAGATTTTATTGAAAATTGAGCACAGAGACATAGCAATAGTGAAAAAAAAAAAGTAAAAAATGTGGTAGTACTTTTAGCTTGTGCAAAAAAGCAATTCAAGGCCAAATGATATAAACTAAAACTGTAGTTGGGTACAGTGGCTTGTAAAAATGTTTTGAACTGTAATTTTACAACCACATTTGCCAATATCTTAAGAGATTCTGATCTGATAATCCAACACAAAATGCAAAGTGAAATTCTACATATTTTTATTAGTGCTGTCAGTGTTAACACATGCAGTGAATCTGCACATTTTTAATGTGTTAATGTTACTAAATGCAGATTGAGCTACTGATTTTGACTCAACAGTCTTGCTCCTCCAGAGGATTATGCACGGCAGCGTATAATGAACTCAACACAAAGGGAGCGACAAACGATGAAAGGTTTCCGCGACAGCAGACATTAACAAAAGTCGAACATTTTGATGAGATCAAATTGAATCTTTTTTCCCATTTGTGCCAAATTTTGTTTGATGAAAAACTAACTTTGCACGAGAGTCTTAAAACAAAAAAACTAGCTGATTGTACCATCATACTGTGGGTGGGGATGCTTTTCTTCAGCAGGTAGGAGGAAGGTGGATGGAGTGATATACAGCATTAAAGTGTTGCATGCAACGTTCTCATATATTTGTTTGCAGAGATGTTTGTTTCATTTTCTGTTATGTCTTTCTTTGCTTTGGTCTACCACATCCTAATAACATACAAGGAAGTTTATAGTTATTTTATGACAAAATACAAAACAAAGATTCAACGATATGAATGCTTTGGAAATCATTATGTGTGCATTGCAAACTGCAGTTGTATGTTTTGACTGACACTTTTTAAAAAAATTTAGATAGTCAGATTTGTCATTCAGGATGTACGCAACAGTTTTGCCAGAAATCGCAAAGCCTTTTCTTCTCACGTGCATCATCTGATGGAGTTTAGGTATGGATCACATATACAGTGGGTCATAAAAATTTAATTACAAGACCTCCTCCAGTTAAGCTAATCCACTTGAAATGGTGCTTTAAATTCTACTGTCCTGACCGTGACCTGCTGCCCCTCCAACCGGCTTTACAGCGGAGAAGGCCTCCTGAGCTGAGGCCCTTTAAATAGATTTGTCACATTTCACATCCCAGTGTTTCTGTCCCTCCTCTGGCCCACCCTGACCCGGACAACAGACCCTCTGTTAGGCTCTGTTTGCTCTGGAAAGAGCCCTCTGGAGTGCTGGCCCTCCCTAAATCTCTTTCCTTATTTCCTCACGAGCTCTGTCCACTCCTCTACAACTTCGCTGCTCGTCTCTTTTATCTGCCAGCACGACTCCATATTTCCGCAATTTGTGGAGTATTTCTGTGTTTCAAATCCTTGCCTTCCTTTGGTGCTTTTTACGCCACCATTACTCACCCTCCCGTGAGATCAATTTACCTGTGCGTGGCCGAACCTTTTTATTTTTTACTCCCCCCCTTCCCCCCCTCACACAGGCTGAAGATGTATGCAACTCTTACCGAGTTCTCTCCTCCTCCGTCTTTCTTTTCTTCTGTCACTCACCAGCTCTTCATCTTTGTTGCTAAGCCTTCCAGAGCTTCTGCTAACTTTGTGGCTCCCAACTCATTTCAAATTCAATTAAATCTCCAGAGATTCAACTAACTTTTAAAAGGATCGAGGCATATCTCCCTGTCGCTTTCATTTGCTGCAACTTTATGTCCTTTTTTTTTCTTTCTTTCTCTCTCTTTAGTTCACTCATTGTGCTCCACATTATTACCTTCTCTGCTCCTTTTCCTCCTTCTTGGCCCTCAGCCCTCACTCCTGGCCTCTCTCACTGTACTCTGCCTGCAGCTGTCTAAATGGTCACTGTTGTCCAGGTACGTGTTATTCTTGGTAGAGGACAGAAGTAGGGCACAGAGCCGCGCTCTGTGTGAACAGGACTTAACGGACTTCTCTCTGGTGAGGAGCATATTTCTCTAAAGCAAACCTCATCAGTCTTTTCTTAACCCAGCCAGAGGTGAGATTATCCAACTCATGTCATCATCGTATCTTAAAGATCACATTACTAAGGTGCAGAAGTTCAGATTATCCAAAGAAAACATATGGGGGAATTGCAACGCCTTGAAAAAGTACATAAACCCCTTTGAAATGTGTTCACATTTTGTCACAAAAAGAAAGACATTTTATTAGAACTTATTGCTATAGCTCAACATGAAATGCTGCATAGCAGAAATTGAACGTGGACGTTTCGCCGCAACTATCTTTGCAAGTCTTTTCCTCCCAGTAATTTACCTCCATCTGACCATCTGATCAACTCTGAAGGAAAACCCCCTCCCCACAGCACAATGCTGCCGCTCTCGTGTCACCATGGGAAAGGCATGTTTTAGGTGAGTTGCAGGTTCCTCCCACATATCATGTTTTGAGACCAAAAGGTTTTGCTTTGTTCTCATCTGATTTGTCTCGTTTTATGGTTTTAATTCAACAAGGGTTTGTTTTTGCTTGCTTTTTCAGTACTGATAGCCGTCTTGTCAACACGTTTTTTTTGTCCACCTTAGCTTTGTATCTCTACAGCTCCCCCAGAGTTACCATGGCTGCTTCACTACTTAATGCTCTCGTTGAGCATCCTGTGAGTTTAGGTGTATGGTAATGTTATGTTGTGGTTGTGTGGTACTCCGTTTCCAGATGACAGGTTGAGTGCTCCACGAGACAATCACATTTGGAATATTTGTTTGTAGCTTAACTTTGAAACCTCTTTACAGCAGCATCCCTTAACTTTCTGCTGGCTTTGTGATGCAATTTGTTCTTTAATGTTCTTATATAAACCTCTGAGGCCTTCATAGAGCAGCTGTTTTATTATACTGTCATTAAATTACACACAGGTGGAGTCTGTTAGCTAATTGGTGATTTCTGAAGCTAATTGGATGCACTGAACTATTCTTAAGCAGCAGAGACCATGTGGACATTAGTTTTTAGATTTTTTTGTGTGAAAACAAAGCATCTGCTGTTTACTTCACAGTTATGTGCTAGCTTATATTGGTTTATCATTTGAAATGCTAATAAAGCACCTTCAAGTTTGCAGTTGTAACTTGACAAAATGTGAAAAGTTCAAGAGGTATAAAAAGTTTTCTATTGTACCACCGGCAGGGGTACAATAGAAAACTCCTTGTTCATCCATTCGGAGTGGTTCCAAAACTCAGAAAAGCTTCTAGTACACATTTTTCTGTAAAAGAAAATTTACTGTATTCTTTTGTTCTGTTTTTGTGGAAAACCTAATCAGCGCTTATCCCCTCTGTCTTACTTTCAGTTCAGTTGGAAAACTGCAAGTCACCAACATGCGACGGTGCGGCAGAGTTCTTACCAGCAATCACTGCCCACAGACTTGTGATCGCTAATACCTTCCTCCTTTTTCTCCCCCATCTACATTTGGCGTAAAAAAAAAAAAGAAAAGTTGTTTGCATGACTGTAATAAGATTGCGGCCTGTAAATGAGCACATATGTTTTTGTTTTTGGTCGGACTGTATATACAAACATAATTACAGTTTAATGGCTGCTAAGTGACTGTCATGATTGATGGCTGGCTTTTATACCACTCAACAGGCCATATAAAGGGAAGAAGAATATATTTCACTGTGTTCATTACAGTATATAGTTGGTAATAAAAACAAACCAAAAATGAAAGTACTTTAAAAAGAAAAGATGATGAAAGAGTTTGTTGCTCTAATTAGCCTTTATAAAAATCTGTTCTTGTGGAAACATTTTATTTACCGCATTCAAGCTCCATATTTGTGCACTTTCGTTTCTAAATACTATCTTGCCATGTCTGAGCTTCTGCGTGCAGAGCATCGGTGTGCTGCAGCGTGAATCTCTGGGTCGTGTCCCAGCTTGCATTGCTCCACACTAAATCACAGCCGGAGTTTTCACCGTCTTCACCAGTGCGCCTGAGAGAGTCATTAGCACACACTCGAATTACAGAACCCTCTTCTGTAACCATACTTAATTTTGTGCGTGTGTGACCACGCGACCCTTGTATGTTGTTTTTGACTGGTAGGTTCAGGTGCGTTTTAGCTAAAACGATGCTGCAAGGCCTAAATATGTCACATCCATACAAGTCATACTGCATCGAAGCGTTTATTGTTTAACATACATTTGACTGTCATTTAATTCTGTACTGCACTATCATTTCAATAGGATCCTATTATTAGTATGAACCCCCCAGGGATTACTCAGAAGGTTATCCTCTGGTAAAGGTGGGAGGGCAACAGTCTTCCATTTCAGCTCATATGGTTATTGGTGAAACTATAGCACTGCAGGCATCTGTCTTCCAGGGAGCAGTGAGACGACGGGCCTTCAGCGTCTTTCGCACTGAGATCCAACGACTGATGCACATGAGGTCAAATCATTTGTCACTAAACTCATCATACTTAACACACTTAACACCGTCTCTTGGTGCCCTTACCACCCATGTTCATCCATTCTATTTCATGTTCCTAGACCTGGTATGTGTGGAGTGATGGTGGATGGGTGTCTGTAAGTACAGAGGCTGGATATACATTGTTTTACACCATGGTTTTAAAAACACACATTAACATCTTTAGCTTTCTATGAGATGTCATAGAGAGGATCAGAGTGACGTTAGACTGTATGATGCTTGGAGAAATGCAGTGTCACCTTCCCATCTGGTTCCAAGCACTGCCTGTCAGCTGGCTGAAAGAAAGTTGTTATGCCATGACCTGTTTTTAGCATCTGCAAAGCAGTTCAAGACTTGTGTGTACTAAAGAGCTTGTGGGATTAAACATAGCACATCTTAAAAAGTGCCGCTGCACTCAGGTCAGTGGTCGCATGGATAAGCCAAGATGAAGATACAATTTGGAATATAAAATGGAACAACATATTCAAAACATATTCCTTGATGCTATTTTTTTTTGCAATGTCTGAAACACTTTACAAGAGCCACCTTCTGATATAGAGATTTTCTTTCTCTTTTTAGTAAATCAAAAACAAATATGGAGATAGTTCAAGTGGCTGCATATAAATACAGATTTTATTAAGCATTATAATATTATTTTATATGATTTGATTCACGCTTGAAAGTTCAAATAAAAACAAGTAAAAAATACTAGAAAAAAGAAACAATTAAAGCTAGGTTTATTTTTTCTCATGTTGTCCCACTGTGAAGATCTCTGTTGATGTGGGTTAAAAACAAAACCAAGCCTAAAGACTTGAGGGAGGAGATGGCTTTAAAGTCTCCCTGTTAGATCATGGTAAGCTGAAAACAGTTATGCCATATTTGTGCAGCAGCAGTAGTTCTGCTCCATTCAATACCACCATTTTATTGGACATCTGAAGTTTCAGCATTTGGCTTAATGCAGCACGTTGATTAAGTTAACTCGTCCTAAAGCTTTGTCCAAGTACCACAATGAAGTTGGCTTCAGTCACTGAAGAAAAGCGGTGTTTCTTTTTCCTCTTCAGAAGCTACCATTTGAGCCAGCACTGTCATTAACAGCAACACACACTATTTGTAATCTAGCAAATGTTGGAAAACTTACTTTGAAAGTAAAGAGGCAGAAACTATTATTAGTTATGTTTTCTGTAATGCCTCTTTGGAAGGAGTCAGCTGCAGCTGATGTGAATGTAACAGCTTGCTTGAAATATTGACCGTCAGTTATAGCTGGTTTACAGTATGTGGTGTTTTTTCTTCTTTCTTTCTTTCTTTCTTTTTTCAGATTTGCTTAATGGGCTGGATGAAGCTGGTCCAGAACAGTAAAGTGTTAACATAGTGAGAAGCCTCTGTCTTGGGTAAAACTGAAACTGTGTGAGCTCCTGAAGGGTTAAGGAGCTCAGCTTTGAGGCCATTCAACCCTAAAGCTGGGCAGAAGGCCAGCTCCACTCATAAACATGAAGAGGTTCAAGTGTGTGTGTGTGCGTGTATGAGTGTGTGTGTGTGTGTGTGTGTGTGTGTGTGTGTGTGTGGTGTGTGTGTGTGTGTGTGTGCGCTTGCGTGCATGTGCGTTTGAGCGTGTGTGCCTGCATTTATGTTCATGTGTCTGTCTGTGCCAGGGACAGCCCAGTGACTCAGAGTACAAACCCTGCCCCCTTGGCAAAGGAAGAGCAAAGTTTTAAAGAGACACAAGCAGAAAAAGAGACTCGGTTTTAGTCACGTAAGGGGGCACTGTAGAGCAGGTGTTTATCCCTCCTGGGCTGAATTTTGAATTTGAAAAGGTGATCACACAGTTGTCATATCCTGTAGAAATATGCCAGTCAACCAATAACCCTACCAGGAAACCAAGGGGACAGAGTGTAACGCTTAAATACACAGATACCTCTGATGGATTTAATCCTCAAATATATGAAAAAGTTAACAATAAAAGCCAACTTTGCTTATTGATTTAAAAATAACCAATAAAACAAAAGTTAATACTATTAACATACACACGCGAATATAAAGAAAAAAAAGTTAAGCTGTCTTTCTACCTCATTTGAACTGGTTTTCTTTCTTTCCTCCTCCCTGTCCAGTGACTTTTTTTTTCTTTTGCACACACTGTCTTTTCCCTATCTCAGTGTCTTACTTTTCCCTTGTCCTGCTTACACACACGCACACATGCACTCACTCACGCAAACAGGCATCGGGCCAGCTGAGTCACGTCTAAATGGCGTGGAGTGTGATTGCAGCTCACACTTACATAACCTCTGTCTCCACACCACTGTCATTAGAGCAGCTCAGTAGAACGGGCAAAAACAATTCGTTTAAGTACTCTGCAACCAGGACGGCCACAGGACTCACCTTCTCAATGGACAGTGTGTGCTCATGTGTGTCATTCCTGCTCAGCGTGTTCTCATTTGTGGGTTTTATAACATGTGGTGGATGTTGCCCAGGAGTGAGACTGAGCTGTTTATGTGTCTGAGTGTTTTTTGAGGAACAACCTTTAACCCATATCCCGCATGAAGATGATGCAAATTGTTAACATGGTAGATAAATTGAGCTTATTTATCATTTTTTAAAGTTTTATTGAGCACAGAAAGAGAGCACAGAGAGAGTTAAGTTGTTTTTTTTTCCTCTTTTGACAGAGGGAGTCGACATTCTGGAAGCAATGTGTGCATGGAGCGAGAGAGGCTAAATTTTGGCAGGCGTCAGTTTATACAGATGGAGCAGCTCTTGGATAAACCACATAAAATTCCTCCCACTGTCCAAGTTAGCACTTCTTAGGGAGAGCCATGCTCCCTCCTCTTCATTCACTGTTGCACCCACACCAATGTCCCCCTCCGACCTCCCACCTCCCCTACTGTCCCGTACGAGCTCCCACACCACCATCTTGGCAGTCCCCGGTCCCGGAGGTAAAGTGGTCCCAACTAGTCAATTATGATGGCGTACAATTACTTTTCCTGGCTCCTCTTGTGCTACAGCAGTTAGGCTGGAGCAATCAAACAAGAAGCAATTTAGCGTTTCTCTTGAAATGCTCTGAAGCACTACTTCCAAGAAGGATGAGAATCTGAGGTCTGGAGAAGTGATCAAGTTAACACTCGATCCTCTTTCAGGAGGGACAGAATCATGAGAAATGATTTTTTCAGAGTAATGACACATGCTCTGCTTTTCAGCTTAACTTTAAAAACCTCTGACCAACTTCTTACCTCATGGCTCATTCGCTGTGAACAGTCACTGGTGTTAAATTTAATATTACTACATTGATGAAAATATTTAAATCTGAACCATAAGCAACAGGGGGTCTTAGATTTAAGTTTTTTTTCTGTCTAGTGGTGTAAAATGATTTGTGATGACACAGTGTCACAGTTCATATCCATTTTTTCACATTTTGACACATCACAAAATGTCTGAGACTGGTCAGATGAAAACAGTGAAGTACACATCTAAAAAGTCTGTTTAGGTTGTTAGTGAAACTACTGATAGTAATTTTCCATTGGTGGTAAAAATATGTGAGGAGCAATTTCACCTCTGTGTGTCTAAAGAGTTAGAACTGAATGTTTAAGAATGTCTGAACCATGTTATTGAACAAGTGTTATTCATCTTGATCGGCTGATCTAAGAAGATGATTTGTTGCTTTACTTAAGTTCAGAAGGTTTTTTTCTAGGAGAAAGAAGACAAGAGAGGATCTTAAGACAGAAAAAGAAACTGATGAAATTATGGTCACATTAACATTTTCCAACTTAAATAAAGTTTTTAAGATAATCTTGCATTTGTAATGTGACATTTGAAAAACCATCAACTCCTTCGCAGAGTATTGTACAAATGCAGTTTACTTTTGTACGTACTTAAGTACTTAAGCGTGCAATGAACTGTTGTAGACATGTTTAAGTTACCAGTCTTTTAAGACAAACTGCTGTCAAGTTAAACAAATATTTAAGAGAAGAGAGTTTCTACATGAGGCACAAATAAAATCCTACAGCTAACATAATGTCATGGCTGTGCTGCTCTTATGCTTATCCCAAATGACCCAGTTTTTTGCCAGCAGTGTTTTCACTGCGCTCCAGCATGTGTTTACCAGAGGCAGGCTGCCTCCCCAATAAAGCTCTCATTCCCCCGAGGCCACAGCACACATCATTAAGACACAGGATATGGACTCTGACCATGGCGTCCTACCTTTGCCTGTATAGCCACATGGTTCCTACCTGTAAAACCTTAACGTATGCACCCATTTCTTTTTTTTCTCCTTTCTTTCCATCTTTCTTCCTTTCCTTCCTTCCTTCCTTCTTACTTTCTTTCTTTCCTCCTCTCTTTCTGTCTTTCTTTCTTTCTCTAATCTCTCTAGCAATACATGCACAGACAAAGAGTTTCATTAGCAGACAAGAAAATGCATTATTCATTTAAATTAATCTGTAAAGTATCATAAAGTACTCTGAGTTTGGGACTCAAGTGAACAAAAGTGAGTCATTATCCACAAATCGAGAAAACGTTGAGCTGTGGTGAGTCTTTTCAGTTATGACCTGCCAACCAAAGTCAACAAGTCAAAAAAGAAATCAGATAAACATCTAAAGCAGTACATGTCTTACTTTCCAAAAGTGGCATGTACATATTTTACTCAATTATTATATTTTTTTTAATTTATTATGTTTATTATGTTTTTTATACCAAAAACATACTGTGATATATATCGCTACAACCATCCACAATACATATCAGCATATGAATTTTATGCCATATCACACATCCCTAGTGTGCATGATGTTTCGTCTAAGAAAAATTAACATCAATTCTGAAAATAACATGGCTGTGGTAATGTGATGTTGTGGAGCTGCTGCACTGTTAAGATATGCATTACTTGCTGTCATTCATAGAACCATAAATTCTGTTATCTACCACAATCCTCAAAAATATTCAGCTGTCAGATTTCGAAGGCAGCAGTGATCTAAAGAATACCGGTATGAATACCCACTTTTGATTGGCTTAAAAAACAAAGTTAAACATACCGTGGTTTATGGGGTGGGCTGATCAAAATCCAAACTTGAATCAGAATGAAATTCTGTAGCAAGACCTTAAATAGGTTCTTCATGCTCAGAAAACCTCCTTAGGACAAGTCTTCAAGAATGAGTGGGTCAGCATTCCTCAACGGTGATGTAAAAGCCTCATTGCCATTTATCTCAATACACTCATGCAAGTTGTCGTACAACCAGTCATTAGGATTAGGGGGCAATAACTTTTTGAGTTTGAATCATTTTTACCCCCTTATTAAAATTAATCACGTTTTAAAATCAGATTCTTCTTATCTTTAACTTGGAATAAGATTTGGAGATCTCTGAGGGGTTCGAGTGGCACAGTTAGTAGCATCGCTGCCTTGCAGGTCTTGTGTTCGAATCCCAGCACAGATACTTTTTTTTCATGGAGTTTTCATGTTCTCCCCCTGCAGGCGTTAGTTCTCCAGCCTGCTTCCACAGTCCAAAAAGCATGACTGTTAGGTTAGGTTACTCTAAATTGTTCTTGGGTGTGTGTTGAACTGGCAACTTGTCTAGGTTGTGCCCCGTCTCTTCTCCGATGACCGCAACCCTGCAAGCATAAGCAGGTCACAACAATAGATGGATGATCTGAAACCTTTAAGTGTGGAAAAAAGACTAAAAATAGACATTTTTCACATCAACATATAATTGAAAACAGAGTTGATGAGCAACAGCGCCAGAAGCTGCTAAAAATGAAATATCACAAAGGTGACGTAAGAAACGCACAACTTAAACCCTAATGAATTGCTGCCATAATCACTGCAGTAGCAGGATGTTCCTTAACTTAAGTATATCATTAAAATAGATTGCTTAAAAGTGTTGATTACCTGGCTCTAATTAAGGGCTTGTTGTAAACAAGGAGTTCCTCTAAATCCAAAAAGAAAAGCAAAATAGGTAGGAAACACAAGTGGCTTAAGTTTAGCACTTGCTAAAACAAGGCCAAAAGGGGTGAAGTGTCAGCACCCTGCTGTATTAAGCCCTCGGCAAATTGTGCCACTTGTTCTGAGAGACACTAAAAAAGTGTGGTGCATCCGTAATATATGCAGTTAAAGGAAATCTCCTACCCAGTTTCCCTGCTTTTTCTGTTCCCCCACCCGCCACCATCCTACCCTTAGGCCAATGCTTCCCAGCTCCCCAGAATGGAGTCATTAGCTTGGTGCTAATGGTTTCAGACTTTCTAATTGAATGGGAACCCATTGATCTGTAGGTAGAGAGAAATGGCTCTTTTCATTGCCTCTCTATGGCCTTGCACAGCACTTGTGTCTCCTCAAAATTAAGGCCTGTATATTGGTGAACTTGAAAAGATTGAGGCAGGAGTTGCAGCCATGTGAACGTGCAGCGACATATGCTTGTAAACGCACACCTTTGTAGAGACACTAGAGTTACAGCAGCCAGAACACACAAACACACACGCAGGCGTGCACATTCATGCACGATTGCTCTCCAGTGTGTAGCCTTCAGGGCTCCCGTTCTGAGAGGAGCAGACTTTAATCTGCGTTCACTTCCAGAGTTATCCTGGTGGGAGTTTGTGTACCTCACATCTTTTTAAATACTGCAACAACAAGGGGTTGCCTGGGGCTGCTGGGGTCAAGGATGTAGCTTAGTGGAGATGTCAACTGCCAAGTCGTCTCTGTGCCTGGTGGAGGTTGAAGTGCATAGGGCTTGAAGCTGCTATAACACTGATAAGGATTGTGGGAGGTACCCCTATGAATTTCTTCTCCAACAGCATTGAGAGCACACATAACTAACTCACACTCTATAGTTTTATTGATAAGTTCTATTTACGCATATGTTGTTTCCTGGCTTGACTTCTTTTTTGAGTAATTCTGAACACAAAAAAGGGGAATAAGTATGGCTTATAAAGTTACAAAGCATGACTTTCTTTGTTGTATTGTCTTCTGCAAACAGACATTGGTGGAAGAATATTTTTAAAAAAATCATTGTTTTTCACCAAACATACATAGAAAACAACATATTTGCACACACTGTATAAAAATAATCTATTTTTCCTCTTTGTGTTAAACCTCCTTTCCAGTAAACGTAAACTTGACACTTTCAGGCATCTGGAAATGGGACTCAAAGATGAATTCAGAATGGTGGAAGCCAACATTTAGATGTGGTATTCTCCTGCCTATTTTCTTTTGATGTTTTTTTTTCATAATGTCACAAAAGATGCCGTGTTCTTAAGGTTGTAAAATACGTCCACAGGTGTATATCCTTGAAACTCAAATGTTGAGAATTAACTAATCAGAAGCTTGGAAATCCTGACATCAACATCTGGAGTTCTACAAATTGTTTAAAGTCAAAGTAATCTTAGTGTGTGCAAACTTCTGAATTTGGGAAAATAATACATTCTGTATCTCTCATTATTTTGGAATATAAAAAAAATATAGTTTTGGTAGTCTTAACTGGCCTGACGGAGGAACTGCTTAGTCTGATTTTATGTCAGACAGTGGGAACCAAAATGTTGTCTTTTTGCTAGAATGTATGTAAATATCTGGTCACCCATGGAGTGAAGTTGAGCAGACAAGCACTCGTGTTGCTTTGTGCTCACTGTGCAGTCAGCAGGATTTCATTCACATCTCAGTATCAGATTTTCTCCAGTAAATGTTTATTCAGAGGACTGATAATTCTGTTTGTACATGTGTGTCTGAGAGACAAAAGCCAGCTGGTTCTGGTTATCAAGCTGGAATTCACAGTAAAAATTACAACATCTTTTTTCTAACTCCCTCCCCCCCAACACCCCTTAAACCCCAAAACTATCTCTCTCTCTTGCACACACTCTCTCTCTTCCTCTCTTTTTCTCTCTCTCTCACTCACTCACTCACACACACGCACACACACAAAGTGAAATACAACCTATAATTATCCAGCTCTATTGCCTCTTTTTGAGGAGCCTCTGCTTCTGGAGAGTATGTACTTAACTGCTAGTCAGAACAAAAAAATCACAAGAGACAGATTGTTGTCTAACAAACACCAGTGAACATTGGGACTGAATTAAAACACAACAGTCCTTCATATAAAGTCAGAAAGAGGACAACACCGTACACTGTATAATAAAAAAGTTGTATTTCACAAGTCTCAGCGTGTGTCAGGTTTAAAGACCCCTCTTATAAGCTGACTGACATCATGTCTGGGAGGGACCTATAATAACATCTTTCTCTCTCCCTGTAGATGATCTCTAGATAAGTGGTGTGTGTGCTTGTGTGTGTGCAAATGCATGTGTGCGCGTGTCCTTACTGCATAAGACTGTGTCCGTATCTCCCCACTGAATGTTTATGAATGTTGAATGTTCATAAACACTGAATGTTGAAAGATAATAGGCATATTGGCTACTGAGGTGAGCACAGATTGGGGGAGTCACTCAGGGGAAACACCAAAGGTCTTGTTGACATTCCTTGCTGTAACTAGGCAACAAAAAAACAGTGGCTATATGAATGGGATTTGGTAGCTTTACCTTATTAATAGAGAACAAGATGGGCCTGCTTTAAAAAAGGTCTCTGGGAGGATTTTTAAATGAATGGTAAAGTTGCATCTTTTTTGACAGACATATGTGTTTGTTCTCAAAGGCATAAATATCATGACAAGCAGAAGTATATCCGTTTGATGTTTTGCCACATTATAACAATTTACCCGTTCCTCTTGCAAAAAACTCAAGCTCAGTAGAACCGACTGGAGAGCAACTGTGAACATGAATTTTCAAATCTCAATCAGCAGTTGTGCAGCAGTTCATCTTGTTTCCATTTTCAGATGATTGAAATGTTCACAAAGCTTTGCTTTAAACTGCTCTAGCTTTATCTCAAGTTTAATTTTCCTTGAATAAAGATCTTCCCTTAGGGGAGTTCTGGACACATCCTAGTCGAAGGAAAGGTTTCCCTCCTAGGTTTAACCTGCAACCTGATTTGAGATGAGTGGAAGATGGTGGATGGATGAATCAAGCCATGAAGCAAATCCCAACTTTACCATTATTAGCTGTTAACCAGTCATGGTACAGAGTTAATAAATTGTTTTGAACACTCACTGTTCCTCCTTTAACTCGTGTTTTCACATGGGTTAAAGGACACAATTTAAATAGTTTTTTTTCTACATTAATGTAGACAAGCAGTAACTCTGAACTTTTAGTTGCTGTCTATTCTTATTTGAAAATAAATCTCTGAAATATGTAAATTAATCCAACTTTACCAAATTAAGTCACATTCTGGGTAACTGGGTAGCACATTGTAGAAACAGATTTATTAAGGATATTTTTTCTCCCCTGCTGGTAAGATATCATTACACGACAATTCAGACTGGTGTAAAAGATGGTTTCCTGTGATGAAACCATCACATGAAGTATGGGAGTATAATTTAGCTGTCATTTGTAATTTTAAATTTGTTCAAGAAAAATTAAAGCTAATAAAAGTCTTGTAATTGTGTGGGATGATTACGCATTGATGCAGCCCCAAAGCCTGGTTTCATGCCATAGTTAACATTTTATTGCAGAGTTTTCGTTTGAGCTTATTAAAAAAGAGGTTTTTCCATCCATGGCTCACTTTCACCCATGCCAGCTTTGCACATCTGGTAGCCATTTTGTGCCACGGTTTTCCAAAGAGGTAAAACCACAGCGGCAGAAGGTGGAGAATAAGCACCAGCCCACCCAAGGTTGACAAGCCACACCATTACTTTTTGACAAGAACTACTGATAGATGGATTTAGCCAGTGTTTACTGACAGTAGTACATAACCACCTTAAGCCTTCTTCCAGCAGCTAATTGACGAATTTCCAACAAGATCAAAATTAAACATGCTGCATTAAAATCATGCATCCGAGTAGACCAGCAGCTGTAAGGCCCACATGGTTACGTCGCAGTCATTTCCTCCTGCGATTTCTCTGGATCACTTTATTACCCTACAACACCAGCAAAAAAAAAGGCAATAACAGCCTGTGAGCCAAGTGTGTGTTTGGATGTGTTTGTTTTCTGTACTTCTTCCTACCTTCATTTCTGCATTTTGTCTTTTAAAGTCCACCCTCAGCATCGCATCTGTGGGACTGCACTGTCCCACTTCCACAAAAAAATGAAACATTAAAAAAAGGAAGTTATGTTAAACTCCATCACCAAAAAAAAGCATTAAAATGACAAAGGTGTAACATGTGCAGGCCTGCTACTGTTGCTGCAGAGGTAAAGGGTGAAATGAGGGTACAGAAAGCTTGTGGTAAGAAATGACTGCCATTACAGTATGAAGCTATTCACATCAAACCAGTGTTGACTGAATCTGAGCCAAGTTGTTCTGACAGCAGAGTGTGCTTTTACAGGCTGCTTACATGCAGGAGCAACATAAGAAGTAGGCCATTAAACAGCCATGTTAGCACACTTAAAGAGGCTTTTCACAGAAGCAAAGCTGATTTGATACATAATACAGTCAAAAACCTGAGCAGCAGTCAAACTCCTGGGATTGTCGTTTGTTTAACCAATACTTGATGGTAAAGAGTGGCATGAAATATACTCTTTCAAAGAATAACCACAGCATTGACTTGGCCTGCGCTGCAGGATAATTTCCTTCTTAGCCAGAAGCCCTCAGGTCAAAGCACAGGTCTGGAAAAATGTAGACGACAGAGCAATGGAGAGATGCAGAGTGGAATTGGAAAGTAATGGGGAAAGAAACGGGGAAGGGAAAAAAAAAAACAATAGATGACATAAACAGACAGCAAACACCGAGGTGGAGAGAGGCTGAAGGGAATCACAGGACTGTTTTCAGTCTTGGTTTTGTTCTTTTATCCACAGTGACATGCGGTTTCATGGCTATTAACACATATTATATCAACTGTGCTATAATTTGGGCTATCCATATGTTCTCCTGGCTCCATAAAACACATGAACATAATGGTTTGTCCTGTTGTCAATGTGTGCTATGCAAACTAATAAAATTAATACTTGTCAATGGAGTGATGAAAGAGAACCAAAGCACAACTTCACCTGAAGAAAATTCACATTTTGAAATGGCCTGTAGTTGTAGTCCAGAACTATGCCTGGTGGAAAATCTGTAGGGTTGACATAAAGAGGATCAAGGACAAGAGACGGCTTCAAAACCTGATAGATTTGGAAGACTTCTGCAAAGTGGAATAGCAGATATTTTCAAGTTAAGATGTGTAATGTGTCACACTCTCACCAAAACAATATAAATACAAAACAATTATAGAAAATGCACTTTTAAATAGCAGAGTGTTGCTTCAGGGGTTTGCACTGTTGTTCAGCCATGCAGCTTTTATATTTTTCACATTATTTATTTTGCCCAGTTTTGTTTGTTTTTGTGTTGATTTGTAAATATTGTTTGAAACTGCATTTTGAAATAGATCTTTAAATTACTTATTACAGCCTTTTGCATTTGATTTGTATCTTACCATATTATTTGATCAAGAGATCACATTTAAAATGTTTAATTTTAGCTGTTATTCTCAGCTGTCCCTCCTCTTTCCAGGGGTTCTCCTTCTGCACATTGCTTATACAGCCAGTCCATCATAAATGTCAAACTTTTAGCAAACCATGAAATGACAAATAAAAATGCTTTGTTGTGGAAGTGAGAGAAGTCCAGGCAGATTGAAACCATCATTCAACTCTCTATTGTTGTTTTCCTTTTCTCCATGACAGTCTCTCTGAGCCTACATTATGTGTGTGTGTGTGCATGTGTATGTGTGTTTTTACTGTGCACATTTGTGTCCTGTGTTGAAGAACAGAAGGTCTCTGCAGGGCTTGCCTGTGTGGGTGGACTCTGGGATTCACCGTGAAAACAACCAAAAAGCCAAGGACGTTTCCTAAGTTGCAGCTCACACCTTAGAGCTCCAGTTATTATCCTGTTTGGAACTTGTGTGCTTTTATTTTTAATTTTTTTAAACATATTTGGATATTGTGTTATTTTTCTAAGTTTACCTTAATTGTATCAAATATCTGAATTGTTTGTTTGTTTTTTAATTCAAACCTCATGTTAAAAATGTGTAGGAACTGTCAGTTCCAGTTTCCCGTGAAGGCATCTGTGTGGGTCTGTAAAAACCTCCTTATCTGCCTTGGCTCAGAAGATTACTTTGTCTACGCAGACTGGTTGACAACAAGCCTTTATACAGAGCGCTAGATTGTGTCCTAAGGTCTGACAGACAGTAGCTGTTGAAACACTCTGCTCCGCAGCCTGAGCAGCAGCTAGATAAGTGGAAGACAAAGACACTATTGTACTGTAACATGTGGCCCAGAGACACTAAACCTTATCACAGTGACTTTCCTCCACTGCCTGCTGTTGCAAAGGGCCTGGATACGGTTTAGCTACAGATCCGTTTACAGTAATTTTCTTTATCTATTACCAAAATCGCTTTGTGATTTATGAGAATGCTGAGGGAGTTATGGATTCATTCCTCTGCATTGGAGGCCAACTTTTGTTCTTACTGTTCGCTTGGTTGACATTGATATTGTGTTTCAGCATGCCCTAAAATTTGATCTTCTCATTGGAAGGTCAGCTGCACTAATTTTGCTTTTCAAGTTCTTGTCGGCATGAAAAGATTGTCTTTAACCTTTTGTGACAGGATAAGATGAGATGTTGCAGTTTAACACTATAAGACAATTCAGTTTTGAGTAACATATAGAGGCCGGTTTATAAGAACATACATTTTCAAGTACTTCAATACCCAATTTTTCTGAGCAGTACGATATGGTTTGGTGCGGTTTGATTCTGTTTCCCTAATAAAAGTGACCGATACAATCCAACCATGCCACATCATTCTTGGGCCCCCTTTGTAGTAGATCCATAGGACCGTTGTACAATATGATACGGCATAGTATAGTTATTGAATTTTAAAATTTGTTTTTTTTAGCCTACAGCACCAATTCATAACATGTTGCATTTTCCCGTTAAAATTTTAAATGTAGTACTTACAATGTCTTTTTGAATAGAAACATAATGGATTTTTATGTGGTTGCTAGTTTGTCTCCAGACTTGTTGAACTCCTTCTATGCTGTCATGATGTAGTCAGTCTGTTTATTTCATTTCTTGTTTTTATGAATAAGAATTTATCCAGCACAGCGCTCGGCATAAAATGCAAATATAATGATTTTTAAAGAGAGACTTAAAATTTGTAATTTAGAAAAGTACTTGAGTAGGAATGGTTAGTGTTGAAATACATCTCCGAATCATTCATATTAAAAATGTGACATCCTGACTTGAAGCATAATATGTGACAGAAATATGATAATAGATGTGTAAAATGCTTCTGTCCAAGAATAGGAATGTGAAATCACTCAGAGTTAAATGTGGCACTACCTCCTCCTGGAGATGAGCTGAATATGAGCAAAGGGGAAATAGAAGGATAATATTGGTGGCAATCAGGGTCTGCTGGAATGGTCCATGATAAAGAGCTAAAAATAGCTTCACTTGGACTCAGATCTTGGCTCTCGCCCCATTCTCCAGCGCCTCCCTCTGCTCTGCTGTCCCACGCCTCCATCCTCCCTCCATCCTCTCCCCGTCCTTCCCCAGTTCCACCTTTCCCTGCACGTCTCCAGCCCTCCCTTGTTTCCAAATAGCACCTGCTCCCACACCTCCTCCTGCCAACTGGCTGATGTCATGCTTCGGTTTCGGACAGACGTCCTCACGCCTAATTCTGTTTGACTAAACGGCAGCCAGTGCAGAGATGACCAAGTGTACCCACACACAGACACGCTGCCTCCCGAGGCATGTGTTGATCTCACGACACACGCTCCCGGCGTGACTGCTCGGTTTCACTCTGAATTTTAAAGCAACACATTCATCTAGGTTAGGATTTAGTACTTTATCCTCGAGTTTTTATTCTCATCTTCAAACTTTGCGATTCAACACCATATTTATTATACAATTACAAATTGCTCCATCATATCTGATATTTTGAAACTTGCTGCCCTTCTCACATCAGTAATGTGAAGTTAATCTCTTGAAATAAATAGCTTTAGACTAATTCACACTCGGCTATCCTTGAGATACAAGGATTAACTTTTTTTTTTGTCCTCAACCCAGATGTCCTTTGTGACCTCGCATCTTTAGGGGCATTGACCCCTGGCTTTATTATTGCCACATAGGGCCCTGTCTATTCTAAACACACTTAACATTCTCCATCTGCATGCATTTCCTGTCTGCATCCCTTCTGTTTGTCATGCTCCTTAAACTCAGAAGCTCTTCACTGGGAAACTTGGCTCAAGACCCTCTTCCACTTCTGCTCCACTCGACACATGGCAGGATTAAAAGAGGAGACTTTGAGACTCTTGTTTGTCTCACTGTATAGATGCTAGGAGACATGTGCGCACTCAGCATATGCTTGGTTCAGCTTGGCGTTGTTGCTTTTTTTTTTTTTTAACCACCATTTTGTTAGAGATGGAATAATTAAGGTCTGGAGGACCTTAATTATCCAACAGCACTGACTTTAATATTACAATTGTTTTCTTAAATAACTACAAAGTATGAACCCTACATGTCTAAATAGAAACCAGATGGACTTGAATATAGTTCATTCCTCATCTAAATAGTCTTTTTCAGTTCATGGTTTGGCGATTTCAGGTCTTAAAAGATGATGTCAGATCAATAACACTAATTAAGTGATTGGTAAGCAATCATGTTATAAGGATAACTGGCCCTTCTCTCAATTTGATCAGATGTTTCAGTCGTTGTTATTTGACTATCGACACGTATGATCTTATGAAAAGTTTGAACTTACAAGTTTGATGCTTTCAATGAATAGTAGGAATAATTAAAAAAAGCTATTGAACACGTGAAACATTCAAGAAACCAGAGAAGAAGCCCAGTTTCTTTCTGTTTAAGCTCAAATGATCCAACATGTTCTGGATGACTCAGAATCTACTCCAAGGAATGACATCAAAATATGTTTTTTCCAGTTTTTTTGTTGTGAGGGATGAATATGTGAGAAAGTAATGCAATGTCATGCTGCATGTATGCATAAATGTAAATCTGAAATTTACTAATATTTCAAAAGAAAACCAAAAATATTTTTGAAGTATTAAGCATTTTAAGTGATCATAAGCATCTTATATTAATAATTAATGTAGTTAGAATGACTGGCATTACAAAAATAGCAATTGTAGAATTTATGATGCACAGAATGTAGATCCTTACCTGAAATATTGCATTTCCAAAAATCTTGACATCTCCAAATCCAACAGCACTGACTTTAATACCAGCCTCCCTGTTATCTCCTAAATGTGTTGCTCTCTCTCATCCTGAATGAATGGCAGACATCAAAGTAGACTTTCCTTCTGAAAATCTCCTTCCATCCTGGCACTGACTTTGTTTTTAAACGCCTCATTGGTACAGAAAATTGCTAACTGTGAGTCTTCTTGCCATCCACTGACAGGAAAAGATCCTATTTCTGTATTTCCGACCAACTGCTAATCGTTCCTGATGCATCAAGCTGGAAATCATCCACACTGGTCCGTCTCTGTTTTTCATTTTAACTTAAAAGGAGAAGATTTTTGATTTATCTATTTGCCTGTTCACTGCCCCCTGTCAGCTGTGTTGATATTATATTTTATGTCATACGGTTGTGTCTCTTACCATTGTTTCCCTGCAAATGTAGTTGTGATGAATCAAATAAAGTTTAGCGAGAAATTGAGTTTATTATAACCCAAACTTGTGCATATATCATTTTTTTTTTATTGACTGTAGCTGCCCTTTCTTTAGAGCAGCTACAGTAGATATGTGCTTATGTGTTTTGCAGCTGTGAGGTCAGGGAGGCCAGATCATGTGTCCTGACATGATTAACGTATTTATAAGCCAGCGAGGAAGGAGCAGAGTGAATGACAGTAAGTGAGCAGCAGAGTAAGTTGAGGCCCTCGACGTTATGGAGCCTGTAAGGCGTACGTGCCTGGAGCCTGTTAGTAAAGCATTTTGACCCCCTCATTACTGGCAATTTAGAGGATCAGGGCTCCCTAAAACAACTTGTCTGTTTGCTTGACTTCTGCTTGCAGTCACGAGGTCGCAGCTTGGGATCAGGTCTGTCTGGCGGACTCTGGAGCCGAGTGCCACTTCCATTCTCTGTAATCCTCACACGGCGGGAACCGAGAGCTTGCAACATCAACAACAGCAGAGGCCTCTTGTTTAAGAGGAGGAACCGTGAATCACAGCACATCTCCCTCTGTCTTTCTCTCAGTCTGTCTGCCTTTTATCTGTCTCTGCCTCTTGGAGATATATATCCACATTCACATTTATTTGCGGCCAGGCACAGTCTGAAATTCCTTCAAAACCACAGTCATCTTTGTTCACCCACACCCATTCTAATAGCTTCTCATAGGCTGACTTATGTATGCAGGCACACACAAACACACACGCACACACATTATATGAACCCTTTTATTTTAGGGAACTGAAAGAAGGCCTTCCTCATAGACTCTTTTCTTCTTTTATTTGGTAAGAGATGCCTTGCATGCATGTGAAAGCTGTCTCCGAGTTTTTAATGTTTTTAAATATACAAGTATAATCTCTATACAAACAAACATGAACTCACTGATTTAGTCACAGATTCCTAGTTTGGGTCATTTTTAGAATTTGAATACTGCTTTGAACATATTTTAGAACTTGAATTGAGTTTGCTAATGCTTTCAATCCCATGACGCATTTTTTTTTAATTGTAATTTGAAGTTGTGCATGTAGTTTCACAGATTTGTAGACAGTACCTTTCATCAGACTTTTCCCCATATGCTGTGAAGTGCTTCAGTTCTAATAGAGTTACAATGGGTGACGTTGTGATAGATTTTATTCAGGTTTATCTGATTAAAAGAGTGTGAATACAAGATCATCCGTTTTGCACTTTTTGGTTATGTTCCAATTTGTTAAGACCAGGTATTTTTTTTCTTCTGCTTTGCAGTTAAGTGCTAGTTTTGTGTTGATAAATCCCATTAAGTCCCAATAAAACACTCTGCATTTGTGCAAAATAATAAACTGTGAATACTTTTACAAGCCACCGCAAAGTTAGTTTGCATTACCTCACCCTTTTTATCAGTCGGCTGCTATTTTTGGTATTCTGGCTGATGTGCAACCAGATGTGATATGATGCCCCGCTCGACTATTTTTACACAGCAAAGGTGGCATCAGCAAAAATCTGAGTAGTGATTTACTGCTTATGCCACCAACAAAAGTACAAGAGTGAGGATAATCAAATTTTTTTTTTTTTACAAAAATAAGAACTGATACGAAAACAACACCTACTCTGGCAACTTGCTGGATCCAGTTTGCTCCTTTTCTACTGCTTATCTGTCCAGTCTGCTGACCCTTCCTGTTGCTCTGCTTGACCTCTGTTCTTTCTTTCGTCACACCATTAACACTTTGTCATTCTTTCCATTAGTTCACACATCTTCTTTCCTGTTCTGAATCTGGCAGCGTGACTGCACTCTTGGTTCTGTGAGAACTGCAAGAAAAGCGCTGAGTGAATTTCTCAAAAATCTTTCCACTGAAACTCCGATGGTGAGGGCCACCATCGTTGAGTTTCGATGTTGTAATAGGGCTTCTCTAACTGTCCCTCAAACCTGAAGTGAGTCAGGTTAAGAATAAGGAAGAAGTGAAAAAAATAGACAACTTGAGCCAGCAGAGATCGTCCACCCTTCTTTCGGTTCCGATAAATGACTGGCTGTGTCATAGATTGGTAACCAATATTTTGAATCTTTACAGCAAAATAGAAAACGAGACAAAAACGTATAGGACAAAAATAGAAGCTTGCGTAAAGAGATACATTATGGTCTCCAAACAAACATGCAAATATTTCAATAGCAGTTGTTCTTTTTCTATTTTTATTCTATTTTTGACTAAGTCAGATGCCATTAAACACTTTTTCAAAAAATATGGACAATGTGGACGCAAAAAGAGACCTTACTCATAGATGCAATATTTCCCCCGAAAAACTCTGTGCTCTTTCTGCTTACTTATGTGTCCCCACATTTGTTAACCCCTCTCCCCCAAAAACAAACAAACAAAAAAACTAAATTATCAGAGTATATCACATATATTATTGTTATCAGAGCAGGTAAGAGATGCATTTTACCAAAAGTTAAAACTAATGTACAGAAAAGAACTGTGCTGTTCAGTAGAATGCAGCGCTGGAATATAAAACCTACTGAAGTAAAAATTTTAAAGGACTAATAAAGCTATATTTTAGTGAACTGCAAACAATGTAAGTTCCTGGTTACAAACTGGATATATTGGACTACAGTTAATTATGTGTTCACTTAAAATTACATGTTCTCTGCCTTGTTGTCTTCCTTGTCTTTTTTACACTCTGTTTTTATTTAACTTTTAAAAACTGTTCTGGTGATGTAATTGGTGTAACGCGTGAACCACGACAGCTCTGCTGCAGCCGAGAGTGGATCAATCAGCATCTTATAACACATATAGGTTTCTTCAATGTGTGCTGCTCTAAAATACGTGATGACATCACCTTTCAGCACCAGACAGACTGGAAGTCTTGGAAAGGTCAAGCATTACCTCAGTGGCTGTGTAATCACTCATAGTTCATTCTGCTGCAGAAATGTTAAGTGTAGCACGCTTCCACTGCCAGACAATATTTACAACCTGTTTCAACAGTTCCAGTTTGCAGTAATTTTATTTTATTTTTAATAAGATCTCCCCAATTTCATGGATTTTAGGCTGAATCATACATGAGCAGCAGTTGGTCTTATGTGTAACTTTGCGTAGAAAAAGGGTTTAATGACCGAGAGAGAACTTCCCTCACTTTACAGAAGCACATAAACAACAGCTGGAGGATGTATGAGTTGCAACTAGCATAACACAAGTGTTACATTATTAGTTATGTAGTGCCTTGGAACAAAATTTGATACCTTTTTTTAGTTAACTCACTCACAAGTGGAATAAACATAACATGCATTTGTTTTTTCTGTTAGCCCAACCAAAAAGAACTGAAATAAAACATGTGGCTCATATGAGTTTTGTTACAAGATTTTACCGAAGATGAGACAAAAAAATTGTATCATGGATTACCAGAAACAAGACCTGATTCTGTTTCTCTTTTTTCCACTCTTTTGTTTGTTGCATTTTCAGTTGACCATGCTTCTGTATTTGTGACAGAACTAGAGGCAAATGCAGAAAAAGAAGCAGCTGCACCTCCTGTGTTTCTGAACTGCTATTTTGTTTAATGAACGATAAAACAAGATGAATTAAAGCTGACAAAAATAATTTTACATAGCTTGTTCTTGTTCTCTATTCATATTGCTTACTGTAGCAACTGGGTGCTTTGCTTAGTCACGATATGGCCATTTGCATATCGTAGCTTTTTCACTGTGTAATGCTTTCAATATGCTGAATCAAGTTAATGTTCAGAGTTGCACTTCCAGTTTTCCTCCTTTTTAATATATATTTAGATACTAAAAGAGCCTATGTGATTGTCACATTGTATTTCCAGAGTTCATCAACAGGATGCAGAAGTCAAGAAGGAAAGTTGTTGCTAAATCCTGCAGAATCTCTAAGCTGCTGAGTAACTTCCCATTTAATCTGAGGTCACTGGATCGGCAGAGAGGACACAAATCCTCTGTTTAGAATTTGTGGAATTTTCTTTGCATTCCCTCCTGTCTTTTCAGTCGCAATCTTTTCTCTTTCTTGACAGTATAGTAGAACAGAGGGTTGGTAATTACTTTGTGCTTCTAACCTAAAATAACACAACTGGCCCAATTACAGGCTGGGCCTTACTAAGTAGCCATGCAGAAGTGAATGAAAAATACTAGATAATGTAAAACAAAGAGGGAAACCTGAGACGTAAGGAAGAGCAACATTTCGATTGCAGGTGTTTGCTTAACTACACGGTTGGGAGCCTCCAGGTGGCAAAGCTTAACATGGCGCTCAATTTTTCCTGCTCTGCCCTGGAACTATTACACATTTAATTTGGCTTCATTTCAAGTTCTTCCAGTTTTGTTTTATTTTATTGCACTTTTACTATTTAGCAGTTACATTTTTCACTGTTTTGTATTTAAATATTTCCCCCCAAAATGTCACTCTGAGTCATTCAAAAAGGCATTTCTCTTTTTTGAACCCTGGCCTCTGGGGTGGTCAGGGCTGGGTCAAGTTGGGTCCGTGCCAGAGAAGCGTGTTTATGTAACACTCTTCAAAGGGAGCCAGAGAAAGAGGGCACTGTACAAGGCACGGGAAGTGTAAATATCTAACTGTTGCTGCCATAACACATGACATACTTAAAGACGGCCTCAAACAAAATAAAAATGATCCAGGTTAAAACGTTTGACATGGGAAATCTACCAAGCGTTTGAAATCCAGCTAAACTTTTAAAGGTTTAAAACATGGTGACATTTAGGAGCCACGTATAAATACAAGTTTAAACTAAAACATTCCTGAAAACCCACAGTGTTCTGGTGTAGATATGATGATGTTTGACTTGCTGTAATGGTTAGGCACCATCTCCAAAATTAGACTAAGTTCTTTTTTTTTTCCTGTACTGGCCACAGCTTGGCATTAAAATCCTGCTCGCTCTTCCTGTGGACATGTATATATTTATACATCTGTCACTGTGATCACGTCAGTTTGCACATTAACATTTAGACGAGTTTATCTACTTGAACACAAGTGATTGTAAACTTTATCAACACATATATGTATATTTTTTTTTCCAAAACTGCTTTCTTTTATTCTGCTCTCTATTATTATGCAGCTAATCCAGTATAGTCTGAGTTAAACCTGCAAACATTCAGAACTAAATCTGTTTATTCAGTTTATGTTCATTTTAATTTTCGAAAGAAGTTAATATGTAGGGTAGCTTAAATGGTATGCTAACTGATAACATGAGAGTTTTGCCTCTTTGCCTTTTCACATACCCTCAGACGTAAACTCAAATCAAACGAAGTTTTATTATCGGAGGCTGATTTCACAAATTGCTTATGATTTAAGTTTCTATTTGTGAATGAGTATGAATTCAAAATTCATGTTTGCTTTTAAAGCATTAGGTGCATTTCATAATTAATGACTTTCTCACTGCTTAGTCTTTCTCCCTTGTATTAGTCATCATGGATTCTTTGAACACCATGAGTTTGACTGCTATGACCAAAATCACATAACCATAAACCTGGATAATCAAATGCGGTACCTTTGATTTTATGAAGCACCTTTGTCTTTTTTATGCTTTATTGTTTTTTACTTGCACATTATCTTGCTTTCCACATTGGCATATGCTGTTATGGTATATAAAGTCATACATACTCAAACGGTTCCATATAACATATCTTTGCCTATGTGGTAGATGTGGTACTCATGTCATACTTTTGTGCTTTATGTACATTTTAAAGTGATGAGGTTCTAAAAATAAATATTTTATGTTCTTGTTTTGGTCGTTTTTCACAAGTTTTTTTTAAAAAAAATTTTTGTGAGACGGGGCCCGTGTGATCAGACATGACAGAACACGGCCCTCCCTCCTCAGCTCCTGGAATCTGTTGCAGAGCCTAAGGAAGCTTCTTGAGCAATATGATTTAATGGTGTGCTAGTTATTGATCCCTGTTGTAAGTGTGAAGAGTAAGAAACGTCTAAATAGTTATTAGTAAATGAAAAAGAAGCAGGGGGTAGCTGTTTAATGGGGTGGGATAGCAGAAAAGGAGAGGGTGCACTTTGAGTATGTTACAGTGCCTGGCACAGCTTGGTCTAGTTAGGCTCTAGGCCTCTCTGTGGGAGCCAAGTCTTCTCTCTAGGCACTGCCAACTCCCTGTGGTGTTGTAGCTACATGTTCAATTATGCTTTTGAGCCTGCCTGCCTTTACGTACGCCTCATAGGAAAACACCCCTTGCCTCTCTGCATGTGTACCAGTGTTTGTGGGGATCAGGGATTGATGAAGAGTTCATGCTGCTACTGCTTTAAGTACAGAAGATTTCATTTGGTGAATAAAATTGATCTCTACATGTGGTGTGCTCCTGCACGACAAATTACTTACAATAAAAATATAATGCTTATATTCTGCGAATACAAGATTACAGATTACCACTAATAAATTGTTACAAATGTTCCTTTTTACTTCCAGAGGAATAAAAAGGAACATTCAAGAACGTCCATATAGCAGAATTCTCACTAATGCACAGCTTGCTGGTATAATAGCAAATACACTTTTACAGAATAGTTCTCTTGTGCCTTTTGCAGTTCAAGAGAACATCGGTAATCTCCCGAAATGCACATGTCGACAGCATCATTAACCATGGATGCATATGTCTGCGTGTGTGTCTGCACGAGTGTGGATGCATTCCTGTGGGCACGTAAGTGTGTGCACGTGTGCGGTGGCATGCTGGCTTGCTTATATGAAGGCATCCTTAAGTAGGGAGAGCAATTATCACTGCCAATAAAACTACAACAAACAATCATTGTTTTGGACCTAACCTTGTTGTACCACACCCCTCCATAAACCTTATTTCATCAGGACGACTGACACGGAGAATGTGCTGTGCTGTGCTGCCTAAGCACTCTCTCTAAACAGCATTTATGGATTCTGCATGGTGCTTGCCGTTGTACGTGTCTGAGTACCTCCATATGTACTATGCTTACTGCACGTACTGTACATACTGTACACAGATACTTTATTAGCAATGTGGATGTACAGAGTGTTTCTACCCCTTGAATCTCTATATTTTAAGTTACAACCTCCCCCCCCCCCTAAAATTATTGTTTATTGGGATACTACGTTATAGAGGTTGTACATAATTGTGAAGTAGAGGGAAACTAATGTGTGACTTTCACAACTATTTGTATATAAATATCTGAAACATTTGGTGTGTATTTGGCCTTCCAGAGTCAATACTTTGTGTGTCATTTGTGTTACAATAACAGCAGCAACTCTTTAGGACTGTGTCTGTACCAGATATAGCCATAGCTTAAGCTCACTAAGGCTTGATGGAGAACATCTCTACCCAAATTCCCCATTGGATTTAAGTCTGGACTTTGACTAGGTCATTCTAACATGTGGATATACTTTGATCTAATCCATTGCTTTGTGCCACTGGCTGTACGTTTCGGATCTAAGTTTTTGGCTCAGCTTAACAGGTTTTCTTCCATAATTGCTTAGTAATTAGCTCTATCTATTCTCCATTAGACCTTTACCAGCTTCCAAATCCCTCCTAAACAATATCCACACAGCATGATGCTGCCCCCACTATAACTTGCTACACGGTAAGGATATTGTGTTCAGGGTGATATGCAGCATTTTCTCCAACATTTTTACAATTGTCACATTTTTTCACAAAGCGTATCTTTTTATCTCATCTGATTAAAACATTTTTCACTTATTTGCTGTGTATCTTAATTTAACTGTTGAACAGGTCTGCTCTAAGCACCGGTTAACCCGACTCCCCCATTAGAACGTTTTTTTTTTTTTTTATTAAGTCGATATTTCTTTTTGTTTTATGTTAGAGCCTTATCTTACCTTTAATTCCTATCTTTAAAAAAATGGGCCCTTCCTCTAAGCCTTCAAAACTGTAGGTGGTAACATGTAAAATATATGTCTCGTTAGGCATTTGTATGGAAGATGTTCAGATATTAGTCAAGCTGAAATAAGGAAGTTTTTGTCCTCTTCCCTTTTGAACGTGCTGATCTTGAAGCTATTCTTAAGAAATGCAGCTTGGACCAAGTAGTTACAGGCCTGTTTCTGAATGTCCCTTTCCTTCAAAAATCTTATAAAGAGTTCTTTCTGGAACAACACAAACTGTTTGATACATACCCACCTGTTTTTTTTTTCTAAAATACAGTCTATTGGAACTGGTTTGCCTAAGGTGGGCACTGATATCATGGTGAGTTTACGACTTTAGTTTTGGTAGCCTTATCGCCTGCGTTTGACACTGTCAACATCACTTTCTTAAAAGTTCATAGTTTGGAGGAGATCGCTGTCATTCTGTTGGTTTCAGAAACAAGCATCACCGTAAACGTAAACCAGTAAATGTCAGATCCTGCTGATCTAGGTTTATTCTCACCCTGTGCGAGAATACTCTGACACTGTTGTTCCCAGTATCAGTGTAACGTTGTTTTAAGAACGGGTTAAACTAAAGCCAGTAGAGATGGTGTACGCTGTAAACAGCTTTTATTGATTTGTAATTTTCACTCGTATGAATGCATTTGAATGTTTCAATCTTCCTCCAAGTTCAAATTCATAAATGGCTAGAAACTTTTCAAATCTAAATTTGAGCTTACACACTATGCTTCTGTTTCCATAAGTATATTTGTTGAGGAAAAACCCCAAAACAACACAAGCAGATTTCTAAAATTGAAATAACCCATTAGTGCGGCAAGCAAATTTATTTGCAGTTTGTCCTTAGCTTTTCAACCCTCTGCCCACCTGCTGGTGGACCTGCACCTGCTATTACATCAAGGAAAGACACACCTACCTGTATGCTTTAAAATGTTTAATATTTGGTG
The DNA here is from genome assembly GCA_033032245.1 of Poecilia picta. Lineage (NCBI taxonomy): Eukaryota > Metazoa > Chordata > Actinopteri > Cyprinodontiformes > Poeciliidae > Poecilia > Poecilia picta. Next base: position 15,550,702 of record CM065359.1, on the reverse strand, counting down.
TATGATTTCTAAATATACCTTGGTATGCATATTAATATATGTGTATGTCTATGTGTGTGTATATACGTGCATTTTATTATTTTTTTTTTTTTGCGGTATATCCCTATAGGCCGCTGTGTTGTTTAGGACTTTATTTCCCCTGTAAGCTCAGTCACTAGGGAGCTACATCTGTAAACATGCCTGGAGAAGCCTGCCTCATGTATGTTTATGTGTTCTCATTTGAACACGAAGTCTCAAGAGGTAATTTCACTCAGTTTGTTTTTCCTCTTGAACAACATGCAGTATCCGACTAATGTGTGCATAGTTTGGGGAGAGACAGAGGGTAGTTTGACTGCCTTGAAGCGAAATGTTTATAGAAAAAACAAACATGGTGAAGATATCATGTGGAATTTTATTTTTTAAATAGTAAAAAAAAAAGAGGAACTCAAAGCTCCTCTGGGAACAGTTATAGGAATAAACATGGCAGGTTCATCTAACAAGCGTTACTGGCGACTTGTAGGTCAACACGTTCAGGGTAGAGTGAATCACTTCCGATCGGTGAGGTCTGTTCAGCTCGCAGCCTTTCATGAAGAGCACCCACATATGCCTCCAAGGTATTCTGTGTCAGTGCATGCTTGAAGTGTTGAACTGGGCTCCTGCCGCTTTGTTTGGAGCAGTCCAATCAAGCGTGTGGGAGATGGAAACAAACTGACATCAAAGACAAGACACTGCCACCATTCAGAGTCATGGCCTACTTATCCGTGGCTAAACTGTATCCCTGTCTCTGCATGGCTTTCATTTGCTGTCCCGCTTTTCCTCTTGCAGCCTTTCTTCAAACACTTCATCTAACTGTGTCAGTGAAAACAGTGACAGTTAACCCAAACCTGCGTAAAGAGTTATTTTAATTTGTGTATTAACCCGATTCTTGTCCTCCTCTATCGATAAAAGCAAACTTTAGCCTGCTCTCTTCCTGCAGTCATCTGAATTTTCAGTGCACATCAGAAGGAGAGGATGGCCCTGCTGACCCATTGTGTCATAGTTGTGCAGCGGCACATGGCCAACCACCAGCAGACTCCACCCCCTACTGGTCTATGCCCCTGCCCTGACTGACTGGGTGAAAAAAGGAGAGGAACTACCCGTTTACTGCTTTTACTGGAAGATTCACTGAGTGAAACCTGTAGTGGGCCTATTTACATGCATCTTTCTTGTGAACAAAAGTGTTAATTTTTACTTAGTAGAAAATACAGCACCACAAAACATTTATATCCTCTTACTTATGGCTTCATTTCTATTTTTATTGCACACTTAAGTGTTTCAGGTCACAAAATCAAATTTAACACCAGACAAAGATAACCAGATTAAGTATAAAGCAATTTTTAACTGATTTAATTTTTTTTAGCTCAGGAATTTTCCATACCAACCTGATCCAATGTTAAAAAAGAAAAAAATAAGTGTTTGCCCCCTAGCTTGCAAAACCATAAATCAACTAATTGACCATGATTTTTGTTCAGTTTCAGTAGTCACACCCACACCTGATTACTTTCAGACGGGTAGAATAAAATAAACATATTTACCTTTCTTGAGGACATAAAGTAGACTAAGAGATCTTAAAGAAAGTACATCATACCCTGCATCTGAATAAATTCAAGAACAGATAAGAAACTAAGTCACTGACATCTATCAGTCTGAAAAGGCTTTCGGACTCCATCAATCCACTATGAGAGCCATCATTCACAAGTAGAGAAAACACTACACAATGCACACAAGCAATGCCACAAAAGAGCCAAGACTAACATGTAAAACAATGCACGCCTCACTTGACTCAGTTAAGATCAGTGTTCATAATTTATCAACAAAAAACAGACAAGGCAAAATAGCTCTTCATGGGAAACATCCAAGATTTACTCCTGTCGAATAGAACATAACTAACAATCTCACATTTATCAGAAAACATCCTGATTATTGCCCAAGACCTTCATATTTTTAATTCTGTCGAATAACGAGACAAACATGGAACTTTTGAGAAGGTGTGTATCCTGTAACATGTGGTGTAAAACCAACACAGCAATTCTGAATATCCTGAATAAGAACATTTGTCCTTCAGTTCTTGACCATAAGCTTAAGCATGCTTGGGTGTTTGGAGGACAAGGGTCCAAACCACACCTGCAATGCAAAGCTTTTTGAGTTCATTAACCAAAGCATCTGGACTTAAATATAATTGAGATGCTATTGCTGGGGTGGGCAATCCTGGTCCTCGAGGGCCAGTGTCCCGCAGCTCTTAGATGTCTCCCTGGTCCAACACACCTGGATCCAACAGCTGAATCACCTCCTCAGTGCAGTCAGGTTCTCCAGAGTCCTGTTATTGACCTCATTATTTGACTCAAGTGTGTTGAAGTTGAGACACATCCAAAAGTTGCAGGAGTCCGGCCCTCGAGGCCTGGAGTTGCCCACCCTTGTCAGCTATTGCATAACCTTAAAGAGGTAATCCAAACTCAAAAACTCTCATTTGACCCTGAATTAAAATAGTTCAGCAAAGAAGAGTGCATAAAAAAAAATCTTCCACAGCTATGCAAAAAAATACATATCATTGGTGTATAAGGCATACGGCAAAGTTTCTTACCTAAAGTTGCATAACCAGTTATTAGATGGGGGCACTTATTTTTAATATAGATTAGTATGTAAAAAGCATATTTATTAAAAGTTATTTACTGCGGCTTTTAGTAAATCAATAAAAACCTTTCATTTGAGTGGTTTTCAGTGTCCACAAGTTTGTTTCTTTTTTAATAGCTCAGGATACAGACCTCTGTTTAATCGGTGGTCATGAGTTTTACCAATCAGTGACTAAATGGCCAAGTTTTGATCAATAGAGCTGCATGATAGTTGGTTCCTCTCGCATTAGGAAATGTCTTTTTTAGGTCATAGCTTTTACAAGCTGATAAAAACAGATCTATAAATTAACTTTGGCCAAAGGCCATGCAAACACCAAAAGAAGGGGAAACTTCCTGTAACAGCTGTCAAAGCTATTAAAAAGGTTTTGTGGTCAAAAATACCTTGCATAATAAACTGTGGCTTGAGCCACTCATATTCATCTCTAACCTTAAAGTGAAATGAAAACAACTGATACGTGCTTTGAGGCATTAGAAAATCGTTGGTATTGGTTGGCGTCATTGCATGAAGATGTATCATTAGGTGGTACAATGAGTTTTTTTAATAAAGCTTAATGTTTTGGCAAAGTGAAGATGGGGTTTATATCAAAAGGAAAATAAGGAACAGAGACACACATGAGAACTTCTTGTCAGTTGCTTAAATCATTCTTCCTTTTGTCATCCTGAGGAAAGGGAACTGGGTAAGAAACCGTTAATGAGTCTCCTAGCGATGAGTAAATAATCTGTATCACTATGTCTGTCTCTGTCTCTCTCTGTGTTGGTCGGCCCACGGTGGAGTCATTCAGGCTGTTGCTCTCTGCACAGCATTTGAGAGGAGGTGAGCAGGGCGACACACATACTCCCAGATTGCTTGGACTGTTCCCACAACAGGGCCGGCATTGCACTGTTTATTTAACCATTAGCCTGGGGGAGGGGAGCCCAGAGCTGGCTCAGTGGAGGGAACATATTAGCAAATGTTTTACTTTAAACAGAAGCACTTTGGCAGACAGTAAAACGACGTGATGCGTTACCTGCAGATTATCAGGATGGGAAAAGAACTGTTATTAATAGTTAATTTATATACAGTATGACGTGGACAAAGAAGCACGGAAAATGATGTCGTAGTTGTATTAATAGCGACCCAAGGAAAACAGGATCTGTGTTGACTTTCTTAAGGTCTCAAACTAACATGTAGATAATCAACGTTGACCCGTTATGTAGGAGGTCTCCACATGTTTCGTTGTTGCTCAGGCTGGGTATGTAGTTTACAGTTGGTTCGGGTGAAAGTGAAAATAATAAAATTGTCATCCCAGACAGTATCAATATAGCATATGATAAAAGAAGCCATTTCAATAATACTACCCTGAACTTGTGGAACCTAATTACCCTAAAGCCTTAATCTCCAATAGGCTGTTGGTTTTTCCCCAAAGAAACAGCAGGATACAGTTGTTCTTTTTTGGGGAAAAAAAGAAAAATATACATGTTGGGACCTAAATATGTAATTAATTATGGACTAAAATGACTTCTGATCCTAAAATTATACAGCTTACATTACACAAATAATAAGAGAAAAGTGACTGTAGAAAGTTAACCCGAGATAACCCAGGGATCATGAGTAGGCTTTTCAGGTTCTGAACGTTTTAGCAACATAACCCAAACATGCATTCAGCCTTCACACATTACCATGCTCTTCCTTTCAAGCAAACGTACAGGTTGGCTTAGTAAAGAAACTACTTGCTGGTGCTCATCCACCTTGCTATTCCTTCAAACAACACCGAGCTCCAACACATGCAATGAGGACTATACATAAAGTTATCCAGCTGAAAACAAGAAAGACTATCTCTGACAACATCACAGCCGATGGGGGGAAAAGAAGAACAAAAGAACACTTGTTTTCTCAGATCAGCTCATGATCTCTTCTAAATAATCTCTTTGTTATCTCTGACCTGTGACTTAGAGTCTTGTAAGGTCGGCGCTTTAAAGAAAAGCTTCTCTTGGAGGAATAAATTGATTCATGTTATTCAGTATGTTATCTTTTGTTTCTCTTGGCGGTTCTTTATATCCCATGTAAAACACTTTGAGCCTTGACTTAGAATGTTTAGGAAGAAGATCATGATGACGGCAAGAACTGGGAATTACAGAAAGTGTATAATCACACAGGCTGGGTGACATTAGACAGCTACAGGCCAGCGCTGACAAACACATCATTGACTGACACTATGAATCTATAGGATGTCTATGTGTCCCTCTCAGGCTAACTCCAAACACGTGCACTTAAAGCTAAGCATGTTTAAGGGTTTGAACACTGCCACTGGGCTTTCTCAGGATGAATAATAACTCCTGGCCTGTCAAAGCAGAGTGCGAGCCATCCAAAAACCTGTCAACAGCCCACTTACCCTAAAACCCGTGCCACTACGATCTGCGCTTACGGGATCTTTGCAGGCTGTCTTCCCGACACAGTTTAGCTGACACATGCTGCTACAGCTCCTGGAATCACACGCAGACCTCTATTTATTGTGATAACATAGTTTGTTTCACTATTTTCGTCAGAGTCTATTGTTTAGTTTGGCGCTGAAACTGTGCAAGAACACACTTCCACAGTGGTAAACACACTATTAGTGTAAATGTTGTCGATGTTATTGTTAAGACGTGTTGTGTGAGTTTGTTATCACATACAGGAGGAAAATTACTTATTTTTCAGCCGGTCAAAAACCACAATTTTTCATGATTTTTAGTGAAGATGCCTATGTTGCCCAGTTTTCTGGTCTCTGCGACAGTGGCGTCTTGTTTGATAGGTACATTTAGCATCTTTATTATGATCTATGTCAGAACATTTAGTTGAACATAAAAATGCTCGGTCTTGTGAGTTTTATTTTAATGTATCATATTTACCCCCATGTAAATATGTATTTTATTTGAAGGAAACTAGTACAAATAGATACACTGGGTTAGCGTTGAGTTTCTCAATAAATCAAACAAGAAGTGCTTTAATTTGAGCAATTGTTCAAAACGTCCACACTTACTATATGTTACATTTTATAAACTTTTGTTTTACTTTATTTTAGTCAGAGGAGTTGCAAGATTATTAATAAACCATGGTCTAATTCTGCTCTTAAAAGCTACGTTGTCAGGTCTAAACAGTACAGATGTTGCAAAGAAGTATACTACAAATTACAAAATAGTAAGCAAACTGTTATTTTAAGTTCTTATAAGTTCAACAATAACAATATAACTATGTTTAACTATTTCCAAACCCATTTCCTCCTCCTCTTTTTCTATCTTTTTTTCACTTCACTATTGTCCCAGTGGCAACATTGAGGCCTCTTTGAAAATATGAACTGAGAGAGAAGTTAATCTCCTACACAACCACAGAGCAGTGCCGGTAACTCAATACAGTATACTTTGTGGGAGGCCAACTTGTCCTCATCTAAAAAAAAAATTAAATACAACTTGTCCACTTATGAGGAATAAGGCGAGGATGTGCATCTGTTTGTGCCTATGGTGTGCATTAGTCACAGTGTGTTGTGTGTGTGTGTGTGTGTGTGTGTGTGTGTGTGTGTGTGTGTGGTGTGTGTGTGTGTGTGTGTGTTTGTGTGTGTGTGTGTGTGTGTGTGTGTGTGTGTGTGTGTGTGTGTGTGTGTGTAGGGCGGGTGCTTAAGATTCCCAAGCAGGCCTTATTGGAGATGATTACTCTCATAAAACCTCTGCTCTCTAAATTACCTCCCTGCTTCCATTTGCAGTCTAAACACACTTAATCAAGCGCAGGTGTGTCTTGATGCATTTACAGACGCCTCGCTGTCAGTCTGTCTTCAACAGCTACACAACAGGATGCGTTTCGCTCCCCTTTTCCATCCTTACTCTACAAGCAAATCTGGAGAATGACAGATATGAATGAAAAACATGCAAGTGAATAAATGTTTCACTTATTAGCTTTCTTTGACTTTCTCTCCTAATCTTCTCCTCATCATTCTCTCTCTTCCACCCCCACCCCCTCCCACCCCTCCTCACCCACCCTTGGTCCAGCATCTTAGCACACCGGCTGAGCTGGAGATCCGTGGGTTAATATGGTTACCGAGGATAACAATCTCCTCCAGCATCGCTTCATGATAGATGGCCGCTCTGTGTGTACACGCTGAGTGATTGAGCAAGTGGGTGAGTGAGTGAGAGATAAAGTAAGCGGGCGACTGTGTTAAAAAATGTGTGTGCGGTCCCGAGCGGGAGTGTGAAAGCGAAGGGGAGCCATGGTATCCGTCAGAGGAGAACAATGGCTTTTAAATGAATCTGGGAGCTCGTAAATCACACAAAGAGAGAGCCCAAATGCAGTGCTGATTGCCTGGACGTCAGAGTCAGCGGACGACAGGAAGGAACGAATGAACAAGAGGCCCAGTGAGACACCTTGTTAACGCCTGAACAAAACGCCTCCATTAGGAGCCGATGGCCTACTTATGCAAATGAATCCACATAAGCACACATTCTTGTCTCAAAGTTCTGTCCTTGGGAGGCAGACTTAGTTAGTCAGTCAGGACAAATGTAAATAAATCAAAGGACACAGTCCTTTTTCATTATACAGTATATTGGCTGATTTGAGGTAAAGAGAATGTGAAGTGGGCCTTGTCAGGTATACCTGCACTGGCGTACTTCTGTTTCCCAACCCTGAAGTGGAAGACAAAGGTATTTCCTCACTTGCCTTTTGAGTGCGTGTTTTTGTCTTTATCACATATGGTTTAATTGGTTTGATAACGATGTAATTTCGCCGTCTTTTGTCATGTCTGTAGCTGTTAGTGTATGTGTTAATGCTAAGCGGTTGTAAATCATTAGAGCCAGACTTCATTATGGTTTAACACAAGTGTTGCCACAGACAGAGAGATGAGTGGTAGGCAGTGTGTAATTACAGGTATGTGGGGGGGAAAACATGCAATTAGAGATGTAGAGGCGGCCGTTTGCATTTTCTCCTCCAGCTCTTGGACTCTGAGTGCTTGCTTAGCTTGCCTCGCCTCCAGCGATGGAAACTTTCTGAGTATGTTCATGCGGCTGATTCAGTGGACAGATCAGTTTCTACTTTAAAATGTCACCGTCACATGTTTCTACAACCAATAGAGGTTTAATCTAAGTATTTCTTGTGATTTTTTTTTCTTTAAATGTAGTGTGTCCCTAGCATGCTCAATGCTAAAAAGGAGTCAAATCCAAGCATTAAATTATGTGCATCTCTCATACAACACTTACTTGATCCCTTGTCGTTAATACTGACCCCCTTTTTTTGTTCTTAAGACAGCTTACAGTTGTCTTGTAACATTTCACAGAGTTACAGAGACACTACCAAAGGTCACTGGTTTTTTCTCACCTTTGTGCCTGATGCTGGTGATTAGAGGGCCCCGTGAACTGAATGGAAGCCTCGTTTCTGCCCCAGGGCAGCTGTGGTTACAACGTAGCTTACCATCACAAGTGTGTGAATTTGTGTATGAATGTGAGTGAGTGATTGCAATGCAATGCGCTTTGGAGTCCTCACATTTGATTAAACGCATTTTACAGGCCATTTACCATTTCTATTTGTTTAGATCTCTGTGGCAGATTTTAGTGTATTGACTCTCTCTCCAGAGCAAGATCTCTTCCCAGAATAGCCAAAAATATATGTGGTACATTTTCCATGACATGCAGCACTCACTATAAATGCCACATACATATACTACGTGGTGTCATTTGGATAGTTGCATGACATTCCTCATAAATACAATGCAGAAAGTGGTCTGCAACAATATAATTTTAAAACACAAACCAGACACCAGTTATTAAGTGTCAAATCACATCTTTAGCCTGCATGCTAGCAAGTGCAAAAGGCGATGCAGTTTTAATTATTTCAAGCAGTTAGACAAAGTCAGAAGTAGCCTACATAAAATGTGTTCATTTTATATGAAGTTCATTTTTTTAAGTAGTCAAACCTTACAATTTCAATTTCCAGAAAAATATGTTGACAAATAATTTTAGATGTCTGTTGTTCTGCAGTACTGGATTTTATTTTTAACAGTTACTTTACATGATTAACGGGTCACATCTTGAGTCTTTCCCAGGCTGTGTGTGGACTGTTGCAGGCAGAAACCAACTGGCAGTGACCCCGGGTCACTGTTAGGCTTGAGGTCAGGTCAACACATTTGGCCACCCAGAGCAGATCAACTGATGAGTCAAGTTGGAGGTGAGAGGTCAAGAGGGAGGACATTCTGGTTAGCTCCTTCACTTTCACCTGTTTGTTGTGAGGGGCAAGAAACAACAGAAATAGGGATGAGAGAAAAGCTCTGTATGAAAGCGAAGACACAGAATGAAGACATGGGTGTCTTTATTTTTTTGAAACCTTAACTTTCTCTTGGATTCAGTGAGATTTTTAGCACGGCGCTGGTGACGGTTCCTGAAGTTTCAGAGTTTTGTTCTGTCTTCTGTAATGTTTCTGCCTCTTCTCTCACCACTATAACAATAAAAGTGTTGGCTGATTGGGACTCTGACGACGTAACTCAGAGCAGCCACCCAGACAGTGAGGTTAGTTAGTCTGGTTTTTGCGGTCAGACTGTTTGGCTGGGGGGAGAAAAAAAACCCTTTTTAGATAAATCTAGCTTTGCCGCAAGAGTTATTCCCACACATGCACAGTGTATGGACACGCATACACACACACCTGCTTTGAATAAACAATGGTGCAACAAGATTGCAGAGGAAAACGAAACATGCATTTCTCTCTCTCTCTCTCTCTCTGTCTCTCTCTCTCTCTTTCTCTCTCTCTTTTTTTTGAGAAATCAGATAGAGCTGGCTGGGATGTGGGAGTCCCAGGACAAAAAGGAGGACAAGCTAGGAAACAAAAGAGTAGTCACTCCTGAACTTCATTTTCCTGAGACATGAGTGACCCCCTAAAGAAGAGCTATGTAGCAGCTGTGCTTCCCCCTCACCCCCTATTTGGAATGAGGAAAAAATGTAAAACAGAGACGAGGCGAATGTGGCCATCTCAGATTATGAAAAAGCAGGTGGACGTCTGAAGTTAGCAGGTTCGGTGTCATACAGAAGGCAATGACAACAGTTGGAGGACTCTTTACAGCACGCCTTCCCACAAAGCACCCGATCTCTATATTTTTCTCTGACGCACACCGCACACATAAACACATACCTGTGCAAGGAGACACTCAAATACATAAACAAACACACGTTATTTACAATACTTAAAGTATTTGGTGAAAGGTTAGAGGAGGCGTGACTGACCTGCTCACTCATAATTAAGAGCCTAGGAGAGCAGAGCCTTTAGGCCAGCAGGGGCCCTGCCCAGACGCACTCCCTCAGACTGCGCTGTTTATGTTTCATTAGAGCACAATTATACGTCGCGTCCCTCGCTGGTACAGCATCTCGCTCTCACACACTTTCCCTGATTCTCTCTTGTGGGGCTTTTTCGCTCTCGTCAGGAGGGAACAACATGTGCTTGGCGTCATTGAGCAATGAGCATATCCTTATCGCAGGTCAAACAAGCTGCTGAGAGGCCCTTCTCCACACACAGAGCAGGAGTGGACAGTGAGATTATAGAACAGAGAGAGAAAAAAAGTTATGACAGACGGATAGTGGATGTAGGAATGTAGCAAAGGGGTTTTTGGACAAGGGAGGAAGGGAAAGGCGGAGAGCCTTCCAGGAAGAGGTGGTCAGCTCCCAAACTGCAACAGCACAAAGAAATTAGAAACATAGAAGTTGGAAGTAAAAGTGTAATAAATTGTGATAAATATTACATACTGAAAAAAATGAAGGTGCTAGATCTAATTGAGAGCTTTTATTTGCAATTATTTTTTTTCAGCTCAGCTTAAAAATTTCTTACTGCAAATTTTTTCACCTCAAAGAAAAAAACCAACATAAAATTAAGCTTCTCTAAACTTCTACTTATCTAAACAACATCACAAAAACATTTTAATCACATTGACATAGCTGGTGAAAACACGTATCCCTGCTATTTATGCGTGACTTGAAGGAATTGTAATATTTTTAATTAGCATTCACAGGAAGCATGTCCTTTTCTCTTTTTTTTTGCTTTCGTGTTTGTTTTCTTGGAAAATACCAGTATTTTGAGGATCCTAGAATAAGTCAATCTGTCACACTTTCTGACGTTTTCGCTGAGAGTTGTGCCACAAATCCATGTTACGAAGATCGACATGTTACAAGCTAATATGCAGGGGTGAACAATCGGTCCTGTTACCTTCAAATTAAAACTTTGAGAAGGAAAACGTAGTGCTGTTCTCTGAGCAAAGTAACTGCTAGGTTATCCAATACATTTGTTTTATGTTTGTCTTATTGTAATATTTAAGAAGTGACAATAACTGTTCTTAGCTTTCTCCTGTTTTGCATTCATAAATGACAGAGTTCAGGAGATTCCTTTAAAGCCCTGTACAACTAGGAATCTGTTTTTTTTCTAAAATGGGTCACATGGGTCCGTTTTCAGAAATAATTTAATCTACATGGAACAACAGCTGTTTTTACTTCCCTTCAGACCAATAAGTGGCGCTTATACAAAAATTACAAAGGACAAACTGTGAGTGACGTCTTTAATGAGATTCTGCAGCAACTGAAGCACAAACATAAATATATAATCCAGAATTGTTGTTGTGCCTCATTTTTCTTTCTTTTTTTTAATTGGTGCACTAATACATAAAACATTAAATAGAGGTAGATAGTTGTGAGATCAGGGCATTCATGTTCTTGTTTTATTGCAGAATAGTTTTCTTAAATTGTCAACTTTAAGAAAAGTTGACAATTTTTAGTGACCTAAACTCTTTAAGTTTAGGTCACTTTTGGTTTTAAAAGGTACTGATACGTCTGTTCTGATGGGACGATAGAAAAATAACAAGTGAAAAATCAGAACTGAACACAAGGAGAAGTTGAAATGTTAGATATCCGGATATAATGTGTCCGTTCTGAGAATGAATATCCTATAAATCAATATTTAATGATCACTGTTGTTTATTTCCCTCAGCTGTCATCAAACGCGCGCAGGGATGCTCACACATTGGAGTCATTGGGTCTAGACAGCCAGTCACAGTGTTAACCCCCGTCCATGACCGGAGGGCAAAAGCTACATGCCACAGACCCACCCAACGTCACCGCAGTGGCAACACAACATGCAGCTGTAACAGAAAACACACACTCACACAGAAGATAAATAATTTCCATCCCTTCGAAGGTTGCCGTTAATTTGATCTCAGGATGATTGCGGGAAAAGCTGAGACTGTTGCCGCAAAATGACCACAATCCACTCTGAGGGTTCAGCCTGTGAGTCAACAACCACAGGTAGCAGAGTCAAAATGCAACAGTGGCGTTAGGAGGCAGATTAGTTTTGGAGTGGAAAGTATGTGCAAAAGAGTTATTAGATGACTGAGAGTCTAGAGTTGTACTCACCTTCTTTTGGATTATCTAAATAGCTAATAATCGTTTTTCTTTACTCTCGTCTCACTAGTTTTTCCTTATTTACTATAATAATATTCTTTGCTATCTCAGTTATTGTCATCTTGTTTCTGCCTCTCTAGCTCCTGACTTCCCCCTTTTTTTTTCAAACATTTCCTGTGAGATCAGGAAAGCCCCTTCAGACAAACAGCCGCAGTTTGTCCATCCAGTCCTCCCTGCCTCTCGTTTCACTCTATCTGCTTTGTCCAGCAGGCAATGTAAACACACAGGGCGGACTACAGCTGGTGTGGAGGCAGAGGTGTGTGTGCGTGTTAAATAGGTGTGTACATATTTATGCGAGTGCTACAGGAACCCTTTGTAAAATTAGAAATGACAAAGACATTGACCAGATTATGTGTGGAGCAGAGATGTCTGAGCCATTAGAGACCAAAGGATTGAGACTGCTGAACATTTAGAGACTCTGGATCTTATGGGCTTTTGAATGGCTCATTAAGTGTGTGTGGGTGTGTGAGTGTGGCCTTGTATTTTCAACATTTAAGTCCCATTTTTTTCAACAAATACCATACTGTGGGGACAAAATGAATGCAAGTCAATGGAAAATAGAAAGACATACTGTATGTGTGTGTATGTGTGTGTATGCGTGCAGGCGTGTGCATGTAGGCATGTTTAGTGTGTGTGTGTGTGTGTGTGGGCGTGTGTGTGCGTGTACATGCACAGATCCAGCTGTCGCAGCCTCATGCGGTGCTGCACAGGATATCAAAAGTTGGCGTGAGATCTCCACAATCAAAGCGTATGTTAAATCAAGGTTTTGCTGTTGACCTCTAGCGTGTATTTTTAGCTCAATGTGCTGGATTGAATTTATGTATGCGTATCTGCACGCCTGCACCAAGTAGCCCCCAGAAACCTTGTGTTTGCAGAAGGAAATACCTTGACAGGTTTCTGGAACACCCGTTTGGGTAGTCCTTCTCCATCTCTCCTTCCTCCCTCTCCTTCTCTCCATCTCCTTCCTTCTTTCCGTAATGTTTTAGTGTTGTTTTACACTCACGCCCTTCCTCTGGCTCAGAGCAACACTCTCCCTCCCTATAATTGGTGTTATATGACTGCCATTCGGCAATCAAATTTTCTGGAGCTGGATTAAGTGAAAACTGATTCCCTGATTCTGAGATTTTACTCAGAATCAGTAAAATCAGATTTTTATAGCACTAGAAAAGGTATTAATAAACATCAAACCTTAATGCTTATGAAAGTAAAAGTGAAGTTTTGGTTTTCTTTAGAGAATATCGATATGTACACAATTATTAGGCAGCTACTGTTGTGTGGAAATTATACGCGACGAAATGAACAACACATTACTTTCTGTTTTCATCTGTTTAAGTGAGAATCATAAACAACTTAACACTTTTCTGACACTCAAAAGTATCAGAGATCAACATAGCCACCCTTCTTTTCAAAGTCGGTGATGACTCTTCCATTTATGGAGTTTGTTAGTTTGTGCAGCAGCAATAACATCCTCCTATACTGTTCAGAGAAGTGGACAGTTTTCCTTCTCCAGTTTCAGAACTACCCACTAGTTGTCAATTGGGTTCGTGTTTGGTGAGGAACGGTTTCATGTCATAAGTCTTTGAATCTTTAACGCCTTCACTGCATAAAGATCTATGTCTTTCTGAAAGATGCAGGCCTCTCCCTGCACCACTGCTAAAAGAAAGTGTCTTAACATAAACCTTATAGTTTCTCAATGGAGTTTAGGTCAGATGGGTATGCTGACTGTTCAAGGTGGTCATTATTAAACATTTGGGAAGGCTGTGCCTCTGTGAGAAGATTAATTGTTTGAAATTCCAGCTTTCCCTGCCTGACTTTGATCTGTTCTTGGCAGGACATTTGCCCAAAGTTCCCTATCAGTGTATAAAAGCGTGCAAGTCCTAGAGTGCAGCTAAGTTTGACAGTTCTGTGAAATGCTTTGAGTTTTTTGGTATGATTGGAAAAAGACTAATATGTTTTGTTCATTTTTATTTGAAACCAAGTGTTGGCTTTCAAAATTCTTCTGGAAATAAAATCTGCATCAGCTTAGAGCTTGTCAGGAGAAGGAAGCATGAAGTGCTCTGGGATTTCCTTGTAGTTGTCTACGCTGGCTTTGGACTTGATAGAAGACAGTGGACCAACACCATCAGATGACTTGGTGCCCCAAAGCATCACTGACTTCACGCTGATCCTCAAACAACTTGGACTCTGTACCTCTCCCATTTCCTTGTAGATGTTGTGACCTTGATTTTCAAATTAAATTAAATTAAATTTTTTCTTCTCAGTGAATGTTGGATTGCTAAGGAACAAACCAGACGTTTGTTTTAGCTTTCCACTGCTGTGGTTGGATACAGCACTTTGTGAACAGTCAGCTTATTTAGCATTTAACTTTTGAGGCTTAACTTCTTTATACAGAATGTAACGTTCTGCTGTTCCATAATTGTGTTAGTTGGCTAGTATTTTTGTCTCACAGTAATTTTTTAGGCCTTGCAATATTGATATTTTGGAAGAAAAAAATTATATTTTTTTTGTTTTCGGTAACGATGTGCCATAACAATTTTTGTGCATTGCATTGATAATCTCCTTTTTAGATGCACTGTTTGAGGGACTGTAAGGTTTGTTGCAGAGCATCTAGCTGTCTCTTGATTAGATTGTTTTTTTTGCTTGTTTTTTATCATTATTCCTGTTACTATTTGAAGAAGCTGTCTTGTGATTTTTATTCTACTTAGCATGTGTCGCAGTAATAAAATATGTAACACATACTGATATTTAACAGGATAATTTCTTCTCTGTTTAATTTCTGTCTTTATTGTAGCATTCGGATTAAATTATACTGTGGTTTAAAATGAATTTTATCAGATTTGTGAATATTTTAATTGAATTCAACAAATGTTTTGTAAAATTTTAAAATGTTAAATTACTGTAATTACTCTTACTGTGATTTGAAAAATGAAGTCTTTCATTTAGTAATGATTTCTTTTCATACCATGTCTTCAACGATTGCATAATACTTTTCCCTTTGTTTCACTTTTCCTTATACTTCTTGACTTCTTTTTTCTACACAGTCTCCTCCGCTGACAGTTTAACAGTAAACTGAAAAACTCTCCCATTTTTTTGCGTGACAGACATAAAAATGCGTCATAATGATGAAAGGTGGCCTTCCACAGAACTCCGAACCACGGACCAGGAAGCTCAGCTCAAAGATCACAGGAAACAGGAAGCAACCAAGGATGAGCTTTACAAGTCTGGGAAGCTGTCAGAAGGGCGGTGGACATGCAGATTGGAAGAAAATGTTTTTGCCTTTTTAAATTACAGGCAAAATTAAGGTGAGAACAACATGCAGAAGGAGAGTGGAAGGAGTTGTAGTAACTAGTTTTTATGCTGAAAGGTGAAAGTCAGGCCTCTGATCTGAAATTAAAATGAAGTGTTGCTCCTCCACCGGTCACATCCAGCTCCACCATGAAAAGAGGGAGCTTATGTGCCGACAAAGAATAACACCACCTGTGTACACACTTTGCCCTCATTTCTCGCTGTTTTATGTTTTGTTTGGATTTCTCATAAAAGTATGTTCGTGTAAACATAGGAAATTTATATATTACGACATCTGAGGAAGTATCCACAGCACAGAGCTTCTTTTGCGTTGATGGAAGTTAGTCACTCTACTTCTGAGGCATCGCCTTCATGAGCTCCATATGTTAAGACAGCTGTATTTTCATGTGGTCTCTGATTGTTTTTGTAAATATCGCTCCGTCATTGAAATAGCCCGTTCTAAATGTCTATTACAAAGAAAAGCGTAATTAACTGACCTGGTAATAAATGGCAGAGAAACTTTGTTGGTGCTCACTGGTTTTAAAGATCCTCATTAGTCATACATCTTTTAAAAATAAATTCATGTATTTTATTAGGCTAGAACCCAATATAAGGCGATCTGTGTTTCTATTAGCCAGAAGAGAAACTCAGGATAACCTAACCCCTTAGAAGGAGTCATTAGAGAGCCAGGTGGAGCCATC
The DNA here is from genome assembly GCA_033032245.1 of Poecilia picta. Lineage (NCBI taxonomy): Eukaryota > Metazoa > Chordata > Actinopteri > Cyprinodontiformes > Poeciliidae > Poecilia > Poecilia picta. The sequence goes on along the minus strand of CM065359.1, from coordinate 15,534,642 downwards.
TTTCCACTTTGGTTTCCCCCCAGCTGGACAGAGTTGTATACTCTGCCACTCCCTACTCCCTCACTCGTTCAATGACTTGATGCGGTTGAATCTTGATGCTAGATGGGAAACATGGTAGTTGACATGAGACAATCCTTGCAGGATCCTTGGAAATGGGGAAAAATAATTTTAAAAAAACTATTCTATTCTTTCTGGGATAAAGTTGACACTATTTCTTAAAAATAAATAACAGTAAATTACCTCTGGATTAGATGTGCAAGGCATTAGATGAAATATTAAAGAAGATAAAGTGTACGATGGCCTTCCTATCATGACATTAAACCTTAAATAATAATAAAAAAAAAAACATTTCATTGCACATCTACAAGGTAGGACACAATTCAAATACAATCTTAATTTCCTACTATGCATAACGTAGTAGTCTGTTAATTCAAATGCTGTTAAGGTCTTAATTATGTTGTGTTATTCAAGCAGACATAATTGTTGTGCAACGTCGGTCAAACTGAGGGGAGTTTCCATAAAACTACATTCACATCAGGGAGCTACATTTTTTTCAACACTAGAAATAGTCCCAAACAGTCATATTTGTTTTTATTTTCTTTAGTTTCACCATGCCTTCCTGACTTAACTCTGTGTTGTAAGGAGTGAGTGTTTGTGGGACTGACAACTCAATAACTGGAAGAGAGCAACTAAAAAGCTGTTGAGAAGTGGATGGGCTCCAGCACTGGGTTAAATGGGGATGCAGGTGAATGGCTTCCTGCCAGCAGAAAGTGCCAGGTGCAGAATATAGGGCAGAAAGGTGTCCTTCCCCAGCTCCTCTGTGGAAGAAACCAGCCCCTGCTTTATATCCACTGTCCCAGTACCCTCCACTGCAGCAGGACTACTTTTCCACCCCAAGGAATCCAGCTGCTTCAAGGATCCTGCCCTCAATTGCTCCCTGCCTCTATCACAGTAGAAAACAACCATGTTCCAAACAGAAGAAGGCGACTATGTCAATTAAATGGTATGAACTGTAAGCCACAAATCACGCACACATGTTTTGCACTCTCAGCTACCTCGTCTCTCTCTTTCTCTCTCTCCCTCACTCCCTTTGTGTCTATATGTTGGCTGGAACCGTGCAGCTTTATGGTTTGTGTGTGCCGTGACAGTGTGAAAGGCACAGGAAGGAAAGGCCACACTTCCTCCGATGCTCCCGCTGCTGTGGACCAGAGAAGATAAGAACACACACATACACACACACATGGATGCACACCCAGCCATTAACAAACAATCACAACACAGATCCATGCTGCCTGCATTAACACCCCCCTCCCGTATCCCTGCCTCCCCTGCAGATCGGCTTCCATGCGGTTTGGCCTTAACTCCCTGCAGAACCCCGCCTCCACCTTCATCCCACATTTTTTGGTTTGGTTTCATCCAGAAAATTATTTGCACTCCAGAGACTGACTCAAAGTGTTCCAAGGGCTTTTTTATGGTTGTTAGTAAAGGTAAACAATCACTAAATTAAGACTGATAGAAAGTAGTTGTCCCAAAAACTGAAAGACGTTCCTAGAAATTGGATATGCTGTGACTGTAAGGGTTGAGATTGCTGCTGGGAGTGCATCTCGCTGTTTTCTGCTGTGTATGTCCGCTGACGTAAGCCCCTCTATCTGATGATGCCCTTCTAATCCCCACAGTGATGTGTCATGAATATGGAGTTTAAGACTCAAATCCCCAGGGGATACATAGGCTATAGATAGCTCGTGCCTTCCTCACACCCATAAACACACATGCGTGTGTGCACGATGTTAGCAGAAGTCCAACGCCGGGACACGCTGCACCTGACCCGTTTGAAGTTGGAGAGGAAGAAGACACTAAAAGGTGATTAGAAAACAAGGAACACGGTTAAAAGGAATTACTAGGGAGTGCAAAACATGAAAAATAGTGCTTTTGGAGAGGATGTTTGACTGTTCACCTTTGATGTTATTTGATGAACTTTTAAATTTTAATCTTTATTTCTTTATTCCCATTGCTGTAAGTTATCCTGCATTTCATTTTTGGTAATAAAACTTATCTTCGGATGGTACTTTTACTAAACGAGAGTCAAAATTCAATATTCTTACCATCAGTAACTCTCTCACTTATAGAAGAATATCTTCCTGGTGCAGAACACCTTTTGTTCATAGATCAACACTGTGGAATGATATTGTCATCCTACAGTGGTTCAACAAATGCAAAAGCCACAGCGCAACAACAAAAACCACAATGGAAGTATAGCATAGAAATGTTTAAGCAATTTTTAAGATTCATAGATCATTGAACTTTCATGAGGCTAATGAAAAAAAGAAGAACTTAAGGCCAAGACGCACTGGATCCGATTTGAAATCTCATCCAGTTGGATCGAATGATACTCAGCAGTTAGAACAATTTAAAGTTAACAGGACCTCACAGACTGCTACTGATTCCATGCGACTACGTCTTCAAATGTCCAACCAAGATGGAGCTCAAGAGTACAGAAAAAAAATTAAAGAGTAAAACAGCGATCTTGTTTGAGCTTGTTCAACCAGCAACTTCAACTTTGAGTTTACTGGCTTGTGTGTCTGCTGGCGGGCTTTCTGGTGCATATGTGAATACGCCGTCTCACGAGGCCAGTGGTTCATAGGCAGATTGTTAAGTTGGAGACTGTATATCAGGAAAAAAATCGGACTCGGACACAAGCGTCGTCGCTTAGCCTTTATGCTATGAGGTAAAAAGAGCTGTAAAGCAGTGTGAATTTAATCCTTTGTTTTACGTCAAACAAAGGTGCAAAAAGCAAAAAGTACATGTGGACATGACAGGAACTGATATTGTACAAAATACACTATCTTCACTTTTAGACACGTCAAACATGTTTTTTGATTACGTGATATAAATATGCCAACATAGTCTTAGGTGTTCAATTTCAATTTAACATTAAGCAAAGGGTTTTTGAACAACTGTGAGTGCAATAACTATTGCATTTGAATTCAATGTGTCTGTTATAAAGTTTGAGGGCAGAGAAAACTGTTTCAAGATAATATTGCTGTTGGAACCACATTGAAAACGGACACATGGTGAAACAAGAGGAAGTAGCCAAAGAAAGCTGTCAGGAGAGCGGCACGTGACAGATCGCAGTCTTTTGAAACTCTGAAAGACATAAATTTAGATTGTGGTTCACCAATATTTTTGAAAAAGTTGAACTTGCGACCAGCTGCGCTGTAGTAAGTGTTTATGGGACTGTTGCGTGAGATTCCAATTAAACACACTGAAGCCGTTACGGGATTAAATGTAAAAATGTTCAACTACTTTAGGGATTTTTGCACAGCACTGTAGCAGAACCACATTACATTTATATCTGAACGACTCTCAAGACACTCTGTTGAGCAGATCTAGAGAGATATTACATAAACAGTAATAACAATTTGTTGTCTATATCAAACTTGTCTTTACTGTCTTGGCTTCAAATTAAATAGGCAAAACAGAAAAACTGTGAACAAGTCACTTCTTTGGATAGTGAACAATAAGACGTCAGTCGTCAGTGTAGTGACAGCTGTACTAATGTAACTGATATAAGTGGTGACCACAGCAAGGAAAGACCCCTGCTTCAGTAAATGTGAGTTTCCCTTTGTTCTTAAAGCTATTGGAAAGCACTGAATGACACAATATTCTGACTGTGATTATTCTGCAGTTAATTCATTTCTCCTCAAATAGTGTTTCTTATTTCATGGTAATAACTCTGCAGCATGTATTGCTCAGTGGGTTTAGATGAGCTTGAAGAGCTCTTTTATATTAATCCAGAATAACTTTCAGTTCCAGAGAGAAAGGTCATTGTGGTCTAGAACACACAGATTCATATTGTATGTGACAAAAGACATAATGTGAGTTTAATCACACTCCCGACTTACTCTGACTTATCCAGACACGTGCACACGCGCACACACTAATGTATCCCACCACACCCCATAAGCCTGCCAACCCATATGGCTTGGGGATAATAAACTGAACAGCCAGCAACATGTCTCCTTCACTCCAGAGCCAGGCAAGCCAAAGGAATGCACATCCCTCCAGTTAACCCCTGCTCTTTATCTGCCTCTTTTTTCCCTTCTTCCTTTGCTTGTTTGTCAGTATCTTTCTTTTCCTGCTTGTCTGTGAGACACCCGGCTAAAGACCCCTCCGTTGAAGTGAGAAGGTATGTGTCTGAGTGTGTGTTGGCACCCCAACATGTGATTGTGTGAGCGATATGTGCCAAAGAAACCAGTTGGACGAGTCTGCGAAGAGCTTGCCCTTGGGATGGAGGGAAAAGAAGGGAAGTGGGATGGAAAAACAGGGGGAGTCTAAGGATGAAATATAAAGAAAAATAAACAGTGGAGTGAAAGAGAGAAGGAAAAAAGTGTTCTTTGAACGGGGAGAAGAGTTGCTCTCATAAAAGGTGTTTTGCAGGATCTCCTGCTTTCATTTCTTTTTCTGAAATGTCAAATGTGGATACAGACCAAACACCTCTCCCTTGTCTTTTCCCTTTTCCGCACCTGCCCCCACCCTCTGTCTTCTTCTGATAGGCCCCCCACCGTCTCCTTGGTGCAGCGGGACAGCCAGCGAGGCCTGCGGCATAAGCGTTAAGCTTGGGACTGGATTTAGAGCGAGGTTGCTCTCGGTTGAGCGGGATCCAGGCCCCCCGAGGGCTCAAGGGTGGAAGCGGAGGGTGGAAAGTGGGGTCGAGGGATTTGGGAGGGGAAAGAGGGGTGGTTTAGGGCAGAGAGGGAGGAGAGCAGAGGCAGCAACAGCAGCACAGTTCTGGATCACCTTCAAAGAGCTCTAGTCCCAGTGGAGAGACTGGATTCCTCTGTGGAGAGAGGGAGGTTAAGGGGCAGAGTGTAGAGGGAGAGAAAGAGGCAAAGACATGGGAGACGAGACGAAAGTGTGAAAAGAGAGCCGATTGGGTTGTAACTTCTTTCCCACTCTTTCACTGTCTCCCTCCCTCCCTCTTTTTCTCTCTTCAGCATGCATGCACTTGCCCTTCATACAGAGGGATACACTCAGATGATCTATCTGTGTGCTGGAGCAGGGAGACATGGGAAATCTGGCTAACACAAAGGCATCCTTGTGCCGGCCTGGAGCTTCCTTTTGGGACCATCATCTGTATATCTGTGGCTACGTTTGTGTGCAGGAGTTTACCTTCACTGGCCTCACCATCTCTAAAAAAAACATTCCTGTGACATGCACATGTGTTCGCTTGCAGGTGTTCTGCAAAGGTCTAAGGACATTACAGAGCACCATCAAGGTGAATCATTCCTCTTCAAGGGGAGGAAGATTTATACAATCTGACCATAATGTGTGCATGCCAATTCACAATCCCTCAGATTTATTCCAGTTAAGCTTGCAAATTTGCTTTTTTGTGAATTTAAGGACCGACAGCAGACTTTATACTTAGTTGGGAGAGTGTGTGTTTGTGTGTGCACATCATTGACAGACCTTCGAACTGAGTTTGGGTCAGCAGTTTGTTTAGCATCAATTAGAGCCTCTGTGTTCCTCAATGCAAGCGTGAAGGGAGAATTAACGTGCAGTGGCACATTCCCATCAGCGTATTACTACACACACCACATCAGCTGGAACACTACAATGTGTGTTTTTGTTGCTGCATTTTTCTTGGTGAGTGTGTGTAAGTGCATGTGCATTTGTTCAAATGATGCAAATGAGAAAGTGCTTTAGTTTTATTTATTTATTTTTTATTTTTGCCATCTCTGTCCTCAACGCCTTGCTTTGGTTTCTCTTTCAAGGACCATGGCCTAACCACAGCCATTTCCCTCCGCCTCTGCTTTGCCTTGCAACACACAGCACATACTTTCCATAGAACATGCGTTTAATGGGAGAGAAAATATATAGATACTTGAGAAAGTCTCTTGTAAAGAGAACTTGCTGTCCTGGCACACTAAGATTGAAAAACACATGTGGAGAGTCTTTCATGTTAATTCTTTTCCTTAAATTAATAAATTTTCTTTAGAAATAAGGAGTTAGATTTCACACAAGTTAATCAAAACTGACATTACAGACATCTAAAATAAAAGTAAGAAGAAAAATATAGTTTATATGTTTTTTTTGTTTTGTTTTGTTTTTTGTTTGGCTGTTCAGTTGTGGTTGCTCTACAGTGGGAGGAAAAGTGTTTGCCTTCTCCCAGATTTCTAATGTTTTACTTTGTTGCCCCACTTCAGTGTTTCAGAGGTGAAAAACAAATGTTGATGGAAAAATAATTTAGGAGAAAAATAGTTTTAAAATTATGATTTTATCACAAAAAGAAAAAGAAGTTAATTTATATATATAAAATTAACTTATATAACTTATATATACATACATATATATATATATATATATACGGTATATATATATATATATATATATATATATATATATATATATATATATATATATATATATATATATATATATATATATGTAATATAAATTAAAAAGGTTTGGCCAACTTTTCTTGGCAGAAGCATTTTATTACAACCACATTGGAGTCTTTTCTATCAAAATATACCTGACTAAGATCACGTCACAACATTACAGTCAGACCTAGTTGTGTACTAGGTCACTCTAGGAACTTATTTTAGTGTTTTTTAGGGTTTTTTCAACTTTGTGCAGTTTAGGGATCGACTTGCTGCTGTACTTTGTATCCTTCTCCTTTGTGTGCTCGATTGTAAGGTTACACACTAATACCCTGTCTTTCCACCAGTTAAAGCAAATCCTCCAAATCCTGAAGCACCAAAACATCCCCAGACCATCACACTACCTCTACCATGCTTGACTATTGATATACACCTGACAAAACAAACAAATTGAAGTGAGCCTTTGGCATTTTAACTCTAGAGACAACCTCTTCCCATTTTAGATCCACATGATCTAAAATGGGACAAACTGGTAAAATAAAAAAAACAAATGGATGCAGAGTTTTCTATCATAATTGTTTCTCCTCAATGTGTAATAGTTGGAACAACTATTACACATAGTGTTGCCTTCTTCTTATCCATATTTGCAATTCATAGTCTGGCTTTCAGAAAACTGCTTTAGGTATGCTTTCCATCTTTCCATTTTCCATATCTACTAAATCCAGTTCCTAGTGATGCAATGGGATAGGAATATATCAGTCTAATGCAGGTCAAACACATAAACATACAAGACAAATATAAACGCTTCATGTGCACGCGCTCACACCCAGGCATAATTAGGGTAGCTAATTAAACTAATGTGCATGCATATATAGCAAACGGAAAATGTTCAAACTCAAAGTAGAAAGGGACAAGCTAAGATTTGTAACAATGTGCCAAATTTGTACAAAAAAAGTTTGTGTGAGCCTCTTCTTACCCAGCATTCATTTCTTACTAAGCAAACACACATATATCTTTAGGTGTTTTTTTATTGATGATATTTAAATAATTTCCTTTGAACATAAAACAGCATTAAGATTTAAGATGAAATTACGCCCAATCTTTGGATTAGTCTATTTGAACAGCTAAAGTTAGCTGTTTAAATCTTAAGAGGCATAAACTTTAGCAATGTTAAACCAGCTGACTCCAAGACAGGCTCAATTATTGACTGTCTGCTTCTCCATTGTGGAGATCACCAATATTTTTGTTTTCTTGTTCCATTACTAATGGTATATAAAATACAACAATCAGACACCTTTTTAAACAATATTAGCATTGTTTAAAAAGATTGCATGTCTATGTTGAAAGTTTCATGAATAAATAAAATGCACAATACCTCAAAGTTCACTCAAACAAAAGTCCGAACTAACTTTCAAGGTACAATTCCGTGTAGTTCTCACAAAGACAGATTTAACATAAGGTAAATGATGAAGGCATAAAACATTTTTGAGGATTTGAACCAGTTTTGGTCAGACAGGTGATATTTGCTCTAGATATGAGACTGAAAAATGAGCAACTTTATTCAAATCCAGCAGGCAGCTGCTTTCTCATTTCTTTCTCTGTGATAAGGAATTGAAAACGTAAGCTTTGATTGTTATGAAATAGTGGTGAATTGGTGCACTAACAGCAGACAAACAAGTTGAGACCTGTTATGCTCTGAGTTGTTCCATGTTTGAGAATATTGAAAGAAAAGCTGAAAAAGTTCTCAGGGTGAATTATGCACATAATGTTACTGTATTTTAGCACTGAAAGATTCAGTAGGTGCAGTACTAAAGAATGAAAAGAAAAAACCGTGAAAGAAATGGGACAAGCAAAAGTTAGTTGAGAATGTAGCCAAATGTCAATGAGCAAAGAAGTTTAGGCCTACAATACAACCACAGGCATCACTGGCATAATGTTAATCCCACAATGTTAGTTATGTTATCAGAAAGGTGTCCCATCATAAGTACGGTATGCTAACTCTCTTGTAGTCTTAAGAGATGGACTCATTTGGACCCCATGAGTATTTTACTCTGTGCACGGTCCGATGGAGTCACACTGACCTTTGGTGCACTTTTATATGTTTTTTTTTTTTTTTTTGTACGACTTTGGAAACTGACGGTCTGATGGCACAATCCCCTGCCCCGGTTTTCCTGCTGTCTGACTGTGACATTTGTTCCTCCTGAGCATCGCTCTAAGACCACATGAGGGTTAACTGACAATCACTTTTGAAGCTCAACAACATTGTTGTTGCTATGTTAGCCAAACAGCAAAATGTTTGGACATTACAGGATAACATCCATTATTTCGGCCATTCTTATGTCATGAGATCATAAAGTATTGGTACCGATAAATTAAATAGTCTTGCAATTTAGATCCAGGCTGCTAAAAAAATTTTCATGTTTTATTGCAGTACTGTTGTTTTGTTTTTATGGATAAATTGTTGAATTGCCATTATGTGTGGTTTCTTAAAACTGTAATCACGCAATCCAAAAAAAAAAAAAAGGTCAATAACTGGATGTGATGTGTGGCCCACACACTCTCTGCTACTTAACACATAAATCCCTTTGACTGAAAAATGTGGCTTCATTTCAGGTGAAATAAAATCATTATTTTCAACTATAAATGTCAATTTCTAAGAAGCCTTGTAACAAAGAAATAATTGACAAAACACAGGCTTCCTTTCCATTTTGCTTTCACACCCATTGTTCCCAATACATAAGACTTTTTGTTAGTCCTTAATGTGTTTGAGAAGTGCTTCCAAGAAAATATGCATCATTCATGTTTATTCCGCCTCATTATGTCATTATCTTAGAAGTGATTAGAACATGCCTAAACCTCATAGGGTTTATTTAATCAAATTCATGCCAGGAAATAAACCACACAGAATTACAAAAATGCCAAATGCCAGGTTAGGCACTACTCATTTTGCTTTATTCCTTACTTTGATTACACTCCTTGCATAAATGTGGAAGTGTTTCTGAAGACAGAAATATGAGATGTCATCAGACCTCTGCCAGGAGAAAGCCTCCCCAGCTTTGCCAAGGTATACCCTCTGTGTGCCATGTGAAGCATGGCTCTGTACTCGCTTGTAAATAGCAAGATAAGTGTGGTTTACACGTAGATGGGGTGTAAGGTGCACTCAGCGCCGCCCTGACATGCCTGTGCCAAAAGCCCAACAGGGGTGTAATTACCTTAGACTGGGTCAGCACTTTATCCTAGATAAAAATACCTGCCTACTTATAGAAGGTGGAACTGAGAGGGCAACTCCATGCACAGGGTAGCCTGTCTTCACACATCCAGGAAAATTCTCCACTTTGATAGTCAATCCTGTGGTTGTTTCTTCACAACTGCTTTAGAAGAGCTGTATGCTACAAAACGTTAAGATTTTATAAAGCAAGGCATGCTACTCAAATTTTCAGTGATTTGCAAAAATATTTATAGCCAATCAACTTTTTCCACATTTTGTCATTTTACAACCTCAAACGTAAATTAATCTGTTTGAAATTTTATGTGATAGACTCAAAACAGTGCATATCTGAAGTGAATTAAAAGTAATATGAAACACATTGTTGCTACAAAAAGAAAAAAAAAATTGGCAAGTGCTATGTTGAACCCTTCACATAATAATCTGAAGAACCTTTGCTCCTAAATCTTCTGGGGATGTTTCTTCTACCTTTGTACATCTAGAGATGGATTTTGCTGACCATTTTGCTTTTCAGAATAGCTCAGAATTATTCAAATCTGGACTTTCTGTATGTTTAGGAGCATTGATCCCATGATAAGAGAACCCCTGCCTCTAATGGCCCTTGTCCACTCGCACCTCACAGCAGTTTGGATGGTTTTCCATTACAATTATGCAACAGCTCCAGTAGGGTTGTCATAACATGTGTCGCCCTAGAGTCCAAACTGTAGCATGCCATGATATGTATGTCACATAAACATCACAACAGTGGATACATGGAGGCTATGTGATGAAGAAAATAGTCACTTCTTGCTAGGTTTGCACTTGTTTATGCATTTTATCTTTTCAGCTCATAGATGAAACCGTGCTCTGTGAGATGTTAAAATTTGGGATATTGTTTTGTAACTTATCTTGTCTGATGTGTCAGTGTATTATCAACATGATACTGTTTGTTCTCTAACAAGCCTCTGAGGCCTTCAAAGAACAGCTGGAGATGCTGAGATTAAGTACAAGTGGACAAAAATAATAGACCATATTGATTCTACACTTTTTATTTGATTAATTTTAAATTGTATTTTTATTTTTTTAATTATTTAGTAAACTGTAAATGTACAGTTAATAGACTTAGCACTGCTTGGTCTGTCAACAGAGATCCTTATGGCAGAGGTTTCCAAACTGTGGGACGTGCCCCCTAGAGGGGGCACGGGAAGCAGTGTGGATGAAAAAAAAACAAAACATGAACGTTGTATGGGTTGGGTTTTTACCTTAGAATGGCCAACTTTCTTATTCCTATATCAATTTGATACAATAGGGGCTTCCACACGTCCCATATATGTGTCCTCTGTCACTTTTATCAGCAGTTAAAACTGATTAATCCGTTGTTAACATGTGGTAGCATGTTTTTCCGAGCCGCCTTAAAACGCAACATGAGAGCTACGACACTTGCGCTGGGTTTAGAACTGTGAGGCAGCAATGGAGACCTGCTGCTGCTGAGCAGAGCTACACAGGTGTGTTAGAATCATGGCAGCAAACTAGCAAAAAGCAAAGAACTTTTCACAGTTTTCCCTCCAAACTAACCGATTGAGTTGAGTAAAGCTGTTGGATGCAGTTAATGTTAGCTAAAAGACGACTAGCTAATATCAATGCAGCACCTTAAGCTTAACAAGTAGCCTGTAGGCTACCGATGTTGTTGTCTATGTTCAGCTACGTACATTCATTTTGCCCCCAAAAACATCGATTCCCTCTCACCCCCACATGTTCTTAGAAACAGGGAGTTTCTAAGAATCCCCCCCTCAACCAGACAGCCATTTGTAATCCATAAGGGGGGGCCCAGAAAATGTTTGGAAACCACTGGGGGGGGGGGGGCGCAGAAGAAAAAGTTTGGGAACCACTGCCTTATGGAATACATCATGATGGCAACAAGCTTTCCAGAATATTTTAATGAAAAAAAAAAAAAAAGTTTTTAAGGTAAAAACTATAAAAAAGTTTAACATTTTTACCGAAGAGGCTGAGGTGTTCACCCAGGCTTTAAAGTATCCATAAAGCAGCAAAAAGGGCTCTGATGGGATCTGGGGAAAATAAAACCCAATCCACACCTAACCCGCACCTCAAACCAACATCTCCAAAGGACCTGTTGATCACAACCAGGTACCCAGATATGCTGGGCTTCTGGACAGAGTCTGGTCAGAGTTGTCTTGTTGGCATAATTAGGACCTACTTATGGTATTCAAATGGTTATGGCTCGTTGGCGTAATAAAACTTTGTCGTCAGGGCACTCACAAAACCTTTCCATCCTCGAGTCTGACCCACAAAACTCCCATCCAATATTCCAGTCTTTACCTCTAACCACAGCCGACTCTAAGCCCAGTACCTTTCCACACTCGCTGCGTACACTGCCGCTCCGCTCCCCTTTCACACCACATCTGTCTGTCTACCCTCCGAGTCAAGGACGCAGAGGGCCAAGCAGACATGCAGACGACAGCCCTGCGCCAATCACGAGACACAGATAGCTTGTGTCAAATAAATGGTATGCGCTTATGCCGCTAATCACAGACACATGTTCCCCCCAGCTCGCCCCCTCCCACACTGAGGCTGTTGCCACTCTTCTGCACCACCTATTACAGGGTAATCATCCTCATTACCTAATGAGACTCCACTGTACACAAAAAACTCTGCCTCTCCCCCTTACACATGTTGATGGAGAACAGCCAACAGCTCAAACAAACAAAAAAAAAGTGCACAAAATCTGAGCCTCTGCTACACTGTCAACAGTGTAGCTCCTAATGCCACAACAGTGTAAAGCCTCTAATGCCACTGTAATACTATTGTAATGTGCATTATCAACAGGACGGTGAGCACTGAATTAAGCTAGCAGCTGGGAAGGCGAGAAACCCCTCATTAGCTCCCCTCAATGTATCTGCTTCTTTTAATCGTTTGCAATAACATAATCTCTTTAAAAGTGCTGGAGCTTAGGGCCAATCTGTCTAAACCCTTACACGTGACTGAGGTCAATCCCCAGTAAAACTAAAATGTGGGGTCCCAGGAACTCAAACCCCTCTAAACCTCAGAATAGTAGGTATTATATTGTTGTGCACTTGGAAAACAAAAAAAAAGAAGAATGCTGAACATGATCTCCCTTCAAACATTTAGTCAAGATGGAGCCAGGTCTGCTGTCTGTGGAGGCCTCTGATCCCTGTGCAATTCGTAACTTTCTCAAAGCCTCTGTTTCTATCTAACCCCGGTAGCGCAACACCATTCTGCTTTTTATTTCTTGTTTTTCCATCATGTCGCTGGCCTGCAAACCACTTACAGATGTTGGCAATGGGGAATATCATGGCAACTCCAAACTCTCAACAAGGAAATCTAAATAGAGATCAGGGGCTGTAAAATAAAATAGAAAGCTCAGGCTGTGAAAACATGAGGTGGAAAGCAAGACAGTAAATGTGAGAATGAGATAAATAGAGTAGTGAAAAAATGTACATACAAATGAACATGTAAAGCTGTTGTTGCTGATACTGAGCTAATAGTTCCAATTTCAGGCCTTTCTAAAATACTCAGTCCTGACTAACAACCAATGCTATATTCAAATTTACATTAAGTACCTTTTTCTTCTCATTCTGATGCTGTTTTTGGTCTTCAGAAAGTCATTTTCACAACACTCAGATGCCTTAATGCATTGAGCTGCTACTATTTGTACCAAATAAACTGGACATTCAATGTGTTTGTCCAAACTTAAGTTGAATTTGTCAAAATTATATTAAGAAGAAGAAATGTTTCTATCCAAAATTTTATGCAAAAAGATAAATAAGAGGTTTGCACATAACAGTCAGGTATGAGTGGCTAGTTCTTTTTATTTAAACATTTGGGAATTATGAAAGGATAACGAATAAAGTGTAAAAATAATGAAGTTTTGAAAAGACTTGTGAAAAACATTGTGATCATCAGACAGGAAATGATTACATAATTTTTATAAGAAATATGACAGCAGTGCAGAGTAATAGTGTAGCTGAAGGAAGTTCAGTTTTTTCTTGGAATTTTTTTTTTTTCAAGTTGGAAAGTCAACTGGAGTTGAACTTCAGGCATTCGAACAGTCAACATGGCTACTGCGATATCGGCTATGGTACTGTAATGTTTGCAAGAATTTAACATTTTATTACATTTCCAATGATTTGTATCACATGAAACCAGTGAAGGAGCACTGTGCAGCCTCTACTCCCTTCATGGTTAATTGCACTAGCACCTACTGCAGATAGAAGGAAAAAAACTTGAGTTTGGAAAAAAAGATGTTTTGTAAGACTTGAAATTTAAAACTATTGTTAGTCTTCATCAGGAGGAATTCTCCAGCAAAGTTTGCTTTAAAGTTAATTCAGATGTAGTTTTTAAAGGGCTACAGGGCTCTAACTTTGTCCAAAGTTGTCAAACCGCACATGAAAAACACACGATGCTGGACGAACCATTTGATAATTTATCAGTTTTGTTTGCTTGGTTTCATTTATTCCAGGATTTGTATTAAAAAGTGTCATATTTAAGTATTAACAAAGAACATTTTAAATGGTTTCTACTCCAAAACCTCACTGCATATTCTCAGCTAAGTGCTGCTGCTTTCCAGAAGTTGATAATGACCCTGCTTTACATTCTATACTCTCCAAAACCGCAATGTCATAAGCGCCTTCGCAGTTAGAGCTCCCTTGGCAGGGTTTATATTACACAGTCCAGTCACATTAATGTGACCATCTGTCAAAAGCCAGAATAACCACCTTTCGCAGAGCGAACTGCTACGAGACGTGCAGGAAGAGAGTCACTTAGGTCCCTGAAGGTCTTCTCTGGGATGTTGAGCCATGCCGACTCTAATGCCGTGGCCAGCTGCGCTAGATTACGCGGTTGAGGATCCATGGCGCGAACAACTCGATCGAGATGGTCCCACAGATGCTCGATTGGGTTTAAGTCAGGTGAGTTTGCTGGCCAGGGGAGGACGGTAAACTCATCCTGGTGCTCTTCGAACCACGCACGTACACTGGCAGCTGTATGGCACCTCGCATTGTCCTGCTGGAAGATGCCATCATCCTGAGGAAAAACAATGCGCATGTAGGGGTGGACATGGTCCGCAAGGACAGATGCGTACTTGTATTGATCCATCGTGCCTTCCACAATAATCAGTGAACCCAGAGAATGCCAGGAAAACATTCCCCAGACCATAATGCTCCCGCCTCCAGCTTGGACCGTTCCTGCAATGGTTGCAGGGTGGTTCCTTTCAGAGGTTTCACGCCTTATACGCCAACGTCCATCTGTCCGATGGAGCATAAAACGCGATTCATCTGAAAACGCTACCTGTCGCCACTCAGTGGACGTCCAGCTGCTGTACTGGCGTGCAAATTCTAGCCTTCGTCGTCGATGAACACCAGTCAGCATAGGTGCACGAACCAGGCGTCCGCTTCGGAGGCCCAGACGCAGCAATGTTCGCTGAATAGTGGTTTGGGAGACACTTGTGGTAGCCCCTTGGTTCATTTTAGTGGTCAGTTGCTCAACGGTAGCCCGTCTATCTGCCCGAACGCATCTCCGCAACCGTCGTTCGCCTCTGTCATCTATGGCCCGTGGTGCACCACATTTGCCACGTCGTTGATTTTGGACAGTCCCATTTTGCCATGCACGGTACACTTTTACCACGGCGGCACGCGAACAGTTCACAAACTCAGCCGTTTCGGAAATGCTTCCACCCTTGGCCCGAAAGCCAATGATCATGCCCTTTTGGACGTCGGATAAATCGCTTCGTTTCTGCATTACGCCAACGATTGAAATGTTTTCCGAAGCCCACACACACCCTTTATATACGCTCAACTGCACTGTGCTGCCACCTGCCTTCTGTGATTGGTTATTTAACTCTGAAGTGGAAAGTACGTGGTGGTCACATTAATGTGACTGGACTGTGTAAATTTGCCAGCTATGGCATATAGAAATAAAATTTGCCAGCTGGAATTTACCGGGTCCTAGTGGAAAACAGGTTGACTGAGGTGAAAGTAGACTAATCTGTGGCAGTAGTTCCACGTTGCCTCCCTCCACCTGTTTTACAGGAAGTGGCTCAGTCCCAGCGGATCAGAGGGGAAATATGTTGAAGTGCCACTTCCTGCTCCAACCCCAGAGTCACAGTTCAGCACAGCTAATGCTTATAATGCCCAGACACCTCCTTGGGAGAAAAGAAAACACAGAGAGGGGGGAGTTTAGAGTGTGTTTGCAATCATGCCACTCCCTGCTTGGTGATTGTAAAGATGAGTGACCTGTCCCTCGCAGCTCTTCACAGTCTCCTCCACTCTTCCTCTTACCCCCCCTCTGCACTTTATTTATTAATGGATCCATTCAATTATTTACCTCACGTCCTAGGGCGACAACAGACTAGAGTGCAAAGCACGGAGTTGGGATGAAGGGGTACACATACAAACAGACAGTTCTAACGAAAGACAGCTTGGAGGCCTTAGTCCTCGACGTGGCTGTCGAAGGTTCGATTCCTGGCCTTGTGACCTCTGCTACATGTCTTCCCCCTTCTTTCATTACCCACTTTCTTGTCAGTTCACTATCAAATAAAGGCCACTAGAGCCAATTAAACTTTTATTTAAAAACAGGTTGCAAGCAGCATATCAAATGGAAGGACGAGACTAAAGTACACATCTTCGCGTCTCAAAACTTTCGCAGTCTTTTCTCAGCGCCACTTGTCATGTTGGCAATGATATTATTTAATTTCAGTGTAAATAGCCAATTCAAGTGTAACAATAAGTTGGGAGTTCTTATAAACGCATTTTTATAAAACATTTATCCATTTCCTGAGGTCAGAGGCGTTTGAGATAGCAGAGATATTGGTAGTGAGCGAACCAAACTAATTTGGATTTATACTAAATTATTATGCCAAACGTGAGATCCTAGAGGTAACATATGGTGCCTTGGAAGAGACAAACTTTAATGCATTATAATATGTTTGAAGCTGATTGGGATATGAAACTGTATCTGAGCATGGAGCACTATTAAATGCATGGCCCTGGAATAGAAAGAAAATATTCTCTTGTCAGGTGAGACCAAACTTTTACATTCTGTCATTCATGCAAAACTCTAGATTTCTTGGAGAATTAATAATGTAATAATGTAGCAATGCTTTTCCTCAGCAGGGCCAAGGAATCCAGTCACTGTCAATAAGATGAATGGAGGGAAATACAGATCAGTGCTGAAGGAAAACTTGTTAGACGACGTGAAAGTCTTGAGACTGGAAGAAATTCATATTCCTTAAGTACAACTCTAAACATACAGTCATAGTTGCAGTGTGATTGTTTAGATCAAAGCACATTCATATTCATGTGTTAGGATGATGCCATCAAGTTCGGAGCTAATTGAGAATCTGTGGCAAGACTCAACAGTCACAGATCCTATGGTAGGGACAGAGCTGTTTTTGCAAAGTCAAGGTGCCAAAAACATTTAGCATCTAGATGTGCAATCTGGTAAACCCCAAGATTTTTGCAGCTGAAATTATGATACTTTTTTTGGTAAACTTTTTCTAAACTGTCTCCTTTACAGCCAGGCTTTTTGCCAATAAAATCCCAGTAAAAAAGTTTGTTGTAACATTACAACATTTTATGTAAACTAGCATCTGAACATGATTTGAAGTCACTCTGTTAAATCTTTGTATTCTTTTAACAGTGTCACTTCAAATGTCCTTTATTATTTTTACATTTTTACTGTAGGAATAAAGCGATTTGCACTTTTTCCGATTAATGCACTTTTTCCGATTAACGCTCCTGCTGTTAATCGGAAAACCCGATGTTAACCCTGCTGGAGGGATAAATGACTAAGAACATCTGTGGCCAGTGATGCACTGGTTTTCTTTAAATATCTCACAATCACTGTACCTTTCTGCTGTCTGCGGTAGTCGTTGATGGTTGACTGTATCGCTGACCACTCAGCGTCTTCTCTTATCTTCTCCTTCAGGTCTTATCCCCTCTGTGGCCAGACAAGGATCAATCCCACCCGGAATTGGGTTTCACATCCTGGAAGCAGAGGCGTACACACAGGTCACTTTCATCAAACTCGCTGCGACCATGGTCAGTACTAGACAAAGCCATTGACTGATTGTGACCACGAAGATACATTATGAAGAGATGTGGGCGGTGGAAATAAATGGCCATATTTAGTAGGAATTAAACTTGTTTTGTTGGTCATGGAACTGAGATGTGGTTAAAAAATATATATTATTGAAGAATGATTAGCATGTATTTTTCAAACTTTTTCTGTCAGATTTTACTCAGTCTATCATATTGGGACCAAATGTGTATTTTGACTTTTGTGTATATAGGCACATTTTTATATCTGCACCACCATGTAGAATTTAATGATATTTTTGTTTATTAAAGAATGTGTTTTCCTACTACTGCATGTGTGCTTTGACAGACTGTAGATGAAGACCAGATGCTGCCATGATCTGAGCTCTGAACGCTTGGCTGTGCTCATTGAGGATTGAATGAGATAAATAGAAAGATGGGGAGCAACGTGAGTTAAGAGAGGAAGAAAGTGAAGACTATTGCCACCAAATCACATTCAGTGGATTGCATTGTATCGACAGAGATTCCCTCAGTCACAGTGAAAGCAAGAAAATTAGAAAAAATGTACAGAATTACATAAGCATTCACAAAAATGTTTCCAATTTCTGACGTTATGATCACAAACTTCAATGCAGATTGTTTGGATTCTCATGAGATGGACAAAGTAGTAGATAATTGTAAAGTGAAAGACAATGAATGTTTCACAAAAAAAGAGTATTTAACTCCTTTCTTCTACCCACAAATTATGTTGAGCTTCCCTGCTGCTGCTGGAGAATCCCTACAGCATGATGCACTGTCATGTTTAGCTGTGAACTGTTGATGTCCAGTGTTAGCTAAACTAAAAAGTTTAATTTTGACCTCATCTGAACAGATCATCTTCTTCTTTGTGGCTTAAATCAACCTGCTAAATGGACTTCATTGTTTTCTTTCACCAGTGCCTTTCTTGCTGATACTCTTCCATAACAGTTGGAGTGCTCAACCAATTTGCCTCTCAAACCTGAGCTATGGAGCTGCAGATCCTCCGCAGACACTGTTCATTCTGGCTATTAATGTTCTCCTTGTCCAGTCTGTCAGTTCATCTAGATCTCTATGTCTTAGTAGATTTGATGTTGCATCATATACTTTCCCTTTTCAGATGACGCATTGAATGTTGCTCAGTTAAATGTGCAAAGGTTGAGGTATTGTCTTATCACTTAACTCAGCTTTAAAACTACCCACAACTGTATCCCTGGTCAGTCTGATTTATTCTTTAGTCTTAATGATGCTGTTTGTTGCCGATGTTCTCTAAGCTATGGCCTTCACAGAACAGCTACATTCATATTGAGAACAAATATGAATGTAAAAGTCATTTGGATGAAAACTAAAATATGGACTTGTTTAATGTGATAATTTGGATCTTGGTGACTTGTATTAGTCACCAACCTTTATTAGGTGACTAATACAAGTTGCTAAACTGAATTTTTATTCGGTGGTAACAGAATAAATGGGACTGAAATGCAAATGCATGCCACACTTTTGCAGATGTTTTTGTTATAAAATTATTTGAAAATCATACATCATTTCAACTCACACAACAATGCAACAAAAAGTGAAAAGGTCCGAAGAGGATGAATACTTTTCTTATGGCATGAGAAATAAAGTGACCAAGCTAACCTTAATAAAATAATAAAAATAGACAGAGTAGAACTCAACTTTATCTGTCTTTTTATACTTTGAAATACACTTTCTCTAAATGGATTAAATTTTCTTCTGTACATGAGTGTCTCTCTTGAGGAAATTCTGCTTTAATTCCTCAGAAAATCATTGTAATTTAGTGGAACAGAGGATCAAAGTAAATGGACAGTCGGTATTCATTTCATGTGCAATAATATTAAAAGGAACATTTTCTAAAACTGTGTGTAAATCAACAACATATAAAACAGAACTGTTAGACCTGAGAGTGAAATAAACAACTGATGTTCTTTCAATTTATGCATCAATGCAAATTAGTTTGTGGTTTGTCGGATCTGATGTTAGAGAGGAGCCAGAAGTGCACTCACTTCAGAGACTTTGAAACACCTGCAGCAGGGTTGAGGCAGAAGCTTCAAGAGTGTCTGGCTGCAGGGACCGACTATAGATCTTAGAAATGTTGTGAGGTCCAGGCAGTGAACAGAAACAGGCCGCTGCCTGAGGAGTCTTTGCATCTGCTGAAGCAGCTGACAGTGGAGGCTGGCAGAGCTGAATGCAGATAGGATCTCCATGGGGATGTGGGGGTTGTGAACGTGTGATTGGAGACTAAAATCATTACAGTATGCCTGGTCACTGTGTCCTTGGCTCTTCCGTTGTGCTGAGGCTTTCTTATAGGTTCACTGTCTGCCTTTCTCTCTCACTTCTTAACTCTTTGCAAATGTCAGCTCTCGGTAAAGAGAAAACTTTCCCTTCCGGACAAAATCTACAAGCCGAAGCCACCAAAAAGTTGTTTCCACCTATTTTTGCCCAAAGCCAATGCAAGGTTGTATGAGATCCTACGTATAATTTCATTCAGGATCCCACTTTTAGCAAAACCCTACTGCTTTTATTCCAGACTGGGTTGAGTTGTAGAGATGAACATTTTCAGATGCAACCATAAAGGGGAACTAAACAACACGATGTGAATGTGACCCCACCTGCACATACAAATATTACATTAGCATCAAAATATAACTTATCATATTAAATATAATATTCATGTCTGAATCATGTATCTAAGAATATTATTAAAACATTTATTTATGTAATTTAGTTCAAAAAGTGAAACATAGTCTGTAATTAGATTCCTTACACCCACAGCCTTATTCCAAATTGTGCTGGATTAATCGCTTTCCCCAAAATTATACATAGAAACACTCCATTATTACAATTTAGAAAATGTTTTTGAGATTTTTGTCAAATGTGATTTGACAAAAATCACATTTGATTTTGACCTTCTCTGACATGAAGGTCAAAATTGAGCTGTTTCCACAGATTATCCTCGAGATGTTTCTACAACTTAAGCAGAGTTCACCTGTGTCTAATTCAGCTGATTGGACATGATTTGGAAAGGCACACAGTTGTCTATATTGGGTTCAACAGTTGACAGTGCAGGTCAAAGGTCAAACACCAAGAACAAAATCACAAAATGTGTTTTTAGACCTCTGAGACAGGATTGTCTTTGGGCATGAATGGAAAAGGATACAGAAACATTTCTGGTGCTTTGAAAGTTCCAATGAGGTTAATGAGTTTGGAACCAGCAGGATTT
Organism: Poecilia picta; assembly: GCA_033032245.1. Taxonomy (NCBI): domain Eukaryota; kingdom Metazoa; phylum Chordata; class Actinopteri; order Cyprinodontiformes; family Poeciliidae; genus Poecilia; species Poecilia picta. The sequence continues at coordinate 15,513,729 of CM065359.1, read as the reverse complement.
TTCTGAGAGGTGGATGACTGACTAAACTGAGCGAATAGGTTGTAGCCTATCCACTCCCTTATGCAACCTGATGAAGGTTGAGAAGTACTGCAAAGAGAAATTGGTAAAACTGCATAAAAATAGGTGTCCTAAGCTTGTGGCATCATATTTCAAAAAAGACCTTAGGCTGTACTTGCTGCCAACAGTAGATAAATAAAGCATTATGAAAGGTGTGTGAATACTTACGTAAATAAGACTTCTTGGTTTTCTATCATTAATAGATTTAGAAAAAATCTAGCCTTTTTTTCCCATATTGTAATAATGAGGTAATGGTGTTGTACACAATTTTAAGGAAAGACATTAAACGAATCTACTTTGGAATATGCATGTAGCACCATAAAATGTGGAAAACGTGAAATGATATGATTTCTTATCAAATGCATAAGTTTTTGTCAAATCATGTTTTTGTTATTGTTACATTGAGAAATCTGGATTAAGGCTACAAATCCATGATCCAGTTTTTAAGATATTTAGAAAATGACCTGAGATTAAAAAAATTTACTTTTTATATATACACATTTGTAAACTAAAAAGTACATCCATGCCGAATAAGCCTAACTTGGTCCTGGCTGCTTTTGTGTGAAGATCATCAGTCGGTAGCACTGCTCAGGTCTTGTGAAAGCCCACATTGCTTTAATAATGGCCTTCAGCTCATCTGCATGCATATGCTTCTTAACAATACTCCAGACTCTCCATGGAGCTTAGGTAATGAAGGTTTTCTGGCCAACCAAGCAGTGATACCAAGGCCAATAAAGCAAGCATGGGTGCTTTTGGCAGTGAGGGGAGATGCTTTACAACTGAAGGTTTTCTTAGACTGATTTTGGACTTGATAAAGCTCAGTGAACCGACAGCAACCGATGGCATGGCTTCCCAAATCGTCGATGATTGTGGAAATGTCACATTGAACCTCAAGCAGCCTGGATTCTGTGCCTCACACTTCCTCAAGATACTTGGACCTTCATTTCAAATGAAATGCAACATTTCAGTAATTTAACTGAAAAGGTTAAACTTTCACAGTTTATTAAACCCAAAGTGAGACATGTCAAGAGTTTCTATTTGTTAAACATATTGATTATGATTTACATTTGTAGAGACTCAAAATTCCATTTCCCTAAAAATTTGTAATATTGCAAAAGAACAGCAAAAAAGGTAGATTGATTTTCAAATAAATTGCATGATTCTGAAAACAGGATTATCAACTGGACGACTGTGCTAAGAGCCCATCCTTATCTGAATTTAACTAGGTATTCAACAACATTAGCCCATCTACTGGATACATCTGTGCATGGCGGCATAATTTTTCCTTCCGCTCAACTTTCCAATAATATACTTAAATCAGTGTTTCTTAACCTGGGTTCGATCGAACCCCAGGGGTTCGGTGAATCCGCATATGAAACTGGTGGGTTTGGTACCTCAAAAAAGGTTAAGAACCACTGACTTAAATACTGCCCTCTATGACTAATACCCTCATAGTGGAGGGCATCAACTATCTACAGAACTGTCAAGCCAGTAATCTTCCTCATGATTGTGTAAGCCATGATATTTCTGTACGTATTGTGCAAATGAACTGAAGTCTGGGATTCCGTAATCACGTGTACACAAATAAACACTTAAAAGATATTACTATTTGAGTTGTAATCTTGAGTTCCACAAAGAATGACTGAAACAAGTTTGCGTTTCAATTGTGTTTTAATTTCTTAAGGTGCGCCTGTGTCTTGTTCTTTAGTATCAATCAAACTGCATTCAGAAACATAAGACTACCTTTATCCCGAATGGCTTTTGGGACACAAGGGAAAGAATCAGGGTTTGCACCTATCACCTAGGCAAAGCGCTTTATGTTATATTCCTCTTTTCTGCACCCAGCTGACATTGTACGTTTGTTGACATCTTAAGCCATAACACGCCTATTACACTGCACAAACGCACACATCTCTGTCCTCCTCCATACATCTTCTCCCTTTCTCGCTCCAGCCTCTCTTCGAGAAAAAAAAAAGTCTGAACTTGCTCACCTTAAAACACTTGCTTTATTGTTATTTCGGGGTTATTATCGCTGCCTTGGGGCCTCTCTCTGCTGCTTCACCCCAGCTGCACTCCTGCCCTCAGGCTGCGGTGGCTGTCCGGAGGGGAAGGAAGAGAGAAAGTAAACTAGGCTCACCATGCTTAGGTCTCATTGGCTGACTCTCTGCCTGGCAGATTTTGTCCTTGAGAATGTGCAGACACGGAGCAGATAATGTTCTGACACCAGAAACTCTAGAGCGGGACCAGATCGACACTTACTCCCTGCTTCTCCTGCTTCCACTGTAACACAATCGGGGTTATGCGGATCGAGGAGCGACATACGCGTTGTGTTATTAATTTTTTTTATTGGACGGCTTTCATTTCTAGTGTAGCACCGGTGTTGTTTTAAGTCAAATGATGAAGATTATTTTTATGAGCGTGTCTGGGAGCGGGGATTGGATTGGTAAGGTTAAAGACACTTGTCAGTATTAGTCTCATTAAATGAAAAAAATAAATAAATAAATAAAATCACACCGAGTGCGCACATGAGGAGTTATTATGAAGCGGCGTGGTCGGACTCTGTAGACAAAAAAAAAAAAAAAAAAAGTCAAAATTGTGCAAGAAGCAGCTGAGCTTAGTCTATAAGTGTATCCAAATGCATGCACGGCGAAGGTGAAAATTATTTTCCTGCTTTAATGTAAATCTGAGGTTTGTTTCTCTTTCTCCGGTGTGTTGCAAGGTCAGACATCTCCTTTTACCGAGCGCGCCTGCGACGACGGGCTTTCTGTAGGAGTCAGCAGCCTGCAGGCGGAGCAGCAGGTATAGGAAACTCCCTGCAGCAGCGGCCCGCAGCATGAACTGACAGACCCCGGTGATCCAATCCCTGCAGACCAGCGGGCTTCGAGCCAAAGTTTGGACATCACTGTCACATCGGGAGATGCAATATAAAGCAAAGATAAACATGAAAAAAAAAAAAGAACAGTTTAGAAGATGCTACAAATGAGCTCAGCCGGAAGGTTCCTTTTTTTCTTTCTTTTTTTTTTTTTTTAAAAAAAAAGTGGTTTATCATGAATATGATTGGAAGTGTATTCTAATTTATTATTAGTCGGATTTGTTGCAGTCGAGAGACATTCTCCGTGAATTTATCTGTTGGCAGACGAGACAAAAAAAAAAAAAAGTCTGAGATCGTAATTGCCATTTCAATGACTTTAATAAGCAAAATATGAAACTTTTATTTTTCCAAAAACAACAACAAAAGGACAAAACAGAAACCAGCCTGAATGCAACAGTTCAATTTTTTAAGTGTTACTTATTATTCATATATAAACAGGATTGAAAATTGATCCCCTCCCCCACATCATCGCTAGAAGTAGGTATACATGGAATCGGTGAAAAACAGAACAAAACAACATCCCGCTGCTGCTGCAGTTTCAGTTCGATTTCAACACAGTTGAATCAACAAACCAAAAAGATTGTTTTTTTTGTTTTTGTTGGGTTTTTTTTAAATGCAATGACTTTTCAACATGTTTTCAATGCAAGCACCATGCTCAAATCGATATGATCTCACACACTTTAATTTAAATCATTAAAAATAAAGACTTTTTTTTCAATAACTACGCATCTGGCCAGCAGAACCAGAATCATCAAATAATAATAAAAACAGACATAAACACACAAACAAAAAAAAAACATATTACATAACATAAACACTGTTTTCATTTTGAAAATTTGCACAACCTGAGTCCCCTTTTTTTACTGACCGGCAGAAAAAAAATTCAGGAAAACATAGAGCATTAAACTTTGTATCAAAACATGTGTTATCTAAATATTAGCTCTACTTTAAAACTTTTAGCAAGCATTATTTCTAAGAAGTTAAAATACAAATCATTAATCTTAGGCCCAGTGAGAGAGAGCAACAGGTGGCTGCGCGTCGGAATGAGGGGTTACGTTCATGCAGAAGAAAACAGAATCAAAGAGAATTTAAATGAACAACAACAATAAAAACAATATTTGTTAATTTGTGTTTGCTTCATCGTGACTCAGAAGCCAGTATGCCAACATGCGCCCAAATATCAAACTAAAACTGTTACAACTGGGCCCCTTTTTTTTTTCTTCTTTTTTTTTCCCTTTTTTTAATAATGTAACAGCATAACATGTATGTCTTCCTGTAGGGAGGTTTGGGCAAAGTTCAAAATGAAAACTTTTTAAACCATCATCTAAAAGTGCACTTGAAACACAGTTTGATGTATTTAAATGCAGTTAGATAAAAAAAAATGCACTCTTCCTTTATTTTCGACACAACTCGCTACAAATGACAGAAAATAAATCGTAACAAATAATAAATGAAGGTAACACAAAAGAAAAGAAGTTCATCCAGCCTCCTCAATCTTGTTGTGCAGTTGCGTAATATTTACAGCCTCTCCCCCCCCCCCCCCGCCCAAAAAAGAAAAAAAATTAAATCATGAAACCCCCTCACCAAAAATGGTACTGCACCGGCAGTCCTGTGTTATCTTAAGAAAAGAAATACAAGAAAAAAATTGAGAAGCGCAGATCAACGACATGCTCTTAATATACAGGAGAAGATGAAAGTACAAAATAGAAATTGTTACCATACATGTCCAGCATGCAGGATTAATATTTAATGCATATTTTTTTTCTTTTCTTTCTACATATATTCGAATATAACCAAGCAGGCAATAAATCAATGAAATGTTGCATAAAATGTCACCCCCTTATGACCCAGACCCCCCTCCCCACCCCCTCCCTGGTAGACAGGAGCTGAATTTGCATAAAGTGGAGTCACGCTTGTTTGATTTTTCTTCTTCTTTTTTTTTTTTTTTTTTTTTTTTTTTTGGAGAGAAATTTCAGGGCCCCAACTTGCAGACTGTGATGCTCGTGAGGCCAGGCCTGCTTGTTTTTGTGTTCATAAACAGTGTCATTCATTTGCAGAAGAACAACAACAACAAAAGAAAAAACTTGCCAACAAAAACATCTGCCTTGATCCCATGTCTCACTCTTAATTACAGGTTAGTTTAAAAAAAAAAGAAAAGCTGCAGCCTTGGCGAAGAAGAACAATGTTCATCTGAGGGTCCTCCTTCCCCCCCAACGAAGAGTCTCTTCACTACAAGCAAACTAATCTACGAAAGACGCAGCGACTGATCGGACTCTACTTCGCTTGTTGCATCTCTGTTGACACGTGGAGAGGCATCGGCAGATGGTTATATATGTGAGAATAGTAGCTATCTGATGGATTATTCTTCTAATATGAATATAATTTCACCGTTATTAGTCACAATCAAACAGTAGGTGTGGGGATGTGTGGATTATTACTGTCTGTTCATGGGGAGAGTCGGTCGAGGTGTGGTGGAGGAAGGAAGGGAGGGAGGAAAGGAGGGAGGAGGAGGGAGAGTTTGTTGTGGTATAAGCTGGCGGCGGAGGGGGGGGGAACGACGACTCACATGAAAAACTCTGGCGATGACGGGTTGTCGCTGGTCGAGCCGGCCTCGCGGAACCCGCTCACGGCCCCCGACCCCGTCAGCTTCTCGCACTTGAGTTTGTAGGCGTCCCTCTCCCGCGCCAGCCGGCCGATCTCCGCCTTCAGCTGCTCCACCTGGTTCATCAGTTGCGTCTTCTCGTTCTCCAGCACGTGCTTCTGCTGCACGCGCTTGAACCTGCAGGACTGCGCGTAGCCGCGGTTCTTCAGGGTCCTCCTCTTCTGCTTGAGACGGATCACCTCGTCCTTGGTGAAGCCCCGCAGGTGTCTGTTGAGCTCCCGCACCGACATGGACACGAGCTGCTCGTCCGAGAAGCGGTCCTCCACGTTGAGCCCGCCGCCGCCGCCGCCGCCGCCGGCGCCGCCGCCGTGGTGCGCGGCCGTCTGGCTTAGGTGGCCGTGCGGGTGGTGGTGGTGATGGTGGCTGGTGGTGGTGGTGGTGGAGCGGCTGGTGGGACTCTGGGGAGACTGGAGACGGGCTGTCGGGGTCCTGGCTGTGGTGGTGGTGGTGCTGCTGGCTGTGTGGATGGTTGTGACCCCCCGGGTGTCCGGAGAGTTCCTCGGCGTGGTGCGGGAGGCTCCCCGCGTACGGGTGATGATGCTGCTGTTGGCCGTGGCCGTGATGGTTGTGGTGGTGGTGCGGGCCCCTGTAGCCCTCGAAGGCGCCCTGCTGCTGCAACTGCTGCTGGACGTGCGGAGCCTGCGGGTGACCGTGAGCCGTGGCTCCGATCAGGGCCTCCACAGCGTCCTCCGGGGTCAGGCTCAGCGTCTGCGGGTCAATCTGCTGGTGGTACCCGCCGTTCGGCATCCAGTACAGCTCCTCCAAGTGGTGCTTCTGCTCCGTGGGGCTGAAGCTGGGCGAGGAGGGCACCGAGCTGCAGGGTGTGCTGATTGGGGTGGATGACACGGAGCCCTGGGGTTGGAGGCGGTTGCACTGGCGCACCCCGTTGCGATCCAGCCCGACCAGGCCTTCCTTCTTCACGTCAAACTTCATCAGGTCAAAATCGTTGACATATTCCAGAGCCAGAGGGCTGCTGGGCAGCTCCGGGCCCATGCTCAGCTCTGCGCTCATGTTGCCGTCGCGTCTCTTCTGCAGATACGCAAAGGTGTTGGCGAGTGTCGCAAACACGGACTTATTAATCAAAGTCTCTTCTCTTCTTTCTTGTTTCATGCAATAGTTCTTTTGGCTCCTCCGCAAATCTGCGCTGACTTGCTGTAGCATGAAACACCGTGTGACTGGTGTGGGGGGGGGGGGGGGGAAGAAAAAGGAGAAAAAAAAAGTTGTGGAGAAAAACTTTGAGACTAATGCTCAGCACGCTGTTTGCGTCATATAGCCTACTTCTGCTGGAGTAATCTGGCAGAAACCGGGCAAGAGGTAGAAAACAGTGCTGCCTCAGTGCAAAAGTAAAAAAAAAAAAAATAATACTCAGTCCTTTCAGCAGAAGGGTATTCACGGATAAAAATATCAAGATAAATAATAGAAGAAATACCAGGTTTGCGCGCTGAGACGGGCACCAGTCCACGTCGCACCTTCTCGTAATAAGTCCCTTTTTTTTTCTCCAGGAAAAATAAAAAAGGAGCCAGGAAGCGAAATAAACAGGACGTCTGTTTTCCCTTTCTTCTGTTTTTTCTTTCTCGCCGAGAAGCTGCTTTTTCAGCTCTGCACCGCAGAGGTTTAAAGGCTCGCCTCTCTCTCTCTCTCTCTCTCTCTCTCTCCTCACTCTTTCCCTCTCTACTCTGGTATCCAGCAGACTGCGCTCCGAGCCAGCCAGCGCTTTATCAATCTAGCGCACTGTGACGTCGTGCTGGAAGGCAGGATCTATGGCGACCGACTCTCCAATGGGGGGAGAGAAGCAAAGGATGAAAAAGGAGGTGGAGGGAAACGGCACAGGAAAGGGAGAGAGAGAGAGAAAAAAGGAGGTGGAGGTGGAGGCGGCGCTCAGTTGAGGCTTGACAGCCAGAGACAGTCAGCTGACCGACTTCCCTAAAGCAGAAGGTGGGAGGACAGAGGAAGAGAGACATGCCTTCACTTCATGGAGTCTCTTCTTCTCTGGTTCTTAAATTCATGCCAGGGAGTTTCAGTGGAACAAAAAACCAAAAAAAAAAACCAAAAAAAAAAACAGCCGAATGAAGACTAATGTTAAGTGTTTTCCCTCCAAACTGAGAGACTGTTGTGTTATTGACCAACAGTAATAACAAAATAAACATTTGAGACATATTTACCTTCCAACGTGTCTCGACATTATTGTGCCTTAAGAACGTTATTTTTCTTGAGTTTCATGCACACTATAGTTATTGGATCTATCTCAACATTTTTGAAATGTCTTTCTTTTTCCCCCATCAATAATATATAGACTGGCAACATATTAAAGCTTGTCCTTGCATCCCATCCTGCATTCTCTTCTCTCTCTCTCTCTCTCTCCTCTCTCTCTTCTCTCTCTCTCTCTCTCTCTCTATCTATCTATCTATCTATCTTTTCTATCTTCTATCTCTCTATCTATCTATCTATCTATCTATCTATCTACTCTATCTATCTTCTTCTTCTACTCTATCTATCTCTTCTTCTCTCTCTCTATCTATCTCTATCTCTCTCTCTCTCAAACAGACGCACATCTTTATGGAAGTTGTTCCCGTCTTCAACAATGTATCCACACAACGTAGCTTTACTTTCACAATTAAGAAACAATGCAATAAGAAACATTATAAACTATAATTAAACACCATACATTTGTTAAACCGCGTTTTCAAACAACTTCCTCCCACCTCCCTCCCCCCCCCCCCCCAAAAAAAGATGTTATTGCTTCGAAATGCTGCTGGTTTGGCCCGTGATTTTCACACGGAGATGAATCAAACTAAATGCAAAGGAAACAGGCTCAAGGCTGCCGCTGCGTGGACAACACAAGCACGAACGAAGCTGCGCGGGAAGATGCTGCTGCTGAGGATGGAGATTTCCGTTGATGTTTTGCGCTCAGATTTTATTATTTTTTATCTCAGTGCTGATTCCGTCTCTTAAAGGTCACATCCTTCCTTTAAAACTGCTAACGATCCATCTCGGTCATTTGAAATTCAATCTAAAATGATTTTTTTATGTCGCTTCTACTGCTTAACAGGTTGTTTGCAACAACAAAAAATCTGAGTTTATATTAGATAAGTTTTTATTTTCCTCTCAAGATTTGATTTAAAAAAATCACTTCCACTAATAAACTAAAAAAAACAAACAAAAAAACAGAAATGTGGGAAAGCGTTTGACTTCCTTGCCAAAAAAAAGCAAGTGTGAGTAAATGAGCCAATTTAAAGGATCAATAGGATTTATAATTTCGTTTCCAGCCCATATTCACGGCTGAGCACGGCGATCAGATGGTATTGATCAGACGGGTTGCAGGAGGAGGCAGCCAAAGATCAGAGCCGATAATGAAGGGCTCATTTGTTCAGCTTAAATTCTTAATCGTTTTGAAGAGGTGAAACTCTGCATCAGCTCGGGGCTCCACAGACACACCCAAGGTTTTTGGTTTAGCCGTGTTTCATTCAAGACTGATTTGAATCTAATAGACACTAAAAGTAGAGAAGATAAATATCAAATTACAAAATGTAATAGTAAAATCCCAATAATAATAATAATAATAATAATAATAATAATAATAATAATAATAATAATAATAAATAATGCTTTTATCAGTCATAATAACTATTAATTAACTTCACCAACTTCACATTATTTTTTAGCTGTTGGGAGTTATTTCCATCCATTCTCAGACACATTTTTGGCCTCTGATGATTTGTGACAGTCACTCCTTGTAATATTTCACTAACATAGTATCCATGTCATCATCGTCAAGCTCAACTACGTATTTTTGTCTCTTCCTTTCATCCCCCCCCCCCCCCCCCCCCCCCCCCCCCCCAGTATTAAACAGCTTCCTCCAATCTTCCTCCGTCTGCAGGCGAGCTTTCCAGCTTGCAGCGCCGACCTGAGAAGCTCCCGGAGCGCAGCGAGTTTTGCCGCCTTCTCCCTGCGAGGCCGACCCGGCGGCAGCCCCATTAGGTCATGATGCTCTAATATAACCCGAGTCCGCCGTGTGATAGACCCAGGCAGGCCTGCGGGCGGCTCTCTCTCTCTCTCTCTCTCTCTCTCTCTCTCTCTCTCTCTCTCTCTCTCTCTCTCTTTCTCCCTCCAACCCCTCCTCGGTAATCACAAGCTGTAATGGAGAGACAAGATGTAAAAAAAAAGCGTCCGTGTCAGCAGCATATCGGTGGTTAATGATCTATTAAGTGATCCGTGTGCTTATGGACAGCGAAAAAAAGTGTTGATGCTTGCTTATTCGGCCCCTAATGAGAGTCCCATCCTACGGATTTTAGGAATGAATAACAGAAATAAAATCAACCTTTGAAATGTTACATTTAACAGTTGACGCACGGAAGCTGGAGAGGCAGCTCCCCACAGCTCACACGTCTTCACACCTGCAACGGGCCCCGCTGGAGTCACGCAGGAGGCCCGCAGTCCTGTCCGTCTGAGCCGGTCGAACACAGGACGGCGACATTTGTCCTTCATATGCGAGGATTTTTTTCCTCCTCCATTCCGTTTAAGGACTAATCCAAACCTGGGCATACCTGCATGCCATGGATCTGAACTCAAACTTTGTTGAAGGACAAACTTCACAAAGGAATTATATTTGGGGCCAGACTGAGATGGATTTTTTTTCCCCTTCTTTCTGTTTATAGCTTTTGGCCGTTTCGGAGTAATAATCGACCTTAACTGTTCCACCCCGAAGGTTCCTGGAAATGTTACAGAACAAAACGGTGGTGGATGGTAGCCGCCGAGAGGCCCGTAAGAAGGGAGGGTGAGAAATGGTGATGGAGCCTCGTTGTGCCGCTTTGATGCGCTTTGACGCAGGAGGGAGTGGAGAGATGCGCAGAGCTGAAGCGCTCTTCCCAAAAGCTCAGTGACTACTTTCAGCAATGTATATATATATGTGTGTGTGTGTGTGTGTGTGTGTGTGTGTGTGTGTGTGTGTGTGTGTGTGTGTGTTGTAAGCTGGGAAAAGTTATAAATCAAGTGTTGCTGGCGCAACTTTCTGCTTTTAGTTTGTAGGTTGCGGTTTGGTTTATTGTAAATAAATAAGTTTTCCCCGCTTTAGTTTCTGCTCATTAATTATTTATGGCGAATAACTATCCAGTTACTCCTAAAGACCTGCGTTGTATCCAAGTTCCGTGATCCAAGAGAATCGCAGCAGAATCAGGAATAATTCAATAATAATTATTATTTGCAAAGCGTTAAAAGCTGGTGGTATTTTCTCTCTTGAAACTAAAATATGCACGAGTAAGCATCAGTATGCTGCTTTTACAAACCGAGTTACTTAAATAGACTCCCCGCTAAACGATTGTCTCTGAAAGCATATATTATTAAGACGTGCTGTGTGCTTAAACAGGCATTGTCTCTTTTGAAGGTTTAACAACCTCATCATGGGTAACGGGGAGAATAAGTCGTGATAAAATTGAGATAAATTGCATTTTTTAATGTATATTTAGTTTGTTGTTGTTAAAGCGCATCAATTTAACAGTCTGAACATTTAAGTTTTCTTTAAATCATCACGTTTCAGCTGTTTTTCTTAGGCGCGGGCCTCTGTTTGATTCTGGGACTTATTTGCATAGGTGGCGATAGTCCCACTCTTACCATCCAATCTGTAAAAAAAAAAAGGTAACTGTATGTGTTAGCAAGGGAAAAAAGTGGGTTTCTTTTCTTGTAACAGGGCGCCTCTTGTGGCGCTTCCACTTAATGCACAAAGTTTGATGTGGGTCTTGTTCAGTGACATGCAGAGATTCGGTTCCAACCTCTGAACAGGATGTTTTTATTTTATTATTATTATTATTATTATTATTATTATTATTATTATTATTATTATTATTATTATTATTATTATTATTATTTTTATTTTAGGCCTTGAATGGCTAAGAGACACAAGGAATATATAAAGTTGATTGGAAGCCCAGGGCATAATTGTAGGCCCTTTTCTTAGATTAGATGTCCCTGATTGACATGTAGTAAATATAACAACAAATAAATGTCAGTGTGCACTGTACTGGCTTAATCCCAGAAGAAAAAGGACAATAAATCTGCCTTTTGCTGTGGTCATTTCATTAATGTAAATTGCAATGCTACGTATGATAGTTTGGCTAAATTCCAGCTGGCTCTTTGCTCAGGCTTGTGCACGATATTAGGTTTTATTATGAACTGGCACAGTGTGGCCACAAAATGTAGGCGACACCACAAGAACCAAATATCAGAGTGCAGGCATAACATAATTAAAGGCCATATTCTCGGTTATAACCACAATTTATATCTGTGTTTCCCTAAGCCAAGGATTGACTTCTGGAACTCAAAAGAAACTTATGATGTACTGAACACGTAATTAGAATCAATTTCTACTCACACTTTCATGTTACTGTTAAGGAAACAGAAACAACCCTGCCACACTCTCCCCCAAATCTCCGTGACCTGTTACCATTTGTGGACATTTTCTGTGCATGAATCTGTCAGGCTATATCTCTGGGTTACATTAAAGAGGGTTCGATGAATATTCTGGAAAATATGCGTCACCCGCAGCAGAGCCCATACAGCACCTGGATGTTATTAAGCTAAAAGTAAAGAGAGAGATTTAATAGGCTTCAAATGGCTCTGTGCAATATCTGAAGATACTTCTTTCCTGTCAAGCATGCGACACATTAATGTTTATGACTGGAATTACTTTGTTCTCACTGTCTGCTGTGAATGCAGGAAGAAAGCTGCTCATGCAAAATCTATAGCAGAAACTATGGCTTCTGCATGAGCAACCCTTGTTTTCAAAACACTATCGGTCTCCCAAAAGCCATTTTTAGGTGGTATAATTCTGGGTTTTAAGATCGCTTTTTATTGAAGAGGGTAACGGATAGTACAAGTGTATAATACATGTTTTTAAAATAGAAATGTCCCACAATGGAGACATTTCTGTGCAACAGCAGCAAAGTGACATGCAATAAAAGCAAGTAGATTCACGCATTGATAGAAATGATATAGAATATACATATAAAGATTAAAAATACTGTGGAGTAAGTATAAAATGTCAACAAAAAATATGGCCAGCAGCAATAGGATTGAAAAAGATCCCTTACTTTTGGAAACACATGCTGTTGTTCACCTTTTTTTGGGAACCAGGTTAGTTTAGTTAGAAATTTCAAATCTACGTTCAGGACATCTTTTAAAAAACAAACCCAGCTACCAACCAGGTGGTGGTTTTAGGTTGGCCCAGTGGCACTAGATACTCATTGGCACTGGAGTTTGGGATGTCCAGAAGCTTCTTACTTTGGAATCCAAACTGGTCGGTATGTGTAGAAAAAGTTATTGAAGGCTTAAACATATATACAAAAACCCTGCAGAGCTTGGACAATATATGATAAGCTTAGTGCAACAAAAGATGCAAATAAAACATATTATTGCAGCTGATTTTATTATTAATCAAAGGGAGTGACTAAATCAATGGTTCATTTTGGCTAAAACATAATATGTAGCTGGACAGCTGAAGTGGGTATGGATATAAGAGCAGAGTTTTTGCATGAAGGTCAAAAACATTAGGTGTGCTGGTATGAAAATAACATTCTATCTTTATGGACTAGACCACTCATTCTTTAATCACTAACCAATTCTATGTTTGTCTCTTAAACGTGGAAGAAAACCCAGATTATTTCCTGAAAAAAATCATTCAGAAAACTACATGTGCACTAATGATTGCAGCTCTAGAATCACGCCATTATTAGTGTGCTTTATTTGATATTTGACTTCAAGGATTCTGAATTGAGAAATTTTAAATACATTTTGTTATCCTGTTCTTGTGAACTCCTTAATCCTCCGTGAAGGACTGGTAGTGAACCACAAGACATATTTTGCAAGTGTAAAATATTACTTGCCGTCTTCAAAGTTTAAGTCGATGAAGCAAATACCACCTGCCTCATTATTCTGCGTGATTAAACTAAATAATTACAGTAAAATAATCTTAAAATTTAGTAAGAATTGAACTCATTTTGTTAAATAAGTACATTTTAATTCTCGGTTAGAGTTTAGTTAACTTTCTTTAAGTGTTAGCTGTCTTCTTATTTAATTTACTCTAAGAAATATTGAGTAAGATCTAAACTGTATAAAATGCATGTAACACGTTACACCGGTTTTATAGGCTCAGTTTATTATGTCAATACATTCACAAACAATATTCTTATTACTTTTCTCCTTCCTCTTCACGTTTTTCTATCTTTCCTTCTGCCTTCACTCTCCTTTCGTGATGACCTCCTCGCCTCTCGTCTCCCTCACCCTTCTCCTCTGGTCCTGGCACTGGCCCTGCCCACCCGGGTCATTTATCATGGGCCAGGAGGGGAGCCCCCAGGCCTGCAGGCCTCTGTCAGCCCCTGCAATCGCCTCATTGTGACTCCCAGCAAACAAGTGTCGGATCAGCAAAAGTCTATTAAAGCCTGGTGGGCCTTTCTCAGCCAATTGGGTTCGGGTCACTGAGCTGCTCTCCTTGCTGCTCCGAGAGCTCTTTGTGTCGCCGCTGTTCGCTGACACAGATCCCCACAAGATTAATGATTTTTAGCAGCCATTTGGATTTCATTCACAGGGTCCTTCTCTCTGTCTCTTTTTCTTTGCTATCTTTCCTTTTTCTCCACTTCTCTTCTTTTTGCTTCAACCTGTTGTTTCTGCTCCCCAAGTTCCTACTCCTTCCCCTAACGTTATGTTGCCTGCAAATGTTGAGTGGCCTTTTTTTAACTGTCATTTCACTATCGATACAGCTGGGATTTTTCATTACTTTGTCTCGTTTTATCTCAAAGTTGCCCTTTATTTATGAATAATTTTCCCTTTTTTAACTTTGTTAAAAAGTGAACTCCTGTCTCGTAAATCTAGAGGACTTTTAGGATCTAAATCAACACTCCGCATTACTGCACTGGCTGGTTTCCCCGCACTGTCCCTCAAGAGGCTCAGAGTAATTTGAAATCCTAGAGCCACTTCCACAACTTCCATGTTGCCATGTTCTCAGTGTAGTTTCCAGTAATTACTGCAGGTTAAGTGCACATCCCGGAGCTCAGTGGAAGCAGCTCTATCCCTCACCTGGGACATGACTCAGCAGAGTTCAGGTCATCTGGCCATTTCCCTGACCACTGGACCACACCCCAACCTACTTTAAACCCACAGGACAAGCACTATTTATGAGCGGCGCGCATTTACTTCCATCACGTAATGTAATGGTAGTTTTATTTACTGGCTCAACTGTTTGCACAAACAGAGGCCCAGACTGATGCGTATTTTATCAGAACATTACATGTTGATGTGCTCTGCACAGTCTCTGCACAGTGGATCTTAACAGTTTCTTTTCAAGAGATGTTTCAGTTTGTGATAAAAATGTTGTAAAGGTTTTAAAAAGTTGTTTGCTATAATTATTTTTCTTGTCTGTTCTAGAGGACTCTAATTGGGCATAGGCATGAAAAACAAACTCTAGGGTTTTAATAAATGTGAATGATGGAATATTATTATGAACTACTTTATTGTGTGGTCAGTTGTACTTTCTCTGATGTGAAGAACTTTTATGTTATGAAAACAAGTACAAAGGTTTGAAAAATGAAAGTGTTTTTGAGTTCTAACACTTGCAGTACAGCCAAGAAACAATGCATTTTTTCTCCAGACCATTACTTTTCTTCAATTACTTTGTAAAACTAATTTCATAACAGCCTTTTAGGTTTATGAAATAAATCCTCCTATTACAGATCGAACCAGGTTTCCATTATTTTTAACTTTCCGTCAAACTTCTAATATTGAGAGTAGGCTGTTTACACAGAGGCGTCAGTCAGGAGTCTAATCCCATTGACTACAACAAAGCATACAGTGCTATGCTAAAGTATTTACATCCCCTGGAACTTTTCCACATTTTGTTTTTGAACTACAACAAAGTTTCATAAGTTTTACATGTTTATTTGTAACTCATTATTGTGAAAGAAAACACAGGGTATGAAGTAGACAGTGGTAATCCAAATGGTGTATTGGATTGTCACTATAGGTGTATTGCATGCAATCCTAATAAAAAATACAGTAAATCTTGTTGTGGCAAAATAGCTAACGTTTCAAGGGGCAAATAAATGCAACATTGACTTTTCAAAAGTCAGTTTTTCTATTGAATTTTTGGCAGATTAAATTACATATGCTAGCAAAAACATGGTAACTATTTAACTGTTAAGTAGAGCTGCAGCAAATATAAGGAGTCAGTTTTCAAAAAATAACACTAAACATCTCTATTTAAAGTAATAACAAAACTCTGAAAAAACTATTTTTAAAGAGATTTTACTTGAAACTTTGGTTTTATGTTGATTAACAATGCAGATTTTACACTGAGTATTTATAGAAAAGTATGTTCTTTCAGAAATTACTGTGTCTTCTTGTTTCAGCAATAAAATAAAAATAAAATATATGTATTTGTCTACGTTATCATCAGTGGAGCTACGCCACACTCCCAGTGTGTTTGCAGCATGTCTGTTTTAACACTGGATGGATGAACCCTGCCAGCCACTGTGTCCATCCACCTGCCCTGTTTCCTGCCTGATTAATGTTCTGCGTGTGTGTGTTTGTTTGTATGTGCGGCTCTGTGTAAATGGTTATAGATGGGACAACACCACCACACTGGCAGTCTGGATCATTACTCACACAGATAGAGAGAGACTCAGGGCCAAGAAACCCCTAACACATCCTCCACCTTCCTGTGCAGATGCACACATGCCCCCCATACATGTTCCCTTTGGCTTATTTATTTTTAAGCATAGTGCCTAGGATTTCACTGCATCTTCCACTCGTTATTAGAATCCTGAGCCCTTGGGTTGATTTGTAGGGATAGATATGGGAAATACATATTTTCTTTGAAAAAGTAAAATAAAATTGAGAAAGAAACCATTCAATCTCTCTGAAGTTAAGTGATGCTAATAACAGTTGAACATTTTTGAAAAAGCCCATTTAACAATGGCATAGCTTTGCAAGCTTCTGTTAGATTAACTCACAACATCCACAACATGGAGGCACACCTGTGGATATATTTTAATGAATCAATGAAATGTCTATATAGCCACTTTCACATCTATCAAGAGAAGTTTAACTGTATTTAAGTCTAGACTCTGACGGAGACACTCCTTTGAGATCTTAGCCTTGTTGCTGAAAAATGAACTGTAGCCCCAGTCTTTGGTCTAGCTGGAGCAACCAAAGACTTAAGTCATTTGGGATACAGATGACTAAGGTAGAAATTATTTTGAATTTGTACCCAACAAGATCCCACATATTTGGATTTGCATTAGATTTCTTTATCTTAAATGTTTTAAGATAACATCTTTTGTGAATTGGCTAACTCTAACTACACTAACAACTTAACTATACTGACAGACTTTAACATTAATTGAACTGAATTGAATTGATATTAATTCAGTTCAATCGGCTGAACCAAGTTAAATTATACTGAATTGAAATGACTAAGACTGAACTGAATTCGATTGAAGTGAGCTGAACTGAATTAAGTTATGTATGCGTACTCAAAAACTTGCATGCTTTTTTTGTATAGCTTTCTCTGTTGTGTCTCTACATTTGGATGACCACTGTCTACTCCATGCCCTGTGTTTTGTCTTACTGCTTAAATAGGCTGGGGATGAGTGCCTGTTGGCTAAGATGGGTGGACAGTGGATGGACAGACAGATGGACAATTATACCAATATGTGGACAGTATTAGTCACCAATGATAAAAAGTATGAAAATAAAACTGACCCCATAGTGACCCCAATGAGAATGAAAGTCTTAGTCTTACTACCTCCCCAATCCATGAGTCTGTAAGCCAATTAGGGATCCGTACATGGTGAAGATTTGAATTTGGAAAGTTAAAACCAAGCATTCAATAACAAGAAAACATAGATCCATCTTGCTTTTTCGTAATTATGTGGCGATGCTTTGCCTGAAGGTGCTGGGTCTCTTAGTACCAACTGAGCATTATTGAAACACCACAGCTTACCTAATTATTATCGATGTCCATGCATATTTGGGTGGAATCATCAAGAAGTTCCGATGGTTTCATTCAACGAGATAAAGCAACATTTCAGGGAGCCTGAATAATCTCTTGCTAATTTCCTGAGCACAACAATGAGTTCACTGCACAGTGGTCTTCACAGGCACCAGCTCTCACCAGAACACCAAATGGATGTGGAATGGAAAGATTCATGTCATGGATGTGGGGTGAGAAATTGTACATAAACTGTATGATACTCTCATGTCAATATGATCCATAATCTCAGAGAAAACAAATAAATGTCATAAAGATCTAAGACCGTTTTAAAGCCAAAAGGTGGACCAGCCCCCTTTTGCCTGTCTGGTCAGTGCATGCAGTGCATCTTTCTACACTAGAACCGTAACAAAAAAGAAAATGGTAGGTAATCTGAGCATTAGTTTTAGACCACAGAGTGAACAATTCATGCAGCTGTGTTTATCGAAGGCAATATCAGCCAAATGAATTTTGACTGTTGCACATATATCTTGATATATTTACAAAAATTAGAAAGGACAAACTGTTTCCCTGTAGCCTGTTTCCTATTGTGTGTTGCCTTTAGTGTAAGGAAGAGCGATTGTAGCCCCATCAAGACTAGACTGTAAAGTTAAATGGGCTAGTTAAACATAAAATTGTTGAGCAGCCTTGTTCAAAGCACAAAAAAATGAGAGTAGTTCAGCATGGAGTTAAAAATAAATGCATGTGCAGTTGGTCATATGTTTTGTCCGTGTTTATACATTTGATATCACATGGGGTGTGTTTGTGGTTTCCTAGTGCTTGAGCATGTCTGTTTATGAGCATGAGACTACAGTGTGTGTGTGAGTGCATAGCAGTATGTATGCCTGAGCTGGAAGGGGGTTTATATGAACAGGAAGAGAGCCTGTAAATAAATCTGTTTGGGGACTGGGGGTGTGGGGATGAAATATGGTCCCAGGGATGTGGAGCAATGTGAAAAACTCGGCAACGCCAGGGAATAACAAATCTCCCGATGTCGCCTCGCCGCAAAATAAATACACTCCCCTGTACAAGTCATCCATCTGGGCTATGAGTCGCAACAAAGACGGCCCCAATACATCCCCAGTGTGCGCACACACACACACACACACACACACACACACACACACACACACACACACACACACACACACACACACACACACACACACACACAACCAACACCAATCACCACAGCAGCCATGTTCATTTACACATTTGTTTGTTTGTTGATGCATTTTTTTATGAATGAAACATGAACTTTCGCTCTCTACCTGCAACTGTTATGGGCTTTTTGTCTTAAGGGAGGTTTGGAGGGGCTAAGGTGAAAACCAGGAGTTTATTGGGCATTTTAACTAACGGCCAATCGGGCAGGATTCAATAATTAAATTTCTGCTTGACGATTTAAAAGTCTTCCTCACACAACAACAGACGGGAAGATGAAAGATTCCACCTGCAGCAATGCATCAGAAGCATTCAGTGTCCAATATATTACACATGGGGTGTTTAATGTAAGGGTGTGCTCATTTTAGATTATATGCATGATGCATATACACAAACACTCTATTCCAGACATATAGGCCACGATGAATACATTCAACTATCCACCCAGCGCCACCAGATTCATCTTCACTTTGTTTATCTGGGCCTCCTCTTGCCAGACACACTGTTACTGCCACTGCTGCAGCTCTAACAGATTGTATGAAGGAAAGTATGCTTCTGTGTTTAGAGAGAGAAAAGCTGTACAACAGAAACACAAAGGGAGCCATTTTTTGCAATATCGGACTAACATGTATTCTTTGTTGTTCTTTGGGTAAGGAATTTAGCTTGATTTTTTCCAATTAGGCTCCATTCTCTTGGCTTAATTAGGTTATGGTGAGATGATTTGTGTGTGTTTTTTGTGTGTGTTGGAAAGAGAGCGAGATAGAGGGTCATTCTGTCCTTCCCAGGAATAAATATTAGCCCATGTTGTTTTGCAAATAGGTGATGTATGGTGGCCATATCTCTCTGTGATGAATGCTTTTTAGAAATTTCCTCTCCTTTATCAATTGACTAACAAACCCATGTATCACTGCCACTCTCTCCCACTTCTCATATAAATTAAATAACCATCTCTCTTTTTTCCCCCCTCAGACGTTTCCACCTCCCAGTTTCCCAACTCTGTTTTCATTACACCTTTAAGCTCTATTACCTTTAATCTGTTTTGGCCACTTTACCTCATTTCACACCAGTGGAACTTGCAGCAGTCAGAGGCAGCCATTGCGGAAAAGTTATAGTATTGCTAAACATTTTAATCTTTATTTTCTCTGTGATATCAAAGTGGCAGTGTTAGATGCCTCTCACCCCTGTCTTCCAGTGTCGTATTTGATTTACTCATCTTGAGATCATCATCAGTGACAGAAAAAGTGGGCCTGAGGCAGCTTTTTTTAAATATTTCAACCCTAAAGTTCATAGATATTTATTAGAGAGTATTAATGAGCAAACAGCATCTTGAAGAAAAAGGCACACAGCAGACAAGTCTATAATAAAGTTGCAAATGAAAAATAGCAGTGGCATGCTGTGAGGGTGCTTTTCTTCAGCATTGCGATGGAAGCTGATCATGTTTGACAAAACGATGAATATAGCTGAAACAGAGGAATGATCCTAAAGAGACTGCAAATTCAACAAATTAATGTTTTAGTTAATTAAAACATCACTCTGTATGGAGGCCATTTTTTCCAGATTTTTACTTTTTTAGTATATTTGAAAAACTATGAGTTTGCTGATCTATTACATAAAACATGACAGCAACATGACACAAAAAGCATAAAAAAGAACTTCAAGGTCTAGAAATATTTTTGGAGGACGCTGGATTCTCACATGGAACGTACAGAAGCTGAGTGTGAATCTGGAACACAGATAATACCAGTTTAATCTCTTAATTTCTCCATGGTGACAGTGAAGGTGCATCTTACCGATTATCATTTTGCCTTCAAGCATGTTATTTGACAAACACATAATAGGCTCAATTTCTGTAAAGGTATGTCTACATGTGCCTGTTAATAACTGTGATGCTCTCTCAATCTGCTGCCTTTCATGCGAACAGAGAATAAAAGAGCTACAGGCTGGAGCTGGGTGGGTTGCTTTCTGTCACCGGATGATGACAGGAGGCCGATTATGCAGGAGCAACATATTGTAAACTACTCATCATTAGCAAAGCCATCCCTGCTAACGACCGAGCTGGAGATAAACAGGAGTGAGGTGGAGAGGCATCTTCATCAGGAGGGCTGTTTAAAAGTGGGGCTCTCTCATTAAGCACAGCTGTATCGCACTACGAAATGGGAGTTACTGAGTTGTAAAGCTGCACCATGAAACTGGTTGCCATCCCAGCCCCGAGCTCTGCAGGGATCCTCTGCGTGTCTGATTGGCCGTTTATTCCCGAAATGATCAGGAATAGGAAGATAAGTACCCAAAGAAAAAGTCAAGCAACATTAAATGATTACCAGAGCTCCAGGCAAGGAATCCCAGAGACACTCTTAACTTCCTTTTGCAGGATGAGAGGTTAGATGAGTTGAATGTGTGGTTTATGTTACTTGTACTCCCTCACTCCTTCTGTCTCTGTTGTGTTTATACACAAAACTCCCCTTTTTTCCTGGTCTCCCTTTTCAAAATCAGGGAGAAACAAATGCATCTGTAATAATTTAGAGTGATGCTCCTCCAAGAGGAGCGCAGCCACCAAACATAACAACTCCCAGGAGGATTGCTTGTCTTTCCAGGTCAATAATCTTGTTTTTCATGCAAACATATCTAGAAGGTAGTCACTTTTCTCTTGGAACAAAACTAGTTTAGGAGTAAAATGTTTTACTTGGAAGCTTTTTGGGCTGTGTAGGGACACATTGAAATTTGGTTTATGTACATCAACAGCAAAAGATCTCCCTATAAGATCCTGAATCTGCAATAAAGTCTTCACTTTGCAAATGAATCCAGGTTCATTGATTTACATTAATGTTATCAATTAAAAATAACGAATTTAACTATACTTGGAAAACTGATGTGGGCTAATCTTAACAAATCCTGTCTTTTACAATTTAAGAAATTTCTAATTATTGTGAAAAGTTTAACTTTTTAAAAACAAATAAATTATGTAGTGGGACAAATCATGCTCTGTTGTTGAGGGAAGCTTCCAGACAATTTTTGAAGTATTGCCACCTTGGAGCCACTAATAATCTTATCAGGATTGGCAATTTGATGCATTTTTTTATTATCTAGACATGTTGAAGTTGACTTTCTGAAGTCTGTACCAACAAATTGGCCATATTTAAGTTTAATTAAATATGGCATGGCTGTGGTTTAAAGAACTTCACTTCTTGTAGGATTTTCACCAACAACTATTACTCAAGTTTACAGAAAAACATCCAGTTTTGGGGTTTTGTGTGGGAAGAAAATGTCTCCTTGTTGACTGACCTCAGGAAATTTGTTTCTTCTCAGATAGCACCATTGCTGCTGCCATCTTCACTTCAAACTTTGAAGTTTTAGATTTCAACACATTTATGTCTGTCTTTTTCCCACTACACCTTTAGTTAATCTCACTCCTTCTCTTTCTGCGTCAGTGTCAAGCATCTCACTCTATCTAATACTTGTTCCTAATAATTCCCTCCCATGTCCCATGGATGGACAGGCCTGAATCGTCTGGACAGGCCACGGCTCCCCCACCAAAAGGTTGAACAATTGGAGGTAAATACATTGGAGACAGCCCATTTGTTTTAGGCCAGTGGTGATGCATGCTTTTGCAGTGAGCAGCACATTTTTACTACGCAGCCCAAAGCAGCTGTGAGTAATGGACTGCTCTGGCCTGTCCACTCAACACTGCTATTTTTATTATTGTCTCCCTTATAGTTTTCATTTTTCATATGGAGGGAAGGAAAGAAAGAGAGTCTGCTATTCCCTTTCCTAAAAGAGATTTAAGCAAGCCAGTTTTCCCCGCCACTCAGTTTAGCAACTCTAATCAGCCGTCGCTTGGGCATTTTATGGTTATATTTTGTTATTTATTGGAGAAAATTAATGTACATGCAAAAAATAAAAATATTCAAACTGGAGAATTCTGTTTTTAAAATACCATTTTCAACTTTGAACATCTTTTCCATGATGATAAATTCAGTCTCGGATGTTCAAGAGGATTATCTGCTCCGAGTTGAAAGACAAGAGGAAGACTAGAGAAAATTAAACCGACCTGAGAATAGCATAGGACATGGTGGTGCAGTTTATGTGCAGCCAATGAGATGATGATGCCTGAGTCTAACTTTGAAGATGATTCACTAAGGAGCTAAAATTATATGCTGCCGCCGGCCCCAGGGAGAACCCTGGTATTTTGCATGAGGCACTTGTATGGGCACCTATAATAGGTGCCTCTTAATTCTACTGACAGCTTTACAGGACCTGAGTTATGAAGCCACTGCTGAGCTGCTTGTTAGGCCATGGCTAGGATTTATACAGGGTTACACTAATACAACCCCACCTCCTGCCGCCCCCACCACCACCACCTCCATCACACATAAGCAAAAAATCATTAGCAAATTCAGTCCTGATGGACTTGCACTTGTCCATAATGTAACCAAAACCAAATAACTATTATTTGGTCTTCATTCTTTATTTTTTTCTGTTTCTTCCTTTATTCTCTTTTTCCTTCTAAAATTGCCCCCACCCCCACCCCACCCCATCCCTAGCTTTACTCCGCCCTGCTCCTCCGCTCACAGTACTGGAGCTTGTCCCTGCTTGGTGATCCGTCTCTGTCAACCTGCTAAAATGATAATGCCAATTAAAGCAGAGGAGTAATTGCCCTCTGTTGCCTCTGATCCCTGCAGACCCTCAACAGGAGCAAATATGAATGAGACCCCAGAGCCCCTGGAGGCCACTGCCTGGGTGAGGGTGAGGACAGTCTGAGAGGGGAGGGATGGGGAAGGCGGAAGGGGGACAGGAGGCAGAGGAGGGGGGAGGAAGGGTGATTTGTAACTTTTAACCTCCACTGATCACCAATGGCCTTGACAGGAAAGGAGCACGAGCAGGGGTGGGGGGAGAGTGAAGAGATATCGCAGACAAACACACGGCCAAAGATGCTGGTAATTGTTGCACATGGATGAACACACTTGTTCAAGGTCGCTGTCACGGGACTTATGGCCCTTGCCACGGCGCGCAGACTCTCAGTGTTGGGAGCGTAATATGAAGTGAAAGGACTACAGCATATGGCAGTGGACTGTAACACCACTGATCAGAGGTGACACAGATGCACTTTTGGGTCATTTGGACAGCCATTACTACCAAAAACAGCCCAATCACAAATTCAGGGTTATTGTTTTCTGGTAATATACACCACATTTAAGATCCCTACATTATAAAAGGTGAATTCTTGTCTTCTCTGAAGGAATGATGACAGTATGAAAGAATTCAATGAAGTATTCACTCTCAATCTTTTTTGTGTCTTGTAGCATTGCAGCCACAAACTTCATAATAAATCAATAGTGTTTTTTAATTATTATTATTAGACCAATACAAAAGTGTGCTTAATTGTGAAGTGCAATGAAAAGGCCACAAATTCTGTGCCATGCACTTGTATTCAGTGCTCTGTTACATCTAAGCCATACTTAGTGCACGCAATTGTCCACCTATTTATTAAACAGTTGTTCAAACATGCTTGACATAATTCTGAACATATCCTCCACATGTTGAAACATGGTGGAGGATGTTATGACTCGGCAGTGTCAGAGAAGCAAGTCATAGTTGATGGGTTTACATGGTTCCAGGTTGGAACTAAATATAAGCTGGTCCTGGAAGAAGACCTGTTGGAGGCAATCAGAGCTAAATCTCTTGTGTTGGAATGGCTCAGTCAAAGCCCAGACATAAATCCATTTTAGAATCTGTGGGACGGTTTGCAAACTGCTGTTAAGATTCACTCCAGGATCTTGCTAGTTTGCCAAGAAGAGCAGACAGCATTTCTTTAAATGTAGTCTTTAGATTTGCAAAGGTAGATGTATATCCCAAAATACTTTCAGATTTGTCTGGATTAATGTGTTCTTTTTCTTAAAGAACACCTTAAATACTTAACTCAGGGAGGCTAAATACAAATACATGCCACGCTTAGACTTTTCTTTGTAACATTGATCAAAATAGTGTGTCTTTCCTACTTGATCACAAGTGTTCTCTACTCTCGCTTGCCGGTAAAGAGATATTTAGAGCATGATTAATGCAACATATATGCTTTTTGTTTTAAAAGATAGAATATTTCATCTTTCATGGAGTACTGATAAAGGTGCAAGCATAAACAGATTTTATTTTCATAAAACAGTATGAAAGTAGCAAGTCTCAATAAAAGTTTTAATGGAGTTAATTGCACAGTCTGTAATTAATTAATTGCAATTAATCATATTTTAATCAAAAACCATATATTGAGATCATCAGCAATAATTTCAGTTCAAAAACTCTTCTTTGTGGGTGTGCTGTAGTGGCACAGGGGTTGAGCACAACCCATGTATGGAAGGAAGCCTTAGTCCTCGACGTGGCTGTCACAGGTTTGATTCCTGATCTGGCGACCTTTGCCGCATGTCTTTCCCCTTCTCTCATTACCAACTTTACTGTCAATTAACTGTGAAATAAAGGCCATTGGAGCCAATAAAACCTTTAAAAAAACTCTTCTTTGCTGTAAACTATTGACTAAACTATTTGTAAACTGAAACATGAGCTCAACAACAAATAAATTGTATCATTGTTAATCTGTTATTCAGGTTATTGGATGCAAAGTGCTAACATACCCATCCAGCCTTAAAGCGTTTCATGAATCCCCGATCGTTCATGTAACTTCCCTGAAAAAGTACTTCTTTAGAAATGTCGACAGCAGATGTTGCTTTTCATGTGACCAGAAATACCCAACACAAACCAGCTTTACCTTTATCTTAAAAAAACAGAGTCAGCCCATTAATTATATCAGCAGAGCTGCTAACAATCAAGAGTCAAAGTTGACACACCATCATCATGACTGAACAAACTCACCACCAACCAGCCACTGCCGCGACAGCCCATGCATCAAAGTGTGCTTATGGCAGCTCTCGCAGTGAACATATGTGTTTGAGAATATTATTACTGCTCAACTCCAAATGTGCGTGGGTGGACAGCTGGACGGAGGACAGAGTGTGTAGGCGGCTGTTAGTACAAGCCCCGTCACTCATTGTGACCTGGTGACCTCAGCACAGGCCAGTGGGAGAGTGCAACAGTAGGGTAGCCGAAAGCTAACCGAAGACTGTTGCCTCTCTACGATCCGTGAACAGAGACAGGCCCACTGTGACATGAGAACATCAGCGAAGCAGCTGACAAGAGACTCTGCAAACTCCTGCGTAAGAGTAATGATCATCGGCGCCTCAATGCGACAATAATCTCTTCTAACTTCATCAGGACAATTCATACCAGCATGCTTTCAATATGTTCTGCATCATAATGCTCCCCACCCCCCCTCACTCAAACTCAGTTAACAATGATAAAAAAACAGCAAAGGCTCTCTCCAATCCTGCAGATCCTGCAACTCTGCTCTGTGCCTCAACACCTTAGTGCCACAGAGTGTGAGCAAGATGCTAACATTGACTTATTACAAGAGAGTGTACCGCCAAATGTATAATTACGCTCCTTTTGTTGCGCCTGTTGTTGTTGAAAATGTAATTATGAAAGATGAAACACAGCCTTCAATGAGATGGCTGTAAAATAGCATAATTAATATGGGCTTTTGCGAGAACAATCCCCGCTTTACGGGAGCCCCACGTTGGCCGCGAAATTAATTAAGTGTGCCAGGATTTATGGCCTGCGCTTGGAAATGAACGAAATTAATCGCAGTCCGAAGATGGATGGTTGCTGGAAAATGATGATGCCCGGGACCATGTGGGGGGAGGTGTCTAACTGCTTTAGGGGGCACACTTGGAACAGAGTAGAGGGTTTTGACACAATTATACACCCCCAGACAACAGCTGGACCAGCGATGTGTTAGAGAACTTTTGGGGGGGCAGCTTGAAATTATAAGCTGTTTTAAAACACTTTAAACCCACATGCACACCCAACAAAGCTCCACTGTGGGTTCAATGTTGGCAAAGTGGGTACTTCTTGGACAGCAACTAAACTGCGCTTGAGTTGTCGACTGTCGTGGATGAGTAATGTCTCATTTTCCATGTCCTTCTCTATCTACTCTCCTTTCAGGCAGATGAACAGTAACCATGTAATTGGACACAATTACCACAATTATAGTATAAACACAATTATTGCAGCAACCAATCCAAAACTAACAACATGTGACAAGCAGACAATTATTGAGTACACCACTGCTAATTTGGCTCATAATTTTTTTCAGTATTCATTTGGGTTCCTCTTTAAGCTTGGTAACCTCGTCTTGTCAGATATTTGAGGCTTAATTAAAGAGAAGCAACATTTATCTGATTAAATGACGTGTCTTGTGCACTGTTGATGGACATTGTCACAAATGTAAATGGAAAAAAAAAGATTTTGTGAAATTATTGGTCCATAATTTTTTTAAAAGGCTTTTTTGGCTCTAGTGGCCTTTATTTGATAGTTAATTGACAGAAAAGTGGGTAATGAGAGAAGACATGCAGCAAAGGTCACCAAAGCCAGGAATCGAACATGCGACAAATGTGTCGAGGACTAGGGCCTCCATATGTGGGTTGTGCTTAACATCACAGCACACCCTGGTCCATAAATTTTTGATGTCCAGATTAAAATAATAATAAATAAATAAATAAATAAATAAAATGACTGAAACCTTCTAGGTAATCATTATGTTTGATCCCAGTCCCAGTCTGGGTTTAGGTCCAGCCACATTTTTGAAGTCAGTGGAACCACTGACAACAATCTGTTGTCAAAGTTGAACAGGTTCTAATTATCATTTAAAATGTATCTGTCCATAAGCTACTTTTTTAATTCATAATTTCTCAATTTCAGCAGTTGTTCCTTGTGGTGTCCATTTTCAATCCTACTCTGTTCTTCTGAAATACTCTGCCTTCTGGATTGGCATTCACAAACACCAACTTTTTCTTTCTTGCACATTTACCATTGGCCTCCTTGACTTTTAATCTTCACTGAAAGTAAGAAACCTGGGAGCTTTCTAGATGGTAATTTTGTGCTAGAGAAGCAAGTGAGCACAGTTGTCCAACTAAATCTTATCTTTTTTTCAAAAGACATTAAATACTCATTCATCTCTTCATTATGTCTAGACTGGACTGGCTTTTGAAGTTACAGTTGTTCTTCCTTATAAAGCACTGATGTCAACTCTTTAACAAAACTTTGACATTGATGATAAAGAGAACCATTGTTGATAAATGGCAATAGGTAAACATTTGACTATTAAGAGCGGTCCATTTATTTACACACCTAGGATGCAGGTGCCAACATCCGTTAGGTTGAAGGAATAAAGAAAATATCTCGTCATTCCATGTCTGTCCCACCATTGGCTCAGCTGCTTACTAATTTACACGTCTTTAACTCTGACCTCCTACAGTGTCCTCAGACCCAAAATAAGTCCCACAGCCCAATTTCCCAACCCTCCTACTGCTTTGCCACTCAGTGAGTGTGTATGTGTTGCAATAATGGAAAGCTAATTACCCACCTCCCTTGTCCCTGGACAGCGCCACAAAGTCTGGGTTAGGTCTCTGTGTGGGACGGTTCATGGTGGTAATTAGCTTGATACACACACATATGAACACTCACTGACAAGATAAATGAAGGCTGGGTGGGTGTCTGTTGTTGGACACTTGATTGTGCAGGTACTCAGGGAGTGTTTTGGGCCTCCAGAGCATGTCCGCTCTGATAATTATGTGCAACCGTGTGTCTATGTGTGTGCACTGGTGCGTCTGTGGCTGCGTGCGCTTCCCTGCTGAAAAGGAGCTCTCAGCTCCAAATTGCTGTCTCTTGTCTCATTGTCAGAGTGATTATGAAATATTGTTTAATTTACTGGGTGGTAGAGACTTTCGTGATTTTGATGAATCGAACCTTTTATTTCTTCATTCCCTTTATTGTCTAGTGGTTAGGTTAGGTGTCTCATGTTCATGCGCTCAAGTGTTCTGCTGGTTCCCATGCGAATAGAGCACAGCGTACAGTTTTGGAATAACAGAAGCAGTTTACTTTTGTACTGAGACATAGTTCATGGGAACTGAAGTTTTCTAAAATTTATGCTTTATGCTTTGTGCGTTATTTTATTTTTCAGGGAATATCATTCACATCTCACAAAAACCATCCACAATTCTGTCTAATTAATTAAGAGTAGGTAAGTGCCAAAAGTATATGGAAAAAAGTGGAGGAACTCAATAAAAAAAGCTTGCTTTTTAATACCCTAGAAGTTGATTTGGTGAGTTATGTTAAAAGTTTCGCGTCCTATTCATTTCCTCATGAAAGATGGTAAAGTAAACGACAATCCTCACTGTGAACACTGACAGTGACAGCATCCTCCTTTGGGGATACTTTATTTTGTCATTAAAGACAGCAAAGGACTAAAGAATACTGCTGGTGGTTCACACTCCAAAAAAACCAAAACATACAGCCAGAGCTGCAATGCGAAGGTTAAATCAAAGCATTTTCATTTCTTACAATGGTCCAGTCAAACTCCAGAACTTATCCTGATACATTTCATCTAGTCTTACAAAGCTTGAAATATTTTCCAAGCCTGAACGTTGATCAGCTGGCAGCGCCTACATCTGCTCAAGACAATCCAGACAATTTTCATGTGTTGTTCTACGATGGTGGAACGAGTGACCGAGCAATTCCAGAGACGTCCCTGTCTATCCGCCCTGGAGATTCATACACCCTTTATTTCCCACACCTCCCTCAGTGCCTCCACTCCAACTGTCTCCTCTGACAGAACTTGACTGGGGGACTTGTACCTATAAGTAGCTTATTATTATTTTTTTATTGTAACTGCATAGCTGTATTCTCATTTCGTTCAGAATGGGAGTGAGAAAAAACAAATCACTCTACACTTCAGAGACTTGAACTTTTAAAGTTGAAAATGTGCATCAGCTTCCTTCCACTTCAGAATTATGGACTACTTTTTATTGGTCCGTCATTAAACTTTGGCTGGAACATGACAAAATGCTTAAAAGTTCAAGTCCAATATTTTTACTAGGAACAATATAATTCAAGTCCTGATTGTTTTTCATTTTTAGCAAAGGATGCTTGCCTCTTTACTTGCCACATGCCAAGTCTGCATGGACACTTTTGCAAGACTCTGAATGTTAGTTTCAAAGAAATGCAAAATTTTCTGGCTCAAACATAAACCACACTAAACCATAAATTTTAAAATAGGCATCTGTCTTGTGTGAGAAAAGCCTTTGATAGGGAAGAGGTTTTTGGTATGAACAGGGCGTGCTGCAGGCACTATTGGTTCTCAGTGTTGCTTGATATGCAGTTCTCATTTTACTATTCCTTTTTGATCAAACCATAAAAAATGTGAATGAGTGAAGTCCCATTTTGAGTCTTTCCATTCATTGCACTGTCTCAGCCTGTTATTATGATTGATTTGGGTCTGGAACGTATATTGCTTGGCAGGCCCGTTCTGCCTGTACTTCATCACCAAGCGTTGCTAAATGCTTTAAAAGCATTGATTTGCCTGAATTACAACATGGCATCAGACCTCTCACCTGTCTGCTCGAAGCACCATCT
Source organism: Poecilia picta (assembly GCA_033032245.1). NCBI lineage: Eukaryota > Metazoa > Chordata > Actinopteri > Cyprinodontiformes > Poeciliidae > Poecilia > Poecilia picta. Next base: position 15,483,453 of record CM065359.1, on the reverse strand, counting down.
GAGCATGTATGTGTGTGAGTCGGCATGAGAGAGAGTAAGTACAGACAGATTGCACCTCCACATATTATAACACTAGACTCCCCCGCTCCTCTTTACCCACACCAGCAGCACACCCCTCATCATCTCCGTCTCATCGATTTGTCCCATAAAAGGTGTTTAATTCAATCAAGGGGAAAGTGAGTGCCTGTTTTTCTGGGTCCCTGTCGATGGCGGTATAATCAGCTTGAGTGGGCCTTCACCTCCCCTCCGCTCACACTTGTGTAGTTTCTAAAACTAGTGTATGTATGTGTCTATTTTTGCACTGCTTGTCTTTCATGACTTATTCATCATCTTAAATATGTGCACATTTTTCTGGATGCATAATAGGAAGAAAAATTCCTGGAACATTAGAATAGCTCAAGTTATTTTATATATATATTTATATATATATGCTTTCACTGTAAAAGTATTTTCCAATTAAATATTTGTGGAAAATGAGAAGAAAAAAACCATACAGTCATGTAGAAAGTACACTTAGTTCATAATGGTCATCCTTCTTCAAAACTAAGTCCAAATTTGATGTGAGAAAACTTGCACTTCTGCCCAACCTCTGGGGTGAAATAATTAAGCCAATTTACAAGACAGTTATCCAAATGACCACATGTTGCTGCGCTCGTTGCCAAGTCATTGCTCAAAAAGCTCCACAGTAAAACATCCACATAGATATAAAAACATCACAGCCTGGTACAAAAACACGAAAATAAAAATTTGATAGGTTATTTCTAGAGACCCATTCCATCCATCCATCCATCCATTTCCTACACCTTGTCCCTTTAATGGGGTCGGGAGGTGCTGGTGCCTATCTCCAGTGCGTTCCGGGCGAGAGGCGGGGTACGCCCTGGACAGGTCGCCAGTCTGTCGCAGAGACCATTCCAATCAGACCATCTCGTTTTTTCCCAACAATGCCAGAAACGTTGACTTTGACTGCCCATCATTAAATGTTGGTTAAGCTCCTAGTCCTGCTGAAAAACAAAAAAATTACAGCTTCATTTAAAATATGAACTTTGTCAACAGTTTTTAATTCCTGTTTCTACTTTTAAAGTCTAGTGAATTTTATTTGTTTGAGTTGTATGTGGAAGCATTTTTACTACGTTTGATTCTTTAGTGTTGTAAATATTATTGTGAAGTGATTTGCTCTGTGAATAATAAATTATAGCTGTAAAACAAGGGCGATGAGAAACCATGGTTCATTTCTCATGTTATGAATGTGTTAGTGAAATTTGCTTTACATCAGTCAAAATAAATAATAGTTTGCAACTTAATTATTTTTATTATGTAGTTTTTTAAATTAATGTTACTTATTATAGTTTTTGCTACTCTTATTCACAAAATATTTCCAATCCACTCAAATAGGATGGCAAGTTTCTATAAATATCAGTATTCAAATCTTGTCACAGGTGGTAAATTGGAGTTAAATCTGACATACTTAGCAGCGACAGATCTAAAATATTTGATACTCTGGCCCTCGAGGAATGGAGTGGATTGTTTCCCCCAGATAAATCAGTTCTTTGTATGTTAAGGTGTATGTTAAAGGTTGTTGTCCCATACTAAGGTAAACTTCTGATGACGTCTCAAGTCTTTCACAGCCTGCAACAGTAATAGCAAGTTCCTCCAATTCCCACATGTTCTTATCTGCTTCCCCGGTCCTGCTGATGAAAACATCCCAACATCATGATGCTGCCACTACTATGTGTCATGATACGGGTTGTCTGTTATTATTAGTTCTAGTCACTCTTAGCTTTTGGCATGTATGACCAAAGAAAATATTTGTATTTCTCGTGACAAGAGAACCTTTCAGATTTGTTCCTTCTCGGCTTGTGGCACACTAACAACAGGACGTCTAGTAGCTTTCTCTAAATAACATTAGTCTTATAGTTAACAGTTATGCACTGTTCTGTGTTTATTTATCATTCAAAATTCCTCCACCCCACCAAAAACAACAACAAAAAATAATCTGACACAATAAGTTTGTGTCTGTAATGTGGCAAGTTGTAAAAGTTCAAGGTTTCTGAATACATTAGCAAGATTTTACATGCTTTGTGTTACTACTCCAGCTCACTTTGCTCTTAAGCAGCAAGAGAAAACATACTTGACTGATGTTGGAAATTAGCAGCACTGCTCCCCTTCCACCATGACAACAGATCCAAGTGACATCATGCCCATAAAGCTGAAGTAATCAATACAAACCAGGAGGTTGATAATGTAAAAAATTCAGATGGTCTCTAATTAGTGTACGCAGGAACCCACTCCTTGAATTTTAGTTAGAATATTCGGACCAAAACATAATGACCTCATTCGGCCACAGGGACATTCCCGGCCCACCACTGCTCCAATAAGCTCCTCATCCCAGATGCAGGGTCCACTATGACCACATTAGTCACCAGCAGCGCCCTATCAATGACCCCCCACAAACCACGATGAAGACTACGTAGTCTGGCCTGACCAATCAACTCCACTGTCAACACCAACCAAACCAATTAAAGTGTCTAATGAGCGTCTTGTATAACACTAACATTGCCATTAAAGAGCGTTTAAAGAGAGCACAGGGGTATCAGGTGGAGGGCTGCGGGTTAGCGTGTCATGGCTTATTAGTATTCAAGCAGCGTTTGGTTTCCATTAAAGCAGCATTCATGAGTGCCTCGGGTGTCCATGAATACAGTTCCATGCGATCTGATGATTCTCGCGTCCGAGGATTTATAAACAGCTTTCACTCAGATGAGAACAATCTGAGCTCATAAAAAACACACCTCAGCTTTCACTTGCAAATACAGATATATGCAGGAGCAGAAGGAATAAATGAATTGTGTGTGAGATGTTTGAGAAAACAGTGACTTGACAGTATTACACAGGCACTCAGTTTAATACCCAGCCATAATATTGCTGAGGGAACAGGCCCAAGGCGCTACTCTCTTTTATTAGTCATTCACTGGGATTATGGACACATTGCTTCCATTACCTAAAGAGAGGAGCAGGAGGCCTGTCCCCCCTGGGGATGGCCAGATAACTCACACACAAACATTAACATACACTCTATGGCTTAATCCGATTTAAGCCTCGGAAGGTAGGTGTTCCTCCAAACACACTACATCATTAAAATGAACATGAGCTTCCACCTCCTTTACTAACTACATAATAGAATCAATATTTCAAGAAAATAAACAGACTAAACAGAGCAAAGATATCAGAGCACAATCAAAACCTAAATACTTCTGTTTCTGCTTCTGTGTACTTCACTAACAGCCAAAGCATTAGGAAATTGCACAGAATAACTCAACAACTGCATTCAAACTTGCAGCCATAAAAGCGTGCACACTGCTGTCAGCAGTGATGAAATGAGGCTGATGGATTGCGGCAGAAAGAGAAAAGATGGACAGAGGAATTAGATTTGTCTTGATGCAGTCAACATGGAGCAACCTCACACCGATCAATCATGTCTTCAGCTGCAGTAGACAATTGGTTAATAATTCAGGAAAATTAATATATAAATATAAATTTCAATTAGTAAAGATTAGACTGTGTTGGCTACTTGTTTAGGGCAATGCAATATGCTCAAAAGACAAGGACCTTTTAACTAAGTTCATATGCATTTCGTCCACCTAGATTATTAACTCTTCGTCACAACCATTAAATGCCTTAGACATGCCATCCAGTTGTTGGCAGTGGTTATCAAAAACATCAATGTTCTGTTTTTGCTAACCCCTCCTGGTACATTAACTAGAAATGGCTCCTATGGTCAAATGAGATAAACAATGAACTTTTTAGGAACAAGCACAGGTTAGCTCAGTATGAAACACGTGATAAATATGTGGTGAAACGCCTCATTTTTACTGTTCAGTGGTATTTATGTGATGCTAAAGTCCCATTTTCCTCTCAAAGGCCCTGGAAACACTGTCAGAGTGCATGGCATCAAGAGCTATTTAAAATGTCAAGATAGGTAAAAATCTGGGGGACTTTACAAGGGTTTCATGTTGTAACTGTTGCCTTGCAACAGGAAAGGTCAAGAGGCCTTTCTACATGGATACTGCACATTCACCCAATGTAATTATTGGTTCTCTCTGGGTACTGTAGCTTCCTCCTTAGGTGAAATATGTTAGGTTAATCAACCTCTATAATCCCTCTTTAAGAGTGAACACGTTCATGTAGGTTGTTTCTTCTCTTTGAATCCATGTTGAGCAGTGATGAATTGGCAGCCTGTCTAGAAATTATCCCACATTTCACCTGTTGACTGCTGTAGTCAGGTATCAACACACCCGGTTAAGCAGGCATAAAATCGACCTTCTTCCATGGCATAACATTCCTCAGACCCAAATCCTAAATTTGCGATGAGGAGAGGAAGAACTCATAGGAAAAGTTACAGCACCCTTGATGGTTGACAGAGAGAGTAAAAGAAAGAGAACCGAAGATCCCTGTTTATAAACATGAAGACACCCGATACAGTACCAGTCAATGTCATGATACCAATAATTGTTCTTTCGATCATTCAGTTATTTCTTGATGTAGAATGATCCCCCCAGTATAGTTTTTAATGTGGTAATAAGATGGTTCAATGAAGACTTTTTAGAGGTGCCAGTAAACGTGGCAGGCACTATTACTAACAGGATCAATTTTTGTATTTACACTACCTTTGAAACAAGTTGCTACATGAAGAAGAACATGTATTTCGACGGGTAAAGAAGTTTACATTGCAACTCCTGTATTGTGACTGTTTCGACATATCAACATTTTGTATACAATCGCACATTAGGGACACAAGATCAATAAGTGCCCTTAAAACCTAAAAGAACAATGTTTTTTTTTCTTTCTTCGGTCCACTGACATCATGAACTGAAATTCATGTGTAAACATTTCTCAATTAGTGGAGTCAAGATGCATGACTGTAAAAAAACATGAGCAGGTGAAAGCTGTTGCCTATCAATTCAGAGGATTGATGTGTCCTAACAAATCTCGATGTTTTATTTTCCGGCAGCACCTCGGTTATGAGCTTTCAGTCATTAAGGCTGATACTTAATGATGGACACCCTGGTAGAGTGCACCTCCAGTGCTTCACTCATCATGACCTGCTCTCATGTACAGTTTGGAAATGCACATGTGCTTGTATGCGCACACACATATTAATATTTACTGTCTTAAACATGCAGACCCACAGCCCAGCACCCACTCTCCTGACCCCCTCCCCCCCACTCTCTCGATGTGGGTATAAATTTCTCCAGCTGTGACCCAAAAGACAAATAGCCTATAAAAGTGCCAGTTGTGTTCACACATGCGTTCCTGGCACAATCAAATCAATTTCCTCTAAGTAGCCATAAACATGTTCTCTTTTAAAAGGTGAGGAAGGGGTCCCATTATCCCCAGGCCCCCTGGCATTCTCCTCCACCCAAGGGGTTCCTCTGAAAGGGTGAGTATCAGGACCTGATCCATCTCGGGACTATCTGTAGCCCTGAGACACAGTGAGATCAGGACCTCAGCCATGTCTCACTCTTCTGATCACAACCAACATCCATTAATCAGTAGCAGGCAGCATGGTGACAAAGAGCCCGCCTGGCAGGGGTTACCGTCCGGGGGCTACTTTGCTACTGCTGAGGAGCTCAGCCTGAGCTCCAGGCTTGCACAAGAGACACTGCTGTAGTCAGTGCTATTATCTGTTATGAATGAGCAAATTTTTGAAAAAAAAAAAAAAAAAAAAAAAAAAAAAAAAGAAAAAAAGAGAATGAAATCTTTGAATCTTCAAGATGTATATTCACATCACATTTGTCTTCATCAGTCTTGCAGCACTGTATCTTCTATTGTAATGCGCTAAGTGGTGTAGCTTCGAGGGTGGTACTAAGACTACAATTACCCTGGTTGTCCTTCCCGTAGTGAATGATTGTAATTGTAATTGACTAAATCTTCCGTTTGCACATTAGACATATGTAACTCACTGCACCCCCACCTTGCAAGCGCTTCCATTTTTGCTCCCACCTTGTCGTCTGATAAACCTTGGGCCTCCAGCTCATGCTCATGGGAGTTGACACTCGGCTCGTACAAATCCAGTTAATATTCAGTGGGTCATTAAAGATTGATTGTGAGCTGTAAAGTGGGGAGAGAGAAAGAAAATCACACATATATAATGACACAAAATCTTTGTCTTCAATGTGTAATTATGCTTTATGAAGGATCCTTTGTCCTGCTGTTCCCCTGTTCCTTGTTAGTGAATGTTAGGGATGCGCCGGTCTGGAAGGTGGAGATGCGTGTCCAGCCCAGGTTGACCTGGGCCGGACCCAGGCTATTAAAACTGGGTCCGTGCAATCAGGCAAAGGATTGCCCCCCTGAGAGAGGAGTTCATTTTTGTTGCTGAAATATTTAGGAGCCTGAGCATGCCCTAAGAGACAGGAAGTAGAAGTCCTTGACAGACTTTGGTATTTATGCTGCAGGAAGTAATCCCTACATATCCCAATCCAGTTGAGGTGATGTTTGTTAATGCTGGAAAAGAAATATGCTCTGTGATATTGTATAAGGGCATCTTGTTATAATTTAAAACCTTTGTCATCTTTTTAGATATGTTTGTGTTTTTTTAGTTTGGGTTTTCTTTCTTGCTTTCTTTCTTTTGTTCCTTCTTCCTTTCTTTCTTCTTCCTTTCTTCTCTTACCCCTTTGCTCTCTCTCTCTCTGGCCTGCCTGACCCTGCCTGTTTCCCAGGAGTCCCCAACCAAGGCGACGCAACAAACACAATTTTGTTAATGTCATTTGCAGCATGGATGAAGGAGAGAAAGTCCTGGCTGTCAGAACCGCCTCAACACAGCAGCAAAGAAAACACAAACCGACACATGACGGATTCTTCAGTTTGTACAAATGGACAGCTCCACTGCTCCTCTCACCTCTTCTCTCCTCCGCTCTCGACCCTGACACATTTTCTTAATTTCCAAATATCTCCCTCTCTCTAAACCACTTTCTGAACATCTTGTCCTCTCCCTCAGCCCCGAGGGATGTCAATTTTTCATTTTCACCAGCCAAAATGGGCAGGAATTGCTGAATTAATAAGCGAGTGTGTGGCCAAGTCACCTCATCAGATCTTATTAGATCAAACTGTCACTTGAATTCCTCTCTTTCATGCAGATGATCCACAAACTGAGGACATTCCTTCTAAAATGGATATAGGCCTCAGATACTAGTTATCAAATTTAAGCACAAAGTATTTTCGTACTAATGATAGATGCCAAAAGAGAAAAAAATCAAATGTGAGTTTGACAAAAAAATTAAGTAAAAGTAATAAAAGTATCAGCTGATTGTCCATTGGGATTATTTTCCAGTAACTAGCCAGAGAACATACCATGCAACACTTAGAGTTTGGTGTAAAATCCAAATCTTTATCCCATTCTTAGAACTACAGCAGACCTGGCGGTTGAGGCTTAAACAATGTTCACATCACATAGTAGCAAAGATGATTTCAGGTGAACATAACATCACAAAATTTAACCATTTATTACAAAACTGTAGACTGTTTACTCCTGCTGACTGCAGGAGTAAAGAGGGCAAAAGCTTCATATGCTCAAAAAATCCAAGGACACTTCACCTCCCAGGATCCACGGAGCATGTGGAAGGGCATTAAGTGCATCACTGACTACAAAACCAGTGATGCACAATGCACTAAAGACCCCTCTCCGCCTGAAGCCCTCAACGAGTTCTACGCCCGCTTTGAGGACCCTGACACTCCACCCAGCACCAGACTCACCCCCCCACCTGGACAAGTGCCACTCAGTGTGACGCCAGCGGAAGTGAGGAGGACCCTGAAAAGGATCAACCCACGAAAAGCTGTTGGCCCGGACAACATCCCCGAACGGGTTCTGAGGGACTGTGCTGATCAGCTCTGCGAGGTCCTAGCAGACATTTATAATGTCTCCCTTTTCCATCTGAGCAACAACCTCACCTGGAGCAACAACACTTCCGTTCTGGTCAAGAAGGTGAATCATCGGCTCTACTTCCTCAGGCGGCTGAAGCGTGCAGGACTGGGGAGCTCAGTCCTCACCTCCTTCTACAGATGTGTGGTGGAGAACGTGCTGTGCTCCAGCATCAACGTGTGGTACGGTAGCTGCTCTGCTGCAGACAGGAAAGCTCTGCAGAGAGTAGTGAAGGCTGCACAGAGGACTGTTGGAGTCAACCTCCCCACCACCGCAGACATCTACACCTCCAGATGCAGGAAAAGGGCCTCCTGCATCATGAAGGACCCCACTCACCCAGCACACTCACTTTTTGTCCCGCTACCCTCAGGCAGGAGGCTGCGGAGCATCAAATGCGGGACAACCAGACTGAGAAACAGCTTCATACCAGAAGCTGTGAGACTCTTAAACTCCTCTCAGTCTCTCTCACTGCACTGCCCTAACAATAACTTGGTCACTTCAACCCCTAACCCCCCCAATGACACTGTATTTGCACTTTACACTCGGACACTTTAAAATGTTGCACTGCTAAATTTATCTTCCCATGCTGCTACATTATTCATACTTCATCCATTTTGTACGTTCCTATTAATATACATTTCATTTGTCTACTTCTTGTTTTTATATATTTGTAAATATTTTTCCTATTTATAATAATGTGACCTTGTAGCTAGTCTTTATATTTTATATTTTATATTTGGATGTAACTGGGGCCTTGACTCTCAATTTCGTTCCACCTCATGTAACACGTGATGTGAATGACAATAAAGTCTCTTGAATCTTGAATCTTGAACTTGCTGACATAGCGGTTAAATCCCAGTGATGCAAACATTTTCATTTTCAGTTGCTTTAAATTGTTTATTTATGGTGTTTGACTTGCCCAGATTTGTTTTCTTTTCAACAGCATAACTGAACTACCAAAAATAAACTCAGAGAACAACACCCTGATAAATGCAAGCCAATCCTTTTTAGTGCTGAGCAAAAAGCACAAAAGCAAAGTGCTAAGAGTGACAAGGATTTGGCATTCATTGTTTAATATTGGATCACATTTTATTTTTTTATTTTTATGAACAAATCACATAAGTCTGCTTTGTTTGTTTTGTGACACTTATCAAAACACAGCAGATGAAGTTATGTGCAGATTTCTAATATTTGCTCAGTATTTTCCCCCTTTCTTTCAAGGCTTATTTGCCTCAACCCCCAGCTCCTTCTGTTGCTCCATAAAAAAGGTGGGACCCTCTCCATCATTGCCTCAATCAATGAAGATGATTGGACCAGTGAACAGGAACACATTGGGTTATAACACTTCCAACCTGCACTGCACCTGATGTGACCCTCAGACACCCAAAGTCTGTTCACATCCCATTTGTCACGGCGGGTCTTTCCAAAAACGGGTGGGGGGACAAGATTGAACGTGTCAACAAGGAAATACAATCTCCAGCACTCACTGTTAACTCACCGGGGGGCGTTTTTTGCCAAATTCTATCAAAAGAAGGAACTGTGTATTAAATGACTATCAAAAGAAGGTCCATCATTTTTCAGGGCATAATCACAATGTCCCCAGAACTAACCTCTGCTATTGATCCACTGTGAAAATGTGTCAGCAGTGGATGCAATTGTGCCATCGAAGAAGTAAAGCCTTTAGGTTTATGAAGTCAAAGAGCGCTGTATGGCGCGTGCAGAGGGCTGGGTTAATATAGCCACTTGCCCCATGTACAGATGGAGAAGGGACCTCAGAGTCACTCTTCTTCCCACGCTGTTGGCAAAACTTGGTCGCCTTGTTCCAGTGATCCATATTGATGCAGCTGGGTGAGGGCTGGTGAGTGGGCGAGAGGGTTCCCAGTGGGCGTCGGGTCATGGATCCTGGGTTGACGAAACATTTAGATCTCCCACAGCAGAGAGTGATGTGTTCAGTGTGTAGGAAGATAGCTGGTTAAACTTTAACCAGCCCCATCCTGTTCCTCATAACCCTCCGTCAGGCTGCCGGAGTGAGGACCAGCCCCATGGCCTCCCTCCACCCTCCCTGACCCTCACTCTGTTAGGGACAGAAGTGATGGATCGCCCCTCCCATTGTGTTTTGTGAGAGAGCCACTGCAATCAGAAACTCCTAGTTTCTCTGACCTTCTGAGCCAGAGTGGACAACGCAACACAGTATGACAACCGGCTATTCAGAAAGGCAGGAAAAAAGAACATAGTATGTAGGTTAACTCATCTGCCTACATGATCCACAGCTCCCTCTTTCTTTATGTTTTCTTATTTTCTCCCACAGTCCGTGTTAACTGTGTCCAGAAAGCGTCAGTAGATGGCAAGGGGTGTAAGAAGGACAGAGAAATTTGGGAAGAAAGAGAAAAATGAGAGGTGCAGGAGAGAGACGGAGAGCAGCTGTGAGGAGTGACAGGACATAGTGGGGATGACAAATGGTGCTGGGTGAACTCGGGATATTGATGAGTGATCAGTCATGTACCCATGCCATCTCTGCCCCAAACCATGTGTTCAGTAGCACAGAATATTGTAGAGTTGCAGCTGTCTTTAAGGCTCAAAGCAGGCTGACATTTTCTTTGATACATTCTAAAAATGAGGTTATGAATAAAGATAATATTTATCATAAAAGCAGCACAAAAATAGCTTATATTATGTATATCTTGCTACTTCTGATTAAACATATTTAACCTCACACTGAAAAACATTAAATGCATAATGACTTCATCTAATTTTGGCAGTAGTTTACGTTTCATTTTATTTGAGGAAATTAGTGGTTGAATACAAGCACATATTTTTTCACAATTTTATTATGAAAGCTATTGAAAATCAGTGGAAACATCCACACAAAAGGAATTTGTGTGGTGTTCTGAAAATACAGATTTTCTAATAGTTATTGAGAATGGTATAGATAATTTTAGACTATTTTAATTTGATCAAATTTTAAAAAAATTTGAATTTTTTAAAAATTTGATCAAATTAAAATAGTTTAAAATTAAAATTATTTTAGACTATTTTAATTTGATCAAATTTGATCAAAAATTAGATTTTTTTAAAAAAATTTGATAAAATTAAAATTATTTTAGACTATTTTAATTTGCTCAAATTTAAAAAAAAATCAAAATTGACACTCATTTTAAATTGTTTTATTTTTATCTTTGATAAATGCTTGCCTCATTTTAATATGAAAAACAAACTGCTTGGCTGAATAAAAAATAATTTTAGATCTAAGTTTGCCAGATGAGTGAATAATTTTGGCTTAACTGCAGACTAACAAAAACATCAATAATCTTTTATAAACTCAAAAACCTATTATTAATCCAATAAAAGGTCGCAAGCAGACCTTAAAAAAATCACTTAAAAGTGTTATGTTAAAGATTGAATCTGCCCCAAACCATGTTCAACAGCACAAAATATTGTAAGTCAAAAGGAAATGCATCTTTCCTTCCATAAATGAATAACTTGTAGTGATAGTTTAAGAAACTTCTACTGAGTAATCCAAACCTGGTATCCTAAAAAATAGGTTAACTAACACACATTTGTTTCATTGTTATAGAAGGTCACTTGTTCTGATGAAACACATTCTTTAAATTTCAAAGCATCTTTTAGAAATGTTTTGTCTGAACAAGAAATTTATCTTAATTTATTGCTGAAAAAACATGTAGCAGTAGGCAATGGTTGTGATAAATTACAAGCGATATTAATACTGGTCATGGCAATTAGAATAAAAATCCATGCTAATTTGTAATGGTCTTCCCTTTGATTAGTCCATGACTCCCTCAGGGTGAACTGGAAGACTTCATTTTGCCGGTTAGTTGCAATGACAAGATTTCAAACAGATTGATGCAAAGTACGTTGGTCAAGTTTACCAAATTTAGAAAAACACAAGCTGAATCTTAGCACTTGTTTGAGACAGTGGGGTCAATGTTCCACCCATCTGGGTCTAAATGGGAGACGGCGGGTGTCAGGCAGGTGACGGAGAGGACGCTGCCTTAGTCCGTGAACATAATCGTGGATTGACATGCATGTGTGGGCTGACAGAGGGTGAGACACACACACAAACACACACCCAAGCACACGCTCCACCTCTCTCAGCTGACTCTGAGAATATGTTTGCGTGGGACAAGTCCACCAAGACCCATCCATCACCCGGGTCCAAATACGCCCTGCGCCACAGTTGACATGGGGTTAACAACTTGACACTGACGAAGGTGGGCGAGGCCCGTGGCAGAATGGAAACCGAGACAGAAAGAGAGATGGATTGGACTGTGATCGACATTCAATTTGAATTGTTATAAATATTTTCATTTAGCAGAAAAGTAAGAGCATGATCAAGTGTCCATACCCCTTGAAGTGAGTGTGATTGCAACCGTTCGCGGTAACTGTTCGGAGCTGCACATAGGAAAACAAGCGGTGATGTATCTGTCCATGACCTTGTCCTTAGTTCAGAGTATTGCTTTTGCACTAAAAAGACAAGCTTGTCAACCCAGCAGCCAGAGATGAGTTATGTTGAACCTGTTCATGCAGACATTAAGCTTCCTTTCTCTCAGTAATCACTATGCATTATTACACATTAAATATGCGCTAATGTACAAGTGATCAATTCTGTGGCAAGACGAGAACCAGAAAGTGATTAAAAACTTTTAGGGAGCATTGATTTAAAAACTACTTTGTGGAGAAAAAAAAAAAAAAAAAAAGGTAACACAAGCAGCAAATACAGTTGTAAATCAGCGCCTGATGAACGGCTCTGTCTTTGTCCATCCCAGGCCGGGGATGTAAAGTAAATCTCTGAGTGGCTGTGGCAGGAATGCAGGTGGATGGAAAGCGCAGGGGAAATGTAGCGTAATCTCAGCCTCAGCCACGTTATCGGCCGGGCTTTTTAACACAGGGGCCAATTTAATTGCACTTAAAGCAGAATGGCAGAACATCAATCTTGATGAGTGGATCTGCATCACAGCGCTCCCAGGTCAATCTATCACTTTCTGTGCCTCTGGGTAGAAAACCCCCTCGCCCCTCACCACCGCCGCCTCATCCACCCAAAAAACTCCAACGCTCTCATGCGTACCCATGTTACTTGGACGTCTTATCTGAACTACAACTACGCATTTATGAATCTTTTGTTCAGCAATCCACAATAACTAATTTAATAAGCACAGATTTGTAAACCATTGCATTTCATAAATGTTTCCCATAGGTTATGCATCTGGAGGATTTGTGGCTATAATAAAATAAGTCACAACCTCTTATCTCTGTGACCTGTTGAACAAAAATGTGAAAACTGGTGTTGCAGCTGCTGTCAGGTTGGATGGACAGTATTTGATATCATAGATTTTCAAGCCTGGCCACAGATTGTCAGTCGTAGTTTTTGGTTTGTGCTTTGACTTGACCAATCTAGCAGATTAAAATCCTTTTATTGTAGATTTTATTGTGTGTTTGGAGTTGTTGCACTTCTAGAAGATAAATTCTTCTTTCAGTCTCATACTTTTGTAAGATTTAATAGGTGTTCTTCCACCTATTATAAATTCCCATCTGTATAAATTCCCATCATCCTGCTTCCACTCTTACCAGCTTTCCCATCCCATCTTAAGAAAAGCATACCAACAGCATGCTGTTGTCATCACTATGTTTCACAGTAAATGTTACTTAGTGTCTTTATTCTAGCCACAATTTCAGAGGCCAGATTGTCTAAGTGAATAATTGTTAAGAGATATTCACACTTGAGCTGTGGATTTCTGCAGCTCCTCCAGAGTAACCATGGACCTCTTGTGGTTTTCTCTACTACATTCTCTCTTTAGCTCAGCAGCATGGATGTCTTGGTTCCAATAACTTAACCCTGCTTTAAACTTTTCCACACATGTAACTTTGACCTTCATGATTCTGCTATTTTTTGCACTGAATTTTATTTAGGGGTATCATCCTGCTTCTACTCTGTAAATACAGATCCACACCACATTTTTTTGTACTTTTATTTGTAGTTCACATGAAAACTCTGTCTCATTTTATTCTACTTCATTATCATATACCACTTTGAATTGCTCCATCACATAAAATCGCAATAAAATACATTGAGGTTTGTGGTTATAATGTGATGAAATGTGAAAAATGTCCAATGGATATGAATACTTTTATAAGGAACTATTATGCTTCAGATATACAGACAGTAGGTCCATTAGAACCAAATATGTCCTTTCGTATGAGTTTGTGTGTCCCCGACTGTTTGTCTCTGTGTTGCCCTGTGATGGACTGGAGACCTGTCCACTGTGGACCCCACCTCTCACCCAATGGCAGCTGGAGATTGACACCCCGCCAAAGGCCACATCAGATTTTTACAACTAAAGCATGTACAGGCTGAGTTTTTTTTTTGACAGTAATAGCACTAAACAATGTCCTCACAATGTCCAGACAATCCACTTAGACTGCTACAGTAAAGACTGTTCAACTTTACTGTAATTGTATAAAAAACAAATCAGAGAGAAGCTTCAGGACTCAAGCCAATAGTTTTGTGGTTACAGAATGGTAACTACCTCCTGTGCCAGAAGCATCTTGAACTCTTAGTGGCCATGAAACACTTAAATACAGAAAGCTTCACCAAGCCCATAAAGCGTAAGGGAGATTTTTTCCAGTTTTGAAAGGTAGGGACAGAGCCTATAGTAAGAGCAGTAATGATCCCTTAATGTGGTGGCTCCCTCAACCACTCGCACTCTCCCCATCCCCGCCCCCCACCTTTTCCCCCTGCCTCATGTCAATTCCAGCTGCTACATTAGCAGGGATAATAAATGAGACTCCAGCATCACAAGCATAAACTTTTTATGACCCACCTAACCAGCCTTATCAATTGTGGATGTGATTACTCCGCCAGGTGACAGATGGAGAGACGGATGGACAGTGGCTGATGGAGGGGATGGAGACCAAAGGATGCTTTCCTGGTGGAATCAAAGAATTATTTAATATTATGTTCATCAAGGAATGATGAGTGTGAAAAAGCGAGAGGGGGAAAAAGCAGGGGAAAAGAAAAATGAGGGTAGAATGAAGGAGTTGAGTAGTGGGGAAGATGGGAGTGTCTTGAGTGCTGCTCTGGGTAGCTTCTGTGAATGGGCTGGTATGATGGAGTGGACAGGCTGTAAGGGCCCAGTGAAAAGGGCTTTTCTCTTCTACATGATAACTTTGATCCCTCCTGTTTCCACATACCAGTCAGCAATATTGTTAAACAGCAGTGGGTTAATACTTTAACTTGGTCCTTATGTGTGGAGGAAGGTTGGAAGTCCCCCCCCCACCCTCATTCTTTACTGGCGTGTGTCTCCAGAGAGTTTTGTGAAGAGTGGCTGGAAGGGGGACATTGGGTAATGTCTGGTTTCTCTGTCTCTCATGGTATAATAACCTTGTGAAAAAGAAAGTTTTTTGTCAGTTCTTGTATTTTTCTTTTACTTTTTTTATCCTTTTGATTCATTAGTTTCTGTCTTTACTTTTAATTTCTCTTTTTTAGTTGTTGTTTATTGTTTAGGCTAACTCATGTTTGTTGTTTACTCCTGTCATAGCTATACATTATTCATGTTCTGTCTGTTTCCCCGTTTATCAATTTTACCTTACTTCTCTATGCCATCTCTCTTTCTCTTTATTTCTGTCCTTCAGCCTACTTTCTACTCTCTCCTCACAGCTGCATCCTGTTTCTAATTGACACTAGCACATCGTTTAGCAATCAAGCTCCCAGTATTTAACCTGCCCTCCTACTAACTCATGCTGGTTCTTTTCGTTGCCTAATGCCACCCGGTCTCTGTCTTTTCCCTGGCTCTCAATGTGTTGTTTTGCATTTTCTTTAACAAACTCCAGTTATCATTACCCACCTGCTGCTGCTTGCATCATTCTCCAAATCTAATCATATAAATTATGACAATCCCAGTAATCCAAACATTTAACATGAACTAATTGATGTTAAAACAAAAAAATCAACAATTATTACTTTGCTGCCTCTGAAATAATGCTGTTGTCTGTGATGTTTATTTATTGTTGTTAAGAATGTTAATGCATTAAAGTTAAGATTTTTTATTGAATAAATTGAAAAAATAAATGCTCCTTTAATCATAAGTAGATGAAATTAGACAGCTGTCCATCAACTAGAAAGAACTTAAACCTTAGGTTATTTTGAAACTTAAGGGAAGACAAAAGCAAAAATATGAAAAACATTTGTAAGTAGCAGAAGCATTTGAATAAATGTGTTAAGGGGAGAAAATCCTCTGGCATTTTATTAAAACAACAAGAGTGGTGATGTGCTGATCGAATTTGAAAAGTAAAGCATCAGTTTAAAAATGCTATAGTTATATTTAGTTATAGGAATTTATGGGGTATTTTTTTCACTTTATCCATATAACTAAATTTTGGATTTAAAACAAAGTTTTGCACATTTCTCTATCAGTGGATCAAATGTAGACGGTGTTGTAATTTAAATAATGAATGACATAAAGATTCTCTTTTTTTTGGTGCCTTGTACATTTTTTTACTTTAAATATTTATTAAAAGTTATGAAATTCAGTTTTAATTTTGAACACATTAAACAAAAAGTTTCATAGTGATAAAATTAATTTAATGCAGAAATATTTTCTAGCTACAATGTTTAAACAAACACATGAACATCTATCTCACAGTAGTGGCTGATCTTTAGCTTGTTCTTTTGCATTTCCACTGATAACTCATGATACCAGTGAACACTTTGTCACATTAACTGAGTGACTGATCACATTGGCCCATGGTAAACATGTTTGACATGTAATGGCTGAAGTATGAGATCAGATTAAAGGTAATTAAAATGACAAAACACCCACCATTATTTCTAACGCTGCTGTAATGACAGCCCGGGTGAAGCTTAATTCTGGTTCCCTCCTCTGTTTTTTTCACTCTGCTCATCCTTCTTTGCAGCTCAGCTGTGGCCACTGAATCATTAACCTGTGCTGTGAGTAGGATCTGCTGACAGAACATTCTGCTATTATGCCTCATGTCATCTTCAGGAAATCGGGGTTTTCCTTTGCTGTCGAGGAAACGGACCACTGGGTGATGACTGACAGTCCCTCTTTGCATTATATTTAATCTGATCCCTAATTTCTACCTTTATAGCTTTCACGATCATTTTCTGTTTAAAGTTTAGCAAAAATATATAGAATCTTGAAAAAAAGTTTAATAAAAAAACTTAACATATTGTTAACATCCTGTATAGCACAGTATGTTTCAGAGCAACACACTGCGTAAAAGTATCCCCACTCCACAGTGCTGTATGAACATTCAGGGATTTTCATATGTTTCTCAGCTAATGTGTGCATATACCCTGAAGGAGGTGATGGAGTGGAATGACTCTGTCAAGAGCTGCACAGACCTGACGCTTCCTTTACATGGCAGCTGAAAGGCTCCAGTGGTGTATCAAGAGTCAGCAGAAGCATTGATCAGAACCGGGGTTAATCATTGCTCCAGGAACCCAGAAGAGACAGAGGCTGCCTGGGGAGAGGTAAGCAGAGCGAGTGGGCGGCGTCTCCATGGGAGGCTCCGAGGAAATGGAGAGGTTTTCTGTGCATCTCACTGTTGCACGGAATCCTGAAAAGATTCTACTTTTTTATGCAATTTTCTGTGTACATGGCTGTGGAAAAGTTTGATTTAGGATCACAATGTCTTACCCTGACTGATGGAACCATGTTCTCTGTTTCCACCAGTAAAACCTGTAAGAGAATGCTCA
The DNA here is from genome assembly GCA_033032245.1 of Poecilia picta. Classification (NCBI taxonomy): domain Eukaryota; kingdom Metazoa; phylum Chordata; class Actinopteri; order Cyprinodontiformes; family Poeciliidae; genus Poecilia; species Poecilia picta. Next base: position 15,465,808 of record CM065359.1, on the reverse strand, counting down.
GCTATGATTTTGAGGCCTTTCTCTCATGCACACTTTGGTCATGCAAGAGAAACATCTGAAACACAGCTGCAAGTCCATCTCTGGACTGCACAAAAACAAGAAGGTTTTGGAGTGGACTAGTTAAAGTCTGCTATGCAAAGGTCCTGTAGCATTCATGCTCAACTTTCCAAATAGCATGAATTTTTGAAATTCAGCAGAGAGTGGGGCAAAATTTCAACTAACAATAAAGATTCTCAAACGCAGGGCAATAAATAAGTCCTGTTTCCTTCATGGTAATAATCATCGATTTGTGTGACTACATGGATTCAAAAATGCCACTTCTAAAATATGGGCAACTAGAAGCTTGGTCTGTTCAGTGTCTACTCAGCAGTACCCATTCACACCACTGAATCCAAAAGTTAATAATTCAAAGCAAGCTGAGGAAACAGGCTACAAGCCTTAGTGACAACAGAAAGCAACTGAGGAAGATAGACACCGAGGAGAGGATAAAAACAGGGAGCGTACAGTACAGTCTTTGAAGAGACTGGAGGAAAAAAATACAGAAAAATTTTAATTTATTCTTGGGTTTGCTAAATAACCCCAAATCAGCAGAACCAGTTAGAAATTTCTAATGAATTTGGATCTCAAATTTATATTAAAAATCAGCTTAAATATCAAAGTCCCACACACTGAAAACAAGAAGTCATTTTTTTCACTTTGAAAGGACCATCTATGATCCTAATCAACATAAAACTGAGTAAGAAGACAGATAAGTTGGTCTCACTTGTTTTCAATATTGCACAGGCTCATATTCTGCAGTTAAGTGTTGATCTTTTCCTTTCTTATTTGCCAAACTAAGTATTCTCTTCCGTTTATGTTGCTGTTTGTTTAGTGGTGGTGGTGCCGCTAATTAAAGAAAGTTCTGTATAGAAAGATCACAAGGTTTGGAGAAGGAATGCCAAAAATGAGAAGAATGGTAGAATGAGGGGCAGTGGGAATACAATGCAAAGACGTTCAGCTCAGGAGAGGAGAAGAAAACCAAGGCTTCACATCAGGCCAAGAATCTGCTGATTGCACACATATATATAAGCAAGTTGGGAGAGACAAAAGAGAATCTGTCATTCACATAAGGCCATCACTTCTCCTTTTTATCTCTGGTTTTGTCCAGAGGTGTCCCCCTTTCACCTCTCCGCCGCCCTGCCAACACTTGACAGCCGAGTAAGTCATTAATGTTTAGCTGGGCAGTGATGACAGCACTGACAGAGCCCATCTGTCTAAAAGGACAAGATGAGAGATGGGGACAGCCCATCAAAGGATGCCACTTAGGGAGTGAGAAGGAGAAACGATACGGCGGAGCGGGGTGGGGGTGCTGCTGGACGATCAGAAGAAGGCCCCGTCTTATGTAAAATGATGCTATTGTCATCTCTGTCCTCCCCTTAGTTTCTATTTTTCCGTCCATCCACCTACGCCCCGCCAACCGCCCCCCTTCTTCTTCACGTGCTTGTCAGCAGTTTGATTCAGTACTTGCAGCTTAGTTACTCATTGAGCTAAAGAGGAACCAGAGCCGGTGGAGGTGTATGAACGACAGACACCGCTTAACGGGGGGCGGGGGTGTGGTTTGACTGACAGATCTGCCTGCATCATCCATTCCCTTCTGTAAAGACACAAGGTACAAAGCACAGGAAGTGGAGGGAGGCAAATAGGTCTGAGAACAACTGTTACACTACAGGGGCGGTTAATAATTGGGAAGTTTTGGACTATCAATCTAGGAGACAGACGATGCTTTGCTTTGTTTCACGTGATGCTCTGGCTCTGATTTTCTAATTGACAAAAGAAACACTGTGGTGAAAACATTAAAAAAAATAAATTAATAAATAAACTATCTCAGCTGTATGTTTCAATCAGTTTCAATAAGAAAAATCTGCTTGGTTTACTTCACCTGTTTTGTGCAAACTTACAAAAATAAACCTTTCTGGATTTGTGTTGATCTAGACAACATTTCCCTCCATCTTTCCAGATACATCACAAGTTAATTGAGAAGGTGCTTTGACTGCCGTGACAAGTTAAGTAGAGGGAGCGGCGCCATTGTCTTTCAAATCAGCTGTCAGTGTGTTTCTGCTGTCAGCAGTTTCACTCACTACCTGCCTGGTTAATCATCGAACAAATCCAGCCTGCACGCTGCTGGAGATGTATGCCCACCATCACACCGACACCACCGCAGCCACCCTCCACCCCCAACCCCAACGCCTCCGTCACTGCCACAACAGGACAACATCTGATTGACAGATAAGCAAGCACTGGCGCTTTTTCAAAGAAACACGGAGGAAACTGGGTGGAGATGAGGGACTGGAGTTGAAGGGACCCTCGCAAAGGAAGTGGGAGGTCAAGGGGAGGTGTGTGTTGTGTGTGTAGGTAGGTTGGAAGAATTTGAGATATAAATTCCCTTGAACATGTGCTGAGAGGAAACTGTGGTATGAACTTAAAGATGTCCATCGTTTTTTGTGTGGACTTCAAATGATACAGCAACACAAAAGAATGAAATAGTGAAACAAAAAGGATAAATATATTTAACTCAATGCATAAATAGACTTTACATTCCTAAACTCCTTTAATCTAGGGGTGCATCGATTTATCGGTGTCGATTTGCTTATTTTCCGGAGCTCAGCAATCGGCCGATACTTACATGTAAAACCGATGTTATCCATCAATTTTTTCTGTCTCAGGAAAGGGAAAAAAAATAAAAATCAGTCACTGTCCTCTTCTGCTCTGCTATGAAAGAGGTTTGATTGATAGACCGGCCCACCAGATCATGTCTGCACGTTTGCCGTTAACAATAGTCACTCCACTGTTGCCAACTCAGCAAATTTCTTGTTTTGTGACACTTTCAATGAAAAAACTGATTATCTGCCAAAATTGGAATCGGTACCTGCCGATCGGCCAGAAAAAAGTGCAATCGGTGCACGCCTGCTTAAACGTGTCACCCGTATCCCTTTCTTTGGTTTTTATTATTCTGTTTGTTCACCTGCAAACCACCAAAGCCTTCACTTTGCCTAGAAATTTTGCGACCAATGCAGGCAAATAGTCACACAAAATTTTGTTTACAGAGATCAGACTAAAGACAATGAACAATACAACACACTTTTAAAACTTTTATAAATAAAAATTTGTAAAAAAAAAAATATAATAATGTTGGAAACCATGTATCTTCTTCCTCTCACTACAAAGCTTTGCATTACTTCACATAAAATTCCAATAAAAAGACATGGAAGTTTGCGTCATGACATGAATAAATGTAAAAAACAAAAAGAGTCTACAGGGCATGAATGCAAGGCACTTTGCATGACCATGTGAAGTGAAATTCTAACTGTAGTTGTCCTTTTTTTGCATGCAAGAAGAGGAAGCTATGAAAAAGTCTTGGCAAGTAAACAACCACTCTTGTGAAAGTCAAATTGCCTCCCCTATTGGACATTACTGCAGCTACAACAAACAGTCATCCCACCTTCCGGATGAGGTTATCCCCTCGCCAGTTCTCTGCCCCTCCTTTTATCCCCTCATGCATGCCCACTGAGGTTTGATTTCAAATGGAAAAATTAATGGGAGAATAATAGCCCTAGGCGTCGCTTTCCTCCATGCACATCTCTGTAGGTCTACAGGGGCATGAGGAACATGGGGAATAAAATTAAGATGGAATCGCCTCACTTGGCCTGCGATTCTTCTGTGACACATTCTCACACGAACGCATAAATGCGCCTGAGACCATTGTAACCCCACCCACTGTTACACCCCAAAGGGCCGAACTTTTAAATATTAGCACAGAGGCTGTAAGGATTTAAAATAAATAAATAATGAGCAATTCTCCTGATAGTTCTGTCAATTCATATTCAGTTTTACTTCAAGGAGAAATTTTCTCTCTTTTTTTTATGTCAAGACGGTGAGTTTTGGAATTTTGCAACAGCTCACAAATGACTTTTTTTTTTTTAAACAGATTCATCAACCATTTTTGTTCTCTTTAGAACAATTAGAACTGCCAGATAAGTATGCTGACGAATTTTAAGATTATTATAGTTCTTGAAGTCATAATATTGGAGATTTTAAAGGGAACAAACTTCTGCACACTCACACAAGAAGTACAAGATTCAGTTCAGCTGATACAGAGCCAGACTGGTTGTAGGCGATACTAAATCAAAGTTAAGAGTCGATGCTCTCAGGCAAACAACGCAAGGAGTTTGCGTGCATGGCTAGTGTCGGTGGGGGGTGGGAGGTGTGCGCTTGTTAAGAGTTTAAAAGCGGAAGATGAGTTGGTGTAGAACTCGCATTGATGTTGGGGAAGCCCACTGGCACTTTCTGTTCAAACATTTGAAAGGACAGACCTGCCGAGCTGCAGCAGCCTGGATCAGGATTCCCGCTCCTCCCGTTTCTCCTGACTTTGAGGGATTTTTCGGTGAACAAACTCCCAGTGCTCTCCTCTTACACGCCCTGCATCTCATCCCAGAAATCTGCCTCAGCAAAACTTGAGAAATGGACTAACAGATTGAACTTTCCAGGGCTTCTCTCTCTCTTGCTCAAGACAAGAGAGAGAGAAGCACCTTGTCTGCCCAATGACCAAGAGCTGACATGAGTCTGGTGGAATATTTAGTCATTCCTTCTAGATAAAATGTTAGGACTAAATTAAACTGATTGTTTGTTTTTTTGGCATATACCAGACTTTGATTCATATCCCATAAATTTTATTTTACACTTGAGGTCAAAGTCATTCCTGAAGAGCTTAATAAAACAAATTATGACGTGTTTAAGTTTATTGAATTAGTATTCCTTCATTATTTAAAATATTTTGATCATTGCACCTCTGTCGTACAATTTTTCTTGACTCTAATGTTAAAAAATATACTGAGCATGCGAGGCATGTCAGTACCTTAAATTAGCTCTGAAAAGAAGGATTTGAATTATTCAGGTCAAATTATGCCAGCACCACATTTGCAGCTACAAGAATTTGAGTTTCCTGCAACTTGCTTAGAGATGTTTATCGAAATATTAGAGGGTGAATGGGTAAATCAAAGACTCAATTCAGTTTGCTGTGCTTCCTTGGAAAGGAAAACCTTTTACCAATTGACAGAATAAAATGATTTTGATTGCACTGTGTTATAATTAGGAAGCAGTCTGAATGTAATATAATTCAATCTGACTCTATATGATTGTATTGATTTGACTTTAAATTTGTAGATGGAAATTGGATCCGTCTGTCTTGTAAAGTGCCTTGAAATAACATTTGTGAATTAGCCCTAAAGAATAAACTGAATTAGCTCTTAATATCGGGGCCATAGATAGAGTGGAGAAAATGTACATCTGAATTCAAACTTGTTCACCCAAATGTATTTTAAAGTCATTATGCTGTTGCTCTAACTCAACAAAGAAAAGTCGTTGAAGGCATAAAATCAAATTTTATAAAACTTCTGACTCAAACTATAATGTGATATCTTTCCAAAAACCATAAATGGACACTTTGACAGAAACTTGTGGTAGAAAGAATTTATTCTACCTGGTTTTGTTCTGCAGTGTCTATAAAATGTATCCACCTCCTTGAATGTTTTACTCTTTTACCGATTTTACAAATTAGTCGTGATAAATAAAATCTTTTTTGACAAAAAAACCCTTGTAATTTTAAAGTGAAAATTGATTGCTACAAAAATAATGAAAATTGAATAATACTATGCAAGATAAAATAAATGTTTATAAATATTCATCCCCTTTAAATTGACTGACCTATTTCAACAGAGGTCCAGCCAGCTAGTGTTAGGTGCCTCACAATGAGAAGAATGAAGATCAACTGAGTGTAGTGAGTGATTGCAGTATAAAGACACCTGTATCTGGAAGTCCTTTCACTGGTTAATCATAGTCATGGATACGAAGACAATATGAAGACAAAATAACAATTCAAGTAAATCAAAGGAAAAGTTGGCAAGTATATTTCAAGGAATGGATATAAAAAAATTGTCAGGCACCAAACATCCCCTGAATTTCAGTTATTTATGTCATCAAGAAACAGGAGGACTACAGTGCATGTGAATGTAAATGAATGCAGCAAAAATATAGGAAAATCCTCGAGGTCGTTTTGTTTCCATCTGGGAGAGAATATTTATTTATACACAAAGCATCCAGCTAAAGCTACAGAGAAATGCTTTGAAGACAACAAGGTACATTTTCAGGAGTGGACCAGTCAAAGCCCGGAGCTCAATCTGGTAGAGAATTTGTGGCAGGACGTGATATGTGGCAGCTGTTCTCTATGCAACCTGACAGAGTTTCAAGAGTTTAGCATGCAAGAATGCAGTTAGGCTTCTGCGTCCAGATATGCAATCCTGATTAGGGCCTGTCCACGTTCCACACACACTTCATTCAGTCAAAGGTGCACCTACTAGATATTGACTTGACAGGGGTGAATATTTAAGTGCTTTTGTGTATGAAATATTTTCTATTTGTCTTTATTTTGTAGAAATCTGTTTTTACTCTGACATTCAAGAGTGTTTTTGCATTTTTTAAAAAAAATCATGATTGATTTGTAAGAGCAATAATAAAGATAAACAGCCAAGGAGGCGAATACTTCACACAGTACCTCCACCTCCACATCAGGTTTACTGGAATGTTTCCGAAACAGAAAGAAGGCATTCTTTGTGCATTATCCAAAATTTCCTTTTGCGAGGCCCTTGTACCTGCTCAGCCTGCTTAAGCTGACTGGTTTCAGGGACCTAAATCATGCAAATTGAATGATTTTGCCTTTTACACCATCAAAGGAGAGCCAGACAAGAACAATGCACTGAGTGAAAACAAGAGCTGAGGAGAAATGTCTTGATTAGTAGTGGCATTGTATTCTTATTCCAAAACAATCCAGCGTCATCCCTTTGGGCACATGTTGCATTAATTGCTGCCTCAGTAGAGCCTGCAGACTCTACCAACTAATGCTCTCATCAAAGAAACAACACAGAGAACTTTATGAAATTTTTATTTAATGTTTTCCCTTCTCTTCCTTCCCCCTCTCTGCTTTCTTCCTTTTCTCTCTCGCCACCTTTAGCTCCCTTCTCCCTCTGAGGCGGCACCACCAAACAGACAAGAAATATTTCTTTCTGCCATGTTTTTCCATGCGACTTCCTTCCTGCCCAGAAGCACTCGAGTGTCTCGTTAGTTCTCTCACAGCTAACATCACTCCTGTGTCTGCCAGGAGCAAAAACCTGATTGGAGGGGGGTAAGAAAACATAAGGTTTATAAGGTTCTTTGTAGAGCTATAAAGCCGCAGTATTATTAAGCTGCAGTGATTAGAGCTACAGAAGGCGCTAAAGGAAAGAGATGGGAGATTTCCCCTTCCCTGTGGACAGTGTGCACTGAAGAGCCAAAGTTTCATCAGCAAGTTGTTGCATTGCAAGAAAATTGTTAGCATGATGTCCTCATTTCTTAAAAATAAAACAAAGGTTTATAGAAAGCTCTTATTTCTATAGTTTCTTCCCTGTGAAGCAATGTTTGTCTTAATTCTAACAGAAAAAGCTAACCACGACTATTCTTGCTTGCATTGATTTCCTTTACATATGTCCTGTAAAGTGTTAGTGCCACTTCAACTTCCACATATTTCACATTTAAAACCAAACCAAACAATACAAAGCACACAGGCGTGACTTCAGATTGACACATGGCTTTAATAGAAAAAACAAATTCCTGAAAAGTATGACATGCATTTGTATTCAGCTTCCTTTAGTCTAGTGCCCCTCCAATGAACCTGCCTATGAGTTAATAAGAGAAAAATATACAGATGTTAGGGTATTATGAAAATCAAGGAACACACCAGACACCCAACTGATCTACTAGTTAGAATAAGCCAGTCAAAATCCCACCATAAATCTAGCTCACAAATTATGATCTTGACCAAGACTATACATAAGAATGGTAAAAACTGTAGACTAACTGTGCACACATGCCCCAAAAGTACTGACTCATAGGGTCAGTACTTGAATTTAAAGTATGACTTTGTGCTGGTCTATCACATAAAATCCCAGAACTCTACATAAAGGGGTGAGGCTGTAATGAGATGAATTGGTATGAATGCGTTTGCAATGCACTGTAATCAGTGATTGAAACACACACACACCTCCAATACATATAGGTATAAATCACAGCACCTGATATCAGAGCCCAAAACTTAAATAATTAAAGATCTTTAATTTCTTGGGACTTAGAACACCCTGACAGCAGGGCTGATGAAAAAAAAAACAAAGATATATTGAGAAAAGTGTGTGGGGGGGGGGGGGGGGTATCACACATAGTAAAATAAAAACAATACTATATCAGAGGGGGACAAAAATTTCACAACAGGCCTTGGAAGTAGGACCAAACACTAGATAAAAGAAATAAAACAAACAAAAACCCCCACAAAGGTTCGGTATGGGAGCTACTTAATCTGCTTGCAAGGATATTCACATATTGGTTAGTAAACCAAAAATGCATTGCTTCCATGTAAAAATTTGTATTACAGTCTAAAATTGATCTGAGACATCAAAAGTTATTGGGAAAAAAAATATTGCGCAACAGCATACAGGTAAAACGAAAGAAAAAAATAAAATAAAAATAACCTACCCAGCCCCAGAAAACACAAACCACTGCTGGAATTTTCTTACCCTGCATGTAAGCAAATTTTGGGTGGCATTCAATTTATGAACTAAGATTTTGAAGACATAAAAGCAATGCATTTTGGATTATTATGAGTTTCTATTCCAGCAACACGTCACAGCACTTTACATTTAAAAGTTATACCTCACCATGTAATTTAAAAGTTGTATTCATTGTATTTCCACTAGGACTAAATTATTTCACTAAAACCTATATTTGTATATCTGTGATGCCGTCGTATAATGCACTTAAAACCAAAAAGCAAAATGAAAATGCATGTGAAAAAACACTTATATTATGAAATCTAGGTTGATCGAGTTGCCACAACTAGAACTTGTCAGGGAAAGGTAGAACTCTAGTGCCCCCTGGTGGCCAAAAAATTAGGAGGAAAAAAAAAAAAAAATGACCCACACAACTAATTGATGCTGACCTTCTTGGATCTCCTAGTCCCCAGGATGATCTAGATTAGCCCTGATAACTTTGGAAGTCAGAAATAAGATTTACTAGAAGGCACAAAGACACAAAGGGAGGAACATTACAATAAAGCAAACCACCGTCTCTGGTTCCGTTTGACCCTACACAAGTTATCCGTTTCAGCACATCCTTGAAAATGGAAAAAACACTCCAACCAGAAACAGCATAGATTTAAACAGACCCCTTTGTTTCTCTCGAGGCAGTTATTTTATAAGCACAGCCTTTCTTGGCTAGCACATCATTTATTACTGTTGCTAAACAACATTCCCTCATAAAGTTTATTTGTTGGCGATATTCAGCCACCTAGTGGTCGAACCCTCTCATAAAATCAAGTACTGACTTTTTTTCCCCCTCCTCTCACATCCCAACAACTCTGAAAGTTTTTGGTTGTACGACACTAGATTATTACTAAACAAATGACTGAAAAGTAGTTAAAGTGATGCAAAACTAACTACAAAGAACACAGACTTGGTAGAGGGGAAGATAAAGGATTACCACACTGGAAACACTCCAGCCCTAAATCAAACAGTACAATACGTTTCAATCACATACCATTATTTATTGTTTTATTTTAAATCTTTTAGATTTTGAAGATGCAACCCAATGTGCCCTTTAAATAATAATTATCCATAGTGATTCAGTACAACTGTCCTCTGGATAGATAAATTGATGATACAGTGTGTTCTTATTTTCTTTGTCTTTCCAAGACAATCTCCTGCTCTCTTCTCTGGATTCCTCTTTCCCTGCTGCTACATTGTTCCTCACACTTCACTTGTCCATGAGGGAACGCTGTAAAGCCTCCTGTATCATGGTGGCCTCATCTGTGGCGTAATCCTGCAGAACACCACAAAAGAAAAAAAACACGTCACACAAGAGATTAGTTGAAAACCAAAGTCTATTACTGATGGTGTTGTACTCACAACAAAAGTATCATAGGAGAAAGTGTGTCTGATCTTCAGGTGCTGGAAAAAGTCAGTACTCCTGTAGTTGGGGTCTCCCCAAGGCATTGAGGCACAGATAGGACACACCTTACAAAAGGAGAGCAACAAAGCAACCATAAACAACTTATTGGTCATGATTAAAGAGAAAAGAAAAAAAAAAAAAAGGATCACACAACTTTGTGGAGTTCTCACCACTTGGCGCGTATCCCGTGCATGTTGGGTAGTGCAATGTTCAACTAGGCTGTCCTGATCCAGGTTCTGGCAGTTGCAGAAGGGACAGGAGAAAGTGAAGCGGTTTGGCACCGGGCTGAAGGACAGGAACAGAAATAATTCTGTGATCAGTCTTTTTACCCACAAACTGGAGTGTAAGGCTGAATTTGTTATGAATTCAGTTAGCCAATTAAACTAAGGAACTTCTGGAAGACAACAAATGAAGTAACACAGAAGAGATGGTGCATAATTTTTCATGTAAAAACAAAAGTCATAGTTTTCTTGACTTAAATTCCCACAGTTTCCCCAAACATTTAGCTCTTTTTAAAATATGTATACATGACAGTCACTAGCTACATGAGAAAACTTGTATTTATTGCACAGGCATAGACCAGACAAAAAGGAAGGAATGGAAGACACAAGAAAGAAACAAAAAATAGGAGTGAGGAAGGAAGAACAAGGGAAAATGTGTAGACAGACAGATAAAAGGAATGACATAAGAAAGAAAAGAAAGAGAGGAAGAAGGAACAAAAGGACAATCACCAAAAATATAAAGAGGCAATAGAAGTGAAGGAGCAAAGACACAGAATGAGACAAGGAGGGAGGACACAAGGAAGACAGGAAAGAGAAAGTTAGGAAAGAATAACAAATGCTAAAAAGGATGAGCACAATTAATGGGCTAAAGATACAGGCAAGAAAAGAATGATAAGGATAGAGGGGAGCATTAAAAAGGGGTGAAAGAACACATTGACGGACATAAGAAAACAAGGAAAGGCGATAGCAAGGAAGGAAGGACTCAACAAAGAAAATCAGGTGGGGAAAGAAAGATAGGAAGAAATGCAAGGAGAAGGAAGAAAAGGAGAAAGAAGGAAAGGGGCAATAAAATGAAGTCAGAGACTGTAGGATGAGAATAGAGCCAAGAAATACAAATATTTTTTCTTAGACAATTTTCTTTTCCATACTTATCCAGACCTGGAAAATACTTCAAATCAAATGCCATACTTTTCCACACTGAGAAGCACTATACCCATTTAATTATACATTATACTTCTATGCTTCCAATATACTCCTTTTGTCATTTTCTTTATATGCAATTAATTTTTCCTGGTAAATTATGTACTTGTGAATTGTGCTATGGACATGAGTCTGCTTTGTTTTAAAGTATTTTTTTCTTTGTTACCAAATGACCTAAATAAATACTTCATTAGCAACTCTATACCTCAGAAATTCTGACATAAATAATGGATTATTTAAAAGAAGCATTTTAAACAAGCAGGATACAGTAAGATTACCGATGCCCGATAAGCTTTAAACTTTAGTCACTTGCCTGAGCAGATGCACTTTCAAAGATGGCCACTTAACACCAGGAGATTATTATACAACCTCAGAAAATAAAGCATTTACTTTCACTTTTGTTATAATGCACATTTTACATTTTGCTTCAACCAAAAAGGGATGTAAATGTACCAACACTGTGTATTTTCCTATTTACTTTTTACTCTGCAATACATTCTGAAACTTCCATGCCTTAAGCTTATTGGTTTCTTCACTCCCCAAATATTTGGCTGTAAGCAACAATACCAGTTTGTCAAGAACTTTATTTAAAATTCCCTTTTCAGGGCAGGTTTCTCTAGCACCAGCACTTTCTACCTCTATTTTAAACCTCTCTTTGCATACAGTCTACATTCATAAAGATCAAATTCATACCTGTAAAATACAGACTTTCAACGTGCTTGTTCCATGGATTAATTACATAACACAACTGTGCAGTAAAAACACAAATAATAAATAATGTTTCCAATAAATACAAAAATGCAGTTTTTATTTGTGGTGTCAATGAATTGACTGTAGGAAAAGAATAGCAACAACTTCAACTATCATCAGTCTTTCTTGAAGTTTACAATCAGTGTACTCAATAAATAGGCATTTCTGTAACATTTACATTAAATTTCCCCCACTCTATCCTGACCCAAATCAACATAAAATACAAACTCTTACTCATAAAATCCTAGGTGAATATATTTCAACATTTATTTAGAAAAAAGAAAAAAAAAATCATAAAACAAACCAAAGAGAAAAAGAGTCAAAATACTCCTTTGGAATAATGTTGACACCTCACCAACCAAGATAACAAAAGTTCTTTTGCAATTATATGGAAATATTTCAAATAGGCAAACACTGCCTATAGAAGAAGCAATAAGCTGAATATTGCCTGTTCTATCCAAATAAGCAAAATATTTGCTTATTCAGTACTGAACTCTTCAACACAAAGTTAAAACAGTACCAGTGAGGGAATCACTTCTGCAAACAATTTAACCGTTGGTGTAATTTATCCTATAGACCTCCGTGTCAATGTTTCTTCTAAGATTAAAATAAAATTTAAAAAATTGCAGTTTTTTTTTATACACCCTCAGATAACTTAACAGCTTACTGGAGCCATAGACGTCTTATTACATAATCTCTGTTGCAGATGAGTGTGTTTGCAGTATTGTCCTTTCGCACAGTTGTGATATGGCTCGGTTATAACTCCTCCTGCTAATTGTCCTCAACACTCAGGGAATGGAGACAGTAAATGTCTGAAAGGATATCTTACTGAATTAGAATATCATTCAACAGTTATTCCAGTAAATCAGCTAAAAGGCTGAAACTCATAACTTCTTTACATACAGTTTAGTGATACAATTCAAGTGTTTACTTGTTTAATGTTGATTACAGTTTTCAGCTAATAAGACATACAATTCAGTTTCTCAGAACATTAGAATATCTCATAACAAGATTATGCGGTTAGGGGCTCCTTTTGCAGTGCTGCATGAAGGTAATCAGCCTGTGGCTGTGTTGAGATGTTCAGGAAGCCCTGGCTGCTCCAATAGCTGCCTTCAGCTAGTCTGCATTTTTGGGCCTGTTGTCTCTAATCTTTGTCAATAGATTCTCTATATAGTTTGTGCCAGTAGAATTAACTGACCAATTAACCTCTGTGATATTGTGAGCAACAGAACACGTATAACTAGAAGGATGAATTAAGTGCTCTAAAATTTCCATCTGCCGTGGCTTTGGACCAACACCCACAGATAACACAGCAACCCAACTTATTACTCACTGTGGAAACTTCACACTGGACCTCTACAAATTTGGAATCGTCTCTCTCTACCAAGTCCCCAGATGCCAGGACCGAATGAAATGCTAAATTTACTTTCATCCAAGAAGAGGACACTTGTGACCTTGTTTCTGGTTAAGCGCTACCCCATGTCCCACATGCATCTGGGTGGTGGACTCCAGCTATGGTCCAAGGTCTGTGAATTTGTGAATTCCCCCCCACCCCCATCCTTCACAATCCTCTCAAGGATATGGTTATCCCCATTATGTGTGCAACTTTTTCTGGCATTCTAATCAATGGAGCTGCAACAGGTAATGTAGAAGTGGGTTACAACAAGACTATGCTCCTAAATTAAGGTCACAGTTTATATCAGTGGAGTCCTACATTTATTCAACTAAACATAAGGCTATCATTAGATACAAAACATTTTCTTATTCTTCTATTCAGTGTGATCTCCCATGTCCCCCCAGCATGAAACAACAAAGATTGTGCAGCATTTCCCTCACCTGATAATGGCAGGCTGACTTTGGGCAGTGCTCCTCACCCCCTCCTCAATGTACTCCTGGTATTTTGAACAGGCAGCTGTGTGGCTCCTCATCTGAGAGAGGCCAACCTTGTAAGCAAACAAACAACAAACCACTTTGTTATGTTTACAAGAAGTCGGTCTTTGTAGTAATTAACACAATTACTACAATTTCAAACTGAACATAGAAATCGTAGTCATCAGGTGTTCTCAAATGTCAAATGCATTTCACATGAAGCTGGATAGTCGTGGCTTACAAGAGTTTTACTTAATTTTACCTGAACTCCACATCCCTTGCAAGCTGCCACAGACGAGTGGATGACAGCCTCTAAATCAGCAGCTCTAGTCCAGTTGGTCAGCGCTGTCCTACATACAGCACACACAGGCTTCTGTGGACGCAAACATTCTTGCAAACAGCTCTGGCAGAACCTGCCAGGAAACAGAGGAAATAATGCGATAATGGTGCGGTAAGAAGGAAATAAACTGAATATTATGCGTTTTAGGGTTTTGTTATTCAAATCTAGCTTTTGTTTATTATTTTTACTAATAATTCACACACTTTGTTAGTGGAGTCATTTATTTTTTTTAAGCTACTGACACGAGCTTCCCGTAAAACCAAAGGAAAGTACCAAACTCGAGAAAGCGCAGGGAGTTGTAGTCTTTTATGGCACTTCTATCAGTCACTGTAATGGAAAATAAGACTACATGTCCCGACTGAGGCCTCCTTCTTGATGTAAACAAAACTGAAACTGATTTAGCAGGTTTTAATGGGGTTTTCCACATCATTTTAAAAACAAAGTAGAACAGCACAGTCTCGACAAAAAGCAGACAAAGGAACGCTTAGCGTTTGGAGACTTTACCCAACAATGTCTTTAACGCTACCCCCTTTTCTCTCTCATTGTTTTCAAGTGCTACCGTTGGTTGTAGCAGACGTGGGATAGGGGGAGGGAGATGGAAAATTAGCACGAAATACTCACGTATGACCGCATTGTGTTGTTAGAGGACTGTCGAAAATTTCAAGGCAAACTGGACAAACGAAATCCGACACGTCGCTGCTCCCGTCTGGGACACTCTTCTTGGGCTGTGCTGAGCTGAAACCTCCGAGCATCGCCATTTCTTTTCTTCACTGTGTCAGTACCCAGCAACACCAACTGTAAAAAACGTCACTGGGTTTGGGTTCTTTTTTAAGCGCGAGGGGCGGAGCTTCGGGAATTACAATCACGACAACATGGACCTTACCCCAGCCCGACCTGTTCATTGGCTAATGTCCGTTTGACGTCACAGCGCAGCGATCAGTGGGCTACCGTCTCACAAACTCATGCTAATGTACATTGTGGAGAACCGGACCGACAGAAAGTTTTTGCGTCAGGACTCGAAAAACAATAGTTCTCCGTCAGTCTGATATAAATCTGATATTTTGTGAAAAAAGTTAAGGCTTTGGGTTGTGAGACATGAAGTCCGAGGGGCGTTTCTGGGCGGGGCTTGGTAAGGTCCATGTTAAAGGTAAGTAATGTTCACCAAATGACACCGTTTAGCAGCTACTAAAGTCTCCACCCTGTTTCAAAGAAGAAATCTTACACAACTTATGACAACAGTCACATATTTTATCTGCCGCGATCCCCGGTAGCATATTATGCTAACTAGCATTGAAGCTAAAGTGGAAAACAGCAGATCATTGCTCCAATGTTATCAGGTCCACGTTAATCTGCACCACGTCAAGTGACTGTGGATTATTTATTTACCAAGAACATAGTCAGTGTTGTCAGTGAGGGGAGACAATGTAACTCTTAAATATATATATATTTTCTTTCAGATGTAAAATGTAAATCTAAGCTGGTAGGTCACAGGCCAAAGGAGGATATTTACATAATTTCTGTTTTATTATTTGATGTGTCTCGTACTTACTTTTATTCTGAATTAGATGTAATATGTCTTTTGCTGGGTTATGATATTAAATTAAATTGGTGTCTCCTAATTCCCCATCTAGTGACCAGCAGCTGAAGCAGGACAGGCTGTAGGTCTGATTCCTCCAGCTGCTGGAGACGATCAGAACATGAGGATGGAGAGACCAGCAAGTTGAGTCAGAGAAGGTCAAGTAAGGAAGCAAGTGATGCTTTTAGGGGCCAAGTGTGTTTGGCTAAATATATTTATACAAGTTTATTTATTGGTTTTAAAACTAATGCATGCTTATGTGTTGATAATGATACATTGTAATAAAAATACAAAAATTACGACTAACATCCTGGCAGAAGGAAATGAACTGTTAGGTTCTGGGGTTTTCTTTTAGCTTGTTCCTTTGGGGTCCTTTGAGTTATCTGTCACTAGATGGAGTCCATGAGGCGGCGGGCTGCGGGTCCCCTGACGTCATCCTCACACCGGAGGCTGATTGACGGCAGCATAAGAGGGGTGATACACCAGTACTTCGACGCCAGAGTGTCAACCTTGATGGTACCTCTAAGCCCCTCAGAGTTTCTCCGAGTATCCGCCTGCGACCTGACTTTCCCACTGTTGGAGAAGTAACTGCCTTGTGATTTTTTTTTGATCTTTCAGGATTCAACTGGATCTGGACCTGGTTTCCAGTTTTTGGTGCTCACTCCTCGCAACGGTCACGGGAAATCACCCCGTTGGTGTCTGAGCTCCAAGACTCACCCGCATCCGTTGTTTCTGCCTGCCTCTCTGGAATCGTTCCACTGGTTATCTGCTGCCTTCAACATAGCCTACCGGTCTGTCCTCCCAACGCCGCTCCGCTCCCCTCTGCCAGCCGCTACGCCCCACTGATCAGATCACCAAGCTGGACGGAGAAGGGATCCCCGAGTCGTTTTAGGAACCCCAGGACCAGCATAGCCTTTCCCACGCCATTAATGCACTCTACCCAAGTAAGTCAGAAGACTCGCCGCCAATCTATTCATCTAAACTCCGACAACCTTGAACTCACCGTCTTTCCCCATTTTCTCCTCAGTGTGTGCTGTGCAGCCGTTCAGTCGCAGCGCACGATCTACGTCTGATTGTTTGTCCGTTGTAAATAAACTTCATATTACTGTTCATTTGCCTCCGGTGGTGTTCTTGCATGTGGGCAAAATCAGTAAAGCCCATCATGACAGAACACTCTGGCCAAAACATTAGCCCCGCAGACACCATTAGGCGAGCCCTCGCTGATCAACAAGGCGTCTTGGAGACCCATGAATCCATGTTGAGAAAATTAAGTTCTATTCAGTCAGAGACTAACAAACGCCTGGATGAAATAGCTAACTTTTTGCAAACATCTACTTCACAGCCTCCTGCTCCAGCTCCCGCACTTGCTCCGGATCCAATCCCTGAGGCCCGTTCCATGTTTTCCGAGATCCGTTTTCCTACTCCGGAGAGGTTTGACGGAGAGCCTAGCAAATGTCGGAGCTTTATCATGCAGTGTTCCTTGGCATTTAACAGTTCCCCACGGAGCTTTTCCCATGACGGGGCGAAGATAGCATTTGTGCTCTCACACTTGTCAGGGAAAGCCTTAGACTGGGCTGAAGCCAAGTTTCCAGATCCCACCAACTTTGGGATCACGTTTCAGGACTTTTTGAAGGAGTTTAAACAGATTTTCTGCTTTGACCCGGACAAGACCTCTAATTCTCGAGATTTATGGAGCTTGAAACAGGGGCAACGATCAGTAGCTGAATTTGCTATAGATTTCCGCATTAAAGCGGCAGCCTCTAGTTGGAACGCTCCGGCTTTAAAGAGCGCCTACTTTCATGCTTTAAGTGAGTCAATTAAGGATGAATTAACCACGCTAGATGAGCCCGAGACCCTGGAGGATCTTATTAAACTGACTGTACGAATTGACAACAGGATTCGTTCAAGAAATAAGGAGAGAAATCGAAGGTCTGGGTTGGTTAGTGCCGTTTCTCCTGTTTTACCTTCGCCGTCGCAGTCCCCCCAGTCCGAGCCAGAGCCTATGCAGATCGGTAACGCTCGGCTCTCACCAGAGGAACGCCGCAAGCGCATGACGAATCGGCTCTGTCTGTATTGTGGAGGTTCTGGTCATTTCGTCACTAATTGCCCTAAGAAGTCAAACTTAAGGACCCATCAGTAAAGGTGAGGAACCTGATGGGTCAGAAGGGTGAAGACAATATTCCTCGCCTACAACTTCCTGCTGATCTATGTTACGGTACTGAACATTTTTCCCTGTCCGTCATGATAGATTCTGGCTGCGAACGAACCCTGATTGATTCTGAATTGGTTAAACAACTAGGTGTTGAGACCATCCCCTTACCTTCTCCTATTCGTGTTTCCGCACTGGATGGTAAATCCCTGCCAAGTATCTCTCACAAGACCAAGCCATTACCCTTAGTTATCTCCGGAAACCACAGTGAACATATATCATTTTTTGTTTTTCCTTCTACCAATGCTCCTGTGGTTCTGGGTTTTGACTGGTTAACACTCCATAATCCACGAATCTGCTGGTCTAAGAGACATATTGAATCCTGGTCTAACCACTGTCATTCCTCTTGTCTCCGTTCTGCCGTTCCTCCAGGCCCCTCTCTGGTAACCAGTCAAGATGCAGACCCTCCTGATCTCTCATCCGTTCCCGCTGACTATCATGATCTCGCACAGGTATTCAGTAAAACCAAAGCCTGTTCACTCCCTCCACACCGCCCTTATGATTGCTCCATTGAATTACTGCCCGGAGCTCCTTTACCGTCGAGCCGTTTGTACAACATCTCTCGTCCGGAGCGTGAAGCGATGGAGAAATACATTAAGGAGTCATGGGCTGCAGGTATTATTCGTCCGTCCTCTTCCCCAATGGGGGCGGGGTTTTTTTTTGTGGGGAAGAAGGATGGGACGCTCAGGCCCTGCATAGATTACAGAGGTTTAAATCAGATCACGGTCAAGAACAAGTATCCCCTACCTCTGTTATCCTCTGCTTTTGAACCTGTTCATGGGGCGACGGTTTTTTCTAAGCTGGATCTGCGCAATGCCTATCACCTCCTGCGAATCAAGGAAGGTGATGAATGGAAGACAGCATTTAAGACTCCTATTGGTCATTTCGAGTACCGGGTTATGCCTTTTGGTTTGTGTAATGCTCCAGCCTGTTTCCAAGCACTAATCAATGACGTTCTCCGTGATTTTCTTAACATTTTTGTTTTTGTTTATTTAGATGACATCCTCATTTACTCAAAGTCCCTGGCCGAGCACAAACAGCATGTCCGACTGGTGCTGCAGAGGCTTCTGGAGAATAAACTTTATGTTAAGGCAGAGAAGTGCGAGTTTCATAAGTCATCAGTTTCTTTTCTGGGGTTCATCCTTGAAGGCGGACAGATAAGGCCAACGGAGGAGAAGATTAAAGCAGTCATGGACTGGCCCACTCCTCAGACCCGGAAACAGTTACAGAGATTTTTGGGCTTTGCAAACTTTTACCGGAGATTCATTCGTAACTACAGTCAGACGGCCGCGCCGTTAACCGCCCTTACCTCCACAAAGACTCCCTTCCACTGGTCTCCTGCTGCTGAAGCAGCATTTTGTAAACTTAAGTCTTTGTTTTCCCAGGCTCCGATCCTCATTCAGCCAGACCCAGCCAAGCAGTTTATTGTGGAGGTGGATGCCTCTGACTCAGGGGTTGGAGCGGTCCTGTCACAGATTGCTGACTCGGATCAGAAGACTCACCCGTGTGCCTTTTTTTCCCGTCGATTATCTCCTTCTGAACGCAACTATGACGTAGGAGACCGAGAACTACTTGCTATAAAGCTGGCATTAGAGGAATGGCGGCACTGGCTAGAGGGGGCTGAGCATCCAGTTTTAGTTTGGACAGACCATAAGAACCTTTCTTATCTTCGCTCAGCAAAAAGAACCAACCCACGCCAATCCCGCTGGTCCCTTTTCTTTTCAAGATTTAACCTTTCCATTTCCTACCGCCCAGGTTCTCGCAACATTAAGCCTGATGCACTGTCTCGTCTGTATGCACCTGATGACTCTGAAAGTACCCCGGCGAGTATTCTGCCTCCCAACTGCACAGTGGCGGCAGTTGCTTGGGAGATGGAGGACATCATTAGGCAGGCTCAGCAGTCAGAACCCACTCCGGAGAATTGCCCCCCTGGGAGGATCTACGTTCCTTCGTCCGTCCGAGCCCGTTTTCTGCAATGGATTCACGCTTCAAAGTTTTCTGCACACCCAGGTACAAGCCGAACCATTGCTCTTGTTAGTCGCAGATTCTGGTGGGCATCTCTCCATAAGGATGTCAAGGAGTTTGTTCAAGCATGTACAGTTTGTGCTAGAAATAAACCCACCCACCAACCCCCTGCTGGCCTACTCCAACCTCTGTCCATCCCGAGACGTCCGTGGTCTCATATTGCCATTGATTTCGTCACCGGCCTCCCTCCCTCCAGAGGTATGACAACTATTCTCTCTATTATTGACCGTTTTTCCAAGGCCTGTCATCTGGTTGCCCTCAGAAAACTCCCCACGGCCTACCAAACCGCTCAGCTCCTGGTGAAACATGTGTTCCGTCTTCATGGTTCTCCAGTGGAGGTTTTATCCGACAGAGGCCCGCAGTTTGTCTCTCTCGTTTGGAAACAGTTTTGTGCCGCACTCAATGCTAAGGTCACATTAACATCTGGCTATCACCCTCAGACTAATGGTCAAGTGGAGAGGCTGAACCAGGAACTCGAGTCTGCTCTTCGCTGTTTCACCTCTACCAACCCATCAGATTGGAGTCAGTTCCTGCCATGGGTGGAGTATGCACACAACTGTCACGTTTCTGTTGCCACTGGTCTGTCTCCATTTGAGGCCTCCATAGGTTATCAGCCACCACTACTCACCTCTGACGAGTCCCTCATCTCTGTAACGTCCGTCCAACATCACATTCGCCGCTGTAAAAACATCTGGAGAATCACCACGGATGCCCTCAACAATGCTTCCCTCCGCAACAAGAGGTTTGCTGACCGCAGGCGGCTCCCCGCTCCCACCTACAGCCTCGGACAGAAGGTTTGGCTGTCGACTCGTGGTATTTCACTCA
Organism: Poecilia picta; assembly: GCA_033032245.1. Taxonomy (NCBI): domain Eukaryota; kingdom Metazoa; phylum Chordata; class Actinopteri; order Cyprinodontiformes; family Poeciliidae; genus Poecilia; species Poecilia picta. The sequence goes on along the minus strand of CM065359.1, from coordinate 15,444,950 downwards.
AGTCCATGTCAAAGAAACTTTCCCCCAGGTTTATTGGTCCTTTTGAGGTGGAGTCAGTTATCAGTCCATCTGCCGTTCGTCTCCATCTTCCAGCCACACTCCGCATCCATCCCACTTTTCATGTCTCTCAGTTGAAGCCCGTCCAGACCAGCGACCTTTGCCCTCCTTCCGAGTCCCCTCCACCCCCCCGGGACATCGACGGCCATCCCGCCTACACTGTCCGCCGGATCGTGGACTCCCGTCGGCGAGGTCGGGGTTGGCAGTATCTTGTTGATTGGGAGGGCTACGGTCCGGAGGATCGTATGTGGGTTCCAGGCTCCTTTATTTTGGATCCGACCGTGATTTCGGACTATCGGGCCTCCCTCCCCTCTTGCTCTTCTCGGCCGCCAGGTGGCGACCGTTGAGGGGGGGATACTGTTAGGTTCTGGGGTTTTCTTTTAGCTTGTTCCTTTGGGGTCCTTTGAGTTATCTGTCACTAGATGGAGTCCATGAGGCGGCGGGCTGCGGGTCCCCTGACGTCATCCTCACACCGGAGGCTGATTGACGGCAGCATAAGAGGGGTGATACACCAGTACTTCGACGCCAGAGTGTCAACCTTGATGGTACCTCTAAGCCCCTCAGAGTTTCTCCGAGTATCCGCCTGCGACCTGACTTTCCCACTGTTGGAGAAGTAACTGCCTTGTGATTTTTTTTGATCTTTCAGGATTCAGCTGGATCTGGACCTGGTTTCCAGTTTTTTGTGCTCACTCCTCGCAACGGTCACGGGAAATCACCCCGTTGGTGTCTGAGCTCCAAGACTCACCCGCATCCGTTGTTTCTGCCTGCCTCTCTGGAATCGTTCCACTGGTTATCTGCTGCCTTCAACATAGCCTACCGGTCTGTCCTCCCAACGCCGCTCCGCTCCCCTCTGCCAGCCGCTACGCCCCACTGATCAGATCACCAAGCTGGACGGAGAAGGGATCCCCGAGTCGTTTTAGGAACCCCAGGACCAGCATAGCCTTTCCCACGCCATTAATGCACTCTACCCAAGTAAGTCAGAAGACTCGCCGCCAATCTATTCATCTAAACTCCGACAACCTTGAACTCACCGTCTTTCCCCATTTTCTCCTCAGTGTGTGCTGTGCAGCCGTTCAGTCGCAGCGCACGATCTACGTCTGATTGTTTGTCCGTTGTAAATAAACTTCATATTACTGTTCATTTGCCTCCGGTGGTGTTCTTGCATGTGGGCAAAATCAGTAAAGCCCATCATGACATGAACAAGTTTATATCAGAGCTTTTTTTGGCATCTAGAACACATTAAAAGCGAATTACCAAATTTGATTTATTCCCTGTAATGCTAACGTTTCTTTATTTCTCCCTTTTTCATCCTCACTGCAGCTGCAGCTGGACTGAGTTCTGTTTGGCTTTAGTGGCTTCCTGGACGGAGACATCGGCTGAGCTAAAGCGGCTAATGCAACATTTTCCCTCTTTTATCATAAACTTTGCTTTTTTTCAACATGGAAAACACTCCTACATCAGTAGCTCTGTTTGGTATTTTGATATCATTGCTTACCTGGTGGTCAATTGATCCTCTTAACCACTGAATGTATCAGAACCACTTGGACTGAGCTGGTTTGTCAGAGGAGCCAAGACTTCTGGATAAAATGACTTCCTGTATTTTTAAATGTTCTTCTGGTAAAATTGCATCTTTCTGATGCTAATATGACAACATTCTCATAATTAAAAATACTTGTAACCTGGGCATAATACTCCATTATACAACTCACAAGAGGAATGATAGAAATAAAGCCACTTTGTGAAAATATTTTCTGTATTTTGTTTTAGAAAAAATATTGAGTGACTAAAATTAAATCTATTATGAAAAAACTGTTCAGTCATATCATTCAGCCTTATTCAGTATATTATTTAATTATTTTACCAACTGCATCTTACTTAATATTCAGATTTCTTTACTGGTATTACTTAAAAGTGTTTCATTTTAATATGTCGCATGAAGGCCGAATTACATGCAAATACTTCACATAATGTTACAACTGTGTTAAGAAAAAAAGGTTTGTTAAATGTAGAGTATTACATTTTATTGTAAGTCCAAACAGTATAATAAAATGAACACTGAAAATATATAATACACTTCCCAGCAGTTACTCGGATGTCAAACTTGTTTGTCTTTACTGGTGATGAAAACTTGTCACTCTGGAGGAGAGGAAGAGGTTCAGCCCAGTCCAGGATCACTGCAGTGTCAGGGTAGCCAATAAAGTCTGCAGGTACATTTTTGCCTATCTGGTCCTCCGGTTTTCAGATCCTAATTGTAAATAAAATGTTAATGTGATGATCCAGCTGACTGGACTGATGGTCACTGTAGAGGTCAGTGAAGTGCAGGTGCTTGGATACATCTGGAAGAAAATATATATAATTTAAGAGTTACATTGTCTCCCCTCACCGACAACACTGACTATGTACTTGGTAAATAAATAATCCACAGTCACTTGACGTGGTGCAGATTAACGTGGACCTGATAACATTGGAGCAACGATCTGCTGTTTTCCACTTTAGCTTCAATGCTAGTTAATACACACACACACACACACGTGCAGGATTACACAACAGTTTTTAACACATTTCCTCCAGATATAGTTGGTATTTTCCACGCTAAATGAAACTCGACAGAGGTTTGCTGGTTAACGAATTCAACATAAAGACAGGCGAATATCACTCAAGCCTAGTTAATGAACTTTACCTAGTGCTAACATTAGTTAGCATAATATGCTACCGGGGATCGCGGCAGATAAAATATGTGACTGTCGTCATACGTTGTGTAAGATTTCTTCTTTGAAACAGGGTGGAGACTCTAGTAACTGCTAAACGGTGTCATTTTGTGAACATTACTTACCTTTCATTCACATTCTGTGTCCGTCACCGAAGCCCTGCAGTTCCGGACGGGGTTCTGAGATCTCAGGGAGTCATCCGCTTTAGTCAGCGCTAACCAATCGGAACACGTCTTACATTGCTAAGCCCCGCCCAGAATGTTAGTGTAAGCTTCCCCAAAGCAAATAAAGCTGTATAAGCAAGAAAATAAATTCAACCAAAAAAAAAGATAGTTTCAACCAAAAAAAAAAGTTTCAACCAAAAAAAATACACTCAACCAAAAAAAGAGAGATTCAATCAAAAAATTAGTTACTTCAATCAAAAAAAGAAATCTTTAAAAATGTTTTTGTTTCGTAAAAAAATATTTTTATGATTAAATAGTTTTTATGACTTTTTTGTTTGAGATGATTTTTTTTTTTGGTTGAAACTTTTTTTTTTTTGTTTGAGATTTTTTTTTTTTTTTGATTGAATAATTGTGAAACAAATCTAACTCCATATAACACCGGCAGAAATGCTAAACTAATCGACTCAGAAATACTCTGCAGTCAGTTAACTAGGCGAGTTAACATGGTTGTGAGACATGAAGTCCGAGGGGCGTTCCTGGGCGGGGCTTGGTAAGGTCCATTACAGCAGATATTGCACTCATGTAAACATATAAATATGGAGTGAAAATATAGTCTCAAAATATCTGTGTGTGTGTGTATAAAGATTTGTGTGTGTGTAAAAAGATTTGTGCATGTGTAAAAAGATTTGTGTGTGTAAAAAGATTTGTGCGTGTGTACCAGGTGATTTGTATGTACTTTTTCAACATGTATAGGCGTAGGAGGTTTATTTTATGTTTAAGTTTTACAAATCAAGTATTACACACGCACAAATCTTTTTACACACACAAATCTTTTTACACACACAAATCTTTTTACACATCTCAAATCTTTTTACACACACACAAATTGTTTACACGTACAAATCATTTTACACACGCACAAATCTTTTTACACACGTACAAATCATTTTACACACGCACAAATCTTTTTACACACACAAATCTTTTTACACACGCACAAATCCTTTACACACGCACAAATCTTTTTACACACGCACAGATATTTTGAATCTATTTTCACTCCATATATAAATGACAACTGACAGCAATACAGTTTAAGCTGCCAGTTTATTTGCAGCCCGTAAGTAAGCAGGTAAACCTGATCTCACTTATCTGCGGCTGAGATGAGTCTTGTTGATATACATTTTATATAAATATATATATAAATATTAGAGGTGTGCCGATCGATCGGTCACCGATCATAATCGGCCGATTTCCGTGAAATCGGTGATGATCGGGATCGGCCGATCATTGGCTCTTGAACCGATACCGATCACCTGCATCTCATTTCTCAGCCTGTCTGTCCAGCTGGTCTCGTCTTTCCTTCACTGTGCAAACGCGCAGCAACAAACCCTAAGTGATGTGTAACTACATCGCACTGAGTGAATGAGGATGTTTGCGTGTTGCGGCGGAAAATAGAAGCAGGTCAAAATGCATCAACACAACGAAGCTAATAGACATAAAAACAATGACGGAGTTTGGCTACATCGAGGCTCAGTGCAGTAAAAAGACATGGAGGATCAGACAGCAGGTAAAGCAGCACAGCTACAAACATTCACCCGGATTAGCATGACGGTCAGAAAGATAAACTAATAACCCGCTAAATGATTTAAGTCTTGGAGCTGCGATGTAAGACGCTGGTTCTGCTCTCGCTGTTGAACCGCTGCTCCGCTACAGGTAGTAATATTTAATATTTAGTAATATTTGACACGGAGCCGCTTCTGCTCCACCCGGTAGAGACTCACACCGAACCTGTTTAAAGCTGCAGCATCTAACCTAAAAAATACATTTTACATACGTAATAAAACTTTCTCTGTCCTAACATGAGACAGATAATCTCTAAAAAAAATAATCGATCTCCTCCCTGTTACTCCGCTCAGTCAGAAACAGCCAATCAGAACTAGCAGTAACCAGCTAGCCGCTATGCTAACAGGAAGTTTTCATTCAGTAACTCTGGATTGTTTATTTAATGGATCCCGTTTTTGCCTTTGAATGTTAAGTTTTATACTTGGATTTTTTGGCAATGTTGAGAGGTGTTATTTTGGCTCTTTGCATTATTTAGCCTCTTCAGAGCCTCATATGTTTTCAGTCTGTTAAAGATAGTATTAATGATAGCAGTTCAATTTGCACAATGCCTGTTTTGTTTAGTTTTCTTCTTGGAAAAGTTATTAAAAACAAGTTTTTGTCTAAAATAAGGTGAATTCATGGTTCCTTTTTCTACATAATGTAACAGTAGTGTTTATGATAAAAAAATAAATAAATAATAATTATGTGATCGGTATCGGGGATCGGAATTGGCAATCAGCCCTCAGGGGTGATCGGTATCGGTATCGGGAGAAAAAAAAACCTGATCGGCACAACCCTAATATATATATGTATATATATGTATGTATAAAATGTATAACATATATTAACAAGAGAAATAATCCAAATTATAGGATTCAATTATGTAGAATTAAAAGTGTTACCTGACCCCATGCATGAAGCTCTTGGTGAACTAGAGAGGTCCTGCGCTGACTAGCTTTTGCATAGGTGAACAAAAGAGTGTTATTGTTATTTTAGCTCATTCAGCTGTTAGCACATAACCACTGCTCCTAGCAAACTCAGTGTTTATATCTGGGACATATATAGCTTTTCCCATTTCAAGTAACATTCCTGCTGGTATTTTGCACACAATTGTTTGCACAGTTTTTTTTTTTCACTTTAAATAGTCCAGTGTTGCTTTTTTCATGAATTACACATTCATATTTTGTATGTTTTTAAATGATCCTACTCAGTTGTATATTTATTTGAATCGGAATATGCTATTTAATAACTATAAGGGATTTTCTTAGTTTGACATGTCAACATAAATCTCAGGAAAATAAATATATTCAGAAGACGTACAAGGGTGTACACAAAAAATTGTCTTATTTGTATTTGGTAAGTCTTTTTTTGACATTGGTTAAAGTCGATGGCTGTCAGGGCTGTGTCGGAAATACACTAAGTTATTGTAGTTCTCAAGCCTGATAAATTCAAAAAATTCAATAATTTATCTTGAAGAATTAATTTAACACTACTGGGAAGATTATAGATTTTCTGCTGCAACACAAATAATCATGGCCAGCAGTGCTGACTCCTCTCCATACTGTTTTGATCTGAGTCAGTCAGAAAATCTATCTTTTCTCACCATCTCACATAACATTCTGCTCAACTGTCTTGATGCTATTATCATAAAGCTTTAGATTAAAAAGTAAATAAAATAAAGAACACTGTATATTTTATATATATATATATAAAAAAAAAATCCCTTCTCACCCTCTGCGGGTGGTCTCTTTCACCTCTGAGCTCGGGTCCTCTACCAGAGGCCTGGGAGCTTGAGGGTTTTGCGCAGTATCTTGGCTGTGCCTAGTACTGCACATTTCTGGACTGAGATGTCTGATGTTGTTCCTGGGATCTGTTTTAGCCACTGCTCCAGTTTGGGGGTTTCTGCCCCGAGGGCCCCGATGACCACAGGCACCACTGTGGTCTTCACCTTCCAGTTCTTTTCCAGTTCCTCCCTGAGGCCCTGGTATTTCTCCAGTTTCTCATGCTCCTTTTTCCTGATGTTGTAGTCACTTGGTATAGCTACATCCACCACAACGGCTTTCCTCTGTTCTTTATCCACCACCACAATGTCCGGTTGGTTCGCCATTACCATCTTGTCTGTCTGGATCTGGAAGTCCCACAGGATCTTAGCTCGGTCATTCTCCACCACCTTTGGGGGTGTTTCCCACTTCGATCTCGGGGCTTCCAGTCCATATTCTGCACAGATGTTCCTGTACACTATGCCCGCCACCTGGTTATGTCGTTCCATGTACGCTTTCCCTGCCAGCATCTTGCACCCTGCTGTTATGTGCTGGACTGTCTCAGGGGCCTCCTTGCACAACCTACATCTTGGGTCTTGTCTGGTGTGGTAGATCTGAGTCTCTATTGCTCTGGTGTTTAGGGCCTGTTCCTGTGCAGCCAGGATGAGAGCCTCTGTGCTGTCCTTGAGTCCAGCTTTGTCCAGCCATTGGTAGGATTTCCTGATATCAGCCACTTCAGTTATTTGTCGGTGGTACATCCCATGTAGGGGCTTGTTCTCCCATGATGGAACCTCTAGCCCCTCATCCTGTGTTCCCCATTGCCTGAGACATTCCCTGAGCATATCGTCCATTGAGGCTTTGTCCTTGATGTATTTATGAATCTTGGATGTTTCATCCTGGACAGTGGCTCTCACACTCGCTAGTCCTCTGCCTCCTTCCTTACGGCTCGTGTACAGTCTCAGGGTGCTGGATTTGGGGTGGAACCCTCCATGCATGGTTAGTAACTTCCGAGTCTTAACATCCGTGGCCTTTATCTCTTCTATAGGCCATCTAATTATTCCGGCAGGGTATCTGATTACTGGTAAGGCATAGCTGTTTATTGCACGGATCTTGTTCTTGCCATTGAGCTGGCTTCTCAGGACTTGCCTTATTCGTTGGAGGTATTTGGCTGTGGCTCCTTTCCTTGTGACCTCGTCGAGGATGCCATTTGTTTGTGGCATTCCCAGGTACTTGTAACTGTGCTCTATGTCTGCTATTGTTCCTTCTGGGAGTGAGACCCCTTCTGTGCGGACGACCTTCCCTCTCTTTGTAACCATCCGACCACACTTTTCTAGTCCGAATGACATCCCAATGTCAGTGCTGTATATCCTGGTGGTGTGGATCAGTGAGTCGATGTCTCGCTCACTCTTAGCGTACAGCTTGATGTCATCCATGTAGAGGAGGTGACTGATTGTGGCCCCATTCTTCAGTCGGTATCCGTAGCCAGTCTTGTTGATGATTTGACTGAGGGGGTTCAGGCCTATGCAGAACAGCAGTGGGGACAGAGCATCTCCTTGGTATATGCCACATTTGATGGACACTTGTGCAAGTGGTTTGCAGTTGGCTTCAAGGGTGGTTTTCCACAGCCCCATCGAGTTTGCAATGAAGGCTCTTAGAGTCCTATTGATGTTGTACATCTCTAAGCATTCATTGATCCAAGTGTGTGGCATTGAGTCATAGGCTATATATAGTCATAGGCTATATATATATACATATACACAGTCCAGTCACATTAATGTGACCACCACGTACTTTCCACTTCAGAGTTAAATAACCAATCACAGAAGGCAGGTGGCAGCACAGTGCAGTTGAGCGTATATAAAGGGTGTGTGTGGGCTTCGGAAAACATTTCAATCGTTGGCGTAATGCAGAAACGAAGCGATTTATCCGACGTCCAAAAGGGCATGATCATTGGCTTTCGGGCCAAGGGTGGAAGCATTTCCGAAACGGCTGAGTTTGTGAACTGTTCGCGTGCCGCCGTGGTAAAAGTGTACCGTGCATGGCAAAATGGGACTCTCCAAAATCCACGACGTGGCAAATGTGGTGCACCACGGGCCATAGATGACAGAGGCGAACGATGGTTGCGGAGATGCGTTCGGGCAGATAGACGGGCTACCGTTGAGCAACTGACCACTAAAATGAACCAAGGGGCTACCACAAGTGTCTCCCAAACCACTATTCAGCGAACATTGCTGCGTCTGGGCCTCCGAAGCAGACGCCTGGTTCGTGCACCTATGCTGACTGGTGTTCATCGACGACGAAGGCTAGAATTTGCACGCCAGTACAGCAGCTGGACGTCCACTGAGTGGCGACAGGTAGCGTTTTCAGATGAATCGCGTTTTATGCTCCATCGGACAGATGGACGTTGGCGTATAAGGCGTGAAACCTCTGAAAGGAACCACCCTGCAACCATTGCAGGAACGGTCCAAGCTGGAGGCGGGAGCATTATGGTCTGGGGAATGTTTTCCTGGCATTCTCTGGGTTCACTGATTATTGTGGAAGGCACGATGGATCAATACAAGTACGCATCTGTCCTTGCGGACCATGTCCACCCCTACATGCGCATTGTTTTTCCTCAGGATGATGGCATCTTCCAGCAGGACAATGCGAGGTGCCATACAGCTGCCAGTGTACGTGCGTGGTTCGAAGAGCACCAGGATGAGTTTACCGTCCTCCCCTGGCCAGCAAACTCACCTGACTTAAACCCAATCGAGCATCTGTGGGACCATCTCGATCGAGTTGTTCGCGCCATGGATCCTCAACCGCGTAATCTAGCGCAGCTGGCCATGGCATTAGAGTCGGCATGGCTCAACATCCCAGAGAAGACCTTCAGGGACCTAAGTGACTCTCTTCCTGCACGTCTCGTAGCAGTTCGCTCTGCGAAAGGTGGTTATTCTGGCTTTTGACAGATGGTCACATTAATGTGACTGGACTGTGTATATATATATATATATATATATATATATATATATATATATATATATATATATATATATATATATATATATATAATTTTTTGTTAAAGCTGTCTCATTATTTTTATTTTTGTTGAAAAAATCAGAACTATACAAATAATCATTCAAATTCAAAAGGGAAAATAAAAAGTGTGAAATAATAAAACCCGAAATAGAACATTTTTAGGCATTCTCCTAATGTCTTTTTTGCTCTGAACAAGCAAAAAAACATCAATAATATAGTTTGTCTCACAGTGCCCTCTCTTCCTCAGCACGTGGGTGACACGATGCTGACGCTCTGCGCGCATGCGCATTGCTATGAAGGGAATTTTCAACAGCTGAGGAGGCGTAACTAGCCAGGCTAACATTTGCTTAAGGTAAGATATACCGATGGCGGGGGGTTTGTGGTGGGTTTCCCTAAGAGAAGCATATTTACTATAAATCACGTAGGTTTTGTTTCATGATCTTCCTGTGTTGATAAATGACTCTAAACCCGATAAAAAGAGATCCTGGTTACGATGGAACGCCCTGCTAGCTAGGAGCAAACGTTAGCTAGGCAGCTGTGATGAAATGGGCGTTCACTGCTTCGTTTAGTTTGGGGTCTTTCTCGATTGTTGTTTTAGGGGTTGAGATTGATAATCCGTGAAAAAAGCTGTTGTGTTTTCTCCTGGTTTTTGTACACGGCTACTGATGCTGTCGCAGTTCATTTACGCAGTGAAAAGGGATGTTAACACTGCGTGCTAGCTGGCTACACGATGCTCACTGTGTCTGTAATGAAACTGGAATAGCCAGCTTGCGAAAGAACGACAAGTACGTTCTTCCTTGTAGTTAACAGTCACCCGATCGCAAAGAGATAAACTACACATTGGGATTCCTTCATTAATAACTTTGGGGTTTGTAAGTGAATAGCTTCTTAAAGGTAGCTGCTCTTTGCCATTGCCCACATTTTCACTTGCACAAATTTAAACCGATAAGTGTGTCGCTCTACTCTACCTTTAAATGTGCTTATTTATACTTGAACTATCCAAATCTGTGTAGCTGCAACAAACATGACGGTAATTGAATCATTCTAGCTGTGTCAGTGTTTTGACCAACATTCAGGAACCCACGCAGTGCATCCTCAGCATCCCACTCAAAGCACTAATACTGCCACAGATCTGTACTGCCTTACTTATGTTCCACACAAGAGAATGCTGTGGGACTTTTTTTTGTCTTCTCCTTGAAAATATTTTAAACTGTACCTTGAAACCAATGATCAGATCAAGACTGTACTATTTGGCTCTATATTTAGACTCATATTGCATGTATTTTCTTGTTTTGATATGTGTGATAAAATTACCTTTTATCGTAATCATCCTTTGTGTTTTGTTTTTTCAGTTTGAAAATTGCTGAGAAGAACCATTTGGTTAAGAATGACTTTTCCAAATGAGTGACCTCAAACTCTATAAATACTGAAGCAAAGCGACTCCATAAATCCAGCTTTGAATTCCACAGAGCAAATCTCCCCCTTGCTGTCTGCATGACACAGACCTATTTGTCTTGAAACAAGTTATTCTTTGAGATTAAGAAGAGATGTCCAGACAAAGACGACCATACAGGCTGCTGCCTTGCTCCACCAACTGAAAGCTACCAAAAGAGTTTTTTGTGGTTAGAGGATGGGCTATTGAGTCTATCTGCTCCTCTCTCACTCCAGACCGTTGGAATTTGGTGTGTCCCAATGTGCACGGTAAATTATGCTCACCTAAAATGGTGCTTGAATGCGACAACCCCAATCGAGGCGTGCCTGAAGAGCTGAGGGTCTCTCTGGTATCTGAATGATTGTCTGTTGCAAATAATGGATGCCAAGTTGAGAGAGGACCTGTTCCGGAGGTATGTGACGGCTCTGGAAAGGCGTCCGGAGGGGGGATATACAGGAACTACGTTGGAGGGAGACAAAAGCAGACACAAGGACAGCGAGGCACTACTCTCCACAGCGACGGCTCTGCTCGGAGCCTATCAGCCAGATCCTGGACAGCGATTTCGCATGGTCCGTTTCTACGAGATGGTGGAGAACTCGCTCCGATGCCAGAGAGGAGGCAACCTTAAGAGCCTGGAGAGGGCCTTTCACACTCTGGAAACCATCTGCACCAACCTTCTGCTCTTTCCTTGGAAGAAAGAGTTTCGATGTATAAAGGTTTGTGTAATTTATTGACATGGTTTTATTATATATCGTAGGTGTCATAATGAGACTTAGCATTGGAATAATACTTGTGTGAGCCTACTTATTAATAAATACCAGACAGTCATTGGGTTACACCTTTGGTAGATTCTTACCTCAAAGTTTCAGCCCAAAAAAGTTTCATGTTTCAGAGCTTTTTTATTCTCATAATTTTTTATGGTGATTTCTGATCACATAAATGCACTGATTGTAACATATTTTCTTGTTTAACTCCATATTATTATTTAAATTATTGCAGATATTGCTGAGGTGGTGAATCTAAAATAAAGTCAGAATAATTAGCTTTTTACTTTATACTTGAGCCTTTAAGGAGTGCTAGGCTGTATCCAGAAGCGTCGCTCTAAGCGCGGTTTTGGAGACTTCCCGCAAGTTCCCAGACCTGCATTTAAGGAGGAAAAGGAACTATAAACATTTATTTTTATATCAATTGTTGTAAAATGTGGATTTTGTCTGTTTAGATTGTGTTTTCCTCTTGAAGGTTCACTGTAATTGTCTTTACTGATTAGTTTCCAGAAAATGTATCAAAGAACTGTTTACATACATCTATAACTTCTCGTTAATTAAAATGATTATGATTTTACATTCTAAATGTTGAAAAGAGACACAAATAAAATTTTAAATTTCCTTTTAGAACAAACTGGTTGTAATCAGTATCCTGAGAATTGTAAGAACCTGGAATTAGGAAATAGTTTTAAGTTCTTTCTATCCTTGTATGTTTGTTTACATCTAACACATTCAGCTCGCGTATTGCAATAAAATACTTTCTTATGACAAATTATACCTAAAAATGTGCTTGAGAGGTATTGATTTATGAATCTTTAGATTGAGCTGCGGTCCTGCTGATTTTTAGACCAGTTTGCATTAAGGATAAAATTCACACCATGAACTGATCTTTATTTTATTTCTCTCTCTTTTAGACCTTCACAGGCCCTTATGTGTACCACCTGCAGTCTGCCATTTCTGACATCGAACTCCGAACGCTAATGCGTACTGTTGGATATACCTGTGACCATGATTCGCAATTCCGTTTGTTGGACCACCCAGGGGACAGCAGTCATCTCCGCCAGCTAGCCTTCGAGCTGTTCCTGGCCCAGGCAGAGTGTCGCCTTCTAGGGGAAGTGGTGGCTCTAGCCCGCGGTTCCGCCTCGGAGCTGGAAGCTCTGGAGCTCCGCCGGGGTTGTAGAGATGACGCAGCTGGTTGCGCTGAGGCGCTGCGCAGACGAGACAGCCTCGGGGCAGATATCGCTCGGTTGTCTGTTCGACCGTTGGATATAGAAAGGCCTCATGCCCACCACCTGAGACGAGGAAGCCGGCCGTCCAAGTCTGTGGATGTTACAGATGGGGCAGGTCACTGGCACCCAGCAGTCAACAAGCCTATCCTGAAGGCGTCTCTGAGTCTAAGGAAGGAGCCTCTGTTTGTGGACGCAGAGGAAGACATGAAGGATGAGATCATCAGGCCCAACGCCTCTGCATCTTTTTTCTCTATCGCAGCTCCACCTTCCTACAGCCCGGTTGCAGACTTTTTCCCCATGCAGTCGCCTCCTCCAGTAGACCCCTACACGTCCTACCACATGTCCTCCTTAGATGACATTGACTTGTACACAGAGAGAGGTGGTGTCGGGATGGGAGGAAGGCAAACTCCGTCTCGACCGCCATCCAGAGAGCCGCACGATGCCAGAGATGGCTGGCTTCTCAAAGCTCATGGTAGTGTGAAGTGTCAGGGTTGTGGACTGGGATGCTCCACAATGGCATCCTGCCAGAGGTGCGACATGATTCTTTGCGCCGCCTGCCACGATATAGATCCGTCCCCCTGTTGTGGCCTCCAGGACTACCACTCGAAATCCCCACGCCCCCTTGACGGATACATTCCCGTGAAGGAAAAGCTGTCGGTCTACTCTAACGCCCAGTCTCACCCCCATCTCCATCCACACCCTCTAACTCTGACCCACTCTCATTCTCATCCCCATCCTCACCCCCAGATGTTGGAAAAACCCCTCATGCCCACCAAACTGTTTCCAAGCAAGTCGGTTGCTATGACAACACCAAAGGCAGGAAACACGGAGCGCATAAGTATCGGGGGGTCACGATGCGGGTTTTGCAACAAGCCAGGCGCATCACACACCTGCGTAAATTGCTCCAAGGTGTCGTGTGACTCTTGCATGGGCTTGTATGCGAAAGATGTGTGCACACGAAAGAATCCTCAGCACAACTTTGTGCCCAACCATCAGCTCAACTTTAAATCTGGCACCATATCACACCTAGTGTATCGATGAAGCAGGCAGGTGGAATAATCCCCTCCAGTACAATCCCTCAACATTTAATGTAGTTTTGCACTATTGCTTTAAGCTTGGCCTACATAGTTCACTCTCTGTTTTCTGTTTTTATCTGGTGGTTTCTTCTCCAACTTGTGCATTCTTCCTCGCTGACAGTAGACCCATGGAATGCACATGCCACAGAGCCATGTCATTAACCCAGCTCTCTGCTAGGCATGGGCCGGAGTGAGATTCTCACTCTGGGATGATCTTGGGAAAAAAAAAAAAACAGCTCTGTCATGTACACACACCATGATAGAGCACACACAGAAAATGAAAACAATAAAATGTTAAACATGTTAAAATCAATTAAAACGGAAGCATTAGTTCTTCCCAATGTGGCTAAAATAATGAGACATTGGTCATTATAGATATATCTTTACGTTTATTTTTACACTTGTTACATTTCCGAGTAGTTTTTAAGTGTTGATTGTGCAGAATACAATATTTTTACAGTTCTACTCTTTAGAGTAACAAAATTAGTCAGGCTACATGGCGCTACCATCCTGTGAAAATGAAAGACGTGCACTGCACTACTCCATGTACTGTGGCATCTCATTATAGGAACTTTATTATAAAATGCAACTTTGAATTTACTATTGGGATTAATAAAGTATTTCGAACTGAAATTTGAATTTAATATGAAGGAACAGAATGAGGGAAATGTTTTTTTTTTTTTCTTAGATTTAAATGTCCATTTTGTAACACCGTTTTATACCTCAGTAGCTATAACTGGCCCATGCCTACTTTCTGCCTTGTAAAGCTGCAAAGCTTTTCTCTATTCATTGGTTTTACTAGATGACGTGATGACGTGCTTTTCCTGCGTTGACGTCGCGCTTCCCACTGTTCTTAGTTTTTTTTTTACTCTCCACATGGTGAAAACTGGACAAATTAGTTAAACTTCATCTCATTTTAATCAAATCTGCCCTGACAAACATTATACACTTTGCCTAACCTCTCAGCTAAAAATTCTTCTAATATATTAATATATAAACATAGATACAGTATATATTTATGTACGAGTGTATGTATGTATGTGTAGAAAAGACCTGAGCTTGCCTGATATTTAAAGGTAATGTTTTAGAAAACTTGAAAAATGTTGGGAAAAAAAAGTAAACACACTGGAAGTCAGTAACTCTCTGTTCTCTAGGACTATGTGAGACTGTTAAATGGGCATGAGGTCTGGCATTTTCTGTATGTACATCTTACATATGTTGATATGGGGTAGAGAATATCCTGAAGAGACATATGTTCTATTTAAAATATTACGCCTTGTAAATTTACCCTGAAATATTTGTAATTTTCTTTCTTTGTCTGTTTTAAACGCTGCTGTGAACTCGAGATGTTAAAGATGATTTCCGTCAGACAGTGGGTGTCAGTTCCAGGCCTCGTCCCCCTCATTACTTCCCACAAACCCCACATGATTCATGATGCCTCCTCCACAAATTAGTGATTCTCGTTCAGCTTCAAGTGGGGTCACAGGAAACCTTGTAATGCTTGCAAACAAGTCTGGTGTCTAACAAACATAAAACTGTTGGTTGGTTTTTGGCAGTATGAAGATTTATGCTCCTCAATGGTTTCTGTCTACCTCAATTCACATCAGCTTACACCCAGTTTGACATTGTGGATTTAAACTAGCCTCAATATTCAGAGGAAAAAATAAACGGAACAAAGCATTTAATTAACAAATTGTCTGTGTTTGAAAAGTGGTGCGGTAACCTCAGAAAACCATCCAAATATATTATAAAATGGAATCAGGTTTAGATGTTTGTTTAGTGAAGGAGGAATTGTGTAGAATATTCTTGTTACAAATACTTGACTCCATTTAATAAGTAGCAAAACCAATTTTAATTTGAAATCTCTACTTTTCCTTACTTAACTGGGTTGCATTTATGTTTTTCTCTCTTGCTTGGATAGTCAAAAGACAGAAACCACTTGTGATGCAGTTCAGCTCAGCACTGATACCAGCTCAGAGTCTCATAATTAATTTAAACTTTATTGCTTTTTATTATAGAAGTATTTACCGTTAATAGCTTTCCAAAGCAGACTTATACTACACTACTTTTTGGGGATGCACCAATCAATGAGGTCAGAGTTTAGATCTGGATACGTTTCCCTCGATGCACTGAGAAGGATGATTGATTGGTTAATTCAGTGTAGAAATGCATCAGCAATCAGCATGTGTAGCTTGATGCACTCGATACAAATTAAAGATCGAGGATTAATGTTTTATTTCCATTTTCAAAGCTACAGCTGCTGTCAAAGCAGCTATTGCACATTTTATTTTTGTTGCTGTTCAGAAAAAAAAAATGTAAGCTGTCAGAATTTATAGATAAAATGTCAAAGGACGGAAACCTGGAATTGGCCTGGAAAAAACCTTATTGGTGCATCTCTAACTGAAATTTAATGTTTGAGCACATTTGTTGCAAGTTTACATTGATTTGACCAGTTGAAGTCTTTGAGCTTGCTGTAAAACACTCGGAGCCCCTCTCCTATATCTGTTTCATAGCTGGGTGTTGGAGATATGCTGCTTCTGTTTAAACATTAGCCCATGCTTGAATTGGTCCATGTGGTGTTTACTCTCGTTCTCCATGTAAAAAGTCTATAGTTACCAAGGGCTAATTTCCAGTCACTTCTCATAAAAAAATAAAAGTTAGTCTGATTTATTTTTGACAGACCGCTTGGGCTGCTGGAGCCTTCATGTTCTGTCAGGATTAACCTCTGAATGCCTTAAGACTGTATAGCTCTCTTATCATAGAATATTTTGATTTATTTTTTAATGTTGTCATATACTATGTCTTATCAATCTGTTATTTCAGCATTGCTATTTAGTCTCCAGGCTCCAAATGTAAAATTAATTTCTGGATTTCAGAACAAATGGATTACAAGTACAGAAAGTTATAGATATTTTTTAAAGTGCATCTTAATTTTTTTTAGCAGAATATTGTACACCTGTCCAGGGGGTAATGTGTTATAATGACCTTGTCTAACATTGGATTCAGGAAGCAATGTCTAATTTTGAACCTTTTTGTTCCTATCCTTAAAAGCTAAAGTCAGGTGTTGTCTTAAACTTATTAAAACGGATCAAAAGGGATGTTTTGATATCAGTTCGATGTAAGAGACGTCAACATCATCTAAACTGGAGTATCAAGAAGTCTTGTGACCTTTGGGGAGATGTGCAATTTTTTTTTCCATCCAGCCAAGCCTTTTTAAATGTTTCAGCGTAGTTGTGTTTCAGTAGCTGTTTGCAATTCATAACCAGCATCACCGAGGACTTTCAGAAGTATTGAGCCATGTGTCAAGAGTGATCGTTTTGCCAAATGAAGAACAATTCTCGCTGGAGTGGAAACAAATGCATTGTATGGCTTGTCTGGATGTAAAGCTAATGTAACATATAAATCTGTGATTTTTACTTTTTATTTTTTGCTAAAGTTGTGTTTTTGTCTGTAGATTGGGGGCTTTTTAAGAAGCCTGTGAAGAAAATCAACATAGATGGCCACTTACTCCATTTGATGTGGCTCTGACTGTAAACAATAGACTGATGACTTGTGTTGGTCACTACAAAGGGCTAAACAGTCTTGAGGGCTGCCTATAGATTAGTTGGCTCTGTTATTTGAAAAAAACTGACTTTGTGGAGTTTACATTTATCAACACGAATTACTGATTTCTGGGAAGAAATTATGATGTTATACATCAATCTCTTTAACATAATTGGTCTGACTTGCACCAGAATTACTTAAGACATTGTGGAAGAAGATACTCCCTTTACCTTTTGTGTGGTTATCTTACTGGTTTTCATACAGGTGTTGTAGTTAGGCTGCCTCATTCCCATCCCCTGTTTGTGTAGCCTTTCTCCTGGCATGCTCTGTTCAGATCCATCCCCAAAAAACCCACCCACCTACCTTGGCACTAAGGATCATCGCACAATGTGTATGTGAAGGGGTATTTAACTTAGGATCAGTGTGTGGGCATAAATGGGGTAGAAAGGGAAAATAGCCAAAACTGTTAATTGGTGAATATTATATATATATAATATATAAATATATACATATATACGTATATGGAAAAAGAAATGTAAATGAGATTTTGCAAAATAATTTGAAGAATAAAATTCTAAAAACATAAGTTTATTGCTTTGATGAAAACCTTTATTTGCATTTTGGTGTCTGTCATTCATCTTCATGTGGATGTGGATTGCGGTACAGATCCCTCCAGAGATCCGTAATGCAATGATTTTTCAGGAACACGAATGTTGATGGTTATGTATACATATCAAACCTGAGCAAGTGCACCACCAAGTAGAGGATGGAACTAAAAAAGAAACCCAAATGAAGACGTGCATCTCCTTAGTGTTCACCTTTGACGAGTAAAGTCCCTTCTGCTTCATTCAGGCCTCTTGCCTCCTTACCTAAAGAAAATTGGTTAGAAACAGGAAGTGGTAGTCTTCGCAAACAATGAATAAAATATTCAGAAAATGTTACAATTGTTGAACTGCAGTTTTATTAAGTTAAAATTAAGTCTTCAGTCTTAAAAACTTAAAACGATCTAAAACGTGTAAATAACGGCTTTCCTATCTCATAGCATGAAATATGGAAGATGAAGTCTGAAGCCCTTCAAACCAGGCATCCATGGAAAACTCAGGATGCCATAATCACTGTAAATTCATGGATAGATAGTGAATTGGTTATTTATCTACCTTTTACCTCAGCACCTTTTGCTGCAAGGTGTTTAGACTGTTCACTGCTCAATTGTTTAATTTTCCAAACTTGACCACCAGATGGCGATAGATAACAAACAAGACGTTTTTTTTTTCTTTTTGTGGAATATAAATATATTTTGTGGACTAGATATAGCCTTTATTGTCCCACAGTGTAGAAATTCAGGTTTAACGTCAGCACCAAGACATACAGGTTCACACAAAAGATCAAAAAGTAATAAAAAATAATATATAAATGAAAGAATTATCAGATAGAGAATTATCCTTCTCATGATCCAAGAGATGTGAAACTGGGTAGGGTGTGTTTATCTTAAATGTATATAATGTGCATGTGTATAAAACATTAAAAAGGCAGACTGTTTACAATACAGTATATGAGTGCAGTACAGAAACAGCAATAACAGTAAAAATGTTATTTAAAAATGAGTGAAAACTGGCTGAATGATTGTCCAACTGCCAGTAGTGGGTGTAGAATCTGACTGCTGGAAGGAAGAATCTCCTGTAATTCTCCTTTGTGCATTTAGGATGATTTTATCTGCCACTGAGGGAGCTCTCCTTCCTGTACAGCAGGGGCTTCATGCGTGGAGTAGGAGACATTGTTCATCATGGATGTTATTTTACCCAGAGTCCTTCTGTCTCCCACCACCTGCACTGGGTTGAGGGGTTAACCTAGCTGGACTTCCTGAGTTGCTTATCTAACCGCTTCCTGTCAGCTGTAGATAAGCTGCTGCTCCAACATACTACACAATAGAGTTAAAGAAGGTTTTCTGGAGCACCCCCTGCACTTCTGATAGCGGACTGATATTCATAATTTATTATCATAATCTACCCCAGTTGACATTGGCAAACAAACAAATGTTCATCAGAATCAACAGAGAACTTGTCTACTGCAGTTTGGGAACTTTTCTGCTCTACAGTGCGCTGTTTTTCTTTCCTTGTGCATTACTAAAGTAAAAAATAGACAAGACTATTTGCAACATGGATCAGATAAAGTCTTTCTCATATTTGCATTCCTGCATAACATATCTTGTTCTGTGGTTATGTGGATATTTTTTGACTTTAAGAGAGACATTTTAGGATTTGTTCATACTTTGGATCAACTTGCAGATGACTCAGGGAAACTTAGCAAATATAAACCGGAGTACGGAATGTGCCGCCAACCATAATAACACAACAAACTGTTAATCATAATGCACCTGCTTCCAGCAATTGCTTTCAATAGCAGTAGGGGTTTTCACCATTAGGGTAACAGCAGCGATGGATGTTACTGAGATCTCTGTAGGCGCAGAAATGCTGAAGTGGCATGAGGAGTGTCCTTGCATCATCCTTTCCTCTGGGACATGTCAGAAGTGTGCTGAGTAACAGCGTTTACATGCCTTGAGGGAGTCAGAGACATGCTGAGAAGTCTATCTGCAGCAAGACAGAAAGATAGAGACTGAAGGCACACATTTTAGCTTTTGAAAATACAAGGATGAAGTGAGAACATGGTATAAGAACGTGTAAAACATCTTTGTTTTCAACAAAGATGTAAAATTTTATTGTATTTTGCCACTAAGTAAAAGAGAGCACTTTTTATTTTACAATTCTCTGAGTTAATGAAATGTTAATGTGTTTGTTAAGCCTGTGTCATGATTTTACCCATAAGGACTTGGAAAAAGAATTTAGCCATTCATTTTAAAAAAATACACACATCTTTTCTTGTAGCACGTTCACTACAGTTTCTTGCAAACATATCAATACCATTTAAAATTTATCACAGCTTGTCATAGCCCAGCTACAAACTTTAATATATTTTCTTGGAATTTTATGTGATCAATCAACACAAAGCAGTACATAATTGTGAAGTAGTAGAAGAAGAAAAAAATTAAATTGCGAAATTATGTCAAAGAAGTGCGACATTGATTAGCAATCAACTCCATTTTCTTGAAGATCCCTAAGTACAATCTATTGTGCTGCTGTAGTTTTCAAAGGACAACTTGTGGAATATTTCAAAGAGTGAATACTTTTTATACTTCATAGGTGATAATATCACTTGTCTGAGTATAATGTATATAAACCAAATGTACCCAACTGTGGCATTTCCATCCATCTGTCCGTCCGTCTGTCCGTCCGTCCATCCATTCATTATCCAACATGCTTATCCTTGCAGGGTTGCCAGGGGTTTTGGTGCTTATCTCCAGCGGCTTATGAGTGAGAGGCAGGGTTACACCCTGGACAGGTTGTCAGTCCATTGCAGGGCAACACAGAGACAAACAGGACACCCATTCATGCGCAAGCACACACACACGCATGTACACACACACACACCTAAGGAGAGGTTAGAGAGAACCCACACATGCACTCGGAGAACTGTGCAAAAAGAACCAAGGCCATAACTTGAACCTAGGAATTTCTTGCTGCAAGGAGACACTACTACTGTGGCACATTTTCTTTTACATTTTTCCTCTCCAAGCTATTGTCGTTGAAGCTGGAAAGCATAAAAAATATTAGTCATAAAACATAAATGCTTTCCAAATTTGTCCATGCCTCTATTCCATGCATCCCAAAGGCTAATATCCGCTCTACTCGCTCGTCAAGGCTTGAAAAGTATTTTTCTTTCTGTCCTACCACATGTCCTCCTTAGATGACATTGACTTGTACACAGAGAGAGGTGGTGTCGGGATGGGAGGAAGGCAAACTCCGTCTCGACCGCCATCCAGAGAGCCGCACGATGCCAGAGATGGCTGGCTTCTCAAAGCTCATGGTAGTGTGAAGTGTCAGGGTTGTGGACTGGGATGCTCCACAATGGCATCCTGCCAGAGGTGCGACATGATTCTTTGCGCCGCCTGCCACGATATAGATCCGTCCCCCTGTTGTGGCCTCCAGGACTACCACTCGAAATCCCCACGCCCCCTTGACGGATACATTCCCGTGAAGGAAAAGCTGTCGGTCTACTCTAACGCCCAGTCTCACCCCCATCTCCATCCACACCCTCTAACTCTGACCCACTCTCATTCTCATCCCCATCCTCACCCCCAGATGTTGGAAAAACCCCTCATGCCCACCAAACTGTTTCCAAGCAAGTCGGTTGCTATGACAACACCAAAGGCAGGAAACACGGAGCGCATAAGTATCGGGGGGTCACGATGCGGGTTTTGCAACAAGCCAGGCGCATCACACACCTGCGTAAATTGCTCCAAGGTGTCGTGTGACTCTTGCATGGGCTTGTATGCGAAAGATGTGTGCACACGAAAGAATCCTCAGCACAACTTTGTGCCCAACCATCAGCTCAACTTTAAATCTGGCACCATATCACACCTAGTGTATCGATGAAGCAGGCAGGTGGAATAATCCCCTCCAGTACAATCCCTCAACATTTAATGTAGTTTTGCACTATTGCTTTAAGCTTGGCCTACATAGTTCACTCTCTGTTTTCTGTTTTTATCTGGTGGTTTCTTCTCCAACTTGTGCATTCTTCCTCGCTGACAGTAGACCCATGGAATGCACATGCCACAGAGCCATGTCATTAACCCAGCTCTCTGCTAGGCATGGGCCGGAGTGAGATTCTCACTCTGGGATGATCTTGGGAAAAAAAAAAAACAGCTCTGTCATGTACACACACCATGATAGAGCACACACAGAAAATGAAAACAATAAAATGTTAAACATGTTAAAATCAATTAAAACGGAAGCATTAGTTCTTCCCAATGTGGCTAAAATAATGAGACATTGGTCATTATAGATATATCTTTACGTTTATTTTTACACTTGTTACATTTCCGAGTAGTTTTTAAGTGTTGATTGTGCAGAATACAATATTTTTACAGTTCTACTCTTTAGAGTAACAAAATTAGTCAGGCTACATGGCGCTACCATCCTGTGAAAATGAAAGACGTGCACTGCACTACTCCATGTACTGTGGCATCTCATTATAGGAACTTTATTATAAAATGCAACTTTGAATTTACTATTGGGATTAATAAAGTATTTCGAACTGAAATTTGAATTTAATATGAAGGAACAGAATGAGGGAAATGTTTTTTTTTTTTTCTTAGATTTAAATGTCCATTTTGTAACACCGTTTTATACCTCAGTAGCTATAACTGGCCCATGCCTACTTTCTGCCTTGTAAAGCTGCAAAGCTTTTCTCTATTCATTGGTTTTACTAGATGACGTGATGACGTGCTTTTCCTGCGTTGACGTCGCGCTTCCCACTGTTCTTAGTTTTTTTTTTACTCTCCACATGGTGAAAACTGGACAAATTAGTTAAACTTCATCTCATTTTAATCAAATCTGCCCTGACAAACATTATACACTTTGCCTAACCTCTCAGCTAAAAATTCTTCTAATATATTAATATATAAACATAGATACAGTATATATTTATGTACGAGTGTATGTATGTATGTGTAGAAAAGACCTGAGCTTGCCTGATATTTAAAGGTAATGTTTTAGAAAACTTGAAAAATGTTGGGAAAAAAAAGTAAACACACTGGAAGTCAGTAACTCTCTGTTCTCTAGGACTATGTGAGACTGTTAAATGGGCATGAGGTCTGGCATTTTCTGTATGTACATCTTACATATGTTGATATGGGGTAGAGAATATCCTGAAGAGACATATGTTCTATTTAAAATATTACGCCTTGTAAATTTACCCTGAAATATTTGTAATTTTCTTTCTTTGTCTGTTTTAAACGCTGCTGTGAACTCGAGATGTTAAAGATGATTTCCGTCAGACAGTGGGTGTCAGTTCCAGGCCTCGTCCCCCTCATTACTTCCCACAAACCCCACATGATTCATGATGCCTCCTCCACAAATTAGTGATTCTCGTTCAGCTTCAAGTGGGGTCACAGGAAACCTTGTAATGCTTGCAAACAAGTCTGGTGTCTAACAAACATAAAACTGTTGGTTGGTTTTTGGCAGTATGAAGATTTATGCTCCTCAATGGTTTCTGTCTACCTCAATTCACATCAGCTTACACCCAGTTTGACATTGTGGATTTAAACTAGCCTCAATATTCAGAGGAAAAAATAAACGGAACAAAGCATTTAATTAACAAATTGTCTGTGTTTGAAAAGTGGTGCGGTAACCTCAGAAAACCATCCAAATATATTATAAAATGGAATCAGGTTTAGATGTTTGTTTAGTGAAGGAGGAATTGTGTAGAATATTCTTGTTACAAATACTTGACTCCATTTAATAAGTAGCAAAACCAATTTTAATTTGAAATCTCTACTTTTCCTTACTTAACTGGGTTGCATTTATGTTTTTCTCTCTTGCTTGGATAGTCAAAAGACAGAAACCACTTGTGATGCAGTTCAGCTCAGCACTGATACCAGCTCAGAGTCTCATAATTAATTTAAACTTTATTGCTTTTTATTATAGAAGTATTTACCGTTAATAGCTTTCCAAAGCAGACTTATACTACACTACTTTTTGGGGATGCACCAATCAATGAGGTCAGAGTTTAGATCTGGATACGTTTCCCTCGATGCACTGAGAAGGATGATTGATTGGTTAATTCAGTGTAGAAATGCATCAGCAATCAGCATGTGTAGCTTGATGCACTCGATACAAATTAAAGATCGAGGATTAATGTTTTATTTCCATTTTCAAAGCTACAGCTGCTGTCAAAGCAGCTATTGCACATTTTATTTTTGTTGCTGTTCAGAAAAAAAAAATGTAAGCTGTCAGAATTTATAGATAAAATGTCAAAGGACGGAAACCTGGAATTGGCCTGGAAAAAACCTTATTGGTGCATCTCTAACTGAAATTTAATGTTTGAGCACATTTGTTGCAAGTTTACATTGATTTGACCAGTTGAAGTCTTTGAGCTTGCTGTAAAACACTCGGAGCCCCTCTCCTATATCTGTTTCATAGCTGGGTGTTGGAGATATGCTGCTTCTGTTTAAACATTAGCCCATGCTTGAATTGGTCCATGTGGTGTTTACTCTCGTTCTCCATGTAAAAAGTCTATAGTTACCAAGGGCTAATTTCCAGTCACTTCTCATAAAAAAATAAAAGTTAGTCTGATTTATTTTTGACAGACCGCTTGGGCTGCTGGAGCCTTCATGTTCTGTCAGGATTAACCTCTGAATGCCTTAAGACTGTATAGCTCTCTTATCATAGAATATTTTGATTTATTTTTTAATGTTGTCATATACTATGTCTTATCAATCTGTTATTTCAGCATTGCTATTTAGTCTCCAGGCTCCAAATGTAAAATTAATTTCTGGATTTCAGAACAAATGGATTACAAGTACAGAAAGTTATAGATATTTTTTAAAGTGCATCTTAATTTTTTTTAGCAGAATATTGTACACCTGTCCAGGGGGTAATGTGTTATAATGACCTTGTCTAACATTGGATTCAGGAAGCAATGTCTAATTTTGAACCTTTTTGTTCCTATCCTTAAAAGCTAAAGTCAGGTGTTGTCTTAAACTTATTAAAACGGATCAAAAGGGATGTTTTGATATCAGTTCGATGTAAGAGACGTCAACATCATCTAAACTGGAGTATCAAGAAGTCTTGTGACCTTTGGGGAGATGTGCAATTTTTTTTTCCATCCAGCCAAGCCTTTTTAAATGTTTCAGCGTAGTTGTGTTTCAGTAGCTGTTTGCAATTCATAACCAGCATCACCGAGGACTTTCAGAAGTATTGAGCCATGTGTCAAGAGTGATCGTTTTGCCAAATGAAGAACAATTCTCGCTGGAGTGGAAACAAATGCATTGTATGGCTTGTCTGGATGTAAAGCTAATGTAACATATAAATCTGTGATTTTTACTTTTTATTTTTTGCTAAAGTTGTGTTTTTGTCTGTAGATTGGGGGCTTTTTAAGAAGCCTGTGAAGAAAATCAACATAGATGGCCACTTACTCCATTTGATGTGGCTCTGACTGTAAACAATAGACTGATGACTTGTGTTGGTCACTACAAAGGGCTAAACAGTCTTGAGGGCTGCCTATAGATTAGTTGGCTCTGTTATTTGAAAAAAACTGACTTTGTGGAGTTTACATTTATCAACACGAATTACTGATTTCTGGGAAGAAATTATGATGTTATACATCAATCTCTTTAACATAATTGGTCTGACTTGCACCAGAATTACTTAAGACATTGTGGAAGAAGATACTCCCTTTACCTTTTGTGTGGTTATCTTACTGGTTTTCATACAGGTGTTGTAGTTAGGCTGCCTCATTCCCATCCCCTGTTTGTGTAGCCTTTCTCCTGGCATGCTCTGTTCAGATCCATCCCCAAACACCCACCCACCTACCTTGGCACTAAGGATCATCGCACAATGTGTATGTGAAGGGGTATTTAACTTAGGATCAGTGTGTGGGCATAAATGGGGTAGAAAGGGAAAATAGCCAAAACTGTTAATTGGTGAATATTATATATATATATATATAAATATATACATATATACGTATATGGAAAAAGAAATGTAAATGAGATTTTGCAAAATAATTTGAAGAATAAAATTCTAAAAACATAAGTTTATTGCTTTGATGAAAACCTTTATTTGCATTTTGGTGTCTGTCATTCATCTTCATGTGGATGTGGATTGCGGTACAGATCCCTCCAGAGATCCGTAATGCAATGATTTTTCAGGAACACGAATGTTGATGGTTATGTATACATATCAAACCTGAGCAAGTGCACCACCAAGTAGAGGATGGAACTAAAAAAGAAACCCAAATGAAGACGTGCATCTCCTTAGTGTTCACCTTTGACGAGTAAAGTCCCTTCTGCTTCATTCAGGCCTCTTGCCTCCTTACCTAAAGAAAATTGGTTAGAAACAGGAAGTGGTAGTCTTCGCAAACAATGAATAAAATATTCAGAAAATGTTACAATTGTTGAACTGCAGTTTTATTAAGTTAAAATTAAGTCTTCAGTCTTAAAAACTTAAAACGATCTAAAACGTGTAAATAACGGCTTTCCTATCTCATAGCATGAAATATGGAAGATGAAGTCTGAAGCCCTTCAAACCAGGCATCCATGGAAAACTCAGGATGCCATAATCACTGTAAATTCATGGATAGATAGTAATTGGTTATTTATCTACCTTTTACCTCAGCACCTTTTGCTGCAAGGTGTTTAGACTGTTCACTGCTCAATTGTTTAATTTTCCAAACTTGACCACCAGATGGCGATAGATAACAAACAAGACGTTTTTTTTTTCTTTTTGTGGAATATAAATATATTTTGTGGACTAGATATAGCCTTTATTGTCCCACAGTGTAGAAATTCAGGTTTAACGTCAGCACCAAGACATACAGGTTCACACAAAAGATCAAAAAGTAATAAAAAATAATATATAAATGAAAGAATTATCAGATAGAGAATTATCCTTCTCATGATCCAAGAGATGTGAAACTGGGTAGGGTGTGTTTATCTTAAATGTATATAATGTGCATGTGTATAAAACATTAAAAAGGCAGACTGTTTACAATACAGTATATGAGTGCAGTACAGAAACAGCAATAACAGTAAAAATGTTATTTAAAAATGAGTGAAACTGGCTGAATGATTGTCCAACTGCCAGTAGTGGGTGTAGAATCTGACTGCTGGAAGGAAGAATCTCCTGTAATTCTCCTTTGTGCATTTAGGATGATTTTATCTGCCACTGAGGGAGCTCTCCTTCCTGTACAGCAGGGGCTTCATGCGTGGAGTAGGAGACATTGTTCATCATGGATGTTATTTTACCCAGAGTCCTTCTGTCTCCCACCACCTGCACTGGGTTGAGGGGTTAACCTAGCTGGACTTCCTGAGTTGCTTATCTAACCGCTTCCTGTCAGCTGTAGATAAGCTGCTGCTCCAACATACTACACAATAGAGTTAAAGAAGGTTTTCTGGAGCACCCCCTGCACTTCTGATAGCGGACTGATATTCATAATTTATTATCATAATCTACCCCAGTTGACATTGGCAAACAAACAAATGTTCATCAGAATCAACAGAGAACTTGTCTACTGCAGTTTGGGAACTTTTCTGCTCTACAGTGCGCTGTTTTTCTTTCCTTGTGCATTACTAAAGTAAAAAATAGACAAGACTATTTGCAACATGGATCAGATAAAGTCTTTCTCATATTTGCATTCCTGCATAACATATCTTGTTCTGTGGTTATGTGGGATATTTTTTTGACTTTAAGAGAGACATTTTAGGATTTGTTCATACTTTGGATCAACTTGCAGATGACTCAGGGAAACTTAGCAAATATAAACCGGAGTACGGAATGTGCCGCCAACCATAATAACACAACAAACTGTTAATCATAATGCACCTGCTTCCAGCAATTGCTTTCAATAGCAGTAGGGGTTTTCACCATTAGGGTAACAGCAGCGATGGATGTTACTGAGATCTCTGTAGGCGCAGAAATGCTGAAGTGGCATGAGGAGTGTCCTTGCATCATCCTTTCCTCTGGGACATGTCAGAAGTGTGCTGAGTAACAGCGTTTACATGCCTTGAGGGAGTCAGAGACATGCTGAGAAGTCTATCTGCAGCAAGACAGAAAGATAGAGACTGAAGGCACACATTTTAGCTTTTGAAAATACAAGGATGAAGTGAGAACATGGTATAAGAACGTGTAAAAATTGTTTTCAACAAAGATGTAAAATTTTATTGTATTTTGCCACTAAGTAAAAGAGAGCACTTTTTATTTTACAATTCTCTGAGTTAATGAAATGTTAATGTGTTTGTTAAGCCTGTGTCATGATTTTACCCATAAGGACTTGGAAAAAGAATTTAGCCATTCATTTTTAAAAAAATACACACATCTTTTCTTGTAGCACGTTCACTACAGTTTCTTGCAAACATATCAATACCATTTAAAATTTATCACAGCTTGTCATAGCCCAGCTACAAACTTTAATATATTTTCTTGGAATTTTATGTGATCAATCAACACAAAGCAGTACATAATTGTGAAGTAGTAGAAGAAGAAAAAAATTAAATTGCGAAATTATGTCAAAGAAGTGCGACATTGATTAGCAATCAACTCCATTTTCTTGAAGATCCCTAAGTACAATCTATTGTGCTGCTGTAGTTTTCAAAGGACAACTTGTGGAATATTTCAAAGAGTGAATACTTTTTATACTTCATAGGTGATAATATCACTTGTCTGAGTATAATGTATATAAACCAAATGTACCCAACTGTGGCATTTCCATCCATCTGTCCGTCCGTCTGTCCGTCCGTCCATCCATTCATTATCCAACATGCTTATCCTTGCAGGGTTGCCAGGGGTTTTGGTGCTTATCTCCAGCGGCTTATGAGTGAGAGGCAGGGTTACACCCTGGACAGGTTGTCAGTCCATTGCAGGGCAACACAGAGACAAACAGGACACCCATTCATGCGCAAGCACACACACACGCATGTACACACACACACACCTAAGGAGAGGTTAGAGAGAACCCACACATGCACTCGGAGAACTGTGCAAAAAGAACCAAGGCCATAACTTGAACCTAGGAATTTCTTGCTGCAAGGAGACACTACTACTGTGGCACATTTTCTTTTACATTTTTCCTCTCCAAGCTATTGTCGTTGAAGCTGGAAAGCATAAAAAATATTAGTCATAAAACATAAATGCTTTCCAAATTTGTCCATGCCTCTATTCCATGCATCCCAAAGGCTAATATCCGCTCTACTCGCTCGTCAAGGCTTGAAAAGTATTTTTCTTTCTGTCCTTCAAGGTCTGTTTGTCATATTTTGTCAGATAAAAATATGTTTTCAAGCAAGTCAGAGATTGTGCTGAGAATTTTTTTTCTCGAATAAGACTCTGCTGAACATAAAGCTTTTTGATCCAATGACCAATAATTTAATCTCAGCTCTGAAAGGTTGTTCTGGTTTGGATAATTAACATATTTTCTGTCAGGTTTCTGGATGGAAAATATGATCTAATTCTAGCAACCTAAATCTATATGTTGACAGCAGGTTTTAGGGTTCCACACTAGTGGCACTAAACAAACAACCCATACAATTCATGGCCGTTCACCTTCTCCCAGTGCAGCAAGGAACCCTTTTGTAATTGTTCTGCTTTCACTTTATTCTTCTTCTCTGTAAGCCATGGACAAATAACCAGAAAATGCTGAGAAATGTGAATATAAGAGTCTAGGAAATTGAAAAATGAGGCAGCTAAAAATTCAAATACCTCAATTGTCTAGGAGACAAAATTACAATTTACAACACATTTTGGTTTACAAAAAATCACAAAGTGGTCTTCGACCAAATGTCATAGGCTCCGCCCACTTCCGCTTTGGCAGAATCTTTGCTTTGTAACTAAAAAGGCCCAGCCTGTTTTCTATACTGTTTCATCACCTACATTTAAAGCTTGATTACCATGAACCTCATTCTATCCATATATGCAGGGAACAAAATTATTTAAGAAAAAAATTTGACATTTTTCAAAATTATTGAAGTGAGCACATTTTTTTTAAACCAGCACAAAAGTTAATTGATTACATCCCTGCCTTATATCACAATTTCCAGAAGAAAATCCAGTCCCAGTAAGAAGTATGACTTCCTGTAGTATATATTAAGTTTTATAAAATTACAGAAGTGGATCATAAATATGGTGAAAAGAACTGAGATCTTCAGCTTCATCATTTCTGATTTCACACAGGTTAATTTAAAAATATTTTGCTCTTAACACCAACAAGAGAAAATTCTCTTGCATCTGTAATCGTGATTTATTTTTTGCGGAATATTATTACATGATAAAAATTTTGTTCGAGCACTTAGAATAAAGAGCTGACCTGCTGCTACTCGTTGGCTGAGAAGCCAACGAGTAGCAGCAGGTAGAATGGAGTGTTGTTTCATTTTCAGGAAAAAGCAAGCTTTTCGATAGCAGATATATTTTTCAAGGTTATATTAGAGTCAGTTGAAAGCATTTCTTTTCTTTGCCATTCTTTCAATATAAAGGAAAGACTTTGTGTAAAAAAGAAAAAAGAAAAAATTGGATTTTCTTTGGTTCCTGTTTTGTGGATTTGGCCTCTTTTATCACTGAGGACTTCCTAAAGTTATATAAAAAAGAAAAATCAGTCAAAGATTTTGACATTTCCACAAGTACAGAGTACAAAGGTTGTTTTTTCAGGTGCTTAACTTAAGGTCTGATTTAAAAGTCACATTTTTTATGAAATTGTTTTACAAGTATACAATTATATGATGATGTTTAAAACAGGCTTGTATTCAAGCTGATATTCCTAAAACGAAAATGTCAAAGCAGAAAGAATGATGGTGTTGTGCTCAGGCTTGCTTCAGATTCAGACCTCATCTTGATTAAAATGCTGCTGCTGCAGGACTTTGGGTGGGTTCTGCATAAACAAATGCCACACCTCAGTGAATTACAGCAGTGGAAATATGGGCGAGGAAAAGTACCTCTGCAATGTGACAGAATCATTTTAGGAGATGTGCACTTGAATTTATTCCATCAGTGTTATGGAAAGGACTTTTTCACACTGCTTCTAAATTTTTTGAATAATTGTTGGTCCTTTGTTCTCATCCTTTTTCCGTAGAGATTGAATGCTCTGCCTATGTATGATGGTTTTTCTTTTGAATAATGTGTTTTTCTCTGCTCCCGGCCAAACTCTTGCATGCTAAATTGGCTAGTGTGCAAGTGTATTCTATGGATAATTGTTTGTCCCATATGTTTATATTAAGTCCGTGCTGGACTGGTGACCTGTGCAGGATGTATCCAGCCTCGCTCATGTTGACTGCCGGAGATTAGCACCAGCTCTCCTGCAACCCTGAACAAGATGAAGCCCTTACAGAAAATGTATGGATGGATGTAGGACTTGATAAGGACCAAGGACCTTATTAAGAAAAAATGTCTTGGAGATAAATAGGGTGGACTGACTTTTTTACCATGACTTTAAAAACTAAATTATATTAAATCCAAATCCACTATTAAAAAATTTCAATCTTTTGTAATATATTGTTACAACTAAAATTGCAACAGATCAGTTTTACAATCCCAGTTATAAGAAAATCTTTAAACAGACACAAAACAATTGCAAACATTTAAATATAGCTGAACATGTCAAATTTATATTCAGTGCTACTATCCAGTTCTGCCCAAATTAATTTTAGTTCAAGCTCCTTGATTCCAATAAAACCCAGTCAATTCAAACCCAATTAGATATAATCCAATTTATTCGACATTATGAAACAATAATCAAATTCAGTTTCTTACTTGATGCCAGTTAATAAAAAAAGTTATCTATCTTAGAAAGTCCAATCAGGTGAATACATTTGTTGACTTTGCAGCAATCCTTCATCCGAAGTAAACACACGGCGACTGTGACTGGAAACAGAAACTGCTTGTTGAACCATACTGAGTATTAGCATCCATCCAGCTTAGGACCCTGACTGCAGACTGAAGGGACAGAAAGGAGACAGAAATATGAAGCTAAGACTACTTTATACAGAAAATATTTATTTATTTATCTATTTATTCATGTATTTATTTATATATATTTTGATAAAATGTTTTTTCTTATATCAACAAAAGTTATAGATCTATATAAAACCCACAACTGGATATTGCAACTTGAGAGGATGAACAAGTTCTGCACCACTGACAAAACTAACTAAATTAGTCACCCAGGGAACAGCGGAGAAACATGGGACGCAGGAAGGAAAGAAAGCTACGGTGGCCGTGAGGTGCAAAGCAATTACAAATTACAAAAACACTACAACATTAACGAAAACACTACAACATTAACGCAAAGCAATTACAAATTACAAAATCACTACAACATTAACGAAAACACTACAACATTAACGAAAACACTACAACATTAACGCAAAGCAATTACAAATTACAAAATCACTACAACATTAACGAAAACACTACAACATTAACAAAAACACTACAACATTAACGAAAACACTACAACATTTACAAAACGGAAAAGGTAGGTCTCAGTGGAGACCTAA